>CM027863.1:10190004-12590004 GCA_016097605.1 Eucalyptus guilfoylei
GAATATTCCCTCCTACTCCATAAAATATTCATTTTCGGTATTTTCACCGTACACCCGTCCGGCTGAAACGGCATGTATAAGTGGACTCCAAAAGCATTATTCCGGTCCGATTTAATATTTTGGAGATCCCGATACCTTGAAAGTCGGTCGAAATCGGAAACGGAGACTCGGCATTGAATATTCCCTCCTACTCCATAAAATATTCATTTTCGGTATTTTCACCGTACACCCCGTTCGGCTGAAACGACATGTAAAAGTGGACTCTAACAGCATTATTCCTGTCCGATTTAATATTTTGCAGATCCCGGTACCCGCAAAGTCGGCTGAAATCGGGAAACGGAGACTCGGCATTAAATATTCCCTCCTACTCCATAAAATATTCATTTTCGGTATTTTCACTGTACACCCCGTCCGGCTGAAACGGCATGTATAAGTGGACTCCAAAAGCATTATTCCGGTCCGATTTAATATTTTGGAGATCCCGATACCTTGAAAGTCGGTCGAAATCAGGAAACGGAGACTCGGCATTGAATATTCCCTCCTACTCCATAAAATATTCATTTTCGGTATTTTCACTGTACACCCCGTCCGGCTGAAACGGCATGTATAAGTGGACTCCAAAAGCATTATTCCGGTCCGATTTAATATTTTGGAGATCCCGATACCCTGAAAGTCGGTCGAAATCAGGAAACGGAGACTCGGCATTGAATATTCCCTCCTACTCCATAAAATATTCATTTTCGGTATTTTCACTGTACACCCCGTCCGGCTGAAACGGCATGTATAAGTGGACTCCAAAAGCATTATTCCGGTCCGATTTAATATTTTGGAGATCCCGATACCCGAAAGTCGGCGAAATCGGGAAACGGAGACTCGGCATTGAATATTCCCTCCTACTCCATAAAATATTCATTTTCGGTATTTTCACTTTGTACACCCGTCCGGCTGAAACGGCATGTATAAGTGGACTCCAAAAGCATTATTCCGGTCCGATTTAATATTTTGGAGATCCCGATACCCCGAAAGTCGGTCGAAATCGGGGAAACGGAGACTCGGCATTGAATATTCCCTCCTACTCCATAAAATATTCATTTTCGGTATTTTCACTTTGTACACCCCGTCCGGCTGAAACGGCATGTATAAGTGGACTCCAAAAGCATTATTCCGGTCCGATTTAATATTTTGGCGATCCCGATACCCTGAAAGTCGGTCGAAATCAGGAAACGAAGACTCGGCATTGAATATTCCCTCCTACTCCATAAAATATTCATTTTCGGTAGTTTCACTGTACACCCCGTCCGGCTGAAACGGCATGTATAAGTGGACTCCAAAAGCATTATTCCGGTCCGATTTAATATTTTGGCGATCCCGATACCCTGAAAGTCGGTCGAAATCAGGAAACGGAGACTCGGCATTAAATATTCCCTCCTACTCCATAAAATCTTCATTTTCGGTATTTTCACTGTACACCCCGTCCGGCTGAAACGGCATGTATAAGTGGACTCCAAAAGCATTATTCCGGTCCGATTTATTATTTTGGAGATCCCGGTACCCTGAAAGTCGGCGGAATCCAGGAAACGAAGACTCGGCATTGAATATTCCCTTCTACTCCATAAAATATTCATTTTCGGTATTTTCACTGTACACGCCGTCCGGCTGAAACGGCATGTATAAGTGGACTCCAAAAGCATTATTCCGGTCCGATTTAATATTTTGGAGATCCCGATACCCTGAAAGTCGGCTGAAATCAGGAAACGGAGACTCGGCATTGAATATTCCCTTCTACTCCATAAAATATTCATTTTCGGTATTTTCACTGTAGACCCCGTCCGGCTGAAAGGGCAATTATAAGTGGGCTCCAAAAGCATTATTCCGGTCCGATTTAATATTTTGGAGATGCCGGTACCCTGAAAGTCGGTCGAAATCAGGAAACGACGACTCGGCAATGAATATTCCCTCCTGCTCCATAAAATATTCATTTTCGGTAGTTTCACTGTACACCCAGTCCGGCTGAAACGGCATGTATAAGTGGACTCCAAAAGCATTATTCCGGTCCGATTTAATATTTTGGAGATCCCGATACCTTGAAAGTCGGCTCGAAATCGGGAAACGGAGACTCGGCATTGAATATTCCCTCCTACTCCATAAAATATTCATTTTCGGTATTTTCACCGTACACCCCGTCCGGCTGAAACGGCATGTATAAGTGGACTCCAAAAGCATTATTCCGGTCCGATTTAATATTTTGGAGATCCCGATACCTTGAAAGTCGGTCGAAATCGGAAACGGAGACTCGGCATTGAATATTCCCTCCTACTCCATAAAATATTCATTTTCGGTATTTTCACTTGTACACCCCGTCCGGCTGAAACGGCATGTATAAGTGGACTCCAAAAGCATTATTCCGGTCCGATTTAATATTTTGGAGATCCCGATACCTTGAAAGTCGGTCGAAATCGGGAAACGAGACTCGGCATTGAATATTCCCTCCTACTCCATAAAATATTCATTTTCGGTATTTTCACCGTACACCCCGTCCGGCTGAAACGGCATGTATAAAGTGGACTCCAAAAGCATTATTCCGGTCCGATTTAATATTTTGGAGATCCCGATACCTTGAAAGTCGGTCGAAATCGGAAACGGAGACTCAGCATTGAATATTCCCTCCTACTCCATAAAATATTCATTTTCGCTATTTTCAATGTACACCCCGTCCGGCTGAAACGGCATGTATAAGTGGACTCCAAAAGCATTATTCCGGTCCGATTTAATATTTTGGAGATCCCGATACCCTGAAAGTCGGTCGAAATCAGGAAACGACGACTCGGCATTGAATATTCCCTCCTACTCCATAAAATATTCATTTTCGGTATTTTCACTGTACACCCCGTCCGGCTGAAACGGCATGTATAAGTGGACTCCAAAAGCATTATTCCGGTCCGATTTAATATTTTGGAGATCCCGGTACCCTGAAAGTCGGCTGAAATCAGGAAACGGAGACTCGGCATTAAATATTCCCTCCTACTCCATAAAATATTCATTTTCGGTATTTTCACTGTAGACCCGTCCGGCTGAAACGGCATGTATAAGTGGATTCCAAAAGCATTATTCCGGTCCGATTTAATATTTTAGAGATCCCGATACCCTGAAACTCGGCTGAAATGATGAAACGGAGACTCGGCATTGAATATTCCCTCCTGTTCCATTAAAAATTCATTTTCGGTATTTTCACTTTAGAACCCGGTCGGCGGAAACGGCATGGATAAGTGGCTTCCAAAAGCATTATTCCGGTCCGATTTAATATTTTGGAGATCCCGATACCCTGAAAGTCGGTCGAAATCAGGAAACGGAGACTCGGCATTGAATATTCCCTCCTACTCCATAAAATATTCATTTTCGGTATTTTCACTGTACACCCCGTCCGGCTGAAACGGCATGTATAAGTGGACTCCAAAAGCATTATTCCGGTCCGATTTAATATTTTGGAGATCCCGGTACCCTGAAAGTCGGCTGAAATCAGGAAACGGAGACTCGGCATTGAATATTCCCTCCTACTCCATAAAATATTCATTTTCGGTATTTTCACTGTACACCCCGTCCGGCTGAAACGGCATGTATAAGTGGACTCCAAAAGCATTATTCCGGTCCGATTTAATATTTTGGAGATCCCGATACCTTGAAAGTCGGTCGAAATCAGGAAACGGAGACTCGGCATTGAATATTCCCTCCTACTCCATAAAATATTCATTTTCGGTATTTTCACTGTACACCCCGTCCGGCTGAAACGGCATGTATAAGTGGACTCCAAAAGCATTATTCCGGTCCGATTTATTATTTTGGAGATCCCGGTACCCGGAAAGTCGGCTGAAATCAGGAAACGGAGACTCGGCATTGAATATTCCCTCCTACTCCATAAAATATTCATTTTCGGTATTTTCACTGTACACCCCGTCCGGCTGAAACGGCATGTATAAGTGGACTCCAAAAGCATTATTCCGGTCCGATTTAATATTTTGGAGATCCCGGTACCCTGAAAGTCGGTCGAAATCAGGAAACGGAGACTCGGCATTGAATATTCCCTCCTACTCCATAAAATATTCATTTTCGGTATTTTCACTTTGTACACCCCGTCCGGCTGAAACGGCATGTATAAGTGGACTCCAAAAGCATTATTCCGGTCCGATTTAATATTTTGGAGATCCCGATACCTTGAAAGTCGGTCGAAATCGGAAACGGAGACTCGGCATTGAATATTCCCTCCTACTCCATAAAATATTCATTTTCGGTATTTTCACCGTACACCCCGTCCGGCTGAAACGGCATGTATAAGTGGACTCCAAAAGCATTATTCCGGTCCGATTTAATATTTTGGAGATCCCGATACCTTGAAAGTCGGTCGAAATCGGAAACGGAGACTCGGCATTGAATATTCCCTCCTACTCCATAAAATATTCATTTTCGGTATTTTCACTGTACACCCCGTCCGGCTGAAACGGCATGTATAAGTGGACTCCAAAAGCATTATTCCGGTCCGATTTAATATTTTGGCGATCCCGATACCCCGAAAGTCGGTCGAAATCGGAAACGGAAACGACTCGGCATTGAATATTCCCTCCTACTCCATAAAATATTCATTTTCGGTATTTTCACTTGTACACCCGTCCGGCTGAAACGGCATGTATAAGTGGACTCCAAAAGCATTATTCCGGTCCGATTTAATATTTTGGAGATCCCGGTACCCTGAAAGTCGGCTGAAATCAGGACACGGAGACTCGGCATTGAATATTCCCTTCTACTCCATAAAATATTCATTTTCGGTATTTTCACTGTACACCCCGTCCGACTGAAACGGCATGTATAAGTGGACTCCAAAAGTATTATTCCGATCTGCTTTAATATTTTGGCGATCCCGATACCCTGAAAATCGGTCGAAATCCGGAAACGAAGACTCGGCATTAAATATTCCCTCCTACTCCATAAAATATTCATTTTCGGTATTTTCACTGTAGACCCCCGTTCAGCTGAAACGGCATGTATAAGTGGACTCCAAAAGCATTATTCCGGTCCTATTTACAATTTTGGAGAACCCGGTACCATGAAAGTCGGCGGAGATCAGGAAACGAAGACTCGGCATTGAATATTCCCTCCTACTCCATAAAATATTCATTTTCGGTATTTTCACTGTACACGCCGTCCGGCTGAAACGGCATGTATAAGTGGACTCCAAAAGCATTATTCCGGTCCGATTTAATATTTTGGCGATCCCGATACCATGAAAGTCGGCGAAATCAGGAAACGAGACTCGGCATTGAATATTCCCTCCTACTCCATAAAATATTCATTTTCGGTATTTTCACTTGTACACCCCGTCCGGCTGAAACGGCATGTATAAGTGGACTCCAAAAGCATTATTCCGGTCCGATTTAATATTTTGGCGATCCCGATACCTTGAAAGTCGGTCGAAATCGGAAACGGAGACTCGGCATTGAATATTCCCTCCTACTCCATAAAATATTCATTTTCGGTATTTTCACCGTACACCCCGTCCGGCTGAAACGGCATGTATAAGTGGACTCCAAAAGCATTATTCCGGTCCGATTTAATATTTTGGAGATCCCGATACCACGAAAGTCGGTCGAAATCGGAAACGGAGACTCGGCATTGAATATTCCCTCCTACTCCATAAAATATTCATTTTCGGTATTTTCACTTTGTACACCCCGTCCGGCTGAAACGGCATGTATAAGTGGACTCCAAAAGCATTATTCCGGTCCGATTTAATATTTTGGAGATCCCGATACCTTGAAAGTCGGTCGAAATCGGAAACGGAGACTCGGCATTGAATATTCCCTCCTACTCCATAAAATATTCATTTTCGGTATTTTCACTGTGCACGCCGTCCGGCTGAAACGGCAAGTATAAGTGGACTCCAAAAGCATTATTCCGGTCCGATTTAATATTTTGGAGATCCCGATACCCTGAAAGTCGGTCGAAATCAGGAAACGACGACTCGGCATTGAATATTCCCTCCTACTCCATAAAATATTCATTTTCGGTAGTTTCACTGTTCACCCCGTCCGGCTGAAACGGCATGTATAAGTGGACTCCAAAAGCATTATTCCGGTCCGATTTAATATTTTGGAGATCCCGATACCCTGAAAAGTCGGCTCGAAATCGGAAACGGAGACTCGGCATTGAATATTCCCTCCTACTCCATAAAATATTCATTTTCGGTATTTTCACCGTACACCCCGTCCGGCTGAAACGGCATGTATAAGTGGACTCCAAAAGCATTATTCCGGTCCGATTTAATATTTTGGAGATCCCGATACCCTTGAAAGTCGGTCGAAATCGGAAACGAGACTCGGCATTGAATATTCCCTCCTACTCCATAAAATATTCATTTTCGGTATTTTCACCGTACACCCCGTCCGGCTGAAACGGCATGTATAAGTGGACTCCAAAAGCATTATTCCGGTCCGATTTAATATTTTGGAGATCCCGATACCTTGAAAGTCGGTCGAAATCAGGAAACGGAGACTCGGCATTGAATATTCCCTCCTACTCCATAAAATATTCATTTTCGGTATTTTCACTTTGTACACCCCGTCCGGCTGAAACGGCATGTATAAGTGGACTCCAAAAGCATTATTCCGGTCCGATTTAATATTTTGGAGATCCCGATACCTTGAAAGTCGGTCGAAATCAGGAAACGGAGACTCGGCATTGAATATTCCCTCCTACTCCATAAAATATTCATTTTCGGTATTTTCACTTTGTACACCCCGTCCGGCTGAAACGGCATGTATAAGTGGACTCCAAAAGCATTATTCCGGTCCGATTTAATATTTTGGCGATCCCGATACCTTGAAAGTCGGTCGAAATCGGAAACGGAGACTCGGCATTGAATATTCCCTCCTACTCCATAAAATATTCATTTTCGGTATTTTCACTTTGTACACCCCGTCCGGCTGAAACGGCATGTATAAGTGGACTCCAAAAGCATTATTCCGGTCCGATTTAATATTTTGGAGATCCCGATACCCTTGAAAGTCGGTCGAAATCGGGAAACGGAGACTCGGCATTGAATATTCCCTCCTACTCCATAAAATATTCATTTTCGGTATTTTCACTTGTACACCCCGTCCGGCTGAAACGGCATGTATAAGTGGACTCCAAAAGCATTATTCCGGTCCGATTTAATATTTTGGAGATCCCGATACCCCGAAAGTCGGTCGAAATCGGAAACGGAGACTCGGCATTGAATATTCCCTCCTACTCCATAAAATATTCATTTTCGGTATTTTCACCGTACACCCCGTCCGGCTGAAACGGCATGTATAAGTGGACTCCAAAAGCATTATTCCGGTCCGATTTAATATTTTGGAGATCCCGATACCTTGAAAGTCGGTCGAAATCGGAAACGAGACTCGGCATTGAATATTCCCTCCTACTCCATAAAATATTCATTTTCGGTATTTTCACTTTGTACACCCCGTCCGGCTGAAACGGCATGTATAAGTGGACTCCAAAAGCATTATTCCGGTCCGATTTAATATTTTGGAGATCCCGATACCCCGAAAGTCGGTCGAAATCGGAAACGGAGACTCGGCATTGAATATTCCCTCCTACTCCATAAAATATTCATTTTCGGTATTTTCACCGTACACCCGTCCGGCTGAAACGGCATGTATAAGTGGACTCCAAAAGCATTATTCCGGTCCGATTTAATATTTTGGAGATCCCGATACCCTGAAAAGTCGGCGAAATCGGGAAACGGAGACTCGGCATTGAATATTCCCTCCTACTCCATAAAATATTCATTTTCGGTATTTTCACCGTACACCCCGTCCGGCGGGCTGAAACGGCATGTATAAGTGGACTCCAAAAGCATTATTCCGGTCCGATTTAATATTTTGGAGATCCCGATACCCTTGAAAGTCGGTCGAAATCGGAAACGAGACTCGGCATTGAATATTCCCTCCTACTCCATAAAATATTCATTTTCGGTATTTTCACTTTGTACACCCGTCCGACTGAAACGGCATGTATAAGTGGACTCCAAAAGCATTATTCCGGTCCGATTTAATATTTTGGAGATCCCGATACCCTGAAAGTCGGTCGAAATCAGGAAACGGAGACTCGGCATTGAATATTCCCTCCTACTCCATAAAATATTCATTTTCGGTATTTTCACTGTACACCCCGTCCGGCTGAAACGGCATGTATAAGTGGACTCCAAAAGCATTATTCCGGTCCGATTTAATATTTTGGAGATCCCGATACCTTGAAAGTCGGTCGAAATCGGGAACGAGACTCGGCATTGAATATTCCCTCCTACTCCATAAAATATTCATTTTCGGTAGTTTCACTGTACACCCCGTCCGGCTGAAACGGCATGTATAAGTGGACTCCAAAAGCATTATTCCGGTCCGATTTAATATTTTGGAGATCCCGATACCCTGAAAGTCGGTCGAAATCAGGAAACGGAGACTCGGCATTGAATATTCCCTCCTACTCCAGAAAATATTCATTTTCGGTATTTTTACTGTAGACCCCGTCCGGCTGAAACGGCATGTATAAGTGGACTCCAAAAGCATTATTCCGGTCCTATTTAATATTTTGGAGATCCCGGTACCCTGAAAGTCGGCTGAAATCAGGACACGGAGACTCGGCATTGAATATTCCCTCCTACTCCATAAAATATTCATTTTCGGTATTTTCACTGTACACCCCGTCCGGCTGAAACGGCATGTATAAGTGGACTCCAAAAGCATTATTCCGGTCCGATTTAATATTTTGGAAATCCCGGTACCTTGAAAGTCGGCTGAAATCAGGAAACGGAGACTCGGCATTAAATATTCCCTCCTACTCCATAAAATATTCATTTTCGGTATTTTCACTGTACACGCCGTACTGCTGAAACGGCATGTATAAGTGGACTCCAAAAGCATTATTCCGGTCCGATTTAAGATTTTGGCGATCCAGATACCTTGAAAGACAGTCGAAATCAGGAAACGACGACTCAGCATTGAATATTCCCTCCTACTCCATAAAATATTCATTTTCGGCATTTTCACTGTGCACGCCGTCCGGCTGAAACGGCAAGTATAAGTGGACTCCAAAAGCATTATTCCGGTCCGATTTATTATTTTGGTGATCCCGGTACCCTGAAAGTCAGCGGAAATCAGGAAACGAAGACTCGGCATTCAATATTCCCTCCTACTCCATAAAATATTCATTTTCGGTATTTTCACTTTGTACACCCCGTCCGGCTGAAACGGCATGTATAAGTGGACTCCAAAAGCATTATTCCGGTCCGATTTAATATTTTGGAGATCCCGATACCCTGAAAGTCGGTCGAAATCAGGAAACGGAGACTCGGCATTGAATATTCCCTCCTACTCCATAAAATATTCGGCGGTATTTTCACTTGTACACCCCGTCCGGCTGAAACGGCATGTATAAGTGGACTCCAAAAGCATTATTCCGGTCCGATTTAATATTTTGGAGATCCCGATACCTTGAAAGTCGGTCGAAATCGGGAAACGAGACTCGGCATTGAATATTCCCTCCTACTCCATAAAATATTCATTTTCGGTATTTTCACCGTACACCCCGTCCGGCTGAAACGGCATGTATAAGTGGACTCCAAAAGCATTATTCCGGTCCGATTTAATATTTTGGAGATCCCGATACCTTGAAAGTCGGTCGAAATCGGAAACGGAGACTCGGCATTGAATATTCCCTCCTACTCCATAAAATATTCATTTTCGGTATTTTCACCGTACACCCCGTCCGGCTGAAACGGCATGTATAAGTGGACTCCAAAAGCATTATTCCGGTCCGATTTAATATTTTGGAGATCCCGATACCTTGAAAGTCGGTCGAAATCGAAACGGAGACTCGGCATTGAATATTCCCTCCTACTCCATAAAATATTCATTTTCGGTATTTTCAGTTTAGACCCCGTCCGGCTGAAACGGCATGTATAAGTGGACTCCAAAAGCATTATTCCTGTCCGATTTAAGATTTTGGCGATCCCGATACCTTGAAAGTCGGTCGAAATCAGGAAACGACGACTCGGCATTGAATATTCCCTCCTACTCCATAAAATATTCATTTTCGGTAGTTTCACTTTGTACACCCCCCGGCTGAAAAACGGCATGTATAAGTGGACTCCAAAAGCATTATTCCGGTCCGATTTAATATTTTGGAGATCCCGATACCTTGAAAGTCGGTCGAAATCGGAAACGGAGACTCGGCATTGAATATTCCCTCCTACTCCATAAAATATTCATTTTCGGTATTTTCACTTTGTACACCCCGTCCGGCTGAAACGGCATGTATAAGTGGACTCCAAAAGCATTATTCCGGTCCGATTTAATATTTTGGAGATCCCGATACCCTGAAAGTCGGTCGAAATCAGGAAACGAAGACTCGGCATTGAATATTCCCTCCTACTCCATAAAATATTCATTTTCGGTATTTTCACTATAGACCCCGTCCGGCTGAAACGGCATGTATAAGTGGACTCCAAAAGCATTATTCCGGTCCGATTTAATATTTTGGAGATCCCGGTACCCTGAAAGTCGGCTGAAATCAGGAAACGGAGCCTCGGCATTAAATATTCCCTCCTACTCCATAAAATATTCATTTTCGGTATTTTCACTGTACACCCCGTCCGGCTGAAACGGCATGTATAAGTGGACTCCAAAAGCATTATTCCGGTCCGATTTATTATTTTGGAGATCCCGGTACCCGGAAAGTCGGCTGAAATCAGGAAACGGAGACTCGGCATTAAATATTCCCTCCTGCTCCATAAAATATTCATTTTCGGTATTTTCTCTGTACACGCCGTACTGCTGAAACGGCATGTATAAGTGGACTCCAAAAGCATTATTCCGGTACGATTTAATATTTTGGAAATCCCAGTACCCTGAAAGTCGGTCGAAATCAGGAAACGACGACTCGGCATTGAATATTCCCTCCTACTCCATAAAATATTCATTTTCGGTATTTTCACTGTACACCCCGTCCGGCTGAAACGGCATGTATAAGTGGACTCCAAAAGCATTATTCCGGTCCGATTTAATATTTTGGCGATCCCGATACCTTGAAAGTCGGTCGAAATCAGGAAACGACGACTCGGCATTGAATATTCCCTCCTACTCCATAAAATATTCATTTTCGGTAGTTTCACTGTACACCCCGTCCGGCTGAAACGGCATGTATAAGTGGACTCCAAAAGCATTATTCCGGTCCGATTTAATATTTTGGAGATCCCGATACCCTGAAAGTCGGTCGAAATCAGGAAACGGAGACTCGGCATTGAATATTCCCTCCTACTCCATAAAATATTCATTTTCGGTATTTTCACTGTACACCCCGTCCGGCTGAAACGGCATGTATAAGTGGACTCCAAAAGCATTATTCCGGTCCGATTTAATATTTTGGAGATCCCGATACCCCGAAAGTCGGTCGAAATCGGAAACGGAGACTCGGCATTGAATATTCCCTCCTACTCCATAAAATATTCATTTTCGGTATTTTCACTTTACACCCCGTCCGGCTGAAACGGCATGTATAAGTGGACTCCAAAAGCATTATTCCGGTCCGATTTAATATTTTGGAGATCCCGATACCTTGAAAGTCGGCGAAATCGGAAACGGAGACTCGGCATTGAATATTCCCTCCTACTCCATAAAATATTCATTTTCGGTATTTTCACCGTACACCCGTCCGGCTGAAACGGCATGTATAAGTGGACTCCAAAAGCATTATTCCGGTCCGATTTAATATTTTGGAGATCCCGATACCTTGAAAGTCGGCGAAATCGGGAAACGGAGACTCGGCATTGAATATTCCCTCCTACTCCAGAAAATATTCATTTTCGGTATTTTTACTGTAGACCCCGTCCGGCTGAAACGGCATGTATAAGTGGACTCCAAAAGCATTATTCCGGTCCGATTTAATATTTTGGCGATCCCGATACCCCGAAAAGTCGGTCGAAATCGGAAACGAGACTCGGCATTGAATATTCCCTCCTACTCCATAAAATATTCATTTTCGGTATTTTCACTTTGTACACCCCGTCCGGCTGAAACGGCATGTATAAGTGGACTCCAAAAGCATTATTCCGGTCCGATTTAATATTTTGGATCCCGATACCTTGAAAGTCGGTCGAAATCGGGAAACGAGACTCGGCATTGAATATTCCCTCCTACTCCATAAAATATTCATTTTCGGTATTTTCACTTTGTACACCCCGTCCGGCTGAAACGGCATGTATAAGTGGACTCCAAAAGCATTATTCCGGTCCGATTTAATATTTTGGAGATCCCGATACCCCGAAAGTCGGCGAAATCGGAAACGGAGACTCGGCATTGAATATTCCCTCCTACTCCATAAAATATTCATTTTCGGTATTTTCACTTGTACACCCCGTCCCGGCTGAAACGGCATGTATAAGTGGACTCCAAAAGCATTATTCCGGTCCGATTTAATATTTTGGCGATCCCGATACCTTGAAAGTCGGTCGAAATCGGAAACGGAGACTCGGCATTGAATATTCCCTCCTACTCCATAAAATATTCATTTTCGGTATTTTCACCGTACACCCCGTCCGGCTGAAACGGCATGTATAAGTGGACTCCAAAAGCATTATTCCGGTCCGATTTAATATTTTGGAGATCCCGATACCTTGAAAGTCGGTCGAAATCGGAAACGGAGACTCGGCATTGAATATTCCCTCCTACTCCATTAAATATTCATTTTCGGTATTTTCACTGTAGACCCCGTCCGGCTGAAACGGCATGGATAAGCGGGTTCCAAAAGCATTATTCTGGTCCGATTTAATATTTTGTAGGTCCCGATACCCTGAAAGTCGGTTGAAATCGGAAACGGAGACTCGGCATTGAATATTCCCTTCTCTTCCATTAAAAATTCATTTTCGGTATTTGCACTGTAGACCCCGGTCGGCGGAAACGGCATGGATAAGTGGGTTCCAAAAGCATTATTCCGGTCCGATTTAATATTTTGGAGATCCCGATACCCTGAAACTCGGCTGAAATCAGGAAACGGAGACTCGGTATTGAATATTCCCTTCTACTCCATTAAATATTCATTTTTGGGATTTTCGCTGTAGACCCCGTCCGGCAGAAACGGCATGGATAAGTGGATTCAAAAAGCATTATTTCGGTCCGATTTAATATTTTGGAGATCCCGATACCCTGAAAGTCGGCTGAAAGCAGGAAACGGAGACTCGGCGTTGAATATTCCCTTCTGTTCCATTAAAAATTCATTTTCGGTATTTGCACTGTAGACCCCGGTCGGCGGAACGGCATGGATAAATGGGTTCCAAAAGTATTATTCCGGTCCGATTTAATATTTTGGAGATCCCGATACCCTGAAAGTCGGCTGAAATCAGGAAACGGAGACTCGGCATTGAATATTCCCTTCTACTCCATAAAATATTCATTTTCGGTATTTTCACTGTACACGCCGTCCGGCTGAAACGGCATGTATAAGTGGACTCCAAAAGCATTATTCCGGTCCGATTTAATATTTTGGAGATCCCGATACCCTGAAAGTCGGTCGAAATCAGGAAACGGAGACTCGGCATTGAATATTCCCTCCTACTCCATAAAATATTCATTTTCGGTATTTTCACTTGTACACCCCGTCCGGCTGAAACGGCATGTATAAGTGGACTCCAAAAGCATTATTCCGGTCCGATTTAATATTTTGGAGATCCCGATACCTTGAAAGTCGGTCGAAATCAGGAAACGGAGACTCGGCATTGAATATTCCCTCCTACTCCATAAAATATTCATTTTCGGTATTTTCACTGTACACCCCGTCCGGCTGAAACGGCATGTATAAGTGGACTCCAAAAGCATTATTCCGGTCCGATTTAATATTTTGGAGATCCCGGTACCCTGAAAGTCGGTCGAAATCAGGAAACGGAGACTCGGCATTGAATATTCCCTCCTACTCCATAAAATATTCATTTTCGGTAATTTCACTGTAGACCCGTCCGGCTGAAACGGCATGTATAAGTGGACTCCAAAAGCATTATTCCGGTCCGATTTAATATTTTGGCGATCCCGATACCCTGAAAGTCGGTCGAAATCAGGAAACGACGACTCGGCATTGAATATTCCCTCCTACTCCATAAAATATTCATTTTCGCTATTTTCAATGTACACCCCGTCCGACTGAAACGGCTTGTATAAGTGGACTCCAAAAGCATTATTCCGGTCCGATTTAATATTTTGGCGATCCCGATACCTTGAAAGTCGATCGAAATCAGGAAACGGAGACTCGGCATTGAATATTCCCTCCTACTCCAGAAAATATTCATTTTCGGTATTTTTACTGTAGACCCCGTCCGGCTGAAACGGCATGTATAAGTGGACTCCAAAAGCATTATTCCGGTCCGATTTAATATTTTGGAGATCCCGGTACCCGGAAAGTCGGCTGAAATCGGGAAACGGAGACTCGGCATTAAATATTCCATCCTGCTCCATAAAATATTCATTTTCGGTATTTTCTCTGTACACGCCGTACTGCTGAAACGGCATGTATAAGTGGACTCCAAAAGCATTATTCCGGTACGATTTAATATTTTGGAAGTCCCGGTACCCTGAAAGTCGGCTGAAATCAGGAAACGGAGCCTCGGCATTAAATATTCCCTCCTACTCCATAAAATATTCATTTTCGGTAATTTCACTGTAGACCCGTCCGGCTGAAACGGCATGTATAAGTGGACTCCAAAAGCATTATTCCGGTCCGATTTAATATTTTGGCGATCCCGATACCTTGAAAGTCGGTCGAAATCAGGAAACGAAGACTCGGCATTGAATATTCCCTCCTACTCCATAAAATATTCATTTTCGGTATTTTCACTGTACACGCCGTCCGGCTGAAACGGCATGTATAAGTGGACTCCAAAAGCATTATTCCGGTCCGATTTAATATTTTGGCGATCCCGATACCCTGAAAGTCGGTCGAAATCAGGAAACGGAGACTCGGCATTGAATATTCCCTCCTACTCCATAAAATATTCATTTTCGGTATTTTCACTGTACACGCCGTCCGGCTGAAACGGCATGTATAAGTGGACTCCAAAAGCATTATTCCGGTACGATTTAATATTTTGGAAATCCCGGTACCCTGAAAGTCGGCTGAAATCAGGAAACGGAGCCTCGGCATTAAATATTCCCTCCTACTCCATAAAATATTCATTTTCGGTATTTTCAGTTTAGACCCCGTCCGGCTGAAACGGCATGTATAAGTGGACTCCAAAAGCATTATTCCTGTCCGATTTAAGATTTTGGCGATCCCGATACCTTGAAAGTCGGTCGAAATCAGGAAACGACGACTCGGCATTGAATATTCCCTCCTACTCCATAAAATATTCATTTTCGGTAGTTTCACAGTACACCCCGTCCGGCTGAAACGGCATGTATAAGTGGACTCCAAAAGCATTATTCCGGTCCGATTTAATATTTTGGAGATCCCGATACCCTGAAAGTCGGTCGAAATCAGGAAACGGAGACTCGGCATTGAATATTCCCTCCTACTCCATAAAATATTCATTTTCGGTATTTTCACTGTACACCCCGTCCGGCTGAAACGGCATGTATAAGTGGACTCCAAAAGCATTATTCCGGTCCGATTTAATATTTTGGAGATCCCGATACCCTGAAAGTCGGTCGAAATCAGGAAACGGAGACTCGGCATTGAATATTCCCTCCTACTCCATAAAATATTCATTTTCGGTATTTTCACTGTACACCCCGTCCGGCTGAAACGGCATGTATAAGTGGACTCCAAAAGCATTATTCCGGTCCGATTTAATATTTTGGAGATCCCGATACCTTGAAAGTCGGTCGAAATCAGGAAACGAAGACTCGGCATTGAATATTCCCTCCTACTCCATAAAATATTCATTTTCGGTATTTTCACTATACACCCCGTCCGGCTGAAACTGCATGTATAAGTGGACTCCAAAAGCATTATTCCGGTCCGATTTAATATTTTGGAGATCCCGATACCTTGAAAGTCGGTCGAAATCGGAAACGGAGACTCGGCATTGAATATTCCCTCCTACTCCATAAAATATTCATTTTCGGTATTTTCACTTTGTACACCCCGTCCGGCTGAAACGGCATGTATAAGTGGACTCCAAAAGCATTATTCCGGTCCGATTTAATATTTTGGAGATCCCGATACCCCGAAAGTCGGTCGAAATCGGAAACGAGACTCGGCATTGAATATTCCCTCCTACTCCATAAAATATTCATTTTCGGTATTTTCACTTTGTACACCCCGTCCGGCTGAAACGGCATGTATAAGTGGACTCCAAAAGCATTATTCCGGTCCGATTTAATATTTTGGAGATCCCGATACCGTGAAAGTCGGTCGAAATCGGAAACGGAGACTCGGCATTGAATATTCCCTCCTACTCCATAAAATATTCATTTTCGGTATTTTCACTTGTACACCCCGTCCGGCTGAAACGGCATGTATAAGTGGACTCCAAAAGCATTATTCCGGTCCGATTTAATATTTTGGAGATCCCGATACCCCGAAAGTCGGCGAAATCGGAAACGGAGACTCGGCATTGAATATTCCCTCCTACTCCATAAAATATTCATTTTCGGTATTTTCACTTTGTACACCCCGTCCGGCTGAAACGGCATGTATAAGTGGACTCCAAAAGCATTATTCCGGTCCGATTTAATATTTTGGAGATCCCGATACCTTGAAAGTCGGTCGAAATCGGAAACGGAGACTCAGCATTGAATATTCCCTCCTACTCCATTAAATATTCATTTTCGTTATTTTCACTGTAGACCCCGTCCGGCTGAAACGGCATGGATAAGTGGGTTCCAAAAGTATTAATCCGGTCTGATTTAATGTTTTGGACATCACGATACCCTGTAAGTCAACCGAAATCAGGAAATGGCGACTCGGCATTGAATATTCCCTCTTACTCCATTAAGTATTCATTTTCAGTATTTTCATTGTAGACCCCGTTCGGCTGAAACGGCATGGATAAGTGGGTTCTAAAGGCATTATTCCCGTCCGATTTAATGTTTTAGAGATCCCGATACCCTGAAAGTCGGCCGAAATCAGGAAACGGAGACTCGGCATTGAATATTCCCTCCTACTCCATAAAATATTCATTTTCGGTATTTTCACTGTACACCCCGTCCGGCTGAAACGGCATGTATAAGTGGACTCCAAAAGCATTATTCCGGTCCGATTTAATATTTTGGCGATCCCGATACCCTGAAAGTCGGTCGAAATCAGGAAACGGAGACTCGGCATTGAATATTCCCTGATACTCAATAAAATATTCATTTTCGGTAGTTTCACTGTACACCCCATCCGGCTGAAACGGCATGTATAAGTGGACTCCAAAAGCATTATTCCGGTCCGATTTAATATTTTGGCGATCCCGATACCCTGAAAGTCGGTCGAAATCAGGAAACGAAGACTCGGCATTGAATATTCCCTCCTACTCCATAAAATATTCATTTTCGGTATTTTCACTGTACACGCCGTCCGGCTGAAACGGCATGTATAAGTGGACTCCAAAAGCATTATTCCGGTCCGATTTAATATTTTGGAGATCCCGATACCTTGAAAGTCGGTCGAAATCAGGAAACGACGACTCGGCATTGAATATTCCCTCCTACTCCATAAAATATTCATTTTCGGTATTTTCACTGTACACGCCGTCCTGCTGAAACGGCATGTATAAGTGGACTCCAAAAGCATTATTCCGGTCCGATTTAATATTTTGGAGATCCCGATACCTTGAAAGTCGGTCGAAATCAGGAAACGACGACTCGGCATTGAATATTCCCTCCTACTCCATAAAATATTCATTTTCGGTAGTTTCACTGTACACCCCGTCCGGCTGAAACGGCATGTATAAGTGGACTCCAAAAGCATTATTCCGGTCCGATTTAATATTTTGGCGATCCCGATACCTTGAAAGTCGGTCGAAATCGGAAACGGAGACTCGGCATTGAATATTCCCTCCTACTCCATAAAATATTCATTTTCGGTATTTTCACTTTGTACACCCCGTCCGCTGAAACGGCATGTATAAGTGGACTCCAAAAGCATTATTCCGGTCCGATTTAATATTTTGGAGATCCCGATACCCCGAAAGTCGGCGAAATCGGAAACGGAGACTCGGCATTGAATATTCCCTCCTACTCCATAAAATATTCATTTTCGCTATTTTCAATGTACACCCCGTCCGACTGAAACGCCTTGTATAAGTGGACTGCAAAAGCATTATTCCAGTCCGATTTAATATTTTGGCGATCCCGATACCTTGAAAGTCGATCGAAATCAGGAAACGGAGACTCGGCATTGAATATTCCCTCCTACTCCATAAAATATTCATTTTCGGTATTTTCACTGTACACGCCGTCCGGCTGAAACGGCATGTATAAGTGGACTCCAAAAGCATTATTCCGGTCCGATTTAATATTTTGGAGATCCCGCTACCCGAAAGTCGGCGAAATCGGAAACGGAGACTCGGCATTGAATATTCCCTCCTACTCCATAAAATATTCATTTTCGGTATTTTCACTTGTACACCCCGTCCGGCTGAAACGGCATGTATAAGTGGACTCCAAAAGCATTATTCCGGTCCGATTTAATATTTTGGAGATCCCGATACCTTGAAAGTCGGCGAAATCGGGAAACGGAGACTCGGCATTGAATATTCCCTCCTACTCCATAAAATATTCATTTTCGGTATTTTCACCGTACACCCCGTCCGGCTGAAACGGCATGTATAAGTGGACTCCAAAAGCATTATTCCGGTCCGATTTAATATTTTGGAGATCCCGATACCTTGAAAGTCGGTCGAAATCAGGAAACGGACGACTCGGCATTGAATATTCCCTCCTACTCCATAAAATATTCATTTTCGGTATTTTCACTGTACACCCCGTCCGGCTGAAACGGCATGTATATAAGTGGACTCCAAAAGCATTATTCCGGTCCGATTTAATATTTTGGAGATCCCGATACCCTGAAAGTCGGTCGAAATCGGAAACGGAGACTCGGCATTGAATATTCCCTCCTACTCCATAAAATATTCATTTTCGGTATTTTCACTTGTACACCCCGTCCGGCTGAAACGGCATGTATAAGTGGACTCCAAAAGCATTATTCCGGTCCGATTTAATATTTTGGAGATCCCGATACCCTGAAAGTCGGTCGAAATCAGGAAACGGAGACTCGGCATTGAATATTCCCTCCTACTCCATAAAATATTCATTTTCGGTATTTTCACTGTACACCCCGTCCGGCTGAAACGGCATGTATAAGTGGACTCCAAAAGCATTATTCCGGTCCGATTTAATTTTTCGGAGATCCCGAAACCTTGAAAGTCGGTCGAATTCAGGAAACGACGACTCGGCAATGAATATTCCCTCCTGCTCCATAAAATATTCATTTTCGGTAGTTTCACTGTACACCCCGTCCGGCTGAAACGGCATGTATAAGTGGACTCCAAAAGCATTATTCCGGTCCGATTTAATATTTTGGAGATCCCGATACCCTGAAAGTCGGTCGAAATCAGGAAACGACGACTCGCCATTGAATATTCCCTCCTCCTCCATAAAATATTCATTTTCGGTATTTTCACTGTACACCCCGTCCGGCTGAAACGGCAAGTATAAGTGGACTCCAAAAGCATTATTCCGGTCCGATTTAATATTTTGGAGATCCCGATACCCTGAAAGTCGGTCGAAATCAGGAAACGAAGACTCGGCATTGAATATTCCCTCCTACTCCATAAAATATTCATTTTCGGTATTTTCACTGTACACGCCGTACTGCTGAAACGGCATGTATAAGTGGACTCCAAAAGCATTATTCCGGTACGATTTAATATTTTGGAAATCCCGGTACCCTGAAAGTCGGCCGAAATCAGGAAACGGAGACTCGGCATTAAATATTCCCTCCTACTCCATAAAATATTCATTTTCGGTATTTTCACTGTAGACCCCGTCCGGCTGAAACGGCATGTATAAGTGGACTCCAAAAGCATTATTCCGGTCCGATTTATTATTTTGGTGATCCCGGTACCCTGAAAGTCGGCGGAAATCAGGAAACGAAGACTCGGCATTGAATATTCCCTCCTACTCCATAAAATATTCATTTTCGGTATTTTCACTGTGCACGCCGTCCGGCTGAAACGGCAAGTATAAGTGGACTCCAAAAGCATTATTCCGGTCCGATTTAATTTTTCGGAGATCCCGATACCTTGAAAGTCGGTCGAAATCAGGAAACGACGACTCGGCAATGAATATTCCCTCCTGCTCCATAAAATATTCATTTTCGGTAGTTTCACTGTACACCCCGTCCGGCTGAAACGGCATGTATAAGTGGACTCCAAAAGCATTATTCCGGTCCGATTTAATATTTTGGAGATCCCGATACCTTGAAAGTCGGTCGAAATCAGGAAACGACGACTCGGCATTGAATATTCCCTCCTACTCCATAAAATATTCATTTTCGGTATTTTCACTGTACACCCCGTCCGGCTGAAACGGCATGTATAAGTGGACTCCAAAAGCATTATTCCGGTCCGATTTAATATTTTGGAGATCCCGGTACCCTGAAAGTCGGTCGAAATCAGGAAACGGAGACTCGGCATTGAATATTCCCTCCTACTCCATAAAATATTCATTTTCGGTATTTTCACTGTACACCCCGTCCGGCTGAAACGGCATGTATAAGTGGACTCCAAAAGCATTATTCCGGTCCGATTTAATATTTTGGCGATCCCGATACCTTGAAAGTCGGTCGAAATCGGGAAACGACGACTCGGCATTGAATATTCCCCTACTCCATAAAATATTCATTTTCGGTATTTTCACTTGTACACCCCGTCCGGCTGAAACGGCATGTATAAGTGGACTCCAAAAGCATTATTCCGGTCCGATTTAATATTTTGGAGATCCCGATACCTTGAAAGTCGGTCGAAATCGGAAACGGAGACTCGGCATTGAATATTCCCTCCTACTCCATAAAATATTCATTTTCGGTATTTTCACCGTACACCCCGTCCGGCTGAAACGGCATGTATAAGTGGACTCCAAAAGCATTATTCCGGTCCGATTTAATATTTTGGAGATCCCGATACCCCGAAAGTCGGTCGAAATCGGAAAACGAGACTCGGCATTGAATATTCCCTCCTACTCCATAAAATATTCATTTTCGGTATTTTCACTTGTACACCCCGTCCGGCTGAAACGGCATGTATAAGTGGACTCCAAAAGCATTATTCCGGTCCGATTTAATATTTTGGAGATCCCGATACCCCGAAAGTCGGTCGAAATCGGAAACGAGACTCGGCATTGAATATTCCCTCCTACTCCATAAAATATTCATTTTCGGTATTTTCACTTTGTACACCCCGTCCGGCTGAAACGGCATGTATAAGTGGACTCCAAAAGCATTATTCCGGTCCGATTTAATATTTTGGAGATCCCGATACCCTGAAAGTCGGTCGAAATCAGGAAACGGAGACTCGGCATTGAATATTCCCTCCTACTCCATAAAATATTCATTTTCGGTATTTTCACTGTACACGCCGTCCTGCTGAAACGGCATGTATAAGTGGACTCCAAAAGCATTATTCCGGTCCGATTTAATATTTTGGATATCCCGGTACCCTGAAAGTCGGCTGAAATCAGGAAACGGAGACTCGGCATTGAATATTCCCTCCTACTCCATAAAATATTCATTTTCGGTATTTTCACTGTAGACCCCGTCCGGCTGAAAGGGCAATTATAAGTGGGCTCCAAAAGCATTATTCCGGTCCGATTTAATATTTTGGAGATCCCGGTACCCTGAAAGTCGGCTGAAATCAGGACACGGAGACTCAGCATTGAATATTCCCTCCTACTCCATAAAATATTCATTTTCGCTATTTTCAATGTACACCCCGTCCGACTGAAACGGCTTGTATAAGTGGACTCCAAAAGCATTATTCCGGTCCGATTTAATATTTTGGAGATCCCGATACCCTGAAAGTCGGTCGAAATCAGGAAACGGAGACTCGGCATTGAATATTCCCTCCTACTCCAGAAAATATTCATTTTCGGTATTTTTTTGTACACCCCGCCGTCCCGGCTGAAACGGCATGTATAAGTGGACTCCAAAAGCATTATTCCGGTCCGATTTAATATTTTGGAGATCCCGATACCCCGAAAGTCGGTCGAAAATCGGAAACGGAGACTCGGCATTGAATATTCCCTCCTACTCCATAAAATATTCATTTTCGGTATTTTCACCGTACACCCGTCCGGCTGAAACGGCATGTATAAGTGGACTCCAAAAGCATTATTCCGGTCCGATTTAATATTTTGGAGATCCCGATACCTTGAAAGTCGGTCGAAATCGGAAACGAGACTCGGCATTGAATATTCCCTCCTACTCCATAAAATATTCATTTTCGGTATTTTCACCGTACACCCGTCGTCCGGCTGAAACGGCATGTATAAGTGGACTCCAAAAGCATTATTCCGGTCCGATTTAATATTTTGGCGATCCCGATACCTTGAAAGTCGGTCGAAATCAGGAAACGACGACTCGGCATTGAATATTCCCTCCTACTCCATAAAATATTCATTTTCGGTAGTTTCACTGTACACCCCGTCCGGCTGAAACGGCATGTATAAGTGGACTCCAAAAGCATTATTCCGGTCCGATTTATATTTTGGCGATCCCGATACCTTGAAAGTCGGTCGAAATCAGTAAACGACGACTCGGCATTGAATATTCCCTCCTACTCCATAAAATATTCATTTTCGGTAGTTTCACTGTACACCCCGTCCGGCTGAAACGGCATGTATAAGTGGACTCCAAAAGCATTATTCCTGTCCGATTTAATATTTTGGAGATCCCGATACCCTAAAAGTCGGTCGAAATCAGGAAACGACGACTCGGCATTGAATATTCCCTCCTCCTCCATAAAATATTCATTTTCGGTAGTTTCACTGTACACCCCGTCCGACTGAAACGGCATGTATAAGTGGACTCCAAAAGTATTATTCCGATCCGCTTTAATATTTTGGCGATCCCGATACCCTGAAAGTCGGTCGAAATCAGGAAACGGAGACTCGGCATTAAATATTCCCTCCTACTCCATAAAATATTCATTTTCGGTATTTTCACTGTACACCCCGTCCGGCTGAAACGGCATGTATAAGTGGACTCCAAAAGCATTATTCCGGTCCGATTTAATATTTTGGCGATCCCGATACCCTTGAAAGTCGGTCGAAATCGGAAACGGAGACTCGGCATTGAATATTCCCTCCTACTCCATAAAATATTCATTTTCGGTATTTTCACTTTGTACACCCGTCCGACTGAAACGGCATGTATAAGTGGACTCCAAAAGCATTATTCCGGTCCGATTTAATATTTTGGAGATCCCGGTACCCTGAAAGTCGGCTGAAATCAGGACACGGAGACTCGGCATTGAATATTCCCTCCTACTCCATAAAATATTCATTTTCGGTATTTTCACTGTACACCCCGTCCGACTGAAACGGCATGTATGAGTGGACTCCAAAAGTATTATTCCGATCCGCTTTAATATTTTCGCGATCCCGATACCCTAAAAGTCGGTCGAAATCAGGAAACGGAGACTCGGCATTAAATATTCCCTCCTACTCCATAAAATATTCATTTTCGGTATTTTCACTGTACACGCCGTCCGGCTGAAACGGCATGTATAAGTGGACTCCAAAAGCATTATTCCGGTCCGATTTAATATTTTTGAAATCCCGATACCCTGAAAGTCGGCTGAAATCAGGAAACGGAGACTCGGCATTAAATATTCCCTCCTACTCCATAAAATATTCATTTTCGGTAGTTTCACTGCAGACCCCCTCCAGCTGAAACGGCAAGTATAAGTGGACTCCAAAAGCATTATTCCGGTCCGATTTAATATTTTGGAGATCTTGATACCCTGAAAGTCGGTCGAAATCAGGAAACGAAGACTCGGCATTGAATATTCCCTGATACTCAATAAAATATTCATTTTCGGTATTTTCACTGTACACCCCGTCCGGCTGAAACGGCATGTATAAGTGGACTCCAAAAGCATTATTCCGGTCCGATTTAATATTTTGGAGATCCCGATACCTTGAAAGTCGGCGAAATCGGGAAACGAGACTCGGCATTGAATATTCCCTCCTACTCCATAAAATATTCATTTTCGGTATTTTCACTTTGTACACCCCGTCCGGCTGAAACGGCATGTATAAGTGGACTCCAAAAGCATTATTCCGGTCCGATTTAATATTTTGGAGATCCCGATACCCCGAAAGTCGGCGAAATCAGGAAACGGAGACTCGGCATTGAATATTCCCTCCTACTCCATAAAATATTCATTTTCGGTATTTTCACTTTGTACACCCCGTCCGGCTGAAACGGCATGTATAAGTGGACTCCAAAAGCATTATTCCGGTCCGATTTAATATTTTGGAGATCCCGATACCCTGAAAGTCGGCGAAATCGGAAACGGAGACTCGGCATTGAATATTCCCTCCTACTCCATAAAATATTCATTTTCGGTATTTTCACTGTACACGCCGTCCGGCTGAAACGGCATGTATAAGTGGACTCCAAAAGCATTATTCCGGTCCGATTTAATATTTTGGAGATCCCGCTACCTTGAAAGTCGGCTGAAATCAGGACACGGAGACTCAGCATTGAATATTCCCTCCTACTCCATAAAATATTCATTTTCGCTATTTTCAATGTACACCCCGTCCGACTGAAACGGCATGTATAAGTGGACTCCAAAAGCATTATTCCGGTCCGATTTAATATTTTGGCGATCCCGATACCTTGAAAGTCGGTCGAAATCAGGAAACGGAGACTCGGCATTGAATATTCCCTCCTACTCCATAAAATATTCATTTTCGGTATTTTCACTGTAGACCCGTCCGGCTGAAACGGCATGTATAAGTGGACTCCAAAAGCATTATTCCGGTCCGATTTATTATTTTGGTGATCACGGTACCCTGAAAGTCGGCGGAAATCAGGAAACGAAGACTCGGCATTGAATATTCCCTCCTACTCCATAAAATATTCATTTTCGGTATTTTCACTGTGCACGCCGTCCGGCTGAAACGGCATGTATAAGTGGACTCCAAAAGCATTATTCCGGTCCGATTTAATATTTTGGCGATCCCGATACCTTGAAAGTCGGTCGAAATCAGGAAACGACGACTCGGCATTGAATATTCCCTCCTACTCCATAAAATATTCATTTTCGGTATTTTCACTGTACACCCCGTCCGGCTGAAACGGCATGTATAAGTGGACTCCAAAAGCATTATTCCGGTCCGATTTAATATTTTGGCGATCCCGATACCTTGAAAGTCGGTCGAAATCGGAAACGAGACTCGGCATTGAATATTCCCTCCTACTCCATAAAATATTCATTTTCGGTATTTTCACCGTACACCCCGTCCGGCTGAAACGGCATGTATAAGTGGACTCCAAAAGCATTATTCCGGTCCGATTTAATATTTTGGAGATCCCGATACCTTGAAAGTCGGCGAAATCGGGAAACGGAGACTCGGCATTGAATATTCCCTCCTACTCCATAAAATATTCATTTTCGGTATTTTCACTTGTACACCCCGTCCGGCTGAAACGGCATGTATAAGTGGACTCCAAAAGCATTATTCCGGTCCGATTTAATATTTTGGAGATCCCGATACCCTGAAAGTCGGTCGAAATCGGAAACGGAGACTCGGCATTGAATATTCCCTCCTACTCCATAAAATATTCATTTTCGGTATTTTCACTTGTACACCCGTCCGGCTGAAACGGCATGTATAAGTGGACTCCAAAAGCATTATTCCGGTCCGATTTAATATTTTGGAGATCCCGATACCCCGAAAGTCGGTCGAAATCGGAAACGGAGACTCGGCATTGAATATTCCCTCCTACTCCATAAAATATTCATTTTCGGTATTTTCACCGTACACCCCGTCCGGCTGAAACGGCATGTATAAGTGGACTCCAAAAGCATTATTCCGGTCCGATTTAATATTTTGGAGATCCCGATACCCGAAAGTCGGCGAAATCGGAAACGGAGACTCGGCATTGAATATTCCCTCCTACTCCATAAAATATTCATTTTCGGTATTTTCACTTTGTACACCCCGTCCGGCTGAAACGGCATGTATAAGTGGACTCCAAAAGCATTATTCCGGTCCGATTTAATATTTTGGAGATCCCGATACCCTGAAAGTCGGTCGAAATCAGGAAACGGAGACTCGGCATTGAATATTCCCTCCTACTCCATAAAATATTCATTTTCGGTATTTTCACTTTGTACACCCGTCCGGCTGAAACGGCATGTATAAGTGGACTCCAAAAGCATTATTCCGGTCCGATTTAATATTTTGGAGATCCCGATACCCCGAAAGTCGGCGAAATCGGGAAACGAGACTCGGCATTGAATATTCCCTCCTACTCCATAAAATATTCATTTTCGGTATTTTCACTAGACACCGTCCGGCTGAAACGGCATGTATAAGTGGACTCCAAAAGCATTATTCCGGTCCGATTTAATATTTTGGAGATCCCGATACCTTGAAAGTCGGCGAAATCGGAAACGGAGACTCGGCATTGAATATTCCCTCCTACTCCATAAAATATTCATTTTCGGTATTTTCACCGTACACCCCGTCCGGCTGAAACGGCATGTATAAGTGGACTCCAAAAGCATTATTCCGGTCCGATTTAATATTTTGGAGATCCCGATACCTTGAAAGTCGGTCGAAAAAATTATGGCATTAGTTTCCTTTGGGTCTCAAGTCTTCTCAATGCTTTTGTTAATAAATATATGTATACTTTATGGTGAACTCATTGTTCACATGAAAGTAAAAAACAGATACATCTTTTCAATAACAAAAAGATATACACTTTGGTCAAGAAGTGTGGGAAGCCCCAAATGATTGAAAGACCTTTGTTTTCCATGCTTTAATAATTATCTTCAAAACCTGAAAGTGAACATTCTCTTCTTCTCATAACTAGAAGCAATCGCCCATTCTTTTAGCTGAAGGCATTAATATAAAATATGCATGGCATACCATCGGTGCATAAACGCTGGCAAAACATCTTACCCAGAAGAAGAGTAATTTATTTAGACAGACCAATGTGCACAACAATGCTGAGTTTTGACAATAAATTAATTTTAGAGGTGTCAAAATGGGTCTTAGACTCATATATGACCCATTTAAATCATAAATGGGTTATATATGGGTCATTTGTTTTTGATAAAGAGTAGTTAAAAGGGTTTACTTTAGTAGTACGCATGAAATGAAAGCAACCCTGAGTTTCAAACTTGAAAGCTTCGACTGGGGAAAAACACGCATCACATTTGTATAATGTTTGTTTGTTAGATTTCCCATCTCTTCTTCCTTTTCTTTTTTCTTTTTTTCAGATTTAGAGAAAGGGGACACAAATGTTGTCCACGTACTGTCTAAACATACATGTATAGGAGTCGGTCATTGAGTGTCCACCCCTATTTTGAGGCATTTGGAGCGTCAGAATTAGCAATATATAAATAAATATATATATATTAATATATATCAAATATACATTGCAAAAGAGTCGATGTGCTTGCCTATAATGAAAGTTTGGCTTAGAACCATGAAGTGGTGAGAAATTTCAAAAGCTATTGAAAAGCATAAGGCAATCCAGTTCCTAACATCTAGATTTTCGGATTTTAGCCAGATCTACAAGAACGGTTAAACCAAAAATGATGGGAAATGTAATGCTTTGCACGGTTGGTTGGCCAAAGTCAATCCGTGGGCGGAGAATTATCAGTCACGTACCGTGCAGAATATCTCCCATCCCGACCGATAAAATGGAGAGAATTCGGTGCTCGTCTTTCGATGTCTTGATGAGTAGTCTTTACAGAAACATTGCGACAGAAGTTCAAAGCGGTAACAAGTTAACAACCCACAAATCGCACTTCCGATATAGTAATAAATGTGGCACAATACATTGAAATAGACCTCGAAGATCCCGGCGGTGTTGGCTCACTTGAAACTTAAGATCATAGAAACAGAGTTGGGCAGAACAGAAAGGTACTCAATGCAATATTGTACCTCTTTCGGGGTGGGTTTTTCATTTACAAAAGGGCACAGAAAGATTGATGCCGAAAAAGTTTGGAAAAGAAAATCAAAATTCATACAAGCGAAAATGTTCCGATTGTCCCATGCCAAAGTTGCAGACCATCATCATGTGGGAAAATTTGGCGTTATTTGGCTCTCTTCCCATGAGCATCAGAAGAAAGATCTGAAAAAAGATTCAGCAACAAGATTCTACAAGGCATAAGGTGGAGGGCTATTTGCAGCAGGCCGCACTCCATAAGTAGCAATAGCTCTTTTCCTCACCAAACCTCATTTATCGATTAGGTTACAATCATTTTAATGTAATATTGCGACAGAAGTTACAAAGCAAAATGAGCAAAATACTCGAATAAATCAAGTACGGAAATGGCTTTGGTGATAAAGTCTGCATCATTCGAGTTCAAAGATAACTGGATCACAGCTCTTAATTTCCTAGCTAGAAGTATAAGAGTTTGAAAGAGAATCCCCCAAGCAACTGACAATTTGAATCCATCTTCATTTGGCTCGGTCTTCATGAAATTATGCGAATCCGGTAAAGAGAAGTATAACAGGCTGCAATAAATCATGAAGACAAGAAAGAAACTTCTGCAACTACTGCCTATGGAAGCTTTGGATGAGAGGGTTGAAGACTGCCAAGCAGATAATTCCCCTCAGAAGTCTTTTGCCGACAACACTGCCCTCGTAATAGATCAAATCCAATTGAAAAGGAGCCTTTATAGTATGCAAACCCTGAATATCTGCAAACTTATGCCATGTAAAACAAAAGCATATTAGTTTGCCTACAGCCAACGGGCTGCGAAGTAGTAAAAACACAGTGTTACATGAAATGACTCAAACATCAACCTATAATGCTAAGAAGAGAGGCAGCATCCATAGAGAATTTCTGCTCAATAACCTCCAAGGCAGCATATAGCTTATCTCAGGACTCTTTTTGTCCTTTCTTCAATTCATGCATCTTATCCTCAAAGTATGACCAACATCCAACAGAGCCCGTACTTGAGACAGGTGTTCTTTAATTAATTTCAGAAAGTGTTGAAGTGCATAATCAAGTTTATACTGGGACTCCAAATGGGTTGCCACATCATTAGACAGCCAATTTGAGGAACTATTTTGTGGATGCTTTTGGTCTGCCCAGAAGAACTTCTGAAAGCCCATCACTGAGCATGCTCCGATGATTAGATCTCCCATCGAAACTTAGAGAAGAACAGTGCTCCATAGCTTCAAGCTAATATGAACAGAACCAAAAAGACGCACTAAGAATTATTGCAACAGAACAAATTCATCCATAGATACAGAAAACTTAGCAATCCCCATGCATATTCATAAAAGAAGCGGACATATGACATTATTGACCTCTTATAACCCTTTATGAGAAGGAAAACAATACTTACAGGAAGCCCACCTTCTTTTCAAGGCAGTTACTGCAATCAGACATGCCCCCCTCCCAAAAACACGGCCCTCTGCTCCCCAACAGCATTCTTCAAACAATTCTTAGCCACCAAACATGCTCAAGAAAGATTCAAGTAGTTCCTCAGCTGCCACTGCAAAAGAAAAAGATATTTATTATGGCTACCAGCATGTAATGTTGCATTTATCTTCACAACCAAAAACTAGAAATATGTGGAAGATTAGCTAGAACAATAGGATACCTCTA
Organism: Eucalyptus guilfoylei; assembly: GCA_016097605.1. Classification (NCBI taxonomy): domain Eukaryota; kingdom Viridiplantae; phylum Streptophyta; class Magnoliopsida; order Myrtales; family Myrtaceae; genus Eucalyptus; species Eucalyptus guilfoylei. The sequence continues at coordinate 10,219,876 of CM027863.1, forward strand.
GAAGACTGGAAAGCCAGTAGTCACCCTTCTCAGTTGCGGAAGGAAGCATGAACTTTGTTATTAATTGATGCTCAATTGGTCCACCGCACCCCTTGAAAAGGCCACAGACAACTAGAGCAACCTGCTCATTCCTGTAATTCTTAATACAAACAGTCACTGCAGAAGAAATATCACCTCCAAGCAGGAAAAAAGCAATTGCAAGCTCTAGCTGATGTCTCCCTAGCAAGACATATGCATTTTCTAGTGGACCAGCCTTCTCTTTCTCCTGTCATGGAAATGCAGATGGAAACAAAGACTCTAAAAGGATTACCAGAAAGGAATATAAATTCTATATCATCCCAAAAGACAAAGGAAATGAACAAAACAAGTAGAGCTTGAGAAATTCACTGACGTTGCGAAATCATTGACACGACAAGAACTTCTTTCCTCTTCCTTTAACTATCTATTAATAAATCAGTGCCCTCAAATTGCACATAAGTTCTGTCGCGGAGTACCTGAAAATTGCACAAGAGGAATCCAACTAAAGGCTTTACCTTCTCATCCTTGCTTAATTTAGACAGGCCAGCCTAAACTTGAAGTCTGTTTAATGATGTATATAGAAGTGCGCAGTCTTGAGGATTTTCTCTTCGTATATTGTGATCTTGCCAGCTTCTTCATATGCAATGAAACAACATCCATCAAATAGCTGGAAGCAGCAAAACCTAATCGGCACTGAACAAACGGATAAATCTGCAAGTTTAATAACAATCAGATACCCTAGGATTCAAAACCAATTTTTTGCAGGGAAGAATACCCGAGTGCCGAAAATTACAAATTTTAAGAGAAGCTAGGCGAACTCCCTGGTCGAGAGGTTCTCCAACACCATAATGCATGAACAAGCAGCTCAAGGGTTCACGCCCGTTCAAAAACAACTTGGTGTATACCAGTTATAACCAGTTACACAGAAGAAATAAAGATAGCCCATCAGAACAAAGCTGGTCTCATCAGAATAATAGATGCCGTCTTGTATGAGAGCATGGACCAAAATGAAATATGCAACCCCTGTTCTAAAACACAACCTCAGGGCAGCATCTTTCTTTTGTTCAAAAGAACCTGTACTATATCAGAGATCTAAAACCCATTTAAGTTGTAGGAATCTTGTGAAAATAAAGTTAACAATAACAGGAGTACCAAAGCACAACACAAGAACATTTGATTCATGCATTAGAATTCACACACAGAAACTTGCTCTGAGTACTAATAAATCACACGATCTCTTGCGTCTTATAGAACTGATCCTCATAATGGGGACAGAGTATGCATGACCAAGCATAAGCATGCTATGTATGCCCCCATCACAAGAAGAGAAGCTGATTATCTTCCCAGAAATCAATAGGTTTGACAATTTCGCCGTTGTATTAAGAACAGAAGTGATCTAATGTTCAACGAAGTCAACTCAAAAATATTCTTTTTTATAACAAATACATTTGTGGTCTCACCATCACCAAGTTCTATTGACAACACCAAAAAAAAAAATTCTGTTGACAACCAGCTACCTTCTTGTCATGCAATTGGGAAATGTTTTAAATATATACATTATATTCTTGACTACATATTATCTTGAGTGGGCTGTTCCTGGTGGGTGGGTCGAGAAACCAGCTCGCCCTGGAGTCATTTTCTCCTCTTCAAGATCCTTACAATCTCCCCGCTTCCCATCTTGCTCCTTCAAATGGGCAAGCTCTTTCCTTAATCAGATGACCTCTTTTGACGAGACATCCATGCTTGCGACATTCTCGATTGATCTAACTTGAGTGGCATACCTGAACATGCATTTTTATGGAATATTGTTAGATAGCTTTTTTTTCCTGGTCAGGATATTGTTAGATAGTTCAAAAAGGGAAACAACAAACCAAGAGCCACTAGAGAAGTTGAAGCCATCAAGTCTATACAGGTAACAGAAACAAACTAGAAAGCCATTGCAATCATGATTGGCATTAATGGCTCAAGCATCTACGTATCACAGTGGCATACGCCCAGCTCTTACTAGAAGACAATCTAGTAAATAATTATTTCATGAGTACGCAACCATCAAATGAGAGCGAAAAAGCACATAATAAATATAAGGACTTACCACATGCAGTTGCATGTCTCATCCAAATTTGACTCGGGGCTCGAACTTGGAAATAAAGAAAAACTCAAAGGCAAGTAAAAAATATGTGAATCTGATTGGTTAATTTGATTATCCTCTGATGGACAAAGTGGAAATTTTGGTACTTTTAATTTGCAGGGCACGGTATATGTTGAAAATGTCACAGTTCTACCCATTTCAACAGTTGATGACCTCACTGGCTTGATTAAGAGGGCCTTGGAACAAAGGCACACATCAAAGACACAAATGAACGAAGAAAGTTCGAGATCACATTTGGTACTTTCGATTGTCGTCGATTCGGAAGACAATCGAAAGTACCAAATGTGACCTCGAACTTTCTTCTTTCATTTGCGTCTTTGATGTGTGCCCAAGGCCCTCTTAATCAAGCCAGTGAGGTCTGTTGAAATTGGTAGAACTGAGACATTTTCAACACATACCATGCCCTACAAATTAAAAGTACCAAAATTACCACTTTGTCCATCAAAGGATAATCAAATTAACCAATCGGATTCTCATACTTTGAGGAAGAAGTAAGAGATCCTTTCTGCAAAAGAAGTGAACATTATGAGATCCTTCCTGCAAAAGAAGTAAGATTTTGAGTACAAGATAATTCTGCCATGAAATTACCAGTACAATATGCTACAACAAACCAATACCACTAATGCAGAAAAAATGGTATGGGCAGGCACATGTAATGGTTTTGAAAAGTAAGGAAACCAACTAATAGTTGTACTCTCTAAGATGTGACACTAAAATAAAATCGACCCTAATAAACGAGAATCAGCTGGTATCATGATTATAGGCACCTGGACCTCAAAACCTAACTAAAACATTTGCAAGAATGACTATTACAATGTAGACCTACCCACAGCCATTATTCTTCAAGATCAAGTCTTGTAGCACATGGATTGTTGATCTTTCGAATATGCTTGGTGCATAAGGGCGTGATAACGGAAGGGAAAAAAATTCCCTCGTATTCATCTCAATTTCCAAACAGAAAGATAGCCACACTCAGTTATCCACAACAATCTTCTTGTTCCATCCCTCTCAAAAAAGAAAAGATTATCCACTCTGAAACCCAAGATTCTTTACAACTGATATTCTATTCGCTCGTACATTAAGCACAGAGTCTGAAATAGTTACTGATGTCGGAACGAGCTCCCTGAAATGAAACCAGAGAGCAATGGACTTCTGTGAGCACATATTTCAATCGACCCATATTCTCTTGGTTCTTTTTTTTTTGGGGGGGTCAGACTTCAAGCAAGTTTGTGTATCTGTATGTGCGTTCATAACTGCATACACGTAAACAAGAATTTACCAGTAAGATATTGAACTGCTCTGAAAGAATATCTGATACTATGAAACGATTGGTCACCACAAAACCGAAAAGAGAAAATCAAATTTGCTCATCTGATGGAAGGAGGGTAGAAGGGATCATGATAACTTCTTCCAGGTTGAAGTCCAACACAAAGGATATATTGGTCTGCCATGAATAATCTATATCCACAACATATCAACAAGCATTCATATGTGCAAGTGAAAAAAGGGAGAACACACAACACAGTGCACGCTAACTGCATCCTCATGATAATTCCTTATAGGAAAAGCAACTACCAAAACCCAGTATCCTCAAAGGTCAAGGAGAGGAAACTTGGAAGTGATATATAGACAAACGGTTAAACAAATCTCTTATAGGAGTCCAACAGACAGAAAGACAAATGCGTCACTCACTATTCTCAAAGTGTCAAACAAATAAATAACTGGAAGCTGTCCGGTTAACTTGTCATCCCAACTGAATGTGGGTTTCTGCAACACATGCTTAGGTCAAGTTTTCTCGCAACAAATTAACAAACTTTATGCAAAAGCATGACAGTTCCGAGACCCAAAAGAAGTCCCAGATTCTGCTTGTAGCAAGCGAGTCCGGAAAGGGAATACTCTTCCCCGCCAATAGTTTAGCATACAGAGAAATTCCCAATAAAACCGACCCAATCACCCCCTCCGGAACGCTGACCCTCCCTGTTCTGTTCATGAACTTCAAGAACAACGGGAAAGAACCAAGAACCAGAGCACCAGACGAGACACCGCAAAACCACGATACACCCAAAAGAAAGAAAGAAACACCAATTGAAGATAAGCATCCAAGAAACCAGAAAAAGGAGCAGAGATGGCGTCTGAAGAACGAAACCTTACCAAGAACGAGAAGAGCTCCGAGTCCAACCCTCTGTTTCTTCGGTTCATGAACAGAGCTTTCCTTTCTTGCTTCTTTTTCCTGGGCGTCTAAACTCCACCCGTCTCTGTCGCGAGCTTCACGATTTGACCGACGCCTGCCGACGAATTTAAAGACCCTGGATCGTCAAGCCGTCATGTAAACGCGCGCGAGAGAAATCGCGGCAGAATTTCTCCCGACTCCGAGGAAAAACCGAAAGCCACACAGCTTTGTTGGCTTGTTTGGATACGTGCTCCCCACAGCGAGCGGGAATCCTTCTCCAGCCCGTGCCTCTCCTTCTTTGCCGCGCCGTCCGCCCTGCCCAGGTCCGCTGAGATCTCCCCCGCGACCGAGCGGGCCAGCGTCAGGGACAGCGCCCGCTGGGGAACGAGACCGAGGCCGCCTCCCTCGGGCCGGAGGCCGGCGGCGTCTTCGGCCTGAGGGACGGGGAGGACGAGCAGATGCCGGAGACGGAGGACGCCATCGGCGGCGGCGGCACGGAGTCGAAGCTGATGACGAGTTCGTCAGAGGGACACAATCGGACGGAGGTTCAGAAGTTGCCGAGAGACCAACGCGAGCACAAAACTTGTGCTCGATCTCCGCGTTGGAAACGATCGGAGGCGGAGGGGGTTGGGACCAGCCGCGACTGGCGGCGCTCTTGGACGAGGCGACGTGCCACGGAGAGAGGAGACCGCCTCCGCCTCCGCCGAGGCGGAAGCGGAGGGGGTGGGATGCGCGGAGGAAAAAACAGAGGGAGAGGAGAGGAGATATACAGAGGAGGGAGGGGTCTAAGCGAAGTTTGAAATAAAGGGGAGAGAGAGAGACGAGTGTGCGCGCGCGCAGAGGCGCGATTATATCCTTCTTTATGGGAACCGCAAGGTGCTCCAGTAACTTTACCCAAGACCGTCAGAGAGAGAGAGAGAGCGAGCGAGAGAGCGAGAGAGCAGGGTGGTGATTATTTCTCCCTTTATGGGGAACGGGAACCGCAAAGATAGCTTCAGAAACCTACCCATTGAAAGGTCATTGCACAAATCGTTCGCCTCAAAAGTGCATCATTTCACCACATTATTATTTCTTTTGTTTTTCGTTTCGATTATCAATCTAACCAAAACTCGTTTTCTCTCACTTTTTCTGGGAATGTCCCTACAGTAATAAACACTGGGGCATTGTTTGAGGCGAATGATACTGCAAAGGAAATGAAAAAATGACTGAAATTGCAATTAAACCCTTAGAATAAAAACTGAAGAAAAGCCCTCAAAAAAAGCTATAAAAAGAGAGACGGAGAATCCCTAGTAAAAAAATATCATTTTCAACATACATGACAGCACAAAATTCAAATATACTATGAATTCATTAAAAAAAATGTTAAATTCGACAGAATGTGACATGATAAAATTGAAGTTAAAATTATCAAGATTTGGCATAATTTTAATTAAAATCATTTTACAATCACGTTCAATACTATGACGATCATACAAATTAACATGGAATGATGAGTGCCACTACGGTTTCCTTATAGGATATTTTATCCCTAGTCACATGCCTCAAAATGGGGAGGAATCCTAGCTCACCATCTCTTTATTTTATGCTTTTCTTTTGGATAATTCACCGCGTCTTGCTTCTGCCATGTTTACATTCTCTCTTTTTATTTTTATTTTTTTTATTTTTCTTTTGTCATCATTATTTTTTTAGTTAATTTTGCCTTTTTTCTTACTAGAACCTTTTCTAAAATTTTTGTTTAAAGCAATCAACATATAGTCCGACGTTGGCACTCTCCCGTCTCTTCCTTTATTCTGATGATAAAATGCCCAAATGCTAAAGATGAAATAGAAGGGCATTAATTTGAATGGAATGAGCTATTAAAAGGGAGGATTGCTTATAAGAGCATTTGACATGAACGATAAAATTTTGCAAATTAAGTTAATGCGAAAACATCAAAAAAACAATCGAAAGATAATAAAGGATGTCAAAAATTTAAGTTATTTAATTTGAGTATCGATATCCATATCCATATAAAAAATCGATTACAAATAATTCATTAGAATTGAATAATTAGAGTTACAATCGCTCAAAAATTGAGTGTTTCTTAAACGTAAATTTTAATTTAAATTCAAGATATGTATAATAAATAAACAATCCAATTTAAACGTAAACTCATAAGCGCGCGTTTAAGGTTTTCTCAAACGGCAGAAATGAGGACGTACGCCTGTGGTTTTTTCCCTTGCGCGGCCGGAAGAAGAAAACTCTTTTACTGTTCGGCAATACATAAAATATATGTACGGCAGAGTCCTCCTTTTGTACCCCACTTTTATCGGGAGGAGTTCATGTACGGCTGGTGCTCCTGCAGGAGATAGAAATGAAGGCCAAAAAATCTCTTGCTTTGTTTCGTTCCCGCACAATGACCTTTTTGCCACTCATAGTGAACGGATTTTCTGAAAGAAAGTGTGCCCCTTATATTGTCTTTTAGTGGCAGAGCTCTCCCCGGTCAGCTTTTATAAACTTATGACTCACAGCCAATATATAATTTAACAATTATAAAGCTTATGAGAAAGCAAAGGGCATTAGCTAAATATGTGCGACGCCCTCTAACCGTTTCGGAATCCCATGAAATCACGATCGAATCATCAATTACCTAGATCCTTTTCTTATTTATAATTTATTAAAGTACACCACGTGTGGGTGACAATTGATAAAATATAGTTTTATGTGGACAATATTTGAAGATTAGCTCAAATAATCTATTATAGTAGTTAGGACAAGGAAATTTTATATTTCCCTTTATAATGTTTTATTCAAAGCGCAAGATGGCATATTTTTAAAAAGGAAAAGTAGTTACTTTTTTATGGAAAGTGGAGTATGCTAGCATTAGCAAACTCCTATCTTCTATCTTTACGGTTTTTGGAGAATTTTTATGGGTATTCTGCAATGACTCAAATCTTAACCTTCCATTATAATTAGTTTTAATACTTGTGCTTTGAATGCAATACATTTAAAATTTGTCTATTAAAAGAGGATGGCCAACAAAAATCATTTAAAAAAAAGTTAAGTAATTCACGTGGTGCTATTATCTTTTTCTCATCCCGTGATTATGTATTTACGAATTGATTGTTGTAAATTTGCAAAAAAAGATATTGTTTTACCATTACAAACCAAAAAAAGGAAAGCTCGTTAGGCTATTTGCTAAGGAGATTGATCTAGCTTTTACACACTTTGGAGTTGCATTCTTATCTACTTCAATTTTTCTGCAAGCTTTTGAAAGTGATAAGCGATATTTCCTCAACCCAAAAGTTTCCACATCGTTTTCAAATTGCAATGCCCTTGCTTGGGGCCAATGACCTTGGCAATGCCATGTTGAAGATTAAAATTAATTTTAAAATGCCACATTAGTATTTTCTAATTAGTTAATTTGATGTTATTAATGAAAGAACTTGATTACATCAATTTAATAAATTTGAGGACTTGATTTCACTTTTTACCAATTTTAAAATTTAATTACACCGTTAGGACAAGTTTTAGAAATCCTTATATTATTGGGAATGAAAGTAGGAAGGTGAACAAACCTTGCGCACTGGGGCTTTTTTTGGTAATTACATGGCATTGCTTTGGAGTACTCTGCGCCGAGGAAAGCGGACCCCACTTTTAGGGACTATTTTGGTTTCTTCCCGCTGCCGTACAAGGAATTTGCCCGTAAAAGAATTTTTGTTTTGTTCTCTGATTTGCACGGAGTGAGCCTCACGCGACTTATTTTACGTGTGATGCTCTCTCCGGGTGTCTCTTATAAGAGAAATCACTAATGCATGGATAGTTCATCGTGAATATATTTTGAAGAGAAAAATCACTTTTTAAAATTAAAAGCCATCTCGTAAAGATTCTTGTAAAATATAATGGGCTTCGATCTTGATTATTTACGATAAATTTGGTGGACTTTTCTTCTCTCTATTGTTGTGTCAATCTCAAGCAAAATAATCAATTTGAGACACATAAAAACAGTGAAGATATATGCACTATCATTGCATGATATAGTTATGATAAATTTATAAGTATCTTTGTTTAAAATCACAAATTTCTAAAATTCAATAAGATTCTCTCCTCCCATGATTATTAGATGGTTGATTAACATAAGTTTGTCCAGGCAGTTGAGTTGGGTCCCTGGCTTCTTAAGTATGAATAGAAGAATACCTTCATTTTATTTCCAAATTTTAAGATTCAAGCACTAGGAATGGGGAAAAGGCGGAATAGGTCTGATAAGCAGTAATTCAATTTATTGTAATTGGCGCTTTCATACCCATTTCATTGTATTTTGAATAAACATCCCTTTGGTCCTTCAGTTTTTGGGCTTAATCAGCCTTGGATTTGATTGATGGTTCCTTTAAATTAGAACATAAAGCAAACTATCCACGGGGTCGAGGGCCAGAGGCATGGGCATTGCAGATATGCCAAGAAATGCTTTCTAAAGGTGAAACACTAGTGATAACTCATTTTCCCTTTGTTTTACGTCTCTCGAAATGATGATAGAAAGAAAGTACCTGCAATTGCTCCTATTTTCTTCAATGGAGAAGAGGCCTTGGTACTTCCAGTGAGATCAAAGATCTATACCTTGAAATGTGGAATACATTTCTTAGAATGGGCGAGTTAGGTATAATTGTGGGTTCCAACTTCTTACGCTGAGAGAGCTCGCTGAAAAATTATCTGCCTCAATGCCATGCAGTCATTTATTATAAGGATATAGCAATTTCAAGGTATGAGGGTTAGAATTAATCATTGAAAATAATCTATGCGAATAAATTATTAATGGACATGATTCATCTTATTAATCGTCACCATTTGAGCATCCTATTCATTCGAGAACAAGTGGATTTTTTTTATCATTTTGGCACAACTAATGTAATGCCAAAACCTAGTAGCAAAAGATTTTGGCATATACAGACCCCATAACCATGTACGCCTCGCACGTATTCCCCGACAGGCTGGGTCGTTAACTCAACCTGGCCGCCCCCATAATCCCCTGCATTGAAGAGGGTCCTGTAAAACGAATCCTTCGCGAGCTCCATGTACGGCACGAGTAGCTCTGAAACGAATCGCATGTGCATAACCTAGACCTGTCAAAAGAAAAACCCAAATCAAAAAACCCTAGATCTGCCAATCATGGCAGTCTTCAGGCATACAACACCAGATTAAAGGATCTGTCTCTAATCTACTTCATCCGAATGGCACCCATGGTGAGAAGCGGCGCTAGATCTTGCTGGGTTTCCTCCGAACATCATATTGAAGGCCAACCCACGAATCCTTGAAGCTCTGTGAAGATCTGAAGGTAGGATCGGCTGGTAAGAGTGACTGTATAGCTGGAATATTCACTTGTTACTGGATCTTTGAGGCCCTAGGTCTTGCGCCTCCTCGGCATCTTTGTTTTTCATGGTGGGCATACTAGTTCCCCTCAGCGAACCCTCCTTTTAGTCGCAATATACCTGGGTCGAATCGCCTCCAAAGCTCCCTTCACTCCATAGCCAAACCACCAAAGTACCTTGCTGCAAAACCAGAACAGATATCGGAAATGGCTGATAGAGAGGATAATCATCTTCGTTTAGCAACGCTGTGCAGGAGAATGGGAGATTTGTGGTCCGAAGATGACATCACGGACCTAGGGGAAGAAATTCCAGAAGAGGAAAAGCAACAAAGTGACTTAACCCTATATGGCAAGCTATATTCGAAGCCAAATGCAAATTTTCAGGCCTTAAGTAATACTATGAAGAAAGCATGGAAAGTTGATTCAGTGAAATGTGAACAAATTGAACCGGGTTATTTCTCATTTATCTTCCAGTCAAGTGAAGAAAAAAGAAGGGTGCTAGAATCAGGACCATGGTCTTTCATGAGCAATTTATTGGTCCTTAAAGAAGGTGACCCAAACATACCTGAGCACTGTTATGAATTCACGCATTATGCGTTCTGGGTTCACTTTATAGGTCTTCCTCGCGCCAGAGTCAATGAAGGTGCCATACGCCTCTTAGCTTCAAAATTGGGGAAAGTAGAGGAGATAAAGATTGAGGCGAGAGGCACAAATACCAGGAAAAATGGAAAGGCTAAAGTGCTGCTAAACCTGTCCAGCCCACTTAAAACAGGTACTGTTATAACCTGTGGGGACAAAAAATGGTGGATTGATTATAAATATGAAAGGCTTCCGCATTTTTGCTATTCATGCGGTCGAATTGGGCACTATGCTAACTACTGCACTGAAATACCGTATGAAGAAACTAGACTACCTCAGGATCTACCAGGCCGTTATGGTTCGTGGCTAAAGGCGGAAGTGAGAGAAAACAGCCCTTATTGGAAGACCTTTTATGGCAAACCAGATCCTTCGGCTACTGAAGAAGAAGTTGTCATGGAAACTCAAACAGAGGTGCTAGAAACAACAACGGAAACAGCGATGGAAGATCAACTTGCTCTGGCCATTGTCCCTATCCAGGCTGAAAAAACAGAACAAATGAGTATAATTAGAAGGCACAACTCAGAAAAACAACAAATACCACTTCTCTCTCAAGCTGGAATTGAGACATCTTCACAGAACTCCAAGAAAGGAAAGGCGATATATAAAGCTCCTGCAGCCAAAAAACAAAAGCGGGTCAGCCCCTATGATAAAAAACTCTCACAGGAGATTGTGGTGGATGAAACCCATCTTTTGGATGCCCCTATTCAGTCTTGGGAAGGGGCGAACACATGGGCCATGGTGGCTGGCCCTAATAAGCCACCAGAGCAAAGATGAAACTACTAAGCTGGAACTGTCAAGGGCTGGGCAACCCCTTGACAGTCCAGCATTTCAGAGCCCTAGTGGCTCAAGAAAGGCCCAACTTGGTGTTCCTCATGGAAACTAAAAATCAGAATAACGTAGTTGAGAGAGTAAGGAAGAGGACACCTTTCAAAGAATCTTTCATTATGGAACCAGTTGGCATCCCTGGAGGTTTAGCATTAATGTGGGATGAGGAGGTTCGAGTGGAAGTAGAGGGAAGTTCTAAGGAGCTCATAAATATAAAATGTAAGGATCTTACTAGTGGAGGCCTTATGCGCATCTCCTTTTTACATGCACCAACAAACTATCAAGAGAGACTGAGGCTATGGCGTTTATTAAAAGACCGCAACTACTCCAATTCTCTCCCGTGGTTATGTGTCGGGGATTTCAACGAAATACTTTACCATTGGGAAAAAGTTGGATGCAGGGAGGTGGACCGCTACAGAATTGCAGCCTTTCGGGGTTTCTTGGATGATTGTTCTTTGATAGATATTGAGAGCAAGGGATGTGCTTTCACCTGGTCCAACAATAGAGAAGGAAGGGCATTAGTTAAAAAGAGATTAGACAGGGCTCTTTGCACTTTGGAGTGGAGAGTACAATACCCTAATGCGCAGGCCTTTGCTCTACCAGCAATAGGATCGGATCATAGCCCGATTATTCTTTCCCTACAACAAAAAGAAAGGAAAAGTCAGAGAATGTTCAGATTTCAACCCTTTTGGCTAGAAGATCCTGAGTGTGAGGATGTGATTAAGAGGGCTTGGCACACAAATGGCTCTACAGCAATCAGTTTTACTCACAAAATAAAGCTGGTTGCCTCAGAATTATACAAATGGAGCAGGAGAAAGTTCCAAAATGCCCAAAAACATATCAACCCCCTCAAGTTCCGGCTTATGGAGATAACAAACAACACAGATGGGGAGCAAAACAATGAGGAAACCAGCAACATTGTTCGAAAAATTGAAGAGTTGTGGAGGCAAGAAGAGATGTACTGGTGCATGAAGTCCAGGATAGAATGGTTAAAATGGGGAGACCAAAACACCAAGTATTTCCACGCAACAACAGTTCAAAGAAGACAGCGAAACAAAATATCTATGCTTCGGCTAGATGATCAAACCCGGTGTAGGGACTCCGAGACTCTTTCTCATCATATTTGTAGCTTTTATCAATCTCTCTTCACCTCAGTTGGAGACCGGAACTATCAACCTGTATTAGAGCAATGCCATGTGGTAGTCAATGAGGAGATGAATGCCGATCTGATCAAGCCAGTAACAAAAGAAGAAGTTAAAGCTACAGTTTTTCAGCTAGGGGCCACAAAGGCTCCGGGACCGGATGGGCTAAACGGCTTATTCTATCAAAATCATTGGCCAATCATCCACGATGATATTTTCAGCATGGTGCACTCCTTTTTCAATCAAGGTACGTTTGAACCAGAGCTAAACAGAACGCATATTACTCTTATCCCTAAAGTAACTAACCCAGAGGACATTACCCAATTCAGACCTAGAAGCCTGTGTAACTTCAATTATAAAATTATAGCAAAAGTGCTGGCTAATAGGCTGAAACCTTGGTTGTCAACGATAGTTTCTGAAGAGCAAACAGCCTTTATAAGTGGCAGATAGATTCAAGACAACATATTTATTGTCCAAGAGGTGATCCATCAACTAAGGGTGAGAAGGAGGAAACGTAAATTTCAAGCCATTCTAAAACTAGACATGCAAAAAGCGTATGATAGAGTCGAATGGGATTTTCTTTGTGATTATATGCTGAAGCTGGGTTTTCATGAGAAATGGGTCAAGTGGATAAAGCATTGTATTTCATCGGTCTCCTTCAATATATTAATCAATGGTGAGCCTTCAGCTGCCTTTAGACCTACTAGAGGAATTAGGCAGGGGGACCCCCTTTCCCCCTACCTGCTCATCATCATGGCCAACACTCTCTCGACTCTTATGAGTAAAGCTGTTCAAGATGGAAGTATAAAGGGTATACGGCTTAATTCTACATGCCCCACCCTCTCACATCTCCTCTTTGCAGATGATGCTATTTTTTTCTTAGACGGCACAATCCGAGAAGCTCAGAATGTCTCAAATGTGTTGAATCAATACTGCTATGTGTCTGGCCAGGCTATCAACCTTAATAAATCAGGTCTTTTTGTGGGAAGAGGCTGTCCTTATAACCTTAAACAGAATCTTGTAGCAGAATTGAGAGTTTCTATCTCAGAAAATGTTGGGAAGTATCTTGGAATTCCAGCAGACTGGGGGAAAACAAAAAAGCAAATGTTTGCTTGGATACTTGCAAAAGTCGAAAGGAAATTGGAGGGCTGGAAAGAGAGATTGATATCGAAGGCGGGTAAAGAAATCCTTATCAAAACAGTCATTCAAGCTATTCCCCAATATGCGATGTCCATTTTTAAAATTCCAACTTCTATATGCCGAACTATTGAGAAGAGAGTAGCTTCCTTTTGGTGGAAACAGAATGCAGATAGAAGAGGAGTTCATTGGAAGAAATGGGAAGATCTGAAAATTAGGAAGGACTATGGTGGGTTAGGTTTTAAAGACTTGGTGGATTTTAATAAAGCGATGCTGGGAAAACAGGCTTGGCGAATTGTTCAACAACCAAATGCTCTATGGTGTCAAATGATGAAGAGTATTTATTATCCTCGACGAGATTTCTGGGCTGCTAACAGAGGCAATCGGCCTTCATGGGGATGGCAGAGTATTTTAATGGGGAGAGATGCAATTAAAACAGCAATGAGATGGGAGGTTGGGGATGGAAAAACGATAAGAATTCGAGAAGATGCATGGCTGCCTTCTGGAAGAATCATTGGACCAGCAAATAAAGATGATCCAAAAGTTGTGGCTGAACTAATAGATAGCAACACGAGGGAATGGGATATGAACAGAGTAAATGCAATGTTTGATGAAACTATAACGAAAGAGATTCTAGCTCATCCTCTAAGCCTGCACCCTAACCCAGATAAGCTTGTGTGGACAGCAAACAGATCTGGTTCATACTCTGTAAGAGCGGCTATAACCACATACAAAATTCAGCCATCTCCACCACCGAAAAAACCCCTCTACATCCTACCAAATACCAAAATCACTTTGGCATGAAATATGGAAGCTACCAACATCCCCCAAAATTAAATTCTTAATCTGGAGTATATGTAGCAACTCTCTCCCAACAAAAGAAAATCTGCACGAGACAAATGGTACCGAACCAACATGCCGATATGCGGCCAAGCACCGAGACAACGGAGCACATATTCATCCTCTGCAAATGGACAAAAAGTGTGTGGTCAGCCCCTGATTTTCAAGCCAACACGGATCTAGCAAGTATAACTCGAATTGATAGATGGATTTTGGAGAACCTCACCTCAAGAGTAGAAATAAAAACGAAATCCCTCTTTGCTGCTGTCCTATGGCAGATTTGGAAGACCCGTAACTATGCGATTTTTCAAGGGAAAGAGCCCAACCCGACCAGCACCAACGAAGAAGCTCGTACAGTCGCAGATCTGTGGATGAAGTGGACAGCTAAAGGGAAAAGTGCAGAAAACCGAAAGCAAAGCGAACAAAACACCGAGAGAAAAACGGTACCCACCGCCTTGCACACGTTGAGGGTAAACGTAGACGCCTCATGGTGCAGCTCAAAAATGGAGGGATCGGTTGCGGGCGTCGTCGGACAGCGGCTGGCCTCCTCGTCGATGGATTCGCGAAGAAGATCTCGGCCCCGTCCGCATGGGTTGCGAAACCCTAGCCGTCCGAGAAGCTTTGCTGTGGGTAAGAGAAAATCGAAAAGGAAGTGCTGCACGAACAGAACACCCGCACGAAGCATTTGCTGCAACTGATCTGCAGGTTCACTTATATTCAGACAGCTTATCCCTTGTTGAATGCCTATCGGGCCGAGAAGAGCCCCCTTGGCAGGCCCAATCCATTATAGCAAACTGCACACAAATAATAGCCCAGATAGGAGGCGTCTCTGTCTTCTTCGTTCCGCGGGAATCCAACAAGGCGGCGGATTGGATTGCAAGAGCTCATCGCAGCAACTCTCTTCCTAGCAATTGGGTTTATTGCCCTCCTCAACCTTTATTTGCAATATTATGTTCAAACTTACCAACTAATGGTGGCCTTTTTATGGGCTAGTAATGATATTCAGCATATTCCGACAAAAAAAAAAAAAAACGACACGAATGGCTCCACGTATAATGATTACACAACCATTATAAAAGACTACTATTGTTTTGATTAATGAAGAAATCCCATGCGCGTTGATTTACTAGCCTCGTGTTTGAAGAAAGTCTACGTGGTTCACTCCGACTAGAGATTATACTACCTGAATACGTCGTTATAATAAGCTGAGAAGCGAAATTACCGAACATTTTAAAAGAAATGTTATATAGTTAATCATTGCCTTAAGTTGAACACTCTGCTTAGATAGTGCCCAACCAGCTTTCGCGCATCTTGATTGCTGCACCTCCTCCGACGATTTCAAGGGGCACTCCCCCTCATCGACCCGGTGCATTAAGAATTTTATTCCTAGATTACTCCTAACAAGGCTTAAATGTAAGATTACAAGAACAACAAATCTGACCAACCCATTTGGGTTCATTCAATTTTTATTTACTTCAAAAAAGTCTTACCTTTTTATTGGTATGTAATTCAAAAAAGGATAATTTGTTAGGTTATGTCAATCATTCATATTCTATTTCCATTAATATGGGTGGTCTATTGATTAAAAGAGACTTGTTTAAAGATTGTATAAATTGACTAATACTTATTATTCAATATAATATTTTTTTAAACTCGAAACTTTTGAAATTTTCAGAATAATTAAATGTTGACATGTAAATTCACATATATATTTTTCATAATATTTAAGATATTATACATTTTAGCAAAAAAATTTTTTTTTTTTTTAAATAGTACTCTTTACTTTTATCTAAGGGTAAACAATCCAGTTTTAGGTTGCCCATTCATGACATTTTTGTCGTGACTAATTTGAAATTTGCATTTTATTTTGAGTCTTGGATGAGTTAGAGTCTAGTATGGCAAACACAAATAGATAGATTATGAACGGGCATTCACGGTTTATCTTAATGAATGGCTTCCAAGTTCCATATAAGTGATATATACATACGATGAGACACGAGGCTTTGCTCGTTTTTAGTTTCCGGAAAAGTTCAGGTATCTGTGAGGTTGTGAACTCGCAATGCTGGGGGATAGGTTGCTGATTGTGTGGAATTACGGCATGAGGTTTCTGATTCTACAATTTTTGTATATAGCTCCTTAAAAACAAAAGATGCATCGGCAATATACACGTGGTTTATTCTTTTCCATGATGCACTGATTGAAGTCCTATGCATTGATTGAAGTCCTATGCATCATTCGATGATCAGATGAAAAAGTTGAAACTGTGGAAGAATAACTGGGATACATACACCTACGAGCTTGATGAAGTTTTCATCGAGTTTGCGTCGCAAAATCACGTGTGCGAGGTCGCGGCAAAGCTGGTTGTGGAGGCGTGTACGTATAAAAGATTATGATTGTTGTCTTAGTTTCACCTTCGTATGAGCTTGCTTTTGGAGAATATAAGCGTGGAGAAACTTTTGACATTTCAAGCATTTGATATGCTTCCTCTTCTGTTATTTATAGTATCATTATTAAGAGAGATCCGTGATTAGATGGTGCTCTTGAAGAGTAGCATTCATGTTTACTCCATCGTTTAGGTCTAGGTCCTGTCCCAGCCGACGTGATTTTGATTTCTTTATTCTCTGAATCTTTAACCATTTTACGTTGTTTTTACAGTTTCGAGGAAATGGGTATTCCTATAAAGCTTGACAAAAAGTGAAGCGTTGCTAGTGGCTGTTACTAATTGAAGCATTATCAAGTAAAGAAAGTCAAAGAACCTCTCATGACAATTTTGTTTTTTTGCTGAGCTGTGTTTTAGGCCTCAAAATGGAAGAGTTTGAGGGAAAATGCTATTTCAATTGATATATTATTTTACTTCATGACTCATGACCTCTTAGTCTTTGATTATACGACAGATCTGTGTTTGCTATTTTGGATGACTCTTAAAGGATTAATTTTTATGCTTGCTATGATCTATGGCCTTAAAAGACATTAAGAAAGTCACGATTCATAAAGTAAAATAATGTATGAATTGAAATAGCATTTAATTTACGGAATACTGGTGTTATGACTAAAATTGGAAAAGAAAAAGAAAAATAAATAAAGCTTAAGATTTATAGTTAAAAATCAACATAACTATGATAGTCAACATTGATGCGAAACGACATTTATGAAATAGTCTTATTTCTTTTATCTCATCAACAAGTCCTAAAAAGACATGAATATACCTATAGATATTTTTGCTTCTTATACCATATAATGAATTCCAAAGTGCTTTTTACGTGAGAATTAAGTTATGGCATATCATCTTCTACGGAATTTCTTCGGGCTTAACTAACCGTGGTGTATCACAAGTCTCAAATACAATTGCATCCTCAACTTAGAAGATTGGCATTCTAATTGTAGATATATGTCATCATCAATTCACAAAAAAGTCCGAAAATCCCTCGAAATTGTCTAAAGAAGCAAAAATTATCACGTTGCTCGGGACAAAACTGACATGGAGTAATTATTATAATTTTCGTGACATTTCTTATTTATTTATTTATTTATTGGGGAACAACATCGAACGAGAATTTTTACCAAAAAAAACATCGAACGAGAATTTTTACCAAAAAAAACATCAAACGAGAAAAACCCTTGTCACACTCCGCTACTTCGTCTCCTTCTGTCGGAAAAACACAATGGCTCAGCTTTTGCCAGGCTTAAACCCTGTCAAAGCCCTCAAAATCGATCGGCATCGAACATCCAGCACCCGCCTTCTCCAAAGTTCAGTTTCTTTGTTGAAAGCGAAATCCAAGTCTCGAAATTTCTCTACTCTCCGTTCATCGGCGATGGCAAGCCAAAGTCAAGACCGGAAGCAATTGTCTCTCGATGCTGTCTGATCTCAGCAGCCGCGTAGAGGAGGTCTCCGAAGGTATTAGAAGGCAAAATATACATATTTTAATGTTTAAAGAAAGAGTGAATAAATGGAATTGAGAAATGAGAAAAGAAAAAACAGAGAAAAAATTTCAAACGTGTTAAAGAGGTAGACTGTCTCACTTTGGCGGAGGTTGCACATGGCCATGCCGTTATTGTACTCTCTGTCTCTCTCTCATAATTTAGAGCCATAACATGACATTTCGCTGCCTTGAAGTACAATAATTTTGATATTTGACAGGATCGAAGCGAAACGCAGAGTGGGCCACTTCTTTCTCTCTCGTACTCTTTTTACAGAGCCAGGGAGAGCCAGAGAGACGACTCCGTGGGACCGCACCATGGACACGTGCAATCACGTGATGGCTGGGCACTGCTGTATTTGGAAATGGCCCTAAAGAAGCGATTTTTCTCTCTCCTGCAGAAGCGCCAGCGGCACATGGACTCCTTCCGAATGAAAGTGGGGACACAAAAGGACTCCGCCAATGGGTTTTCTTCTTTCGGCCGCGCAAGGTAAAAAACCGCAGGCGTACGCTCCTTGAAGAATAAGAGCCGGGTTTCCAAGAGGGATGACGTCCTTATTTTTGCCGTATGAGGAGACCTTGAACGCGCTTGTGAGTTTACGTTTAAAATGGATTGTTTATTTATAAAAAGTTACTTTAGCCCCTTGGCCTTTAAAATGGTGAGGTGACCGGCGCGAGCAGGAGGAGATCAAAAGGAGAGGAAGCCGAGACAGAGAGAGAGAGAAACCGGGAAGAGGAGTCGAGAGAGGGAGGGGAGAAGGAGTGGTGACCTTGTTTATTTATGTGGCTTAGCTTTGTTGATCTTGCTGGTCAGAAAGAGTTAAGAAATCAGGCTTGGTGATTTATTTCATGTGGTCAGCCATTCCATATAGGAACATTAGTCAACAATGTTCAGATTTGCATTACCCAGTTGAGTCACTCATTAGAATTGTGAACTTATGATTTCGATATGGTGTGTGCCGACCACAAGAAGATAAATCACTGATAACACATCCACAAGAGCAGAAGGTGATTTATGCATTGAGACTCCCGTTGAGACTCCTTAAGTTGACTGCAGGAAGAGCCTGATTTCTTAATTCTTTCTGACTCAGCGAGGTCAACGAAGCTTAGCGCAGTGTTACTTTATAGCATTTACAAGCAATTCAGTGTAATATGCTTTCCCAGTAACCATTATCAGAACCCAAACTTAGATCCAAGAGACAAGGAATAAAACTCCCAAGTTTGACATCCATGTACCCGCACAACCAGGGTTCGAGTTGGTTAGAGCGGTGGATGGCAGCTCGGCCATGGGAAACTCGAACCTCTGTAGAGTACAACGATCGAGGTTCTGCCAGAATCACAACGTACGTTGTTCCCTTCTTCCCCTGCTGGTCCTAGGAGGCATTCGGGACCTCCCAGCGTAGCCACCACTGAAGGTGCAGAGAGGAGTGAATAAAACTGGGCCATTGTTTCAAGCGTTTGTTTCTTTGCAACAGTATGCAACCGGGGCATCTCATTGACCATTTCTGTTGAATAACTAGTTTATTGTGTCATGAGATTGGTCATGGTGTAATATTTATAGGCATAAACGAATGATGTGTGTTTGTACTTTGCTGTGGGGATGGCTTCTCTAATCCAATGTTTCTTCTAATTGTTTCTTACTTGATTCTCTTATGTTCAGTTTGGGAAATCATCAAGCTTTAGTACTTTCACCATTTGTGTGTGTCTCCCTCTCCCTCTCCCTCTCCCTCTCCCTATCCTTTTGTGCACTTGGACAATTTCATATCATGGTTCATAACAATGTCAGTGACCAATAGAACTAAGAGAAGTCCCCGTATAGCAAGCCTGTTTTCTGTTGCCATTGAAAGTGGCAGTGACGTGACTCTGTCAAATGGGGTCATTGCTGCATTATCGAGGGCTCTCTACCTAAATATATCACTTGGAAAATGTGTATTGGCTGTGGGAGAGAAATCAAGGGCAGAGGCATCATGGTTCGATTATCTACATTGCTTGAAGAGTCTCTTTCTTGGTCATTTTCATATTCAATGCTGTTGAATCTCATAGGGCACTTAACTGGAGTTCAAATCAACTCTGTGCCCATGCGGCAGGAAACAATTTGGATTTCTTGATAACTTTGGGTTGATTCTCTGTAGATCAGAGCGGGTAATGGGCTGAATTAGCAATCATGAACTTATAATGAGTTTAAGACTACATATTCAATTTCTAGCGTCTCTTAAACAAGGTGGTCTAGTATTTCGAGTTTCCAGCTCAAGTAATTAGATGGTTGTGCCATATTCCAAATGTCGGCTGTCTAATTAATGGAATGAATACGTGCAAGGAGATCAGTGCTATGAAGAACTTGTCGCTGTCCAAAATCATGATGAATTTTTATGTATTTCATTCACTATGAAAATGTTACTAGGACTATCTAAACAATAGTCTGATCATCACGCGAGATAACCATTAAAGTCCAACACCAAGTTCCTTTGCTTTATGTAGCAAGTTAGCAACCGACTCATTCGCAATAGTTTTTATCAGGAGATGCAATTACAGCATTTGAAGTGATGTGCTTCGTTCTGTCAAACCACCACAGGCTCTTTATGTCGACGACCTGAAAAGTTTCATACGGCAGGGACCGTTTCATAACCACCAAACGAACAAAAACTAAGTTGTCTAGAGTAAAATCCATGAAGTAAGTATAGCTGTTCAACGCACCTGGCCTTTTAAAGGTATGGAAGCGATAATCCGATCAAATGCACTATGCCTATCGGTTGTCAATTACGTTTAAAAGAAGACTAGTGTTAATTAAATGCTATTTCAATTTATACATTATTTTACTTTATGAGTCGCGACCTTTTCTCATGTCTTTAAGGTCATGGATCATAGCAAGCATAAAAATTAATCCATTAAGAGTAATCCAAAATAGCAAACACGTATCTGTCGTATAATCAAAGGCTAAGAGGTCAAGAGTCATGAAGTAAAATGATATATCAATTGAAATAGCATTTTCCCTCAAACTCTTCCACTTTGAGGCCTAAAACAGAGAGCTCAGCAAACAGCAAAATTATCATAAGTTCTTCGACTTTCTTCACTTGGTAATGCTTCAATTAGTGACAGCTGCTAACGACACTTCACTTTTTGTCAAGCTTTATAGGGAACGCCCATTTCCTCGAAACTGTAAAAACTTCTGCAGACTTACGAAACCGGATTATATTTCGTAAATGTCTCAAACCAAATATACAATTTAACAATTATAAAGCTTATGAGAAAGCAAAGGCATTAGCTAAATATGTGCGACGCCCTCTTACATTTTCGGAACCCACGAAATCATGATCGAATCATCAATTACCTAAATCCTTTTCTTATTTATAATTTATTAAAGTACACCGAGTGCGGATGACAATTGATACAATATAGTTTTATTTGGACGATGTTTGAAGATTAGTTCAAATAATATATCATAATAATTAGGACAAAGAAATTTTATATTTCCTTTTATAATGTTTTATTCCAAACGCGAGCTGGCATCTTTTAAAAAGAAATAGTACTTACTTTTCATGAAAAGTGAAGTGTGCTAGCATTAGCAAACTTTCATCTTTTATGTTCACGGTTTTTCAAGAATTTTCATGGATATTGTGAATGAGCTTTAAGGATAAATTAATCTAACCAAAACACATAATTTGAAAACGGTGTGGAAATTTTTTGGGTTGAGGAAATATCACTTCCCAATTTCAAAAGCTTGCGGAAAAACTAAAGTAGACAAGAATACAACTCCAAAGTGTGTAAAAGCTAGATAAATCTACTTAACAAACAGCCTAACGAGCTTTATTTTTTTGGTTTGTTAATGGTAAAACAATATTAAGCTTTGCAAATTTACAATAATCAATTGGTAAATACATGATCATTGGATGAGAAAAAGATAATAACACCACGTGAATTACTCAACTTTTTGTAAAAGATCTGTTTTGGTCATCTTTTTTCAATACGAAGATTTTAAAATATATCGCATACAAAGCACGGATTTGAAGAAAACTAGTTACGATGGGAAGTTGAGATTCGAATCATTAAAAAATAATTTATTGTCACCACTTTCTTCTGCTTTGGTCTTGGAATGTAATTTTTTTCCCTGAATTCAAAAGGGAACATCATTACAAATAGTTTCGTAGGTATTGCGACCCATAATCTTTTATCTTATTTACTAACTTCAAACTCTCCATTGATCAATGAGCTGAGATGCTTTAATTGTGAAGGGGGTGGTAGGTATGTTGCCAGACCCCAAGTCTGATAGAAAGACACGTTGGCCATCAATCCCGAGGTTCTGTAAGAACCGGCGTGCAAGGGAGGAGGAGGACATGAAGAGAAGAGAGAAGAAAAATACATGTGAATTCTTCCATCGAATCCGAAGAAATTCATCAAAAGTTGATTTAGATTTCACTTGGCCGGGCCACACGGAATAATATCAAGAGAAAGAAAAAAAACAGGGGGGCATGCACAGCCGAGTGTATGAGATCGAATTTCCATGCATGCAGTGTCAGAGGGAATAATGCAGAGGAGCAAAAAAAAGGAAAGACACAGGCTTTACTGCAGATGGAGAGAGAGACGGAGAGACACGGAGAGACACGGAGAGACACCAGAAGGCTGACAGAGGAGGACATCGAAGAGAAAAACCAGCTTTGGAGGGACCCGCCGACGCCAGTCGACAGTACGAGTGGCAGCCGAGTTACCTCGCTGAGGCTCCCCCAGCAGCTTGCTCCAGTGTGCCAGCCATCTTTCGTACTGAACGAATATATTCGAAGTCCACAGTGAGAGAGAGGGAGAGAAAGAGACAAAAAGAAAAACCTACCGGCATTGAATGGGAATTTAAAGATCACTCCTAGAATAGGAAGTGCTTACTTTGTTCGTGTTTTGCTCAAAGCAGTAGCAGCAGCAGCATAGGATTTTATCAGCATCGGACCTCCATCAAGCTACGACGTGGACGAAGTAAGAATTCGACGATCCGGCGCGCCACGGTTTTCTCTGAGCTCGAAATGGTATCGGTCATTACACCTCAGAAAATGATGGTCTCCGCTTGTCTTCAAATCCAATAGCGGAATGGGAACCGTCCGCTCCCACGCGGTGTCCTGACAGTCCGTCCAACATCCAACATCCAGCTGTTGATTTGGGTCATCTCTTCATGAGCACTGAAGCACAAGGGACCACGCGCATCTGGAGAACCTTGTCGTGCGCTCTGTAGCTTGTAGCCAACGATATTTTGGGAAACTTACTCGCTGTCTATTTTATGGACGCCATGTATTCACGAACTGTGATCAACTAGCTTAGTGATGTGTACTGCCCGAGAACTCTCACCACGAAATTCTTATTGAATGGAAATAGTTACTTAAGTTATACAAATGATAATTAATATTTCGATATTCTAAATATTATATGGATAGCGAGAAGAAAATGTGAAGATTGTTTCGATATTATAAGTTACAATGGTTAAGTAAGTGCGTGGAATAAACGAACATTATCCAACAAAGTGAGATTTGACAAGTTAGTTAACTTTATTAGATGGTAATTCTAATTTGTCACAATATTGTGGTTCTTAATGGATAAAAGAAAGAAATTGTAAACATTTGATTAAAGATTCTTAAATTCAAATTGCATTGGTCGAGTTGAATGAGAGGTATGGACTACTTTGCTTATATTGATAATGTTTTTACGTGAATTAGATGTATTAGGGATTTCACATAGAATGAAGCTATTGGCTGACTATTAGAGATTTATAAGTAGATATATCACGTAAGTTGATGCCGATCTAAATTGAGCGCTGCTAACTATAGGTCTCTCTCCCTATATATATTTCAAGTCTATGGTTTAAATTATTAGGTTTTTGTACCGTTTGTTTTTTGCTTATTTTTTATCCTAGCTACTCAAAATTAATGTTCAATTCTTATTCTTTTAATCCATAAATAGAGCAATTTAACGAAGACCTAGTTGGAAAACTAAATCCTCCTACTAGATAAGATTAACCAATAAAGTCACGTTCACAGACCATCATCATGGATGGTCCTCGGTAATTATAATTTTTTCCTTAAACCCTGTTCGCACGTGACATGGTGTCTTAATCCAAAAGATTAACTTAATATGACAAGATTAAGATCATGCCCGGAAAGAGCTCCTAAGTGAACTGCTGCTAAAACTACATTGATGAGCATTAAAATGTAGATTTTTTTTTTCTTGGTCGAAGCATGTAGATTTACTCGGTGGAGTCATTTGTATCTTAACCTGATTCATATATTGTTGCATATCTAATGAAAGATTTCATGTGTAGTTTAAATGACAATCTTCTTTCACATGACTTGAAATCTAAATAACTTTTTGTTATTTTATTGATTTTATACATAAGATTATGCGCTTCATTGCATTCTCCACATAATAAACACATAGATAAGCGGCCTCCGCATTTCTCAGTAGAGATTTAGGACTAAGGCCCTTTAGAGCTTCATATCCACGCTTGACAACCAATGATTCCTGCAACCGTTCTGACCACATTTAATCAAGACTTCCTAATAATCCTTGCCTTTGTTGATCCCCAGCAATCAATCGAAATCAATTTGCCTTCCATCCCTACTTCTCTTGACAAGACAAGTCTTAACCATGCTTGTCAAGGATCACAGTCCGAGACGTTGGCCTGGTTCAAAGGATGGTCCGGTGTGTACAATCCTCAGTCACAACTAGTGCAATAGTTAGCTCAAGCGCGCAAGCCCCCGATGCTGAAGCACAATCTCGGTTTGCAAGATTGTTTGTACGAAAATAACGATAAAGAAGGGGATTGGTTTGTGCACCAATGACCAAGCCCATCTTTGGAAATCCATCATTTTCTTTTAATTGTTAGATTTTTACCACAAACTCTCTAACATTACTTATATGAGCCGGTCGAATCATTCATATGGCAACAAACATAATGAGAGTTTGGATTTAGATCGTGTCATGGCTCACTGAACTCGACCAACACTTGTACCGGCCAGGGAACAAATCCTCTTCAATGAGCCCCTCTGAAATAGTCTGACCTTATCCTTTTCGTATTTGCTATGAAAAATGCACCTGATGCCTCCCTGACCAGAATGTTGGGTCTGTTCCAGGTGGTGAAGTAAATCGCGTTGACCAGTCAACCAGCCATCGACATTACCAGCGTGGACCTAGCTTGTTTGAAAGGAATAGCTCTGCTTGTACCCATGAGGCATTTAAATTTGGTTATGGTTGCATTTTGCTTCGCCTCTTTTTGCTTTCTTTTCACTTTAATGTGTACATGCGAACGTGTACTTCTCTCTCCATGTCGCCGTCTCCTTTGCATATGAGAGCTATGGCTTGAATCATATCGCACCATTATGCAAATTAATTTGTTATCAAAACTCAGCGTTGTTGTGGGCAGTTGTCTGTCTAAATAAATGACTCTTCCTTTGAGTAAGATACTTCGCCAGCATTTATGCAGCGATGATACTTCGCCAGCCTTTAGCTAAAAGAATGGACAATTGCTTCTAGTTGTGAGAAGAAGAGAACGTTGATTCCCAGGTCCTGAAGATAATTATTAAAGCATGGAAAGCAAGGGTCTTTTAATATTTTGTAACTTTTTTCTATTATTATTATTTGTTAGTTATGGAGACTTAAAGGTCTCTGCAGATTCAGAAGAATTACATCTACATGTCATAAGAATGTTCATAGATTATGTGAACATACTTGCTGCATTAGATTCAGGATCATCCTTCCTTGTTATCTCTACGATGGGTGGAAATTAAGTGCTATCAAACACAGAGGATGCTGAAGGGTTCGGCCTCTTTCCCCATTTTTGTAACTTTTATCGAGCATTTTTTGTTAATAAGTTCCTACCTCCAAAACATCAATTCAACCTCTGTATAGAAACTTGGAAATTTCTCATCGTGAGATAAAAGGAAGTATGATGTGTGGTGCAGACATGATGTGTACAGGGGAGATTTAGAATTTCAGTGGAGTGCCTTCGTTTGGTAAGCAGTAATTAATTTAGTGGAAAATAATAAAATTCCAGCACATGGAAACGATGTACAAGAAAGAGGAGCACCAGAAAAAGTAACTGCATTCAGAAATTGATAGGCACCGAATGGAAGTCAAATTTCTCAATAACTAAGAATTAGGAATCGAAGAATTTTTTTTTTTTGGTCAAAATAGTACGTACTATTAATGGTTAAGGAAAAGTCTTACATAACACAGATGGATAAACATCTGCACATAAAATATTCCATAGAGGAAGCGGGAGTGAATTCAACCAATTTAGAGGGAGATTATGTACTCGATGATTCCGTGCAAGCCAATCTGCTGCTGCATTTGCTTCGCGTGGGCAATGGATCACCGTGATGTTGTTGCTTTGAATTAGCGCACTCCTGCAACGCTGCACAATTACATTTAGGTTCCACGAAGGGTCGGCCCGGCCCACTACCATTTCTACCACCGCTGAACAGTCGCTTTCAATTGTCCACTTAACTCTTCGACTTCCGAAGTCTCCCACGCGTCGCAATTGAAGTTCCTGGGTATATAAGTAGGAATCGAAGATTGATGAGTTCATTTTTGGAGGCAAACTTGCGAACTATTTCTCAAGCATTTATAATAAAATATTAATTTCTCTATTGTAGCCAAAACAGACTGGTACTTGAGGGATAATAACTCCGAATCAGTTGGTCTTGAGCTATCTCTATTGCAAATTAATGTAGTTATGGTTAACGGGGGACATTTTAGCCAGTAATGTCGAATTTGTGAGGCATGCAAATTATGGTACATATGTAGTCGGTGACCTATTTGATCCGTTTATCATCTCATTCTCTCAATTGAGCGTTTGATCGAGGAGCTATACATCTCTCCTAGGGAAATGCTTGCTAGCTCTTCAATTGATTCAATCTTTGAAGAAATCCACATCTTTACCGAAACAGCATCAATACTGTTGCTTCACACATCAGTATATCATGTCTTGTTCTTTCCCTCTTCATATAATTTTTTGATCCATTTGGAGATTTTGATTAGTTGTCCAGGATTTCGTCATCTTACATTGATGAAGATAGAGGTGGTGATTGCTTCGATCTGCTGAAAGTTTAATCCTCTGGATTAATTTATGACTATATTTGTAAGTTGGCCGGCATGAAAATAAGGGCATCATGGAGCCATGTCAATCTTAAAGTATATCTAATCATTTATTTGATTCTTGAAGCAGTGAGATATAGCCGTAAACATGGAAAGTAGGCACTCTCAACGCTAATTAACTCTTGCCGATGCAGAAGCGTACGGATGCCTGATCCCTCTTCTTTATTATGGTCTTTTGGGGAAATTTAATACGTTTGTTTTAACGATATGATAGTAGTAACTCACTTTGTTTTCTAATGGTCATGTTTATGACGAAGGATAATTTAGTGTTTCATTCTTGAAAGCAGACACATATGTAACAAGGCAATTTTCATTTGGCCATGGAATAACCCTATTTTATTACCTATTGCACCGTTTTGGAATTTGTAAGCATCACAAAATGCATGTAAACGATGATTTCCCTCCCATATCGACATATAGCGAAAACAGATGAAAGGAAAGTATGGTCCTTTTCCAGTGTTTCTGGAAAGGAAATTACTGTCGTTTATTTTGTTATTTTTCTTTCCGTGTAGGTTCTTATTTGTACATTGATTGATAGGCGTTTACATCTGAAAATGCAGAAGGGCTTGTACCATGAAACTCAAGTTCTATCTTGGGCATGGATAATTCTCTCATTGCGCATTGCATGCTTGATTTTCTAATTATGGCTGGCGGGTTCTTGGTTTAACATGCTTTCGGATAATTAAGGCTATCCTTTTCACGGACCTAAATGCATAATTAAGGCTTGGACGAGAGGGCCACATTGAGGACGTGGGCTCGTCATCCGCACTAATCCAAGGGAGATCGGGACCGTTGATTTGTACATTGATTGATAGGCGTTTAAATCTGAAAATGCTGAAGGGCTTGTACCATGAAACTCAAGTTCTATCTTGGGCATGGAGAATTCTCTCATTGCGCATTGCATGCTTGATTTTCTAATTATGGCTGGCGGGTTCTTGGTTTAACATGCTTTTTGATTAAGATTTGACATGATAATGATGCCTGTAACAAATTAATGTTATTGTGCTTTTATATTAAAAAGAACTATCGCAGATGCTTTCAATAATTCTGTATGGGATCATGGTGTATTAGTTGAATTAATGTATTGGTTTATGTCTAGGTTATATTATGATAATTTGCCCTAGAAATCTCCCTTTGCGGCTTGAGATGAGAAAAGCCATAATTGCGATACACTTTAATTTTTTTGCGACCTGCGTGGATTTTGTGTCCAGTAATGCCAAAATCACGAAATTGGGTCTTTGCTTAAATTATGAAGTTAGTTTCCTTTGGGTCTCAAGTCTTCTCAATGCTTTTGTTAATGAAGATATGTATACTTTATGGTGAACTCATTGTTCACATGAAAGTAAAAAACAGATACATCTTTTCATTAACAAAAAGATATACACTTTGGTCAAGAAGTGTGGGAAGCCAAGATGATTGAAAGACCTTTGTTTTCCATGCTTTAATAATTATCTTCAAGACCTGAAAGTGAACATTCTCTTCTTCTCATAACTAGAAGCAATCGCCCATTCTTTTAGCTGAAGGCATTAATATAAAATATGCATGGCATACCATCGGTGCATAAACGCTGGCAAAACATCTTACCCAGAAGAAGAGTAATTTATTTAGACAGACCAATGTGCACAACAATGCTGAGTTTTGACAATAAATTAATTTTAGAGTTGTCAAAATGGGTCTTAGACTCATATATGACCAATTTAAATCATAAATTGGTCATATATGGGTCACTTGTTTTTGACAAAGAGTAGTTAAATGGGTTTACTTTGATAGGTGAGTTTTAAGTAGGTCTTAAGTGGGTTTTAAATGGGTCCTAAATGGGTTTGGATTTAGAACCCATTTTCACCCAAAACCTCACAATCTCTCCTCTCTTTAACTTTACAAAAATAATTTTTTTTATAAAAACCGAAATTATAATTATTTTTTTATTTTAATTTTCTTTTCTTTTTTCTTTCCTGTTCTTTTCTTTTCTTTTCTTTTTTCTTTATTCTTCCTCTAGTCGCCAGCACGGCGATGTCCGGCGAACGGCCAGGCGAGGCTTGAGCTCGCCGGCGTCGGGCGAGGCTCGAGCCTCGCTAGATCCGACGAGGTGCAAGCTCGAGCTCGCTCGACGCCGGCGAGCCTCGCCAGATCTGGCGAGGCGGAGGCCTTGTCGACGTTCGGTGAGGCTCGAGCCTCGCCGATCTGGTGATCCTCGAGCTCGCCGGCGTTAGGCGAGCTTGAGAAGAACCAAAACGAAAAAAGAAAATTATATTTTAAAAATAAAAATAAAAATAATTAAAATTCGATTTTTTAAAATAATTATTTTAAAAATTATAAAAATTGTCCATTAAATGTGTTGTATAAAACTATTTTAGCAATACATTTAATAAATATATATATATATATATATATATATATATATATATAATAAGCTTGGAAGTTTTTTAGTAATATAATCTTTGAAAAAAAACATAAGAATAAGTTTTCCTAAATTTGGTTAAATATGAATATATTTTATCGGGTCGGGTATGGATCGAAAAATTTACATTAGGCTTAAATGGGTTATTGGGTCAATTTGGGTTGACCCATTAATGACCCGACCCACCCATTTGACATCTCTAATTAATTTGCATAATGGTGATCTGATTCATGCCATAGCTCTCATGCGCGAAGGAGACGGAGACATGGAGAGAAAAGTACACGTTCGCATATGCACATAAAAATGAGAAAAAGCAAAAAGAGGCGAAGCAAAAAGCAACCATAAATACCTCGTTGGTACGAGCAGAGCTATTTTCTCG
The DNA here is from genome assembly GCA_016097605.1 of Eucalyptus guilfoylei. Taxonomy (NCBI): domain Eukaryota; kingdom Viridiplantae; phylum Streptophyta; class Magnoliopsida; order Myrtales; family Myrtaceae; genus Eucalyptus; species Eucalyptus guilfoylei. The sequence continues at coordinate 10,249,957 of CM027863.1, forward strand.
TCCTGTCAAGCAAAAAGCAACCATAAAAGATTTGCCATGCAATTCAGGAAAGCCGAGAAGGCTCTTGTTCTTCTGGTGAATAACGGACAAACATAATAGTTTAACAGACCTGCAACCTGCTTCGGCTTTCTTCTTTGCAATGATTTGCGTCTGGCCAAATCTGAAAGTCCTACAGCCAGTCCAGATCTGGAATCCTTTTCTTCATTCCGTACAGTATAGCTGCTGAAATTGCCTATTTTTCTTGTGTTCATCTTGAGACCTAAGATTAAGGTCTGGATTATAGCAAACGCAATTGCAATATGGCAAATATTTAGATGGGCTTGTCATGCACTACATTTCATGCCTTGAGACTCATCTTCTATTTGTTCAATTGCAATTAGAATCTTCTAATTTACTCGAACGGGTGTTCTATTACATAAAACTGTTGGAAAATCTGTATGTCCTTCCTTCTTCACTTGAGCAGGTAAGCTCTCTCAACCTGATATGATGTAATAGAATACTAGCAGTAAATATATCATCCTTCTATGCTTGCATCTCTCAGGGTGCCTCCATTTATTGCATTTTTAATATCTTAGATACCCAACCCATGCGTAGCAATGTGCTTCCCCTCACCCATTATAAATTTCAAATGCTGATAATGCTGATGGCTCATGCTATTCATTTTGTTGGAGTGAGTAGAGCTGAAACACGTGATTATTGGAGCGCTCTGTTCTTGGTAAGAGTTTATTATTGAGAGTTTTAAGACAATTGGTGGAAAGGCTGGCTAACAAAATGGATTTTGGTGTACTGTAAAAATTAATTTGTGATTGGCTCTGTTTTGATATATTTGGAGAAGTGATGTTAGTTTAGTTAGATTTAGCACTTAGCAGCCAATTTTATGTGATGAAGTAGAAACATCTTTGCATCATTTTTCTTCTTTTCCAATTTCAACTCAAAAGCTATGGATAATCACTGGCAGTTACATTTTGTAGTTCTCCCTATTAAATGTGAGGATTACACGTGCAGGTTGTGAAATAAAACCAGATAATTCACAAAGGGCACACAAAAATAGAGAGGGAATCTTCTACTCTTGCTGACTTTAACATGCTTCCCGGCAATACATTTTGGGTGAGGGATTCAAAGATCCATGAGGATCGAGATATTGCTGGAATTACCTTTGTGAGTCTTATAATTGAAGAAGTCTATGATGGAGACAGGATTCTCCAAGATATTGTGATTGCCTTTCTAATGGGAGAATGGTACCACATTAATTATTGGCTTTCTTCTGCTTTGATTTTTGTTTCCATTTTCCCTTTAGAGTTAGGACGGATGACTGGATGTGTCAATGTGTGTGTTGGTGATTCCTTAAGTGAGATTTTTTCTTTTGGCTCGACACTCAAGTGAAAGCTAATGATAATTGCATCTTTTATCAAAGACATAAGTACGTATGACAAGAAAAAGCAGAAAAAAGATTAGAAAAGGAATTACTGGTTGATGGCTATCAGATTAGCATAAAAGCAAGTGAGGAGTTCCTTTTGGCACAACAAAATGAGGGCTAAGTGGTTAAATCTACATTATTTTCTTTCTGAGAGTCTTCATAACAGCAAACCTGTCGAAACAAACTTGCAAATTTTCAACCCCTCTCACAACCATCAATTCTGCAACACTAAAGCATTTGGAAAACAACAAAGATTTACTGTTCAAGCATCAAGAGAGTAACTTGAGGATTGGTCCCGGTCATAGAGTTCTTATCGAACCATCAATGACTCAAGGGTGTATAAATTTACTGGCGACAGATCCATTAGATTCTGGATTTCTGATCGTGAATATATGGTTTGGCTTGTTTTTTGGTCCCTTTTAAGGGCCAAGTTCTAGCTGATGTTTTTATGCCAGAGAAAACTTGCGTTACCATAGGATTGAGGCTTGGTAGTCCCTCCCATTCAACCTTGCATTACCATGGAATTGAACCTGGGAAGTCACAATAGCAAATTAATGGAAAATTTCTTTGTAGCCATACAAGCATGTAGTGCCAATTTGATGCTTGACCTTTTCTTTTGCTCCACAGATTATTAAAGATGCACGGTTCTCTGTATGCACATGCAAGCATGCACGACCCCCAGCCCGATACCTCTCCTTATGCATGTGAACGTCTCTGGGTAACCTAGTTGTCATTTGGGTATTCGTATTCTTCAAAGAGTTCTTTTGATCTTGCATTGCAAATTTGGATATGAAAAACATCTATGGGTTGGGAGTCATTCCTTCGTGCTTCATAGAGAGATATTGTATAATCTTTTGCTTGAGACTGATTACTTCGTTTAACGTTAATTTTATACCAAAGATTGCCAGCATGATGTTTGAAGAGTGAGTGTTGACACCTAGTTTAGGATTGAGCTTATCCTTTAAAAAATAAAAGATAATCTTTGATTATAGAGGAAAATTTTGAAAAATTTTTGAATTCAAAATAATTCAACAGCCAAATGTTTTGGAGCCGCTTTGCTGTCGAGAAGTGGAGTAAAAATCTCTACCGGCAGAAACAAATTCGACTCTTTCCTCTATAAAAAGGAGGCGAGGTTTCGGGATAGGGGGGGCTTTTGACTGGTTCTTTTCGAAATGTTCAGAAAGGAAATGAAGTTTCTGTGAGAGAGTTTTCGTGGGTTTTCCTTTTGCTGGTTTCGAGGTCAGCAAAGGGAACATTTTTTCTTCTACTGAAAAGTGCAGCAGAGCACAGCAACAGAGAGAGAGAGACAGGTGAGTGGGACGTGTGAAGGAAAGAGAGAGAAAGTCAGTAAAAAACAGAAGGAGGAAATCGGCGCCTGCTGTTGGCGCCCCGATCCGGCGCACTACCGCGCCTGTGCTCGCGCCGCCGCACCCACACCACCGCCGCTTCGCCGTTGCTCCCTCTCCAGCGGACCTCCAACCCGACGCCCCTGCGGAGCCTCAGTCCAGTGACCGCGCCTCAGAACGCCCGCGGCTCGTCTCCATTGTGCTCGCCATCATCCGCCTGTTCGTCCGACGCTAGTAACGCCAACGACGCTCTGCTCCATCTCTGTTTCGTTTCTGCGTCGCCTCTGCCCTGTTGCTGCCCTGTTCGGCTGCCGTGACTCGACGTTAGTGCCCGAGCTCCCCTGCTACCAAGAGCCCCGACGACGGCAGATCTGAGCCAGTCGTAGCTCCACTTCGAGCTCCCCTGCTACCGATCGCTGATGCCCGCAACCTCGCCAGCCACCGTCTCCTGCAGCTCTGCCCAAACGACGACGCCGTTGCAGCCCGAGCCGATCCAGGACTCACCTGCTGCTCGCGACGCTCACCCTTGTTGCCGACGCCTCCACCCGCCGATTGCCGCGCACCGCTTCGCCTGCAACTCGCCGGCCGCCTCACTCTGTCCGAGATCTGCTTGCCCAGTCGTGCCGAACCTGCGACGACCTGAAGCTCCGCCCCTCGCTGCCGAGATCTCCTCTGCCGGTCTCTGCTCTGACGCCCGGCGACCCTCTGTCTCTACCGCTGCTGTCTGCGCCCCACCGGACGCCGAGCCGACGCCCCTACAGCAACCCGCGAAGCTGCTCCTGCCTCGACGTGTCTCCGCTGCCCTAACCGGATTTCCCTTTGCCGGACCGATAGACCTGCTGCCCCTTGGAGACCCATCATGAGCACAAGCCGTGCTTTGAAAAAGAAACAAAAGGAAAAATTAGGTAGTTTATTTTTCATTATTTATTTATTTATTTGTTTTAAATTTTGTCACTATTGTTTAAGTTAGAATATGGTTTGTCAATGTTAATATTTATGCATTTTGTAGGCATTATCCGCTAGGATTTTGTCCGGAATTAATGTAATTATTAATTTAATCCGAGAGACATCGGATTATTTTTTTAATTATATTAATTTTTGGACTTTTGGTAGGATTTTAATAATTAAATCATTATAATTATTAATTTGATCCGTAAGACTTCGGATCAGATTTTCAATTATTTTGATCTCTTTGTCGTGATAATTAGGGTTATGATAATCGTTAATTTGACTGTGAGACAACAGGTTATTTTTTCGATTATTTTAATCCTTTATTTTGTTGATAGCTTAGATTTGATATTTATTTAATAATTACTTATTTTTAAAAATCAGAAAATAAAAAAAAATCAAAATTTTGCATGAGCATATAAGTTTAGTAAATCAGACATATAGGTTTAGTAAATTAGAATTTTCTTAGGATTACATTTTTAGGGTTGCATTTTTAGAAATAAGTTAGGGTTAGACCTAAATTAATTTTTTTTAGATAACGGTCGCACATTTTAATAATTTTCTAAGATAGGATAAGGTTTTAGTCAAATTTAATCCCTAAAAATAAATTAGAAAATTATCCATTTTTAGATAGTTTAATTAGGGTTTTTATTAATTCTGAATTTCAATAAAAAAAATACAAAAAATACTAGGTGCATGTTAACTAGTTCATATAATAGGATCATTTAATCAGAATTTGTTCATTAGTGAAGTTAGGTCATGATGTGCATAATAACTAGTTTGCATAATAGGCCCATTTAATTAGAATTTACATATTAATAAGATTAAGTCATTTAGTTAAAAAATGCATTTTTATAAAAGAATTCTAATTTTCAAGAAAATCCAAAAAATAATTGTTTGGTTTGTATGTTTAATTCTATTGATGCAATTTATTTTATTGAATGTTTAATAATGATTGAGCATTCATGTGATCACCTATTTGCATGATAGAAATTTAAGTTAAAATAAATCTAAACTGCCTGCAAAAAATATTTTTGAAAATTAAAAAGAAATGGTACCGAAAGGGTATTAGATGAAATCTAGTGTAACAAAGTCCCCGTACCCTTAGTCTCTGGTTCGTAGGAGTAAAATAATCCTCCCGTTATTTTACTTAGATGTCTAATCAACCTACCAAAAACTGATTAGTGGCGACTCCTAGATAATAATCATTTGCATGCTAAATATTTGAACCTTAAGTCACGAATTGGTATGGGCTTGGGAGAGCCCGAGCTAAGTTTAAAGACTTAGTAGTCCATTAGCCTAAACTTAGGTGATGCACCCGAAATTTAGGTCGCGACAGTAAGGTATTGTTACAAGAAACTTGAAAAATCAGAATCAGGTAAAAAAAGTAGTGGGTATTTGCTCAATACTTATAGAAAGCTAGTGATTATCTATCCCTCAATATTACGTTCTCCTTTATGCCAAAAATTGATTAATGGATCGAAGTATCATGGATATATGCTTTGTGCTTTAATTCTCACATTACATTGAATTAGGGAAACTTACTGCAATAATCCCCAGCTTACTACAACCATCAGGCGGTATGCAATTCCTCATAACTCAAAACCCAAAAAAGCAAATCGAAGAAAAGGCCAAAAGTAGAAAGTGAAAAATATGTACTTTCAACATGAGAAACAATCATCGAGAGAGCAACAATGTGCCCTTGTTTTGCAGTACCTCAAGGATTTACTATCAATATAATTAAACTGCACATAGGTTCAACTTCCAGCCGCTTGAAGCCCAGTAGACAATCCCACTGGCAAGATGAGATATCACCGTCTAAGACCATTGACATTACCCATTCCATCGCCTTACAGGTTTACGGGGCAATAGTGAAGTCATTAAGGAAGAACAAAGGCATTGTACATCGGCAAAAAAGTTTGCGAGAGTGGGGACGCTCACAGTGGTGCACAACCTGGCGACAGGAAAAGACTGGTCGCAATTGGAGCCGAAGGAGGCCATCCCTCACCAACTCATGCCTTATCATTCCATGGGACTGTCGATAAAGATCAGGCCCAGAAAGAGCTCCTACGTGAACTGCCGCTAAGCTACGTTAATGAGAATAAAATTGCATGTAGATTTACTCTGGCGAGTCTTTTGTATCTGTACCTAAGTCATAAATCATTGCTCATCTAATGGAACATTTTACATTTAGTTTAAGTAAACTTGTTAATATAAGTCATAGACCCTTCTTTTAACACATATACGATATGGATTGAGTCGTTATATGCATTAGTTTTATCTAGTAAGTGGGTCATAAATAAGTTTAAACATAATATGGGTGTTAAATTGAACATAAATGGGTTTATAACTTACTTGGGCTCAACTTACCCCTATAACTCTTCATTTTCTTGCCCTCGCGTGCCTTGCGCTCGCTCATTTTGTACTTTCATCTCAATTTGGATACGAATTTTTCTAAATTGGATTAAATATGGAAGTGTTCTGATAATACAAGTCAATGTTGGGTATGAGTTGGGTTTTGTATTGCATGGAAAATGGCCAGATTGATCAAAACGGTCTATTTGGCTTGAATCATTTTCGACTTGATCCACTTATTTGATAGATCTAAGTTTAAGTGACAGTTATCTTTCACGTGACTTGAACTTTAAGGAATCTTTTGTTATTTTACTGATTTTATACATAACACTGTACACTTCATTTTATTCTCCATATAATAATACACATGACCCATTCATATGGCAACAAACATAGTGAGAGTTTGGATTTGGATCGAGTCATGGCTCACCAAACTCAACCAACACTTGTACGGGCCAGGGAATGAACTCTCTTCAATGAAGCCTGGCCCAAAATGGTCAGACTTTATTTTTGTCGTTATGGAGTGCATGGTGAGGTTCCCGCACAGGCGGATGGATGAGTGGGGCAAGTATTTACTCGCCGAGGTTCGGAGGATGATGAGTCGGTGACCAAGGGTGGGCTCCTCTCCCCGGAGTTGCTCCGGTGGAGGATCTGTGTTGAGGCGGCAATGCCTGATGGGGGCAATCACAAGAATATGTTGCGATGGACACGAGAGGCGATGCGTTAAGGTCGGATAGGGCTTATTTGGGCAAGGTGTGGGATAGGATGGGTCCTTCTTTCATTGAGGTCATGGAGAGGCAGATGGCCAATACTAATCTGTGCACGGATCGTTTGTCGCGATTGGTCGGATGGAAGCTCATGTACGTGAACATCAATAGCCAATTATGCACACGTGAATAGATGCCACGTTTCGCCGCACATCCACCAGCTGGGTTGCTATGCCCTCGACCTCGGCGTCTCTAGTTTCACTTCTCATGACAGCCGCCTGTTTCCTCCAATGATCCAGCAGCGATACAATCTATGGTCGTTCACAGTAGATTGGATATTCCCTTTTAGATTCCCATCCAGAAGCTGAGGAGTTGGACAGTTTGTCAATTACTTTATGTTTTGAGAAATTACTGAGCACGTTTGGAAACATTTAGCCACCTGTTTATCATAAGATTTTCCATATCATGAGTTATCAACTTATCAAGTGAGACGTACGAGTGATGAAGGGAATTTTCTTATAATGAGACGAAGTTATATGTGCATGGTCACTAGTAGCCATCACGCTGCCCTATTGCTCGACCACCATGCCACCACCGTTGCCATGCGAGAAAGCTAGAAAGCCAAAGTAGGTGGGAGGGGAATCTGTCTTCGGTGTCTATCTTGATAGTTCCATGAATGCGCAAGGAATTTGAGGACACTTGCCATAACCCTTGATGGTTTGACTCCTGCATCATACGCCACTAATAAACCGCTTCTGTATTTCTCCCAGTCCGGCATGTGAAAATATTGATCTTCGGACGCTCAATGCTAGTAATTTACATGGCATGCGCTGGCACGTGTGCGTACTTTCTCCTTAAAAATAAAGATCTTTTGTGAAATATATAAATAAATAAATATATATATATATATATATATATATATATATATATATATATAGACACACAAAATCAAGATATGTTGATGTTGGATAAAAGTCGAACAGAAACTATTAATCTCTTGATGCACAACAAACGAATTACTCAGGAATTTTACGTTGAATCACTAATGAGTAATGGGCAGATATATCACTTTTGATAGATATTCAACTTAGTTTTTAAATTAAGTAAAAATATTTAATGTTGCCTCGAGACTTAAATTAATAGAAATACAACATTGAACATTTTCGTATAATTTCGGGATTAAATTGAATATTTACAAAAATTTTAGGGACCATATCATATTTGAGTTAAAATTTACAGATCATTTGTGCAATGGTCCCTTAAACGAAAGAAATCTGCGGGATAAACCTTAATTTATGCAATGACTTGTCCTTCTGTGAGTTTTTTAGATAATTCCGTCAGAGATTTACCAAAAGACAAAGGGGGTGCTCGTGTGTATCCATTACTGACCAAAACACTTCTACAACGTCTCCGTCAGCCTCTCCTCCTCCCCTCGGGAGATATGTAGAGGTCATATGGTAGCCACCGCTTCATCGCTTTCACATTGCAACATCCCAGAGACCACACTCGAAATAGGTGACAATTGAACTAATTAATTGATTCGGGAAAAATAAAAAAGAAACCAGAAGTACATGTTTGATTGATGATACTGCTCCTTTTTTTTTTTCAACCTTTTCTATGGTTTGGGTAGCTCCGCAGCCTTCTTGGCAAGCTCCGGGGCCTCCACCGCCGCTTCTTCGTTCTTGTCTTCTTATACGACAATCTCCTCCTCTTCCACCACCACAGTCGCCTCTCCAGAAGTTGCTGCTTCTGCAGGAGAAGCCTCAACATCCTTCTCATCAGTGATTATGAAAGTGGACACCTTCTTAAATACAAATAGCACGGGCCCCAATACCAAGGCTGGTCCATACTTCGTCTGGGCTTCCGACACTGGCTTCAATCCAGGGAACACTGCACAGCCGCTTGGAGGTGATCTACCGTGCCTACATACAAAATCAGATCATTTGTACTTGCTTCTCGCATAGATAAGTATGATACACGTGCGGAGAGATACGAGATACATAAGGATGAGGCACTTATACATATGATGCGGACACTGAATCAAATGAGGCATCGATGCACATGCTGATATAAGCAACATGATGTTGTTAGGAAAAAAAAAAGGTACCGATTTTCACAAGCCCTTCTAGGAACTTGTTGACAGTGGTCGAGTTCTTCTTGAATCCTGCTTCCTTGGGCACCTTAACAAGACCCTGTTTGTTGCACGGCATACCAACCACATTCGTTATTCTTAGGTTTTATGGATAGACGTAGGACCAAAGGTATTAGATCGAATGTTGAGGTTCCGCTCGTACGTTAACTTCTGTGGAGGAAGCCTCATATATCTCCACTACTTTTGGCTGAAGCTGTCTTCTTCTCCTCGAACTCCTTGTCTATCTCCTCCAGTTCATGGAACCACGCAAATCAATAAACCTATAAAGATGTTAGTAATTATGCTAGCTAGCCTTAGAATTATTGAAGGACTTGCAAGCCTCCGCAGCCGCAGTCTTCTTTCCGTTCTTCTCGAACACTTTCTTGATCTTCAGAAGAACCTTCGATGCCCAGTAACCCATGTCTCATTCGATGTTGTAGAAGATAGAATAGAAGCCAATTTGACAAAAGTGAGTACGATGAACTGAGAAAAGTACAAACTTATCAACTTCAGAGAGGGTTGAGGGGAACCGGATGTTATTTGGTGAAGCTGCTGAGCTGAACTTACTCGTGCCGTTATGTCTCTCTTGGTGCTGAGTCTCTCTTGGTGCTGAGTCTGAAGGAATTCGTTCGGCCTGGGATGGTAGGGATTGTTGTGGATTATAGATAGCCCCACTGTCCCTTCGAATCGAGGCACATATAGAGCCCAACACAGAGAGAAAGAGTTAAGTTGAAATATTGTTGTATTGACACAACATGACACGAATAGTCGATATGAGTACAACACATGAACTCGAGTTGGCAAAACTATTATCAAAGATGAGTATGTCAAACTTTGACCCAAAACAAAAAATGGATAATTCCATAAAAGATTTCTAAAATTCGGTTTAATGTGCAATGACATCCCTGAACTTTTAATTTGATTTATGTCATCCCTGAATTTTAGCTTAATGTGCAATGTCAATCATGAACTTTTAATTTATTTAATGTAATCCATACATTTTTGGTAAATGTAATGTAATACTTAGATGATTAAATCCTTATATTTAATCTAGTCTCTGAATTAGATAATCTAGTCCTTGAATTATCTAATTCAGAGACTAACTTGAAAATTTACCCAAAATTCAAGGACCTTATTGAATAATTTAAAAATTCATGAATGGCACTGCACATTAAGCTAAAATTGAGGACCACATCCCTAAGTTTATTTTCCTTTCCCTTGTCCTCCTTTGGTATTTATTACCTTTAATTTAAATGAAAGAAAAGAATTTTGTGCAGAAAGCCTGACAACCATTTGAACTATTCACCTATCTAGGTGCATTTCACGGTTCATTTTGAACGTAACATCAAGTAAATTGAATGTCATCGTAATGAGAATTGGCAACAAAAAAATTATTGTAATTGACATGGTACATTATCACGTCAACAATTTCTGATGATAATTAACCAGACTGATTATATTGAAATTTTACGCAAAAATTAATAACTAAATTGATAAAATTGAAAATTTTATGATTGACTAAACAATTCCCTCGAATTTAGACAGTATTGGATCCATCTCCAAATTATTTTATAGACAGGCTTCCTAGTTAACTTTCAATTGATGAATTGATTGAGCAAGTATTTGCAAATATGCCATCATGATTTTAATATTATTTACGTACAAATGTTTCACTTACCTTGAGTCGGGGCCTTTCACCAGTAAAAGTTGGGAAGGTTTGGTGTAAGAATTTGATGACCTAATCTTGCAATTTTCTTGAACTCATGGTATTAGCTCTGATGCGGTTAAATGTGCTAAAAAAAGATTATTATTATTACGTAATTTAGCCGAAGCCTCGAGTTGGTGACAGCTAGAATTGGGGAAAAAAAAAAAATTACATGTGTAGTTGGCTACTGACGAACGAAGGGGTGAACTTTCCGTGGTTTAATCGACTTCCTAATGTGACCGAAAATTTGTCCTGGCTTCGGTTGTCGCTCGTCATAACTTATTGAGCTAGCCCGTGAGGAGTTCACCGATTCCAGCTCCCCTAATCTCTAGGCGGCTGTCCTTCCTTTCTCCTAATTGAAGAAAGAAGCCGTGCGAGCGGAACACGACCTTATCATTAACGGTCAAGATTGCCCCGCGAAATACGCAAATGTTGGTGATATGTAAGTAAAATTCGCAGGATACAATTGTGTCAATTATGGTAACACGCGAGCGAAATTCATCAATGCCATGGACGGATTGGGAGGCTTGGGTTGGGCCCCCCAAGTAAACATCATCCGAACACTTCAGAAATTGGTCTAAAGGAATGGACCTGATCATGGAGCTTGGTGAGCAAAAGCCTTTCGAGACAATCCACCTACATTTCCAAGACCCGAAGCCCAGAGTTTGGATGCGTTTTATTTCACTGACAATTTCAATGAAAATCATTTTCATTTGCATTTGTTCGAAGATTCAAAGAAAACAACTCCCCTCCACCACCTATAGAAAATGACAATTATTTGATTTGACTATCAAAAGGCACGACTAATAAGGAAAAGAAATAAGAATAAGTTAAGCACCTGAAATCTATCAAGCAAGGATATACTGCCAACAAGCACGGGTGGGGAGGAAGAGCACTCAATAGAGTAGGTGATCTGCTATAAGTACGCAAGAACATATAATTACTAAGGAGAATGAGCGCGATTCATTTTTGTCTCCTAGAAGGTCACATGTTTAATATGAGAGATGTTAACATAAATGCACATAGCTCAAGGGGTGCCAAATCGGTGCCATCACTATCATAGCCATCTCCCTTTGAGAAAGCAGAGTGATATGAAGAAGATCCTTCATTTCTTGAACTATTTGCTATACTCGGCTGTGTCTCACCTGTCATTTCACAAAAGAAGCCCCAAAGCAAGGCCTCTCACTATCTTCTTCACATAAGCAAATAGTTCATTCTCCCTTTTTGACACATTAAAGTTGCTAATTGATCGTGCATGTGCCCTTGAAAGGTTTATTATTTTAAATTAGCCCTAACCATTTTAGAAAGGAAAATAATGATCAAGACAGAGAGATGGGACTTTTCAAACTGTGCATGCACCTATAAAATAGCAGCATCCTTCGTATAGACTCGACAAGTGCGGCAACCGTGCGGCAACCGTGCAGCACCCATGCCACTCGTTTGGTATTAATACATCATTTATTCTCTTGAATAATCCTACAGACTCGTCTTGATTTATAAAAATTTATTGAGCGAAGAAGAAGGAGAAGAAGAAGAAGAAGAAGAAGAAGAAGAAGAAGAAGAAAGGAGAAGAAGAAGGAGGAGAAGAAGGAGAAGCAGAAGAAGGAGAAGGAGAAGGAGAAGGAGAAGGAGGAGAAGAAGGAGAAGAAGAAGCAGGAGGAGGAGGAGGAGGAGGAGGAGAAGAAGACAAAGAAGAGGAGGAGGAGGAGGAGAAGAAGAAAAAGAAGAAGAGGAGGAGGAGGAGGAGGAGGAGGAGGAGGAGGAGGAGGAGGAGGAGGAGGAGAAGAAGAAGAAGAGGAAGGAGGAGGAGGAGAAGGAGAAGAGGAGGAGGAGGAGGAGTACGACGACGAGGAGGACAAGGACGAGAAGAAGAAGAAGAAGAAGAATAAGACGAGGAGGAGGAGTACGAGTACGACGACGAGGAGGACGAGGATGAGGAGGAGTGGAGGACGAGAAGAAGAAGCAGGAGGAGGAGGACGACGAAGAAGGAGGAGGAGGAGGACGAAGAAGAAGAAGGAGGAGGAGGAGGAGGAGAGGAGGAGGAGGACGACTACGACGACGACGAGGACGGGGACGGAAGAAGAAGAAGAAGAAGAAGAAGAAGAAGAAGAAGACGAGGAGGAGGAGGACGAGTACGACGACGAGGAGGACGAGGACGAGGAGGAGTGGAGGACGAGAAGAAGAAATAAGAATCTGTTAAGTACCTAAAATCTATCAAGCAAAGGTATAGCGCTAGCAAGCTTGGGTGGAAGAGCCTTCATAGAGTAGTCGATGTGTTGCAGGAACTTGGATATCGCCAACATTTTGTTATACAATTTTCTCACTAGCTCAATGCGCTTATTTAAGCTTGGTGGAGAGAGTCTATTGGCTGAATCAATGCCCTTGTATTTTAGGATTACCTCGCCGGGCTTACTAGATCACCATTGATTTTAAGTAATGAAGTTGGTATAGTATCCTACAAACTTTAATACTTAACTTATATATATATAATCAAAACACATAGCCCTCAGCTTTTGGAAGTACAACATGTTTTTAAAGGTAAATTTCCCAGCAGAGTGGATCTGTTCTTGCGTCAAATTCAAAACTCTCCCAACCTATAGAAAATGACAATTATTTGATGACTATCAAAAGGCATGACAAATAAGGAAAAGAAATAAGAATCAGTTAAGCACCCGAAATCTATCAAGCGAGAGTATAGCACTGGCAAGCTCGGGTGGAAGGGCCCTCAATAGAGTAGGCAGTGTACTATAGGTGCACGAGAAATGTAATCACTAAGGAGAATGAGCATAATTCATTTTATCTCCTAGAAGGTCACATGTTTAGTATGAGAGATATTAACATAAATGTATGTAGTTCACGAGGGTACAAAATTCGAGCCATGCCGATCATAGCCATCTCCCTTTGAGAATGCAAAGTGATACGAGGAAGATCCTTCATTTCCTAAACTCTCTACCATACTTGGCTGCGTCTCACTTGTCATTTCACAGAAGAACCCCCAAAACAAGGCCTCTCATTCTCTTCTTCACATAATCAAATAGTTCCTTGTCCATTTTTGATACATTCGAGTTACTAATTGATTGTGCGAGTGCTCTTGAAAGGTTTATTATTCTAAATTAGCTCTAACCCTTTTAGAAAGGAAAAGAATGACCAAGAGAGAGATGTGACTTTTCTACGTGTGCATGCACTTACAAAATAGCAACATCATCCGTACATACTCAGCACGTGCGGCATATGTGCGGCACTCGTGTGGCTCGTGCGGTATTAATACATCGTTGTTCATTGTCTTGAATAATCCTATAGACTCGTCTTGATTTATAAAAAATTATTGAAGCAATTCATCTATGCTTGATGTTAAAATTCACTTGTGAGAAAGTATTTTGAGTCCACTTAAATTACAAATGAAAGATATCGAATATTAGCTGAAGAAGAAGAGGAGAAGGAGGAGGACGACGAGAAGAAGAAGAAGTGGAGTAGAAGAAGAACTAAGAATTAGTTAAAACCCTTGGAATCTATCAAGTAAGGGTATAGCGCCAGTAAGCTCAGGTGGAAGAGCTCTCAATAGAGTTGTCGGTGTGCTATAGGATGCCAATGTTTTTCTCATACAATTTCTTCACTAGCTCAATCCGCTCATCTAAGCTTGGTAGAGAGTTTATTGGCTGAATTAATGCCCACGTAATTTTAGGATTATCTTGAAGAGCTTCATCGTTGGGCTCACTAGATAACTATTGATTTTATGTTATGAAGTTGGCATAGTATCCTATAAACTTTAATACTTAGCTTTCTATGGATTGTTATCACCTGAAAGTATATATACTATTGTAAAAACACATAGTCCACACCTTTTGGAAGTACAACATGTCTTCAAAGCTAAATTATCCAGCAAATTGGATTTGTTCTTGCATCAAATTCAAAACCCCCTCCTCCAAACCTATAGAAAATGGCAATTATTTGACTTGACTATCAAAAGGCACGACTAGTAAGGAAAAGAAAAGAAAATAAGTTAAGCACCTGAAATCTATCAAGCAAGGGTATAACGCCATCAAGTTCGGGTGGAAGAGCTCTCGATAGAGTAAGTGATGTGCTACAGGTGCACGTGAACATATAATTAGTAAGAAGAATGAGTACAATTCAACACCCATGTAATTTTAGGATTATCTTGAAGAGCTTCATTGCCAGACTCACTAGATCACAATTGATTTTAAGTTATGAAGTTGGTATAGTATCTTGCAAACTTTAATACTTAGCTTTCTATGGATTAATATCACCTAAAGTATATATACTATTATAACAACACATAGTCCACACCTTTTGGAAGTACAACATGTCTTCAAAGCTAAATTTTCCAGCAGATTGGATCTGTTCTTGCATCAAATTTAAAACCCCTTCCCCCGAACCTACAGAAAATAGCAATTATTTGACTTGACTATCAAAAGGCACGACTAATAAGGAAAAGAAATGAGAATAAGTTAAGCACCTGAAATCTATCAAGTAAGGGTATAACGCCATCATGCTCGGGTGGAAGAGCTCTCGATAGAGTAGGCGATGTGCTACAGGTACACGTGAACATATAATTACTAAGAAGAGTGAGCACGATTCATTTTATCTCCTAAAAAAAGGTCACATGTTCAGTATGAGAGATGTTAGCATAAATGCATGTAGCTTACAGGGGTGCAAAATTGGAGCCATCACTATCATAACGATCTCCCTTTGAGAAAGCAAAGTGATATGAAGAAGATCCTTCATTTCTTGAACTCTTTGCCATACTCGGCCGTGTCTCACCTATCATGTCACAGAAGAACCCCCAAAACAAGGCCTCTTATTCTCTTCTTCACACAATCATATAGTTCCTTCTCCTTTTTTGAGACATTTGAGTTACTAGCTAATTTTTTTTTTTTTGGTCAGAAAGTTACTAGCTAATTGTGCAAGTGTCCTTGAACGGTTTATTATTCTAAATTAGGCCTAACCATTTTAGAAAGGAAAAGAATGACCAAGAGAGAGAGAGAGAAATGTGACTTTTCTATGTATGCATGCACCTACAAAATAGCAGCATCCTCTGTATAGACTCGGCATGTGCGACAACCGTGTGGCTCGTGCAATATTAATACATCCTTATTTATTGTCTTGAATAATATTACAGACTCGTCTTGATTTTTAAAAATTTATTGAAGTGGCTTGTCTATGCTTGATGTTAAAATCTACATTGATGAGTAGGAAAATATTTTGAGTCCACTAAAATTACAAATGAAAGATATCAAATATCAGAAGAAGAAGAAGAGGAGAAGGAGGAGGAGTGGAGCATAATAAGAAGAAATAAGAATCAATTAAGCACCTAAAATATATCAAGCAAGGTTATAGCGCTAGTAAGCTCGGGTGGAAGAGCCCTCAATAGAGTAGTCAATATGCTATAGGAGCTTGGATCTCACCAATGTTTTCTTATACACTTTCCTCACTAACTCAATAAGCTCATCTCAGCTTGGTGGAGAGAGTCTATCGGCTGAATTAACGTCCATATATTTTAGGATTATCTTGAAGAGCTTCACTGCTAGGCTCACTAGATCACTATTGATCTTAAGTAAGGAAGTTGGTATAGTATCTTGCAAACTTTAGTTCATAGCTTTCTATGGATTAATATCACCTGAAAGTATACACACACATACATACTATCATCAAAACACATAGTCCACACCTTTTGTAAGTACAACATGTCTTCGAAGGCAAACTCAAAACCCCCCTCCCCGCAACCGATAGAAAATGGCAATTGTTTGACTTGACTATCAAAAGGCATGACTAATAAAGAAAAGAAATAAAAATCAGTTAAGTATTTGAAATCTATCAAGCAAGGATATAGTGCCAACAAGCTCGGGTGGAAGAGCCCTCGATAGAATAGGCAGTGTGCTACAAGTGCGCGAGAACACATAATTACTAAGGAGAATGAGCACAATTCATTTTATCTCCTAGAAGGTTGCACGTTCAGTATGAGAGATGTTAACATAAATGCATGCAGGTCAAGGGTGCAAAATTGGAGCCATCACTGTCATAGTGATCTCCCTTTGAGAAAGCAGAATGGTACGAAGAAGACCCTTCATTTCTTGAACTCTCTGCCATGCTCGGTTGTGTCTTACTTGTCACATCACATAAGAACCCCCAAAACAAGGCCTCTCATTCTCTCATTTACATAGTCAAACAGTTCCTTCTTCCTTTTTGATGCATTCGAGTTACTAACTGATCATGCAAGTGTCCTTGAAAGGTTTATTATTCTAAATTAGCCCTAATTATTTTAGAAAGGAAAATAACGACCAAGACAGAGAGATGTGACTTTTCTACGTGTGCATGCAGCTACAAAATAGCAGCATCCTACATACAGACTAAGCACGTGCAACAACTGTGCGGCATCAGTGCGGTACTCATGCAGCTCGTGCGGTATTAATACATCGTTGTTTATTGTCTTGAATAATCCTACGGACTCGTCTTGATTTATAAAAATTTATTGAAGCAACTTGTCTATGCTTGATGTTAAAATCTACATTGGTGAGTAGGAAAATATTTTGAGTCCACTAGAATTACAAATAAACGATATCAAATATTAGAATAAGAAGAGGAGGAGGACGAGGAGGACGAGGACGAGAAGGAGTGGAGCAAAAGAAGAAGAAATAAGAACTAGT
Organism: Eucalyptus guilfoylei; assembly: GCA_016097605.1. Lineage (NCBI taxonomy): Eukaryota > Viridiplantae > Streptophyta > Magnoliopsida > Myrtales > Myrtaceae > Eucalyptus > Eucalyptus guilfoylei. The sequence goes on from CM027863.1 coordinate 10,267,228, forward strand.
TAAACACCTAAAATCTATCAAGTAAGGGTATAGCGCCGGCAATCTCGGGTAGAAGAGCCCTCAATAGAGTAGTCGGTGTGCTACAGGAGCTTGGATCTCGCCAACGTTTTCTTGTACAATTTCCTCACTAGCTCAACCTGCTCATTTAAGTTTGGTGGAGAGAGTCTATCAGCTAAATCAATGCCAATGTATTTTAAATTTATCTTGAAGAGCTTCATTGCTAGGCTTACTAGATCACTATTGATTTTAAGTAATGAAGTTGGTATAGTATCTTGCAAACTTTAATATGTAGCTTTCTATGGATTAAAATCACCTGAAAGTATGTATATGTTGTTATCAAAACACATAGTCCTCACCTTTTGGAAGTACAACATGGGTAAATTTTTCCAACATATTGGATCAGTTCTTACATCAAATTCAACCCCACCGGCCCACCCATGGAAAATGGCAATTATTTCACTTGACTATCAAAAGGCACGACTAATAAGGAAGAGAAATGAGAATCGGTTAAGCACCTGAAATCTATCAAGCAAGGGTAGAGCGCCAACAAACTCAAGTCGAAGAGCCCTCGATAGAGTAGGCGGTGTGCTACAGGTTCATGAGAACATATAATTACTAAGGAGAGTGAGCACGATTCGTTTTACTAAGGAGAATGAGCGCGATAGACTAGGCAGTGTGCTACAGATTCGTTCTATACAATAAAAATGAAGGACGGTTACAAGGTAGTACGACTGCATACCCTGAAACCTAACATGACCTATCGATAGACCTGATAAACAAATACGCGGCTCACAGCCTATCTCATGCTGACCTTTAAAATGAAAAACTTGGCTAAATTTCTTACGTCCGTTGGGCGAGCACCAATTTAATGCCCGGCCAACCCCTTTTTTCAATTCATTTTTGATGAATTCTGTTTTATAAGTAACCTTAATTTGAAATTAAAATTTATAATACTAATAGGATAAAAAAGAGCCAAAATTACTGATGGACGAAAGAAAAATAGTACAAAACTCATAGATAAAGTTATAAAGTAATATAACAAAAATCCCTAAATTTTGAAGGTTGGCGAGTGGTTCGCAGGCTACTCTCTTGAACGACTTTCTTGGTTTTTCTATTGTTAAGCTTGTGTTTGGAGGTAGTTATCGGCGGCTAATCCCTCAATTTTTTAAACCAAAGAAGAAACTACGCGAAAATAGATGCCACGTTCTCCTCTTCCTGTCCCCAGCTGTAGTGATCTGCCGAGTATCGAACACCAATGGCGTTATTTTCATTTCCGGCTTTGTCCATTGATTTCCGCCTTGTATCAACGCGGAAAGCTTGGGCCAACAAACCATTTCCAGAAAAAGAAAACAGGGAGTTATCACCTGAAAAGGGAACACATGAGTAAGAAGTTTAGTAGGTTTTCGATATATTTCTTGTTATTGCTTGATACTTCAATTTTTTATGTCATTGCTTTTTAGAGCTAGTAAATAAACTTTAGAAAGTTATCAGCTTTGACCAATGTTCATAAATGTGTTCTGAGTTCGATAAAAAAAAAAAGAAAACGTTTTAAGCATAGGTTCCATTCTAAAACATGCTCCTAATTTTGTTAATTACTATATCGTTCAACACTTGAGCATCGGAGTAGCATCCTCAATCCAATTAGCAGTTGCGCTTTAATTTTGCCTATAGCCTTCGAGCATCCAGTACGGAGCATGCCAGCATTATGAACGTATCAATGGATCATTGATGCTTATCGCCCAGTAACGTTACGGCTTTTACAGGAAGAATGCATTTCTTTTCATGTGATATTTATATCAAGTGAGCCAATGAAAGGGTCTTATCTCTGATAAAATACATTGAGAACAATGATAGTTTAACCTATTGGCACTACACACAAATATTTGACATGATAAATGCGTTATACGATGAAAGGTAGAAAATGCTACTTTGGAAGGTAAGGATTCTGAAAATAACCTGGTTTACTTTGTAATTAATATCTGTGTTTTTCTAACGATTATTATATCTGCTGCTTGGTATAGCTTTCTCGATATATTTCAGCTATGAAAATAAGTGCTTTAGTTATGTATTTGGGTAGGCCCTCATAATCGCAGTATCCACGCCATATGCATGCCATTAGAGTTGAATCAGTTGATTGCTAATAGGTTATTCGATATAGTTTTCCCATATCAATTTCAACTATGAAAAAGGGCCGTCACTATCTTATAAGGTATTTGACAAATACTTCATAGCTGTAATAATAAGCGACTTCTAAGAAATTGTCCCACTAGCTATTGGAGCTTTGAGCATACCCTACCATATACACTAGTCATAACACTTCACGACACAACTATATATTATGCACAATTATATTGAAAGAACTCTAAAAAACCACAAGTTAAAATACCTCATAGCACATCTGCAGTGGCAACACAACTACAACACAACCCTAACTTTACCAAACAGACAAGAAGTACCATATCACCCGACAAATTAGATTCTTCAAGGTACAGCTTCCTCTAAATTGATCACTCATGTCAAAAGGGTTACAAAACTATATTTCAAGGCAAACGCTTCATGGGACATAGGTGAAGACCCAAAAAAGAACCAAGAATCACACTTGCAAAAAATATCATATACAATGCAATACACGGAAGGGACGGACCCACATAGGCCCAGGATTCTTTTCACAAATTTTTGCAAGCCATTATGCAAAATTCCATAGAATCACTATCGGTTCACCAACTTCCTAGCTATCTAGTAATTAAAATATGAACAAAAACACTTTAAAAAGTGATTTACAGATTGAAGGTCTTGAAGATCAAAAGTAGCAGCCACCGCTCCATCGCGTTCACCTTGCGAAATCCCAGAGACCACACCCGAAACCAGTGACAATCGAACTAATTGATTGATTCCGGAAAAATGAAAACGAAATGAAAACTACACGTTTGATTCGCCAAATATAAACAACTGAAGACGGAGATACAAGACGAAGAGGTGGACATACAACGAAAGAATAACAAATCAGCTTTTACAATGGTATCGCGTAGACCATGTGCACAGAGTTTCACTATAAATGATTTATGATACTGCTCCTTTTTCCCCATTTTTTTTTATGGTTTGGGTGGCTCCGCAGCCTCCACGGCCGCTTCTTCCTTCTTCTCTTGTTCGACGACAATCTCCGCCTTCTCTTCCACTGCCACAGTTACCTCTTCAGAAGTTGCTGCTTCTGCAGGAGGAGCCTCGACTTCCTTCTCCTCAGTGATTATGAAGGTGGACACCTTCTCAAATACAAATAACACGGGCCCCGATACCAAGACTGGTCCATACTTTGTGGACGCTTCTGACACTGGCTTCGATCCAGGAAACTCTGCACAGCCGCATAAAGGTGATCAACCGTGCGTGCATACAGAATCAGATCATGTATACTTGCTTCTTGCATAGATAAGGATGATACACATGCAGAGAGGTACAAGACACATGCGTATGAGGCACTTATACGTATGATGCGGGCACTGAATCACATGAGACATCGATGCATATATGCTAATATAAGCAACATGTTGTAAAAAAGAAACTGTACCGATTTTCACAAGCTCTTCTAGGAACTTGTTGACAGCGGTCGAGTGCTTCTTGAGTCCTGCTTCCTTGGGCTCCTTAACAAGAGCCTGTTTGTTACATGGCATACCGAGCGCACTTGTTATTCTTAGGTCGTATGTATAGACATAGGACTATAGGTATTGGATCGAAGTGGAGACGTTCCGCTCGTACCTTAACTTCTGCGGAGGAAGCCTCATATATCTCCACTACTTTAGGCTGAAGCTCTGTCTTCTTCTCCTCGAACTCCTTATCTATCTCCCCCTGTTTCAAGGAACCACGCAAATCAATAAACCTATAAAGATGTAATTAATTATGCCAACTAGCCACGTTAACCAGGCTAGGGAAATTAACATATCAACCCTCAAGGGACCTTAGAATCATCAAAGGACTTGCAAGCCTCCGCAGCCGCAGGCTTCTTTCCATTCTTCTCGAACACTTTCTTGATCTTCGGAAGAACCTTCGATGACCAATAACCCATGTCTCACTCTCTGTTGTAGAAGATAGAACGGAAGCAATCCTACAAAAGTGAGTACGATGGACTTTGAAAAATATAAACCAATCAAGTTCAGAGAGAGTTGAGGGGAATTAGATGTTATCTGGTGAAGCTGCTGAGCTGAACTTACTCGTACGTCTCTCTTGGTGCTGAGTCTGAAGGCGAATACGTTCGACCTGGGATGGGAGGGATTGTTGTTGTGGATTATAGATAGCCCTACTGTCCCTTCGAATCAAGGCACATATAGAGCCCAACACAGAGAGGGGGGGGGGGAGGAGAGAGAGAGAGAGAGAGAGAGAGAGAGAGAGAGAGAGATTAAAATACATGCTATCAAAGCATCTCTTCACCCAAGATGATAGAATAATGGACGGGTTTTTTGGTCTTGAAAATTCACAAGAAGTTGCCCACTTCATGATTGGTCGGTATCAGCCACCCGGTGCCGAAACGACCTCCGGAGCCCTCGCTTCAGGTGTCTCGCTCGGGGGGATAGCGGCGAAAGCGCCAAGAGAAGACAGCTTGCAATGGCAATTAAGCTCGTTCATTCAAAGGTTGGCAATGTCGACCGCGGGGCCTACCTCCAACGCTGCCTGATGTCGATCTGTAAAAGATTGATTGAGAGTCAATGGAATCTCACGTGGCTTCGCTGGTACACAACCCCAATTAGGCCGTCAATGACCCGCCGCTCTCCTCCCCCATTTTGATTCCCATAACACGACATCCAAATAATAGCTAAGCTACGTCCCACCACCTTCATAAACAATTTTGATGGAAAATGGATCGGCACATTATTGCCTATTTGTTCATATGTTCCTTTGCTCAGATGCAGAATCTCCATACAGCATCGGATTGGCTTTTCGAATGGTGGGTTTTCCCGTTTAGAAAGTGAACGCATTCATGCATGTTGTACATGAACCCCATACGACAGATTATCAAGTATACAGGTCAAGAAGTTTACAATACGTGCAATGTGATAATTCTTAGAGGGAAAATTTCAAGCACACTCGTTTATTGGTGGAAGAGGAGCTTTCGATAGGTTCAAGCTAACGGTCCCAAGCAACCTAAGCATTCCATTTTAAAATGATACTTATCCACTCTTAGAAGAAACCCCAACCATCAAGGTGCTTTATGCACGTTATATTGAGATGACAGGCCTATGGTCATAGATACAGACAAGCAGAAGAGTGAATCCAACCTCCACCTTTGGCACCAACCCCCAAAACAAGCAGACGGGAAGGGAATTCGCCATGAAATTCCCCTATTCTTGCTAATAGACTTCTTAGCGTTATAAGCAAATCCTTGCAGAATTTCATTGTCGAAACTTTACCTACAGATTTCGTCAAAGTCTACCCCCAAGATATTCCGAATGCATAGCTGAGCCTCACTTGGCTTTTGTACGAGGGCTCTCAATTAGTGAGCTATTCAATATACTTTCGATAGTATGGTTGTTTCCAAACAAACCTCTTGATTGTATCCATACAGGCACCAATCTTATTACTAAACTATCATATAGGGATCTTAAAGTGTCATCTGAATTATTCCCCTCCTAATGATGAAGCTTAAACCCATCACGATCAACCTCAATCTCTACTATCTAGTTGTTTCTATTTTAGAGTTTGCGTTGATTTGATAATGCTATTGCGACTCGCATGAAACTAGTGATTTGCACAAAACAAGTGATTTACTCAAAACACGCCATTCTCTAATATTGTATGAGATTAGAGAAGATATTTTGTGTGCTCAATTTTAATTGACATTTCAGCTGGATGTCTCCAGTTCAATTTCCCATTTTTATACACACTTTATTAAAATCAATATGCACCAAGTTATCACCATTTATTTTATCTGAGTAGGGAGAGGCAATGGCAGTTCTTAAACTTTTGTGAATGTTTCTCAAGTCTTACGAAATTTATTTATCAAATCCCTGTACTCCTTTTTTTTGGTTCATGTTGGTTCTTCGGGGTGAAACATGCATTTGAAGAAAAAAGCTAACGTGTGTTGTCATGTCAGTGCTGATTAGACCAAAAAGTGTTTTTATCAATTTTTTTTACGTTTATCGAATTTTATTTGCACATAGTTCATTCGAAAGATAAACACAGAATTTAAGAGATCAAGAGCCCAATGGGCAGCAAAAAGATTTAAGGATTTGATTGTATATTTTGTAAAAATTCATTGGTGACATTATACCATTCGATTGCAAATGTTTCATTGGATTTGCCAATTACTTTCTCTTTCCCGTAATTTTAGTTCTCTAACCTTGCTTGTATGATTAAATGAAATAATTGCACCTTCGTTGCGCACTTTGGGCAAAGATATGCGGGGATTGCAAGAATTGATTTTAATAGAATTTGTACGGAGGGGCCTTCTCTTATCAATTATAGAAGAACATAGATAATCTTGTTGGTAAAAAGATTTTATCGACCCACTTCGCAAATTACCCATAACACAGGAGACAAAGTATCCAAAGTAATGTGCTAGTATCTTAAGCTTTATAAAATAGTCTAATCTTATTATGGATCAATGATATTTACCTCCCTTCTTGGACCTTGCATAATTAAGTTTACGTCGAATGGTGGAAAAAGCCCAGAAGATAATTTCATATAGTCAAACACTAGATTCCTTCTATACTGACCATTCAACTTGGTGCATAATCTTAAGACTCCTCTTATCCGGAATTTGACTAATTCGTCCGTGGCTCATTTAAGCCTGCTCCATCACCGTGGGGGGCATAAGTGAAGGAGTCTGCGTCAATTGCTATTGCAGGAAACCCAAAAAGATAATTACAAAAAAGATGACGCACTTTGGCAATTGAGTACACAACTCCTCTTGACATGGACAGGCTCTGTCCTTAGTTAATCCAGGTTGATTGATGTATTAGAGTACAGCATACATTTTAGAGACAACTTTCTCCCTGTCTAAGTTGGACAAAGTCTCATATTTTGATTAAGAGCCTATAATCCACTGAAAGTTACGGCTTCTGTTCCCTGTCACCAATTAAAAGCATGCCCTACTTAGCTCAACGTTTCATCATCTCTCTAATTGGTACCCCATCTCCTCACTCCACACAATCTCCCATGCCCAAGTTCAGGTTCAAAAGACAAAAAAATGGATGCATACCAAATTATGACAGGGCTTCAGGGAGAGTGAAAGAGTTGTGTACACGGATGTCCACGTCTCCATTTTGGAAAGAGCTATTAAATCGAAACTGAACTGAGCTCCAAATTAACATATATTCGAAGCTCGAATGAAACCCGACAAGTGTGATTTATTAAGTCATTGGTTGGTTTCTGCTCCATATCATCATTGTCTACTTGGTCTAAGTATGCAAGAACTTCACTAAACTTACAACTATGTACATATAACCTCTCGAACTCCACCAAAAATACCGGAAAACAAGAACCCTTATATAATTACTATGAAGGAAATACAAAATTAAACTGACATGTCTTCAATAGTGGGATAAAGGTTCCTACTTTGCATGGCAACAAACAAGTCAGTACATTTAATGATGATCAAGACCAGGTGCTACGGTTAGGCTCGTGCTTCTTTGTAGCGATGTCGCTTAATTCTGTATTTAGTTACTAAAGGCCACAAAACAACAAGAACCCAAGGGACCATAGATCAAAACATCAGCCGTTGCCCTCCATTCCATAACCCCGATCCAGCATCTATATGTTGGACATAATAGAGCGGGCAATTTCTCACTGTTCTGGCAAGCACCGGTCCACAAACTACAAGTATACAGATGGCAGATTTGCTGTGATATTTAGGGAGGCGTTGTGCTGTTCATCTAGTCTCTAGTCAGAGAGCAGCATGGTCATAGTTAGGGGCCACCGCCAAAATTCTGTCATTTCGATTAACAGCCTGTCTAGCACCTTCACCCTCTGCGGCAGCTTGGACACCATCGTCCAGAACTATTAAATAACCTTCTCTTCTTATCAAGCTCTGCATTACAAGGAATTCGACATGAGAATGCTGATGAGAGCTGTTGATACTTCTGTAATAAATGGTAAGTTCTCAGCAGTTGCATCATACCTCTATGATAGTTTTGACTTTTTTGATTTCACTCGCTGCTTCCTGCTCTGAAATATCATTATTTTCATCGAACTGCTGATGGACATACCACATGATTAAGTCTCTTTGCCTCATTCCAACCAATCCATCCCCTGCAAGATATAAGGAAACAAATAAACAATACATCGATCTACCAACAAACTTTAAATAGAGAAAGTTCCCACCGGATCATTTATATAAAGAGCAGAGCATCAGGCAATATGTAACAACTGGTGGAAAAATCAATCTCCAACCGATGCACCTCTAGATCAACTTATATGCCCAGAGGAGAAACGATTATCTACCTTCTCGTGTAACAGCTTCTTCATGCTGTCTCAGGCGCATAATGAGGGCTTGGGTTACCCTTTGGAAATACTCATCACTGACCACAAGCTTTTCTCGTTGCTTGTCACCGGAACTTGCTCCAGTTTCTGGATTACCATAATCTAATTTTTGTGAGATCCCAAATACAATCAAAAGAATAATAAGCTAGTGGAGATTGAAGACTCACTTGCATTGCTAAACTGCGTGTCCAACGCAGCATCTGTGGGTTGAGCGCCATCTTGGGCAGGAGGATCAGGTCCATTACCACCGCTGCTATCACCCAAATCACGATTACCCTCTTGAAACTCGGATAGATCAATCTCAGTTGACTCCACACTGTATGGAGGGAAAAACAGGAACAAATCCCAAGAAAGGTTATGGCAATGGTATGTGAGATGGGTAGAGCAGTACATCGCTCGCTTAGAGGAGTGAAAGGCAGGGGACAACACTTAAATGTGAGGAGGAAATCTTAAAAGTTAGCTGAGATCTTGCCTTATTATAGATGTTTTCAACAGTTTCCTTGCTACATCAACATGGCGTGGTTGTACCTATAGGGAACATTATTTTTAATAAAATATTACTCAAAATTACCCAATGAGGGGACAAGGACCTCAAGAAAAGTACCTGAGTTTCCAAGTAACTTCGAGCAATGGCCTCAGACAGCCTGATCAATGCCTCAAGTTGCCTGACAGTCATGCGGTAAGCAACTCTGCTACCAGGAGTTGTATCACCTCTTCGAAGTGCAACATATGACTCGACCAACACTTTTCTTGCTTCTGAGCTCAGCTGCATTAATTAGTCCGGTTAAAATGATCAATATATACCTGCAGATACTTTTCTGTAAAACAAAGAACAAAGTCACTGCTGAAAAATCAGAAACAAACCTTTGGTTTCAAAGTTTTTGCATATGCAATGTAACGTTTCAGTTGGGCAGTATTAAATGCAGGAACAATAGCATCTTCACGTTTCTGATGAACTCTCACAATATGGTGGGCAATGTGGTAATCGATCTCATCATCTGGGTCATCAATCATTACATATACCAGATCGAACCTCGAAAGTATAGCTGGAGGTAGAGCTACGTTATACTGCGTACAGGCATAACTAAATTAGTCAAGCATCATAAGTCTACAATGATTGAAAAATGTCAATTAAGTAAAGGTCTAACTTCAAGGCTTCCAAAAATTCATCCTCTCACCTTGAGTGGTTTAGATTTGTCATAACGGCCCCCTGTCGGGTTGGCGGCAGCTAGGATTGATGTCCGGGCATTTAGAGTTGCCTGAATACCCGCTTTTGTGATGCTTATTGTCTGTTGCTCCATAGCTTCATGAATTGCAACCTTCAAAACGAAAGTCAATTTCAGTCCTAAGTACCAGATTTAAATGTGGCCAATGTCACAGAAGCAAGGAAGTGAACTCACCTGATCCCTGATGTCCATTTTATCAAATTCATCGATGCAACAGATTCCATTGTCTGCAAGCATGAGGGCACCAGCCTAAAATAATCATATGATCTCAGAAACCAGCAGTAATTCTTGCACCAGAGAAGCAACGAAAACAACTAAAGAAAAGAGAGACAGCTTCCCTTGTTCTGTCCAGTTAAACTTTATTTGTCCAAATTCAACAAAAAGATATTATCTTGACAAGAGAATGTAAGACGATTGAAAGAAGAGGCAATCAAGAAGGTGCCAGTAAACACTCAATAACAGGTCAGGAATGTGAAAAGAGTGAAGCCAATTTCTCACATTTTTCAACAGAATCATGCAAAATAACTCCTAATAAGCAGCTTACTTAAAGGGGATATTTTCCTCAACTCTGCATTTACAACCGATAAGAAAGAGCCCACAGTAAATTTCCTTACCACCAGTTACATTGGAGGAGATGAATAGGAAAGGCGAATCTAGGACCATAAACAGTCTAAGGTACATTCGGCTACTTCCAGAATACCTTCCAAGACTTTGGTACTCATATAATGAACAGATCGCTACTTCATTTTGTACTTTACGAAGATGCTTCAACCATAATTGCACTGTGCATTCTGCAAGTCCACCTATGAAATGGCTCTAAATAGAGATCCAATAGTCAAACTTGTTGCTTCCAAGTTGTTACAGAAAGAATTACCGTTACAATATTATTGGCTTTTGATTGCAAGATCTCTAAATGAAAAGATAAAAAGTGGATTTCTGCCTGAAGGACCAAGGAAGATCCATTTGCAAGCAAAACACAAATAAGAACTATTAGATTAGGTAAATGGTTGTCATTGTTGGTCGACAAAATATCTCGTAAAATTTTTCACAACTAGCAAGCGTATAAACCCCCACCATTATCTAAAAGTATCCAGTGGTCCCATATACCCCACACTCTGTGATTGCACTTAGTTGCATACAGTTGTTATCATGGAAAAGGTAGACCAGGGAGAGGTGACAGCATCTTCAACAAGAATTATCGCAAATCTGAAGTCACAGCAGTCAAACAAGGTGAGCGTTCTTTCATCAGAAAGACCAAACTTGGTGGCAAAGAAAGTAGTCCAATCTTTCCTTCAGTGGGTTCTTCAACTTCCAAGGCACATGCTAGAATAGAAATTGAATTTTGCAGGCACAACGCACTGCAGCAGTTTAATTCTTCTTTTACCAGGAAAGATGCAAAGACAGCATCGGACACTTTAATGCCAATAACCAATTTTTGCATATACCATATCAAACCAAAAGATATTCTAAAAAGAAAGAATAAGAAGCAGCTACCTCAATACAAAATTCCCCTGTTTCTGGTTCTTTGGCAACAGTTGCAGTCAACCCAGCAGCAGAGGAAGATTTTCCTGATGTGTATACAGATCTTGGAACTATGCCTGAAGTATATCTGAAACACAAGCGAGCACATAAATAAGTCCATAAATCTAATAAAACACCAAAACATGGATTCCATTCAGCAAGCATGATCATAGGGTTGACGAATTGGATTAAAAAAGACAGCGTACTTGAGGAACTGAGATTTTGCACAGCTAGGATCTCCAACAATGCAGACATTGACATCCCCTCTCAGGTTGATGCCTTCGTGAGTTACCTTGTGAACGCCACCAACGAGCATAAGGAGAATAGCTCGCTTTATGTCTTGATGACCAAAAACTGTTGGAGCAATGCTATTGACAAGCTTATTGAAGAAATCAGGGGTATTCCTCATTCTCTGAATTTCATCAATCTCTTCAGCCTGTGACAGACACAGACATCAGAAGCTGCTGGGTCAGCTGTGACTACTGTAACTCGCGGGATTGCACAAGGTTGCCAGGGAAAGCCCATTACAGGATAATGGTTCAGGTCAAATGATGTTTTAGCTACTTTGGAAGAATTTGAGTTACATGGTACTACTAGAAGGGAGTTCATGTTACTTTTTTTTTTTTTTTTTTTTTTGACGAGGGAGTTCATGTTACTTACAGAGTGAACTTGGTCTCATACAGACATAAGCTTTTTGCCTGCTATGTCAAAAAGAATTCTTCAACTACAACTACGCCAACTAAAGCCCAGAATATTATTTCACTATCTTATATATTGGATTTCGGAACTATGGAAACCCCAACCAGATTACTCGTTTCTATCACAATCAATTGAACAAACCCATATATAGATAGATATTTTTTGTTGAATAAAGTAAAATGATTCAGCTACATTCTTAAGTCACATTATTGTTCACACTATCACTTAAAGGAAGGTTGTTCATTGGAGACGAACCATGAATTGCTGATTGTCATCTTCATCAGCACCCTTCTTCCTATTTCTAATGTCAATGTCTCTTCTACCATCCATAATCTGAACCGATGCAAAAAGAGGTAAAGTTAGCATTAGCAAATACTCTGTGCACAATTTGCTTAATTAATCAACTAATTCCCCCAGTGAGCAACCTGCACTGAATTGGCAATAAAGGCAAGCCGATAAGAGAGATCTCTCACGCCTAATGCTCGAAGACCTCTCACACCTTCCTTTCCAACAGATGATGGGTTGCGCTGTGAAGCTTCCTTGCGGCACTCTGCTCTCTCGCCAGGGGAAGCCAGGGCCAATATGTCAGGAATGACAACGACAGTACCGGTAAAAATGACCCTGGAATCATTCAAATGATCAAATTAATTCAGAAGAAGAAGCATCAAGAAGTACATGAATAAAAGAAGAAAGATTGACAAGCCAATTCTAGATAACTTCCTATGCTTAATGTGAGTAGGAGAATGTTCCATCACATTCAATAGTTATCAGTTGATCTGTGTAAACAAGTAGCCTTAGGCATTGTGTTTCTCCAAGAAAAAGCAGTCCTAATTATTACACCAATTTTTTCTTTGTTCTTTTCTTTCTCACTGAGACTTGCACGTTTGCAAAAAGGCAAATTCAGATATGATCCACTCAGCTTCAAATGGCCTATGTAGGGGACACAAATTCATATACATAGCATTTCTTCCGACAAGTCAGACATGGCAAAGACTCACATCCAGCTTGACAATTGGCATCGACGATGGCCTAAAATTTACAGTAGAAGGAATAATTCTATCACAGCAATAAATTTTCAATCTTAATTAGCTACCACTATTTCAAATAGATTGGCACAGGCAAGACCACATAGTCTGAGATGAATGTTGTCCAATAGCTAGTTTAACCAGATGTATTCTGGAATGAAGATGCTGATATTTGTAGCTTCGATCGCAAAAGAATCAAACTCATCGTATTCTTTCATGGTAAGAAATTACATGCTGAGAATGGTAGCTTCCTACCATAGGATCACCTGCCTGTTACTTTTTGGGAAGAAAATAAATTCTGGAAGACTAAAAACTAGAGAAAGGATGAAACTGAAAAGATAACTGGACAATTAGGCCTCATAGCGACCCTGAAAAATGAGTGATCGATCCTTACGTGTCACCAGCTCTAGCCTGCTCAACTATGTCATGCCGGAGAATGACATCCATCGATCTGGGCAGGGATCCAGCAGGTATCTCTTTGGAGGTCTCCTGCATTCTCACCCTCTGCCAATCTGCGAATTTGCTCTCTTGGCGGAGCAATGCCCACTTCATCCTATTTTGGCACGTAGGATCCACGCAGATTGAGGGCTGCAATTGAGCACCACACCGCAAGGCTGATAAATAAATTACAAGGAAGAGATAATGCGAACTAGCGGAAAGCACTTGCAAGGCATATACTAGGCAACCTCAGTATACTTGAATTGTTGCTCCACATTTCTTATGACGCCTCCACAGTCCAAGCACTTGAATGTACCCTGGAGAAGCTCCGGCCGCACTTCACTTGTGCGAGTGACCACGCCAGTCACCGATACAAGCTTCCCTATTTCTGCGGTGGCCAGTTCCCTCAACCTACAGTTTTAGATCAATTTAATTGTTTCAAGTTAATGAATTCGGGCAAACGAGAATTGACACGCGCAGCAGAAAGGGCAGAGTAATTGGCTCTAAAAATTCGAACTTTACTGTCGTTATGAGCAAGTAGAAGTGAGGGGGAGGAGAAAAAGGAGACCTCTTGGCGAAGGGGAGATTGAAGAAGGCGATGTTGATGTCCTTGTGGGGATTATCGTCGGCAATGAAGGTGGGCTTCTGCTCCATGACGAACCGCTTGCAAGCATTCCTGAGGTACGGCTCGAACCTAATCGACAGCACACACACAACAGTCAAATACAGAAATTGAGGGAACAATCGAGGCGGCGGAACCGGAACGGAGGCGATAAAAAGACGGACCTCAAGAACTCGTCGGAGATGGCGGACTGGAGGAGGTCGCTGAAGAGCATGACGTGGGAGAAGTCGATGAAGATGGTGCTGGACTCGCTGGCCTTCATGGCCTCGATCTCCGCCGAGTAGTAAGGCGGCCCTCTCGAGTTCGGATCCACCGTAAAGCTGCGATTTTTTCAGTGGGTTTTTCCTCATCATCGTGAATCGACGACAGCACAAGGCAAAGATCATATTCATCGGAAGGGAACGGAAGGGGAAAGGGAAGGAGGGGTTTACCTCTTGAGGAAGTCGAGGAAGACGTCCTCCACCTGGACGGCCTTGCGGTCGACGAAGTACGACTCCATTGGGGGGGCGGCGAACGACGATTGAATTCCTCTCCCTCGTCCGCTTCTCCTCTGCAGACGAGCAGTTCGCCTCTGAGGGTTGGAATGATGGAAATGGCGGAGGAAGGAGGAAGGAGGAAGGAGAAGGACGACGGAGTTTTGGCGGGAAGATATGGAGGGCCGTCCATGGGCTCCCGCCAAAAGATCCCCTGATGGACCTGGGCTTCGCTTCGCTTCTTGGGCTTTTTCTTTGCAGCCCATTTCAGCCGTGAATCGATCCGACGTTGTGACTTTGGTCCCCACACCAGCTTTAGATGCCGACGCGAAGCCATGACAAATCTCGACTCCATCGATGCGTTAGGTTTTATGTTCTTCACCCCTCATTTTCTTTGTATTGGATGGCCGTATATGGTTAACATTTGACTTGATTTTGACTAAATCTCGTCTCAGATGCGTGAGACCAATCGCCGGAAAGCCCCTAGCGGAGGTGCCGACGGGCGGGGATTGTATGCGTGTGAGAAAATGGAAGATTCATCGGACCAGAAACAAGACCCCGAGCCCTTATAATATGCGAAGAGAGCGACCGTGGTGTTGTTATTAGCGGTGATCGATGATTTGTATCGTCGCTAACGTTAGTACATTAGTTCAGCTTGTCAACCAGATCAGATGAGGATTGTCAAGTGATATGAGCGGCGGCATGAACTTGAACCAAACTCTCGGCAAAACCGATCACCAGGCTCATCGTATTTGGTTTCGAGGAGTCGGCACAATTTCATGCAAGGTCAGTGGCTCATGAAATCTCTCCTCAAATCGAAAAAGAAGCCACGAAACCCTTAATTAACCATTTGCCTACTAGAACAGTACATACTCCCATGGGCTGAGCATCCAAACTACTACACACTCAAGAATCGATCTGGTCAGCTATTCTAATACAGTTTAATCAACTGCCTAGTCCATCCTCTAAGTAGCGCTTCACCTTCAAGAACATTGGTCCGTGGTATCGTGTCGACAGACTCACATCTAATGTCGACAGAACGACTTGCGCCTACGCTTCTGTTTGATGGAGATACCTGATGAATTTGAGAATTTCCGCACAACGTTTGCTCGCGGCATTTAGGTGGGAATAAACAGTATCAAGACTCGAATTTGTCAACAAGAAAAATCTAACTACAGGAAGTTCTTACGGCTATACGATCCACCAACCTTCATCATTCACTCAGAAGAGGCTATTATGTAATTTACGTGTAGGGAACGAGACTAGTCTTCTCCAAATCCGTCATCCTGTCGTTGAATATGTGGAAAAGGTGATCGCACGCCTGCCTAGATGATGGCCTCTCTTGTGGGGCAGTTTTCGTGCACTGCAGTGCGATTTCGAGCACCTGAAAAGCCGCGTTCTCTTCCCTAGCTAAGAGCGGCCTTAATGCAGGGTCTATCAACTCTTCCCAAGCCAAACCTTGCGTCTCAAAATGAGTCTCCACCCATCTGACCATGTCAATGTCTAAACCAAAAGATGCATCTGTCGGCATTTTCCCGCTAACGAGCTCCATCAGCACGATTCCCATACTGTACACATCACTTTTCTCAGTTGCCTTCAAGGAGTATGCATACTCTGAGAGAAAGTAAAGCAGCAAGTAAGAAAAGCCAGTACTATCTTTGCATACATTAGGTTGAATGAAAATTTAGATTGGAACAGAACGGTGCAGAATTAGGCAGCATCAATTTTTTTAAGTACCTGGAGCAATGTAGCCGTATGACCCCGCAAACCATGAATTGGACTCTGTGTCTAATGATTCATAATTCTCCACCAGCGATTTCGCGAGCCCAAAATCACCTAGGTGTGCCTCCATGTTGGAGTCCAGCAACAAATTGCTAGATTTGATATCCCTGTGAACGATCTTCGGAGCACAATCATGATGCAGGTACTCCACACCTTGAGCTAAACCCAGCGCTATGCGTAACCTTGCTTCCCAATCGAGGCTCCTCTGCTTCTTTGAATTCGCTGACTTCTGATGCAACCAATCCCATAGACTTCCATTCTCCATGTACTCATAAATTAACAGATTGGAACCTGCTGCTTTGTTGCTGCAGTAGCCCATCAGTTTCACAAGGTGTCTATGCCGGACCCTGCCCAACGTCTTGACTTCCCTGACGAAGCTCTTATTTGACAGAAGATCTTCCCTCCACACTATCTTCTTAACTGCCAGCGTTTCCCCAGTAGGCATCTCAGCCCTGTAGACTTTACCAGATCCCCCCGAACCAATCATGAACTCATCACTAAGGTTGTTGGTGGCTTCCATAATATCTTCCCATCTAAAGTCTTGCTTGGCAGCGCCCTGGTGGAAGAGTAATCTCCGATGTGCCTGGGAAGAACTGGTGGAGGACACACAGTTCACTTCGTTGAATCTTTTGAAAGCCTCTTGCCTGCGCTTCAAGAACAGGGCAATTCCAAACACTAAAAGAGCAATAGCTGCCAAGGTCGACACTGCCGAGATGATCACGACTGCGGATTCACTCAGACCTGGCTGGTTACCGGATATGAAGCTGTTGCATAGGACTAGAGGACTCCCGCAGAGATGCAGGTTCCCTTGGAATGCCTGAGCTGGCCAACGTGAGAACTGCTTCCCCAGTTTGCCCTGAAGCTGGTTGTAAGAGAAGTCAAGCTTGCCCAAGCTGCTCATTTCGCCAACTTCCGAAGGAATTTCACCAACCAGCTGATTGTGAGACAGATTGAGTTCTACGAGTTTCGACAGCATGGCTATAGAGGGTGGGATTTGGCCACTGAGATTGTTGTGGCTCAGATCAAGAATGATTTGGAGATCCTGGAGTTGTCCTAGTTCTACAGGAATTTCACCAGTGAAGTTGTTTTCCGAGAGTCGAAGCTCATAAAGCTTGCCTAACTTCCCTATGGAAGAAGGGATAGGCCCAGAGAGGTGGTTGCGGTCGAGGTTGAGGACGTTGAGTGAGGCAAGATCACCAATTTCAGCAGGGAGCGTTCCATTCAGCGAGTTTCCATCAAGAGAAAGCTTCAACAGCTTGGAACATTCGGATAGCTGTGGAGGAACGGGGCCAGTAAAGCTGTTGCTCGAAAGCTTAAGTTCACCCAACTGAGGCAAGCTCCCAAGCCACGACGGGACTGGCCCGGAGAGAAGGTTATTGTTTAGATCAAGGTGGGTCAATTTCTTGCACAAGGAGAGCTGAACAGGAACCGGTCCAGTGAGCAAATTTCCGGATAGGTCAAGCAACGAGAGCTCGCGGATCTTCCCCAAGGTCCAGGGGAGACTCCCATTGAATCGATTGTTACCTAACCTGACTCTTTCCAGGAAAGGCGAATTACCCAGTTGGGGAGGTATTTCGTGCTCAAACGAATTATCTGTGACATCGAAAGAAAGGAAAGAGTGCGAGCTACACAAGGCAGAGACGCTGCCACTGAACCTATTTTTGGAAAGGTTGATCCTGGTCAGGTTCCTTAGACTGATGAGAGAGTCGGGAAGATTACCAGCGAGAGAATTGTTATAGAGCATGAGCTGCTCCAATGCCAGGAGATTCCCCAGTGTTGGGGGAATACCGCCAGACAGAGCATTGTCTGCCAAGTCCAGAATGATTAGTTGGTGGCAGTTGCCTAAAGCGGCGGGAATATCTCCTACAAGTTCATTCTGCCTCAGGTGAAGGAGATTAAGTTGATCTAGCCTCCCAATGCTGTCAGGTATCCTCCCACTGAAGTGATTTCCAAAGAAATCGATCATTTGCAAGCTCGAGCAGTTTCCTATCTCCGTGGGGATCTCCCCGCTTAAGCGGTTGTCGTAGAGATACAGCACCTGGAGCTCGCCGAGCATCCCAATCTCATGCGGCAGGCTCCCCTCCAGATCGTTGTGGTACAGAGCCAGGTTCTGCAGGCTGCTGAGGTTTGCTATGGATGTAGAAATGTTGCCCGCCAAGCTGTTGTTGTGGAGATAGAGATCTGTCAGGGCGACCAACTCATATAGCTCGACAGGGATGATGCCGGTGAGCGTGTTGTTGGAAAGGTCGAGCTGCTTCAGAGCACGGCAGTTGCTCAATTGGGGGGGAATGGGGCCAGAGAGCTGGGCCTGAGCCAGAAACAGGTCCGCCAGATGAGTGGCATTGGAGCACAGGGCAGCGGGAATGGTGCCGGAGAGGTTGTTGTTGGAAAGAACCAGGGAAACCAGCTCCCCCATGCTCCCCAACTCCGCAGGGATGCTGCCGGTGAGCTGGTTCAACGACAAATCCAAAGTCTCGAGCTTGTGCAGGCGGGCCAGGGATGTTGGGATGGGACCCTTCAGCTGATTCCCCAGCAAGTTCAAGTAGTGCAGCTCGCTTATCTCGCCAATCATGTCATCAATCTCCCCGGACAGGCTGTTGTTTGCCAGGTTCAGCAACTCGAGATTCCTAAGCCGGCCCAATTCCCTCGGGATGGATCCGTTGAGGCCATTGAGCCCGGCGGCGAACTGCGTGAGGCTGGAGCAGTTGCCCAGCTCGGGCGGGATGGGGCCGGTGAGCTGGTTCTCTTGCAGGTTGAGGTTCTGGAGCAGTTGGAGCTGTCCTAGCTGAGGAGGGATGGGGCCGGTGAGGCTGCATGAGGCCAAGCCGAGAGTAACGAGGCTCGTGAGGCCGCCGAAGGACGGAGGGATGGGGCCTGTGAGGGCAGGGTTGTTGCCGAGGCGGAGGACGCGGAGGGAGGAGAGGGAGCCGAGCTGAGGAGGGATGGACCCGGAGAGCTGGTTGGTGAAGAGGAGGAGGGACTCAAGGGAGGAGAGGTTGGAGAGAGCAGGTGGTATCGGTCCCGTCAGGCTGTTGCCGGAGAGGTCAAGGTGAAGCAGGTTCCGCAGACGGCCCAGGGACGGCGATATCGATCCCGACAGAGAGGAAGCCGACAGGTTGAGGGCCACCACCTGTTGCTGAAGCTGATCACAGGACACGCCAGTCCACGTACAGAAACCCCGGTTTCTCGGAGACCAGTCGGACAGCACTCCCGGGTCTCCTCCCGCGAACGACGCCTTGGCCTCCAGAAGTATTCTCAGGGTCGTCTCGCCATGTCCCACCGCGCAGAACAACGCCAGAAGCGCGAGGATCACAGCAACCCAAATATCACGAGCTCCGCGAGGCATGACCAACATCGCCATTGCTTTCGCTCGGCGCAACGCGCGTCTCCTTCACTATATGCGTCGGTAGCAGAGCATGGAACACGACCGTGCGTTCCCGCCGATGGTTATGGCCGAGTTAAGCGCTCCTGCTGTGACCGGTGGTCGTTGGCTGGTGGAGGAAGGGGGATGGGAAGGGGTGCATGGATTCGAGTGCTTGCATGCGTTGGAGTTGGAAAGAGTTGGGTGTGTTTGCAGAGCCCTTAAAGACCGCCCTTTGCCTTGAAATCCCACACGGGCGCAGGCCTGCTCAGCTGTTAATGAACCGCCATGACTGACCACCGAACGGAGGAGAGAGAGAGAGAGAGAGAGAGAGAGAGAGTTAATGAGAACAGAGGAGGATGGGATTAATAAGGTCAAAGAGGGTCAGGCAGGATGGGTCTAGTGTATGCATGCAGCGTGAAAAAGTCGTAATGAAATAATAGGAAAAGGAAGGGTGGCTACAGCTATCCAGTCAGTGACTAACTCCAAAACATGAAACCATATTTATAATATTATCAATTATTAATAAACTAACAATCTAAATTATTCATGAATTTGCACCAAGAGCGCGAGCCCACGCGGTGCTGATAATTGGGTTTTATTTGGGTTTTGGGTACTCCAACGTCCAAGTCCAAAGAACAGAGAAAAGGAAAGACGCAGTGGTTGAATTGCTGATGTTCTAGTTCTTTGCTGCTTCTGAGTGTGTTAGCTCCTGGAGTACCGAAACCTCCGTTCGAAAGAGAGCGGTTGAGTTGCCACTTTTCCCATTTCTTTAAACTTTGGCATGTATAGAATACCATAGAACGGTTTGAAAGGCTTCACCAAGTCAAAAGCAGACCCCACCACGTCCACATCCACAAACGATTCTTAAATGATTCTGGTGTGCGCGAGGTCGATTCATTTGAGCCCTTGATCGAAGGGGTCTTGAGTGAGATCCATATGATCCGAGGGTCAGGATGCGCTAACCGCACATGCACCCGAAGCATCCTAAAATGTCTCACGTCGACGTCCTGTGATATTCCTTTAGTGTACCCTGCAGCAAACTTCCAAAGTACAACAAACTCCAACTCCACCATGAATAGGCCCTCTCTCTTTATTGTCCTGCAAGTCTCTCCCCTTCATTATTCATTGCTGACGACCATAATAACAACAAGTAACCTTTTCAAATTCCTGCTGGTTTCAGCTACCTATTAAAACATTCTTTCTTTTTTTGTCCCTTTGATTGACTTCTTCTCTTTCTTTATCCTTTATCAAATCCTCTCCCCTTTGGACTCCCAGCTTCTCCATTGTCTGAGCTACATTCCCTTTGATGCCCCCCTTCAACGCCACTAAATGGCTACAGTTAAAAGCTGTGATCTGATACGAATCAACTATTGCTTGGTCTAGAAAGGTAAAATATTGTCTAGAAAAATGGCCTTCCCCAGAAATGGTCCAACCCAACTCGATTTGGCCCCGACAATTCCTATGGAAAATGCCAAATGCAACTCCTTTAGCCAGACTCACAAGTTCATCTCAAATTCATCATATCTTGAAAATCTTTCTCACTTCACCGGTCATTAAAACTCCAGAGTTTGTCTTACCAACCCCCTTTTGTTAACAATTTTTTCCGAATAGCTGATTCTAATCTTTAGCTAATCTTTACCGAGAGTGTAGAGCATGTCAATAACTTTTGACACAAGCAGATAAGTTTCTACTCGGTGGCAGATACAAGATTAGACGAGGTGGGGAATTGCAACACTGTTTGAGAAGTCGGACTAAACTGGCCTATCAACCAAGTATTAACATGAATTTTTCTCGTTACTCGGATTAACCCGAGCTTTTCACTCAGGAATCCGATTCAACTTCGGTACAACTATAAAGACACGGAACTGTGGTGATACAGTGGACAAGTAGCTAGGCATATGATCAATCTCATATTGCTGATTTCAAAGGGAAACCATTTAATGAAAATAATAATAATTCTTACTAAAGCTTAAATTATGATGAGTAGGAACCAAACTTCGACACTTCACGCTAGCACAAGGTCAGCTTCAACCATTAGATTGAGCATACTAAAATGGTTATCATCTGAATTGGGCATATCGTCAAATAAAAATTTCAGGTCAAGTAGCTTGACCAGTAGATCTTTCTAGCTCAAAAGGTTTATCTTTCACTAATGTAAGGTCATCACGGTGTATTAATGATTTGAATGACTGGGTTAAACAAAGGATGGACATGATATCATTCTAGCCACAAAGAACAGCAAAGGGCAATAAAGATCATTAGAATCCCATTAAAGAAAAGAGGATTTGGCTGGAGAGGATCAATCAAACTAGCCTCCATTTTGATTTCAATTATGGATGGTCAGTGTAATCCAAGGAGTTAGGCTGGTGCATGATGGACTCCCATCCGTTTTGATAAGCACGGCGTGTTGGAATTGCCCCCAAAATCACACGGTGAGGATTCTCCCAACTCCCGTGACACCCTAATTAATGCCCAATCTAACCCGCCTTATCTTTTGTTCCGTTCGATGGGCCATGAAATATCATTAAGAAAAGCACAAGTTCCACAATTATCAGCAATAGGGCAACCAATCCAAGATTCCGCTACAGCCCATGAAGCATTGGAACTATCCGATACGTGGCCATCGGGTAGGGGCAATTGCCATATAAAATTGCCGTAGATGCTCGTTTCCAACATGAAAACGACAATGCCGATGACGATGCCAATGCCCCCAATGTCTCTCTAATATGGACGAGATTAATATCAGCATGACCCAGACACTTCAAGTGATTAGAATAGGAGAAGAAAATATGACCCCTACAAAGGAAAAAGAATCCCCGAGGAGGATTTGTTTTGACTTGAGAAAGTACAAGAAAACGACTTCTTTCTTTCTTTATTTTTTATAAAGATTTAGCATATTATTTAAAATCATCTACAAGACACAAACCTAACACGAAAGCTGTTAACATTTGGCAGGAGATATTTCTCATGAATATTCATTCACTGGCTGTTTTTCGTTCCAAAAGCAATAAAATTCACGCCAACATCATCGGAAAGAGACCATCTTCCTGTCAAGGGGTTGTACACAAATCCAGCCATCTCTTTGACCTGGACGAATCCAAGGATGGATGACCGCGATTCAGCCAAAGTATATTGATCACATTAAAAATAACTGAGGCATGCGGAAGGATGGACAAGCATGCAATCGTGGCTTACACTGATAGAAGAACGTTGTAGGATCAACGCTAGCTCTTCAGGGGTAAGGAAACTTGACCACTGGTGTGTACCTTTCGGAAGCTGCAATGTTGAAACGGGAAGATGCATTGCTTTGTTAAATTTTAGATACAAGCGAGAAGTGATGTCTCCAAGCTAAATTATTTTCACAGTTCATAGTAAATTTATCAACTGATCAACCAACCATTATATCTAGAGGTGAACGAACTAGCTGAAAACTGCAAGTGAAACTGCTGAATTAAGAGAATCATCGCCCAGTTTAAATTTTGCAGTTATCTATGCAATTTCACCAAGGAGATCCATTCATAAATATCTAGCCACTTAGGAGCTTCCTAACCCAGAAACAAAAGATGACTCGCTGCATCTCTTTCTTTTGTCTAGACAGATATGAATATTAACAGCCAAGGCAAAACAGACATTGTCTCCAGTGCTATATTATAATATAACATGCATTTTGAAACGTGTCGAGGAATAACAGAAATTACGTATGAGTATAATCTTGCAATGGAATCAATAGTAGAGATGAAGACAGGGAGAAAGGAAAAGAAACATACCCAACGGAGGACGTACTCAGCAGCGACAATAGCAGTAGCATAAGCTCTCATAGAACGGTTAATAGTTGAAATCACTATAGCTCCCTCAGGAATAGTCAATGCTGAGAGTGACTTACAGAACTCAGCAGGATCTGCTACATGCTCTATTACCTTTAGTCATTCAAAAGTGCACTTATATAAACCCTTTCATCATTTATCACATCCATAATAAAAAGATGTCCATCAAGCACCCATGCAAGAAAGTTAGATAGGATAGTGCTGCTGTAGCCTGAAAATTCATTCCATGATTGAAAAGCAGAAAACTAGAAGGAAGAGAAAGTAATGAAGTAAATCTGTCTCATCAAAAAATTTGAAAGATCTAAGTTAACATAACATAAAAGGAAAAGATTTGAAAGGAGTTCACATGTGATTTGGGCAGAGAATAGATACCTCTAAAGAGATCACTGCGTCAAACTTCCTCTGTTCTTCAACAAGCTTTTCTGCCAATTATTTGAATCACATAAGTTTTCATGACTCATGTTTTGACTGATCTAATATTATGAAATACATTATTCTCTCTATGATTATCCTCCTTTTTTCCTCCCTTTGCAAAGAAGAAAGGCAAGAGATATACAATCATGTTATGGTGATATGACTGCATGTGAGCCAAAAGACCCAAAACAGCACTTATACAGAAAAATTTCTAAGAGTAAGCCTCAGTCCATGCCCGAGTGCCTTGTTAAAGCTATAGCACTTCTACCATCCCTATATTATACCGACATTTAACCCAATGTTCTCTGTATAACTGCTTTTGAGTTCTGAAATTATATACTGAGTTCTGAAATTATAGATGTAAATCACCACTGTTATTTCAAAAGATATAGAATCCTGCCAAACAATTACTATAACACTAAGGATAGTGATCCAAAGACCTTAAGCAGCTAGATAGGAGACTCTTGAAAAAAGCAAGCTAATCTCAACCAAAGAGAGAACTAGCTCCTTTTTTGGTTGAAAAAAGAAAGAAAGAGAGAACTACCCTAGAAAGAGAATTTTATGCTTCCGAATACCAATATTTTGCTAACTACAGGACTTGCAAGAAGTAGGCATTATATATATTTGGATTTATGGCGACATAATCACCAACCATGATGTTATTATTCGAAACTTCCAGCTAGGAATTCTTAATCATAAATTAGAACATCTTGGTCTTTGCATTTTCGAATAATGATAACTATGAGGGGAGTCTCAGGACTGGACAAGTCAAAAACTTGACAGAAAAATGGAGTTCTCCCTTCAGAGGGAAACAATCCAACTAAAACATGAAAATATGCATTAAATCTATGTGAATCACTACCAGAGGAAAATGCTTGAGCAAATTGTGAGATGAACATACCAGCTGTTGCACAGCAGTATTCAATCGTGGAAGTCACTGGATCCAAATCCTGTGTTGATAAAGAATATTACAAGCGTCCGGATAAAAGTTGAAAGTTGATCATGATCAGTAGCAAAAATTGCTTCAGCCAACCAAGAAATTACACTTGGTAATATCACTCAAGTCCAAATAATCATCAGGAAAAGAAAAATCTGTAATGAGCAATACTTATTTATGCCAAAACATTAAATGCCAACCAGGATATCTGAAAAGGATTCACAGCATCAATCCAGAACTTAATTTTCAGTAAAACTTATCAAAGGCTTCATAGCGATTGACAGTGATAATCAAACAAGAACGATCAGAATACAAAAGGACAGGACAATAGTAAAGTGATCTGTGGATTCACAGTCAATCGCACAATCTGCCAGAAAATTCTTGATAGCTGGAGTAACTCATAGATTAAGAGACTATTCCCAAGAATTGATTGGTGGCAACTTCAAAGTATTTTAAAGTATCTAGCTCGCTCTATATTACTTAGAATCTTCAGACTGTATGCTTCAGTCTGAAGCTTCACAAATAAACTGCATTCATAATGGCATCTGTAGGGTTTTTTTGTGGATTTTACACTGAGAATTAGATGAATTCAATGCATGTACCTATTAAAAAATGTTTTTAGAGCTTCAAGAAAATCTTCTAATTTCTATAGAATCCATTCTGAAGTAACTCTATCAATAACAGAAGTCGATCATTGTAGAACTTATGCTGAGGAACTTCCATAAGAAAATGTTCATTTTGTGCTGGAGAAATGAGCATACAGCATGAATGCGTGCAATCTTGATGTTTTTGTCCACAGCATCCACACCTGTTACTGAAGCTCCCATCCTGGCCAATGGCTGAAAAGGCAAAAGACAACTATTAACCAATACACCTTTCCACTTGAACAATTGAAGATGGATTATGATGTCCAAATATACTGAATGAACTCAAAATGCAACATACTTGGAATTGAAAGCAAACCAAAATCGTGTTATTTCAATAAAATGAGTACACCATCCTCTCTACCTACCAAATTCTAACCATAAATTACAATTGTAGTTCATACACCTTTTATGCTCCCACGGCAATGAAAGGGAACTCAATTTACAATTCACACCAGCCAGCACATCGGCAACAGTCAGTATACTGTACGATAGATGATTAACTGGCCACTTGCATGACTAGTAACAACAAGGCAGATACATCCCCCTATCAAAATTATGATATCATTGGTAAATAAAAGCTTTCTTTACTTTGTTAAATAAATGCTGCTCCCTTCTTGCTTTTTTTATGACTCAAACCA
The DNA here is from genome assembly GCA_016097605.1 of Eucalyptus guilfoylei. Lineage (NCBI taxonomy): Eukaryota > Viridiplantae > Streptophyta > Magnoliopsida > Myrtales > Myrtaceae > Eucalyptus > Eucalyptus guilfoylei. The sequence continues at coordinate 10,293,304 of CM027863.1, forward strand.
TCTGCACTAAATAAACTAAATACAGCACAAAACAAGCCTCGTGAGTGCAACAGTCCCCAAGTCAAACCCTCATGTTGCTCATCGAGCAAAACCAGCAGCCTTGATGGTTGGGGACCAGCATTTTTGCCAAAAAAGACATTTTATCAAACAAACCCAACATATGTGTTGCATTCCCACTGCCACATCACCATTGCTAATGACTTGTGTCCATATTCTTGATATTATTGTGATGGAAACTACCACAAAGTCCAGCTTCCGGTATCAAATGATAGAGATATCTAGATACAAGAACTATTGAAGAAATGTCACCATGGCCTAAGATGAACTCCTTATCACTACTATTTAAGTAAAATGTTCACATTGTAACATAACAAAATCAGCCAATAGGATAGCATGTGGAATTGACAGTTGTACACCTTTTCAAGATAGAAAAAAGAAAAAGAAACCTAGACCTCGTTATTGAGTATGATAGCGTTTGCAGCTGCATACCATATGACTATGACAGAAATAAGTGTACTAAAATCCTCCAGTAGAGAAAAGGAGACAGATTTAATGGCCGTAGGTGCATCATGATTTCGTTATACAAGCATAAATAAGACCAACAAACTCGTTCAGTATTTGACACATTAAGCCTACAAACCCTGCTGTCTAGGACCTTCCAGAAGGTGGTTACTCGCATCTTCTATATAGCCATTCATGCCAAAGTAGGAAAACAAGGAAAAAAAAGGGACTTCATACCTCCGAAAGAATTCCACCACCACAACCAACATCTACAACTTTCAAACCTTCAAAAGGCCTTGCAGAGGATGGATCCTTCCTAAATCAAGAAAAGTCAGACAAATCTGCAAAATATGGTTAGCAGGGACAAACTAATTGATTCTCATTAAAAAAAAAATAATTATTGACAAAATAAGAACAGAGTTCAATGTATCTGATGGAAGCCATCCTAAACAACTGAGTTTTAAGTCCTAGAAGTCTATCAACTGAAATGACTGCAGAAATTGCAATATTATTGAAGTTTTGTCTCGAGCTAATGAGTTCGACTGAATGTGGCGAACTTGAAACCTCATCCCCGTTATTAGGCACGAAGCCATTATATGCAGTAATTAAACTTGATCGTGCAAACAACTTGCTAATAGCAAAAGGATCACATTTGACATACCCAAAATGCCGACAAAGAGTGGAGCGAATGAAAGCGAGTCTCGTAGGATTCATCCGGTGCAGAGGCTTGAAAGGGCCTTCAGAATCCCACCTATTCACAGCACGCGGAGAGACCAACTATCATCACATTTGCACAAGAAATCAACGCAACTTCTGCAGCAATCTCGTAACTTAAAAGCTATAAAAACTGCGCATTTCAAAGACCTTGAATTTCTAATAGTTCCAGCAAAATCGAGGAGCCTCAACTCTTTAACTAACTTCAGCTAAGTTGCTTCAGCTGCTAAACGAGATGAAATGAAAAAAATACAGAAAGCAGTGCCACTGCGATCAATCGCAAATGCACAATGCCGAATCAGGCGAACGAAAGAAAGCTGCAAAATCAGGAAGATCACCGTTCACGAAAGATACGAATGGGCAATCGAGGAACTGACCATGTATCCGCGATGGCGGAGAACTTGGCCAGCTCGGGATCCTTGAGAGACGAGCGAACGGAGGAGCTCCCCGCATTACGCTCGAGCTTCCCGGAGCTTCCGGAGGGTTGAGGAGCCGGCGAGGCGGAAGAGGGAGGATGAGAATCGCCGGCCGCGGCCGCGTCGGAGAGGAGCCTCGAAGGAGCGAAGGCAGCGAGGGTCGGCGAAAGCGGCCGCGGATATCCCAGACGAGCGGGGACGGCGCGGACTCGGCTCAGGAGCTTCGACGCCATGGCGGTCTGCTACAGCGCGAGGCACTCAGACGGAGGGAAGGGAAGGGGAGCGGAGGTGCGTCGTGTTCGTTGATGAGAGAGAGAGAGAGAGAGAGAGAGAGAGAGAGAGAGAGCTCAGAAGCGGTGACGGCGAGGGACGTGCGGGCCGGTGTTAATGGGCCTCGTTGAGGCCCGTTTCCGTTATGGACTAGCCCAATGGGTTGTTTGATGCATACTGCGGTTGCATGAAGGGGCTTGGTTAGGGAAAAATGATATAAATAATCCTTGAACTATAATTCAATATGTGATATGATATTTGAACTTTTAATTTATGCAATATATTCCATGAACTTAAATCTAATGTGAAATTCCAGTCCTGAAATTTTAATTTGTTCGATGTGATCTTTGAGTTTTTGGTACATGTTCAAACTAGTCTCATGATTATATGAATATGTTCAATGTTATTTTTTCATTAATTAAGTTTGGGAGCAACATTGAATATTCTCATATGATCTAGGGACTAATATAAACATATACCAAATATTGGGCAATAGTGCAAAAGCCACGTTGAATAAGTTGAAAATTTAGGGATTATATTATATAAACAAATTAAAAACTCAATAACGATATTGTACATTGGGCTATAGTGCAAAAGTTACAATGAATAAGTTGAAAATTCAGGGATTATATTATATAAACAAATTAAAAACTCAATAACGATATTGTACATTGGGCTATAGTGCAAAAGTTACAATGAATAAGTTGAAAATTCAGGGATTATATTATATATTATGTCAAAATTGGAGAACCATTTGCATCATTATCAAAAGTGACTAACAATATCACTCAAGGGGGGTTGAATACGTGATCTCAATAAATGTTAATTAAATATAGTGGAATTCAAGAGTCAATATCGATATTGGTAGGAACAAGTAAAACAAAGTATGAACATAAGCAGGTTTAGGTCATATTGATGTTATTGAGTGCAGTTTAATCTATCGAGCAATGAATGAGTATGATTATCAAGTATTTACTAGAGTTTAAAGTTTATACAAGGGCAAGCAGATTTGATAACTGTCCATGCGGCTGGTTGCTTCTGGATTATTGGATATGATCGATGGTTCTAATGAATATACTTTGACAACTATAGAGATGAAGATACTATAGACAAAGAACATTGTTATTTTCTAAACTTGTTCGTGTAGATTTTTCGGTCATAAATAATCCTTTCGGCGCGAGTATTACCTGAAAATAACACTTCTTATATTTTTCAAGATCGATATAAGCTATGGATAGTTTTGTTGATTTCAAAAGATATTAGGAGGTTTTCTTAACAATTACCCTGCATGGTTACAATTATGCCAGATGGATATCTACTGTGGACATAAGTTCATCATTCATGTCAAGACTAAGATTAATGGTCTTCTTATAACCTGACCGCAGAAGATAAATAAAGAGTATGAATCAAAAACTTGATATCGTCTCTAGATTTTCACTTAGTGGGGATCCTTATGAACACCATCTGAAATTTGGGCAATTTATAATCGAGATTAGTTAATTTAGTTTGGACTATCCAAATTAGAACAAGTGATTTGAAAGAAAGAAAGATTGAGGATGAAGGTTGATGGTCGAACAAAACATTAGTCGCAATTTCAACCCTAAAAACAATCGTCGATTTCATTCACTATTGCAAGGAAATTATTTCTCTCTCTCTCCCCAACTTTTTCATTGAACTATGTACTACTTGATCAGCATCAAATCACCAAAAGCCAATTAGCGACATGCATCTTTGATTTATTATAAACGCATACATAGTCCTCTAGTGAAAGAACGGAGAAAATCCTAAACATGTACACCCAATAATATGGTACCTGCCTTAGCACGCGAGACTCTGATAGACAATATATTGGCTCAAGACTAAAACTACAGCAACAGGATACAGCTTGTTCGAATTTCCCCTCATTTGTCATGTTGCTCCTCCACAGCATCCAAAAAACCAGTGAGCCGACGTGTCTCTCTCAACTTGCAGTTATTTTCGTTAGAAAGAGAGCAAGCGCCCTGCACTTTCAATGCAATCGTCCGACTCTTCCTCATGGACTTCAGCCGGCGAACTTCACCAGTAGTCGCCACATGAACATTTCCCATCCCTGAAATGATGGAATCTCCTCACATCCCTTAAAATGATCTCCCTCTCCTCTATCTTGGAGATAAACTTGGTAGCTGTATGACAGTCGTTGCAAACTCTGAGGTTCTTCGCAACTCTGATGGTCATTCCCGGAGGAGTGTTCAGGATCCCAAAAGCTATAGCAAGTTTCTCACTGTGTCCACAAAGTAAGGCCTCTTTTTCCTCCTCGTTAACATTGTGCAGAACGCAGGAAGTATCGGGCACGTATCCTTCTTTCCTCATTCTATCTGATAATGTCTCTAAGAATCGGTGGAGCTCCTGACTTTGCGGATGTGACGATTCCCCTGCTATAAACTTGTGAACCTCATCACCAAACTCAATCCAACTGCATCCTGGTTCTTTTCTTACTCCCCTTTCCTTCATCTTCCGCCTGATATCCATTGCCTTGTCCCAAAGTCCTGCAGAAGAATAAATGTTTGACAGTAGCACATAATGGCTAGCCACATCTGGCTCCAACTCAAGGAGATTCATTGCTGCGATTTCCCCAACCTCAAGATTTTGATGAATTCGACAAGTGCCAAGCAAGCTGCTCCAGGCACCCGTTTTGTCATATTCAGAAGGCATGGAATCTATCAACCGAAAGGCTTCAGCCACTTGACCCGCTCTACCAAGTAAATCAACAACACAAGCATAATGATCTGGCAATGGTTTGACTCCATATTCATCTTTCATACGGTAAAACAATCGCATTCCCTCTTCAACCATTCCAGAGTGACTGCATGCAGCAAATACGGCAATGAAGGTAACTTCATTGGGCATCACCCCTTGACCTCTGGCTCCATCCTCCACCATATTGTTGAATAATTGCAATGCTTCCTCACCCTTGCCATGCATGCCATAGGCCATTATAATGACATTCCAGGTGATTATATTTCTAACCGGCATTTGGTCAAACGCTCTTCTTGATAAGTACAAGCAGCCACATTTTGCATACATATCTACTAATGCACTTCCCACTGCAACATCTAATGCTAATGAATTTCTGATGGCATAACCATGGATCTCCTTTCCCTTCAGAATAGCAGCTAGTGAAGCGCAACCCGGAAGCACTGTCATTAAGGTAACCGAGTTCGGTTTCCAAGAATGTGCTTTTTCATCATTGTACATATCCCCCTCCTTGTTAGCATCTTTCCCTCTACTCTGCATCTCCATTAACAAAGCAAGTGCACTTTCGTGGCATTCGGAAATAACAGATGCAGTGATCATTGTGTTCCAAGAAACTAAATCTCTGACTTCCATGCTGTCGAAGATGATTCTCGAAATTCCTATCTTCCCCATTCTGGCATACAAATCCATGAGTGCATTTTGCACATACATATCGCTTTGCAAGCCCTTTTTTATGACATGCCCGTGAATGCTCTGTTTGACAGAGAATGCTTCGCAGCGTGCACAAGCAGGCAAGATGCTTGCAATGGTGGTAGCATTTGAACTAAGCCCCCAAATTGCTTCCATCTCTAGGAAGAGCATCAAAGCCTCATGATCCTGTTGGTTTTGTGTATAACCAGCAATCATAGCATTCCAAACCCCAATTTGCCGATCAGATAAACTGTCAAAAACTCTACGACCACTTTCAATCCGCCCACAGTTGCAGTACATGTCAACTAAAGCACTGCCCACAAAAGAATTCCCAATCAAGGCCTCATTCCTCAAGGCATAAGCATGGATTTCCCTACCTGCATTTGTCATCTGCAATTGGGCACATGTAGGAAGAACACTAGCTATCGTCACTCCATCAGGTCTAATTCCATCACGAACCATGCGGACAATGAGCATCAAAGCTTCCAAGAAGCATTCATTCTGGGCGAACGAGCTTATGATGGTGTTCCACGAAATCAAATCACGGTCTTCAAACGATTCAAACAAAGCCCTTGAGTCGCCCATCCTTCCCAACTTCGAATACATAGCCATTAAAGAGTTGCTGGTAAACGTTTTCCAATCCCCTTTCCTCAAACTATAAGCGTGAACCTGCTTCCCGAGCTTTAAGCCATCATCCACTTGCGGCAAGTTTGAGCAAGCGAGCGCCAGACTTACCAAAGTGAAGGAACTGGGCTCCAAATTTTCCGACACCATCGAACGAAAGCAATCCAACGCAAGAACCCACTCCTCATCCCGACAGAGTGCCGCGAGCATAGAGTTCCAAGAAACTTGGTCCCTCTCAGGCATTCTGTCGAACAGCTTAAAGACGTTCCCGACATCCCCGCACTTGTCATACATGGTCAACAGGGTATTGGCAACGGTAACGGAAGATTGCTCATACCCAAGTTTAACGGCATGGGCATGAATCTGCCTCCCGAGATTGAGGTCCCGGAGGCCCGCGGCGGCCTTGAGGACAGCAGGGAAAGCGAAGTGGTCGGGATGGATACCCGCGAGAGCCATCATATCTCCGTAGGTGGAAATGGCTTCTCGGAAGAGATTTGACCTGGCTTGGGAGCGGAGGGACTCGATCCATGAAGAGCGAGGAGGGGTCGAAAGCGAAGGGTGCGGAGGAGGAGGAGGAAGAGAAGCAGAGGAGATGGGGAAGGCGTTGCTGGGTACTGGCGGAGGAGAGACGTGAGAAGGGTGATGGTGGGGTGGGACGATGGAAGAGGAGGCGGAGACGGGGTGAGTCGAAACGGGAGCGGGAATGGAGGACATGGCGGGGCGTTATCTACCGTTTGAGACGACGACGACTCCTCTGCTCTGGCTCTGCTCTGCTTTCAACTGGATGGATAACCTCCGTCTCCATTTGAACCAGGAGACAAGACGAGCAAATCCGTCTCCCTTTGGACCGTAAGTTAAAGTGGCTAACTTGGGTATTACAGGCTCCGATTATTAAGTACATTTATACATATGATTGAAATATCCGACCGTATTCGATTTCTTTCCACCGTCCCCTGACACTCGGAAACTCCATACGTATCATTGCATTGTGTTTGCTTCCAAGTATCTTCTAACTACGTTGGGGAGTGAATATATCGAAGCACAAGTCATGGTGATATCCGTTGTATCGATGTATCTGCCACACGGCCAATTCGACTTATAGCAATGGCCGACTCATATCCAAATCCAGGAAGTCGGTATTGTGTCTGCATTTGCTGCCTTCCATTGGGAATGCTTTACTTTTTCTCACTGAAAGTAGCAGCAGCAAAATTGATATATGATCCCGACCCCCTACCCAATCTGCTCGACCACAAATTTGATCCGTCCAGATTTAACTAAGAAAAGTCTGACAATTTGCAAAAGAATTGTAACCGTATCCAAACCCGTGGAAATCAAATAATTTAACTTGCTCAATCCAACTTAGCTTGAAATCGAAAAAATCGAAAGCCAAGTGAACCTGAATCTGACATAAAGCCAAGACAGGAGATCCTAGGAGAGATCTCTATCGTCTCTCCGACATCATCCTCGCATTTGCGGGCTCTCAGGGCCTCATACAAGCAGCTCTTCCTCCACATTGAGGGGTCAAAAAATCTTTGATTATCGCATCTTCTCAAACAGAAAAAAAGATTAAAGGGAAGCTGAGCCATTGAGTAGACGCCAAAATTCTCCCTAACAATTTCCATCACTCCACTCCACAAGTGTAAGAGCTACATTCTCTCGCAATAGTGAGAAGCCAGTTGAAATGAAGGCAAAGATAGTACTACAAAAACAGCTACATCCACGCAAAGGCTTAAACAATTTAGAAGGCACAGATGCCAACTTATAAAATCATGTCTGTTTACAGAACAACAAAGGGGGAAAAAAACACCACGTGGCCTAAGAAACCGGTTTAAGATTTTGCTCGCTATCATTGAACTAAAAAGCAAAGTTATAGCTATGCAAAGTTAGCATTGCCTTTAGGCCGAAAAAAAGGTCTCTTGAATGAACCTCAATTCATATCCTCCAGACAGATGAGTCGTTCCTCAAGACACCCAAAAAGTGCTTTACCACAACCCGGGAGTATAATAGGTCAATTCGAATGACGTTTGGAGGCGTCTGCAAGGCTTGAGCATCCAACTTCAGCATTCATTTTCCAGATGCATGGATCATTAGTTGAGAGTCAGATATCAGAATCATGAATCAGTACCATTGCACATAGTATAATCCATCCTGTGACCCAAGCCATGACCCCCAGCTCTCATGCTGCCCATGTGAGTATCCCATATGGTTTTGTCTGCCATACAACTCGCTTGGATATCCTTTGAACAAGTCAAAACAATCAAGTCAACGGGCATAATTAGCAAATAATACTCAAAAACCAACAGAACCATGGAAATTGGGCTTAATCTAAGTAAAGATGTATTACTTTCAGTCGACTGGCAGCAAGAAACTAAGGGGACCGAAGTTGAAAATCTATCCTCAAACAGAAGTTTCCCAGACTTGATATTCCAGAGCCGCGTTAAGCAGTCCTCTCCACCTAAGGTCAAAGGCATGCTAAGGAAGTCAGTAGATTCTAGTGACGATTTTAAAATAAAAACATCCAGAGAATAGCTATAACCACCTGACAACAGAAATTTCTCTGATGGGTCCGTCCCAAGCTGTGTACGGGTATGGGAATTCACTTGCCCTTCATAGGACTGCACAGGTCCTTTTTTTATTTGACGATGATCATACAGATTGATCTGTTCATTAATGAGACAAATAATGTTAACGAATCTCTCTGGGAATGTGTAGCAGCCATTGTTCATATTAAAGTGTACAATGACCTATCAATAAGACCTCATACCACTCATATAGACATAAATTTCAAAAGATTACCAGACTGCACAGGAAAAGTAAACTATTTTACAGAGGTTAACAAATAAAAGTAGATAGATTATGGACACTAACCGAGCCATCCATAGAACTCGCTAAGAAGTACTGGTCGTATAACTGGAGTGACACCAAACTAGTTGTTCGAAGTAGGTAAATGTTAGCAAAAGCATTGCATGAAACAAATCAAAACAATTATTTCAATGACATTAAAGGTAAACGAACCTGCAAATAGACTTCGGCATATAAGTTGTATTGGTTGGACATATTTTTCCAGAGAGCTGCAGGTATCAAATCCCAAGTTGCATTACCAATGACTTGAGAAACCCATGATGCATTCAAATAAAGACATCAAGACAAGGAAATTTTCAAAAAAGATTTAAATATGAAAAACAAAATGTTACAGGAAAAGCCATTTACAAAAGCATAAGCAAAACGTATCACTTGACATTTTTCTAGTACTCTCCTGTACTCTGACGAGATTCAGACAGCATTGATGCCAAAAATTATATAAGACGAGTTGAGAAAGTAAAGATGAGACTAAAAATACTCTCGGCCAAGCCTGAAAAATCCACAAGAATCCAAGATTCTACAAGAGCTTAAGGCAGTTCTTGTCACAAATGTGGGTCGAAAGCCAACAGCTTTTCTGAATGGAGGGGAAGAAGATCGAAATAATGGCCATTCAGCACATCTACTTCATAATTCACATCATCAAGAAGATTTTACTTTTTTCCTTTTGCTTTTTTTTTTAAATCTCACAGGTCATGCACTTTGACTTCTTTTTAACCCAAAACATACTAATCTTTCGTGATGGACAAATATCGGCGCTCAAATTTGCACATAGTCTTTTCATTATTTTTTGAAATTATCATTAATTAAATTTGGGTGGGAAAGCAAATAAGTAATTTTCATTTCTAAAATTCTAAACAAAAGTGCCCTAACGATTACCTTAAACCATTGCTTTTGAGAATGCCCATGAAATTTTTCTGAAGGAGAGGAAGGTATCTGATGACTGATCAGTCTAGAAGAAGACACCCCTTGGTTTTCTCGGACATCGACTGTAACAATAGCCCCATTTCTGAATCCACACAATGCGATATTTCCCTTCAAGAAGGATTAAAGGTGTCAGCATCCAGAGAAAGGAGGAGACTGCTTATCCATTAAAGGCAAAAAAAGAAAAGCTTGTTTTTCAACAAAAGATAAACGTTGTGATTGCCAAAATAATAATCCACTAAAAAGAAGGCAAAGCACAAAACATCACGCTTCTATATCTTTGGAATCTCGAAAGACATGAAGAATTACCGACTGGTCAAATTGCAATGCCAGAACATCACTTTTACCACGACACACCCAGGATTCCACCCCATTTTCCAAATTGACCACCGCAGCTCCCAAATTCGTGCCTAGATATACAAAGGCAACATATAAATAACGGAAGAACTAGCCAGAAAAAGTCCAAATTGAATTAGAAAAACATCCTTGCTTTAGTTTAATAGCTAAAGATTGAGCTTCATACGAACATGCAATGGTGAAAATGCATCCACAGTGCACAGAGCAAAACTTGGCACCAGGAACTAACTTATATTCTTAACCACAAGTTGAATAAGTGCCGGTAAGAGAAAACCCTCAAACATGAATCTAGAAGTAAAAAATAAAAGATAGGTCAAAGAAGAATTATGTATATCATTGGTCATGCAAAGGGATCAGCCAACCAAGAACCTGATGTGACATACTACAGTAGGTTCTTCATGCTTGAGCAATTACTAAGTTCTCACAGTTTCAAAGATTCAGCAACTAATTGAAGCTTCCCAAAGAGGATAATATTTGTGTGTGCACTGGACGAGTGTCAGAGAGAGGGAGGGAGGGAGGGAGAGAGAGAGAGAGAGAGAGAGAGAGAGAGACTTGCCAACAATTGCTCGACTGCCATTAGAAGAGCAATCTGCTGTCCATATGGTACAACGGAAAGAAACAATATCATGCAGCCTCTGCCTTACGGTTGAAGCACGTAGAGGAAAATCAAAAGGTTCAGCTAGATTAAGGATATGAACAGAACCACCGGATCTATCTGAACCTAAAGTAGTTATCCTGCATGCGGGTTAAGGTATCTCGTCTTGAAAGAATGTCTTCATAAATCATAACCACAAAATGCTAAACAAGTTTGTTTGCCGAATACAGAGAATGCTTTTTTCCTTTCAATTTGTTCAGAGTATTGAAACAAACTGGATGAATGACTATTTAAAATTGTTTCGAATAAGATGGTGGAAGTCACAGTATTGCTAATCCAGACGAGATAATTAGAACTAAGGCACACCGGAGCTTTTAAATATGATAGTTTTTGAATTTGGATCAAACGAATCAAGAAAAAACCTGGAACATCAAAGTACAATGACAGTATAGAAAGAGCCTTTACCTATTATCAGCACACAAATTGGCTGCTTTAAGAGATTTGAAAGCAGAAAATTGTCACTTCAAAACAATGGTTCATAGCTTACTACAAATATGAACAACAAACTCAGGCAGAACATGACCCATTGAATAAACCTATATTTTCAGTTCACAATGCCCAGCCTCAACATGTGAATTGGAGCATAAGACAGTGGGAAGCAAAGGTAAAGAGATCGCAAATCTAGTCATTTAAGCAAAGAACATTAAACACGATCATTTAAATTCCAGAGAAGTGCCAAACACCAGAGTGAAAGTGAAGCAAAGAAAAACAAGAAGATCAAGCGAGTATGTAATGATTATATAAATTGAGAAGGACAAGAGGCAAAATATCATGTAACTGTGACTAAAGAATACAGCACATCCAACTGAGTAAAGGATACAGTGCATGTTGAAAATGATTGCCATCAACTGTAATGGATCGCTTTCTTGGCATTTTAATGCAGGAGACGCCTGAAGAAAATTGTACTGTTGGATGTCTCCAAAGATGAACAGGGACTTTGCAATCTTCACGTTCTCTTTTAAGAGGCCACACATGTTCTGGCATGCAATCGACCCCATAATCAAAATGTTGGCCAACTTTTCCAACTTCACAAAAACTGCGAAAAGTACCAAACTTTCGATGCAATAGCTTGTAATAAGTTCATCTCATCTATTAAAAAAGATAGATACACATTTTGTCTTGATTTGAGATTCCATTGAGGCAATGACTTGGGGTTCTCTGAAGAGTAATAGAAGTTCTATTACTCTATGATCTTCATGCCGCACACAGCTCAGCATTTGAACTTTCAGTCCAAAATCTCAAGTTTCTTGCACTCATCTATATTCTTGGATGAACATTTTAAGTAAAAAGCAATATCCTTATTCTTTCACATAGTTCTTTGTGTCTCTATCTAGCAAGACTATCTCTTCATATCCCCAAAGTTGCAAAACATCCAGAATAATTTTTCAGATTATGAATAGAGAAATATTTGAAAAGAATAATGAAGCAGCAACGTCAGCCATGTACTCCACAATGTAAGGATTATATTATTAGATATAGCTAAGGAAAAGTGGCCGCAGAACCAACATAAAAGAAGAATGATGCGGCTCATTTTTTTTTTCCTTTCAAAAAACCAAAACCAACAAACCAAGCTGTGCAGCCATTCATTATGAAATAGTGTCCTCAAGCAGGCGTGCATGGAATAACAAGGCAATAAATTGGCCATACTTTAGAGCAACTATGCAAAATCTACACCTAGATGGTTGTCAAGACAACAGGTATCTCAAGCAGAAAGTGCTCGAAAGTACAGATGCTATATTGCAACTGATCTATAAGAACACAGAGGACTTAGATACCAAATTAGATCTTTAGCATCAATTATGTGGACAACATTAAACAAAGATGGCCAGGAAAGAGCATATACACAGTGATGTTAGAATGACGAGCGAGACTCAAAGAAGCCACTGAAAGATGTAGTAGACTAAGCTACAGAGTTCATAGGACATTTATTTCATTGACTTGTCAAGCAAGAAAAGAGCACATTCAAATCGAAAAGGAATCATTCTACATCAGCTTGACTTTAAAATTAAACTGACAAGACAATGGCGACAATACTTCTGTGCAGACACATGTTCAGCATTCCAATTCCAAATACCCACGGAGCAAACTTGGAGGAAGGACAACACTAGCTTATTGCCCCGCAATTTCGACTGGGGATCAAAATACTCAGATATGGAGAGCATGGCGAGCAACACACCTCAAAGAGCCATTCATGCCCCCAGCCAGCAGGCCAACTGTTGCAGTTTCACCCTCTGGTGTCATTATATGGAGACGCATCTGTTCCAAAGCACCATCAGCTATCTTATCTGTCCCATGAAATGCCCACACCTGCACAACAGAGCATAAAGATAAAGCTGCGCTCTGGGTTGGTTGATAACAGGGATCCTAGTGGGTTTAGATAGCCATAAAGGCAACTGCAGCAGGTCATATCATCTTCACAACAAACTTCACATCCCGGGTTCTTAATCAAGCCCTTTATAAAGTTGGAAAAAGAATGTTTCAATCAAGCATACTCTCATCCACTTAAGAAACTGCGTGCGACATTGACGACAGTGCAATTCACACCTGAAGGCCAATTGGTGAATTAACAGAAGCAATAACAGTACCTGAGGATGGGAAACCTGAATCTTGAGGAACTCGTCCTGGAAATTACACTTGGCATGCTTCAACCATAAAGGATTGCCATTCAATTCCCTCATCTCAAGAAGAATGGACGTTCGGCCCGAGACGGGTTTACGCTGAAACCATTAGGGGGGAAAAACTAATCACGCAAACATTATGCAAGGGAAACTGGTTACTCCAATGCCATGACCGCAAAATCAAAACTTTTTATCCTGATATGAGAAAATCTCATGTAAGAAAAGCAAGAATGAAAGTACCCGAGCGGGAGTCGAGCTGGAGCTGGAGCTGGAGCTGGAGCTGGGGGGTTTTGATTTGGAGCCGGGAATGGGGCCCTTGATAGGGAAGTACCGGTTCTTCTCCGCATCGAAGTAGAACCCCGGAAGCTCTGTTCCCACCACATTCCACAAACAACCCATCAACACAAAGAAGAAGAAGAAGAAGAAACAGAATACCCAAGAAAGACCACAAAAGCCAGAGACAGAACCAACAGAATCGTAGAGAGTTCCAGGACGATACTGAGACGAACCTTGTGGCATATCTTGGCGAGGCAAGAAGAAGAAAAATTAACAACAAGGCTTTGCGTTGGGATTCACCGCTAGCAAAACAACGACTCGGTGGCGGCCTTCTTCCAGTCGGGGCCAAGCGGCGCGGTGCAGAGGACGACGATCCAGTTCTGGCTTAACGAACTGAAGAACGTTTGGAAAGGTCGCTCCTTTATATATGTAGTCGATTTCCACAAAAGTTCTTTCCTTTTGCTAATAAAAATAAATACAAATGAAAAAGAATTAGACCGGGCGGGGAATTATCCAGTTCCTGTTGCTACAGGGTAAAGCTCCCCCGGATCAGCTCAGCTCGTCTCATCTCCGTTTGCTGCTGCTGCTGCTGCTCCTCTTCTTGGAGAATCACTGCTGGCGTGCTTTGACAAACATGAAGCTCTCTGTTCCTCTCCCTCAGCCAAACCACTTCTTGACCTCTTCCCTTCAACAGGTCCAACCCATCTCTCTCTCTCTCTCTCTCTTTCTGGGTATTGAATGATATTGTGGGCAGACACTCAAAAAGTCACCTTTTTTACACGGCAGTGGAAGCGTTTGCCTGGGGGAATACCACCGGCAAGACCCGGACATCACCTGGACCGCGACCGGCGAGCGTCTAACGTCGGACCCATAACGGCTGCTCTTTCCTTGGTGGACTCGCCTTCCTCGTTCCCCCTCTATCGGCCTCCCCCTGCCCAAGAATCTCTCTCCGAGGTAGCCCCCGACCCAGTTTCCAACATTCATCTGTATGCAACGCTAGCTCTGCGTATCGAATTGTGAGGAAAAGAAGGAGCTTGCTGTTTCTTTTGTTTGCTTCTTCCATTTCCACTGCACACTTTCGAGGGTCTCTGTTTGCCTGCCCGTTTATCTCGAATTGCAGCAGAAGTTGCCCGCCATCTATTTGTAAGAAGTCTACATTACATGCATGTTTATGTCTTTTACTGCGATTAGGAAGGCCTAGAGGATTACGTTGACCGTTGTACGTAAATCTAAGGGGATACATTGATGCATGTCTACTTTCATTTGCTAAGTGTGATTTCAACTCTGGATTGTACTCTACAGCTCGAACCAGCAGACCCCGACTTTTACAAGATTGGATATGTTCGAAGTATGCGAGCTTATGGAATAGAATTCAAGGAAGGGCCTGATGGATTTGGAGTCTACGCTTCCAAAGATGTTGAGCCACTGCGCCGTGCTAGGGTGTGTGGACTGTTTACTTCATAAGACATTTCGTTGAATCACTAACCCAAGGATGACTATGAATCTTCATGTGCTTGCATTCTTCTTCTTCTTCTTCTTCTTCTTCTTCTTCTTCTTCTTCTTTTCGGTGTTTGATGTGAAATCTATTGTCATGCTGTTGGTAATTTACAGTTGGATTCTCTCGAGGCTACTTTAAGATAAGGCATTGATGGTCTTTAGCTTTTGTTCAGGTAATCATGGAAATTCCGCTGGAACTAATGTTAACCATTAGACAAAAGCCCCCTTGGATGTTCTTCCCAGATATAGTACCGATCGGTCATCCCATTTTTGATATTATTAACTCAACCGATCCAGAGGTAATTTGCTGCTGTTCTTATTCAGTGACATAAATGACCGTTTGCTTTAGTCTTGTGTTCCCAAAAACAGATGCTGCTTCTGCAATTTTTTTTTTTTTTTTTTGTAGCATGTATATCACTGACAAGATAATTACATGTGATAATTTACATGCAGACGGACTGGGACCTGAGAATGGCATGTCTTCTTCTATATGCATTTGATAATCAGGACAACTTCTGGCAGTTATATGGGGACTTTTTACCAGGTGCAGATGAGTGCACTAGCTTGCTTCTAGCAACAGAGGTCATTATTTTCTATTATTTATCTTTTCCTTTAAGCTTTGAATTGTTTTTCTATTTAGATGAATTTCTGAGTTCTTTTAATTCTTTAAGCAATGAGATCTTTTGAGTTATCTCTCTTTTCTTCTCTCTTTTTTTTTTTTTTTTTTTTTTTTTTCATTTGGACTTTGACAAGATTTTTGCCTCAAACTCTATGTAAACTCTATGTCAGACTTCCTGTCTCCATGAGTATCCGCTGATTTTAATCTTAGTGCAATATGTCTTGGTCATTAAGCTTTTGGCTGATGAAAGGCTGGAGCACTGCACATATGCATCTATTAACGTATCGACATGGAGCTGTTACACTTGCTTCTGTATCTAGTATCATCTTTAACTTGTTTCTCTTTGTAGTTAGGTTTCTCTGTGAAATTCTTCAAGCATTCACACAACATATGGTAAAATCATAATACTTTCGTGTGTCAAATATACATTCCGTTGTGATTTCTTAAGAATGTTAAGCTTGCTTTCCAATGTATATAAAGATGTTAAGAGGCTAAGCTATATGAATATTTGAATGTATTAGGTAGCTGTAAATTTGGAATATATCTTATGGTGGTTCCATTGCTTCTAGTAATAATAACAGAAATGCTGAATTTGAATTGACAGATTTATTAAAAAAATTATTAATTCATTGATCTAAGATTGGATTGATTCTAATTTTAGTGCCATTTTTTTGGGGTCATTCTGCGGTTGAACGGCAAATGATGGCAATGACACTGGGACTGGCATTATCACTGAAATACCGCTGATAGCGGCCTCTACCAACAGCTAATAGTGTGACTTTTTAGCTCAGCACTATACTGGTGATTTTGGTAGCCGCAATGGCTGCAACTGCTATATTGTAGCCACTATAATGGACTATTAGGTTTTTGGGGAACACTCTGCTTCCTTCTCCAGCTTTTTCTTAGAATGTATCTTGCTCATTCATGGATTAATTGCTACAGGGTGATCTTTTGGAGCTGCAGGATCCAACCCTTGCTACAACTATGAAACAACAGCAAAGGCGTGCCTTGGACTTTTGGGAAAAGCATTGGGTTAGTTGACCCATGCTGTCTGTATGTTCTTTAGTTATAATTTTGAATGGTATACTTTTCTCTTTTGCTGAATATTTATCTGTGGTCTTAACATCCCATAGCATAATGGTGCACCACTCAAGATTAAGCGTCTTGCTCGTGATCCTGAGAGATTCACTTGGGCAGTGAGCGTGGCTCAGTCACGAAGTATTGGCTTGCAAATAAGGATAGGCGCTCTTGTTCAGGATTCTAATATGCTAATTCCTTATGCTGGTTAGTTTTACACACCTTCAAATGGTATTTATCTGTTATTTTCTCTACGTTACGAGATTCATTTGTTCACAGTGGATTTTGCTGTCTACTTTGAATTTTTGTATTTTGTCAATGCTGTATATGTTGTTGCATTTGTTGTATTCTCTTCATTAATTCCCACTTTTGTTAACAGCTGTCAGACTGACTTGACTTTATAAAATACCTTTGGGTGGACATGCAGACATGCTGAATCATTCTTTTGAACCAAATTGTTTTCTACATTGGCGCTTTAAGGATCGCATGCTTGAGGTGATGATAAATGCTGGACAAAGGATAAGAAAGGGAGATGAGGTAATAGTTACATTTTTTCTCTATGGCACATTCACCTTTCAACAAAATAATTTTTCTTGTAATTGTTAGAGGCAGGCCAGTGAATCTAAGTGTTAGGCACTGAATGTTTAAACCGTCAATTAGTACATTTGGTAGAATGAACAAGGCCTTGACATGTCATGGAATGTCAGATGGTATGGTGGTTTGGTTAATAATTATTCTTAGATGATTGGCATTGTTTTTTGCCTGCTAGCTGGAACCAACATTTGGTGATTCTGACATGTTAAATATGAAGTTGCTTAAAATTTCACAGCTTATACAGTTCTGGACCTGGAGCAGCTACTTATGTCATTGCCCGTGATGCTACACTAGCTCATGGGGCAAAGGCTTTTTGAAAAAGTCATTTTTGTCCTGTAAATGAACGATGGGAATGGTGATAGACTATAATTTGGTTGAGTCTTTCAATTTGACAGATGACAATCAATTACCTTGGCAGCCAGAAGAATAACATGTTCATGCAAAGATATGGATTTTCATCACCTGTGGTAAGTTAATGCTTTGTGAATATATGATTTTCTTATGTTTACAAGCATCAATTATGCAAACTGCTTTACTGAGTTGCTTGTCTTTATGCATGCTGCACCTGATATAACCTGATATAACATACAGTGAGGGTTATGCCCCATGGTCACTGGAGTGGTATTCATACATTCTCTGTCCTGCCAATGGTTTTGTGCTTCATTTAGGACAACTTTGGCTAGCTAGCACTATTATTCTGGGAGTAACACCTTCTATAGGGTTCTAAACACGCGGGCACTTTGGTGATATATCTTTCTTTAGAATGAAAACAGTAATTTTTTATTCAAAAGAGAATATGATCTAATTGAATGGAGTGATAGGATGGAACTTAAAAAGTACATGTATAAAATGGTGTTTTTAGAAAGGTGACTGCTGAAGCTCTGACACTGACAAATGAGGCAGAACCAAGGGAAAATGCTATACCATGGTGACAGATTAATGAGAATTAAGCAGACAGTGGAGATCAGCCTGAAAAAACTTTTTATAATTGGTCTGTCGTGCCTAGACAAACAAAGCATTGGTTATTTCGATAGTTGATTCGTAATTGGCTCTTTTAGATACCATTCGGCCTTGGTGCTGGTTGCTTGCAAAAACTCGTCAAGAATCTGTAATTTCTTTGAAAATGCAAGATTGACAGTAGAGGTGAAACAAAATACAAAACTCTAATAATTACCTCGCCAGAAGATTGACATGAACACTCCAAAATAACATGTCAACAATTTCAGCCAACTCCAGATGTTCTTCCATCACTACCCTTTGCTTTGGCTCTTTCATCATTGCTAGCAAGATGCCAAAGATTTCATCCAATTCCACTTATCTTTGTGATCGAAGGTGTCTAAATGACTCTTGAACTTACAGTACTGCAAACTGAACAGCATAAGTCAGGAGTGAGGCTGTGGCTGAAGCTGTAGAAATACCTCTACATCCAAAGCCATCAATAGCCCTTAGCATATACTTAGTCCTCTTTGTCATCTGGAGAGCTTTCTTGCCAGGGTTGCTTGATCTTGTAAGGTCTATGGATCTGCCTGTGTTACTTTCAGTGTTGCTTGAAACATATGGCTAATAATTTCACGGCCTCTGATTTCAATTGTTTTAGATTTAAGTATCTTTGCAAAGCTAACTCCTTGATACACATTGCTTAATTGTGGCAGAATCCTTGGGATGCTATTGAGTTCTCTGGCAATGCCCGTATTCATTTGGATTCGTTCTTGTCTGTCTTCGACATAGCTGGCCTTCCTGATGAATATTACCATAAGAGTATGAAAAAGACCAATTCCCTCATCATTGTTTCCACTATATAAGAGCACCCCTGGCATTTTACTCTGGCATTATTGTCTAAATCTCGTAAACAGGTCCAGATCATCTAGCCAATGTCGGAGGCACTTTCGTGGATGGAGCTGTTCTTGCAGCTGCAAGAGCACTACCCACTTGGTCAGATAGAGATCTGCCTGCAGTGCCCAGCGTGGAAAGAAAGGCGGCAAAAGAATTGCAAGAAGAATGCCAACGGATGCTTGCGCAATTCCCTACAACATTGGAGCAAGACCAGGAAATACTAGGTAAAGAAAATATTACACTAAATCTAGTTGCTTGGTTGATTAACTTGATTATCATTTGATATGCGTGATATCCACTTTAATGCTATTCACAGATTCCATGCCACAAAGTAGGACATCCGAAGCTGCAATTAAGTAAGTTTTTCTCATCTGAGCATCCCAGGAACTTCATGCTATTTGAGTACCCAAGTGTTGATATCTGTTCTTTCCAATGCTCGGTGACAAAGTATAACCTTTGATATTCGCAGGTATAGGCTTCATCGGAAGTTGTACATACAAAAAGTCATCCGGGCGTTGGATATGTATCAAGAGCTTCTATTGTTTTAGTCCGCACATTTTCAAATGATAGCACACCGAATCTTATGAGAGAGCAGTGGTCTACTCCAGTTTTGAGTGTCAAGGGGAACTTTCCTTCAGTTGGGCCACGAACCATTACGTCATTTCCATCGAAACAATTTTTGTACTAAGGAAAGTTCGTGACCCAATACTTAAAATTGCATCTCGATTTATTCATGAAAAATCATTCCCATTGACTTATTTTTGTGACTAGTAAGTGCAAAAATCGAGTCAATGAAATATCGGATGAAAAATTTATGCCCAATCAAAATTTGGTCAAATCTGCCTAAAAAACAAACAAATGTGACTTAAAAAAAAAAAACTCAATTTAACGAATTCAAAACATCAAGTCACCATGTTCATAAATCGAGTCACTGGGATTTAGGACAAAACAATTCTTAAAAATGATATCTCTTACGTCTATTTTTCATTGACTTTATTTTTGTACCTGCATAAAGTCCATGGCCCCATACTTAAAATCACGTGAAAATATTTTCAAGAAAAATTCCTTGACTCTATTTTTATACCTACAGAAAGCTAGTGACCTAATCCTTAAAATCACATCGATAAATTCAATAAAAATTCATTCTCTCATTGACTCAATTCTTGCACCTAGACTTTTCGTAAGTAAAATCAAATCAATTAGAATATCAAATGAAAAACTTATGTCCAATCAAAGTTTGGTCAAATTTGTTTAAAATACACTAAAATTTTTCCCAATTTGATGAATTCAAAACATTGTGTCTCAATTTTATACATCCATTTTTTTTTCAGCAGAAGTACAACAAGTGCCAAAATTTGTCCGAAAGGTACACTTAGTGCCACTTTCTTTGAAAAATTGGACATTAAAGTGCCAACTCTGATGAAGGGTACTAAAAGTCCAATGTAGCTTATTTTTAGTAATATAAGTCATCTATGTGGCTTGCTAGAAAGCTGACTCAACAAAGAAGAACCAAAACAACGTTGTTTTGCCTCTTATTTGAATTTTAATATAAATATTAATTAAATTAATTTTTTTTAAAAGAAAGGAAAAAAAAAAAGAGGAGATTGTAGAACAGCAAAGGCTTGCAAGCCCTTATTATCGATTGGCCAGGGTCCGATAGCTAGCGGTGGCCCTTGGCCCAACTGGGCGAGGGCCAGCAACCCTTGTCAGATCTAGGAGAGGGCCGCAACCCTCACCCCAAATCCACGTGAGGGCTTGTAGGCCCTCGTCATTAGTCAGTCAAGGTCGTTGGCCCTTGGCCACAGCCCGGTGACCTCGGCCGACCCTCCCTCCTCCTCCTCCGTCACTAGGCCGATGACGGTGGGGAGTTAGCAAGCGAAGGCTTGCACAGCCCTTGCCTTTATGCAATTTACTCCGTTTCTTTTTAATTTTTTTTAAATAATTTAGTTTTAATTTTAATTTAATTAATATTTATATTAAATTTATAATTCAAGGCAAAATGATGTCGTTTTCGGCTTACTAGCCATGTCAATGTACAAAATGATGTCGTTTTGCACTTGTCTTGTCGGAAAAATATATTGTTGGCATTTTGGTCGAAATCTCTCACCATTGGTAGTTAATTAGTCCATTTTGCTCCAATTTTGATACTTAGTATACTTTTCCAAACTTTTAGCATTTAAGTGTCATTCGTGCCAAATTTTGGCACTCTAAGGATCTGCACCTCATTTTCTTTCAATAGTATAGAGAAGAATTAATTATAGACGCTAAGGCAATGCCAATAACAACCATGTTTAAATTTCATACATAAAAAAACTACGAACAAGTTTAATTTAATGATGTTTCTTCCTCTCATCAAATTATCTCTTTGTGTTTCTATGCAGCATTCAGTTTGCTTAAAAATTTATAAGGTTTGAAAATACCTTCAATGCATCAACCACTGTTGTTGCATATCATATGTAATTTCTTTAAAAGTGTTGTTGCCATATCATATGTAATCTCTTTAAAAGTTTCATTCAAAAAGAATATTATGGTTGTCAACTTCAGGCCTATTAGAAGAGCTTCAATTTCTCATGTCCGGGAATTGTATGTCTTGGGCCAGTCTTAATAGTATTTTTAAGAGCAGAATTTGGATTATGGAATTAGTGTCGACATCTAGTCCCACATTATGAACATACTCTAACTGAAAACTAGCCATGTCTTTGCAATGAGGTATTGAACATGAGCTCCCAAGCACTGATTAAGTACTACCTGAAATAATTAAAACTTGGCAATTTAGTTGAAGGTGAAATCAATCAAGCAAAATAAAATTTAAACTTGTTAGGAAGATAGAGTTTACAGCTTTCAAGATTATTCCATATTTGTTTTAACTTGAGCAAAAAGCTCATCATTGAGCTTAGATCTCTTCATCGTTTTTTTATACAATTTGCTCACTAGCTTAATCCACTCATATAAGCTTGGCAGAGAGAGTTTATTGGCAAAATCAACACCCCGTGTACTTCACAATGATCTTGAATAAGAGCTTCGTCGCTGGGGAAATTGATATTTTTTACATCACTCTATTTTTGTACTACAAAAAGTCCATGATCCGATACTTAAACTCGCATGAAGATATTTTCAAGAAAAATCCCATTTTTCTATTGACTTGATTTTTATACATACATAAAGTTAGTGAACTAATACTTAAAATCACATCTCATTATATTGAAGAAAAATTCAATTTCTCATTAACTCAATTTTTGCACCTACAAGCTTTCCGTAGGTGTGACAATAAATGCAAAGACAGTAGGTGCAAGAATTTAGTCAATAAAATATTAGATGGAAAACTTATGTCCAATCAAAGTTTGGCCAAATTTGTGTAAAGAACACACTAAAATGATTTTAAAAAAAAAAATTCCCAACTTGACGAATTCAAAACATCATGTCTCAATTTTATATAATCATTTTTTTCAATGATAAAGAGAAGAATTAATTATAGATGCTAGGGCAATGCCAATAATAACCGTGTTTGAATTTTATGTATAAGAAAACTACGAAAAAGTTCAGTTCAATGATATTTGCTCCTATCATCAAACTATCTCTTTATATTTCTAGGCGGCATTCAATTTGCTAAAAAATTCATAAGGTTTGAAAGTACCTCTAATACATGAGCCACCATTATTGCCATATCAAATGTAATCTCTTTAAAAGTTTCATCCAAGAAGAATATCATGGTTGTTAACTTCCAGCTTATTAGAAGAGCTTCAATCTCCTTACGTTGGGGAAATTATATGCTTTGGGCTAGCTCTAACAGTATGTTTAAAAGCATTTAAACTACTGAATGGAAGAATTTGGACTCTGAAATCAACGCTGACACCATGTCCCACATTGTGGATATACTCTAACTAAAAATCAATCAAGTCCTTATTAGGAGGTATTGAACACGCACATAAGTACATAAGCTCCTAAGCACTAATTAAGTGTTGTCTAAAATAGTTAAAACTTGGCAATTTAGCTGAAGGTGAAACCAATCAAGCAAAATAAAATTTAAATTTGTCAGAGAGGATAGAGTTTACACCTTTCAAGATCATTCCATGTTTGACTTAACTTGAGCAAAAAGCTCATCATTTAGCTCAAATCTCTTCACCATTTTTTTATACAATTTGCTCACTAGCCTAATCCGCTCATATAAGCTTGGCAAAGAGAGTCTATTGGCTAAATGGACACCTCCATTTTTCACAATTATCTTGAAGAGCGTTGGGGAAATTGATATTTTTTACATCCTCTTTCCATTGACTCTATTTTTGTACTAGAAAAAGTCCATGATTTGATACTTAAACTCACATGAAGATATTTTAAAAAAAAATCCCATTTTTCTATTGACTTTATTTTTATACATACAGAAAGCTAGTGAACTAATGCTTAAAATCCCGTTATATTGAAGAAAAATTCATTTTCTCATTAACTCAATTTTTGCACCTACATGCTTTATATAGGTGCGACAAGAGGTGCAAAGACAATAGGTGTGAGAATTGAGTCAATAAAATATGATGGAAAACTTATGTCCAATCAAATTTTGGTCAAATTTGTTTAAAGAACAAATTAAAATGATTTAAAAAAAAAATCCCAACTTCATGAATTCAAAACATCATGTCTCAATTTTATATAACCATTTTTTCAGTAATAAAGGGAAGAATTAATTATAGACGATAGGCCAACGCCAATAACAACCGTGTTTGAATTTTATGTATAAGAAAACTACGAAAAAGCTTAGTTCAATGATGTTTCCTCCTATCATCAAACTATCTCTTTATATTTCTAAGCGACATTCAATTTGCTAAAAAATTCATAAGGTTCGAAAGTACCTCCGATACATGAGCCACTATTATTGCCATATCATATGTAATCGTTTTAAAAGTTTCATCCAAGAAGAATATTATGATTGTTAATTTCCAGTCTATTAGAAGAGCTTCAATCTCCTTACATTTGGAAATTGTATGCCTTGGGCTAGCCTTAATAGTATGTTTAAAAGCATTCAAAATATCGAATCCAAGAATTTGGATTCTGGAATCAATACTGACACCATGTCTCACATTATGGACATACTTTAATTGAAAATCAACCATGGCCTTACTATGAGGTATTGAACATGCACAATAGTACATAAGCTCCTAAGAACTAATTAACTATTGTCTGAAATAGTTAAAACTTGGCAATTTAGCTCAATGTGAAATCAATCAAGAAAAATAAGATTTAAGCTTGTCAGGGAGGATGGAGTTTACACCATTAAGGATTATTCCATATTTGATTTAACTTGAGCAAAAAGCTCATCATTATGTCAATGATTATTAGCCAAGAAAGTAAAAAGCGAAAAACTCATCATTAGTCAAGAAACTAAAAAGCAGGAGTCAGTCTTTCAAGTAGGGATAGTTGGGGATGCTCATATAGCAGTTTTGATATAAGGAGGTTAAGAGAACAGCTTTCATCTTTGTTAAAGGGGAAAGGGCTAGGTCAGTTCTACCAATACCAGTAGTAGTAGTCTCCGTAAATATACAGTGACAATAGTGAAAGTAGCAGTCTTTCCATCTGTGTTTAGGGCAAAAGAGCTTAGATCTCTTCACCCTTTTTTTATACAATTTTCTCACTAGCTTAATCGGCTCATATAAGCTTGGTAGAGAGAGCCTATTGGCTAAATCAACATCCGTGTACTTCACAATTATCTTGAAGAGCTTTGTTGATGGGGAAATTGATATTTTTCACATTCTTCTTCCGATCGACTTTATTTTTGTACTACAAAAAGTCCATAATTCGATAACTTAAACTCACATGAAGATATTTTCAAGAAAAATCCATTTTTTTTTATGTTGACTCTATTGTTATACATATAGAAAGTTAGTGAACTGATGTTTAAAATCACATCTCATTATATTGAAGAAAAATTCACTTTCTCATTAACTCAATTTTTGCATCTACAAGCTTTCCGTAGATGCGACTATAGGTGCAAAGATAGTAAGTGTGAGTATTGAGTCAATAAAATATCAGATGGAAAACTTATGTCCAATTAAAGTTTGGCCAAATTTGTTAAAAGAGCACATTAAAATGATTTTTTTTCTTAATTTTCCCAACTTGATATTCAAAACATCATGTCTCTATTTTGTATAACCATTTATTCAATAGTAAAGAGAAGTATTAATTATAGATGCTAGGGAAATGCCAATAACAACCGTGTTTGAATTTTATGTATAAGAAAACTACAAAAAAGTTCAGTTCAATAATGTTTCTCCTATCATCAGACTATCTTTTTATATTTCTACGAGGCATTCAATTTGCTAAAAAATTCATAAAGTTCAAAAGTACCATGATTTATATCCCTCGGGTTGAAGCATAGTCGATCACAATGCAATCTTTTGACGTTGTCTCCTTTCGCGATCCATGATTTGAATCCTAGGTTGAATGCTCCACTGATTCTTTTTACTCTCCTTACGGCTGTGTCCCTGGAGCTCCTTATGGAATATATCTAAGTTTCGGTTGTTAACTTCTGGCCTATTAGAAGAGCTTCAATCTCCTATATCATATCCAATCTCTTTAAAAGTTTCATCCAAAAAGAATATTATGTTTGATTTAACTTGAGACTCATCATGGAGCTCAAATCTCTTCACTTTTGTTTTATACAATTTCCTCACTAGTTCAATCTGCTCATATAAGCTTGGTGGAGAGCGTCTATCGGCTGAATCGACGCCCGTGTACTTCCGAATTATCTTGAAGAGCTTTGTCTATGGGGAAATTGATATTTTTTACATCTTTTTTCCCATTGACTCTATTTTTATACCTACGCAATGTCTGTAACTCGATACTTAAAATCGAATGAAAATATTTTCAAGAAAAATTTCTTTTTCCTAATAACTCTTTTTTTATACCTACGAAAAGCTAGTGATCCAATTCTTAAAATCACAGCTCGATATATTCAAGAAAAATTCATTTTCTTATTACTCTATATTTGCACCTACAAGCTTTCTATAGTAAAGGGGCATTGATTTAGCCGATAGACTCTCTCCACCAAAAATGTCGAATCATGGACTTTTTATAGATACAAAAATAGAGTCAATGGGAAGAAGGGCGTAAAAGATATCAATTTCCCCAGCGATGAAGCTCTTCAAGATAATCCTGAAGTACATGGCAATCCGATAGACTCTCTCTGACAAGCTTGGATTGAACTAGTGAGGAAATTGTATAAGAAAACGGTGAACAGCTTTTTGCTCAAGTTAAATCTAACGCTGAATAATCCGGAAAGATATAAACTCTATCTTGCCTGACAAGTTTAAATATTGTTTTGCTTGATTGATTTCATCTTAAGCTAAATTGCCAAGTTTTAACTATTTCAGGCAATACTTAATTAGTGCTTGGGAGTTATGTGGATGTTCAATGCCTCCTAGCAAAGACATGGTTGGTTTTTAGTTAAAGCATATCATAGTGTGAGACATGGTGTCGACACTGATTCCATAATCCAAATTTTTGCTTTGAGTAATTTGAGTGCTCTTAAACATACTATTAAGGCTGGCCTAAGGCATATGATTCCTAGACGTGAGGAGATTGGAACTCTTCCAGTATGCCAGAAGCTGACAAACGTAATATTCTTCCTAGATAAAATTTTTAACGAGATTACATATTATATGGTAACAACAGTGGCGGATGCATTGGAGGTATTTTCGAACTTTATGAATTTTTAAGCAAATTGAATGCCGCACAAAAATATAAAGAGATAGTTTAATGATAGGAAGAAATATCATTAAATTAAACTTGTTGGTAGTGCTTTTATGTATGAATTTCAAACAAGGCTATTATTACCGTTGCCTTAGCATCTATAATCAGTTCTTCTTTATACTACTGAAAGAAAATGGTTGTATAAAATCGAGACACAATGTTTTGAATTCATCCAATTGGGTAAAATTTAAAACAAAACCATTTTCATGTGTATTTTAGACAAATTTGACCAAACTTTGATTGGACATAAATTTTTCATTTGGTATTCTATTAACTGGATTTTACCTACAAAAAGCCTGTATGTGCAAAAATTGAGTTAATGCGAGAACGAATTTTTTTTTTTAATATATACTATTGCACCGACGAAAATCCTATAGGTTCAAAAATTGAGTTAGTGAGAGAATAAATTTTTCTTGAACATATTGAGATGTGATATTAAGTATTAGCTTACTTGCCTTCCGTAAGTATAAAAATAGAGTCAATAGGAAAATGAATTTTTCTTAAAAATATTTTCGGGCAATTTTAAGTATGAGGTCATGGACTTTATTAAATAAAAACATAGAGTCAATGAGAAGAAGGACATAAAAGATATCATTTTAAAGAATTTTTTCGTCCACGTCTTAGGCTACGCATGACAACGCTTCTTGGCTGGGGAAGATTATTTTTTTTTTTTTTTCAGAAATAGTTCTTTTCTATTTCTATTATGAGGAACAATTTATGAGTAAAAGAACGCGTTTGATAACTACACAAAATTTATATTCTTAGAATAGAAAAATAATAGAAATGCGTTTGGTAACGCAATAATTTCTTTTTTGTATTTATTCGTTTTCTATTCTTGCTCATGGATCGCCGACCGCCAACCGCCGCTTCTTGCTTTGCTGCTTGCCGCCCAAATCACCGACCGCCCCCATCGTCGCCATCGCCGCTACGCCATTGCTGCTGCGCGCCGTTCCGTCACCGGCCGCCATCCACGCCGTCATGTCACGCCAACGGGCGGCCGGTGATTTAGCTGGGCGGGCGGTTAAGCGATGGCTTCGGGCGGTTGAAGGTGGCCACAGCAAGAGAGAAGAATAAAAGAAAAAAAAAATTGACTTATTTCTAGAAATTGTTCCTGGGAACAGAAGCAATTTTTTTTTTTTGTTTCTCGTTTCTGCTCCAAATTTATTCCTGGGCTAACTTTCTATTCCCCGGAATAAAAAAACAACTTGGCGTTACCAAACGAGTTTCTGTTCTTTTTTTGTTTCGAGAAACAAAACAACAGAAATTCTAAGAAATAGAAACGTTATCATGCGCTGCCTTAGTGACTCGATTTTTGGACACTGTGATTTGATGTTTTGAATTTGTTAAATCAAAATTCTTTTTGAAAAATCATATTCATTTGTTTTTTAGACAGATTTGACCAAATTTTGATTGGGCATAAGGTTTTCGTCCGATAGTTCATTGACTATTTTTGCACTTACTACTCACGAAAATCAAGTCAATGGGAATGACTTTTTCTTGAATATATCGAGATGCAATTTTAAGTATTGGGTATCGAACTTTCCTTAGCACAAAAATTGTTGTCGAGCCAATTGAAGAGATTGGAGTACTACAGACAACAAAGCTCCAGCCCTCGAGGGCCCATTAGCCCATGAAAGGTCCAACCCAATCAGCTGCATCGTCGTCTTCCTCTTCTCTTTCACAGCAAAAACCTAAACCCTCTCTTCCCTTTTCTCTCTCTGTTTTTGCTGAAACTGACGGAACCAGGTTCTTCTCATCTCCCTTCTGCGTTGCTCTTTCTCATCGTTCCTGTTTCGTACTGCTTCCCAAGTGGGTAAGGGAGATGGCTTTCTTGCTTATGCGTTTGCTTGTGATTGCATTGGTTCTCAGAGGGGGGAGTGAAGGAGGATGAGTGGCGGCGGTGGGCTGAGGAGCTTAATTTCGGCGGCGGTGACGACGGGGGTGGCGGAGGCGAAGGGGAGGATATTCGGGCACATCCTGAATCCCACGGGGCAGCGATCCCCACACAAGCTTCTCAGGCAGAAGCTCTTTGGCGAGAAAGTCGCGCAGTGGTACCCCTATGACATCAAGAAGGACGACCCTCTCGTCATGGCCCGTCAAGAACAAGAGTAATCCTCTCTCTCTCTCTCTCTCTCTCTCTCTCTCTCTCTCTCTCGGACATAACGAGATATGCATCTGTATGTTTATGTGGCGGAGCATGCCGGACTTTGTGGTGTCTGTTTTCACTGAATTTGGCCTTTTAAAGATTGGATTGGTGCCTGAAAGTATGGTGCTGTTACCTAGTGAAGGAGGAGGGTTCCTCCTTTGACGCAATTATATAATTAGAGGGACAAACGTGAGATAGGTTACTGAATGTGAGGATCTCAAGTGCATGACGAAGAAAATCCAAGAAATCATGTACATCTTGCAGTAACCAAGGAGTTAGCCTGGGATGATGGGAACGGTAGTGCGAGAATGTTAATCTACTTTCTCCACCTCAGTTGAGTAGGCAATTAATACAGTTATCACTGCCAGTTGGCTCCTTGTACAAGCTTAATTTCTGCTGTTAAAATGTGTGCTCGATCCATCTCTTCTGCTATTGTCCTGGACGAACTTTCTATCGATCAATGTGGCATCAAGGGGACGCCTATTGTGTAAAACTCTGTATGCTTTGTTACAGGATAAATAATGTAAGATGAGATTTCAACTGTTTGCAGTATCTGTGTTTGGTGTCCGGTCTGCATTTCTATTGCAAGTTCAAATGGAAGTTTTGGCCCATATTCTTTTTGAGTTCTTTCTTGAGCCTAATTGTATGCTGCAAGTAGGGATATCTCCAGTACAAAAGGAAGTTTCCAGGGTCAGTGCAGTTTTCTTTGGTTTTTCTGCCGAGTGCTTTTGCCGCGGGGGGGGGGTTGGAAGATCCTGGCTGCTGAATCTGTGTTGTGCTGAAATTATCTGTGGCCAGTGATATTTTTGCCTCTAGTCAGCGGAAGAAAAAAAAGAGAGAAGAAAACAATAATGGGATCACTTGCATTTTACTATATTAGATCATCCCTAGCTTATTTTCTTCACTGTATAAACTGTTTTTCATTCTGTCTACTGGAGCAAGCTTGCTAGCTAGGATGACTTCTGATTTTGAAGTCTACTCCTCACGCAAGATAATGATGATTTTTGTATAATTATGCACTATGTATTGTACTATCTGACATTTTTTCCCTGAACTCTTTTCCAGGCGCTTATCAAAGCTTGAAATGTTGAAGCGTCGTGGGAAGGGACCACCCAAGAAGGGCCAAGGCAGACGTGCTGTGAAGCGCAGCAAATGAAACTGGGATACTCACATTATTTGTGCACATTTTGACTCCTTGTCAGTTAGAATTGTATTTTTGGCGGTTGATATTCTGTTCTAGCTCTCTTTTTTCTTCCCCTTTTGTAATGAATATTTTCTGGCGAAATGAATGGGACATGTCTTTGAATAGTATTTGAGCCATAATTTAACTTTGTCTATGTGACTTTATCCCATTAAAATCAGCCATTGTTCAACAGTTTGCCTGGTGCTAAGCACCATCGACTCTAGAGTGCTGGTATCTCAGCCTCAGGAATAGTGATTGAGTTAGGTTAAATCTTACTTTCAACCTCCAGTATAGATTGGTTGGACATGCATCACAAACTCAGCTGAATTACATATGTTGATTATCTTGTGTGGTTACCAAAAACATGTTGCTATTCCAAAGTAAATTTTCTCTTGTAATTCCAAGTCAATTTTCATGCTTTAATCAGTTACAAAATCCACTTCAGGAGCCAGCAGGCATATAGTCCAACAAAGAGGGCAAATCTCAGTGGAAGCATTTGGATTCGTTCTGTGTTTA
This sequence comes from Eucalyptus guilfoylei, assembly GCA_016097605.1. Classification (NCBI taxonomy): domain Eukaryota; kingdom Viridiplantae; phylum Streptophyta; class Magnoliopsida; order Myrtales; family Myrtaceae; genus Eucalyptus; species Eucalyptus guilfoylei. The sequence continues at coordinate 10,324,143 of CM027863.1, forward strand.
CAGACTTGGCATATCGGTTTGCATCCATCACAAGGAACAGGTAACCGATGGAAATGCGGCTTAGTCGAGTGTTGGTGCGCTGAGCGATTTAATGGAGCAACTGGGATTTCCTGAAGTATCAGTAAAACCCAGAACATGCTGGGGCGATGGTGGAACGTGACGGTTGTCATCGTGCATCGTAGTTCTCATATTATGACCGAATGTAAATAGATGGTCCATAGCTCAGCACAATAATACTTGTGAGATCAATCGATCGTTTGATTTGAGCTTAGCGTTTCATTTGTACGCGTCTCTTGCGCTGATTTTGGGTATTCTCTGTGAAATGAATACAGATAAGCTTCTCACCGACTGAAGAGATTTTGCTCGAAAGGCAGCTGCAAAACGAAAGCAGGTGATGCTATGGAGACTTAATGGCAAAAACACTATTAACTTTGTTATTTCTGGCAAAGAAGAGACAGATTCTTGCTATTAATTATCTAGAACTTGCTGAACTTTCTTCATAATATTATTGTGCGCCTAAATGGCGGATACATATTTAGAGCTTGAAAGTGCGAGACCTTTAAGGGAAAGAAACATGCGCCTCCGGTGTCTTGCTCTTGCCATCGTCTTCATTGTCAGCCTGCTGAAGTTGCTCCTCGGGTTGCCGTGGCTGATGTGCCACATCATAGGTCGCATGGACTCCGAAAAGAAGATAGTAAAGGAGCATCACTACGGTGCATATACCGAATCGTGCGAAAGCCTCGGCACCCAATGACCCCATTAGAAACAAATTTGTTGCTATAGACAGTGATGGAAGCCATGGGACGAGCGGAACTCCCCAAAATTTTGGCGTCCTCTGCTGTGGCAGGAAATAGTAAATCCCACAAGTGCCCAAGAACCAAAGTGGTACAGTTACGCAATACCCAATCCAGCCTTTTGGGTTCAATCCCCAGTAAGCTGAAGTCCCCATAGAGGAAGCCACAATTATGAGCAAGAAAGCAACCAGCATCGACAGGTTCTGTGGAGGTGTTTTGTCTCGTACATAGTACCTCCTCACGAGAAGAGCGACTGCCATCATCGCGAAAATGAACAGCGTGCTTACAGATAACAAGCTTGCAAGTACGTCCAGGCTGGAGAAGAAAGCGATGACAGCACTTGAGATTGTAATCAGAAGGGTTGCGTTGATGGGAGTTCCAGTTTTCGGGTGGACAAGGGCGAACCACGGTGGGATCATGTGGGCTCGCGCAATATGAGTGGTGTACCGTGCTTGGCCAAGCGCCCCAACGAGAAGAACTGTTGTCATGCCCTTGAGAGCACCGAGAGCTACCAGATACTTTGCCCACTTCATTCCCACACTTTGAAAAGCCATAGAATAGGCTGCGTTCTCGTCTATTTCTGTGTACTTCTGCATCATGCTAAGCGCGAGAGCCATCAAGCAGTATATCACCATGATGATCGACATTGAACCGAGCAGTCCTAGCGGTATATCTTTCGAGGGGTTCTTTGTTTCCTCGGCCATGGTAGCTATGTTATCAAATCCACCATATGCAAAATATACAATAGCCGCTGCTTGGAAGACCCCTTTAGCCCCGTAAGGCATAAAAGGTGTCAAATTAGAAGTGTCTGCATGAATAAAACCTGCAATTATGACGAACAAAATTACCACGGTGTTGATTGCAGATGCTATCCAGTTGATGGACGAAGCGTGCCTCGTGCTGATCATTGCAATTGTGGCGGCAATAGCCAGAACAGCAACAGCAATCGGGTCCAGGAGATTGTAACCATCGTGAAGACTCGTATGTATGCGTAATGACTCGGAGGGACGGTTCAGTAAGCTTGTGAAGTAGGAAGTCCAAGCCCTGGCAACTGCTGCAGTCCCAACAATGCTTTCCAGGAGTAAGTTCCCTGCTGTTATGAAGGCAGCGAAATCCCCTAGTTCTACTCTCAAGTAAGCAAAAGATCCACCGGCCACGGGAATTTCTACTGCAAATTCTGTGTAGCAGAAGACTGAAAGCATAGCAGACACACCCGATGCGACATATGACAGGACAATGGCCGGTCCAGCATGTTTATGAGCTTCTTGACCAGTGAGCACGAAAATGCCTGCTCCGATGACCGACCCGAATCCAAACCATGTGAGATCCCACCAGTTTAGGCAACGTTTCATGTCGTTCTCGCTCCGTTTCCGGAGCTCCCCGAGCTCAGTGATATCATCCGACCTACTTTTGATCCTATCCTTCAGCCGGAACCACGTCTGCCGCAACGCGGATCTGTAGGATCCCCAACTTTTAAATGATTCTTCTGGGAAGAAATCTTGCTTGCTCCATCTCCAGTAACTTCTTCCTCCAACCTGATCAATGGATGGTCCTTCGCTAGAACTTTTCATGGTTTCTCTAGACTGAGTTCTTGAGATGGAAGTTTGAGATACTAGTTGGAAGCTCTACTGGCCACTCCTGGATAGACGCGCCATTATTTGTAGGAGAAGATGCCCTCAAGTGACTGATACTCCAAGTTCATTCATCCAATCACTACTCGTCTCGTCTTGACCTTTTGGTCGACGACAAAGGCTGGGAAGGTATGACTAACAGTCGAGCAGGATTTTTCGGATCGTTGCATAGCGAAATGTCCATTTTCTGGATATAATAATGCATACTCCCGTTGTCTTGTGAGAGATTCTTTCCTATCGTAACAAACGGCGAAGATTCCCTCGGTATCAAATCAACTAGAGACGCTTCATCAACTTGCAAGTTGCAGCCGACAAGCTGAAACGTTTCCCCACTTTCTTTATTCCCCTCCCAGTCTCGCAGCCACAGCTACTTATCATAGCTTATCACTTTGGTGAGTAAGCGACCCCCTGTTGGAAAGTCTACTAGTTCATGGACAGCAAGTGAATGTTAGTTCATGGACAGCAAGTGAATGATTTTTCTCATCTTGAATCATGACAGTTTTCCTAATTTTTCTCATCGATATGAAGATTCCTAGACGGGAAAAGTTAAAAGCAGAAGTTCAAAATCTTCGGTATGGCACTCAGTGTAATACCGCAATTTCTCGATTGCTCATTTAAGTCCTTTAACTGCTTTTATCTAACTTACACTGATCATTTGCTCGCTGATATTGATGTGGTGCTGATTTTTTTTCTTTTAAAGAAAAAAAAAACACATGTAAGTGATTTTATCATTACATTAACATCACGTCGATATTCTTGGCGAGTAACTTCAATGAACAAAAATCAAAATTAAGGAACTTAGATGCATGATCCAAAAGTTGTAACACTAGATTGAGTGCCGTACAAATTCAAAACTTTTAGTATACTTTTCCAACCTTTAGTGAGATTACGGGTCCATGTCAAATTCCTTTTTAGCCTTTGAAGATAAATGAGTGTTCCTGTATTTGCAAGTAGATGATGTGAACCCGATTGCGCGCTCCATGGATGGAGTCAGAAAGAGTCGAATCCTTCTTGTTAAATGATTTAGGGAGAAGAGTGGTGTGCTGGTGCTGGTGCTGGTGCTGGTGCTGGGCACATTTTTTCTTCCAGGGGACCACGGATCCGTAGAAATTTGGCTTTTGGCAAGCAGTCTAACTTGGAAAGAGAGGTGATATCAACTGACCGCCCGGCTCCTCCAATATTTCGCCTTTGATCGTGACAGCCAATTGTCCCGTCAGGCGGACTTTTTGTCGACAACGATGACAACGATGGCGATTTTGTCCTTTGAAAACTCCAAAGTCCTCGGTGTACATCACCCGAATCATCTTATTCTCAAATTTATTCCAGTTCCCTGATAAAGTTCATTAGAATGGCTCTAAACAACATCATCTTCTCTCCCGGGGAAAAACAAAAGAAACTGACAATAGACTAGGAAAGCGCCTTTTGTCTCTTCCCGCTCGAACACCAAGTAAACAAAGCCAAGTGATGAAAGTAAATTCTGGAGAAGCAAAGTCGAAACAAAGGAGCAAGGACCGGACCAGTTTCTAGTGCAGTCTTTGCACTTTATCTTTTTGCTCTTGTGATCACTCCTCGGCCCCATTAGATTGTCTGTAGGCCTAGACCATTTACGAATCGCATCTCTCTTAGAGAGGGTCTTGCTCTGATATCATTTTATAATGATCATGCCTGTTGTACGTGGGGGCTAAGCTCCTAAAAGGAATATTTTGAGTGACCACACAAGTTATTGACCATTTGAGCTGTATGTTTACTTAAAAAATGCACAGTAGGACAAGTCCATTGAATATGAAATTCGGGAAGTGTCTCCACGCATGGCAAGGATGACGCCAAACTAAACTACATACCTGGCAAGGACGTTTGCTCTGTGAAGTTAGAGATTTGACCACGTTTCCCTCCCTTCCGTTGACAAGCCCCTCCAAAGTAATCTTACCACTAGCACAGCAAACACGCCATCAGCATGGCACCAACCAGCACATATCTTGCGTCATCTCCAAGCATAGACTACAAGTTGGACATTAAGCCTGAGAGATGATTTATGGTCAGATCAAGTGTGTACGTCCCAAACGGTTGCTTTTGCATAAATTTTTATCTTCTGTGTAGCTGCTTTCAGAGCGACTGTAAGTTTATTATCCTTTGCTGACTTCCATTGAACAAGAGACAATTTTTGAGGACAAGATTATAGTCTGCCCTTGTGAGATACCAATCAGTGCACAAAGTTTCGTGACATAAAAAAGAAAATGGCCAGAATGGAATCTCATGTAATTTCCTCTCTGTTACACAAGGTTCATCGAAATCAAGCTCAATAAAGTGTTCCTTGAGACTGTAAGCTGCAGAAGGTGACAAAAGAATTTAGGGATGGCACCTCCTGCCAAATACCAGTAACAGAGATGGATATTTAAACAGCAAGAGTCTCTTCGCAAAGAATAGGAGGAAACTACGATGGAACTTGCTCATCCCTAGACAACCAATCTTGTGCAGCCACCAGGTCAGGAAGCACAACTGCACCGGATTTCCTCCATTCCTCGGCATCAGACGTCTTGAACCTGTCTAACAACAATGCATGCATTCCCACGCTCTTTGCCGGCACATAGTCTTTGCGCATGCTGTCTCCTATGTGCAGCACTTCTTCTGGTGCAATATTTCCAGCCCTCTCAAGGGCAATCTCATAAATTCTAGGGTCCGGTTTCTCCACACCCTCTAGCCCTGAGAATACACCAAAGTCCCACTCGGACCCCTGGAATAGCAGTTCACCCTCTTTACTCAATGGTTTTGAAAATGCACTACTCTATCACGATTCTGTACCAATAAGCAACTCAAATATATGATCGCATGCATATGCATGACATTACAAAGTTAAGCCATAGATACACACAAAATTATCACACTACATGTACTTGAATCTACACGACCAATTATTTTGTGCGTAAAATGCACTGTTAAGAAAAAGCAAGCTAAATCAACTTATCCAATGCTGAGAAAGGAAAAGAATGATATCCTACAGGAGCATTTGTGTGCCCAGCAAATCATAAATTCAGGCTTATCACGGGGTAAAGCTAAACTGCCAACGTTGAAACCACAATTATATGTTAGTAATCTAACAAAAGTCTGTCTACCTGGTTCAATCCCAGGGCTGGAAGAATCACATCCTTGTACCGGTACTCTGCATTGCTCACAATTCCAACTTTAAGGCCTTGCTGACGCAGCCACCTCAAGAATGGTTGGGAGTCTGGAAAGACGGTGTAAGGTGCAGCTGAACCGAAAGATGCATAGATGCGTCTAAATATCTTCTCAAATGTCTCTTCATCAAACTCATAACCTGCCTGTTAGCAAAAAAATTAAGATTAGTAACACATCCAGGCATAGGATTTTGAGAAGTAAATAGAACTCTCAAGCTATTAGCAGAATTCTTCAACTTGCAGTACTCAAATCACAAAATGTTGCAATCAGAATGACACTTACAGCACTTCGATATATTAAACCATTAAGTTATCAACAAATAACTGTACAGCTTCATTAATTTAATAAGATAAACCAGGATTACATGCTCAGACATGCAAAAGAAAATAGTAGTCTAGCTGCATTAAGCAAGCAACTGACAGAGCTCCATTTCATAGGCTTGGCTATCTTACCTGGACAAATGAATTTCTCACACAAGTTTTCCACCATACAATGTTTGGCATTTTGGCAGCATATCCGAAGCATGGATATTTTTTTGCCATTTCTGTATATGCAAGTTTAAAGCCCTCATGGACGCGTTTATAGTCAGGACATGGAAGACCGACTGATTTGGCAGCCATGCAGTAATAGTCACCAAGCTCCCCTTTGTAGGCCATGAGTGTGCCAGTGACATCTACAGTGATGCATCGTAATTTGGATAGGATTTTCATTTGCAGATTCTCGATCGGGAGGATAAGGCTTTAAGAGTAAATTCTGGAGTCCACCAAAATAAATTTGGACAACCAACTGTTAAAGTAACTTGAGTTCCCACACATCTGCAAAAAAGGATGAGTTGGATTAGTCAGTAAGTAATGGAACACTAACACCAATTTCCAATCTTAGATCTATTAAACATACAAAGATAATGTCAATATGTTAGAATTTCATTCAAGCTCGTGAATTATGTTGTGCACAAGAGATAAATGTTAGTCTCGCAGATATCAGTGTCATACACAATATATGCAAGAGACTTTTCCAATTGTTTTCAGCATGATAATTGCAAAGGAAGAGCTAAGGCCTAAGTTTTCCATGCTTATTGCTCAAGCATTCAATCTACAACATGACACTGAGGGATTCAGCTTGGAAAATGTTAATGACAAAGGTTAACTCAGCAGAACGGACAGTCCTTCCTCGAATTTGGCTTGGATTTGATGATTTTGATCCACAACATCCTCCCTAGTTCACTGAGCATGCCCATGTGTTGTGTGTGCAGTTGCAAAGTTAGATAAAAGCAAATTCTCAAGAAGCAAAAAGTAACATATGCCACGGCACATTTACCAAAAATGGAGGAAACTACAGACAAATAATGAGCATAAAATCCCAACAATTAGATTGTCAGAAAAGAGGAAGCCTATCAATGCATCCTTACAATGAGAGAAAGAAACCAGAACAAATTATGAGTTCAAGGACATAAAGCTAGGCAATTGGATGACCTGCTTCTACTTAAGTAAACCAGGAAAAGAATATGATAATGTTGCAACCATCACAGATCACTCGGTATCTCATCATGAGCACAGAAAATAGGACGTGCATAGGTAACTGGCTCTGGAATATTACATAGTCAAAGTAAAGACACGTCCCAGAAACATCCTTCAAGCTAATGGAATTAATTGACACGTATACTTTATATTTATCGTGAAGAATCCACATTTTGAGAAAACGGAGTTCTTATCTTGCTTCAAACATCTATGAAAATTGAATACGAAGGCACCGGCAAATGGAGCTACTAATGCTAGCTTGCCCAACAGAGGCATGAAACACCGAGCAAAAACTCGGTGGCTAAATTTTTTAAGACAGCACCAATGCTGATAAAGTCAGGAATCCTAGGCAGTTAAGTTCTAGTCATACATCCCAAAAAATGAACTACTCGCCATCCCAACAAGAACTTCAATATCTCTTAAGACAGCAAGCAGCAAACTAAAAAGATTGCCTTAAAACTGAAAATATGATTTAGGAAGGCAAGAGTGCAGGGAATGAAATACAAATTGCCATCTGCTTAAACGACAAAATTTTGTTGAGTCATCACAGAATCCATACCAACAGGCAAGATTCATAAGAAGGTGCACTTTTGTCAGCTGAATATATTTGCTCCGAAAGAACAAATCTTGTAAAGTGATATGACCAACAAACGAAGCATTAAGAAGACGATGAACTCATTGAAAACATGCAATGCCTCAATTTCGAGTCAAAAACTGTATACTATCTGGCCTAAATGGCGATGAGTACTGAGGCATCACTATCACCAGGGTGCACATGCGATTGACTTTTGGCACAACCACTGGTACGGCCCAATTAGTGCCTAGATCACTGAATGCGGGCGTCATCAGCTAGATCAACATCATAAAAGATATGCAAATTGGGAGCATCCGATCTTGTCGAGCAGAAAAAGGGATATGATCAGGCAAAGAAATGTATTCTGATTCGAATCTTGATTAGACAGAGAAAGAAAACGGGGAGATTAGGGGCATACCCAGATGGCGGAGAAGCCGAAGGAGCTGAAAAGGAGACGACTTTCCCTGCAATTCGCTTCGGACAAATCGACCATCCACGGCAAAGTCGGCTTCACCTACGCATTCGTCATGGCAGGCGGATAGGATTGAGATTCCTCATTTACTATGTCCACATCATGGCGTCCACTTCAATCCCAGGAAGAGAGAGAGAGAGTAATGTACAGAGATAATCACTCCCCAGGAATGCAACTTCTCATCTTTTTAAAGGCTTCCCAGCAAAGGAAAAAGAAGGGGGGGGGATTTTTAAATATTTCAACTGAGGGAGGAGAAACAGAAGGGAAGAAGGAAGGGAACAGGGGATGGTGGATCATCCGATGTTGAAGAAGGATTGTGTTGGACTCAATATATACCAAAGAAGGAAAAAAGTTAAAGATAAAAACATGGAGCCAAAAACCAGGGACTGGGAGCCGGTGGTATCTCTGCCTTTCAGGACTCAAAACAGGATGTGGTTTTTTGGCCACTTCCCTAGAGATAGAAAATCCAAAATCTAGGACTCCACCAGCAAGTCTCCACATCCTGGTTACTTGTACCGACACTATACCCCAGCCAACCGACGACCGACCTTGAAGACCATGAGCTCCCCGCGTCCCGTGCAACAGCATGTCACACTCTCTTCCCTTTCCTTTTTCTTTCCCTCAATGATGCCCATTTTGGTTTTCGCTTCTGGCTTGCCGGAAATCTTTCGAAGCAAAACCGGGTTTACTTAGGAGGAACTCTGTGGGTACCAGCCTCCCTCATTTCCATCGAAATTACCGGAACCACAGCATTCGATTGTGGAATCATAGCATTTGACGACGTTCTTTTAGGTTTCCGGGTCAACTTTCATCCTAGCTAATGAATGAAATGTCGAACTTCTCTCCATCAAGTCGTGAATATCATAGGCATCTAACCGATTGTCAAATGAGGTACATTACGTGACTCGGTGAGTTGTGTTTATGAAACTAGATCCATACAACTTTTGGGTCAATCAGGTTGTTCATTCTAGACTTCATACGTTATAAGTCGAAATCTGCTTTCTATATCTAAATTAAGTTGTGCACAATTTTGCAATGGGTAACATGTTGTAATTGTGAATGCGATCGAGCAGCCACAAAAATATAAGTGTAGCCTATTATATTCTTTGCAAATCTTGGAATTTCCTCGTCGGTCCGACCTGAAAATGAATGATTATCCTCAATAGCCACCACAATAAATAATGAGTCTTAGTTGAGTGAATAATTGAATGCTAGTGCATTTACAGAAAGACTCGAAGAGAATATACACGGAAGAGGATAATGAATAAAAATCAGCATATGCTACACTATGTACAAGACATTTCTTCAGAGGCTACAACTTCTTATTTCGAGAAAAATAGTCGGCAATGCCAACACTCCGTCTAGCTGAGTTAGCTTGCCGCTTCTGAGGACGAAGCCAGGCACGGACTTCTTCTTGGATTTCTGAAGGCAGCTCGTCAATTACAGAGGGATCAATCTCATCAACATTGTATTGCCACATCTCCCTTCTTTGTACATCTTCACTCAAGCTATCCCCATGATTAGAATTGCTGTTTCCTGTTAAAAGAAAAACCTTCTGAAGAGCTTGACATGATTTTGTCTAGATGAATGGACATGGGTCTAATTTTACCTAAAGAGGAACGTATATTGGTATTGTCAGAAGATTGGGCAAGGACTTGACTCTGGATTGAGCAAGAAGGATCAACCCTCCTGAAAAATCTCAAGAGTGAAGGCGTTCCCTGCCACAGCATACCATGACATACACTAAGGAGTTAAAATCCATTAAATCATCTGCCTTAGATTATCGTGTGACTAAATGTTGGGATTGCAAATATAAAATGCCCAAGAGCGATTTCTACATGTCACTGTTCATCAGACAAGGGAAGGTAGCATCCCATAGTAAAACTAAATCACTGCATTTCTCCAAGTCACAAGTCATTAAGCACCATGCATATCCAGTCACTGTGCACTATACATTACAGAAATCAAAAAGATAATTTTCAAGTTATCATTTTCCCTCCATATGGTAACAACAATTCTTTATCCATTCTCAACGTGCATTAACTTCAGTTATTGAAAATGCTTAATACAATTTACCAAATTAGTCCAACTGAGAGATGAAACAGAGGTCAACAAAGGTAGCATGAAAAGGTGAGTAGGACTGTGCAAAAGAAGAATTGCCAAGAAAAGATATGAGCATAATTGGTCGACACATCAGAATACAGAACAATTAACACATCAATTGTGTCATAAGTAACAGATATTGGGTTCATATGCATGTATGAACTTCAGCATACTTGTGTGATAGTTAGTATTATAGAGCACGAATGAACATGACCTTAGCAGTAGAATTTTCATTTCCATATTTCAATTTTTGAATCCTACACTTAAGCGCCAAAAGAAAGAGACTGCAAAATGCATTATTGAACAATCAAAACCAAGGTCTCACAACATTAGATGAAGTTTCTTGATTCTACACCACAGTGAAGTTTGTAAAATAAATAGACAGTCTGAAATAGAAATCCTTTGCAATCATATCAGATGGATTCCACCAATATCATTATTATATATTAAAGAAATGACTCAGGGAGTAGAAGTGCATGAAAGAACCTTGTCTCTCAGTGCATTTCTTTTCACTTGTTGCTCTGAAGCAGGTCTTCCAGACTCAAACGTAGATTCTTTGCTGGAAACTTTACTTTGCAGCTCAGTCAGCTTTGGTTCTAGATGGGATTCTCTTCCTAGATTATACAAAGCCTTGAAATACTTGCGCAAGGTAATACTAGAGAAGCATTCTAAGAATTACAAGAGACTGACAGTCTGACACCATGTACTAAGAAAGTACCTGAAAATGACAATGGAGTTTCCTGGCTGAAATCTGCTTTTTTCAATGAAGACATTGAAGAGTAAAAGGGAACCTGCACATCAAGTAATATGAAAAACACAATGGTCCCAGTTTTGCAATTATAACTGCCAGACTCGGAATTTTCGAAAGGCAAAAATGGTACAGTCAACAACTATCATTAGCCTCAGAGAAGCAGATGCTCTTGATTTACAGCCATTATAGCAGTTAATTATCAAAGTAGGTTAGTCAATAAATTTCTCATCCTAATTCATCATATAGGAATCGCTAGTTGTTGAAATGCTGTTTGCATTCAACTCACGACTGCCCACAAATTCAACCCACATTAGGATCCTATATGAATTTAGACTTATTTCATCCTTTACAACGAGGTAAAGATTGATTGTATGATTTAAGGGGTGACAGTTTTAAGTATCATATTTCTGTTCCTCAAACAAGATAATGCTCGATCATCTTCATCAAAATCAATTGCAAAAGAAAAGGAGAACATTGATTATGCATACCTCTAGTGAATTTGTACTCGTTTTATGTTCCATTGACTCCAAATCTGAGGATTCATTATTGATAGTGGCTTCCTCCTCTGGTAGTTTCATGTGTTCGATTATATCCAAAGTCGAATTGCTTTCATTCTCTGAACAAAAAGCCAAGGCACGTTCAGATTGATCAAGAAGTTTACCAGGTAAATAGAACGAAAGAAAAAAAAAAACTGTACTTTTTGAGCCATACAGTACCAGAAAATGAACAGGGATCTTCTAGCTCAAACTTTTCTTTTGCTAGCTTTGATGGAGAGCAAAGTCGATCGTGACCTTGGAAATATTTCATGATTGAAGATGTTCCCTGGAACAATGTTTATCATTAATTACATCGGGCAAAACTGCGACTTTTAAGTGGACTTCTTTAAAACTGAAAACTGACATATCTAGCATAAACCTAAAAGTACAGAAGTACAGACTACAGTGGTGGGGGAAATACTCTATTTATTCAAGGATCAGACAGTTACTGCACAGAAAAGTCGAAGATGACATCCTGTCAAATGAAAAGGGAGGATTCATCACCCAAATGTCACTCGTGGTGAAGAAGCACGTAAATCTGACTCCCATCCAGAAATTTCTGGACTATCTGTAGTCAGAATAGTCAATGTTCGCCAGACTATGAAGGGGCTAAATTTCTCAAACTAGAGGCAAAACAGATTGCCTAGTTAATAAAGGAAAACCAAGTAAATGTAACCTTAGGCCCCACCAGAACAAAAAGTAAACCTAACCTAAAATTGCTTATGAACTAATAATGTAGACTGGTGCTGACTCCACAGGATATGGAGTAGATAATTTAAAAGATCCGCAGGCATCAAAAGCATGCATACCAGCTTGAAATAAATTTATCAGCTTTATAGACCAAAAACTTCTCAACTTACAGATGGTATATCAGATATTTTGCCTGCTGATACAGAAAGTCCTGTGATTCCCCATCCAATTTTTTTATTTCCTTGCATCTTAACCTCGAAGGGACCCAAATATTCACGTAATCCAGCTTGAAAGAGGTTCATTGCGTCTTCTTGCATCTTGGTAGTCCCGTATCTTAAGGGACAAGATTTAGAAGGGAACTTCTTATGTGAATCTGAGTCATTGGACTGAAGGATGACATTGAGGTGCATCAAGTACCCATCAAAAGAACAACTTCTATAGTAATGCATGGCAGATTTGGTTGAAGCAAAGATATGGAGCTACCATGTATGCTCTAGCATGAAGAGTCAGTGTGCGGGCAATCCGTCTATTCTGATCCAAGTCAGTTTGAAGACGTTCGCTCAGCTCCTCACAGAGTTCATTAAGCCAGTGTTGCACCTAAAATAAAGCAAACAGATTGGTAAATAAACTTGCGCCCAACAGGAAAGCAACTTCGCCAAATTTCTAACATGGCATTACCAGAATTCATGTGGATCCCTGTAATGGATTTGCACAAAATTATAAGCCAAACCTTACCAAAACCAAATGCTACCAGGCAAATTGAGCTCCATAAATAAAATGGAACTTGTGGTAGGCAAAAATATTTTACAAGATACAGTAACAATAAATCGAGCAAGTTCGTGTCTAGCATCGAAGGAAGCTACCAAACGAAAGCCAATAATCGAACTTTTTGGTTTTACCAGTAATAGTTTAATGATATGACAATGGCTCGTAGGCATGGTGATGGATTTTCGGGGTAGAGACAAATTCCACAAAACACAGTTCAAAAACTTTGAGGCTTTTATGTTTTTCCTTTGCAGAGGTAGTGAGCACGTCAAACAATTTAATCTCATAAATAAAGTAATATGGTCTCACTGACAGTCATCCAAATGACAGAGTGAAGGAAAAGAAAAGCGCTATGTGCAGCAAAATTTATCTGATTAACTTATTTATCAATGTTCACAGAAAATTATTCAATCAAAGTAGATCTAGTTTTTGGCTTCCAAGTTCAAAAGGTTAGTAATGACACCAATGGACCCTGCAGAGTGCAGTCAGCCCTAAACAAAGCAGTGACACAACAAACAATGACATGCATAGTTTTAGATTTCCAATAGGTGTTTCTAAGCCATGTTAATAAAAATAACAAGTCTGAAAGACAGAAAGCATCGGAAAACAGGGACAGTAATAGAGGAACAAAAAACTTGGCACAATCAAAAGCATTCCAGTACTAAAGAAAATTCATTAGTTGGATGCGGATTCTTCGATATGGTGGCAAGCCTCCAATAATAATGTCAAGCACTAACCGAATGAAAAAGAAGTACTTACAGAAGGAAGCGTCTTCAAAGCTCGAGGACCAGGAAACGTCTTCCCAGAGCCATGACTCTTGGTAAGAAGGCGCCCTTCAACTTCTTCACCACTAATTCCCCTCGCGATATTCCACAGCCAGGTGCTAAAGTTGGTTTCAAACAGGGAAAAAAAAATTACAAAGAAGCACCTATCAAAACTAGCTGATCCATAATTACAACAGTATCTAATAGAAACAAATGCTAATGTTGAACCAGTGCTCCAGATTAGAATGTTCAAAGAAGAATATGACAAAATGATAAAGTAGCAGATGTAAAGTAAATTTGTTAATGCCTAAATGATTAGACAAATGAAAAGAAAAACTTCCCAATAAGGAAGCAAAATATTATCAGTCTATTTACAAGAAATTTGAAATTTGAATGAACAAAATCAGCTTATAAAACCATGATTGGCTTTTTCTATAGTAAGCAAAGCAGAAGAAACTCAAAATTTGTAATAAGCAGAACAGACAACTACCCAGTGTTTATGCCATAATATTCTTGTAGCTTTTGCTCTGAAAATTGCAATAGATCGCCAACAAAATTCACCCCCAACTCACTTTGCAAGGAACTCCCTAGCTTTCCTCCAAGTTGTTTCCTGCAATGTTTTTGTCGAAAAGGGGAAATGAAAGACTTGAAAGAAATATATGAGGAGGATCGCACACAAGCACAGCATACAACATAAACTGAAATCTTCTGCACAAACAATAAACTGCTTCTAAGAATAGCCAGATAAAGACAGCAACACAAAATATTTAGGTGCTAGCTACTACATTGGAGAGTAGAATAGTTCATAGTCTTGTATCTAGGAAAACTACATTTTCTTGATTGGCAATGACTCGAGCAATCCTTGAACTGATGAGCAGGGCACGACAGTTTGTTGTGCAGGCTTGTTCATGGCACTAGCAAGCTTGGATAGCATCTGCTAAAACTTGAGTCATTAGATGCTGAGACAAAATTAAGTTATAAAAGGATGATGGAAGAGAAATCATAATTCCACCTTGTTGTGAGAAATTCCTGCTGAACATGTGAACTGAGTTTCCTGTAAAACTTGCATTCTGAGATCCGTAACAATGAGGACCCCACAAGCCAATAACTTTTCTCGATGATCAGCATCACTCCGACATAGCCACCCCTTCACATTTTCCTTCATGTCACTTCCATCCTGAATACAAGAGATCCCACTCCAGAAATGGTCATTGATGAAAAATAAGTCCATGGCAAGGGAAATAAAAAGGTTCAAGAACAAAGAAGAAGAAAATCGATAGCCTACCTCATGCTTAAGGCCCAAAATATGTGATTTCAGTGCTTCGTCATCAATTATTTCCAAGCTCTCTGGAGGGGTTTCTGCTAGCATAGTTTCGGCTGCATCGGTAAGGTCAAGATAAACCTCATCAATCGAAGCTCGTTCGCATCGACCCATCCTAGCAAGAATGGAAACCACCTATGAAAAAGGATGGGTTTGTCATCAAGCACACGTTCAGAGCTAGTTACCATCACATTAACCGTAAATTAATTACAAACTAAAGACATCACGGACCTCCGATCCCGCTTCCCGATAAGAATTCAAGTCAGCTTTACCGCGGGCAACTGGTACCTGGACCAGATGAATTTGCGGACAAACTGCTTTGGCTTCATCTCCTCGCATCGAGCTGAAAAGGTCGAGAATTTATTTCAGTTTCCCACATCCGACCCAAGAAAAAAGCCTCAGAGAAAAGGCGAAAGAATTCTTCTTTTTTGGTTTTCACTAACCGCTTGATACCCAATGCACGGGCTTCGTAACCAACGGCGATCAAGGCCCCGCCTTTCCAAGAATTGTACTGCACGACGGCGGTCGGCAAGCCCCTGAGCTCCGGCTGCTTGCGCTGTTCCACTGCGAAGCACAGGGTCGTTTTACTCACAAAAGGGTCGCGGAAAGATCACTACTGAGCCATAATCAGAATGAAGGAAGCGCAGCCCAAGCACTCATGGACAAGATTGATTGGAGAAGAAGGCCGGTGGGGAGAGAGAGAGAGAGAGAGAGAGAGAGAGAGAGACCTTGAACGTAGAAGCAGTCCATGTCGATGTGGGCAATGACCCTTCCATCTGATAATACAGGCTTCGCCACCGGCATCTCTTCTCCTTCTTCTTCTTCTTCTTCTCCTTCTTCCTTTCGCTCCTCTGTTTTCCCTCCAACAATTCCTTCCAAAGAATTTGGGGGCGCAACCCTTCTTTTTTATTTTAAAAAATTTTTCTTTTCTTTTCTTTTGATTTTACTTTTTATAAAGGAGGTTACCTCCTTTTGGTTTTTT
Source organism: Eucalyptus guilfoylei (assembly GCA_016097605.1). Lineage (NCBI taxonomy): Eukaryota > Viridiplantae > Streptophyta > Magnoliopsida > Myrtales > Myrtaceae > Eucalyptus > Eucalyptus guilfoylei. The sequence goes on from CM027863.1 coordinate 10,340,217, forward strand.
CTTTCTCTTCTTTTGTTAATATCCTTTTTCACATTGGAGAAATATAAGTATGTATTTATCATTACTTATAATTTTCTTTCCGGTGAGTAACGATTTCCATGAAGATAGTGACTTAATTAACAATTAGCAATGATCAATATATAACTCTTTAAATTAAGTAATATATACTATGTTAACCAATTTTTTCTTCCTTTGTAGTGATCGATAACTTTTGGCATTTGAAAATTCAATGTGTACTTTGTTAGTCATGCTTATCGGATCTTGTTCATGTATTTTGTTTTATTTAATTGCAAGATTTTCATGGATCGTATGGACAGCAAGAAATACCGATGATTGTTTTATTAGTTGGAGGTGCTACATCATAATTTATAGATATGGTTGCATCCCACTCTTATATATAGATTCAACATCACCAACGGATAAATTCAACTCCAGACATACATACATTAACCGATTAGATAATACAAGAACAAAATTAATTAATTACTTTGATGCCTATGTCATCGGAAAAATTATCAATATGTCTAGGGATAATTTACTGATCAATGAAAAACCAAGGTCCTAAATTATCATCCCACCATTAATTTGAGTACTGCAATGCGTTGGAAACGAACAAAAAGAGCTTTAAAAAAAGAATGGTGCTTCCATTGCCTTTTGGAGCTGTATTATGTACATGACATTGAAACGCAAGATAGCCTTTTCTGTGAAATAAGGTATACAGTGATTACCGCAAGAATTCAAAATTAGTAACTCCCTTCATAGACGAAACATAAGATGGACCTTCACCATGATCGACCCTTATTAGAAACAAAACAAGGGGAAAAGAAACAACACAGCAATAGACTATAAGAGGCATTCCATCTTGAACTTTCTCCACCTACTGTCACATGCGAATCTCCTCATAGGATTTTGCATTGCAGCAGCATCCTGTCCCGTTCTTGCCCACCACCTTTTTCACAGCAGTGTGGATGCACAACAATTACCACCATTAACGACTGCTTGTCACGAGTCTCCACAGCAATTACCATCATTGACTGCTGCTTGTCACGAAATTTGTGACGTGACATGAAATAGGTGCAAATGGATCATGAAGAACTTTCCTTGTGTACCCACCATACGGACGGCGAGGCAAAGAATCTGCTGTAGAAATCATCTTGATACAAATGGTGTCACTTAACCCTAACCTGGAGAATGAGATGGACATCCCTCTTGAAGATGGATCTTAGCTCTTCGTTTGCTTCAATCCCTATCGTTCTGCATAAGAACCAGCATAAGTTGTTCCCGAGTTAGAATATTCTTGAGCTGAAGTTTAATTTGCATGTTCGAAGCAGAAATCAGCATGCAAGCCTCGAGAATTAAAACAAGAAACTGAGTGGCAAGAGCAATGTACCCTATCTTAGAGCCTTTCTTTCCAACCAAAATCTTGCGCTGACTTTGCTTGTGGGTAATGAGGTGCTGCTCAATCCTCAGAGAACCATCTCGCAACTCTTTCCAGCCCATTAAGCGATGCTCAATCTCATAGGGAATTTCCTACATAATCCAAGTCCATAGCCAAATAAAACTCATGTCCAGGAAACAGCTTGTAAGCAGAGGGTAAACTGCAAACCGTACCTGGTGTATGTAGTTCAACAACTTCTCTCTCACGACTTCCAAAGATATGTTTTTCATGACTTCCTCACTAATCTCCATTGGATCTTCATCCCAAGGTCTTTGAACTGCCTGTTTATTAAAAAATGATCACATGTAGTAATCAAATGGTACAGCTACTACTGAAGGTTTTCTTGTAATTTTGCTTCAAGTTTTTCTGAAAGGCTACGGAACCAATTATCATGCAATCTGAGAATACATAAAACTGGAAGAGGAAATCAATTGATTTCCTTGGAAAGACTTAGCATGGAAGAAGCAGATCTTTCAGCAACGACATACTTTTCATGCCTCCTATAAAGTCGATTCTCCCATCTCTGAATGTACAGTGACTTTTCACCACTGGTCCATGAAATTTCTTTAAATGAAGTAGATGCTAGGTAGGCATCTTGCACTTTCAGCAAATACATACTAGACCATTCTCAAGGCTTGAAGCAATCAATGTTAAATATATCATTCGTGCAAAAAGAGGTTGTTAAAAGGGAGCCCAAATCTCTTGAGAAACCAAAATTCCGTGTAAAACAATCCCAAAGAAGCACATTTTTTTTTTTTTTTTGTCATTGCCATATAGCTAAATTTAACAGACTGCACTTCTCATACTTATCCCCATAAAAGAAATAGCTGAAATGTGTTAGTGCAATTGAAATCAATGAAGACTCACATGAATTGACAGACCATGTGAGAAGTGTGTTTGGAAATGGAATTAATGGATCACATATTAAATATATCTTATTGTAGATCAACAAGCATGACCGCTTGCAAAAAGATATAAATGTAGATGGGCACAATAATGGCAGCATGAGGGAGGCAAAGGGAGTTCACTGCCCAAGAGATTGTGGTTTAGGCATAAAGGTGAGGTTTATAAGAGCAGAGAGATTGATAGAAGGATTGTGTAAGAGTGAGTGAAAAATTTCAAGAAGTTGGTGATATGTTATGATTTCCTTTAGGAGCTTCAGCATTTGCCTGCTTTGGTTGCAGACTGAACTGCCTTAAATGATTGCCAAAATTCAGATATTACCCTGAACCAAAAAGAGATTTTTTCTACGTAGAATTGTTAAACTTGAATTATTACAGATGATTGGAAAAACAGAGCCTTGCCTGCTCCATGAGATACTGAGAAAGATCTTTCACCCCAGAACCCTTGAGTCCAGATATCATGAAATACCTGATAATAGAAGCAAGAGCAATTGCAGTCAATAAGTTTTCCTAAGCACCCACGAAACACTCCTGATAACCTCTCTTTCTCTATTTTCTTTTTTTCCCTTGTTTGCTAAATACTGTAGTAGTTTCTTTACAGTGACAGACAACACTAACCTGTCATAACCAGGAAGATCTTTAAACTGGTTTGCAACCTGCAGGAGGTCCTTCTTTTTCTCCACTAAGTCGATCTTGTTCATGCATAATACCCGCTTTTGTCCAGAGTGAGCTTCAGCTCCCATTCGTTCGATCAATTTAGTTACCCTTGTATCAGGTCTACATGGTTTAAAAGCATCAAGATCAAAGAATATAAGTGATAATAAAAAACAAAAGCTAAGGAGGAATTTACATTTCAGAGAATATAATCAAAAGACCTAAAAACTCCAGTATTTCGCTAAGCAACAGAACAACCCTAGCTCTAGCTCTATCTTCATTTAGTTCTTCTCATTTCATAATTAGAATATGGAAAGAGACCTATGACCTATACTTGTCAACAGAACTAACTATGTCAGAGCTCAACAAAAGAATACAAATATTTGCTAAGAATACATACAGGGTCATGGAAGTGGAAGATAATAATTACGATAACTTTATGTTTCATAGTATAGAATTAAAGAACCAAATCATAGCAAGTTGGCCAAATGGATCCTAACTTGCAATAGAGCCTCAGTCTAAGTACAACCCACTCATGCCCATTTTATCCTAGGAGTTCTTGGTCTAACTTGCATAATTCCACCTTCATATTCCAAATAAACGACAAGTTCAAATCAAAACACAATTAAGGAACTCAAGCTTTCACATTTTAAAGTGCCATCATCACTAATAAGGCATGAAGATTTAGTGCCAGCATCTTACGCTATAAAAATGTACACTCTTATCTCCCTGCTTTTGAGTATATTGATAATGCAAAGTTTATGGACGTGTGATAGTACATAATGCAAAGACTATGCAATTATGGAACCAACTCTCCAGCCATCGGCTAGATCCATGCTTGCTACATGATCAAACTGCATGCCCCGATATTTCTCTAATGGCGATGTAACAAAGTTATCTGGTAATGTATTTTAAATGAATGACAGACAGAAAAACAACCAGATATTTAGAAATTGAATAGTAACCTGGTAAGGTGCCTGTGAACATCAAATAATACTATGAGCACATCATAGAGTTTGACTGCACTCCAAGCACTTTCAACACGTGCTTTCAAGTCCTTATGGGGAAACCCACTGCAAGTCAACGTAAGCCCGGGGGTATCAAAGAAGCACTGCATTGAATTTAGAAGAAATGAGACTATTATAATGACGGTTTTATAAGATACAAGGCATTTGACTGCCTCAATCTACATCCCTCAGCATATGGTGCAGACCTATGTTGATAATTATCATCATCATCATGCCAGACAAAAACAATTTTGTAATCAATTTAAGCATAATGAGGAAAGACAAACGACTGAAAAATATTCAACAAGCATAAGTAAGTGTGTATTTGGCTGCACATAGTAAAAACAAAAGCAACGTCCCCCCAAAATAAAAAATATTTAGATATTATGAGAAAGTTCCACATCATGACTTTAAAAATATGTAAAACGTGATTAATATTAAAAATAAGGTTTGAAGTGTTTAGTGTTAAGAAAAAAGTAAAATCTCCAACTCTAAAAGCAAAAGTTGAGCAACCTAAAAATAGTGAAAGTCATACCAACCGCACCCCAAAGAACACCAATGGTTTGACAGAAGGGAAACTCTACTATGTACGATGTCAGTCTATGCTAGTCCAATGAACAACTTATCTACAGCTGACTATTAGTGAGACCAGCATAGAGTTTTTGCGCATTCTGGGAATGAATAGCAACAAGTGAAATTATACACAAGAGCATACATTAAAAGAAACATACCATTTGAGTGTCTCCCTTTGTCATAACTCCTAGCACTTCATGAACGGTTGTATTTGTTTTCCGTGAGACAGCAGAAACCTTTGTTCCAACCTACAACAGAAAGTTAAAATTCTAAGTCATCTGCAGATGCCATAAGGTAAAAGTGCTCAATGTAGAGTGTAGAGGAAGCAGAAAATAGTGACAGCAGGTCGAATAACGGAATTGAAGGTACTTAGGCACTTCAATGGTGAATTATATAATTCCTCAAAAACTTCACAAAAGAATAGTCCTGTATGGAAGCTAGATTTGGACAACCAAGCTCCATAAGCCCATGATTCAGGAAAATAGAATATACTTCATTTTATATTCTAAGGCTCCAAAGCTCTTGTTAACAATTATTACTTAATAGATCTATTACATTAGTCAAATTGATGGACTGAATCCTTGGTATTCATCACATGGTCTCTAACAAGGATCAGCCATTTAATTCCAGAAAGTTAAACTGTATTAGCTAAACTGTATTTTTCTTGGCTTCTTAAGAAATCGTATGGGTTCAAGGTCTTTACAGTTTTCTAAACCATGCTTTGCACACCATATTTACAAGACCATGTCAAAACAGACATGACAGATGTCAAAGTTACAGGATTAACACGACAAAAAACCAGTGCGGGAATTAGTGCAGACTCATTATTACAAGTAAAGATAAGCATAAGTTTGTTTCACTAGGAAACTCCCAAACAGAAGACGGATGCAGATGTCGATGGTTGGCAAAAAAAGAAGAGTACCTATAATGCAACAAAAATTCCAAATCGAAAAGGAAGTTTATAGGATATCCAGCTCATGCTCCAGCTAATCAAAGACGGTACAGGTCAAGTGGTCGTCCACAGACTAGCAGGATGAAAGAAGACATGCTAATCTTCAGGAGACTAGTAAAAATAAGTGCTTATCCCTTTTCACTGGGCAAGTAACTTCCTTTAGAACATATATAAGCACGAACTGGCAGTCCCGCTACTAGCTATTTGCAATGAACCTACGAACACTTCTGCTCATAGTGTGCAAATCTGAATACATCACAAAACTTAATCTCAATCAGACACAACGAAATTTAGTTTGACCCACCAACTAAATTAACCTTCCACTAAGTTTCTCCTTTCCCCGATGAACTAGATTGAGGATTACTCAATGCTAAGCTAAAGAACCCATTCCTAAACAGCTCACCATCTCGTGCTCCTCGGAACACATCACGAGAGGTCAACAATCGATCGAAAGACGGCTAAATCGAGAGCAACCTCGGTACAAAAGCTCCATTGCATAGTTCCAAGAATAACTAAGCACATACAGCAACATCCTTGAAATTGCAGGAACCCATACCATATAATTAGTGAGAGCGGACTTCCCAGCATTGGGCGCGCCGATTATTCCAACCGCCAAAGACTTCTGCTCTTCCTCCCTCACCGCCCTCTCCTCCTCGTCGTCCTCCTCATCCGGAGCTGCCAAGGCGGCCTGGAGCAGCGCCTTGGCGAGCACTCTCCGCTTCTCCTCCTCCTCCAAATCCCCCTTCTTGCCCTCCTCCTCCTCCTCCTCAACCTCCAGAACCCTCACGGCCTTATCGCCGAACAACACCGCGTCAGCCCTCCTCCGGTGCTCGTGGCTCCAAGTGGGTTGCCGAGAGGCGCGGCGGTCGGCGTCGGCGTCGGCGGCGGCGGCGGCGGCGGGGAGGACGTAATCGGCGCTGTTGAAGACGGAATCGGAGTCGTTGTGGTCGGAGTCCTCCTGAGGCTGCGCGGAGTAGGGACGGAGCAATAAGGCGGCGGGGGAAGGGCGGGGGCGGGTGTGGAGGGCGGCGAGAGTTCTGAGAGCTCGCAAAGACTTCATCTTTTTTTGTTCTTGTGGGTTGTACAAGGCGGGGTTGCTACAGGAGGAGCTTCATGATTATGAATCTGAATTGAAGAAGAAGAAAGTTGGGTAGACTCTGAGAGAAGAGAGCAGAGAAATGAAGGGTTGTGAGATTTGTGGGTTGTCTTTCTGAAAGCTTTTGGCTTTTGCTTGCTTGCTCCTGTTCTGAGGGTTTTAGGGGTTTTTCTTGCTGCTCTCCTCCTGCTGCTGCTGCCGCCTCTCTCACTCTCCTCTCTCTTCTTTTGTGTGGTTTGGAGTCATGCATTTTATTTACATTTCGTTTGCATCAAAAGTAAAATCCATGGAGTCAGATAAATTATCCATGCCCAAATTGAACGTTCACGAGGGAATTATTTTTAATCTTTTTGGTCATAACATCCGCAGTGAATTTCCTTGCTCTCCTTTTACTTTTGAGACAAAGTAGAATATGGAGTATCACGCGTTCATAAAATTAATTAATTAATAATGCGAATGATGATTCATTTGTAATGTGTTTGGTTAAATGAAATCGGCCTCCAATAAATTACATGTTCGATCGAAATAATGAATATGTTCAATAATTTTTCTAATGTTATCTGCAATGTTTTAGCATGATGTTTGGTGAATTTTTGTACCCACCCCGTGGTTTTTCCCTCTTACAACCAAACAATTTCATTTGTGTCTTTTTTTTTAAAATCTCCGCTAAGAAATTCCATCTGGGGAAAGAATTCACAGCAATTTTGGAAAGTGAAGTATAAATAGCCGAGGCGAGGAGCAGGATCACCGGCCGACGACCCAACAAGGCAAAGGCGTATCAAGCAGGAACAGCAGCGAGCGCATCGTCGTCTCCTTCCGCTCGCTCGCTCGCTCGCTGGTTCCAAAGCTTGCAGCTTGCAGCTTCAATGGAACGACGACATCGCCACGCGAAGCGAGCTCGTTGAGCTGATCCCCGGCATGCCCATCATCCATACCGCCGCACACGCGCTCAAGTCGAAGAAGCCCACCTACCTCCCTCCCCTGCTGCGTCGATGTAACCCCTCCTCCTCTCCCCTCCGCCGCCGCCGCTGCTCCTCCTCCTCAGCCCTCGCCGTCCCGACCCACGAACCCGTTTCGCCTCCCGAGCCCCCCGTTCCCGACCACATCTTCAGTTCCGGCGCCAAGTCGGGAACTTACACTCCGGGCGACTCCACATTCTATTCTCTCATCGACAACTACGCCCGGTTGGGCGACTTCGGCTCCTTGGAGCAGGTCCTGCGTCGAATGAAGCGCGAAAGGCGCGTGCTTGTCGAGAGGAGCTTCGTCAGCATCTTCAAGGCTTACGGCAGGGCGCGGTTGCCCGAGATGGCCGTCGATTTGTTCCACAGGATGGTCGACGAGTTCCAGTGTAAGCGGACCGTCCGGTCCTTCAATTCGGTCCTCAACGTTATTATCCAAAATGGGCTTTATCATCGTGGGTTGGAGTTCTATTCTTATGTCATTAGTTCTAGCCAGATGAATATCTCGCCGAATGTGCTTAGTTATAATCTGGTCGTGAAAGCCGCGTGTAAGATGGGAATGGTTGATAAAGCAGTCGAGCTGTTCAGGGAAATGCCTCTGAGAAGCTGTGTGCCCGATGTGTTCACGTATTGCACTTTGATGGATGGGTTGTGCAAGGAGGGTAGGATCGAGGAGGCGGTTTCCTTGCTGGATGAGATGCAAATGGAGGGTTGCTTTCCAACTGCCGTGACTTACAACGTTTTGATCAATGGGTTGTGCAAGAAAGGTGACTTGAAACGTGCAGCCAAGCTGGTCGACAATATGCTTCTTAAAGGATGTGCTCCAAATGAGGTGACTTACAACACGCTCATTCACGGTTTGTGTCTCAGGGGGAAGTTGGAGAAGGCTGTAGACCTTTTGAATCGGATGGTTGCTAGTAAGTTTGTGCCCAATGATGTCACTTACGGAACAATTATCAATGGACTTGTTAGACTGGGACGAGTCATTGATGGGCTTCAGGTATTGAAATTCATGGTGGAAAGAGGATCCCGTGCAAATCAGTATGTGTACTCCACCCTCCTTAGTGGGTTATTCAAGGAGGGAAAGTTTCAGGAGGCAAGGAGATTGTGGCGGGACATAATTGAAGAGAGATGCGAACCCAATACTGTAATGTATAGTACTTTTATTGATGGTTTATGTCAAGAAGGGAAGCCGGAAGAAGCCAAGGAAATTCTGTTGGAAATGATGAATAAGGGGATTGCCCCCAATGCTTTCACTTATAGCTCATTGCTGAGGGGTTTTCTCAGGACAGACAAATCAGAGAAAGCTATTCTTATGTGGGAAGAGATGGAAAATAACAATGACTTTACCAATGCTGTCTGTTATAGCGTTTTTATCCATGGATTGTGTGAGAATGGAAAGCTGGAGAAGGCTATGATGGTATGGAAGAACATGCTTGCTAGAGGATTCCAACCTGATGTTGTGTCTTACACTTCTTTTATTAAAGGCTTTTGTGATAATGGAGAGCTCAAAGAAGGTCTGAAGCTATTTAATGAGATGCTCTGTCAGGGGCCCGGTTGTCAACCTGATGTCATCACTTATAACATACTTTTCAATGCATTATGCAAGCAGGGTGACATCTCCCATGCCCTAAATCTTCTGAACAGTATGCTGCATCAGGGATGTGATCCTGACTTGTACACATGTAACATATTCCTAAAAGCTTTAAGCGAAAAGTTAAATCCACCTCAAGATGGAAGGGAATTTCTAGACGAGCTAGTGCTACGTCTATTCAAACGCCAGAGAGTTGTGGGAGCATCTAGAATATTAGAAGTGATGCTGCAAAAGTATTTGCCTCCAAAAGCATTTACTTGGGAAAAGGCTGTTCAGCAGCTTTGCAAACCTAAAAGGGTTCAAGCTGCAATTGACAGTTGCTGGAATGACCTAGTTTGCTGACATTTTCCTGGTGAGTGTCTTCTTTTTATTACACTACATATTTGTCGGTTTATTTTTCAGAACTAAAATGTTTAATTAATATGCTCATCTACATGCCAAATTTTGGTTTGGTCAAAGCTAGATAAGCCGAGGGTTGTTAGCTGGAGAAACCATTTGAACGTTGTTGCTTTGATGTCATCAATATGATTTCAATGTGGCCTATTGTGCGAATCCACTAGTATATTTCAGCTATTCACTGACATTAGGTTAAGGAGATCAATTGTTCGATTGAGGCTAACCTGTTAAGACTGCCATGTGGACTGTTCTCTCTCTATATATCCAACAGCTTTCTTGGGCAAAGCAATGGGTGACACTATCCTATCATGTGTGCTATTGTTCCCTTCAGGAGACTGAGACCAACATTTGGAAGATCTCAAAGCTTTTGTTGCTTTATTTGGTGTATTGTTCTGTTAATCAAATACTGACTTTAGAACCATTTACAAGACTTCAAAACTGTGCATGATGATCATTTGCTGAATCTTCCTGAAGCACTATATCATGCTGAATAAGATATTGTTATATTGCTTTAACTCTGTGGATTGATGATTTGGATATCACTGATATCGGGGCGCCCACATTATTTTCTCTTGCTGCTCCCATACACGTATTAAATTTTCACTTCAGTATATGCTTTCTATGTTTGGTGGATGGGAACTATAGTTGGAGTTTCAGCATGGATCTGCTTATTTCAAGTATCTTACAGCAGAACTGGAGGGGAATATGTCAACAATCTCAAGATCTTGGTGCCTAAAGTTGGAAGATGCATGGATGCATCGGGAAAGGTAATGGTTGTTTGTGCAGAACAGCATTATCTTATTGCTTTTGATAATTGTTCGAATTACTCCTTCAGGAATTAAACTTTGGAAATGCTCTCACTCCTGCACGCACACAGAAGCACATTTGTACTACCTAGCTATTCTTCCTTCAAAACATCACAAGCTTACAGAGGTAGTTTTACCAGTTGACTGTTTTATCGTAACCATCTGTTAATGCCAATGTAGTTTAAAGACCTTGGCACAAAAGCCAATGGAGATGACACGGGAAGTCGGGGGAAACATATAGTCAGAAATTGTGAGAGGGAAGTTGTTCAGCAAGTTTTGTCTGGTACAGTTTATATCATACCTTTTGCCTCTGGATGATCTTAAATAAATAGTCATTGGAATGTTGACTGATGTGATGATGTGGCCATTTTAGAAAATTCGATGTGCTGTTGAGCATTGATTGGTGGGCTGGAAAGAGTTAGGAGATGGTTCTTTTAGGATTGAGTAGCTAGTCAATTCCCACTAACATCACGAAAGATTGTGGTTCGGAAGAAAGGCTCTAAGGCCAGGTACTATGTTCTAACCCGGTTTCTTGGTTGCTATATAAACCTCTGTATCGGTTTGTTCTGGTAGGTGATCCTGATTTTATGTCTTGTTACTGCTCTATCCATGCAAAGAGTATCCTTAATCTCACGGCATGCAAACTAAAAGAGGAGTTAACAGTTGAGATCTGCCTATGTCTGGGATTTACTTCTTGTCCTCCAGGTTAGATTATGGTAGAAAAGAATTCAACATCAGGAACTTGTTACTCTTCTCCTCTAGGCCATTGTTCCAGTCTTTTATGAGGCATGTTGTTTGTAGTGCAGTCGCCCTACTTGCTAATGTTGTGATGACAGAGCATCAACATACCCAGGAAGATGATGAACAAGGTTGGATGCAATGCAAGAAGGAGCTATAAGATGCACAGAAAATATTGTTGTTTTTGGGTTGCATGAGGGATGAGAAGTATCGAGATAGAGATCCAGTTCTCCCAGCCAAAATAGAAACTTCCTGCTCTGACTTGATGTTGTATTGTTGGGACCGGTCCAATTGTCAATTTATTCTTTGCCAAAATGTCCATCATCTGTTTGAAGGCATTTCCTTCTTATTTCTTACAGCAATTGATTGTACCTCATCGATCACTACTGCATAGGAAAGCTTTCTCAGTTAGTTCTGTCTTTCACAATCATGTTCATCGGACAGTTCTCTTTTGCACTGATTTGGGTAACGTTTCATTCAGGCGATGTAAGATCTAGACTTGCCGAAAGAAGAACTACAATGTAAATCTCTGTGGATGGAATAGAGGAAAAACCTCGAAAAATGGTACAAAAAGATTGCAGGGTCTTATTTGGACAAACAAAGACAGATGCATTTGCCATGTTCTATGCCCAGGTAGCCAAGAGAGACATGGAGGCAGAGCCCAAGAGGAGGGAGAGATTTGCACCCATCTGGAGCTTGAGATTCTGGAGCATGATGGGGTTCATGTGATCGGCTGCAATCAGATCCACGAGTGCCATGTAAGTCAGTATCCCAGCCGATGCAGAGTTAAGCGACCCTTCCACGATGAGGGCGCTTGGCTTGCCCTCCCCATATATCCTCGACATCCCCATTCCCATTCCAATTCCTACTGGCGTCGTGAGGCAGAAGAACGCCATCATCGCCGCTATTTTCCGGGACTTGAACTTCGCCTGAGAAATGCACCCTCCAAGTCCGATGCCTTCAAATAACTGGTGAAAGGTTAATGCTGCAACGAGAGGCTTGATGGTTCTAGGACTCTCGGATGCTCCTAGTGATACTCCTATTATCACTGAATGGACCACCACCCCCAATTCCAGTACCTGCAGTCCAATTCCATTCCAAGGTGCCAAAGCACGATTCAGACTCTTTGATTTAATCACCAAGAGACAACACTTGTTTTGTCGAAAGGCTAGAATATATTCTCAGCACCAGCTGCGGTGGAGCTTTCAAGTCAATGAAATGCTCATAGCCCCACCACCAGCCTGCACGCAAAATTATATATATATCTCTATCTGACCTCGTATCATTTATGTATATTGGATTACTCTTAGTTACAATTGCCTTTTAATTAATGTGGCGGATTGTGTATCAGATATGTCAAAAATGGACAGTACGATGTTACAGATAATTCATCAAGGTCTTGATAAACTGGCATGATAACTCATACATTTGACAGTCCCGTTCTATATGAATTTCGACCTTAGAAATACGCTAAGAGGATTGATTTTTCTTTTCTTTTTCTTTTTTTGGGTTTTTCTGTAGGGGTTCCCAGTTGGTGCTCCTAAAGGCTCAGCCCGTAACTTAAAAAATTTCGGCATTCGGGATTGGCTTAGAACTACACCAAAAGTTAATTGCTTGAACAGTCTATTAAAATAAAATAAATAAATTCTGCTCACTTTCGAATGAATAATGAAAATATTTATTGCTATTTCTGCTTTTTCAAGTACTCCTATTTGTACTCAAAAAATTACTTGGGGGCGTTTAACAGTAGATAATGATTTGGACATCAATTGAATCAAGAAAGTGAATGAACTGTCGGTGTGTTTAGAATAACTTTCTCGTTTTCACTTGATACCTAATTCCGACATGGCCTAGTTTTGAAGTTTTGAAACCCTGGGAACTTAAATGAACAAAAGCCACATTTTAATCCAACTCTTGCAGAAAATTTCTAACCTTTCAAATGGTTCCAGATCATTTCAAATAACATGCATCCAAGAAAATGCAAACTGATATATGAACCAGGGTCTTCGTCTTAACCTGAGAAATGATTTGATGCCTTGTGAGCTGAGAGGACTTGGAGTCGTGGGCGGAGCCGTGCGCATGTCCATGAGTCGCATGGGTGTGCACGTGCACGTGTCCCTCGTGCATGTCCATCTCCTCGTCCCCCTTCCCCGCCGCAGCCGGCGGCGGCTGCAGCACCTCGTCGGCCGCCTTCCCAAAATGCGAACGCTCGAAGTAGCTGGTCGCGAAGGTGTCCACCATCATCGTCCCGATCGCCGCGAGCATGGCGATGAACCCAGCGAAGGGGAAGTTGTGCCAGGGGGTGTCGCCGAGGGCGGGGCTGGCGAGGCTGGCGAAGGCGTCGGGGAGGATGTGGACGAAGGCCGTGGAGAGGATGACGCCGGCGGCGAAGGACTTGACGAGGAAGAAGATGGGGTTGTCCGGGTGGAGGGAGGGGAGCTTCTTCCCTAGAATAGGAAGCGATACGCCGAGGAAGCTGGCGGCGAGGATGGAGAAGATGGCCGCCAGCTTGTACTTGAGAGCTTGGTGCTTAGCGCTACCGTAAGATTTCTCGGGATCAGGGAACTGGGTTTCGGTCGTGCTCTCGCACCTGCACTCGGCAGATGGAGCGAGCAGCACGAGGAGCGCAAGCGACAAGAAGATGCACGAGAACTTGAGCTTCATCGTCATCGTCATCATCATCATGGCGTCTTCTTCTCTCTGGTTTCTTTTCTGGTTTCGAGACAGAAATGACGGTACTGCTGCTTCGGGAGTCGGGAGTATGTATTTAAGGGTCTCCGAGCGAGTTATGCTGCTTAGGTGGTACGTCCAGACGACTGGTTTATTAAAAAAAATTGATGTTTCAACCCTAAAAGAGGAAATGATGAAGGGGGCATATTCGTTCAAAACCCTTTTGATGTCATCGGAGACGTTTTGTTCATAATAATTTGCCAAACATTTTAAAAAAGAAAAGAAAAAAATTGTTATAACATAATGTAGATTCGATCCTAGATCTTATCATATCGTCGCAAAGAAATTACACCGTCCATTCAACTCGACAGTATAACCGTCTCCATTGGACCTAATAGGATGACCTGTCTCGAACGTGGCTAGAGCCGAGGGCGAGATTCTAAAGTAAATTTCGATCGTTCAAAACTCTTTTGATGTCATCGTAGATGTTATGTTCATATTAATCTACCAAACACCTTATCAAAAAAAATATATAGAAGAAGAAGAAGAAGAAGAAAAATCACTATAATATATTATCGATTCGATCCCTAGATCTTATCATATTGCTACGAAAAAGTTACACCATTCACTGAGCTTAAGTATGACTCGTTTCTCACCAAATCTGATAAGATGCCCCGACTTGAAGATAACTATAGCTGGGGGTGAGATCCTTACGTCTGAGTTCAAACAAGTGAATTTCGAGTGGTAGCTCCTTAACTTTAGATTCCTTAAATTAATGATGAAAAGAGGAAAGATCAAAGTTGCGTTGTGAGTGAGGAGTGCGGAAATATGGCGACATGCAGAGCCCATGCAGGCGGTGAGGAACAGGAGGGGATGAGACAAGTGTGTGGGCGAGCCACCCCGGATGTCGACATTATGAGTTAAGATAGATAGCATCCCTTAAATTCTAAGTGATAGTCGTTAAGAAAAAGTTCCCCTTAATCTCTCTTCTCCCTCTCAAAAGGCCGCACCTTTTTCGCTGCCGTCGTGCTTTAAAGGAGCTTAAAGTGACCGGCTGGTGGTGGAGAGGGCATGCATCATCGCATCATCACATTGCACTCCACTTACCACCACTCACAGCCCCATGTCTGCATCGTTTCACACCTCACGAGGTGGTCTTGGACACATCATTTACTATTGCGACAACAACGCAGACCGGTCTTTCCTCTGTTTTGACCCAATTACTGATCAGAGGAAGTGAGTGAAAGGACGTGAAGGCCCACCTAATTCGTCAGTCCGATAGATGAAGAGAAAATACGTAGAATAACCGCACCACTTCAAATTTCCAAATGAGTATGGTTTAAGATCTAAGTAAATCCTTAAAAAAGCTTTATCTTAATTTAATCTAAATCTCGAGACTTTCCAAATGTAAATCATCTATAGAGTATTCCTTCCTTATTGGGAAGATAAATAAACAAATGGGAACTTTGAAATATTGCATATGTAAGTACCAACACGTTAAATTAAAGAACGTAATCTTTTCAATTCATCTAAATTACTAGGGACGTGGGGTGGCCCTAACACGAAACGAAAGTTCCTTGCTTTGGTTGCACAACTCTAAAACGTTGAGTCATCTTGGGGAACTAGATTATCAAGCTCTATACCTTGTAATCTACTCAATTGAATTTTCTAAATTTTTATGTTGATCGAACTTTTTGATTTATACATAAGGTAGGATTACAATATGACAAGTCGGCTCGAATCTGTAAGTTTTGAATTGATGAAATAAGTGACGCTTGTTAACCATACTCAACAACCAGAATATGCACTTTTTGAAAAACTGATCATACGTGTCGTGCGAAAAGTCGAACTCCGTGTCTTTTTAATGTAGTTGTATCTTTAATGAGGGGTCCGAAAGACTGCTTTGTTTATGCAAGATCCTACGGAAAGAAGGTGCTTCAGAAGTCCTTTCGATGGAGGAAGTATGAGGAGAACCAACAAGGAAAGTCCTCTTCGCTTGTCCTACCATATTGCCCTTGCAAAGCAACGGCGCTGGCCATTCTCTTTTTCTGATCAGCAGAATCCTACACGGAACCCCCAACCACGGAAGTGATTGGAATAGCAGTACCAATGAGAATAAGGTCAAAGACGACATGTTAAAGGTACACTTTTGATGCACGGAGAGAGAGAGAGAGAGAGAGAGAGAGAGAGAGAGAGAGTTTCAGTGCCTGGCATAGGTTCTAAGCTAAGTTCATCCAGCTTCAATGCTGGGGAACCCTATGCTTCGAGCACTTGTCTTTGTATAATGCTACGGAAGTAAAACGACGCATCATCGCTTGCCCATTTGCCTACACTGCTCAAGCTTCACCTTGTCTTCATCACCTCCACCCTTAGTGCTATGCTCGCATTAATACCCCGCCATTCACTCTCTCTCTGAAATCTGTTTTTCTTAGATTTACCATATCTAAGTGTTTGTTGGGTACCACTTGGGATGTGATGTTAGCACTAGGTTCGTATGAATTGATATTAGAGCCATCCGCCTTATCAAAAATTGCAACCGAGTGACGGGAGTTATGGCCCTCGCAGTGCTCCCGGTATTGTAGTGGCTTAGCCCACTTTGAAGGGATGAGATTCTGATAAGAGAGTTTGTACTTTGGTCTTCAGAATTCTCCTCCGTTCCAAGTTTATTATTCACAATCACTCGTC
Source organism: Eucalyptus guilfoylei (assembly GCA_016097605.1). Taxonomy (NCBI): domain Eukaryota; kingdom Viridiplantae; phylum Streptophyta; class Magnoliopsida; order Myrtales; family Myrtaceae; genus Eucalyptus; species Eucalyptus guilfoylei. The sequence continues at coordinate 10,356,687 of CM027863.1, forward strand.
TCTTTAGATTGGAAAACGATGAATTCATTTAGACAGACATCTACTGCCCAAACACCTTCACAGCAACACAGCAGCACATAAACTGAAAAGTAGCAGCAGAGACTTTGCTAAAGTAGAGATGGTAATCGCAGCTTAAGAAATCCTCTTGATTAATCAAATTGCACTGTACATGGTTGAAGAGTTCTTTACATGTGGGTTTCGAGGAAAGCCAAGACTGAGAGACCAGCAGCCCAAACATCATCGTCCAACACGTGCTCCTCCGGCGAATGACTCACACCTCCACGACAACGTATAAAGATCATTCCTACCTGTAGATACACATACATACCTCCACATAAGGTACCAGTTCTTCCTTTTCAATCACCACTGCCGACCAAACTGTGGGAAAGCACAAGGGATGTGGAGGCCATACCTTGCTTAGATGTGAGATGGCCATGGCATCGTGTCCGGCTCCGCTCATTAGCACTGGAACTTCATCTAGGAACTGATTATCTGACATCCTCTTGAGCGCAGAGTCAGCTGCAAATTTGAGCTGTCGGCGCAACTCGTCATCACACATAACGGCACCTGCATCATGCTGTTCATCACCAAAACATAAGTACCTGCATACATAGTAAAATAAATTAAAAGAGGAGATGCACAAGGCAATTAGACATCCCACCTTGCGCTCAATGATGCAGGAAACAGAACGTCTGTCGCATATCTGATACATCCTGTTAGATAATTCATAGATCACCGCTTCACGTCCCATATCATCTATTGCACGTATGTCCACCGTGAATACCACCTGCCACCGGGAAAATTAAATCGCTCCACATGGATGAATAATTCTGAGCTATCTTTAGACAGCCTTGCCATAATAACCAGAAGGCAGATGAACAATTTCTTACTTGGCCTGGAATGACATTACTTGCACTTGGCCACGATGATATCTCTCCAACAGTGCAAACAAGTGAAGTGGAAAGTGACTGCACCGTCGAATCCTTGCAGTGACCATCGAAGGAGAGAAAATCTTCAGGACGTTTACAAAGACTTTCCAGTAACACAATGAGTTCAGCTGCAGCTGACATAGGGTCCTGACGCATAGACATTGGAACCGTACCAGCATGCCCCTGAGAACCTCTGACAGTTACCTGCAAAATATTGTCGAAAGGTAGAGAGCTTCACAGTCTATAATGTATGCATTCTTCTGGAAGGGTCACTAACAAAACTCAATAACTAAACATAAGATATTGCACTCTGGCATATGAATAATCTGTAGGAATATGGCCCAAGAAGAGATTTTCCTAGGGTTAACTGTTGAAGGCCTATTGCCTCTCATCATATTGACAAATTATGCAACTTAGATGGATGATATGAAGGCTAAGTGTGATCCTATTCCCAATATAATGCACACCATTAGCTATAGCAAAATCGTGTGAAGAAATTACCTCTAACAGAAAATAGTAAACTCTCACAGGCCTTAACCGATTCCCTTACGCAACGAGATCTTCTAATATTAACTAATTAAACAGGGTGCATGGTTAATTTCAAACATCCATTATACCTTCAATCTTGTCTGTCCAGCAATTCCTTTCACCACACCGAGAGGCAAACCCCTCCATTCCAGTACAGGTCCTTGTTCAATGTGAACCTACAGGAGCAGAATAGACAACATCAGAAGTTAGACAATGGCTGTACTCAGCTGGTTTAGCAAGGCAGAAAAGGAATATACCTCAACATAACCCCAAACAGAATCTCGGTCATACTTGAGGCTGTGTAAGTTTTCCTCACTGATTTGTATGGAGTTCTCTTTAAGAGCCCCTTGTACAGTTACACCGCTGCATAAACATTGGAATAACTACATTGATAATGAAAACAAAGGGTGAAAAGAAGAAGATGGGAGTTACTCAAGAAACCTTTTATCAGAAAATTGCAAGGCTGAAGCTGGCAATATTCCAGCAACAGCAGCACTACCTAGGAAGGTAGATTGGAATCTAACTCCCTCTTCATCACTAAATGCGATTACCTAAAAAGTTCCAAGACGAAGGCAGATGCTTGATTAGATTTCAGATATGGTCAGTCCAATCATCGGTGAGGTAGCAACAGATACAGGAAATCAGTGACGACCTTTGGATAATTAGTTGGCTGCATTCAACGCAAAACTATAAACAGGAGAGCATGACTACTGGAAATAAATGATCTAATCAAGGTCTGTCTAATCAATCATGGAGTCAAAGAGTGAACTTCTTCTGGATTACCACCCATTTCTCTCTGGCACCATGAGATAGAATTTCGGTTTGACCTCTGAACTGAATATTTTGACAATCCCACTCAAACATATGTAATTTCCTACATGAATTGAATCATTCAAATCTGTCACCTCCAAGGAGATGGTTCTCCCACATAGTTAACCATAAATACATATAACATAATTTTCTAGCAATGACTGTGATTTCAGGTGCTAGATATCCTATTCCAGATAAACTCCTAAAGGTTAAGACTGAAAAGAAAAATCCACACCTTCCAGTGCATCCAGCAAATGTCAATTCTGGGCATTTGAATAATGATGCAAGAATGCTACTCTATAGGCAAAATAGTACATGGCCAAAGGCACGAATGAAGCTTCAAGAACAATAGGCAGCAAAATTTTCATATACCTCAACAGGCCGCAATAGATTACCCAACTTTCCACGGGCATTCAGAACCTTCAGTGCAGATATTGCTGAGACAACACCTAATGATCCATCGAATATTCCAGCATCAACAACAGTATCCTTTGTCAAACAAAGAACTATCGGATATTAGAACAAATGTTTGAGACACGTGTCCTGATGGTTACAATTTGTAGGAGCCACGTAAAGCTGATGTATAAAAAATGGTGCCTAAGTGTGAAACAGAAAAGAGCCTATTCATATATACAAAAGAAGATAAAAGCAAATACCAAGTGTGAACCGATCAAAATAGCCTTGGAACTTGCATTGATCCCATCTACTCGACCATGCACGTTGCCCATTTGGTCGATCCATCTAAATAGAGCACCAAGGTATCAGCAGAGTATCTCAATTTCAATAAGAGCAAGGGAGAGAAAAGCAAGAAGCTAACGTTCTCAAGCCGGCATCCTCCATCCACCCACGTATAAGATTCCCAGCCCTCACTGAAGCAGGGCTCATGAATGTCCTCTCAAGATAAGCCTCAGCATCACTGACCTGTTAATACGGCCACATCTATTAAACTTCTCATGGAGACCTCCACACTTATTCATAAGCAGAAGATTATTGCAATGTCATTGTCAACTAGTTCCTAGATAAGATCATTATGCAAAACTAGAAAATATTTGCTGTAAAGTCAGGATCAATGGATCAAGCTAGTAGATCATCAATCAGAGGCAGCAAATTAGGTGAAAAATCACTTCCACTGAAAATTCAGAATTCAGATCGCATTCAAGAACCTAATTCAGTTTCTCCCAGCTAGCTGTCTTGGATGATAGCTTTTATGATAATAAGAGACCGAAATTCAGCAGAAAGTCAAGACCCTTTCTTCCTTCCTTCATCTTTTTTCATGCTTCAAGACCAGAAAAACTTATTTTAACATTTAGCATCAAACTCATGCTTTCGAAAAGCACACTATCCAAGAAAAAACACAATCGCAAAAAGGAAAACCTTTCCAAGCTCATTGAGTCTAGCCACGGCCTCGTCCCTTAAAATCTCTGGATACAAATCATCCTTTCTGCTTTCAAGATTTTGAGCACTCCATGAACCTGTCCATGTCCATGATTTCCTCACTCATCAGAAACGCCAAAATGCAGCCACACATGCTCCATCAAAGTTTAACAAGAATAAAATGATTTAAAAATTTGTAACTCCTTTCAACCGATGCTTCAGGGACGTGCAAAAGGACATCCGCATTAGTACAAACGTCCGAGTAAAAAAGTACATCCTCCCGAATGGTGAAAACGACTCTCAAGTCCTAGACAAAACATCAAAGAGCAAGTACCAAATAGAAAAAGCATGAAAAGAATTGGTCAAAATCGGATCTTTTTGTCAAAGGTGCGAACCTTTCATCATTTAAAAAAAAGAAAAAAAAAAGTTGATGCACGCCTACGATCTACGAGCAGGCGCATGCTCCTGACACGACGTTGATTGGAGGGAGAGAGAGAGAGAAGCAAAGCGACGCGAAAATTACCAGCAAATGCGAGGGTCGAGAGCAGAAAGAAGAAGGTAAGAGAGAACATCAGACGACCCATGGCCAGGCTGAATCCAAGACTCGATCTTGAAGGTCGAAAAAGGACTTCGGAAAACTGGGTGAGCGCGACTCGGAGAGGAAAGAAATCGCCCCCGCACCCAGTTTCCCGATATCACGACAGCCGGAGCGCTTCAAATCCACTCCAAGACCGTTCCTTTTCCCTTTTATCGTCCAGGAGACGAACGTTCTCGAAATGGGTCTGCTTTATTACCCCGTCCGGCACTGCAGAAACGGGGAGGGAAGAGGAGGAGGAGGAGGAGGAGGATGTACAAGAGAAGCAGATCACGGAACGAGAGAGCACGAGACCAAGATGGCCACTCACCCTGCACTCGGTGGTGTGGCCCGTGACGATTCTCCTCGTGGGCCCCCCCTTGTCTGCGTTTGTCCAGATTCTCTGCCCGTGTCTTGTCCGCATATTCACCTTTTTGGCTCGGCTTTTATATACTGCCCCTGCCCATGCAACCCCGCCACCCGTAACGTCCTCCTCCTCCTCCTCCTCCAGTTCTCCTTCTCCTCCTCTTCCGGGGGGACCTTTCTTTGCTTTCGTCACGGCATCGGCCGCCATTGGTTTGAATAGTAAGGAGCAAAACATGGGAGATTCACGTCCACTTCCTTCGGATATTACACAAATCTTGTTGATGGACATTGGACGCGTTGGGATTGGACGACGCAAGTTGATGGCGGCCGGCGTAAGGGACGGGAGACTAAAAAAAAGAAGGGACCTTGCGGGCCCCACGCATGCCCGTGTGCGCCACGTCACCATCCACGACCCCATTTATATTATCAACTTCAATTGCGATCTTTCTTCTCTTTTTATTACAAATCCTGTCCAAGAAATTTTTGTTGTCTATCCCCACGCTATGCAGCGAGATTGGCGCTGCCACCTAGCCACTCCACGATTGTCTTACTGCTTATTCAGGAATGAATCCGAATAAGTGCCGTCTAGTGGGTTCTGATCTGGATCTATGTTGTGCATCCAGGTCACTGCTTTTCTTCCATTATCTGAATCCTGCCTTCAGATGCGATTCACGACGCCATATGATATTTTAACCATATGGGCTGCTTTTCTTCATGGTGTTGGTGCGCTTGAGAATGTTTCTCGAATCTGAATTTGGGCACGCGAAGTCCCTCAAGCAAGAGCATCGAATGTTTGGCAAATCTTACAGAAAACTTTTGGGCTCGAATCTACATTGAAAATGCTCAAAATCCCACAGTAACTCCCACCCTTCTTTGACATTTCAGCTTTCTTGATAGACGACTTTAGTCCTATCAACTACATATATTCCCTCTTCTGCACCTGGTAGTCAGAGGCGGGGTTGTGCGACACAGGCGTCGCCTCCCTGTAACTACAGGGGTGGCGGCATTTCTAGGTTCTGAATTACCCGAGGACAGGCATAGAAAATTGTTAAATCACAGCAGCAGCATCTTGGTGCAAGCTGGTCATGGAACTATGTTGCACAGCTCATTTTAAAGTCAACATAGCACGGCAGGATGTTGACCCTGGGGAAAGACAATTACAATTCTCAAGCACGGCAAAGAATCTTATAAGCAACGACAACGATGTTGCCGACGTGTTCATTTAATCAGCCGCCACTGGAATCCTGGTGTCTGTTCAAAGCCAACCCATTATCCGAGATTCATTGATTCAACATAGCCGCCGGCTTGGGAGGAACTGGGATTTACGTAAAGCTTCCCAGTTTGACGCAGAATCGGATTGCGAGTTGCTGCATGGAATTCAACCGGTATTGTTGCAGAAGGCCCCGTACAACTTGACATCACTCATAGTCTCTTCCATGGCGATGCATATCTTCTCTTGAAATCGACTAATGGTGTCACGGGCAGGGCCAACAAGTCAACAACGTGTTTCGCGGATCTAACAAAGGAATCGGAATTGTATACTTGGATCAATCGAGTGGTCCTTCCGAGAAATTGATCAGGTTGTGGTTGAAAGGAACAATGCCAACGGGATGAATGCGACATCAACAGTTTGCTTGAGAATCTACCGGGAGGGAATGGGACATCATGGACAGTCGATTTCACCTCAGTTCTTTCATTAATCAATGAAAGGCAGAATGAATATGATCCGATTGTTGGTTGTAGCTGAATGGAAGGATCAGTGACTGAGAATGGATTTTAGCAGTATATCATCATCGAGTATGCGATCTGGTCGGGGATGGCGAACATATGATTAGAAGCATCCAGCACATCGCTTTTCTCAAAATAAAGCCAAAACTATGCGCGCTAGCAAAATTTCATGTCATCCTCCACTTAACCATTTTCAAACTCATGGATGATGGAAAATGACAAGGCTAAATAATAATAAAGGCATTAAAGTTGTGTCCCTTGGTTTCACCGAGGAGATGATGAAAGGACAATTCCAGAAGGTGGATAGATTCGATGAGTAAATTGACAAAGGGCGCTTAGGATTCACTGTTGATTTTGGATAAAAAAGTGAATGATAAAAAATTTAAGGGTATCAACATTGGAACCGTGGTCCCTAGCATGTAAATTGTAGAAAAGTAAAGATAAATTGCAGAAAAAACGATGAGTTACGTAATTTATTGAGGATGTCCCTCTTACAAAGAGTACGATGTTTATATATATATAGCCCACAATCAACGATTACAAGCTGTTGCTAGATTTTCACTGCTCAATGGTTACATCAACTCCATCACCCTAGCGATTACATCGATGGTTACATTGAATCTACTACTCACGGTTATATCGACTCAACCCTTGACAATTATCAACTCTATCACTTGACGTCTAACAACTGATGGCCAAACTATCAACTACAACACTTGGACATTTTTTGGTATCAACATATGCCCCATTATAAAAGAATCAATTGATTCATCAATCATTCAATTCTTTTAAATTAAATAATCGAGAGTCATTATATACCCTTCAAATTTGACTTTCCCTGCTAAATCGCCTCTTGAATTCTTTTCCTAAAGACAATACAATCAATTGTATTATGATTCAATGAGTGGTGCCACGTGCAATATTTTTTTGTTTGCTAAATCTTCTTTGCTTGGAATTACTTAGTCTTTGATTAATTTAATCAAGCCATCTTTCCAAGGACGTCGAAGGTTTTGTCCATTTTAATGATGTTGAACTAGTATATTTGAGTATCTTTAGCTCTAGCCATTATTGCTTCAATTTTTTTTAGGAGATTTTAAGGCTGAACAAAAGTACGGATTGTTGGCAGTCACTTTTATCATAGCAACTTCAGTAATTTCATCTTGGTCAAGTTCATCCACTAACTCATATCTTTACATTAAAATCACGTTTTGTATAAAGTTTTCATGTGGTCATTTATTTCTTTTTTAAGTAGTTGCTAATACTTAGTCATTCTTGTCGTCAATTGGAATAAATCAGCGAAGTCTTGGCATTCGAAACTTTCCTTAATGTTGAATTTCAACCCACTAAAAGCCAAGTTTGTGAAATCTTTCTCTTAAAGAGGAGTGAGGCATCTATTTCTAGCCTTCTTAAATCGAGTAATTAATTGATCGATTGACTTGTTCTTATATTGATAGAGTCTTCCAAATCAGTAATTGATACCTCAGGTAAGAACAAAATTGATGGTGAAATTGTCTTTCCATCTCAGTTTACTAATCGACAAAATTGGATGGTATATTAGTTTACCAAGTGAAATCAATTTTTGACAAAGACTAAGAAAATAACCTAAGTCTTATAAATTCATTTGTCCTTGCTCTACCACATTGGGCTATGAACACCAACATGCTTGTCCATTGTTCATCTTCTTTAGTAAAGATGACAAAGTCAAGTGTTTTGAAGCCTCTAGAAAATGTTTGGTTATCAACCCACTCACGAAAAGGTTTCCTATATATAGGTATTATAACACCTTTATCTAACCCTAATTGTTGTCAAACTTCATCAAACCGTGTAGGGGTCAATTGTGGATTATATTAGCTATCTTACCCCCTAGGTGGTGGTGATGGTTTTGCCAAATTATTTCTATTAATATTAATCGGCAAATTAAGCCTACAAGGAATATTCACTGTTATCATACCAATGGAGCCACCAGCCTGTCATTCCTAATATTTGGTAGTTGACTAGCATGTCGATCAGTTTGGTTCGCCAAATCACTGTTATTAATTTCGTTTTTTTTTTTGCTCGAAATTAATTTGCTTATTTTGACTAGCAGTAGTTTGATTATTTCCATTAATCTGGCCTTAATTAGAAGATTCAAACATAATTCTTATAGGGGTTGACTACTATAATTGACATTATTAGCATTAATAAATGGAGAGGGATTAAGAGTGTACTCTATTACCACTAGATTTGCTTGTAGTGGTTGGTTGAATAATCTCGGCCTCGATAGGGTATCATTGATAGTATTGATGACGATCGGCTTGAGTCTAGTATATGACTCACAACATCATTGATCATATCGTTTTGCTACTTTTTGAACATTTTTCTCATGGTCGACACCATGCCAGAATTTGGACTAACATTCTTTAACTGCTCTTTAGTAAGACGCCTTGAAAGATCAACTTCTTTGCATCAATTTCCTTATGCTACTCTTTGGGTCGCTGAAGATTCCAAAGTGTGGAACAATCTCGTCACCAATTTGTGGTACTGGATTGTTAATGCCAGTAGCATTGTTGGATTCTAGTTGTTTTTTCGCTCTTATCCTTGTTGTTGTAGTTTCCTCAAATCAATAAAGATGTCCAAAATTAATAAAGGACCCTACGAAGCGTATGTAGGATCTTTTATTGAATTTGGACTTTAAAGTAATTAACAAAAAATAAAAAAGGTACAAAGATTGGGAACAATTGTTTTGAGTAATGTAAATTGCAAAAAAGTAGAATGTGGGCATTTATAACCCACAATCAACCGTTGCAAACGGTTATTAAGACTCCACAACTTCATCGTTACATTGACTAAATTGCCTAAACAATTACATCAATGATCATATCAATTTCACTACTCATCAGTTACATCAACTCCACTAACTTGATGATTATATTGACTTTATTAGTCGGCCCTATCAAGTTTCTATCAACCAAAATGTCAACTACAACACTTGGACCATTTTGTGTGGGTGTACAATCTAAATCTTTCATGCCTCTCGAATAAACAATTTGAGTTTGTTAAATTATGAATTGATTTTGAGCTGTTTATGGAACCCGACCTAGTTGAATGAATACCCACGTTTTAATCGCACAAAGAAAAAGGAGAAGTCCCCAGCCACTACAAGACAAAAAGAAGGGGCACACTTTTTATTGTATAATGCATTTTCTTCTCACATGTGCGACGGAAAGGCCTTAGTAGAGAAACAGACGAAGGCTAGGTTGTTGTTTTCTTCACTCCTTAGTCTACAGTAGCCGCACGTCGGAAAAAACTGAGAAGGGATGGATGGTTTTTCTCTCTCAGCTCTTGACATGCCCACACGATGAACTAGCTGTAATGGAGTGGGGCTTCTTCAGCAACGTTGTATCCGCAAGAGTGGGATTCCTTTAGCAAAATGCCGCACGAACGGTCAAGGGACTCAAGAGCGGCCGTGAGTTGAGTTTCTTTTGTTTGGTCAAGGGCGGACTCAAGTACCCAGTAATTTGTGCTGAGTTTTCTTCTCTTCATCCAATTGAGTTATATATTTATACATACTTCGAATTTGGGTATAATTTAAATATGATAAATACTTCGAATACGCGAACGATTATAACTTTGATTAGATTATTTGTTATTGACTCACTTCGTAAATGTAAGTACCGACATTTAGATCAAATTTCGATGTTCTTTATTGTTCCTCTTTTATTTTTTTGGTGATTTCGCATTAACTTAATAGCAAGGTCCTAGTTAGCTTCCGTGTTAATATATTACAACAGAGTCAAAGCCTTCTCTGAGGAGTTTAACACGAAACAAACACTGAAAATCCCCCTTTGAAACTGCTGAATATGTCTAATTTGGTTTAGTTTTGCTCTATAATAAATTTTTTATATGGGCCTGGCCCTCGATTGGAATTGCTTGTCTGTTGTGGGTTTTGGACACTTCATAGATTGTTACACAAGGTCATGAGCCATGGACAGGATGGACCCACGAGTTGGAATGGACTATATACAGTACAAATAGAGTAAAGATGCCAAAATGATGATTTCGATCATCTGTAAATACCGGCAGGAGTAGGAATACTATCGAGTTGCATGTCGATTTCTTCGACCTTCAGCAAATCAATTCCTTTTATTTCACATGTCAATTCAATCACCAAAACAAAGTAATGGGACCTGTTTAGCTCCTTTTTTGTTTTTTTCCTCACATTAATGCCCAAGTTCGCATCGTTAAGATCAACAACCATGTGAGCAACTTCTCAGTTTGGAGACACAGCTTCCACAATGTCAAACAGTTGATTCGGTGTAAGAAAGCGAGGGATTAGTAAGTGCTGACTCCGTCAACTGGTGTGTAGAAATCACCAGAGAAACTATGGAAAGAGGAAATGTTATGCAGGCTGCTGCTTGTGTTACGCTAAGGTTAAATTAGGGTTGAGAGAGCTAAGGGCAATCGCGCTTGAGACTGAACAACTTTGATTGTATGTTACAAGCTCATTCTTCTATTTTGAACATTGAGGAATTGTTTTGACATCACTAAATCCTCTGATTAAAATTAATTTGAGCGATCCACTTAGCTATGACAAATCTATTAGCATCATCATGCCTAATTGAGTTTTATGAAGCCATGGCCAAGAGATTTCGTGTGATTACCGCTATTAGTATTAAATTTGCAGAGAAGAAAAATAGACTGCAGCTAAAAGTTTCTCTTCAAACTCGTACTTCTTAACCTTATGTCCTCATTTTTGTTTTTGTCCAGAAAAGACATGTCCTTATTTCGTATTTCATATTGATGCTGTAGATCAAGTGTCGTGTAGTCAAGGTCAATCCCCTTTGGACGACCTGCTCCACATGCTCTTGATTCCAGTCTGGGGGGTTGCAGTGGACGAAGGGAGGTAGCTGAGGGTTTCGTGCCTGTCATGTGGCCAAGACAATTCGTAATCTTTCCTATAAGATTATTCACAGCCAGGGTCCAACATTCACAATGTGAAGAGAGATTGCCGCTGAACTTCTTTTCTCTCGGCCGAAGGATTTGTGAAATGGACCAATTCAATTGATTATTTAACAGACCTAAGAAAGTACCAAATTTTGCAATTTCCCCATTACTTCAATTGCTAGAAAGCCATGAATTAATTTTAAGCTCCTCAAGTGCACTAAACAATTCAGTGACCCATCTAGTTAGATTACCCACCAGAAATGCATCTAGCATATCTAATTAATCCGGGTAACTGTAATCATCGCCATGCATTTCAATTTAAAAAAAGGGAATGGAAAATTACGATGTCCGGTCATCACTGATGTGGGGTTCAGTCATCGTTGACCATCCCACGTCACATGCTAACATGGACAACTTTACTCGAAATGACATCCTATGTGAATTGCCACGTGGTAAATTTCCAGCGATAATTGGTTGGAAGGATTATATTGGAATTTTAGGCAAAAGTTTAAGAGTACATAGGAAAAATTGAAAAGTGTATAACCGAATTGATAATTTTCCTTGTCCCACTACCATATAGCTTGAAGTTGAAATGAACTTCTTTGAGCTGAGCAACACGAAGTCATAGCCCCAACATGTATGCAATTTGGTAAGGAAAATATCCAAAAAGTTCTAAAACAGTTGCACTTTTGCAAATTTAATAATAAATATTTTAATTTTATCGATTGAGTCCTAAATATTTTCATGTTTTACTAATTGAGTTTATCCGACTAATATTAGCTAGAAATTACTGACATGGATACCAGTCATCCTACATGACGCGAACTACTGACGTGGACAAATTTAAATAAAATTTTAATAATTTTTTTAATGTAATTTATTTATATATTCTTTTTTTTTTTTCCTTCCCTTTTTCCTCCAGCCGGTCGCTAAGCCTTGGTAATGGTCGATGACTAGCCAAAGGCAAGGGCCAGTGAGGTCAACCTTGCTAACCTCGAGTGAGCCTCACTTGCCCCTAGCGAAGATTGACCTCACTATAGTCTATCGCTAGGCTAGCTCAGCCTCACCATGGTTGGGCAAGCGATGGCAAGGTCAACCTCGCTAGTGGTCGGCAGGGCAAGCTTGCTAGAGGCTAGCGAGGTCAACCTCACCAACCCTCACCTCTAGCAAGTCACCAAGCCAACAACCAGCTAGAGGAGGATGGAAAAAAAAAAAAAAAAAGAGAGTGAGAAAGAAAATAAAACAAAATAAATAATTGAGAAAAATATTATAATATTATTAAAAATTGTTCATATAAGTGTTGGTTGTGTTACATAGAACGATTGGTGTCTGTCAACAATTTTCGATCTAAATTAATTGGATGGACTCAATTGGTAAAATGTGAAAATATTTAGAACTGAATTGACAAAAGTGTAATATATTTAGGACATGTGGGGCTGGGCAAAACAACGATATTGTGGAAAACTTATGTATGGCCAAATTTTGCAGTGCGAGACCCGCAAGCACCAAGTCAAGTCTCCAGGTCCATGTCGTTATCTTATGCGAAGACTTGGGTCTATGTTCATCTGTCTGCATTTCTTTTGAATAAATGCAAATCCTAACATGATTTTAATGAAATCAATCATTCCTCTGCGTGAATCAAGCAACTTCCAGGATCATACATTTTGACGTTATGGATTCTCAAAGTGCTATCATGGATAATACAGTTTATCAAGTCAATTGTTTAGTATCCGTTTTTTTTCTTGGAAAAATTAAGGAAAGTAACGCGGCGTCTGCTGAAGGATCGTTCTCTGTAATGAACACAGAGGAAGAGGCTGACTTTTAAACTGACGTCAATTTCACTTAACCGATAGCGTTCATATTACTCGCCTTCCACATTATCGTACTTCTACGAGATGTATACAGATGGAGAAATTATCAGATAGGTTCGTTATACTTTCACCAAGCGTCGTGAAGAATGTAGACTCCTTTCTAATTAATTATGAAATAGGTTCTACATAAAGAGATTGGGAAATGATGAAGTTCCGAAGAGGAGATACATAAAATGTGGGTAGCAAACCATGCGGCATTCCATTCCTGCGCGTCTCTATATTATTGTATAGTCGATCTTGTCGCCTTCATGGTCCAAACTCAAATTGATGACAAGTGTACCTATGCAGTCATTAGGCATTTTGCGTTGAAGGAGAATCAATTTAATCGCTCAGTCTAGTCCGCATGGGTTAGAACTTCGAATGGTGACGATATAAGGGTGTATTCATAACATTTCAAATCCTCTTCCATTTCATATGGCACTTCAGGGAAGGGATTGCAAAGCTGAAACCGCATGGCATACTGAGTACAACACGTTAATGAGCAAACTAAAGGAAGGAAGTATAAACAAAGGGAAGAGATCACAAAAAGCACAAGAAGTCTCATGCACTCAAAACGAAAAACTAAAGGCAGGGAGGAGGGCATGGGATTATAGATTACTTATGCGCTTCTTGACTGTCTTAGTCTTTTCAGGTTGGCTACATCACTGCTATAGCAACATGTAGCAGTGATGTCTCTTGCTTGATCTACAAAACTGAAATATGCATGTCTCCAGTCCTTCTTGAACTGCAAAACTCCAAAAAAGCCCCAAAACCTCGTTGCAAATCCAAGCATCACAACCACGTACAACAATGCCTTCTCAAGCTTGTCCTCTTCATGAGAGATTTTCGATGCTTGAGGCGCTTCGACACTTGGGCATTTTCTTTTCAAAGGATTGCCACAGAGTAGAGGATTGCCAGCGTAGATTGAAGGATCGTCAAGGGTTTGGATTTGATTGCCTTTGGAATTTGCCCCGTGAAGTTATTGTTCGATAGGTTGAGGTACTCTAGAGATGTTAGCATTGAAATGCTTTGCAGAATTGTTCCTAAGAGGCGATTGTTGGAAAGATCAAGAGACTCGAGTGACTTCATGTCCCCGATGCCAATGGGAATGCCTCCAGAGAGAAGGTTGTGCAACAAGTTCAAATCATGCAATCCCACAAGGAAAGTAAGTTCTTTAGGGATCGATCCAATCAAGTTGTTGCTCGAGAGATCCAAATTGACCACAAGGTCCAGAACAATTTTGGTGTATTCATTATATCTTCCCTTCATGATCTCGATCACATGCTCTTTATTCAAATCCTCAAACCTCGCCAAAAATCTAGCTAGATTGTCTTGATTGAAGGTTTTCATGCCATTCATATAGGTGAGGCAATGTGGAATTGTTCCCGTCAAATTGTTCGCTGCCATATCCAATATTTGCAATCAGGATCAGCAAGACCCAAAAGCTATCATTGAACCATGTAGGAATGCTTTCAGAGAAGTTATTCTCACCAAGGTCTAAAATTGCCAAACTTGTGCAATAACCCAAAGCCAAAGGAAGCTCCCCGTTGAAATGGTTTCCATTCAAGTGTAGGATAGAAAGATCACTTAACAATCCGATTGAGCTTGGAATTACTCCGGACAATTTATTGAATGATAGAATTAAGTGAGATAAACGAGAGCCCTTCCAATAGTCGGGAATACAACTAGATAGTTTATTATTGCTAAGATCTAAATTAGTCAAATTTAACATGTCACATAAGGATGATCGGATTGGGCCATTGATGAGGTTATCATTGAGATACAGAGTCTTTAGGCACATCTCACCAATATTGGCTAGAAGAGGTCCAGAGATCAAGTTGTGGGAGAGATCTAAAATGGAACAATTAAAAAAATACGTTTGGCAAGGTCCCGGTGATTTGATTGTATGAGAGGCTGAAGTGGCTAAACGTTATGTTGCCCAACCATTTAGGCAAAGCCCCAAAAATTGAGGCATTTGAGAGATATACATCGCTAACCTCCACTTGTTTCTGCATCCAATGGGGAAATGTAGTTCGGAATTTACAGGAATTCATCCGAATGGATCTAAGTTGAAAAGGTTGCCTCCAGCCCGTTCTGCCTTAAAAGTCAAGTTATAATTGTCACCAATATCCGAGTATTTCAGCCTCGACAAATTAGCAAAATGGATTTCCGAAATCACTCCTCCTAAAGCATTGTCAAAAAGATACAGAGCCGGTAGATGGGAAAGCTCTCCAAGATTACCGGGTACAATGCCGTTCAAATGATTGTTGTCAAGACGCAAGTCTTGCACAACCTGCAGTTGCCCTAATGACTCGGGAATATGCCCAAACAATTGATTATGTGAAAGATTTAACGATCTCAATGATGACAACTGACCTAATGACAATGGAATGGTCCCATTCAATTAATTATGTGAAAGATCTATTGTTACCAAGTTTGGTAATTCTCCGATGACTCCAGGAATTGGACCCGAGAAGAAATTGCTATGTAGATCTAAGTACCTTAGGAGTGTAATGTTCACCGACCAATTTGGTGAAGCACCGCTAAGATAATTATTGCACATCACTAGACTCTCTAAGTTGTCCTCAGTGAATCTAGATGAATTTCCCTGGGATGTCAAAGTCTCTTCTCTAATTTGGTTACCACACAAATGCAATGATTTGAGGTACTTCTTACTCTTTAGGAATGAGAATAAGCCTCCTTCAATGTTGAGGAAAAAATTTCCCTCAAGATTGAGAAGAACAAGGCTTGTAAGCTTGTCAAACTACATAGGAATCGAAGAGTTGAAAGAGTTACGTGAAAGATCAAGATGTTGGAGAGAGGTCAAGTTTTGAAACACAGCATTTGCAATGGGACCTTCAAGGAAATTTGTTGCAAGATCAAGGTACTGAAGATGAACAAGATAAGTGGAATTTGCCAAGCGAATAGAAGATAGATGAAAATTGCAAAGTCCACAAGCTGGTAAGCTCAAATGTGATAAAGATGGGAGCATATTGATCACCTGCATGAGGTCTCCATGATTGGTAAAATTCAGACAGCTCACATCGAAGTAATTAAGTGACCGAAGATAAGAAACCCATTGGGTATCATCAACAAACAAATCTCCTTAATCGTCATGAAGGTCAAGGACTTCTAACTCGGTCAGGTTTCCCAATTTTCGAGGAACCATTCCATAAAAGTTACCAAATGACAAATTGAGATACCTCAATTGCTTCATTGAATCAAGGAATACGGCTATCCCTTCATGTTTGAAATTGATCCCACTTAAGTCCAAATAGTTCAAGAATCTCAAGTTGAGTAAAGAGGAGTTCAGCTTATCAACTGTGGAGAGCTTCTCTTCTATGGGAATAACAAGAGTACCATTTTCACCTCTTACAGTTTGGGGTAAGAATTGGAGCTCAATGACATGACCATACACTCTATTACAAGTGACTCCTTCCCATCTGCAGCAATCTTCACCTTTCCAAGAACAAAGGAAGTGAATTGAGTCTAAGAGATTCTGTTTAAATTGGAGTAGAACCTCCCTTTCTTGCTTTATGCAAATAGATGTTGAATTTTTGCATAAGCATACACATGAATTATCTAAAATAAGCAATAGAGTTGTTAGTGCAAGCACTTGGAAACAAAATCTCCCATGAACAATAAGGGAAAGATAAATCTATGCTTTAGAGAGTGGGTTTGAGGGTTCTTTAGTTGAACCCGTGTCACTTATATAGAGGGGCAGGGAGAGATTTACTAACATGTATGCATGTGTACCACTTCTAAAAATGTATATTCAGCACAAAGGTCCTCATATCATAATCTTAATTAGGAAGAAAAGGAATAGCCATCCTTGTGATTGGAGTTTGTAATTGATGACTAGACCCCATCTAGAAGAATAAATTGACCCACTACAAGATAGGGCAGGTCAACTTGGAATCAAGAGCAACACCATTGAAGAGATTATGGAGAAATCTGACCCATTTTTACTGTGCCAAACACGAACCAAGTCAAGTCCATTGTTTCTCCGTCTAAATACCATATGTCTCACGTTACCATCTTGACTAAGTTACCAATTTCGAAATAGTGATTTTAATTGGAGTGTTGAAGTTACATCAAAAGATAGTAACTCTAAAGCAACCCAATAAACAATGATAAACTAAAATCACTTGGTAAATCAATAGAAGAAAGTTGGTAAATCACTATAAAAGAAGAGATCTAAGAGGAAGCCTATAACTTGAACCCATTGACAACATACTTGATCTAGTTTCATTCAAAAATTTAAGTCATTGAGTTATGGCCAATTAGGTATTATCAATTGCTTATTTTAACTGTATACATCTAGAGTGGGACTTCTTTCTTTTACATCTGACACATGTGTACTCAATAGTAACTTCGAGCAAATGTTGGTAACTTTGTTAGGTTGGCAAACTATCCAAATAAATGTTATTAGATTGTTAAAGCGACCAAATAAACATTAGTAGATGACTTGAGTTGTCACAACCCAAATCCATGCCTAGAATTCAGAGCATGATTGGGTATCCTCTCTCTCTCTCTCTCTCTCTCTCTCTCTCTCTCTCTCTCTCTCTCTCTCTCTCTCTATATATATATATATATATATATAGAAAAGGGAGGGGGAGGGAAGGGGAATAAATATACTGAAAGTCCTAAAAGTGCAATTGAGTCCTAAAATAATCAAAAAGTACATTCTGGTCTTAAAACTTATCATAGAAGTACAATGGAGTGCAATCAAGTCCAAAAATGTGTCGATAAAGTACAATTTAATCTTGAACCTTTCAAAAAGTATAATTATTGAAAGGACTTGATTGGACTAGTTTGACAAATTTGAAAACTTAATTGTACTTTTTAAAAGTTATATGACTTAATTGCATTTTAATGACAAATTTTAAGACTTTCAAACCACTCATCCAAAAAAAAAAAAAATTGGATGAAACCTTCAATCAATAAAGTGTCTTTAGAACATATCAATTTAATAAAACCTTTCACCAAACAAATATAATAACAAAGTCTAGGGTAGTGTGAATTAATTAAATTTAGAGTTTCACCTAATTTCATTTAATAGCTTTTAACTGAGTAATCTAAGATAGAGTCTCATGCCACTCTAGATCGCTCTTTATATGACTCAATTAAGTTTCCTAATTTTTGTAGCCTTAAATGATAATAAAAGTGGGGTGAGCAAATTCGTGGCTTGGTAAGTGACGATCACAACTCCTGTGGGATCAAGTAAAAGATGATGCAGCTTTAGAAATGAGTGAGCATCCATATGTATTAAGATTATTGCATTAATTGCATTTCCCATGTTTCAAATATGATGCATATATTCCTAACAAGTCATAAGGTATGAGGCCTATCATAAAGACACAATATAGAATAACCATGTCGAGAAATCCTATGATCACTCTTCAATGGTGATTCGAAAAACACATTAGTTGGGATTAATCTTCAAAAATCATGTCGGCTGTGATTAAATCTTAAAGCACAACTAGTCTGTGTACAAGTATGTCATATCATATCTCACTACTAGGTTCACAAGGATTATCAAAAATCCACACCGGAAAACAACATGCTGACATCAACAAAGTTACCCCAATTGTAACTTGAAAACAATCACTCTCCATGAATGGCGAGAATCAATGCATGCAAAACTACGCAACTAGGTTTTTACACCTTTTATTTTTTTTATTTTTTTTTGTTGGCGGCGGGGGGTGTTTGGGGGAGTTTGCTTTATCAAGCGAGCCTCGGCACTCTAAGATCACACGAACAGAAGTTAAAAGGGGTGTATGGGTGTGTTCCCATCTCATAGGATATCCTACATCCATTATTCAAATGCCGTGTGAGAGATTGATACATGCATCTGATGCATTCAATAATTTCAAGAAATCTAATCATGGCTTTGGTTTCAATTCCGATTGAAAGTTACATATATCTTCCCATTAAAGTTTGCAAGATTGAAAGTTCATGAATAACTCCAAGTTAAGTCGATATTTATCACTTTTCGATCACCATCTCTCTGTTTTTTTTTTTTTGGGTGACGCAGCTGTCCCGATAGAGGAGTCATGCCTCACTTTCAAAGATTGAGTTGAAAAAGAGCTGTTCGCCATTGCCTTCTGCTATAAGCTGACAACATCTACTTCCCCCAGTCTTCATCGCTGTCGAAAACCCGCAAGACCCGCAAGTGCCAGGTCTTGAGGTCCATGTCCTCATTATCCCTGATCCTCTTTTTTCTCCAGATTTCTACGTGTCCATATTATATCTGGTTGCACATTTTACTTTTTGATAAGTAAATATCGTGTTATTCTTTCTAATCCCAAGTTTTTCTACAGACATTCCTGTTGAGCATATAATGTCCCAAAAGCCAGTACAAGACGAACAAAAATTAAGTCCTTAACCATCATCATACCCACTCGAACCATAACAAGATTTGAATTGTCCTCAAAATTTCCTGAAGTTTCCAACATAACAAAAAACACCAGATCAAACGGCAAGAACACTCTGCCCGTTACTAAAAAAATCCATGACCAAAATATCCATCATGGATTTTTTTAGTATAACTCAGATTTCTTCTACACGGTACATCTGAGGGATTTATACAACTGAAGAAAAGATGAAAATGTGCAAGGGGGAAAAATAACAATACCAATCTAGGATATATTAATTATTTTGAGATAAGAACAGCAAGAGTGCTATAATTTTCATGTGGTGCTTATCTAAGAGCCATAACTTTTTTTCACCCACTTGAGTGTCACAAATTTTAAAAAAATGATTACTTGAGTGTTATTGGTGACTTACCTCATTGGAATCTGAAGTGAACACGGGTTATCTTACGTGGCTTTACTTGGCGCTGACGTGGCCATTTTTAAAATATTTTTTAATTTATTATTATTATTTTTTTTTTGAAATTTTTACTAATTTTTTTCTTTTTTGTTTTTTTTGGCTAGTGAGGGTCACCAGCCGTGAAACCTTTGTCCAAGGCCTTCGCTGCCAAGGGAAAGGGCTAATTCCCAAATATGGCCGCAAATGCTCAGGCAAGGGCATCGTGACCTCGCTTGTAGTTGGTGAGGCCGCAACGGCCAAGGGCAAGGTGGCCCTCTTCTATATTGGACAAGGGTTTTACAGTCGATGAGGGCTCCTATAAAAAACAAAATTCAAAAATAAAAACAAAATTCAAAAATTCAAAATTTTAAAAAATTCAAAAAAATATAAAAAATTCATGTAGGATGAATTGTCGGAATTGGCACTCAAATGATCGATTTTATTCCGATATGGCACTTAAGTGAGTATTGTACGAAAATTATGGCACTTATGTTATTATTCTCCCTCATTACTCCACACAACCAATTCTTCAATGTATGACTATTTTAACACAAATCACACTTGTATCTCAACATACTACCATATGCCTAAGAATAATAGCACCTTTGGCAAAATGTCACAAACCTACCTTGAGAATATCAAAATCCACAGTAACTCCGTCCCTGCTTTGACATTTCAGCTTTCTTGATGAACTTTAGTCCTATCAACTAGGCATGTTCCCTCTTCTGCACCTGGTAGTCAGCGGTGGAGTCATGCGACACTGGCGTCGCCTCGTTGGGTCGCGTGACCATGTAACTACAGGGGCGGCGGCATTTTCCGGTTCTGAATTACCCGAGGACAAGCATAGATAATTGTTACATCCCTCGTATTAACGGCAGTAGAATCTTAGTGCAAGCTGGTCATGGAACTATGGTCCATAGCTCATTTTAAAGTCAACATAGCACGGCGGGAGGTCGACCCTGGGGAAAGACAATTCTCAAGCACGGCAGTGAATCTTATAATCAACGAGAATGATGTTGCCGATGTGTTCTCAGCCGCCGCTGGAATTATGGTATCTGGTTAAAGCTAACCCATTATCAGGGATTCATTGCCTTCAGTTTGACACAGAATCAGATTGCGAATTACTACAGGATTTTGCCGGCATTTGATGAGGCTAAATAATATAGGCATTATAGTTGCGTCTCAAGAATTCACCAAAAAAATGACGAAGTACCTTTCTGAAATGTGGATAGATCAATGAGTGTGACAAACGGTGTTTAGGGTCCTTTGTTGATATTCGATAAAAACGTAAATGATAAAAAATTTAAAGGTATGAACACTATAAACAATCGTTTCCAGCTTGTAAATTGCAGAAAAGAATAGATAAAGATACATTGCAAAAAAAATATTGAATTCTGTAATTAAATGGGGACATCCCTCTTGCAAAGAGTACCATGTGGATTTTTTATTTTTTTTATAGCCCATAATCGACAATTTCAAGCCATCGCTAGAACTTCACTATTCGATGGTTACATTGACTCCACTACGTTGATGAGTACATTGACAATTACATTAACTCTACTACTCGATGGTTATCAACTCAACTATGTGGACGATTACTAACTCAACTACTCGACCTCTAACAAGTTTCTAATGACCAAACTATCAACTACAACACTTGGACATTTTGTTGTGTCAACATATGCCCCATTATAAAAGAATTGATTGATTTATTGACCATTCAATTCTTTTTAATTATATAATCAAGAGTCATTATACACCCTTTTGTCATACACGAATTTGATATTTCCCTATTGAATTGCCTCTTGGATTGATTGAAGATTTAGGTATATATATAGCTAAATCTTCTTTTTACTTGGAATTACTTAGTCTTTAGTTAGTTTAATTAGGCCATCTTTCCAAAGTATGTTGAAGGTTTCTTCTGTTTTGTTAACATCGGACAAGTAAATTAAAGTATATTTAGCTCTAGCCATTATTGTTTCGATTTTATTTTATTTTTTTGCATATTTTAAGGCTGAACAAATATAAGGATTATTAAGCATCACTCTTATCATAGCAATTTCGATATTTTCGTCTTGATCAAGTTCATCTATTGACTCATATCTTTCCATTAAAACTACGTTTTGTGTAAAGTTTTCATGTGGTCATTTATCTCTTTCTATAATTAGTTGCTCATATTTAGACATTTTTGTGGTCAATTGTAATAAATAAGCAACATCTTGGCATTGGAATCTTTCTTTAATGTTGGATTTTAACCCCATTGATAGCCAAATTTGTGAACTTTATCTTTGAGAGCAAAGTAAAGAAGCTATTTCCTTCCTTCTTAAACCGAGCAATAAATTGATCCACCAACTTGTTCTTGTATTGATAGAGTCTGTCCAAATTGGCAATTAATTACTCGAGTATGATTCTATAAAATCAATGATGAAATTGTCCTTCCATCTCAGCCTAGTAACCAGCAAAATTGGGTGATAGATTAATTTAGCAAGTGAAATCAATTTTCGACAAAAATTAAGGAAATAACCTAAGTCTTATAAATTCATTTGTCCTTGCTTCACCACATTGGGCTATGAACACCAGCATGCTTGTCGATTGTTCATCTTCTTCTGTAAAGATGACAAAGTCAGGAGTTTCAAAGCCTCTAGAAAAAGTTTGGTAATCAGCCCATCCAAGATAAGGTTTCCTATATATAGGTCTTATAACACCTCTATCTAACCCCAATTGTTGTCAAGCTGTGTAGAGGTTATATTGGCTATCGTACCCCCTAGGCGGTGAAGATGGTTTTGCTGGATTATTTCTCTTTAACATTAATCGGCAAATTAGGTCTACAAGGAATATTCACATTTTGTCATACCAATGGAGCCACCGGCTTGTCATTTCCAATAGTGGGCAGTTGACCAGCATGTCGACCAGTTTGGTTCGCTAAATCATTGTTACAAATTTGGTTATTTTGACCAGCACTAATTTGATTATTTCCATTATTCTGGCCTTCATTAGAAGAAAGCCTTTGCATAATTCATATAGGGGTTGACCACTATAAACAACATTATTAGCATCAATAAATGGAGAAGGGCTATGTTGCTGCTAGATTTGCTTGTAGTGGTCGGTTAAATGATCTCAGCCTCGATAGGGTGTCATTGACAGCACTAATGATAATAGGCTTGGGTCCAACTCATGACTCACAATGTCAAGTCATATTATTTTGCTCAATAGAGTGCGGATGAAAATCATTCTATTTTAGAAATTATTTTATGGCCAAACATAGATTATTATTATTATTATTATTATTATTATTATTATTATTATTATTATTATTATTATTATTATTATTATTATTATTATTATTATTATTATTATTATTATTATTATTATTATTATTATTATTATTATTATTATTTCTATTCTCTTAACAAATTTTTGAACAAAAATATGTGTTTAATAATGACATAAAATTCCTATTCTCGAAATAAAAATTCATTTGATAACGACGCAAAAGTTTTCCTCCTGAGTGGACAGTGGGTGATGGGCGGCGGGGGGTGGACGACTAGCTAGTTGAGAGGGTGAGTAATGTAAAAAGTTTTTATTTCTCAATTTTGTTCCAGAAATTAAAAAAAAAATGGAAATTTTGTACTTCTCATTTTTGTTTCAATTATATTTTAAAATAAAAAATTTATTTTATAAATACAAAATGAAATTATGTTATTAAACAAATTTTTATCTCAAATATGTTTTTGAGAAAAAATTAAAAAAAGAAAAACAGGACGTTAAAAGACAAGAATGTCTTTTCATTTTACTTGTGGGGCAAAAATGTCTCACTAGCAGCACATGGGAGAGGATTGAGAAGGGACGACTCCACGATGAAGTAGCCGTGATGGACTGGGGTTTCTTCAGCAAAGTTGTCTACGCAGGAGAAAGTGGCATTCCTTCAGCCAAGTGGTGAAGGGATTCAAGAGCGGCCCCACACTGAACTCCTCAAAAGCCGTGGGTTGAGTTTCTTTTTCCTTGGTCGAGGACAAAGCTTAAGTATCCGGTAATTTGCACAGTAAATTCTTTTACATCCAAATAAATTATGTATTTGCAAATACGTTGAATTTGGGTATAATCTAGGTGTGAAAAATACTAGAACAAGTAATTGCGGACGCATTTGACGGGTGCCCGGCATTGCTCGGAGGGTCCAGGTCTGCGAAAAGGGTATGGCTTTAGAGAGAGGATCTGCTTATGCGTTTCGGGAGAATCGATCTCGTGGCTACGCAGCAGAAGGAAGATGGTGTTCTTGAGGAAGAGGCAGCGATTCAAGAACAGGGGTTTTGAGAGCATCCAGGGTTCAAGAGGGAGGCAGTTACTATAATCACCGGGAATTTTTGCCAATTTGATTCCAATGTCAAAAAAATCTCATAACTATTGTTTTTTCGTATGGTGATAATTTATGCATTTTCCAATTTCATTTAATTTATTTTCATGTTGGTGTTTTGTTGATTAAGTTATCTGGTTGTGCAAATTCTTTAAAATCGTTATCTTAATTTATAATCTATTATGTAGTGTGGTGGTAGCTTTAAGGATGTCTTTGCTCCAATTATTCGAGCAATTCATTATCAAAAGAACAATTTACCAGCAAATAAGCTTTGTACAAGAATGATCCTACATTAAACTTTGCATCCATTTGAATTGCTAGAATCGTTAGCTTTCTCTTCTTATTTTTATCATGTCACTTTTGATTTTTCTAGGTAATGAAACAAGAAATACACAAATTTACATTGATCAATAAGCATAATACTAAGGATCGCACCAATTCTACTAGCTCTATGAAAACATTGGAATGTCCTGCGTTCTCTATTTAGTCGTTCATTTTGATAACATGCTTATGTGTATTTGATACTTCTCTTTGAAAAGTTTTACCTACACATCTTAGCAACTAAAGGCATAAAAAAAAGAAACACTCGAATCGAGCCGATTTCTCCCCAAAAATCTGAAGGGACTCGGAGGTGCTTGAGAATCCGGGCTTGGTAAACATGATTTCAACTTTTAAAGTACGATTAAACTCTCGGGTTGGATCATGTCAACTAAACCTACTTCAACTCGACTGAGAATAATTCTTTTCATAGCTCTTTTTTGCTATCAATCCATCTACTATCTGAGCCGTCTAATATAAAATGAACAACTTGATCAATTGAAGCATTCTCCAATTCGCAAATGTTGATCCATATGGATGCCATATATTTTTTTGTGGGAAAGATTGAATTGTTGGCATGGTGATCTAGATCAATCTTGTTTTTTTGGGCTTTTGGCGCTCCTCGATTGATGGTAATTTCAAAGATTTGTGTTTGACGAAAGTTTGGTTTTCGATGAAAGCAAAGTTAAATGGCCTTTCTAAAGCTATTTATATTAATGCGAACTTATGATCTTCTAAACCTGAAACCGAGACAAGAGGAGCACAAAGACCAAGTCCACTACAGAGATCGAAACGACTATAAACAGTTGAAGGATCTCCCATTTCTCCTCTTTTCTGTCAAAGGAGAATCTCTCTCTCTCTCTCTCTCTCTCTCTCTCTCTCTCTCTCTGAGTTGCAGGACAAAAGCCAGTCCACATTTGGTACCCATTTGATGATGGACACCCTCCTCGGTTGGGGTTGCGAAAGCAAGCAGATGAAACTTTTGTCAGCAGCATTGTTGTGCTTGTTTCTCATTCTTATGGTTGAAGAAGCATCTTGTTCCATGAGACTCCTCAAGCTGTCAGAGTTCCATGCGAAGCTCCATCAGAGAGTGGTCTACGGTCCCAAGGGAGACCTCGCTGCGCCGGTTGCCCCACCCGGTCCGGATGTTGCCAAGAAGGTAAAGTGAGAACTCACCCTTTCAGTTTCTTGAAAGTTTTCCTCTCTTTTTTGGCCAGTGCCAGAGTTTGTCATTAATTGAAGGCCAATGTGGGTGTTTCTGAGGAACGCGTGTGGTTGCTTGGTGCCTTATTTTTTTCAGATGGGGAGGGTGTTCTATCCAGTGGGATATGGGGGTGACCCAACAGGGACACAAGAGAGCAGTGAGGCCATCCTAAGTGCTCTGTCTGATGCATTCCGAGTTCAAACTAAGCAGCAAATGCTGCCTGGAGTGTCTGACTTGGGTGGTGTGATCCTTGATCTGCAAGGTGGAACCTACCTGGTCTCCAAGCCCATTAGGTTTCCTGCTTCTGGTGGAGGCAATGTCGTGGTCAGTCTCTCTCTCTCTCTCTCTCTCTCTAGACTGTATCTTCAGTGCCTCTCTCTTCCACTGTTTTACCTTTCTCGTGAGTTGGTATCACGTGGCAATGTGGCATTTTATGTCGCCCCATTCACGCCCTTGGAACTTTCATCAAGATTTAGGTGGAGTGTGTGGTCTTTCTCATTCAAAATCCACCACTCCCAAACGTCTCGTCTTTCAGAATCAAGCATTTAAGGCTATTTACTCTCCCAACTACGATTTGTCCATCACCAACTCCCTTCCCCAGATGAACCTCCAGTAGTTGGCAAAAATAAACTTTTGCTTGCTGAGGATATCATCAAGTTCATCAATTCATTTGATTGAATTAAAAAATTCTTTTCACATTCACTGCTGCTTATAATACAATGTCGCTGATGCTGAATTAGATACAAGGGGGCACGCTGCGTGCATCAGAAACATTTCCGAAGGACCAGCATCTCGTTGAACTCTGGTCCCCAAATTCTCCAGGTGCCGATGATCAATCGACATCTTACCCCAAGAAGGTCCAGAATGACAGAATATACTACGAGGACATAACTTTCAGAGACATCCTCTTCGATTCTAGTTTCCAAGGAGGAGGAATTTACGTGGTTGATTCGGCGAGAATTCGCGTAACGGACTGCTTCTTTCTTCATTTCACCACAGAGGGAATCCTAGTGAAGAGAGGTCACGAGACTTTGATATCGGGATGCTTCCTAGGACAGCATTCGACAGTTGGTGGGGATCCAGGAGAAAGAAACTTCACAGGCACAGCCATCGATCTTCAGAGCAACGACAACGCAATTACTGACGTCGTCATCTTCTCCGCTGCTGTGGGAATTGTTCTGAGAGGTCAGGCCAACATGGTCACTGGAGTACATTGTTACAACAAGGCCACATACTTTGGTGGGATTGGAATACTGCTAAAACTAGCTGAACTATCGCAAACCAGATTAGACAATTGCTACATGGATTTCACAGGCATAGTCATGGAAGACCCCGTTCAGGTACACATTACCGACGGATTCTTCCTAGGAGACGCTAATATAGTATTGAAGTCGATAAAGGGTCAAGTCTCGGGGTTGAATGTAGTGAACAATATGTTCGCTGGCGATCCACAACACATGAATCCAATAATAGCCTTGGATGGCCAGTTCCCTAATGTCAACCAAGCGGTGGTCAACAGCAACAATGCGATCGGAATGAGTTTAAGATCGACAGTAGGCAAACTGACGGTGAAGGGTAATGGGACCAAATGGATTGCTGATTTTTCATCTATATTGCTCTTCCCGAACCAGATAAATCACTTTCAGTACTCCTTTTATGCTCAAGGAGAGGTTGGGTTCCTCAAGCATGCAGTAACTAATGTATCAAATAATGTGGTGGTCGTCGAGAGTGAGAAAGCAGTAAATGCTGTAGTTTCCGTTGTCGTCGACCAGTACAGCATGGCTGGAGAAGTTATCCAATTCTAGAATAGGGGAGAGTAAATTAGTTCCACTCTCATTTCTTCTACTCTCATTTATAAAGCTGGGGTTCATCTATGAAGTGCCTCTGAGATACTAGGGGAGTTGTATTATGATTTGGGAATGTAATGTGATACCCTTCTAGCATTAAATTTTTTCAACCCTTGCCAATACAGTTAATAAGGAATGTTTGAGTTTCCGGATCATATGGATTATACAGAGTACGAGTAAAATTGCATTGGATAAAATTCAAAACTTTTCTATTTAGTTGCTTAACTAGTGCCCATAAGGCACTCGTCAACAAGATGCAAAAGATTAATACAAGTCATTAACAACGCTGGTCATGCTTTGGGATTCTTTCACAGGCCCGGCTTATCCACATATAGTCTATTGAGCTGCGGTCTCCCGTAATAATAGCAAAAGACGCCTTGGTCGAAGATGATAAAAGCCCACTTTCTGAAGATCTCTTGAACTCAATCAATATCAACAAGATGTCGACAACCATTCTAGAATAATCATTTTTTCGTTTCGTTTGATCTTGGAACGCTAAAACATTCGAGTAAATTTATATCTTTTCCATCGACCAAGGCAGAACAGAACTACTAAAGTGAGGAACAGAAGCTTCGGAGTTGATGCCTGCTTTGGACCTTGTTTGATGCATCAATATTATATCTCTGCAAGTGCTTATTTTAAATGGCCTAAACCTCTTGGATATCCCCCTCCTCACATCAGTATTCGAAGCTAGAAGATAAACCGAAGAGAAACCCTTGTCCGAAACCCTAAATGCACAAACAAACTTTCATATGTATACATCCTTCAGTAAACAATGTGACACGCCAACAGGAAGAAAGGCAACAAAAAAACAAAAAAGATGAAGTTAGAGCTATAAAAGATGAAGTTTTTCTTATTGCGAAGAGAAAAGAAAGGCGCCAACGATAGCAGTATGCCCGTATCCTCATGCAACCATTTTGACTTAGTTGACATCATTCGCCTTTCCAGCATTAAAATACTGACCTAAAGGAAGAAAAGCTATAAGACGTGCCTAATGATCGAGAAATGAGATTAACATATATTTCTTCTGAGCAGTTATTATATGGTCTATAAACCCCATAGTATAATTTTCATTTTTCCTACAGCTATTCCAATATACCTTTTGCTCCCCTTGTTTAGCTCTTCTACCACATGATACTAAACATTCTTACCATGTCCTCATTCCCAACTCCAACAATTGGTGTTCCTTGAGGTTTTTTGCTTTGAGAGTTCTCTTCATGAATAGCAAGCAGCTCAGTGGAAAAGATATTGCTAAAGTAACGAGTACAGAAGATGAATGACAAGAAAATACACACCATTTCTAAATACAACCACAAATCGGTATAAACTCAGATGTGTCGAAGAGAACTGCTCCCATTGCAATAGAAATGATAGAAAGCACCCATTGAGCACAAAGCTCATCAGAGCCATGAGGCGAGAGGTCCATCTAATCCCCCCATACTAGCATCACCTTAGGAGCAGTCAAAACATAAATAAACCAACCTTTATCACTTGTCTCTATCCTCTTCATCTCCCTCACCATATGATTCTTCATCTTCACTGCTCTCTTCACTGTAATCGTATTCATCAACGTCATCGCCTTCTTTGTCATTAATGAATCCTCTCATCTGCTGTCCAATTATTTGCTCCTGGATTCGGTCCCTAATTTTTGTCCCCTGATAATCACAAAGAAAAACCTGTCAGGATAGATAGATCATAGTCTACCAATATCTGAAAAAAGGCCTCTATAGGAGAAAGCTAGTTCAGTCAAAAGAATGCGAAAGAAAAGTTCACCAACCATTGTGTGGCAACGTTCTTCAAACATCTCTAGAAAACCAGCTATAAGCCGATCAGCATTCTCTACCCATAAGTTATGATGCATACCAGCAGTTTTTGCCACTGTTTGGATCTGGATATCAGGAACAGGAAGACATAAAATATAGTCGACTGTAATAAGTCATAAAATTCGTATGAATAATAGCAGTAATGTGCTGAAATGGCATATCAGCACAAAGATGGAGCTTTTTTGAGCATTTCAGATATAGACTGAACATTACCAAATCATCCCTCACCTATCTTTTGCAATTTGTCAAAAGGAGAAGTCACCAAGTGCTCACCCATGAACATAAGTCATTCACAACCACTTATTTGTAAAAGTCCAGGATAGTTCCGATGGTATGTGCCATTCAAGCCATACGTCTTCATATCAATATTTAGCAAACCTACCTTTGCTTTTTATTGGTGAAATTGTTACATAACATCAGCATCTAATACCTGAATGATATCTTGAGGCAAAAAAGGCAAAGACACTGTTTCCTTGAGAGCTACTCGTAGGGCCCATTTGATTAGTGAATGAGCAGCAAAATGGGAATGCATGGTCCCTGAAAGTATCAATCGGTGGAAACTCCGGCTTGCCGAGTTGATAATCAAATACCAACCCAGCCTTCTTAACAAAGCATTTGATGCTCAAATTACATCTTTCAATTATGTTGACTGTACTGTAGTGATTAAAAAATATTTTGAAATTGACTATTTATGAGCCAAAAGTTTACAAACTCATCAAATAGTTACGCATATACCTTCTCTCCCACTCTTTCCCGCTGTTTCTTCACTTTCTCACGCAGCTTTTCTATGCCCATGTTCACTCTGAGACGCTTTTCCTGGTACATGGCATTAAGCACGCACCATTAATGGAACATCAACCCCAGATTGTAAATAGCATGGTTAAAATCTGCATGTGAGCATCAAGAGCATCAAGATGACAAAGACATGCCTTCACATAGCTAACACCTAGATCCTTTCTGCTGTATCCCCGCGCAAGATTTCGCATCACATACTTGTTGTAATCTTTAATAATCCTCATGATAATATCTGATGTGGAAATTCCAGCCGTCCTCTTCGTTTCCTTGAATTTTCCTATGGACTTAACCTGAACACAAAGATTGTACAAAATTAAATGAGATCGGCATTCAAGACAAACCAAAACAAACATATCAGCATATTTAGCAGCGCAGAATTTTTCCAAAAATAATGCACAGGAATATAAGGAAATTCAAGCTAGCACAGGGTGCTGGAGAAAGGAGCTTATGCTCAATCAAGCAGACCATGCATCGATGAAGACACAGGAATCAGGACTAAGAAGCACCAGCTATATGGAAAATGGAATTTGGACTGCGAGGCCTTATTAGTCTCACTTTGACGGCACTTATCCTATTCCTAGTAAGTCAGGATGAAAGAACTAGAATCTGGATGATCTAGATGTTTGACCCTCTCCAGTGAAAATGAGCCAATCAGCAGAACAAAAAAGTGAGTCAATATACTGAGTTTCCAACAATACATGTGCTGAAGCAAAACTGAGAAACATACATCAATATTGAATTAAACTTACATATTCATAGACATCTTTCCCAGCACCACTTGCATCAGCATAACTACAATTTAAGATGAAGAAGCAGCAATTAGAATTCCGGAGTCTTGACCCACATAACTACGCCATCAATATGGCTAATTCTCATTGTACCATCACAAATACAGCAAGATAAACTTCATATCCAAGCCATTTGAGCTTTCACAGAAAGAGTAAGGGCACACACCTCAAAATAGAAGTTTAACATAATGCACAGTGGACAAGAAATAGTAGGTTCCGATTCTAAACCTTACTAAATCTGATACTCATATGAGTTTGGATGATTAAGAGAGGAGTTAACTCTTACTCTCCGCTTCATCCAAGTTTGAAAAAATCGCATGTTTACTTTTTAGACTTTCAAATATCAAAGCAAGATGAATCTGCAAAGTAAATGAATTAAGGAATGTATGTCCATGAAACTCATGAAAGACAAATGGTGGTTCTTCATTTTGAATAAGAAATGGCTCATAAAGGAGTTGCGATCAGCCATGAAGGTGTACACTGCTGTACCCGCCACAAGAATGCTATCTTGTTTCAAAGCCAGAGTGTGGCAGGTCATGCTATTGGAAGTGTCTGCTACCTTTACCTAATATTAGAAACATCTAAATCTATACGAACGCTTGTCCAAATCTCATGTCAAGCTAAGTTAGAATGACGTTATACCTAACCGAATATGTGTAATAGATAGCAAGAGAACTGAATGAATGACTAAGCAAAAGAGACACCCATCTAAAATTTGTCTACATTTTTTAAATTGACGCCAAAATTTTCTTCTGGATATGAGAGATTAATGCCTTAAAGGATCCTTAGATAATCATAGGATGTGAAAAAGACATTGTCTGCTTCACCCCCTCTGATCTTATAGCATATTTCCGGGATTGAGCCATCCATTAAGTAGTGCATGGCTTCACATGGAGAAACTAAGAAAACACATTTCACCAATTCAAGTTAGAAAAAAGCCTATTCATCTTAAGGGAAAAAAAAAGATTGTTAAGAAAGTTACAATTGATATTCCTAAGCGTTTAAGATAATCAGGCATTTGGGAATTTGAAGTTAATCATTAAAAAAACCAGATATACAAAACTTCTGCAAAAACTGGATTCGGATGGCATATTCAATTATTTGACAGAAAACTTAGTAAAATAAGTCTTAGCAGGAAATGCACAACTATTAGTAACAAGGATACTATGTGTCTACATTGATGGGGGAGTCCCATCAGAGGGGGAAAGAAGTGAACAACTAGAGAAAAACAAGGATGGACATTTCACGTTTGCGAGATTCGTCTAGACAAGTTTCAAGCAGTCAACAACATTTACTTGGGCTGATTAACCTTACGGTAGAGAGTCGTGCGCAATATAGTCGATTTGGTGCTTGTCAAGGAACTCTGGGGTGATCACCCATGGAGCGTCAGGAATGACTTCGTCTACCCACCTGCAGGAATAAAGAAACAAAAAAGTGCCACCTGAGGAAATAACGAATGATCAACCAATTTATCGTCTTGCCTAGGAGGATGCCCTCCATGTTAACAGAAACAATACTTTGAAGAACAAGGGCAAAGAACGGGAACTTATTCCTCCCTAGAATTCAATGTGTTTATGACAGTCAGAATGCTACGAGTTCAAACCAGTTAGAAGAATAAAACATTCATACTTAATCCCTTCTCCACCACCACGGGGCAAGCAATTAAAAAAGCACAGACAAACAGAGCAGTAGGAAGTAACTAACATATCAACTTGCCACAATCTCCAGAGGCGAAAAACAGAAACATTAAGCCTACTTGCAATGGCGGAGAGATTCGTAGCGCTCTTGTTCATTCATGACGGTCTTTCCCTTATACTTGTGGGTGAGCTCATCATTACAGCATCCCACGAGCAGGTAAGTATTAGGAAACCTACAAAACATACAAATTGAGGGAAGAACTCATGAAACCGGGAAGACATTTGCAAAGGACCACAAGATGGGTCCCGGTAGTCTTAGCAACCGAACTTCTCCCATGCCAAGAACACCCAATTACACTCCATACTCAGACGATGAACTGTGATCTGACAACCCATTTCAAAACACCCTACAAGACTACGAAAGAACAAGCCAAGAAGCGGATCATGTGCAGAGATGATGAACAAACTCATGGGACATTATAGCACATGGGTACGAGCTGGTTGAGATGTACACCAGAAGCACATTAAGCAACGTCTGCAGGAAGAACAGAAACATGCAAAGAGAGGGAAGGGAAGTACAGCTTCTTGGCCTGCTCCAGGGAACGGGCGTGGCCATAGTGGAAGAGATCGTAGATGCCGTCGGCGTAGACCCGGACGGGACGGTCCTCCGTAGCGTTGCACTCCTGCTGCTGCTGCTGCCTCTCTTCTTCTCCCACGGCCATGGCCTTCCCTCCTGCTGCTGCTGCTTCTACCTTCTTCTCCTTCTTCTTCTTCTTCTTCTCCTTCTTCTTCGACAAAGCAACGTCGCTGCCACGCTCGTTTCTCACTCTCTCTCTCTCTCTAGATGGACGCGGAAAATGGAATATTCCTCTGCTCGTACGGTACTGCGTCGATCGACCGCTTTGACTCGGCTCCTGCTTGCCTCCTTGGCCGTCCGATTTGGAACCGAAAGATCCCGTCCGTCCAGGCAGCTTTAAAAGCACGCCCCCCTCCTTAACTGATAACTGACCAACCAACCTCTAACATGACTACCTCATGATGGTCGAATAGTGAATTCTAGATTCGACTAAAGAAAATTTAGGCAATCAAGGAAAAATCATCTTAAAATAGGTTTCACTCATTTATTAACCGAAGAAGAAACTTACAATTACTTAAGTAAAACCCGAGTGATGTTGTGATCATTTAAGACTTTGAAAATTATGAAAATTTGGGGTAATTCGTGATCGACAAAAGTACTTTACTAGTTGTCATTTATATGAACTTAGGGGTAATTTACGAGGTCAAATACTAGTGGTAGGTTCTGTGGGATAAGTTAATTTGAGGTTAGGTACTGTAGTATTGGTAAATTACTTACCTTTCCAACTATGTAGCTATTGTTACTACTTGAACAGATAAAGTGCTAGCCGTCATTGAAGGCATAATTATAAAGAAAATGGCTCTGAATTATCACCACTTGACCTTATTTTCCTCTGATATAGGCACAGTTGCATAGACATGTTTGATTTTCTCCACTTTATATCCACAACAGTATCATGTAAAAGATACAGATGTGTTGCATTATACAAACACTTTATTATTGGCCAACATTGGCGACAATGGTTTTCCAAAACATGATGCAATGTGAATTGATACTCGCAGTCGCAGTATTGGACAACGATGGATTGGATAATTTCACTCTCAGACACTCTGAATAGAAAAGCAAAAGAAGGCATGTCAAGTCAAGAATGGAATTGCAGATCGACTTCGACAGACACCGTCCCTCGCATAAAGGGCAAAGCCAATGCATTACATCCCATGCTCAATCACATGATGTTGGACTCGAGACGACCCGACTGTCATTCGGCCACCTGATCATTGTGTGGCGGCGGCGGAGGCGGAGGTGGACCGCAAGTCCAAGGCTTATCGTAGGCTTCCTTCCCGGGCTTGGCAATCTCCACGTAAATCACCCTGCCCTCGAGTTTCTGCAGCGAAAGAGACGGAGGGTGGTGGGTGATGGATCGGAGAGAGCGGTCAAGGCAGAGAGCGGAGCCAGAGGAGGCTAAGGTACCTTACGGTCCATGTTCTCCAGGGCGAACACCGCATCGTCCTGGCAGGTGTACTGAATGAAAGCGTACCCTCTCGACTGTTTCGTCGCTTCATCCTTGGCCAACTTGACTGCGAGCAAGAATCGATCAGAACCCACTACCGACGACAGAACATCCCGCGTGATCAATTCGGAACAATAAGGTTTTACCTTCAGCAACGTGTCCGAAAGTAGAGAACTCCTTGAGCAACCTGCTCTCATTCAGAGAATAGGGTATGTCTGGCGCAAAAAACAGAACCCGCACAGATAAATTCGATAAGCACGCTCGGTCTCTGATCGATTCTATGCATTGTAATCTACCTAAAGAGAAAGATGCGGAGGGGGGTGGAACATTCACTTACTCCGGACCATGATTCGGCTGGCGAGAGGGTAGTCGAAGAAGGAGGCCCTCACTCTCAGCTTGCTCCACTTTCTCCTGAATTTGTCGGAGCTGGTGGAGCCATAGGTGGCACAGGAGAGCGACGGAGGAATGGGGATTTGGGTTGGCGTTGCCCACATGGCTCGTCAGAGGAAATAGAGGCCACCGAACTTTTGGAGCTGCGCGGCTGCAGAGGGGACGAGAGAGAGAGAGAGAGAGAGATGGAGGTCTTTGTCTTTGTGGGTGAGAGCTCAGCTCCAAGTATTGCTGGGCTTAAGGGTTAAGCTGAGGCCCAAATTACAACAAGATAAAAGTCTTCTTTTCCACTAAAACATTCAAGGAAAGAGAGAACAATTTCAAGGCCTGTCTTCTCCTCATCTCTCTCTCTCTCTCTCTCTCATATTTTCCAAGTTATTCAAGGGTATAGTATATCCACCATCGCTGCTAGGGAGGAGGAGACGAAGTCGTCAAAGAGACTAGAGGTGTCCAAAAATGGAGCTAATCAAAC
Organism: Eucalyptus guilfoylei; assembly: GCA_016097605.1. Lineage (NCBI taxonomy): Eukaryota > Viridiplantae > Streptophyta > Magnoliopsida > Myrtales > Myrtaceae > Eucalyptus > Eucalyptus guilfoylei. The sequence goes on from CM027863.1 coordinate 10,392,294, forward strand.
TAGTTACGATAAAGATGGATACAAAAATCAATCTCGAGTCACTATCCAAACGCAACGATATCTCATGCAAAGACAAGAACTATGAAAATTCATGATGGAACATGATCCTAGTTTACTTCAAGCTAATCTTGTGTAGGTTAGCTTAATGATTTAAGATGAAATAAAGTCAAAGTTGGCAAAGGTTTATATGAATAGGTCGCCAGCCTTCGAGTAATGTGTAGAATAGGAAGAAGAGCACACGTGCTACAACGGAGCTTCGTGTTTGTATGTATGACTGAAGCGTCTCCACAACTTCAAATGCTCTTCTGCATTGATATTTCGATTGCCATCTTCACATACTCTAAACTTCACATATCGTTTGCATGTAGTTTGATGATAGAGTATGAACCAATAGCTAAAAAATGCACTAAGCATCTAAAAAATGAACGGAATAATTCTAGTGATGGATTTCAAAATTAATTAGTATTATTCATCACTTCCCAAAACTCTCAATTTTCTCCCGTCCCAGGACATAGGACTTGGAGATGTTGCTAAAGGTGACTTTTGTTTATTGTTGTGAAATGACGAAAAAACTAACAAATTTTACAATTCATGTCAAATGCAAGATAAAAAAAATTACAAGAGAAATCAATGATGAATGATAAAAACACTATAAATTTACATGATTCGGTTCGAATGCTGAAACTTACTCTTCGAGATTATTAGTTGCCAAGTAATCCATTGTTACTCAAGTGTTTCCCAATCCTCAATCACACCCATAGCAAACCACAAATATTATTCCACAATTTCTCACAGAAAACTTAATAAAAAAAACTCTCCCTCTTATTGTTTGCTCTAGTGTTTGTTCACCAAGTAAATTTTATCAAATATAAATTCATATAGTTGAATCCAAAACAAGAAATCTCTTTTTAGTAAATATATTCAAACTATGAAACTACTCAAATTAAGGATCCTACTTGAATCGAATTTGTTTTACATGCTCAAACTCAAGACATGTTCTGAACAATGACTAATACCCTCAAAGAAACTCAAGAAACTCAAACCACTCTCCCGTGAGATAACAATTTTACCATCACATTTATCAAAGAAAAAGAACAAAAGACAAAGGAGCCATACCATATGCAAATCCTATGGAAGCCAAAAGTAGAAGCATATATAAATAAATTACATCTTAAGTGCTGTGAAGAAAGAAGTCTTAACGTTCTCTCACCAAGCTCACTCTCCTTCGAATTCAATTTCCAGGTTTAAATTGCAGCCCGGTCCGCACCGATAGAGAAAAAAAACCACGAATTATGACCCCTCGAGTACGAAAGCCACGCTGCTGCGAAGTAGGCGACCGAGCACCGAGAAAGGATTGAGCTTTTTATCTTGAGAACAGAGTAAAGCCAAGCTCATTGAAAAACAAATCGTTGGCCCCGAGTAAATGCGAACAGTATAGCGACCTGTGACTGCGACCACAGAGCGAAATTCCGCAATGTCGCACGTACCTTTCACCGATATGCCCCTGCACAGACAATCCGACTGCCAATTTAAAACCAGTGGAGCACAGAGGAACACGCCCGGCTCCAAAATTCGCCATGACCAAACCAATCAGTTCGTCTAATTGTGAACGAACTCACCCAAAATTCATCATCATTCCTCGAGCTCAGAAGCCCAAAAATGAAAACTAAAAAGCCGATTTGAACTCAAAAGCCAAAGCATCATTGCGCCAAAAAGCAAAGAGAAGAAAAAGAAAAGAGAAAGGCAGGGCACACGAAAAAGAACGGATCTCGCAAGTGCAGTGAAGACGAGGAGAGAGTGGGGTGAGTTATTCACTTCACGGTTTCGATCGCTCGATTGAATGTAATACGCTCCAGTCGGTCCACCCGCTGCTCAATTTCCATAGGATCCGTTTTCCTCCGATCTGGTAGAAGGGATCTTCCCAATCGGTGAATTATAAGTAATGTACAAAACTCGTATATAAATTAATACGAATCATGTGCATAATTACAATGCACTAATCAAAAGGTAATAATTGGAGGGGATTTCCTTGGATCTCGATAGGAGGAAACATGCCCGGTTTGATAAGAGTTGCAATCCTTTGGGTTCATAACTCACATTTGAGCTACTTAAGTTCAAATAAGTGTCATCAAGTTATCAAGAGCTCATTGGAGCACTTGTCGACCTGTTCATAAATTGAGCCACGCCTACAGCAGACAGCAATTTCCCAGGTCATAAGATATTCAAACATGTAAAAACTTAACCTAATATTTTTAGAGCATATCAAGTGGACTTGTCACTTAAAATGTCCCATCGTTTGAAGTATCAAGCCATCGATCGAATACCAAGACTCATGTGACATGAACTCGATGAGGGGGATACGAAATTCAGTCTTCTTAGGAAGGATTTTTTTTTTTTTTTTTTGGGGGGGTCGAATTCTTAGGAAGGATTCAAGATTGTCGTTGCGTGTGGAGCTTTTCTTAGATTAGTTTCTGTCGAAAAAACTCATTTCACAGTGACTAAGTAGAACATTCTTGCATCAACAATGCACTCTCACTTATAGCAGCGATGTAACAACCTAAAATATGAATGTCAGCAAATGCATATGTGCAGGACATGTATCGCTTACAGTTCAACATGTAGTACAGTAAGATCAGCATCACAGTGTTCCATAAGACTACACCGCTTTTGAGAATATGCATCTAGGTTGTTAGTTTCCTCAATAGTTCTGTACATCTGAAGTTCAATCGATCAGAGGATTATCTAGTATGTAAATTGTCAAATCAAAACTCAAATGCAAGGTTATGACAACCCACAAGCCACAATGACACAAAAGTGAAGTACAGGAGTTGAGCTAAAATTTCCAGGATGCATCAAAATTACAGATTTTGCTTCCATGAACAATCACTTCTCCTTCATCTGAGCTTGAATTATCTGGAAGCAGAGGGTAAGTCTTTTCTCTGTCTAAGATTTGAGTAAATGAACTTCTGCTAAAACCACTGAAGATGTCCATCTGAATGGAACTTTTGAGTCTTTTATACCAATCCTCCCCACATAGGAAGGACAACAATACTTCTCCATCTTGAGGAGATTGATGAGTGTAATCAGTGAATATATGATTTCCCAGTGAAGATATGGGAGATGAAAAGCACATCAATGTCAAATCAGAATCACATTCAAGGGAGAGCATCAAACCATCGGTTAGAGGGTGATCATGTCTCTCACTGAAGCCCTTGTTGATGAACTGATCCAGTTCTGAAGGTGAGAGCACTGCATACAAGTCATCAAAATTGTGATCTTCAGCCCAGCGAGAATTATATAAATTGTGTGATAAAGAACAAGGAAGATCATTAAAAATTGCAATATCTTCCTTCCTGTTATATTGTGTTCCATAATCATGGTTGTGAAAGCTGGTTGAAGGAATTTTTGATGGACAAGACTGTAAAGGATAGTGAGAAGAGACAGAGAATGCAGGTGATTCTCTCCCACCAAACCCGGATTCCAGAGTCTGTTGGCCATAACATGTTTCAAGATCATTATTGTGAAAGCTCATCGATTGGCGTTGTGATGGCCAATACTGTGAAGGATAATGAGATGGGACAAATGATGCAGATAACTCGCTCCTGACAAACCCAGATTGTAGAGTCTGCGGGTCATAATGTGTTTCAAGATCATCGTCGTGAAAGCTTGTTGGATGGCATAGCAATGGACAAAATTTTGAAGGATAATGAGATGAGACAGAGAATGCAGATAATTCCCTCCCACCAAACCTAGATTCTAGAGTCTGCTGGCGATCATTGCACCGGTACGTCAGCAATGCCGGTGCTGTAGTGAGCTCTCTACTTTGACGAACAAAGCATAAGTCTCCTTCATTATTCTTATTGTCAAGAACCCATTGCCAATCTGAATCACGTGTCTCCTCTTCAATCAAGGATTTATTTGGAGCTTGGAACTCATCCTGGACAAACCAAATGAAATGGAGGTATATAACCAATATCGGAAAGAAGCAGAATTTTTTGCATAGTATGGAGATGGAGCTCTTAAAATCTTTATTTGTCCATTAGTTACCTCAGATTCCTGCCAAGTAACCGTCTTGAAGGCAGCAACAGCTGGAAGATAATCTGGGATAATTCTTTCCATAGAATTTTTTAGCCACCCAGAAGATAGAGAACAGTCCAAATACTGTCCACCTTCAGCTTCCAGAAAGTCCCATGTGCAATTATGATTAAATTCTTTTAACTGAATACCAGACTGAGGGTAAGCATTCAGTTTAGAGCTCATGCTGGAGTCAAATTGCTCCCTATCAAGATTTGTAGAATCCTGTCAAAAGTATTGGTTACTCGGTAACAGCAATTAGGAAATAACCAAATAACTATTCCACGAGACTAAAAATACAAGCATACATTGTCCTCATTGCTCTTTGGGTTTAGGCGACTTAAGAGTACGGAAACAAAACCATACCTATCAGAAATTCCAAAAGTCCCCAGTAAGAGTCATTCAGCCAAAAAGAAGAAACATAGACTTATGAGCAGCAATGCTTCTTACCCCTTTGAGCAGAGTTCATCAATTTCAGGAAAGGAGGTAGTTTTGACCCACAAAAGTAGATTCTCCCTCTTCTTAGGAAAGACTTCACCACACTTATAGATATACGAAGTCCCTGAAGATAGTTTCAATTTTTCAGATAAGCAACTTGAGGTATTTTAAAAGAACATGACCAACCTAAACATAAGAACAGCTGCAGAGTGATAGATGTATTTAATAATTTAGATGGCCAAGGTGAAGGAGATGGATAGAGGAAACCGTAGGCAATCATATCAGTATAGAAATCTTAGGGCAAGGGTGATTTCCTAAATGGGAACCACTGTGCTGAGGTAAGGAGGCTATCAAACAGTAATGAATGTCATGCCTGAAATGAAGATATAAAACAAATAAGAGCTTGCCCAAGGCTGTAAACCAGTCAAAGCAGTATGGGACTCAGTCATGAATAATGCACTGTATTCCACAAAGAAATAACTTATTGACGACGCTGGCAAGAATTTTATAACGCAGACCTGATTTTCTGGAAACACTTCCAACTGGAGATTGAAGTGAGGCAAAATTGTTAGGTGTAACATCCTGGTGAAGCAGTGTCGACCCAGATTCCTTATGGACACTATCGGCCACATGGGCACTTGCTGAAAGAAGATAGAAATTGTCAGTACATTCTACATTACAAAGTGAGCAAGATAAAGTTTCTCAACCTACTGCTGAGATTGTGATCAGCTATGAACTTCGTAGCTGGAGTGGCCTCATTTTGCATGGAACGGGAGCTAAATCTGTGACCTTTGTTCTCCTTCAATTTCTTGAAAAATGCATACTCAGAGGTCTTCGGGACATCAGCTGCATGTCATGTTCATGCTTTGGTTATAAAATTGAATTCATCACGATTACATAATAAACGCTAGTGTGTTTTAAAATAATGAAGCAAAAAACAATTGTGGTGTCTGCTGAGAGAGCAATCATATGCGCATGAACTTACATAATCGAACACCAGCTCCTTCTTGAGTTATAGCTTCATCTTCCCTGAAGCCTAAGCAGTTATCCTCACCATAATCAGCAAGCCTAACTCTCTTTCTGCTCCCAATTTCTTAACAAAATTAAGAAAGCAAAGATCTTCTTAGCTCATTCTCATAACAAGAAGTCTTGCTCTTCTGTCGTCGTGGCTCTAGTATGCATGCGCCATAGATATATATTGAGAAGGAGGATGCTAGATTCATGGATGAGAGCCGACACCCGCCGCTAATTGCAAACCTATCCAAATACAATAACAGAACAAAATTCTATTCCTAATTAATTCACAAAACAAAAATACTCCCGCGATCGCTTCACGTTACGCCACTTTGCAAGGAAACATCCCGACAGTAATGCGAGAAACGCACCGACTCTCTACCGATAACTAATCCGAAACCGACATTACTAAAGAAAACGCTACGAAGAGCCCTAAGTTGGAGAATCGAACCAATTCACGAACTTCGAACAGGCGAAGCCATTCGCATCCACGAATCGAACTTCGGGCGGGGAGAGCTATACCTTGATCCGATCGAGGGTTCATTACCGGGGCCGAACGGGCGCCGGAGCTCCGAGATGAGCGAGAGCCAGCTCCGGCGGGTGCCCGCACGCGCGGTCGACTTCCGGCGTTCGTTTTCGGAGCGACGATCTCCATTGTCGGCGAAATCGAAACGCTAAGCGAAGCGTCGGAATGCGATGACGGAGCGGGAAGGAGCAAGCGAGAGAGACGGAGCATTCGGCGCGCCAAGACGGAGGTTTCGGTTCATAAAATGTGAAAGTAGCAATGTCGTCGCCAAAAGAGAAGAAGCATAATTAGTTTTAATTTTATGGTTAAAATATTAGTATTTTTTATGTGATGGCAGGGACCTTATCGAATATCCATTACCAAATATTAATTTATATATACACTTTTTTTTTTTTGTTTTGTTATAAGAGCAATTGCCATATTACGGTAATGATCATTATCGAAGAAGGAGGCTACTAAACTTTGAAATTTCAATTTGGGATACGTAGAATTGGCTTCTAGTTTTGGGCATCATTCATAGTGTGATTTCTTATTAGAGTAAGAGAGAGAGAAGCTTAATTTCCGTCATCGGGAGAATAATGCCAATCTTTCCCTCTTTTTCACTAAAGAAATGCATTAATAGGTAAAAACTCTCGAGAAAACAAAAGTCAATTTACAATGAAGTCAAACTTAGCATCTTGATTAATTATTCCGAATATATCATAATCCCGTACGGTTCATTGAATTATGTGGAATTAGGTATTAGCCTTGTTCTTGAGCAATAGAGTCGAGAGGTGGTCCTTTTTTCTTGCATTTCACTTGTGATTTTCTTACAAAAATCTTTATTCTTCTTATATATATATATTAGGTGATCTTGGTGAAATTAATATCGGATAATTAAATTCCATTGCCATTGGTGGTCTAATTCAACAAATGAACTTAACTTTCCATGTACCAACTCTCTGCAAATTGTCTCTGAAGTCAAAGATTGAACAAGAAGGGTCTAGATTAATGAATGCGTGATCACCAAGGTGTCAGACTTGAAGAATAAAAAACCAAGTTTGACTTTGTCACCCAAAAACTCTCAAAGAGCTCAATAAGAATCCAACCAATCACAATCCAACCCATCACAGATCAGGACTCGGAAGAAGAAGGACATTGTTCTAATAAGTTGGGGATGGAGGGAGTCAAGTTGCTCGGAGCTTGGCCTAGTCTTTTCAGTAACAGAGTTATATGGGCTCTCAAGCTCAAGGGAGTGGAATACGAGTATGTGGAGGAAGATCTCGGCAACAAGAGCGATGAATTGTTGCGGTGCAACCCAGTTCACAAGAAGATCCCTGTGCTCATCCATGGAGGGAGACCCATTGCAGAGTCCGCTGTAATACTGGAGTACATCGAAGAGCGTTGGCCACAAAATCCTCTGCTTCCTCGGGATCCTTACGAGAAGGCCGTGGCCCGCTTCTGGATCAAATTCAATGACGACAAGGTGTGTTACGAATATCGAAATGGAATTGTTTTCCGTGATAGATTTATTAAAATATTTCAGTCAAGATTTCTTTTCTGAGAACTAGGTTTGATTCATGTCTCAAAAGCCTTGATCTTGAAGTGAACAGAATTTCCATGAAAAATGTAAGAAATTCTATGTAATTAGATCACGGTAAATCTTGTGATGTTATTCAGAACAAGATGACCCTAAAGAGCTATACAAGATAATTAAAAAAAGCTATAAGCATGGTTAAATCCTCCTTCCACTACCTAACGATGAACATTCTGGGTGATGAGGTCCCAATTTTCGTCAAATTCGTTCAAAGCACAGGGGAGCAACAGGAGGAGGCAAAAAAAGAAGCCAAGAAAGTCCTGAAAACCATTGAAGAACATGCTCTTAGAGAGGAGGACAACTTCTTTGCTGGGGACAAAATTGGCTTGCAAGATCTGGTCTTTGGATGGCTAGCTTGGTGGCTTCAAGTCATGGAAGAAATGGCCGGCGTGAAATTATTGGAAGCTAGCGAATATCCTCGCCTGCACAGATGGGCGCAGAATTTCATAGCGCATGATGTGATCGGAAGCAACCTTCCAAAGCGTGAGGCCCTGCTTGCCTTCTTCAAGCCCCTCATGGAGACTGCCATTGCGTCTTCTCCATCAGCAGTGTAGTCGTGTGGACCGAGTCTTGATGATGACTTTTACTTTCCGTGAGCAAGTTCTGCTAATAAATTTCCAGTCTCCGTGTGGATTTATGTAATGGGTAGTGATGGTCCAAAAATGTGCTTATGCATGCTATTTAAATATAGGAAAGTATGAGGTTGGTATGTCGAAAACTTGATTGACCGGAAGATATGAAATTAACAGAGAAGGAAATTGCATATTTGTGGCTATTGATGAGATTCATTATTCGGGTATGATGCGTTTTTCCATTACGATTTGCGTCTAATCCTTCTTGCTCACTAATCCTTGACGCTCTCCCTATAAGAAGCTATGCAACTAGAACTCTCAGGTCCACATGAGCAAGAAAACTCCTTAATGACCTCAAACTTGAGGCTCTGCTTGCAGTACAGGCTCGAGTTTTATCCCGGTACAGCTTCATCGTTTCCGTAACGTAGAACGATCAAGAAGTAAAGTCAATGTCTTTTTCTCTATGCACTGTCCATCTTCGACTGCAGTAGTCGCAAATTAGAAAAGATGTGCCAGTATGCTCTTAGTCTCGAATATGGAAGTCTCCATGTCCTTGTGAGATTCGAGAATCTCAGTTTTGCGAATCTCAGTTTTGCGCATGTCTAAGCTGTCATGAAAATCTTTCTGCTATTTAAGAAGACAAAAGGCCATGTGTTCAAGAGATAGCAGAGTAAGCAACCGATAATACATATACGGACGCTCCACAGCACAACTATTCAGAAACTCATGTACTTAAACAAAATCAAAGAAAGAAGTACATTTGTGTTCAGGTTTGATAATAACAAATTGCATCAGGGCCTCATAATGGATGGATGGGCTCGATGAAGCAGGATGGGTGCTACCTGATAAAAGGAAAAAATCATGTGAAAATAATGAATTTTATGACGTACGCAGAGGGGTTGCCCAGTTATCATTCTAAGTTGATAAATAACGCGTTTGGTAATGATTCTGTTCTCGGGAGTAGATTCTGATTAGAATCATCATAAATGATTCTTTCTTATTCTGTTATTGGGAACAAATTATAAGCATTTGAAACCATTTAATAACTGTCCAAAATTTCTGATTCGAAATAGAATTGCGTTTGATATCGTCTTCATTGATTACATTCCAAATCAATTTTTTTAAAATTTTTAAATAATTTTTTTACTTTTCACTTTTTTTCCTTTTTTTTTTTCTTTTCTTTTTTTCCTTTTTCTCCTATTCTTCTTCTTCTTCTTGTGGCTAGCGACCTCACCAGAGCGTCACCGGCCCTCATTGGCCGAGCCTTGCCGGTGGCCAAGCCGGCCTCGCCGGGGCTGGGCGAGGCCTGCTTGGCCACTCGCGGGGCTGGGTGAGCCTTGCCGGTGGCTGGGCGTGCCTCCAGCGAGCTCGCCGAACATCGCCCTGGCCTAGCGAGCCTCCGGCAAGCTCGCCAAACCGGCGGACGGCAACCGGCGGACGGCGACCAACGATGGTGGGCAGCGGCGGGCAGTGGTGGACGGCGATTGAGGGATGGCGGAAGGGAAGAAGAAGAAGAGTTGGTTTTGATTCTCAAATTTGTTCCCGAAACAAGAATCAACTTTTTTTTTTATTCTTGATTCTATTCCAAATCTGTTCCCGAGAACAAAAATTTTACCAAACGCGATTCTGTTCCAAAACTACTCCCGGAAACAAAAAGTCAGAATCGGGTACTGTTTGGCACGTTACCAAACAGCCCCAAAGTATCCTCGTTGTCACTAGTTTACCTAAGGCCATACCTGAAATTTCTCGAAGTAGTTTTAATTTTGACTAATTATCACTATTCTCTAATCCTATCGAAATACCATGTCTCGCAATTTGGATCAGTTACCAGATAATTTGCATTGACACATAAACTTTCTGCGTCAATCATTTATTTTGGAGCAAGTGCTGTCTTCCTTCAAAAACCTTTGCACGGAAGAGCAGATTTTTCTGCTTCGACTTTGACAAGAAATCCCAATGTAGCATATATGTTGGTACTAACAGAAGGCCGGGACACCAAGACTATTCATTTGACTCATTTCGGTTATAGCTAGTGCCTTCTAGAATGAGGTTAAGATAAGACTCATCTCTGCACATAAATCACGCAATAGCATGCCCACAATGGTTTGAAACTGAGTATCTGTGTGTAAAATCTAATGTCATACTATGAAATGATAGCTCCAGGGAACCGCAGGGCTTCGAGAACATGCATCCGGGTCGAACTGTTTGTCACCTGTAATGGATTTCAGAGGTGATGCCGTGAAGTGATCGTTGATAAGGTACATGTACTTCATGGTTTATGCAATGTCTGATGTACTGCTATGGAGTTTTATAGGATCCCGACTGCACAAGCTCTCACAATTTCACCTTCATGGAATCGGGGATCTGAACTTTCTTGAAATGGAAAACTTTCATTTGACAGTAACTAGGATCCTGGTTAGCTCGAACAGAAAGAAACGACATAAGAATGCAACGTTAAGTGTACCGAGTGTGATAGAGCTATTTGTACATTTTCCTCCTTTGTGGATTGGTAAGTTATGCTTGCGATGTCTTTTCGCGTGGTGGACAAGCAGGAATGATGCATATATGTGATCACTTGGTGCTAATTTAGTTAAGGGATAAGTGCAATAGAAGTCCTAAAACTTATTACGAAAATGCGATTGAATCCTAAAACTTGCAAAAAGTGTAATCAAGTTCTAAAACTTATCAAATTGGTTCAATTTAATCTTAAAGTTAACACTGTTAAACTTGCTATCAGAAAATGCTAACGTAGCACGAACGTGACATTTTAAATAATTTTTCATTTTCCACATAACTTTTTTAATTATTTTTTATTCAAAATTAGATTTAAAAACTATAAAAGAAAAGATAAAATTTATTTTAAAAAACTGTTAAAAAAAATGGAAGCTCCTCTGCCGCCGCCGCCCATCGCCCGGGGGCCGGCGATGGAGGTGGCGGTTGCCGGCCCCTTTAGCAATGGGCGACGATGGCCGCGGAGCAGCCATTTTCTATTTTTTTTTAACAATTTTTTAAAAAAAAAATAATTTTTAGTTTTTCTTCTTTAGTTTCAAAATCTAATTTAAAAAAATTGAATAAAAATAATTTTAGAAAGCCATGTGGAAAATAAAAAATCATTTAAAATCCCATGTTAGTGCTAAGTCAGCATTTTCCGCCAGTAAATTCGACGGTGTTAACTTTAGGACTCAATTAAATCAATTTGACAAATTTTAGAATTTAATTACACTTTTTTGCAAATTTTATATTTCAATTACATTTTCGTAATAAGTTTTAGGACTTCGATTGTACTTATCTCTTTAGTCAACCAAGGAATGCTAGCTTCACTAGTTTAACAATTAAACCAGTATTATCATTCAGCTATCACATGTCTGAGATCATCAAAGTTAATAAGACGTCCTGGCTGGGGTGACAAAGTCCCTGGTTTTCTTCAAAGTTTTTCACGCCATAGGGAAGCAACAGGAGGAGGCAACAAAAGAAGCCAAGAAAGTCTTGAAAACCATTTTGTTCCTAGTCTCCGACTTGGAAGTTTCATGTCCTCGCAAGAATTTCAGTTTCATGCACTAATGAACTATCAAGAAAAATTTTCTTTTTTTTAAGGGTGCGTTTGATAATATTTCTGTTAAAAAATATTTGTTCATTTCTACTCGGTAGACAATTTTCTAGGCAAAAGAACACATTTGGTACAAACCTAAAATTTCTATTCTCGAAATAGAAAAAGAAAAAAGCATTTGATATAACCTCAATTTTTTTGCGAACGTGGAGTTTTTTTAAAATTTTTCTAATAATTTTCTTTGATTTTTCTTCTTCTTTTTTCATCCCTTCTTCTTTCTCTTCTAGCCGATCATTGACTATCATAGACAAGGGCTGGTGAGGTGGACCTCACCAACCTCGCCAAGATCTGGTAAGGTTGAACCTTGCCCAGCCATAGCAAGATTTGCTTGAGGCTGGCGAGGTCCACCTCTAATTGGCCCTCATCTCTAATCGATCGCCGAGACCCAACGACCGGCTAGAAGAGGAAGAACAAGGAAGGAAAAAAGAAGAAAAAAAATGACCTTATTCCAGAAATTTTTCTTAGAATAAAAGGGCAATTTTTTTTCTTTTTATTTCTATTTTAAATTTATTCCTTGGCGCGACCCCCCAGCCAACGATGGCCCTTGGCCTAGCTAGGCGAGGGTCAGTGATCCCCTATGAAACACCGACAATCTTCAATGATCAACAAGCCTAACTCTCTTTCTGCTCCCAATTTCTTAAAAAAATTAAGAAATCAAATACCCTTCTTAGCTCATTCTCATAACAAGAAGTCTTGCTCTTCTGTCGTTGTGGCTCTAGTATGCATGCGCCGTAGATATACATTGAGAAGAAGGATGCTAGATTCATGGATGAGAGCCGACACCCGCCGCTAATTGCAAACCTATGCAAATACAATAACAGAACAAAATTCTATTCCTAATTAATTCGCAAAACAAAAATACTTCCGCGATCGCTTCACGTTACACTACTCTGCAAGGAAACATCCCGACAGTAATGCGAGAAACGCACCGACTCTACCGATAACTAATCCGAAACCGACATTACTGAAGAAAACGCTGCGAAGAGCCCTAAGTTGGAGATCGAACTCATTCACGAACTTTGAACAGGCGAAGCCATTCGCATCCACGAATCGAACTCGGGCGGGGAGAGCTATACCTTGACCCGGTCAAGGGTTCATTACTGGGGCCGAACGGGCGCCGGAGCTCCGAGATGAGCGAAAGCCAGCTCCAGCGGGAGCCCACACGGGCGGTCGACTTCCGGCGTTCGTTTTCGGAGCAATGATCTTCATTGTCGACCTCGACAACAGAGTGATCCAATCGAAGAAGGATCAGATGATCAGCGAAATCGAAACGCTAAGCGAAGCGTCCGGATGCGATGACCGAGTGGGAAGGAGCAAGCGAGAGAGACGGAACATTTTGCGCGCCAAGACAGAGGTTTCGGTTCATAAAATGTGTGAAAAGAAATGTCGTCGCAAAAAGAGAAGAAGCATAATTAGTTTTAATTTTATGGTAATATTAGTATTTTTTTATGTGATGGCAGGGCCCTTATCAAGTATCCATTACCAAACATTAATTTATACATACACTTTTTTTTTTGTTATAAGAGCAATTATCATGTTACGGTAACGATCATTATCGAAGAAGGATGCTACTAAATTTTGAAATTTCAATTTGGGATACGTAGAATTGGCTTCTAGTTTTGGGCATCATTCATAGTGTGATTTCTTATTAGAGTAAGAGAAGGAGAAGCTTAATTTCCCTCTTTTTCACTAAAGAAATGTATTAATAGGTCAAAAGTCTCAACAAGACAAAAGTCAATTTCCAATGAAGTCAAACTCAGCGTCTGGATTAATTATTCCGAATATATCATAATCCCATACGATTCATTGAATTATGTGGAATTAGGTACTAGCCTTATTCTTGAGCAATAGAATAGAGAGGTGGTCCTTTTTTCTTGCATTTCACTTGTGATTTTCTTATAAAAGTCTTTTTTCTTCCTTTATATATTTTAAGTGATCATGGTGAAATGAATATTGGATAATTCAATTCCATTGTCGTTGGTGGTCTAATTCAACAAATGAACTGAAGTTTCCATGCACCAACTCTCTGCAAATTGTCTCTGAAGTCAAAGATTGAACAACAAGGGTCAAGATTGATGAATGCGTGATCACCAAGGTCTTAGACTTCAAGATAAAAAAAACCAAGTTTGACTCAAGAACAAAAACCAAGTTTGACTTTGTCACCCAAAAACTCTCAAAGAGCTCAATAAGAATCCAACCCATCACAGATCAGGACTCGGAAGAAGAAGGACATTGTTCTAATAAGTTGGGGTTCATGGAGGGAATCAAGTTGCTCGGAGCTCGGCCTAGTCCCTTCAGTTACAGAGTTATATGGGCTCTCAAGTTCAAGGGAGTGGAATACGAGTATGTGGAGGAAGATCTCGGCAACAAGAGCGATGAATTGTTGCGGTGCAACCCAGTTCACAAGAAGATCCCTGTGCTCATCCATGGAGGGAGACCCATTGCAGAGTCCGCTGTAATACTGGAGTACATCGAAGAGAGTTGGCCACAAAACCCTCTGCTTCCTCGGGATCCTTACGAGAAGGCCATGGCCCGGTTCTGGATCAAATTCAATGACGACAAGGTGTGTTACGAACATCGAAATGGAATTGTTTTCCCTGATAGATTTATTAAAATATTTCAGTCAAGATTTCTTTTCTGAGAACTAGGTTTGGTTCATGTCTCAATAGCCTTGATCTCGACTTTAGCTTGAAGTGAAAACAGAATTTCCATGAAAAATGTAAGAAATTCTATGTAATTAGATCACGGTAAATCTTGCGATGTTATTCAGAACAAGATGACCCTAAAGAGCTATACAAGATAATTAAAGAAAGCTATAAGCATGGTTAAATCCTCCTTCCACTATCTAACGATGAACATTCTGGGTGATAAGGTCCCAATTTTCGTCAAATTCTTTCAAAGCACCGGGGAGCAACTGGAGGAGACAACAAAAGAGGCCAAGAAATTCCTGAAAACCATTGAAGAACATGCTCTTAGAGAGGAGGACAACTTCTTTGCTGGGGACAAAATTGGCTTGCAAGATTTGGTCTTTGGATGGCTAGCTTGGTGGCTTCAAGTCCTGGAAGAAGTGGCCGGCGTGAAATTATTCGAAGCTAGCGAATATCCTCGCCTGCACAGATGGGCGCAGAATTTCAGAGCGCATGATGTGATCGGAAGCAACCTTCCGGAGCGTGAGGTCATGCTTGCCTACTTCAAGCGCCACAGGGAGACTTCCATTGCGTCTTCTCCATCAGCAGTGTAATCGTGTGGATCGAGTCTTGATGATGACTTTTACTTTTCGTGAGCAAGTTCTGCTAATAAATTTCCAGAGTCTCCGTGTGGGTTTATGTAATGAGTAGTGATGGTCCTAAAATGTGCTTATGGATGGTATTTAAATGTAGGAAAGTATGAGGTTGGTATGTTGAAAAATTGATTGACTGGAAGATATGAAATTAACAGTGAAGGAAATTGCATATTTGTTGCTATGGATGAGATTCATTATTCAGGTATGATGCGTTTTTCCATTACGATTTGCGTCAAAACCTTCTTGTTCACTAATCCTTGACGCTCTTGTTGGAAATTATAATCCAGAGAAAGCAAACTGTTTGTTGTAGTCAGAACATCAATGTAAAGAAAATGATATCAATTTTATGATATCCTTCATTTTATAAATCTTGGAGAAGAAGAAAATAAGATATAACATAAAATTGGAGGTGAGGTACAGATTTCCGAATCTCTTTAAGGCGATTAGTTCCTGCCAATGGTGCTCCGCAGATTCACGAACTATGACTCCCAAGATACAACACCTCAAACCTGTTTCGATTAGCACTATGCAAACAGGGCTCAGTCGAACAGTTCAATTGAACCAACACACTCAGAAAAAAACAGAAGAATAGAAAAGTATATCAAAGCCTTTTTGGAATCGAATCGGGAAAACCAAAAAACCCAAAAACTCTTTTGAAGCTCTATGCTCCCATCTATTTATAGAGATTTTTAGTTCAAGTACAGAAGAGATACATGAATTAAATAGATGCATGTATCCACGTAATTCATGAATCAAGAGATAAGTGAATCCAAGAGATTCATGAACTAAAAGATATATGAATCTAGGAAATTCATGAATTCAATAGATACATGAACATAAAGTTTAGGAAATTCATGAATTCAATAGATACGTGAACAGAAAAGACGTATTTTAATTTATTGGCTTTTGTTGATCCATTAACCATAATTATAACAATCCCCCACATTAATGGATCAACAAAACATTTTTGACTCGAAGGAATCTGAGCATGCCTGTTGAAATACACCGCATCAAGATAGGTAGCTTTGCTTTGAACCTTCTTTAGTGAAAGCATATCGAACTTACTTAACTAGTCGATGGACTAAGCCTTGAATCACCAGTTGTTTGTGTAAGCCTAGACAATAAACCTCACACGGAGTATTTTCAATTCAAGATTGGTTCTCGACTGTGTTCGTTCTTTCGACCCTGAACCTCTAGGGATTCATGCGTGCTTTAGAAAATCTAGCCTTTAAAGATTTTCATAGAGTCAGCTAGCTCCACGCATATAGGTGTATTCCTATTAAAGATATCCTACCATATCTCACTTGGATGTTACATTCCAAGTTATAGGAATCATTAAACGCATAGCGTACCCTTAATAACGCTATAGGAAAGCATTGTTGCATCATAGGAATGAGAGACAGTGCTTACATTAGAGTTTCCAGAATTTGCGTTGTCCTATTGAACCTAGACCATGGCATCTCCAATCGCATAGGTTAGGTGTGACATCCTGAAATTCAAACCCTCTAAGAGATAAATGAATGTGAATTTCATCAATGCATTGTTGGTTGATTTCACTCGGAATTGATCACTCCTTAGATATTGACCTTGAGGAAAAAGGCTAATGAGGACATAACTCGTATAACTAAAGAACTTGACCTGGGAAATCGACTTGACAGTTAGACTTGCATGAGGACGATCCTGTAGATAGGCAGGTCGATTTCAAGGACGACTAAAAGTCGATCCGCGAACATAACATAATAGAACGACGGGTGATTTCGTTTACTGTTATCAAATACGCAAACGACCCTAGATCAATCATTAGTAATCGTGTACTTTGAAATAAGAATCTATCATCCGCAATTTCATGTAGTCAAGGACACCCATGTGTCGAGAAGTCTTGAACGTGGTTTGGCACGAGTTGGTTACGCGTGAATCCTCGAAGTCGCCTGTCAGTCCGAATTGTACCCAAAATGGTATTAGGGCGAAACTAACATGGCATGAGAACCCAAGATTGGACTTCGAATTATCAGGAATGTTTGAGACCCCAAGATTGGACTTTGAATTATCAGGAATGTTCGAGACGGACTTCGGATGAAGCTACTTCGTCAGTCTACAGCGCCAGTTAAGCCGAGTATTTGAAAAAGGGGTTTTCGGACCGAGGAATCGAGCCTATGAGGAAGTGGGCCAGGCCAAGCTAGTGTGGGCCTTAGGCCCAAGGTGGGACAGCCATCATAGTGGGCGCAAGTCAAGCAAGTAAGCCCATTGGGCCCAAACCAACTATTCCTCCTACCAAGCTCATTACCAAACCTTAAGCCCATTTGAGCCCATTCAAGCCCAATCAATTCCCAAGCCCATTTCTATTCATAGCCTAGCCCATTTCTTAGGCTCATACATCAATTTCAGCCCAAGGACAGATTGGTAATTTGTGCAAAGTGAAAATGACCAAGTTGCCCCTAAAAGCAATTGGATAAAGGCAAAGGAAGAGAGAGAAAGATGAGTCATGTGCATGGGGATTTGGGGCATACTTGATGACCTTCTAGAAAGGTGCAGCCAGCCCTCCAATCACCCTCCCTCTCCCTCCTTCGGCCCTCTCTCGACCGACCTCTCTCTCTCTCTCCTCGTTTTCCCTTTCTTTTGGTTTCTGTTCTAGCAGACCTTCCTTCAAAAACAGGAGTTGATTGTTGACTTCCCAGAGGAATCAGCTCACATGCCACCCACCATTGTCTTCTGGACACCCATACCGTCCGCCTGGAGTTGGCCGTTTGCCTGTCAGAGCCGCCGGCTGACCCGCCGGCCGACCAGAAGCCAGCGACAATTTGACTGTCTGGCCTTGTTCTGCTCTAGCTGACATTTCTCTAAAAACCCGAGTTAAAAGTGGTCTTCCCGTGAGAATCAACCCACGCTCCACCCACCACTATATTGATGACACCCAGATCGTACGGATGAACTTGGCCGCTCGCCGAACGGAGCTGCCGATCGACCCGTCCATTAGTGAGAAGCCGCCACTCGCCGAACCGCCTAGAGTCCGCCTGTTTCGCGATTCTAGCCCGTTTTCTCCCATTTTGACCAAGCTTTCACCCAACCTAGCTACCAGCCACTCTCCCTTGACCCCTTGGTGCTGCCGGTTGCCGGCCAACCCCTCGCCGAAGCTCTGGCTAAGTCGTTCAACCTCTCTCCTCCTCTAGTTGTTCGGTTTCCAGAGTTGCTATGGGAAGCAGTGGTTGTGGTTGCTGTTCCAGCCCCAAGACCGCCTTGGATCGTCGTGGCTGAGGTCCTGGTGCGTAGCCTTCGTCGTCGCCACCACGTTTGTGTCTCCGGCTCGTTGAACGGGTAAGTTTAGCTCCTAATCTCTTGATTAGTGCCTAAACTTGCTTAAGGTTGGTTTACTTAGTGTTGATTCTAGTTTAGGAGATTTAATTAAGTTATATTAATCCTAAGATAGGTGGCTAGATTAGTGGCTAAGATTAGTTTAGTTTAATCTTACTTTATTGGCTTAAATGTGGTTTATGTGCTTAATTAGGCTTGTTTAGCTTTAATTGATTGGTTGCTAAATTTAATTATTGTTTTAATGATTTTTGGATTTAATTTATTAGTTATTAAATTCTGGAATTTTACTGTTCACGAGTTACTGTTCACGAAACATTGTTCACCCAAAAATAAAAAGTGCCTAATTTCATGTATTTTAATCCTATGATGAATGAGTGTAAAAAAAAATGCTCAATTGAGTGAATTTCACCAAAAAAAAAGGAAATAGGCTTTGTCTGAGGGACACTGAAACGGACCACCTATGACATTCCAAATTTTCAATCCTGTTTTTTACTGAATAAATTTGGCATTTCATCGATGCGTCTATAGTGCTTTTTTCTGAGATGGCCACTCATGAGATAACTAAACTAGCTGGGGAAGCCATTAAATAATTTTAAGGCAATAGACTTGAGAATTCGACCAGAAATCGGCTTCTCGACCGTGCTTATCTTTAGAGGCCATTACGACATAGTATAAAATCGATTTGAGATCAGAGATGGGTCAATTTGACTAAGATGTGTGGCCGATCGTGGGTGACGCTACTAAATTGGGAAATTCTCATCGATCGACACTAATTTAATTTTACTGTCGTTTTGCTACCCTGCGTCCGTAATTGAATCCTCAAGATTTTCACGACAATTGAGAGTCGTCAATGTGTCAAGTGGGTTCATTGTGGCTCAAAGAAAATCGACCACGGGTCATTCGCCCTAAAAAGTTCTGAAAACTACTCGGTAGCCTAGGTCACGCTAAAAATGTATCGGAGTGAAATTAACCTTCAATTTGGGTCCGATTTCAAAAATTGAAGATTCTGTCATGTCACAATAAAGTCTAGGACCCACGACTCAGTCGCAGAAGATTTTTCTGACGACTGAGACTTTTTGGGAAAAAGTCGATTTAGGACCGTTTTGTGCAGAAGAAGC
The DNA here is from genome assembly GCA_016097605.1 of Eucalyptus guilfoylei. Classification (NCBI taxonomy): domain Eukaryota; kingdom Viridiplantae; phylum Streptophyta; class Magnoliopsida; order Myrtales; family Myrtaceae; genus Eucalyptus; species Eucalyptus guilfoylei. The sequence continues at coordinate 10,411,811 of CM027863.1, forward strand.
CGAGGATTAATTTTGGTTGTAAAAATGGGAAGCAAGATGGATATATGGGTGAGAAAAAATGCTAACACAATCAATGAGGCATTAATTGAATTTGCTATGGCCATTTGTGATTAAATCAAGTAAGTTGATGTGTCCAATTAGGAGAGATAAGTATCAATTTCGTGTGCCCCCTCTCCCCTAACCAAAATGGACCATCTCACATGTCCAAGAAGGAGCCTTGGTGGCTCAATGGCAACCAAAGAGTAACACTTGGCCAAGGTTAAGTTTAAAGGGATAGGCTTGTGGAAAAATTTGACAAAGGACCCCACCAAAGCCAACTTGTTCCTCACTCTTTCCTCTCCCTTCTCCCTTGCCATGCGTCCACCTCCATTCTCTCCCTCTCCCAGCCTTGTGCAACACTAGTAGCTAAAGAGGAGAACCGGAGTAGCTCGTTGCACGCCAAGCCGTCGCCACCATCCACCGTCGCACGCCGTCTCACTGCTCGCTGCCCCGCCCCTGGCCACGCGCACCACCTACCCTCTCCGCCTTCAGTCACGCCGTCTAGCCATCTCGCCGTCCAGCAAGCCCATTTGGAGTTCGTTCTTGGTTGTTTCTTCGTCGGTAAACCTCCCTCTAGGCCCTGTTTGGCCTATTCTATCTTTACCGAGTAATTCCCACCTTGAATGAAATTGTTTGGCTTCTGTTTTCAGCAAGATCAGATCAGGTTTGGTGTGAGTTTCCAGCCACCGTGCAAGCCTGTTTTGAGGTGTTTCCGGGTCCCGAACCCGAGGCCCACTTTGGAGTTTAACATCCTTTGCGACGTTCCCGACGTTTCAATCTGAGCGGATTGTAAAACAGGTGATTTTAGCTCACTAATCATTGCTTAGTTTGCTAATAATGCTTAATGGTTGATTAGATTTAATTAAGTGCAATTATGTGATTAGATTAATTTAGAATAATTTAATTAGTGATTTAATGATGCATGTTAGGTGATTGATTAGTGTAATTAGTAAGTAGAGACGTACTCGTATTTATTGAATGCATCTCGAGATTTTTCCCGATCCGTTTTGGCGTCCAATTAGGCATTACAGGTATAAATTGGATTTTTAGTATTTATTTAGCCGACAACCGGAATTTTATGTTGATTGTCATGGTGCAGTCTATTTATTTATTTGAGCTCTACGTTGCGTTGAATTGAATTAATTGTGGAATTTTAGGAATTATTCATAAATTGTATGGAATTTGAGTAATTGATTGGTAAATGGCCGAATAGGGGTATATAGCGCCAGTAATGCTTTGATAGGCTATAAAGTGGGGAAAATTGTGAGATTAAACTAAATATACTCTTGGCTAAGACTAATCGGGTACGATGTTATCGGGTATGTTAAAGTTAAGGAAGAATTAGGTAGCACGTGGCTCGGTGATTAAGTGTATCACCATGGCGAAAACGACGGCTGAAAGAGAATGCACGTAAATTGTTTATTACATATATCACCTTGGCAAAAACGGCGCCTTATAAAAGACACGTGGATCGGTGATTAGTACATCACCCTGGCGAAAACAGCGCCTTAGAAAAGACACGTGAATCAGTGATTAGTACCTCACCTGGCGAAAACGACGCCTTAGAAAAGACACGTGGATCAGTGTTAGTACCTCACTTGGCGAAAACAACGCCTTAGAAAAGACACGTGGCTCGGCGATTAGTACATCACCTTGGCGAAAACAGCGCCTTAGAAAATTTACGAGATTGGTGATCGGTGCGTCATGTTGGCGAAAATGGCGCCTTAAAGAATGCACGGGGTCGGTGATTGGTACGTTGTCTTGGCAAAAACGGCGCCTGAGGGAATACACGTGACTCGGTGACTAGATATATTATACTAGAAATTGTATAGTATGGTTGTGAATGACCAAGAAATGGTCCGACTGACATGTAATCGACTAGGTCGATTAATCATTGATTTGATCTGATGTTGTGAATTGATTGATTGAATGGAAATGACTATGAGATGGTTCGACTGACATGTAATCGACCAGGTCGATTGATCGAGATATCGATCTGTGATGTAATTGCTTGGGTGCCTATTGAATTGTGCTGACATGCAGGTGAAATCTAAGGCCAAGGTAAGTCCTCTGACCCGTGTGTGCATAAGCAGCCCGATTAGCGTATTGGTTTACTAATCAAGTCTTAGGAGGTAGAACTTACTAAGACGTAGTCTCATCCCGGTTATGGGATAATATTTCAGGCCCATAGATGGCAGTACCTCTACCTCCTCCCATGGGTTTTGGTTTACCAGAGGAAATCATTGAACAGAAGTTCCACGCGCCGATGACGGGGCACGTCAAATGATTGGAGTACGTAATGGTGAAATCCATTGTCTGGGTTGAGATGGGTAAACCCCAGAAGGTGCCCTATCGATACCGGGCATGGTATCAATACTATAGCGATGGGCGAAGGGTGGGCCCGATAATGGAATTTGAAGTGCCTAGGTATGCTTTGGAAGTAGTGTATGGAGAGGGCATTGCAGAACCCAAAGGTGGAGAGGTGATTGACCCGGTGACTCCCAATCTTGAAGGCCCAGTATCACCTGAGTATGCTGAGGTAGGCTCCAGCGGGAACATGGAAGGAGGAGAGTTCGTCGAGCAGGAGGAGAACCCAGATGAGGACTTAGCGAAGGACTGAAACCCCACCCCCTGTTTTTAGACTTCATTGTTGAACAAGCTTGAGTAGGACCGGACTTAGTAGTTGATATTGTATATATTTGCATAAAGAATTGCAATGGATATAAGTGTATGGGTGTTTCTAGTTTCAAGTTTTAATCCTACTTTTCTATCACAATGTTTTATTGTATGTGGATTATCTTACGCTTCTGCATGCGTATATTAAATGAATGGGTCGGCGATGCGTCCTGGGACGTCGCTATTAATCGACCAGATGAGGGATGGGCACGCGTTCGAGGATCGAGGCGTGACACCGCCTTTAGAGGAAAATGATTTGAAATTGTATTTGCAAGTATTGTGCATTGGTTAAATGCTCATAGATAAGAAATGAGTCTTAGTAGTGAGCTTGCATGATTAAAAGTTAAACCGTCACCTAACGAGAGTTTGGGGGCAATACCCACCGAGAGTCGGAAGCCGGTCGCAGTAGATTCTGGACCAATGTCCCTTTTTGGGAAACTGTCTGAACGGGAGTTCTGAACGTAGTCATGCTCGACGAGGCGGGATGAAGCCCAATCTTCTTATCGGTAGCCCGGCGAGAGTCGGATGATTGCTTATTGGAAAGTTAGCCATAGTCGGGAGGTCATAAATTAATTGGATTGTCAACTGGGAGTTGACCGTGGCCAATGGTCCGTAAGAACTAGAGCACGTGTGAGTGTTGAGTTGGTTGGGTCTTATTATAGGGTAAAATTGTGTAGCGCGGTATGAGCCGTGTCATAACAATCTTACCTTATAATCGGGACCCGTGTGATTGAGTGATGCATGATAGGTGGCGCACTAAAGTGCAAGAGCATATATGAATCATGGCATCATTAGTTTTCACTGTGCATGAGTTGAGCACATTGTTTATGGCACGCACGCATGAATTGATAACGTGCGGGGTGTAGCAATGGCCAGGTGAGATCACTTGCAACGTGACTCGTATGTGATTGATGAACTGCATCATCTAATGGCCATGTGCATTGCGTGTATTGTGCTGAGATTTAACGTGCAAGATATGGCATACCAAGTAAGGTTTTATGTGAACCGACGATGTGATTAGTGATTGACCCTGACTATTGTGATTTGTTGATTATTGGTTGTTAGTCGTGGTAAGTTTATGGGGTGGTTCTGGAGAGATACCCCGAGTTAAGTTAATGTTCTAATCGGGGGCTTAGGGAAGGACTCACTGAGATTTATATCTCGCTGGTTATTGTATAACCACTTTCAAGTCATTAAGATGGCACTTCCGCCAATGAGGTTCGGTATCCCTAAGGACTAGGATATTGTCATGACACACCACCGCTTCCCAGGTCGAGCATATTTGTACGAGAAGTATCTCTCCACCATCTGGGTGGATTAGAAACCGGGGCAATGAATACCCCATAGGTTCTTAGCATGATTCATCCGAAATGGAGATATGCTGATTGGTCCTCTGCAAGGTTTTGACAGGCCGCCTGGTGGAGGCCCCGAGGACGCTGACTAGGATCCCATGGAGCTGGACCCTCCTGAGAGTGTAGTGGAGAATCCTGGCCCCGCTTCACCAGCGACTGACCCGTACGACTCCAACTCTGAATCAACGGGGTCTAAGTCGCCTGGATCAGGGTGATTGTAGTGTCGAGCCCGAGGGTTCTTTTTGTGTATAGTTGGGTTAACCTAGACTAGTTTCTTTTTGGTCTGGCTTAGAGGATGGATCGGCCCCTCTGTTAGGCTTGTAAATCGGAAACGATCATCTGTAGGTTAATCCAATATGAAAATGTAAAAATATATATATCTGAGTAGATGTTGTGTTTCTATTGTTCATCTCACTATCCTTGTTCTCTTGCTTGATTGTCTGTTGATGGAAAGATGGTTCGTTTTCCGCTTGCGTATAATGAAAGATTAAATTGAAGGGTCGGCAACGCGTCCTAGAACGTTGCAAATTTTTAGTCGACCATCGAGGGATGTGCGCGCGCTCAAAGTTCGGGGCGTGACATTAGGTTTTCACCCTAGAATCTCTTTATTGAGTTAAAGCTTTTAAACCCATTCCCCTCGATGCGCAGTTTATCTGCTCTTTTGACAAACTTTTTGTCAACGGATCCGTAATATTTCCCTTTGACTTTACAAAGTCTAAAGAAATAATTCAATTTGAGAGCAACTGCCTTACAGTATTGTGTCTACGACGAATGTGTCTAGACTTACCGTTATAAATCACATTATGCACCCCCCCCCACTTTTAGAAAATTGTAAGATGGCAATTTTCCATTCCATAACTCGTATGGAGTTTTACCTGTCTTTTTGTGGGGTATTTTATTAAGAATATAATTTGCAGTTAAAACTACCTCCCCCCACAAGTTCTGAGGTAAACCTGAACTCAAAAGCATGGCGTTAGCCATCTCCTTTAGTGTCTTGTTCAATCGTTCAGCAACTCCATTTTGTTGTGGAGTATAAAGTGCAGTTGTTTGGAGAATTATTCCAAAACTAGCACAAAACTCTTTGAAATTGATTGAACTGTATTTTCCTCCTCTATCAAACCTAAGCACTTTGATTCGTCTATCAAGTTGGTTTTCAACTTCATTTTTATACTTGACAAACATGCTCATAGTCTCATCTTTGCTAGTTAGTAAATAAACATAGCAAAATCTAGTACAATCATCCACAAATGTGATGAAGTACTTATTTCCACCTCTACTTTTAACAAACTTTAAATCGCATAGATCACTATGGATTAATTGTAAAGGTTCACTTGTTCTTTCAACGGATTTGAAAGGTTTCTTGGCAAACTTGGCCTCAACTCAAGTCTTACACTTGTAACGGCCATCCAACTCAAATCTTGGAATTAACCCCAAGTTTGCTATTTTCTTCATTGTACCATAGTTTACATGTCCTAATCTACCATGCCACAGATAAGGAGACACAACAGTGTAAACTAAAGACTTTTTTTTATTAATAGTCTTTGGGTACGCATAATTCGAGTTTACATCAATGACAGCTACATTGGCTTTAAACAGGTCATTACACAAGTACCATTTTCCCCACATACATCCCTCCTTTCGAAAGTACAAACTTGTCAGATTCATATACAACTTTGAAACCCTTCTTGACAAGCATGGGGCCAGAAATTAAATTTTTCCAAATCTTTGATACATGTAGCACATTCAACAGGGCAACCTCCTTGTCAGATGTAAACTTCAGGATCACCTTTCCTCTTCCGGCAATCTTTGCAGATGCAGAGTTAGCCATATAAAGCTTCTCATCTTCTTCAGCCTTCTCATAAGATGAGAACATGTGTTTATCCGCACATATGTGATTTGTGGCACCTGTATCTAGCCACCAGCCATTAGTGTTCGACACCAAAGATGCTTCGGACATTACCACAGCAGACAGTCTCTCAATATTGTCATGTTCAGTCAAATTCAGTTGCTAGGTTGCACCATCGTTCTTGCCTTTTTTTCGGGCGCTTCTTGCAATACTTAGCACGATGGCCAGGCTTGTTGCATATAAAACACGTCCCTTGGAATTTCTAGAACTGTTCCTTCTGCTTGCCTTTTCCTTGAAAAGACATTTTCCTTTTTCTATATTGCTTAGATTTGGAAGATTCCACAACATTGGCCTTTGGTTCAGAAGAAGGGTTCGCACTCCTTCTATTGTCCTCCTTGATTCTGAGGCGCAGAATGAGATCTTTAAGGCTCATCTCCTTCCGTTTGTGTTTCAAATAATTTTTGAAGTCTGATCAGCCGGAGGCAGTTTCTCAATCATAGCCACCACTTGGAATGATTCACTAAGTATCATTCCCTCAGCAGAGATGTCACTTAGAATTGATTGTAATTCTTGAACCTGACTCATGATAAATTTAGAATCAACCATCTTATAGTCCAAGAATTTAGCAACCATAAATTTCTTGGTGCCAGCATCCTCAGTCTTGTATTTCTTCTCTAAGGTTTCCCATAACTGTTTAGCAGATTCAATATTACAATAAATATTATAAAGATAATTCACTAAACAGTTAAGGATATAATTTCGGCATAAGAAGTCCCCATGCTTCCAAGCCTCCAATGCACCGAGCGTCATGACATCGTGCTCATCTGGACTAATTACTGGGCACACCTCCAATAAATATTTAGTCAAATTTAGCATGGTCAGATAGAAGAACATCTTCTGCCACCACTGTTTAAAGCCCACTCCGGTGAATTTCTCCGGTTTCTCATTAGCTATAACTAGAGGTGTTGCCATCACAATAGGCAAAGTTCGTTGAACTATCCTTCCAGAAATGGAGCCAAAAGCCATTTGGCCTGTACTGTTCTAAAAAACAGTCCCGGGCATACTAGTCGTATGACTTGTACCCGCACCACCAAAATTGGTGTTAGCCCAAGGGCTCGTAGAATTGGCTGTTACAAATTCAGACCCTAAGGGTTGAACATCTTCCATAGCAACGGTCGAATCGACCATAGGAACATCTCCTGAAACATTTTGGACATTAAAGGGGACTTGATTGTTTTCAACCATCTCAATAATCTGACAAGAATAATAAATAGTGAGTGATCTAATCGCCTTAAGATTGTTGGAAATTATAATCCAAAGAAAGCAAACTGTTTATTGTAATCAGAACATCAATGTAAAGAAGATGATAATAATTTTATAATATTCTTCATTTTACAAATCTTGGAGAAGAAGAAAATAAGATATAACATAAAATTGGAGGTGAGGTACGGATATCTGAATCTCCTTAAGACGATTAGTTCCTACTAATGGTGCTTTGCAAATTCATGAACTATGCCTCCCAAGATACAGCACCTCGAACCTATTTGGATTAGCACTATGCAAACAGGGCTCAGTCGAACTGTTCAATTGAACCAACACACTCAGTAAAAACAGAAAAGTAGAAAAGTATATCAAAGCATTTTTGGAATCGAATCGGGAAAACCAAAATACCCAAAAACTCTTTTGAAGCTCTATGCTCCCATCTATTTATTGAGATTTTTAGTTCATGTACAGAAGAGATACATGAATTAAATAGACGCATGTATCCACGAAATTCATGAATCAAGAGATATGTGAATCCAAGAGATTCATGAATTCAGAGACACATGAATTCAAGAGATTCGTGAACTCAATAAATACATGAACTAAAAGATACATAAATCTAGGAAATTCATAAATTCAATATATACGTGAACAGAAAAGACGTATTTTAATTTATAGGCTTTCGTTGATCCATTAACCATAATTATAACAACGCTCCCTATAAAAAGCTATGCAACTAGAACTCTCAAGTCCACATGAGCAAGAAAACTCCTTAATGACCTCAAACTTAAGGCTCTGCTTGCAGCCTTGTAGTACAAGCTCGAGTTTTATCCCGGTACAGCTTCATCGTTTCCGTACTGTAGAACGATCAAGAAGTAAAGTCAATATCTTTTCTCTATGCACTGTCCATCTTGGACTGCAATAGTCGCAAATTAGAAAAGATGTGCCAGTATGCTCTTAGTCTCAAATATGGAAGTCTACATGTCCTTGTGAGATTCGAGAATCTCAATTTTGCGCATGTCTAAGCTGTCATGAAAATCTTTCTGCTATTTAAGAAGACAAAAGGCCATGTGTTCAAGAGATAGCAGAGTAAGCAACCGATAATACATATACGGACGCTCCATGGCATAACTATTCAGAAACTCATGTACTTAAACAAAATCAACAAAAGTGAAAAAGGATAAAATAAGCCAAAAAATGGCGAGCGTGGCTAAATTTCTTAAGTCTGCGTTGCGGGCATAAATTCCAAACACGGCCAACCCATTTTTGTGATTTTTTTTTCTAATAAGCTTTGTTTTATTAGCAACCTTAATTTAAAATTAAAGTTTATGACGCTAATAGAATAAAATAAGCCAAAATTATGGTAAGCGGTTAAGAAACTCTCGAACACAAAACCTTATGGTAAAAGTAAACCACTTCTCTGCTCTCTCGGACTATTCGGTATTTGGCTCTTTCTCCGCTTCCCTACTCTTTCTCGGTCTACTCAATATACGGTACGTATGTCCCTACTGTATGTCTGTCCCTACTCTTGAACACCTCTTTTTCTCGATGGGGAAATTTGAAGTATGCTATACGGTATGTATGTCCCTACTGTAAGCTTTTTTAAAGTATGCCTCAACAAGTTTAAAATCCCATGTTAATTTCTAGTTGAATGTAACATCTTGGCAGGTTGGTGTTGAATATTTCCTCTCTCAGATTTAGAATATCTTTGTATATAATAGAGCTAGTTTTCTTTTCTTATGCTTTTACACGCTTGATGTTGCTTCTATGTCTGTTCCCGAAGTTGCTACAGTTTAAAGTTTCATAACAGGTGAATAGGTTGGGGGAGAAAACATCTAATGATGGGAACATGACCATGGTTTGCTTTTATTAGAATGAGACAATAATAAACTTGCGTATATAATTAATTTGATATAGTTGTTCTTCAAATATGCAAACCCGAAAATGTATGTAGGACCTACCGATGCAAAACATGTAGGTAATTGGAGATGATTTATTAAAAAACAGAATGAGATGCGAACTTTTTGCTTTTAACATTTTTTAATACGAATTCCACATGGAAGTTCTGAAATGTCAGTGTGCGTTTAGTGGGTTCAGTATTACCGGCAGAGCGTTGATCCACAGGCTGAAATTGTTGACTCCACCATTGTCGCCTACATGGGCTCTGGCGACAACGTCGATCAAAATCCCACCAACCCCACCAGTAATAACGACAGCAGCAGCAGCAGCAGCAGCACCAAAAGAGTCGATCAAAGCCAATCAGAAGAAGATTATGAGCATCAAAGAAGAATCCCACAGCCATCCTTAATGCCAACACCACCAAGAGCGACAAATAAGCAATTTCCTTCTCTGTTAATTTCATATCTTCCAGTCAATCAAGTTTTCGACATACCAACCTCATACTTTCCTATATTTAAATAGCATGCATAAGCACATTTTAGGACCGTCACTACTCATTACATAAATCCACACGGAGACTCTGGAAATTTATTAGCGGAACTTGCTCACGAAAAGTAAAAGTCATCATCAAGACTCGGTCCACACGACTACACTGCTGGTGGAGAAGACGCAATGGAAGTCTCTCTGAGGCGCTTGAAGTAGGCAAGCAGGACCTCACGCTCCGGAAGGTTGCTTCCGATCACATCATGCGCTCTGAAATTCTGCGCCCATCTGTGCAGGTGAGGATATTCGCTAGCTTCCAATAATTTCACGCCGGCCACTTCTTCCAGGACTTGAAGCCACCAAGCTAGCCATCCAAAGACCAAATCTTGCAAGCCAATTTTGTCCCCTGCAAAGAAGTTGTCCTCCTCTCTAAGAGCATGTTCTTCAATGGTTTTCAGGACTTTCTTGGCCTCTTTTGTTGTCTCCTCCAGTTGCTCCCCTGTGCTTTGAAAGAATTTGACGAAAATTGGGGACTTCATCACCCAGAATGTTCATTGTTAGAGAGTGGAAGGAGGATTTAACCATGCTTATAGCTTTCTTTAATTATCTTGTGTAGCTCTTTAGGGTCATCTTGTTCTAAATAACATCACAAGATTTACCGTGATCTAATTACATAGAATTTCTTACATTTTTCATGGAAATTCTGTTTTCACTTCAAGCTAAAGTCGAGATCAAGGCTATTGAGACATGAACCGAAAGTAATTCTCATAAAAGAAATCTTGACTGAAATATTGTAATAAATCTATCACAGAAAACAATTCCATTTCGATGTTCGCAACACACCTTGTCCTCCAAGAATTTGATCCAGAACCGGGCCACGGCCTTCTCATAAGGATCCCGAGAGAGCAGAGGGTTTCGTGGCCAACTCTCTTCGATGTACTCCAGTATTACAGCGGACTCTGCAACCGGTCTCCCTCCATGGATGAGCACAGGGGTCTTCTTGTGAACTGGGTTGCACCGCAACAATTCATCGCTCTTGTTGCCGAGATCTTCCTCCACATACTCGTATTCCACTCCCTTGAGCTTGAGAGCCCATATAACTCTGTGACTGAAGGGACTAGGCCAAAATCCAAGCAACTTGACTCCCTCCATGAACCCCAACTTATTAGAACAATGTCCTTCTTCTTCCGAGTCCTGATCTGTGATGGGTTGGATTGTGATTGGTTGGATTCTTATTGAGCTCTTTGAGAGTTTTTGGGTGACAAAGTCAAACTTAGTTTTTTATTCTTGAAGTCTGACACCTTGGTGATCACGCATCTTGGTGATCACGCATTCATTAATCTAGACCCTTCTTGTTCAATCTTTGACTTCAGAGACAATTTGCAGAGAGTTGGTACATGGAAAGTTAAGTTCATTTGTTGAAGTAGACTACCAATGGCAATGGAATTGAATTATCTGATATTAATTTCACCAGGGTCACCTAATATATATATATATATATATAAAAGAAGAATAAAGACCTTTATAAGAAAATCACGTGAGAAATGCAAGAAAAAAGGACCACCTCTCTACTCTATTGCTCAAGAATAAGGCCAATACCTAATTCCATATAATTAAATGACCGTACGGGATTATGACATATTCAGAATAATTAATCAAGACATTAGTTTGACTTACTTGTAAATTGACTTTTGTCTTCTTGAGACTTTTGACCTACCGATGCATTTCCTTAGTGAAAAAGAGGGAAAGATTGGCATTGTTCTCCCAATGATGGAAATTAAGCTTCTCTCTCTCTTACCCTAACAAGAAATCACACTATGAATGATGCCCAAAACTAGAAGTCAATTCTATGTATCCCAAATTGAAATTTCAAAATTTAGTAGCATCCGTCTTTGATAATGATCGTATCCGTAATGTGGTAATTGCTCTTAGAACAAAAAAGAAAATGTAATATAAATTAATTTTTGGTAATGGATATTTGATAAGGACCCTGCCATCACATAAAAGAAACTAATATTACCATATAATTAAAACTAATTATGCTTCTTCTCTTTTTGCGACGACATTGCTACTTTCACATTTTATGAACCGAAACCTCCGTCTTGGCGCGCAAAATGTTCCGTCTCTCTCGCTTGCTCCTTCCCACTCCGTCATCACATCCCGACGCTTCGCTTAGAGTTTCGATTTCGCTGATCATCTGATCCTTCTTCGATCAGATCATTGTGTTGTCGAGGTTGACAATGAAGATCGTCACTCCGAAAACAAACGCCGGAAGTCGACCACGTGTGCGGGCTCCCGCAGGAGCTGGCTTTCGCTCATCTCGGAGCTCTGGCGCCCGTTCGGCCCGGTAATGAACCCTCGATTGGGTCAAGGTATAGCTCTCCAGCCCGAGTTCGATTTGTGGATGCGAATGGCTTCGCCTGTTCAAAGTTCGTGAATTGGTTTGATTCCCCAACTTAGGGCTCTTCGCAGCGTTTTCTTTAGTAATGTCGGTTTCGGATTAGTTATCGGTAGAGTCGGTGCGTTTCTCGCATTACTGTCGGGATGTTTCCTTGTAGAGCAGCGTAATGTGGAGCGATCGCGGAATTTGTTTCTGTTTGTGCTTTTTGATTTGTGGGAGATATTGGTTCTTTGCTTGTCTTTTTCCTGTTGGGCTTCCATTGATCTGTTATGGAGTTCCATGCGCGAGATTAGGAATAGAATTTTGTTCTGTTATTGTATTTGCATAGGTTTGCAATTAGCGGCGGGTCTCGGCTCTCATCCATGAATCTAGCATCCTTCTTCTCAATGTATATCTACGGCGCATGCATACTAGAGCCACAACGACAGAAGAACAAGACTTCTTGTTATGAGAATGAGCTAAGAAGGGTATTTGATTTCTTAATTTTGTTAAGAAATTGGGAGCAGAAAGAGAGTTAAGCTTGCTGATCATTGAAGAGTGTCGGTGCTTCATAGGGGGTCATTGACCCTCGCCTAACTAGGCCAAGGGCCATCGTAGGCTGGGGGGTCACGCCAAGGAATACATTTAAAATAGAAATAAAAAGTAAAAAAAAATTGCCCTTTTATTCTAAGAAAAATTTCTGAAATAAGGTCATTTTTTTTTCTCATTTTTTCCTTCCTTGTTCTTCCTCCTCCAGCCGGTCATTGGGTCTCGGCGATCGATTAGAGACAAGGGCCAATTAGAGGTGGACCTCGCTAGCCTCAAGCAAATCTCACTATGGTTGGGCAAGGTTCAACCTGACCAGATCTTGGCAAGGTTGGCGAGGTCCACCTCACCAGCCCTTTTCTGTGATAGTCGGCGACCGGCTAGAGGAGAAAGAAGAAGGGAGGAAAAAAAAAAAGAAAAATCAAAGAAAATTATCATAAAATTTTTTAAAAAACTCCACGTTCACAAAAAAAATTGAGATTATATCAAATGCTTTTTTCTTTTTCTATTTCAAGAATAGAGATTTTAGGTTTGTACCAAATGTGCTTTTTGCTCAAAAAATTGTCTACCGAGTAGAAATAAACAAAATATTTATTAACAGAAATATTACCAAATGCACCCTTAAAAAAACAGAAAGTTTTTCTTGATAGTTCATTAGTGCATGAAACTGAAAATCTCGCGAGGACATGAAACCTCCAAGTCGGAGACTAGGAACAAAATGGTTTTCAGGACTTTCTTGGCTTCTTTCATTGCCTCCTCCCGTTGCTTCCCTGTGGCGTGAAAAACTTTGAAGAAAATCAGGGACTTTGTCACCCTAGTAAGGATGTCTTATTAACTTTGATGATCTCAAACACATGATAGCTGAATGATAATACTGATTTAATTGTTAAACAAGTGAAGCCAGCATTTCTTGGTTGACTAAAGAGATAAGTACAATTAAAGTGCTAAAACTTATTATGAAAATGTAATTGAGTCCTAAAATTTGCAAAAAGTGCAATCAAGCCCTAAAACTTGTCAAATTGATTTAATTGAGTCATAAAGTTAACACCGTCGAACTTACTGGCAAAAAATGTTGACTTGGCATTGACATGGCATTTTAAGCGATTTATTTATTTATTTTCCACATGGCTTTTTAAAATTATTTTTTATTCATTTTTTTAAATTAGATTTAAAAACTAAAGAAGAAAAACTAAAAATTAATTTTTTTAAAAATTATTATAAAAAAATAGAAAATGCAGCTCTGCGCCGTCGCCGCCCATCGCCGGAGGCGGAGGAGCTTCCATTTTCTCTATTTTTTTAAAGTTTTTTAAAATAAATTTTAGCTTTTCCTTTTTAGTTTTTAAATTTAATTTTGAATAAAAAAAATAAAAAGCCATGTGGAAAATAAAAAATTATTTAAAATGCCACGTTCGCGCCACATCAGCATTTTCCGTTACCAAATTTGACGGTGTTAACTTTAGGACTCAATTGAACCAATTTGGCAAGTTTTAGGACTTGATTACACTTTTTGCAAGTTTTAGGACTCAATCGTATTTTCGTAATAAGTTTTAGGACTTCTATTGTACTTATCCCTTAACTAAATTAGTGCCAAGTGATCACATATATGTATCATTCCTGCTTGTCCACCATGCGAAAAGACATCGCAAGCATAACTTACCAATCCACAAAGGGGGAAAATGTACAAATAGCTCTATCACACTCGGTACAATTAACATTGCATTCTTATGTCGTTTCTTTCTGTTCGAGCTAACCAGGATCCTAGTTACTGTCAAACGGAAGTTTTCCATTTCAAGAAAGTTCAAATTTCCGATTCCATGAAGGTGAAACTGTGAGAGCTTGTGCAGACGGGATCCTATAAAACTCCATAACAGTACATCAGACATTGCATGAACCATGAAGTACATGTACATTATCAACGACCACTTCACGGCATCACCTCTGAAATCCTTTTACAGGTGACAAACAGTTCAGCCCGGATGCATGTTCTCAAAGCCCTGCGGTGCCCTGGAGCTGTCATTTCATAGTATGACATTTGATTTTACACACAGATGCTCAGTTTCAGACCATTGTAGTAATGCAGTTACGTGATTTATGTGTAGAGATGAGTCTTATCTTTGTTGGGGAAAACTTCCTTACATGTTTTGAAGCTGACAAAACGTTTCCATCAGTCTAGTCTGAAGAATAGAAGACTCTTTCGTCAAAGTCTGAAGACTGTCAGACCGCCAGACTCAAGATTTAAAGTCTGCCCTCACTGATTGTTTCAAGACCGTCGAAGAAAAGACTTATCCAGATTCGTATAAGGATTTGATTCTAGCGGTTAAAGAAGATCTCACGGCTGGAGATAGCATTTCAAGATCTCTTATTCGTTTTGAAATTAATTCGAGTAAGTTTAATCCGTTGATTGGCAAATCATACATGGAAGGTTCTACTTATGGAAACCTAGATCCTGATTGTATGGGCGAGCAGGATTGGTGAGCTATCCTCACACTCCTTAAGTCGAGATCTTCCTAATTGATTTTATCCAACAAGAAGATTAGAAGAACTCCTTTGGAAGGTGTCAACGGTTATGAAGGCATGGAGGAGTATTTAAGAAAGACATTCTAGTTACTCGAGTGTATGCGCGATAGATAAATTTCAAAGTCTGAAGCTCCATGTTCTTTGCTGATTCAATTATTGAGCGAGAATTTGTACTCAAAAGAGAGTCTAGACATTTGTGAAGCCTTGAGGAAGTGTAGTAGAGTCTTTACACTGTGGAATCAAGGACATGATGCTGTAACAACTCTTTTGATTCATAGTGAAATCCAGCCGGTGGGCTGTCAGTGCGGGAGAGTGGACGTAGGCTTGGCTTAAGCCGAAGCACTATAAATCTTCGTGTTCTTTTTCTCTTCTCTGATCTCTTTAATTCAGTTCGTAACTTTATTTGCATAAGTGTGATTTCCTTAGCAGAGTTTATTGCCTACCAGACTCAAGTCAAAAGTAAGATCTTATCTTATATTTCGCAAAATTTGGTTTAAGCACATATTCACCCCCCTCTAGGTGCACATACTAGCACTCTCAATTGGTATCAGAGCCTGTGTACTCATTTAAATTGAAGTGTTTTTACTTCAGAGTTAAAGATCCATGGCTAGTATGTTGGCTCCAGGTTTGGTTGAAGGACAAAGCAACACCAGACCACCTTATTTTGATGGAAAGGAATACAGCATATGAAAAAACAAGATGAAAGCATTCCTAAGATCGAAAGATCCTCTGAAATGGGATGTGGTAGACAAAGGAATCATTCTCAAAGCTACAACAGTCTCAGAAAGAGGAAAAGACGCTGCAGAGGCCAGCGAGATGACTCAAGAAGAGATAACTAAGAGACAAGCTCTTGATGCAAAAGCAATTTATTCCTTATATTGTGCATTATCTCCTACTGAATATAATAGAATATCTTCTTATGAAACAGCTAAAGAAGTCTGGGATAGGCTGCACATTACCTATGAAGGAACAAATCGAGTGAAAGAAACCAGAATCAATATTCTGCTCGGTCAATATGAAGCCTTCAAGATGAAGTCAGGAGAATCTATCACTGACATGTTTAGTCGTTTTACAGAAATTGTGAATGGTCTTGAATATCAAGGTCAACCAATCTTAGGACCTATGAAAGTTAACAAACTGTTGCGTGGACTTTCCAAAGATTGGAATCACGTAAAGACGTCAATAAGGGAGACTCAAAGAATCATGCCACTCTCCGTTGACGAATTGGTTGGCACACTTCAATCCTATGAAGTGGAGCAAATTAATGAAGAAGAAGATCCCAAAGGTAAAAAATCTATTGCTTTAAAATCTAATGATGATTCTGATTTTACAGATTCTGAAGACGATATGGATGATGAAGAACTTGCCCTCATGATAAGAAGGTTCAGAAAGCTGAACAAAAAGGGAAGAAGATTCAATTGGAAGAAACAAAGTTCTCAAAAGCTTCAAAATAAATCAGCTGAGGATGATGAATGAAATAAAGACGTGATTTGTTTTGAATGCAAGAAAAATGGACATATCAGACCCAACTGCCCCTTGTTAAAGAGAAAGAAATGAAAAGCTGAAAAATACAAAAATGCACTCAAAGCAGAAACTTGGAGTGATATCGAATGCGAAGAAAGTGATGATGATTATGCTAATATCTGTTTAATGGAAAAATCAGAATCAGATTCAAACTATGAGACAGATTCAGACTCAGACAATGAAATCGAGGTAAGTAACTTAAAAATTCCTACTAAAGTCTCTAAATATATTGATGAATTGTGTCTTAGTCTCAAAACCTCTCTTAAGAGGATTTCCGAACTAAAAAGGGAAAATTCTACACTAAGGCAACGGGAGATTGTTTGGAAAGAAAAGTTTGAAAATTTAGATAAAAATTGTATTGCTTTGAAAGAAAATGTAGACTCTCTTTCAAAAGAAAATACTTTTTTAAAAATTGATATTTCAAATATCTCAAAAAGGTTTTCTATAGGGTCTAAGAAATTAGAAAAAATTCTTTCAGCACAAAGACCTTACTTTAACAAATCAGGTTTGGGAATGACTTTTGAAACCATTCCTCTAATCGATTTTCCAAAAGTAAAAGAAAGAATCAAACAAAAACCTACAGAAGAATTTTATAGAAAACATTTTCAAAAATTCTTTGTAAAACCTGTTGGCCATAGTGTTCTTAAATGTTCTAAGTGCAACAGCTCAGAACACTTTGAGAAAGAATGTCCTATGGTTTGGAGGCCTGTTAAGAAAGATTGGGCAAAGACTGTATATTACACTAACTCAATTGGACCCAAGAAAGTGTAGATACTAAAGAAAACTTGAGTTCCTTTTTTGAATGCAGGTCACTATCAAGAAAAAAGGTCAAATGATACTTAGATAGTGGATGTTCAAGACATATGACAGGAGATTCAAGATGTTTAATAAAGTTTAAGCAAGTGAATGGTGGAAAAGTATCTTTTGGTGGAAACAACAAAGGAAAAATTGTTGGTTATGGAACAGTAAAAATTGGAAGTCTCACAATAAACAACGTTTCCTTAGTAGAATGACTCAATTACAACTTGTTGAGCATCAGTCAACTCTGCGACATAAGCTTCAGAATTAACTTTCAAGAAGGAATATATGTTCGGGGACCAGTAAAGACTTCACTCAGACTTTCACGGGATGAAGACATGTGAATATTTATCTTCTGGATATCAATCCAAAAAAATCTCAATGTCTAATCTCAATTCAAGAAGAAGAAAATCTCCGGCATCGGAAACTTGGTCATATCAATATGAAGCAAATTGCCAAGATTTCCTCAAAAAAGCTTGTTCGTGGACTACCTAACCTGACATATCAAAAGTCTTAATTATGCACACCATGTGTGTTGGGAAAACATGTTAGAAGTTCTTTTAAACCAATAAATCAAGTTTCCATTAATCATGTATTGCAGCTCCGGCATATGGATCTCTTTGGACCAACAAGAACTCAAAGCATCGGTGGAAAGAAATATTGTTTAGTAATTGTGGATGATTATTCACGATTCACTTGGGTATACTTTCTTTCAAGTAAGTCTGAAACTTTCACTTATTTTGAAAAGTTTGCTAAGAAAGTACATAATGAAAAATGGTATGTTATTTCAAGCATACGGACAGACTATGGAGGTGAGTTTGAAAATCAAGACTTTGCTAAATTCTATAATGAATCTGGCTTTCAGCATATGTTCTCCTCTCCATACACTCCCAAACAAAATGGAGTTGTGGAAAGGAAGAATAAATCGTTGCAAGAAATGGCTAAAACACTTTTAATTAAAAGCAACATTTCTTCTCGTTTTTGGGCTGAAGCTGTTTTTACAGCATGTTATGTTATTAATAGAGTTTTCTTAAGGCCAATTCTGGAGAAAACTCCCTATAAGTTGTTCAAAGGAAAGAAGCCAATCATTTCCTATTTTCATGTGTTTGGTTGTAAATGTTTTATATTGAAAAATGCAAATGATCGAGTTGGTAAGTTTGAAGAAAAATTAGACGAAGGAATCTTCCTCGGATATTCAACCATCAGCAAAGCTTACAGAGTATACAACAAGAAGACTCAGTCTGTGAAAGAATCGATGAATGTCAAATTTCAAGATCAATCAATTCAAACTCAATCTGAAGAATCTGAACCTGCTCCAGACTCTACAAAGTCTACTTCCACTGAAGCAGCTCAGACTTTAGAAGAACAACAACAAACGAATATTGAAGAATCAAATGAAGAAGAAGTTCAGCAATCTATCAGACCAACCAGCAACTGGAAGCACAAGTCTAGTCATCCTAAAGAACTCATTATTGGTAATATTGATGAAGGGATTTGTACAATATCCAAAAGGCATGAAGAGTCTAGTGCTGTGGCTTTTATTTCTGAAATAAAACCCAAAAGCATAGAAGAAGCTTTAACTGATGAAAGCTGGATTGAAGCTATGCAAGAAGAGCTCAGGCAGTTTAGAATCAATGATGTTTGGGAATTGACTCCTAAACCAAAAGGTAAATCTGTTATAGGAGCTAAATGGGTTTTCAGGAACAAAATGGACGAGAAATGAAAGGTTATAAGAAACAAAGCAAGACTCGTGGCTGAAGGATATACGCAAGAAGAAGGGATTGATTATGATGAGACTTATGCACCAGTAGCAAGGTTAGAAGCAATTAGATTATTACTTGCTTTTTCTTGTTATAAGAATTTCAGGTTATTCTAAATGGACGTTAAAAGTGCATTTCTGAATGGATTTATCCAAGAGGAAGTCTATGTGAAACAACCTCCTGGTTTTGAAGACCTAAGGAAACCAGACTCTGTTTTCAGACTGAAAGAGGCGCTATGGATTGAAACAAGCCCCTCGAGCTTGGTATGACAGGTTAAGTAAATTTCTAATTCAAAATGGCTTTGTCAAAGGAAAGGTGGATACTGCTCTGTTTATAAAAAGGGAAAATAAAAACTTTCTACTTGTTCAAATCTACGTTGATGATATTATTTTTGGATCACCTAATGAAAATCTATGCAAGAAATTTTCTAAGTCTATGCAAGATAAATTCGAGATGAGCATGATGGGTGAACTATCCTTCTTTCTTGGACTACAAGTAAAACAACTAAAGGAAGGAATCTTCATCCACCAAGAAAAATATGCCAAAGAACTTGTCAAAAAGTTTGGTTTGGAGAATTGCAAAAAGACTGATATACCAATGTCAAGTTCTTCAAAGCTGGACAAAGATGAACTTTTTTTGGGTGAATTGTTGGCAGTTTGTTTGTAAAACAAACGAAGAGATGCCTTATTCCACGTCGAAAAAATATGACTGCACATATGAACGAGTTTTGGCACTAACCAATAATCATTATTTTTTATTTATTGGAAAATTCGAATTTATTTTTATTAAAAAAAACCATAATGTCAATGTTGAAACGATGCGGCTGTTTAGAATGAGTTATGGTTATTATTATTATTTTTTATTTAATTTCAAATTTTTTATGTCTTTTCAACATAACATTTGAGACGTACTTATTCACTTGGCAACTCTTCCCAAAAGGTTGTCTTTGTTCATTTTGTAACCTTTTGAAGAATTGCCTTTATCTTTTATATAAGTATGTTTGTTTTTATTGGAATTAAAAATAATCTTCCTCTTCCCATTTTGTTTTCTTTAAAAAGATATACGACCATCTTTTCCAATTGTTTTTCTAGAAAGACCCTGGAAAAATATTAGTAGTGCTATCTAGTATCTCATTTAAGACTTTATTGTATCATAGAAGAAATTTTCCGGTGACCATTAACAACATTGTGAGGCAAATAAATATTTAAAGAAAATGATATAATACCTTAAAGTCTGACTTGATTGTTCTAAAAATCTGATTTAATTGTTATACCCAATTCGAAACTATATTTTCTTAACATGAACTAGAGAGTGCTTTTACATAATACTTTACACATGTGGCCCTTGCAGCCCTTTTGACACGTGGTCTTAATCCAACATTGTTTTTGTCCTAAATATTCCCATAGGCTCGTCTTGGTTTATAAAAATTTATTAAAGTGTCGCAACCTACTCCTCAGGGTAGGGAATAAAGGTTTAGGGGTATTGCGCACAAGTTCTCCCAAACTCATATTTCACGCAACGTTGGGGTGTTCATAAGAATTTTGTAATAAGGAGTTGTCACTGACCTATTGGAGTCGGCTCGAAATCAAGTGAGGCATGGGAATGTACCTCACTTTCTAGGTAATCAGAAAATTTAGGGTTGGGGATTTAATTACACTAATTAACTAATTATTGTCCTTTCGGTACCTAATTTTATTAATTTTTAAAAAGTGATTTTTTTTTCAGGTAGTTTGGATTAATTTTAAGCTTATCTATTAACATGTGAGGTGATCATGCGAGTACGCAATTATCAACATAATAAAAAGCCATCAAAGAAAGCATTAAATAGATTGCTTGGGATAAAATACCTAACATTAAGGAAAAAGAAAAATGTCAATCCTAACTAAACTAAAGGGAGCCACAGACAACGAAAGCATTCGAACAAGGGTAATTCTCTTTAAGGACAATTAAAACCCTAAGATAGAGCCCTAAGAACTTACTCAATTTTTTAGCACAACTTTAAAGTTAAGAAGCTTCATTTTTTTAGGAAAATAGCTCAAAAAGTCTATTTTTAAAATTTTTCAAGGAATTATAACTTTTTAGGTATTTTGTAATTTTAGAATGAAGTTTTGAATTTCTGGACATTTTTTATTTTTTAAATCTTTTGTTTTCTATGTTTTCAATAATAATAATTTTTAATGATTTTCTCAAATTTATGATTTTTCATTTATTTTCACCGCCACACCCGCCGGTCAGGACGATCGGCGACCACGAAATTTCACAAAAAACCCTTATCTAAACTACAGTTTTGAACACTAGAAATTCTAGCGATCAAACAAACACAAAGGCACTAAAGAATGGGTGGAGACGCTGGCTCGAACGGCCTTGAACTGTAGGGCTCGCCGGCATGGGGAGGCTAGCTCCGACGAAGGGGCGTATGCAAGACCGGCTCAAACGGTGCAAAGTCACTTGAAAGCACATCAAAACATGAAGGGAGCAAATGAAGTTCAACGATATATGGATAGTCGAACATTAAACTAAGCTTTAAATGTCGATCGGATAAAATATATTTCGGGGTTTCATTGAGGCATTTATATAAATAGTTCGCATGCATTACCAAATCTTAAGATTTCCGACTCAATCGGGACTTGAAATGGGAGTAGAATCCTCGAAAAACGACTAGAAAACACACAGACTCGGCTAAAGATTTACTGGGGTCGGAGGGATTGAAGCTCATGCGAACTAGTCAGACACGAGCTCCGGCCCAACGCGCCCCAAAAAGGGAGCGCCAACGGGAGAAGGGGAGGCCTACCTAGTTCCAAACGGCGAGCAACGAGTGGATCTCAGGCTACGGCAGAACGCTCGGTCTCTCTCTCTCTCTCTCTCTCTCTCTCTCTGGGTCGCTCCCTCTCACTCGCTCAAAGCTCTCCTGAGCGGCCGGACCCTCCGCCTCTCTCGCCGAAGACCCCTGAAAACCTTTTGCTTTCTTCCTTTTAGGCTTGGCCAGCGACAGGTGCGCATGGCTTCTGCCATCACCAGCCTGTTGCGGCCGGCCTGATCCCCGACCCTGGGATCACGCTATGACCTGCTACTCCCCTGTCTTTGTACCTCCGTTGCTCTTCTTTTTGCAGAAGGCGCGAGCAACATGAAGGGAGGAAGAAGAAGAGGCGGGCGGGCTGGGCATGAAGGGAGGAAGAAGAAGATGAAGAAAAAAGACTTTTATGTGGAATTAGGTACCAGCCTTATTCTTGAGCAATGGAGTAGAGAGGTGTGAAGAAGTTTATGCGCAAAGAAGAAATAGGAAATCTTGGGATGAAAGAACAGTAGAGAGATCTTGAGATGGAAAACTTCTTTCTATTCTTTTCTCTTTCTTACTTACCATCACGAGAGTTAGCCTTTTTATATCCAATGGCTATCTCTGGAAACTGTTTTACAGGTATTGAACAGTTGAAGAAATGAAAACTAACTAACTGAAGCAAAAACCTAACTAACTTCCAGAACTGAAGTACACCAGACTAACTACCAAGACTTACCAAGACTTGCAGCATTATGCAGAGTGTTCGAAACATGGTATCCCAATATAAAGCTTCTAGCTCACTTTACAGATTATCACTCTAGCTCACTTTACAGATTATCACTCTTATCTTTGTCTTCTTTTCTTTCTTTGATACTAACAGTAGCCCCTTTTCTTCTCATTCTTCTCAGCGGCATTTATATTCTCTAGTTCCTCTTCTTCATATGTTTTCTCTTTGTTACTCTTGTATATCTTACTTCCCCTGTTCTTACTGATATCAGTAATAGCATCAGTAGAGCTTCTGTTCTTGCTGTTCTTATCAGTAGAGCTTCTGTTCTTGTTGTTCTTAACAAGGTGGTCCTTTTTTCTTGCATTTAAAAAAACTAGTGATTTTCTTATAAAAGTCTTTTTGCTTCCTTTATATATTTTAGGTGATCATGGTGAAATTAATAGTAGATAATTCAATTCCATTGTCGTTGGTGGTCTAATTCAACAAATGAACTGAACTTTCAATGCACCAACTCTCTACAAATTGTCTCTGAAGTCAAAGATTGAACAAGAAGGGTGAAGATTCACGAATGCGTGATCACCAAGGTCTTAGACTTGAAGAATAAAAAACCAAGTTTGACTTTGTCAACCAAAAACTCTCAAAGAGCTCAATAAGAATCCAACCCATCACAATACAAGCAATCACAGATCAGGACTCGAAAGAAGAAGGACATTGTTCTAAGAAGTTGGGGTTCATGGAGGGAGTCAATTTGCTCGGAGCTTGGCCTAGTCCCTTCAGTTACAGAGTTATATGGGCTCTCAAGCTCAAGGGAGTGGAATACGAGTACGTGGAGGAAGATCTTGGCAACAAGAGCGATGAATTGTTGCGGTGCAACCCAGTTCACAAAAAGATCCCTGTGCTCATCCATGGAGGGAGACCGGTTGCAGAGTCCACTGTAATACTGGAGTACATCGAAGAAAGTTGGCCACGAAACCCTCTGCTTCCTCGGGATCCTTATGAGAAGGCCGTGGCCCGGTTCTGGATCAAATTCAATGAGGACAAGGTGTGTTGCGAACATCGAAATGGAATTGTTTTCCCTTATAGATTTATTGAAAAATTGAGGCGCTTTGGTTGCCCGTAACAGTTTCGTTTAGCTATTGCACAAAAGTATCACATGGAGATTGTTGGTTTTTTGGTTTCGATAGGAATTATCTTCAAACATTGAAATCACGGAAATTTCACCTAGAAATATCGGTTTCGATATGTTTCAGTCAAGATTTCTTTTCTGAGAACTAGGTTTGGTTCATGTCTCAACTGCCTTGATCTCGACTTTAGCTTGAAGTGAAAACAGAATTTCCATGAAGAATGTAAGAAACTCTATCTAATTAGATCACGGTAAATCTTGTGATGTTATTCAGAACAAGATGACCCTAAAGAACTACATAAGATAATTAAAGAAAGCTATAAACATGGTTAAATCCTCCTTCCACTCTCTAACAATGAACATTCTGGGTGTTGAAGTCCCCGATTTTCTTCAGATTCGTTCAAAGCACAGGGGAGCAACGGGAGGAGGCAACAAAAGAAGCCAAGAAAGTCCTGAAAACCATTGAAGAACATGCTCTTAGAGAGGAGGACAACTTCTTTGCAGGGGACAAAATTGGCTTGCAAGATTTGGTCTTTGGATGGCTAGCTTGGTGGCTTCAAGTCATAGAAGAAATGGCCGGCGTGAAATTATTGGAAGCTAGCGAACATCCTCGCCTGCACAGATGGGCGCAGAATTTCAGAGCGCATGATGTGATCGGAAGCAACCTTCCGGAGCGTGAGGCCATGCTTGCCTACTTCAAGCGCCTCAGGGAGACTTTCATTGCGTCTTCTCCATCAGCAGTGTAGTCGTGTGGACCGAGTCTTGATGATGACTTTTACTTTTCGTGAGCAAGTTCTGCTAATAAATTTCCAGTCTCCGTGTGAATTTATGTAATGAGTAGTGATGGTCCTAAAATGTGCTTACGCATGCTATTTTAATGGAGGAAAGTATGAGGTTGGTATGTCGAAAACTTGATTGACTGGAAGATATGAAATTAACAGAGAAGGAAATTGCATATTTGTTGCTATTGATGTGATTCATTATTCGTGTATGATGCGTTTTTCCATTACGATTTTCGTCTAATCCTTCTTATTCACTAATCCTTGATGCTCTCCCTATAAAAAGCTATGCAACTAGAACTCTCAGGTCCACATGAGCAAGAAAACTCCTTAATGACCTCAAACTTGAGGCTCTGCTTGCAGTACAGGCTCAAGTTTTATCCCGGTACAGCTTCATCGTTTCCGTAATGTAGAACGATCAAGAAGTAAAGTCAATATCTTCTTCTCTATGCACTGTCCATCTTGGACTGCAGTAGTCGCAAATTAGAAAAGATGTGCCAGTATGCTCTTAGTCTCGAATATGGAAGTCTCCATGTCCTTGTGAGATTCGAGAATCTCAGTTTTGCGAATCTCAGTTTTGCGCATGTCTAAGCTGTCATGAAAATCTTTCTGCTATTTAAGAAGACAAAAGGCCATGTGTTCAAGAGATAGCAGAGTAAGCAACCGATAATACATATACGGACGCTCCACAGCACAACTATTCAGAAACTCGTGTACTCAGCGAAAGAAGTACATTTGTGTTCAGGTTTGACAATAACAAATTGCATCAGGGCCTCATAATGGATGGATGGGCTCGATGAAGCAGGATGGGTGCTACCTGATAAAGGAAAAAAATCATGTGAAAATAATGAATTTTATGAAGTACGCAGAGAGGTTGCGCAGTTATCATTCTAAGTTGATAAAGTGTCCTCGCTGTCACTAGTTTACCTTAGGCCATACCTGAAATTTCTCGAACTACTTTTAATTTGACTACTTATAACTATTCTCTAATCCTATCGAAATACTATGTCTCGCAGTTTGGATCAGTTGCCAGATATTTTGCATCGACGCATAAACTTTCTGCGTCAATCATTTATGTTGGAGCAAGTGCTGTCTTCCTTCAAAAACCTTTGCACGGAAGAGCAGATTTTTCTGCTTCGACTTTGACAGGTAATCCCAATGTAGCAAATATGTTGGTACTAGCAGAAGGCCGGGACACCAAGACTAGTCATTTGACTCATTTCGGTTATAGCTAGTGCGTTCTAGAATGAGGTTAAGATAAGACTCATCTCTGCACATAAATCACACAACAGCATGACCACAATGGTCTGAAACTGAGTATCTCTGTGTAAAATCTAATGTCATACTATAAAAATGACAGCTCCAGGGCACCGCAGGGCTTTGAGAACATGCATCCGGGTCGAACTGTTTGTCACCTGTAAAGGATTTAAGAAGTGATGCCGTGAAGTGATCGTTGATAATGTACATGTACTTCATGGTTCATGCAATGTCTGATGTACTGCTATGGAGTTTTATAGGATCCCGTCTGCACAAGCTCTCACAGTTTCACCTTCATGGAATTGGGGATCTGAACTTTCTTGAAATGGCAAACTTCCGTTTGACAGTAACTAGGATCCTAGTTAGCTCGAACAGAAAGAAACGACATAAGAATGCAACGTTAATTGTACCGAGTGTGATAGAGCTATTTGTACATTTTCCCCCTTTGTGGATTGGTAAGTTATACTTGTGATGTCCTTTCGCGTGTTGGACAAGTAGGAATGCTGCATATATGTGATCACTTGGTGCTAATTTAGTCAACCAAGGAGTGCTAGCTTCACCAGTTTAACAATTAAACCAGTATTATCATTCGGCTATCACGTGTCTGAGATCATCGAAGTTAATAAGATGTCCAGGGGTGACAAAGTCCCTGATTTTCTTCAAAGTTTTTCACGCCACGGGGAAGAAACAGGAGGAGGCAACAAAAGAAGCCAAGAAAGTCTTGAAAGCCACTTTGTTCCTAGTCTCCGATTTGGAAGTTTCATGTCCTCGCAAGAATTTCAGTTTCATGCACTAATGAACTGTCAAGAAAAACTTTCTGTTTTTTTAAGGGTGCATTTGGTAATATTTTTGTTAAGAAATATTTTGTTCATTCTTACTCAGTAGACAATTTTTTGAGTAAAAGAGCACGTTTGGTACAAACCTAAAATTCCAATTCTCGAAATAGAAAAGGAAATAAGCATTTGACATAACCTCAATTTTTTTGTGATGTGGAGTTTTTTAAAAAAAAATTCTAATAATTTTCTTTTATTTTTTTTCTCTCCCTTCTTCTTTCTTCTCTAGCCGATCGCCAACTATCACAGACAAGGGCTGGCAAGGTGGACCTCGCCAACCTCGCCAAGATCTGGTAAAGTTGAACCTTGCCCAACCATAGCGAGATTTGCTTGAGGCTAGCGAGGTCCACCTCTGATTGGCCCTCATCTCTAATCGATTGCCGAGACCCAATGACTGGCTAGAGGAAGAAGAACAAGGAAGGAAAAAACAAGAAAAGAAAAAAAATGACCTTGTTTCATAAATTGTTTCTTAGAATAAAAGGGCAATTTTTTTTTTTTTACTTTTTATTTCTATTTCAAATTTATTCCTTGGGGCGACCCCCTAGCCAACGATGGCCCTTGGCCTAGGTAGGCGAGGCTCAATGACCCCTGCCGGATCTAAGGGAGTGCCACGACCCTCACCCCAAATCTGGACGAGGGCTTGCAGGCCCTCGCCATCGATTAGCCAAGGTCACCAGGCCTTACCCAAGGCGTGGCGACCTCGCCCGACCTTCTCCCACTATCGCCGACGCTTCCTGGCAATGGTGGGGCCATGGCAGTGGCAACAAGGACTTGCACAACCCTTGCCCGCAACTCCTCCCCCAAGGGAAAAAACAATTTTTTATTATTATTGTAAAGTTATTTTTAAATTTAATTTAATTTAATTTATATTAAAATCCAAGACAAAACGACATCGTTTTTTGTTTATATAATCACGTCAATGTGCAAAATGACTTTGTTTTACACTTATCTCTCTGGAAAAACAACACGTCAGTATTTTGGCTAGATTTTCTCGCCGTTGGTACTTAATGATTCATTTTACTCCAATTAGGGTACTTAAGTATAAATTTATGAACTTTTGGCACTCAAGTACTTTCCGTGTCAAGTTTTGGCACTCCAGGTGCCCTCCCCCGGAAAATAGTTAAAACTTGGCAATTTAGCTAAAGGTGAAATCAATCAAGCAAACAATATTTAAACTTGTCAAGGAGAATAAAGTTTACACCTTTCAGAATTATTCCATGTATATCTTAATTTAAGCAAAAAGCTCATCATGAAACTCAAATCTCTTTATCATTTTTTTTTATACAATTTCCTCACTAGCACAATCCGCTTGTACAAGCTTGGTGGAGAGAGTCTATCGGCTGAATCAACGCCCGTATTTTTGGGGATTATCTTGAAAAGCTTCGTCGTTAGGGAAATTGACATCTTTTACGTCCTTCCCATTGACTTTTTTTATACCTACATAAAGTCCATAACCCGATACTTAAAATCTGATGAAGATATTTTCAAGAAAATTCATTTTTCCTATTAACTCTATTTTTATACCTACGAAAAGCTAGTGACCTAATGCTTAAAATCACCTTTCGATATATTCAAGAAAAATTCGTTTTCTCATTTATAGGCTTTTTATAGGTACGACAATATGTGCGATGACATTAGGTCTGAAAATCAAGTTAATAGAATATTACATGAAAAATGTATATCCAATCAAAGTTTGGTCAATTTTGTCTAAAAAACACGTGAAATGAGTTTAAAAAAAAAATTCCAATTTGATGAATTCAAAACATCATATCTCGATTTTATATAACCATTTTTTTTCCAGTAGTAAAGAGAAGAATTAATTATAGACACTAAGACAATGCCAATAACAACCATGTTTGAATTTCATGCATAAAACAATTATCAAACTATCTCTTTTTGTTTCTCTGTGGCATTCAATTTGCTTATAAATTCATAATGTTCAAAACTACCTCCAATGCATTAGCCATTGTTGTTGACATATCATATATAATCTCTTTAAAAGTTTCATCCAAGAAGATTATTCTGGTTGTCAGCTTCCGGCCTATTAGAAGAGCTTAAATCTCCTCACGTTCGGGAATTGTATGCCTTAGGGCCAACCTTAATAGTATGTTTAAGAGCATTCAAAGTACTCAATGCAAGAATTTGGATTCTGGAATCAGTACCAACATCATATCCCACATTATGTACCTACTAGGAGGTATTAAACATGCACATAAGTATATTAGCTTCCAAGCACTAATTAGGTATTGCTTGAAATAAGTTAAAACCTAGCAATTTAGCTGGAGGTAAAATCAATCAATCAAGCACAACATATTCAAACTCGTCAGAGAGAATAGACTTTACACATTTCAGGATTATTCCATATTTGTTTAAACTTGAGCAAAAAGCTCATCATAGAACTCAGATCTCTTCATCGTTTATTCATACAATTTCTTCACTAGCTCAATCTGCTCATATAAGCTTGGTGAAGAGAGCCTATCAGCTGAATCAACAGCCTTATACTTTAGAATTATTTTGAAGAGCTTCGTTGTTAGGGAAATTGATATTTTTTCGTCCTTCTTCCCATTTACTCTATTTTCATACCTACATAAAATCCATGACTCCATATTTAAAATAGCATAAAGATATTTTCCAGAAAAATTCCTTTTTTCTATTGACTATTTTTTTACCTACGGAAAGTTAGTGACCTTATGCTTAAAATCTCATCTCGAGATATTCAAGAAAAATTCCTTTTCTCATTGACTCAATTTTTACACCTACAGGCTTTCCATAGGTGCGAAGACAGTAGCCGTGAAAATCGAGTCAATAGAATATTAGATGAAAACTTATGTACAATCAAAATTTGGTTAGATTTGTCTAAAAAACACATGAAATGAGTTTTTAAAAATTTTCCCAATTTGATGAATTCAAAACATGTCTCAATTTTATACAAGCATTTTTTTTTAGTAGTGTGAGAAGAATTAATTATAGATGCTAAGGCAATGCCAATAACAATCATGTTTGAATTTCATGCATAAGAACTCTGCCAATATGTTCAGCTCAATGATGCTTTCTCCTTCCATCAAGCGTTGTCTTTGGTTGGTGAGTAAATGTGGTGATTGGTGTAGGTTTGGTGGTTCATTTTTTTAGGACCATTGTGTAATTGATCCAACGGGATACGACTGGACTTTCTGAGATAGTTCTTCCCTGATGTTAGTATAGTCCCTAAAGAAGAAAATAACGATGGAGATTATAGCCTTGAGTACTCCATTGTTTTGGACTTACATGATCTGCTTAAGTGCTCCAAAGTATGATATTATGCAAGTACTTGAGAATGTACTTTGATTCAACCTTGTTTTACATGGATGGTGGGAAGTTGTATACCTACTGACTCCAGACGTGGAGATTCTTCTTGTCCAAAATAATTTATTCTCGATTTTTGTTCTTATTGTTATTATTTAATTTGGAGGTGTTCCAATGGTTTTTGTCTCTTCTTTATTTGTCCAACGGAGGATGCAACTTTTCTATTTGTGCATGCACCTACAAAATAGTGACATCCTTTCTATAGATTTGGCACATGCGGCCCGTGCCGCCAATACGGCCCATGTGGCACGTTTGGTATTAATGTAACGTTATTTATTGTCTTGATTATTTCTATAAACTCGTCTTGATTTATAAAAATTTATTGAAGCGACTTATCTATACTTGATATTAAAATCTATTACTAATCATTGCAAGAATTTCCATCTTCTCTTTTTGCAACATAACTTCTAACTTGTTCAACTTATCAACACTGTTGATGAAGCTATTGTGTTCAGATTTTAATGGTGAGGAATTAGGTTTATTACTGTATCATCATAGTCAAACTTAGAAGCTAACTCAATCAAGCCTCTTTCAAAAGTGAAGGATGATGTTTTGAATTTTTGTGAAGTAGTGAGCAGTTGCAACTTACGTGTTTTCATAGATTATGGGACTAAATGGGAACAATGACAAAGTAACTGCAGGTAGTGTTTAAATGTTAATTCTGGATTCAACATTAATAGCGGGACATAAATACCCACGTTGTAATCTTTGCAGTGCCTCTCGCATAATGAATGATAAAATATCCATTTTTATGCATTCACTTTCATCTTTAAAATTCCCAACAAATTTACCCTTCCCTGCATTTAATTTCCAATATCTTTTACATTCCACACAAATTCTGATTTTCAGTACCTCCGTTTTCAGCCTAGCTCCTTTTTAGCCATAAGACCTTCACTTTTTGGTGAAACAAAATTATCTCCTCGGCAGCATTACACAACTCGTAGGCCCAAACAACACTATGCAGATAGTTGTCCTACCAACACCAATCTAACGTGTAATTAACCTGATTTGTACTCTTCTTAGTGTTTTGAGTTTAAGAGTATCTGAACCGGTTACTAACTTCTGTACCGTTGCCCCGCCGCTTCTCTTCTTTGCCCTTTTTCCAACTATATAGCTAAGTTACTACTCGAAAAGAGAAAGCACTAGCTATTCATTCAGTTGAGATTAAGAAAGACTTAACAAATTAGTATCATTGAAGGCACAATTATAAAAGAAGATGAGCTATGAATTATTACCTCTTGACCTAATTTTGTTGTGATTTTCTCCTCTTTATATTCACAACGACATAATGTGAAAGAAATAAAATGCGTTGCGTACTTTTTATGTCGGCCAATATTGATGACAATGGTTTTTTCAACACACGAGACAAATGCGAATCATTTTACTTGCGGTATAGAACAACGATGGTTACATCTCAGGCACTTTGAATAGAACCGCAAAAGAACGGAGATCGACTTTAAGTTCGATATACACCGTCTCTCACGTGAAGGCAGAGCCGATGCATTTGACTGTCATTCAGCCACCTGATCATCGTGCAACTGCGGTGGAGGCGGACCACAGGTCCGATCCCGGGCTTGGCAATCTCTACATAAATCACCCTGCCATTGAGTTTCTGCAACGAAAGAGATGGAGGGTGATGAGCGACGGACTGGGGAGGGTAGGGAAGAGAATGGAAGGAGGGGCGGGGCAGGGGGTACCTTACGGTCCATGTTCTCCAGGGCAAGCCCCGCATCGTCTTCTTCAATAAGCACGCTCGGTCTCTGATCAATTCTATCCTTTGCAATCTACCTAAAGAGAAAGATGCGGTGGGGGTGGGACATTCATTTACTTCGGACCATGTTCGGCTGGCGAGAGGGTATTCGAAGAAGGAGGTCCTCGCTCCAATCTTGCTCCACTTTCTCCTGAATTTGTCGGAGATGGTGGAGCCGTAGGTGGCACGGGAGAGCGACGGAGGAGTGGGGATTTGTGTCGGTGTTGCCCACATGGCTCATGAGCGAAAGTGGAGGCCACCGAACTTTGGAGCTGCGCAGTTGCACAGAAAACGAGAGAGAGAGAGAGATGGGTGGGGTCTATGTGGGGGAGCTCAGCTCAAAGCATTGCAGGGCTCAAGGGTTAAGCTGAGGCCCAAATGACAAAGGAAAAAGTCTTTCTTTCCACCAAAACATACGAGGAGGACAGACGGAACGATTTCCAACATGACAAATATGAAAATTCTTGATGGAACGCCATCCCATTTTACATCAAGGGAATTGAACATTTCTGTGGAGATTACATTTATGATTTGAGATAGAAAAAAAGTCGAAGCTGGCAAAAGGTTATACGACTAGATCTCCAGCCTTTAAGTAATACATAGAAGGGGAAGAAAAGCACGCATGCTGCGATGGAGCTTTATCTTTGTATGTGCGGCCCTCCACCATTTAACATACTCTTCTTCTTTGTTCCCTGGGTTTGCCGTCTTCACATACTCTTAAGCTTCACTATACGATGACGCATCGATCCTCAAACTTCTTGTAATAGCATCTAGTTTAATGATAGATTATGAACCGATATCTATCACAAACTATTGTGATCAGCAATGCACTAGGCATCTAGAAAATGAACGGAATACTTCAAGTGATGAATTTTGAAATCGATTATTACTATTCATCCCTTCACAAAGCTTTCGGTTCACCTGTCAACACGGCGTGGGACCGAGAGATGTTGAAGGTGACTTTTGTTGACTATTTTGAAATGATGCAAAAACTAACTGATTTTACAATTTAATTCAAACGCGTGATAAAAAAAAAATTACAAGAGAAATCAAAGATGAATGATAAAGCCACCAGAAATTTATGTGATTTAGTATGAATGCCGAAACCTACTCTTCGAGATTACCAATCGCCAAGTAATCCACCGTTGCTCAAGTTTCTCCCAATACTTGATCACACCCAAAGCAAACCACAAATATTATTCCACAATTTCTCATAGAAAACTCAATCAAGGACTCACACTCTTCTTGTTTGTTCTTGTGTTTGTTCACCCAGTAAAATTTTGTCATATATAAATAGATAATAGTTAAATCCAAAAAAAGAAATCTCATGTTAGTAAATATATTCAAATTAGGAACACTCAAAATAAGGAACCTGCTCAAATTGAATTTTTTTATGCGCTCAAAGTTGAGATATGTTCTGAACAATGACTAATCCTCTCAAAGGGAGGCACACTGGTGTTTATGTTTGCTGATGTGGGAGCAGCAAGAATCTCAAACCACTCTCTCGTGAGATAATAATTTTGCCATCACACTTATCAAAGAAAAAGACCAAAAGACAAAGGATTCATACCATTTGCAAATCCTACGGAAGCCATAAAAGAGGCATATAAATAAATTACATCTTAAGTGCTGTAAAGAAAGACTGTGCAAAGACTTAAGATTCAGAAGAACCGATGTAGGTCTAATACACGCTAACTAAGTATGTTTTAGTTGGTCGACATCATTTTGGGTCAAGAATGAAGCTAGCTAGCTAGCTAAGCTTGGAAAGGGAGATCGTCCATGGGATACCCACTGAGGATATCCTCTGTCGCATACACGAAGTTACTAGACAGCGGCATGGTCGAAACAAAAGCATCATTAGTGTTGGTTACCTCATTGAATGAGGAATTAGTCATCCTTGCATACTCTGATTGATACTGGTGCAATTGCTGTGGTGGCTTAGCCTGTTGTTGGACTTGGACACTAAAGGAATCATTGTTCCAAAGAGATGCACCTGCAGAAGAGACTCTGTGATGCTCGTGCCCAGAACCAACGAAACTCAAGTTGAGCGGGCCGCTGTGGTTGGTAGACCCAAAAGAGATGGAGGTGCTAGGGCAGCCAGTGAATTGCTGGACCAGGGCTCTGAAGTTGGTGGTGTTGGCATTGAGTAAGGTTGTGGGATTCTTCTTTGATGCTCTTGATCTTCTTCTGATTGGCTTTGGTCGACTCTTGCTGCTGCTGCTGCTGCTGTTGTTATTACTGGTGCCGTCGGTGGGATTTTGATCGGCGTTGTCACCAGAGTTCATGGAAGTGACAATGGTGGAGTCAACAAATTCAGCCTGTGGATCAACGCTCTGCTGGTAATACTGAACCCACTCATCACTAGTATTGTTGGTCATGACTCGATGATCTTGAGGATCTCTTCTTTATTCAAAGTCTCATGCACTTGTCTAGAAAGGGATTAATTAAGAAAGAGCAAGCCCTGCGCTCTAAGGCATTATATGGTGAATTAGAAAGGGACAAAGTTGTGGTCAAAGGTAAGACATGTAAACTCTTTGACTATTCCTATGAGACTGAGAGAGATTGATTTAATGGCAAAAGGGATCTGGATAACTATGTGAGGCTTCCAGGAAGCAACATCTATGAGGCCATCCCTTGTCTCTCCCTGCACTATCTTATGCTATTCGTGTTGGTACTTTTTGAATTTTTAGGGCTTTAGTCAGATTATTCTTGATCAGAAACCAGTGACTGATGAAGGGTTTTAGGAACTTTTTCCATACTGAATTGAAACCTCGTTTCCTTAGTTATTAAGAGTTGGTGGAAGCTAGTAATCACGCAGCTAGCTTTTAGAGTTCACGGAGAATCTTAAAAATGTCGATTCTGTCATTTACATATCGCTTGCTATTCATCTATGCCTCGCCCTCTCTATCTTCTTCCTAATCCTTTAAGTTTAAATGTAATAAACTCAATCTTACTGTTCATTTGACATTGTTGTTGCTTGCGATGTGTTGCAGTGCATTCATATCAGCAGTATATCGTCTGCAAATAGAATAATCAAAGCTAGGCGTACAATTTCTTAAAAGCACTAATGACGTCACACTTTGTTGATAACTTGTTATGTTTTAATCAAATGCCTTTAAAAAGCCAAAATCCCATTTTTCATAAACTTGTAATGGCAGTGATTTGTAGATGATCAACGATTCATCTGATTGCAATTATTAGGGTTAAGTTCATATGTTGATGTACATAGTTATGTGCAACTTGCTACTAGTCACTCCTTCATGTCACACATATACACAGCTTAACTTGTCATCTAATTAAGGCACATAGGGTTATGTTGTCCCTTAATACACTAGTTCAATTAATCAAGGTCAAAGCATTATCTAGAAAGATGGAGGTGGTCCAAAATGACGCTGTGTAAACCACTAGGAGAGATTCTAGCTTGTAAAGCAAGCATGTTAGATATGTGATTTGACCATAGGGCTGCCCGCCTAATCCCGTTCCAAATCGCACCAAATCCTTTTAAATATAGACCTTTCAAGTCAAGTAAATTGCCCCCATCGCAGTCTAGAGTTCAAACAAATCTTGGAATCTGTTTTCACATGTTTTGGGATCCTAATTAATTAAATAAATCCTTTTAATAATAATTCAATATTATATCAAGAATCGTGCAATAATAGTACAAATTACAATCAATTGGGCTCAATGTACTTGCATTACCAAGGGGGCAAAGATGGAATTGGATGTTCATAAACTTTCAAGTACGGAGTGAAATATTACGTTATGATCGTGACGGCCGTGACATGCAAAGCCGTATTTTTTAATAAGATATACAAAACCATTGACCCAAGCTCAATTCTCTGTTGAATGCTCTGCTCCACATTTTACAAAGCCGTATTTTTCAATAAGTTATACAAAACCATTGACCCAAGCTCAATTCTCTGTTGAATGCTACGCTCCACATTTTACTAATAAATTTTCCCTTGTTCGCTTTTAGGGTTTTGATTTCTTTGCACCATTCTGGTCTTCGAACTTTAGTTTTGACAAGAATGTAAACATGACGACCGGAGAGCCAAAGCTGACGCGAGGGATGACGCGATGAGTGCACTAAAATATGTCATCTGGAATCATAGGCCTTTATGACCGTTCCTCGAGTCCGTCGACTAGGTCTCTTTCATATTACCTCAATGCGTCGGTTGTTAGAGAGTCGGCTACAGAGAGTTTGGAGTTTGACGGGTTTTAATGCATTATTTTTTTTCGTGTTATGTATAATTGACACTTTAAAAATTGAATTATACCCTATTTATTGTGCTTAACAAGTGTTCGGTTGACAAGGTCCTTATAATAAATTAAATATATATATATATATATATATATATATATATATATATATATATATATATATATATATATAAAATCTTTCATTTAATGCTTGATTGCTATAGACATGAAATGGAATGGTCCAAGGGCGACCATTTGCACATTATCGCAGGTAAAATCGATGTTGGCATCTTCGGGCGGAACGGTCAACTTCAAGAAAAGGATGCCGGAGGTTGAAGACTTTGAAGTTTTGATTTGACCACTTAGTGGTTCCCACCCCGCTGCGGTGCATGCTTTCTTCACGGCTTTTCTCCGAATATGCTTCATCTGTTTGAATGTCCAGATACAATCCAGTCCATTGCTTCTTGTGTTAATTTTGCGGATGGATCTAGCATGCCTGTCGTTTTAAAGACAAAAAGGAGACCCGGGTCTTGGGCAGTGTTCATATCCACCAACCTCATCATGTTTTGTGTGCAATGGAATCTCCCTGGTTTAAACAACCTGATGCTAACAATTACAACTAGGAAGCGATCGTGCAAACTTCTTATCGTCAGTCTACAATTCATAGGCAAACAGATGAGGGTCGAGTTGAGTTTACCATGAGATTTAATTGTAAGAAATTTTACAGCCGCAACTGTCCTAAGCAATTTGTAACTCACGAATATGGATCTTGACCGATGTTCGCAGCTCTCGATGTTCTTGTTCGATATCTTAGTTGATGGATGAGTTGAACCGAAAGCAGATGCATGATTATAGATTTGAGGTTTGTTTCTGAGGGAACTTGAGCAGTTGCAATTGCAGCAAACTGACTCCTCCAGGTGCAGGCATGGAAAGTAAAGCGCAGAGGAGCACAGAAAGGGGTTAAAGCCAGATCTTTTCTTTATTCTTCTCATTTTCTGCAAATCAGCCCAAGGGCAAGCAGAATAGAAACCAAAAAGAAAAAAAAAATTCCAGTATATATTATGCATGTGACATTTACATTCAGTGGGGTGGAAAATTACATCCCCATCATCATACAAGTGAAAAGAATATTCAAAAAGTAGACAAAATTGGGATACTCATCTTCATTCACACACCTTGTATCCCATTTTGTGTCCTCACTAAGCTGAAAATTACTACAACATTCTTCTCACTGCAATTTCATTTTTTCCCTCCTTTAAAAATCCTCTGTTATTCTCCTTTCTAGTCTACTCTACAGTTATTTCCAGAATAGTCGTAAGTCTTGGCTTTTTGTATCTTCTAAGGAGTAAAGAAGAGCACACAACACTCACAGACGAGAAAGCCATGCACGCGCCAGCAACCCATGGTGGCAACACTATCCTCAACCAAGGGAAGAAGACACCTGCGGCAACCGGTATTGCAATCACGTTGTAGGCCATTGCAAAGACATAGTTCCAACGGATCCGTGCAAAGGTCTTCCTAGATAGATCAACGGCTGTAATCACATCTTCTAGGTTGTTCCTCATCAGAACATAGTCAGCAGCTTCTATTGCAATGTCAGTCCCTGCCCCAATAGCCATGCCCACATCCGCAGCAGCTAGAGCAGGAGAGTCATTGATACCATCACCAACCATAGCAACAATGCTCCCATCTTTTTGGAATGAGCAAATGACTTCCGCTTTTCCTGCTGGCATTACCTCTGCCCTCACATCTTCTATGCCGACCTGTACATGGATGAAAAACATCAGAATTTTAGCATTATGCACAGAAGGAGGATGTTTCCCATTAACAACATAATTAGCCATCAAACACAAAATCTCTGATTTGTTTCAGACTTCATGTGAAGTTAAAGATCAAATTTCCCCAAAAATAAAATAAATAGCATAAGGCCAAATTATCCATGTCAAATTTCTTGAATGCTTTGAGAGTTCGAGCCAAAATACATGCACATATTGAGCTATGAGAGAAAGTGAGAAGAAGTTATATGTATATGTATGGAATCCACTAACTCTGCAAACTCATGCAAATGCATTTTAAAACACTGGATATAGTAGGCTGTACGCACCTCCTTGGCAACAGCCCGAGCTGTCCTCCAGTTATCCCCCGTCACCATTACAGGACTAACACCCATCTTCTTGAGGCCTTCTACAACTACAGCCGCTTCCCTTTTCAGCGGATCTGCAACCCCTAAAACACCAATCAAGGCATCACCATATGCAACAAGAATGCCTGTTTTGGCACTTTCTTCAAGCTCTACAACAAAATTGTCCACATGAGTTGGAATGGCAATTCCACTTTCAGCCAACAGCTTCCGATTACCAACCTGTCAAAGTTGCATGTCCAACAAGCATATTAACATGCTATCGCAAGGCATACCATTGAGTTTTTTTTTTTTGGGGTCAAAGGCATATTATTGAGTAAAGCAGCAAAACTTTTAGATCTTCATTTCAGGAAACACACCAGCACTCGCTTCCCTTCAATAAAGCACTGAATTCCCCTTCCTGGAAGAGCAGAAAACTCAGTGACATCCTGGAGCCATCCAGAATTCATTGACTCCTTGGAGTTTAAAGCATCATCAGTTTCAGAAGGATCATCGAAGAAGTGGAAATGGCGTGCATACTCCACAATTGCTTTCCCCAGAGGATGTTCACTGCTAGCCTAGTTGAGATAAGTAACAAAAACAATTACAATGCAATGTTGAAAAAGAAGTCAAGAATATCAGCATAAAACGAATCATTTAAACTGCAGCCCACATCTTCAGAGAAGGCAATGCAAGCGGAGTTCTGCAGTTTGAGCTTGGGCACTCGAAAGTCTCTGTTTGAAGTCCGCTTTACCACACGGCTAAACAAGAATCTAAATAAGCTTTATCTTAGTGAAGCAGTTAGGTATCATGCTTGAAGGCAGTGATATGCTGATATAAAATGCATGCGTAATACTACTAATCTGTCACCCAAACCATAATTTATGCATCCATGATTGGTAATATTCTATAGGTGATAGTAATTTTTCAAATGTTTTAGAAAGGCTGCTAATTAGTAGAATCTGTCCTAAAATAAACTCCAAATGTACATTTTCAAGAGTTGATGACATCATAAGAACTGATGTATATGGTCCTCCTCTATCTTGGCCATTTCAGTTTTCTAAATGTCTGCATCTGCAATCTCCATTTGAACAAACATACTGCCCGTATGTGTGCATTACTCTCTTTCTCTTTTCTGTGCTCTCTCTCCAGGAGAAATGGGGAGCGGGGACTTGAATAAATGGACAAAGAATACATAGTTACCTCTGCAGAAGCCACCAAATTGAGGAACTGTCCACGGTCCATCTCATTGAAAACTTTTGCCGTTGTGACGGTGGCTTTCCCCTGTGTAAGGGTGCCTGTTTTATCAAATATTACGTACTTAACCTTCTGGGCTCTCTCCAAAGCCTCTCCGCCTTTTATCAACACCCCATTGTTGGCACCAACCCCTGTTGCCACCATCACAGCAGTAGGTGTTGCCAACCCAAGGGCACAGGGGCAAGAAATAACTACTACCGATATTGAGAACATCAGGGCAAGAACAAAGTAATTGCTCTTATCTGGCAGCCACTCTTCTGGATAAGCTCCAAAAGCACCAGCAAGATACCTGTACACAAACAAAAAGGGCCTCAATGATTGTGCACACCTATCGAGCATTATCCAGTGCGAAAACTACATCAGCAGTTCCTTAAGTTTGGTAAACTTTGCAGTTTGATCCCTGATATTTAATACTGAGATATTACTCTCTACAGTTCATTTTTGTGTGATTCAGATCTCTGACCTTATTTGCTTTGAACTTCGGTTATGATTATCCTGTGTTATGAAGATATGGGGTATCAACGGGTGATATTTGACTGTCTATAGTTATTACAACCATGTTGTGATTCAGCTAAGCCATGTAGAAGAATTATGAGCAAAATTAAATAATAATAGTGGTGACAGATCATTATTGCACAAAACTGATGTTTAAAGACTAGATATCCAATTATAGAATTGGTCAACTAGGGACTATAAAGGTGGTTTTCTCTTGTCTAACCATATAGAAATTGCACCAAAGGTAGAACAAGTCAGGTGTTGTACTCACCAAGCCACAAATGTCAAAAATGACAAAGCAACAACAGTGGGGACAAAGATGCTTGCAATCTGCGAGAAGAAAGTACCAATTAATCCACAAACCAGAGAAACTGCGAGTCAACTACTTAAAACACTCAACATTATATGAAGCTGCAATCTGCCACCATAAAAGTCTATAATTCATAGAGCACCAGATAGCTTTATTATCAACCGATGCCCCCTTGATAGTCTGAAGTTGGCTCTAAAAAGAAAATGGCACAATGCACGTAAGTGCTGGAATTTCCAATTTAAAAGAGTGACCCAAAATCCTTTGAATGCCATCACAGATAGTAGATTTTGTAGTTCTCTTTTCTACTTAAACTGCCATCCACTACCCTTCTTTAACCCCCCTTCCCTCATTCTTCTCAACATAGAAGACCACGCAAGCGAAGATAACCCCAAGAACACTAGAAATAAAATCTCAAGTAATAATACTTCATTAAATAACCAAACTGTTTTTCCTGTCCACTCCAACATCCCACCGCCATCCCATCATCTCTCGTTCCTAGCACCAAACTACCATCTACATGTCAGATAAAAACACCTAAATTTGGGCATTGATTATCTTTTTGATCAGTAGAGATCCCGTGAGTCCCACTAGCATCGGGAGGAGCTAACATCTCCAAGTCAAAACTCAAATGCCTTCAAAACACCTATCAACTTCCAAGGAGCACTCCAAAGAGAGCAGTCCCAATCATTATTCATAATTCTAACATTATATCAAGCAAACTTATTGCTGAAGGATCATGTGTTTAGATGTCTCAATTTCAGACCTTCCCAAAGTCTGAGACCAAAGAGATGCAGTTGAAAATAAACCCGGAGTTCAATAAATGGTCGGTTTCACTTTGAGATGATATGTGTCTTCACATGCATTGGCACCTTGCCATTATCTTCTAGTTTCCATTTGATATGAGAGGGAGAGAGAGGAAAATGACAGAAAGTGAGTGCAACAGCATTGCTTTGTGTATAATTGTCTTCATCATTTATGTCGTGGCGAGGTTAACTGTTTCGAACCACATGCCATTAACACGACACGACCATATCTGCTATTCGCACAAATTGTTGACATGCAGAACCGACACCAAGGGATGATCCTAGGTACAATTCAGAACTCATAAATGACTCTGGACCGCATTACCTAGCATTCCAGGAATTCAAATGCTCAGCATATGACATTTAAAGACAGGAAAGCCAGCAAGCAAAAACCGACAGAATTTCAATGAACTGCATATAGAAGAAAGTTTCTCACTATAAAATAACTTGGTCCATCAGCACTACTATCTCCTCCAAAACCAAGTATTAGTGTCAGGACAAAGACATAATTCTCATGATGCTCCGAATAATCAATACAACACATTCAGAACGCTCAAATCCTTCCAGCATTGGTTTCACACAATGATTAAAGTACTCCAACACTGACTTCACACAACAAAAGGATTTGCAGAGTCTCAAAAAGGGCAAAAAAGTCAATCGCTATAAGTATTAAAGCTTTCCGGTATCCAGATTTATTAAAACAAGGAGAGTTAACAAATATGTTAGAACTTTGCCTCGTTAAAGTACTTACAAAATCGGCAAACTTCTGTATGGGAGCTTTGGACATCTGTGCCGTCTCAACCAAGCTAATGATCTGACTCAAGACCGCATCACTTCCTACTTTGGTAGCTCGCATGTGAAGGACACCGTGTAAATTGATTGTACCTCCAATGACCGACAAATTGACCTCCTTTAGAACAGGGACAGATTCACCGGTTACCATACTCTCATTGACATAACTGGATCCCCATTCTACCGCGCCATCAGCAGGAACCTTTGCACCAGGCAGAACTTTCAATATGTCACCTGGCTGAATTAGCAAAGCATCTATTTCTCGCTCACTGACATACCTTCCGCCTGCAACATCGATAATTTACTCCAATTTACTATAAAATAAAAAAATTCAATCTCCTAGTCAGAGAAAAAGGGTGCCACAATAATTATGTTGAGGATCATATTTCTAAAGCTACTCTCAAATCAGTCGAAGGGAAGTACAATAACCTTTGTCCTTGACAAGCAGCAATGCTGTTGCAGGTGCAAGTTCCACAAGCTTCTTGATGGCATCAGATGTTTTCCCTTTTGCAAGAGACTCCAAGTACTTCCCCAACAGCACAAAAGTTATCAGCATGGAGCTTGTCTCAAAGTATGTAGGAGACCAAAAACCGGTAAGTGCACCATACAGAAGTGCGCCAACAGAATAGAAATAAGACGCAGAAGTTCCCAATACA
The DNA here is from genome assembly GCA_016097605.1 of Eucalyptus guilfoylei. Classification (NCBI taxonomy): domain Eukaryota; kingdom Viridiplantae; phylum Streptophyta; class Magnoliopsida; order Myrtales; family Myrtaceae; genus Eucalyptus; species Eucalyptus guilfoylei. Next base: position 10,454,113 of record CM027863.1, read on the forward strand.
ACCAGAACATCCATATTAGTTGAACCATTTCGAAGAGCTCTCCAAGCTGCGACATAGAAACGCCTGCCGATCACAAATTGCACGACGCTCACCAATGCCCACTTCAACCAATCACCCATTAAAAAAGGTCCACAACGCCATAGCAGCAGAGAGTAGACCATTGGTATTTGAGGACAAACTACCCGAATGATAAAGACCGGAATCTACAGCCAATACATCAAGCACAAACTGTTAAGACTTAAACAAACAACAAAAAGGATTAAGTTGGCAAGAAGGCTATGTCTAACATCTGGACCCTGAATTCATTCTTCACCCACATATTACTCTAAACATCCTTAGAATGAGTGATCCTGACATATATGCTAATGATCATTGATCAAGGAAGTAAAAATCCATCGAAGTAGAAACAATGCATCCAAAAGGAGGAGCCTCCTCTTCAAGGCGACCACACAACAGAAACAGGAAGGTGAGAGCACATCTTTCTATTACTAGTGTTGTGGAGAGAGAAGGCAAAGAGGAAATGGAAGAAATACTCACACTTAAAAATAAGCTAGATGTGAAAAGCCGAAACATCTTAGTTGTTTCTTCAACATCTTTAGAGGTCATCCTTGAATATGGGTTCATGACATGTAACTTAAACTGGCCACTGCTCGCTCCCTCAATTGAGTCGACTAAGGAGCGGGAGGTCACAACTTCAGGATCAAAGAGAATATCAAGTTCGCCGGACGTCCTGTCAAAGCGAAACTGTCTAACACCCTTTAAGCTGCTTAGTATGCCTTCTAGAAAATGCACATCCATCACACTGAATACCCCAGCCACGCCAAGTATGATCTTATCCTGTTGACTACTTTGCACCAGTGAAGCTTCGAAACCAGCATCTTCAATCGCATTGACTATATCATCTTTACTGATTACAGCAGGATCGTACTCCACTTCACCTAATGATGTCGCCAATGCAACTACTGCTCCCTTGACACCAGGAAGACTTCTCAAGATGCCTTCAACAGAATTAACACAGGCTGCACAAGTCATTCCTCCGATAGTGAACTGCCCTAAGAGTGTTGTTTGTTGCTTTGTTTTTGAAGAATTTGGTTCAGGCAGAATCTCTGCCTCAAAACCCGCATCTTCAATTGCATTCTTGATGTCTACTTCCTGAATCACGATGTAGTCACAAAAAACTGTCAAAAATAAGGAATAAACAATTCAGCACTTCACAAATAAGCTACAAAAGCAAAATTAGACAATGAATAGGCTAGGTAATGTCTTCTGCGGACGTAAGTCACAATGAAGCATCTGCAGCCCACGTTGATTCAAAAAGAAGGGTTGACTATCGCTTGAAGTTAATCCCAATTGATTTGAAATCAGACCCATTATTGCAATTGTAAGGAAATCCGCGCCATTATAGGAATGTCCACATTGAAGTCTTGCCAACAGAATCAAGGCCAATGCAAAAAATTTAAACTTCCGCATTATGGCCATAAAGAGAAGGGAGTCAAATCGTTGCTCCAACGATACTGGAAGAGATATAAATTACGTCTCGCAATATAAAACAGATGTAACAACCAGAATAGTTTAGTTTAGCAGGACAATCCACAAAATCCTACCTTGTCAATGTTAATGAAGCCCATCAGCAGAACAGATGGATAATCACAAAACCAAAGCAAAGAAAGATTCACGAAGGTTTCACCACTAATCTCTGTAACCCAGGCAAGATGCAATGACAATGGAAATCTAGTTTCCGAAAAAGGGGTAATGCTAACTAAACCACAAGAGAACTACGAAGACTAGGACACTAACCGACAGTTGAAGTCAGAAATTCTAACTAAACAAAGCTCGAAGGAGGCGATCCTCCTGCGATTGCTTGATCTAATTGTGAAGGATGCAAAGAGCAATCAAAATCGGCTTTTGATCAGATGACTGAGCTCGTGAGCCACTAGAAATAAACCAACTTCTCAAGCTCCCGAATCCACGAGCCATCTCCCCAGCTTCCCAAAAGACAACACCAAGCCAAATAGGAGGAGCAGAAAACCGAGGAGCATCGACTGACCTTGACCAAACTAGGATCGTAGACGACGTCGGCCTTGTTCTGCAGCAAGGCCACGGAGGCCCGCAGGACGCCGTCGACGCCCCGGAGCGCCTCCTCCACGGAATTCGAGCAGGCGGCGCAGGTCATCCCGGTCACCCTCACCTGCACCCTCCGCATCCCCGCCTCCCCGGCGCTCGCCGGCGCGTTGTCCTCGTACGAATCGAGCAGCCTGACGTCCTCGAGGTCGGCCCCGCCGCCGCCGCCGCCGCCACCTTCCAGGTCGTCGGCGGCTTTCCGGCCGGTGGCGCCGGAGAGGCGGGAGAGCTGGAGGTCCACGAAATTCGGCGCCATCGGAAACGGTGCCGGAGCGTGGGGATCTCCGACAGGAATGCCGCCGGAAAAGGCAGGGCGGGATCGAATCCTGGTGCGCGGAAATCGAGAGGAAGCTGCCGAGGATTCCGAGGAGGAAGATGAAGAAGGACGACCGCCGGAGCTTCGGAGGAAGGAGAAGACAGCGGTCGGTTTTAACGGAGGGGGAAGGACCGGTAGATGGCGGATTTACGGTTGTGCCCTCGGCGGGGGGGAAGTTTTCCCCGCTTGTGTTTTTGTGTAGTACTACCGGTGGCGGTCGTGGCGGGGAGGGACTTGTACTGCATGAAAGTGACATGACGTGGAATTAGTTTCGGTTGAGATTTTGAATAGTTGGTGAAAACTTACCATTTTTTTCATTTCTCTACTGTCAAAGTCATTAGTCTCGTGAATTAGAGTGCTCTTGTGAAGAATAATTAATTTGAAAAATATTTTCTGAAAAACGATTGCTTATATTAATTGAAATGATTAGCTGATAGAAAATGTTTTTATTTGTTTGATAGTTTGACAAAAGCGAATTCCTTTTTGTCGGAAGAGAAATTTATTTTCTCTCGATTTAAACTTGTTAGTTCTAGTCCTTGAAAAGCATTTTCTATAGATAGATTGGTTTTCTATCGTATAAAAATTGAGAAGTCAAGAAATAATATTCCAGAAAATAGCTTTCCTTCAAAAAACGAATCCTTATTCAAGTTGAATGCCTCGAATGGAATATTATCCATGTTCCATTTTGAGCGATTAATCTTACACGATAGCCACAAAAGGAAAAGAAAATGATGAACTTGACGGAAGAATCCCCACATTTTGAGTTAGATTTTGTATCTCTATTTGGATTCTCTCCTTTTCGTTTGCAAAATCCTCTTTTTTGCGTGTTTTCAAGTACAATTGTTTTGTTACTGTATTAGCAGGCATTGAATTTGTACTTCTTGAGCTTTTAGCGTCTTCCAAAACGTATGGGAAAAAAATGTCTAGAAAAAAAGAATGCATTTAATGGTCTAAGCGTCTAAAGAGCTATGGGTAGGGGTACCAAGGAGGAGCTAATAATCTACACTAAAAAATAAAATTTCTCGAAGAATTTTTATAAATGGCAGGCCTGTGACATCGAATGAGGAGTCAGCAATTAAGGTAGTCCGCTATAGAAACCGAAAAAGGAATCATTGGTGGGGATGAAAGAGAAAAAGGTTGGACTTGCTATTTTTGTAGGGGGGATGGAATTGGAATAAAAAAAGAAAGGGAGGGATTTGTTGGAAAATTGGATGAGGGTTAGATGAGCAAATCCCACCTGATAAGTATTGTATTTTTTCTTTTTTGCAGAAATGGGTCCCTGTCCTCGGACCTAACTGATGGAGACTTTGCGGTGGTGGTGTTGGGGTTGTTGCTTTGAAGCTGAGTCAACAACAACAATTTATATACCGACCAAAAAAAAAATAACAACAATTTATTTGATAAAATTAATGATAAGACAAACGAAATTTGGGGTAATTTTTATTGTTTTGAGGAAGATGCTCAAAAGCCTCTGTTTGGGGAGAAAACATGGCTTTGCCTTCAAGGAATTGGGCACGTTTTTCCTCCTCCATTCCCCATGTTTTTCTCCACAGAAAAAGAGGAGCTGTTTAACTGGTTAAGGTCCCTTGAGCACAGTGCACACCAGACTTTCAATCCATTTATTATATTAAAAAAAAGGATAGAAAAAGTGAACATGGGTCATTGATGAAGTAATGGTTTGAAATGAACTATATCGATGATGACCTTAGTAAAGGCAATTGCTAAGTCAAACTATGCGTGATGAGTTTGTTTTTTTTTTTTTTAAGATAAGGCAAATATTACAAGAAGCCCAAAACTATGCCCTTTATAATATAAATATTTCAAACTTTTTTTAGTGTCACCAAATTATTAAACTTGCCCATCGTGACACAAATACCCCTAACTCATTTTTTTTTTGTGTCGCCAAAAAAATCCAAACCTTATGTATGTGTGATATATATATACTATTTATTTCGGTTCAATTTAGGATATATTTGTCACATTGATATAGGCTCGGGATTTTTTGTGACACGTAAAAGAGTTTGGGACATTTGTATCACAACGGGCAAGTTTATAATTTTTTTAATGATACAATAATTTATTTTTTGAGTATTTAAGTTGTAATAAGCCTAGTTTTGGGTCTTTTGTACGATTAACCCTTTAAGATATTAGAAATAAGAAAGCAAATTATTATATTGCGATATAATTAAATAGTCTTTAGTCGTGCTGTCAAGAAAATATTGATAAAAAGTAGTTTAGTTGAACGAAAAGTGTCCGGTTCTAGAATTGCTGAATAAGCTTTTGGAGGGCTTCAATGTTAGAATAAGAAATTAGAGGCCTTTAAAGAAAATATAACAAAAGTATCTATAGTCACGAAGGTATGATTTCATCGACAAATGTTGCATTTACTCATCTTAAATGTCTAAAAATTAGAAGCATGGCGATTGTACACTCTCTTGTAAAATTATAAAATCTCATATAAAAGAAAGGAAGGTATATTTATTAGCGCATAATGTGTGTCTGGGCACAATTATCGGTGCATTCATTATAATAATAACCTTAACAGTTACAATAATAATTATAATAATAATCGATTAACCACACACGTTTATTTTTATGGGCACGTGCCAGCCATTTGAGTGGGCCCGAGTCGGAACGACGGATGCCTCCAGGGGGTCAAGGGCTGGCCACGTGACTCGCATGTCCTTCTATTCATTTGAATAATGCCGCCAAAAGAAAAAATAAAAAGAAATGCGGCATTTAATTAATGATATTGATTTTTTAATAAAGTAACGTAACTCGTTCTCATTAAATTGAATTCGTCGTCCACGTGTTTTAATATAGCGAAAATTATATAACATTAATTTGTAAATTAAATTCCTTAAACGGGTGTGTCAATTTTCACGCCGTATAAATCTAATAATTCATGTCAATTCCGATCCATATTACTAAAATATTTGAGTGAATGAACACGAGATCGAATAATGATAAGAAATAATCATAAAAGTTGGTTGAGTCTAAATAAGTTACAAATCTATTTAATGTTCATATTATTTTGGATTTTACTAATTCTAAACTCATTTACAATCTATTTATTAAATAATTAGTCTCTATAATAATCAATTTAATTCTATCTTCTTGAATTTTCCCCACGGGAAATGCTCGAAATGGAAGAGATCGAACCGACGGATAAAGGGCATTTCTGGTATTACGGAAGATGCGGGGAGCGGCGCGTCTCTCTCTCTTCTTTATCCGACGAGTTTCGTCTCCATCGGCGGCTGTCACTGTCGAAGGCCGTTTGACCGTTCTACCCTCCGATCAGAAACATACGTTTTTAGTGCTGATCTTTCGACAAGCTCACACGCCAAAGATATGTTCAAAATTGCTTTTTCTCCACGTTTCTCGTTTCAAGACCGCATACGCGTGTATTGCCGTATGTGTAGCTGTGGGCTCCCCTTCACAATCACAAATTATTAAAAATAAGATTGATATTAGGAAAAATCTTAAATATTTGACAAATTTAATCTACACAAATTTTTCGACTATCAAAAACCGCAAATTTATGTATCCATGAAAAATTTATTCCAAATCATTATTCTAATTATTAAAAACCCCAAATTGACATCTTTGTGACAAATTAACAATATGTTAGCTCTCATTAAATTGAATTAATATAAAAAAAAAAACACAAATAGATGTATATGTGACAGATGGAGGATAAAACCAAAAATTCGTATATTCACAATTACAATATGTCATCAAACTTAGCAATTTAACGTTAAAAACTAATGGAGACTGAATTTATCACAAGTGTATCAATATGGGATTTTTCGTAATTAATAAATTAATTTTGAGTAAATTGATCACAAATTTATCAATTTGAGATTTTTTGTAATACCCTTAAGAATATATGAAATTGGTCGATTCAACGCATTCCGGCATCTAATGAACAAAAAATTGACACTGCTTGCATATTCATGATTGGACTAAGATAGTTGATGAGGCTTATAATGATTATGCAATATCAACTACTCTTAACAACAAAATACCTAAGGGCTCATACGTTATGACATTGTGCTCTTTAGATAGCTTTATCGCATCAAGGGGGTTATTACACTAATGTTGTGATCCTACACTTCAGCTTACGTTTTTCGGATTGTCGGGATCTGATGTTGATTTCCAAGGACTATCTTGAATCCAACGGGGTAACAAGGTGTCAAAGGAGCGGTTTATAATAGTTAAAGGCACAACCCCTAATTGTCAAACAAGTAGTTAGTGTTTCAACATAAACATTGCCTATAAAATCATGGGTACCTTTTTATTTTCCTTTCTATGTACCTATGTGGTAGCAAAGCACTTTTTGCTTTCGGATTACAAAGCTGGTTAGTGGACTTTCCTTTTTTCATGAGTGCTCATTATCTACAGAGAGGATGACATTGAGGCTGAAGTGCATGTATCAGGCGACTAGGTTCATTATTAACGTCATGATGATCATAAGAAAATGCGCTCCGAGGTAGCACAAGGATCGTGCACCTCTCTCCATCCTTCCGGAGCAAAGGCTTTATCCTGTGGCAAGAAAGTGGGTCAAAAGCAAGATCATATACTGAAATTTAGGAGAGATCGAATCTGATGTTTTGTGGATCGTGTTAACAATCCTACTTAGTGGGAAGTTTTTTAAGGCATGCAAAGCTCCAAAGGATTTCATGGGCCAATGAGGGAGAAGTGTTTGAGAAATGACATCGTTTCCACTTACCCAAAAAGCAGGCAAGAGGAAAAGGTACAAAAGAGAGAGAGAGAGATGGACCTAAATTTCCATGTCACTCAGCACGGTCTCGACAACAAAATGGAACTCCAAATCCTCCCACCAAATTCAGCTTCTTTCTTCATGTTCTGTCTTGGCGTGTGCCTTGGCTTTTTCTAGATAAGCATACGCAAGGAAAGGAGACCACCTCCAATGGCCCCCACCACCCACCGATTCTCTTTTTGCTCGGCCCGTGGTTTTCAAGGTGGACTGCATCTTCTGTCCCTCCCTATTACACGTTCTTCGCATCCTTCCCGTCAAATTTCAATCAAATCGGATCGGGATCTAATCCGTTCGTTAGACTTGTAAGGCATCGGGCATGAGTTTCCAATTTAGTCGCACGCTCTACATCTGTGCCCTAGAATTACATAAAAAGCAAGAATTCATAATTCCTTTTTGCGTGACGGGGAAAGGTGACGTGCGGAATTTCTAACTAGGTCGATCTAGAAGTCCGGCGATGACTCGGTCCTCTCCTTTTGCTAATGTTGTCCAGTATTTTCAAACAGAAAACCTAAAAGCGCAAGGGCAATCTAGTCAGCTCGTAGACCTTTTTGAAACTTAAAACAAAAGGTAAGATTCTGTGCATAACAAAACTATGCCAACGCGCATATGCAAAATCTTATTAGGAAATCGACAGAAACTAGGACAAGGATTAAAGTAGGAAGAGTCAGTGGAGGTGGGGGCATATGGACGTCTAAATCAAAGACGTTTCCAATTTGGAAAATTGGGTTGCCGGAAGGACGGGTGGGCGACTTCCCCCTTGCCTTCTTTGTAATTCACACCCCCTTAAAATCTCTGGCCAACCACTCTTTGTTATCGTATGGTCAACAACCAACTCCAACATCACCAGAAATTGGATTAGTTTTGTAAAGGTGCGTGAACATCCAACCTCTTTCTCTCTCTTTCTCTAAGCTCCTTCCTCCCAAAGTGGATTTACTTTGTTTCCCATTCTCAGGGCAGCATCCAATCCCAACACTCTCGTCTCTTGTCTTCCCAGTGTTCCTATCGAACTTGATATTAATAACTGCCATCGTTTGAAAGGGTACGGTGATTTCTCTTTCTACAGCTTATCTAATCTGATGGAACAATACTCCTCCTCAATGAAACAATTATTATGGGATAGACCTAATAACTGGACGAGCCTAACATGAGCTTGAGCTGGGCCCTACCCAAGGGGTAACATGCATTAACCTTGTCCAAGCCTACCCACATCCGGGGTGCACCAGACCGTTTCTGGAGCCAGCCCTGCCCAATCATATGGGCTAAAATTCTCTTAACATGATTTGGAACACATTATTTATCCATGAAATGATAAGGAGTGTTGAGATGGGAAGAAAGAGTAAGGGTCGTGGGTTACTGAGTAAAGTCGAGTCGTCGATTGTGTAAATTGATATGATAGAGAGAGGCACTAGATGGCGAGGAGTGTTGATCACGACTGGGATAGAAGCCATGGCTTTGACGGCTCGCATTGGCGGAGGAAGGCAGGGCTCAGCCAGGCTCACCCAATCGGGGCTATTTCCTCGGCCAAGCCCACTAATTTGGTGGGTGGGCCCATTAGTCGCTAGGCCCTCGATGAGGTCTACTCGTGGGAGAAGGAGAGGTATAAATCCAGTGTTCCAAGAAGCTAATCAATCCAGATTCCAGAGCATGAAATATTGGTAATTCCAGGCCCAAAACTGAAACAATTTAGGCAATCCATACCATATCCAAATTGGATGGATGTGCACCTTAATGCAGCCACACAAAATTTGATTGCTTCCTCAGTCTGCTTGTTGACGTGTGTCCGATTCTTACATCGGCTATGTCCCGTTCGCGTGTCGGTATCATTCGAATTTGGGAATTTAAGCTGCTCGCGCTTGAAGGGAAAACGCGACTTGCGACTTGAAAGATTACCCTTTTGACTGCAAGTCGGCCCGGTTGGAGTTCAGGGCTCTTCCTGCTTTCCGCAAACCAAAGTTTCCTATCCACTGCACAACGTGCATTTGACCAAATGTGGACTCGTCTATATTTCTCCCTCTTTTGGGGAAGGGGGTTACAACATGAGGAAGGGTGCGATAGTTGGAACCGGATTCAATGCGCAAAATTCATGGTTCCCAGTTATGGACAGGCCTGCTCATACTTTCTTGAAAGGCTGACAATTTGTAGCATTTCTGTTGGTTGCTTATTTTCCCTCTTTAAGAACGCAAAAACCAATGGTTGTATAGTGGATAGTTCCTGCCTCTTGGATGAATTGTGTATTCTGAATGGCTTAAATTCAATAAATTCACTTGGGCCAATCTTGCAATCTTAGGTTCGTCGAAGATGCACCTTATCAAGTCAGAAGAACAGTTCGATGGTATGCTTGCCAAGATCCGAGGTCTGTTCTTCTTCTGCTATCAGCTTCTTATTGCTTTATAGCTAGACACATATGACACGGAAGTGATGGGACCGCAGTTCTTAGCACTTGGAGGGTCCCCGAAATAAGAAATATCTTATGCTTTTGTCTGATTGAATTTGATAGATGAGTCTTCACCAGCAATTTTATACTTCACCGCAGCATGGTGTGGTCCTTGTAAGTAATCTCAACCATTTAGGCATTTCTCAATGCCCTCCAGGCACTTCTTCCACTTGATTATCCTCTGTTACTCGAATTAAAAAGGTTATTTTAGCCTTGACATTAATCCGTGTCTTGCAGGCAGATTCATGTCCCCTGCCATTGAAGCATTGAATGAGAAGTACCCTCACGTGACTGCGTATAAAATAGACATTGATCAGGTAATAACTTTTGCTTCTTCTCTGGTTTCCACATAGTCCCTCTAGACCGTTTCATTAATCTTAGTGTAAGTTCTCCATGGTGATGCTAACGGCTTTCTCTTCTATGATAGAAATGCTTTCTACTCTTGGAAGCTAAAGTTGTTGATTCGTCTGCAGGAGGGCATTCAAGACAAATTGATGGAGCTGAGGATAGACTCTGTGGTAAGACAATGTTTATGCATGTAATTGGATGCTATCTTCAAGCAATGTATACGGTATTTTTAATTTCACTAAGAAAGATAATCTGAAGATTGCTTTACTAGTTGATGCTGCAAATGGAGGAACATTCTCAGAACTCAAGCTTGTCTTGGAAAGAAATTTGTGTCCGGAAGCCTCATTCTTATCTATGGAAGAAAATTCTTGATTGTGATCTAAAATGTCTTGCATACTAATGGTGGTTCCTTCTAATAGTGTATATCTTGGTACAGAGATAACAGCTCTTTTCTGTTATCAAACTGCTCGTACACCAAAACACCAATTCTTTTGCTCCAGTATGATTGCATGCGCACATAGCATAGCAGTTGTTGCTTCATTCTATATTGTCCATATCTAGTGCTTTTCAACTGCACAGCATTTGAACACACTTATCTGACCCAATTGACTTTATAATTTCCTGAAATGTATCTTTATTGGAGCAATATGGAGTTGATCATTCGTTCCTTGGCCATTAGGAAAATCTGTTTTAATATATTCTTTAATTGGAGCTATTACAGCTTCACTACAGCTGTGCCATCTTTTGAGTTTTTCATTTGATTTCTTTCTTTTCTTTTTTTTTTGGGCGCTTGGGGGTAGAAATGGGCCTAGATACAAAATCCATGATATGGAAAAAATGGACATGAACAGTGTTTTTGGAAGTGCATGACACCCTGAAGTTTTACAGAAATCCAAAGGAATATGGACCGAGTTTAGTCAGCTGGAGTCAAACAGGAAATGTTCAGGTTTTATCTAGTTCAGGTGGAAGTTCTTTCTTTTGGCTTTTATTTGTTCTTGCTATAGGTTTGTTTATGCCATAAGAAGCAGAAATGGTTGGACTTGGGGTTGAATTGAACCGTTGCTGCTTCATATTCTTAATTGTACGTAGATTCTTCAAGTTTGTTTCAACTCTGTGATGTGTCAGCTTTGGGCTGATGTGGTGCGGTTAGGGTCACAAAAGAGAATTCCCCAACTTTAAAAAAAAATCGGGTGAAGTGAGAAGTGCTATGAGTTTGGCATGACGAAAAAGTTGGAGGCATTGTCATCATTTTCTGACATTTTTGTCCTAAACTATGCATTCCTATGGATTTTTCTTGAGAAATGCCAGCAAGAACTGTGTGGGAGTTAATTTTCTGTCTTCTGTTTCATTAAACTCTCATCGGCGTAGAACCTTTCCGTATGAGAAAGTGATTTTGTATTTTGCTGCAGCCGAGACTTCATTTCTTCAGCAAGGGGCAAAAGGTAGATGAAATCGTGGGAGCTGATATTGAACGCTTGAAGCATACGATGGATAGGCTATATGAGTGATTTTCTTATGGCCTCTTGCGCCATGCGGATGTGTTTGTGCATATGAGCTGATATAACTGCTCCTATCTATTGGGCCTAAGTGTAGACGTGTATATTCTCTATGTTTCCATTTTCATCCTTCTAACGGTCAAAGGCTCCAAAATATAGTAATGACTAATAAACGGATGCAAAGCTATTTACCAATATGTGTTCGGCCTCCTCAAAGGGTAAAAGAAATGAATAAATTAAAATATGTAGAGATAGTCATTGTGAAAGTCTTCAATAAACAGAGCCAGAATTTTCTGATATGCTCCGTTGCCTTTCGATTTTAGCGAGAATTTTCTATATCAAATGCTCTTGAATAACACAACCCCGTATTCAGCGAACACACGGTCCACACAGTCCACACAGTCCACACAGTCCACCAAGTTCAAAAAAGATGGTTCCTTTCCATAAGTCCAATGCCTTAAACTAAGCAAAAACCAAGACTGAAACAAAAAAGCGCGAAAGGAGAGAACTTCATAGCGCGAAGATCATCTACAAGGGCCATAAACTAAGTTCAAACGCTCTTGAATAACACAACTCCGCATTCAGCGAACACCCGGTCCACACAGTCCACCAAGTTCAAAAAAGACGGTTCATTTCCGTAAGCCCAAGGCCTTAAACTAAGCAAAAAACCAAGACCGAAACAAAAAAAGCGCCAAAAGTGCGAAGATCATCTACAAGAACTCGCAAACCGACCCGTCTTCCTTAGGGTTAAATCCTACTAACCCCTCAAGCCCTAGTCTTACAAAAGACCACCGTTATCACGCCCTCCTCCTGGCGCTACCGTGCACGTTAAAAGGAGACGAGCAGGCGTGCGCATTACACCCACCCGCAGTCGACTGACATTTTCACCAGGTGAGTGAATGCATTGGGCAAGCGGAAGCTGATTCGATATTCGTGGACCGTTGGAGCTTTCACTTTCCTCGTCCCATTTTGGAACTAAAATTTGAACTTCTCTTTCTGTTGGGTGGGGTTGCTTTTTTCCCGCACATCACTACCGCTAAAGGAAATGGCGAGCAGAAGGTGCTCCCTTGATGCTGGATTATATAAGGTGTGTCTGAGTCTTTGAAAGCTGAGTTTTGACATACATGCAAATTAAAATGGAAATGTCGAAAGGAGAAAAAAAGCTGCCTGAAGATAACCAAAAGCTGAGCGAGAATAGAGAATCATAATTATCTGCACATGCATGACAGCTGGAGATATTTCTTTTTTAACAAAATCGGTTAGTTGTGTTTTCATCTAAATTATCTTTGGCAGGTTCGCGAATGACTTCTCGAATGCTAATGAATAAGATCAATACAAGGAAACTTGAGAGATGATTAGTGATGATGAATTAAAGCGAAAAATACACCAATAAGCAAAATCTGTTTTCACTGATGTGCTCACGACAATGGACTTTGTAAATGCAATTTTTTCGTCCATGGGTGCTAGATATCATGACAACGTGCCCATTTCCTCATTTAGAATAAGATAGTTAATGCTTTTGTGAGAAAGGAGAAAATAATTAGCACAAAGAAAAAGGTTAAGGTAAGAGTAATTCTGTATAGGGAGCTAGTAGCAACAATGAGCTTTAGAATAGAGAAGGCGGATTTCATGTGGGGTCCATTGGTGGGAAATACTGATGTGAAAAACTAATATCCTTAAATATCTATTAACTGTCCATAACGGAATTAAGGTAATCTTTTTTGGAAGAAAATGTTATTAAAGTTGCAGGTTATTTCCCAAATTTAATCTCTCCTTAGTCGTGCCTCTTTAGTGACGATTTACTTATCTTTATTTAAGAAAATTACGTACTTCTTTTAAGATAAATCGATGATGCGGTCTCTTCACTATTGATTTGATCTTTTCATCTGTAAAAATGTATTACGAGCTTATCTTTGCAGGATTCGAAATTAGGAAAAATCTTGGATCCTTACAATGTGTGATAAAATCGATGAAGGAATATTACGAATGTTGATCTAAAATTCTAGTTCACTCGTCTGTAAATAGGTTGCCACCCTACAAAATTAAGGGGCCACACGATAGATATACACGACCAGATTGAGGGGGGTTTTTATTTGTTTTGGGGTTTTTTCTCTCGGTTGTTCGAGGTAAAAAACTGAAGACAAAAGAAGAAAATTCTTTCTTCGAGAGAGAGAGAGATACAAAAGGAAAAGCTTTTTAGGAGGGGGAAAAGTGAGCAGAAGTTTTTCTTTCTGTTGAAAAGGTTGTGCAGAAAAGTAAAAAGGGAGCAGAGAGAGAAGTCGTGCAGCAGGGGGGGAAACGGGGAAAAAGCAAAAGAAAGAGGAAAAAAGCAGAGCAGAGAACAGAGGAGAGTGTTCATCTTCCCCATATGACACCGGTGCCGCTCCTCATCGCGAGTCGTTGCATCGAGTCCTTGCTGCCTTGCCGCGTCTGGCTGTGATCTTCGAGCAGCATACCGAGAAGCCGAACCCACCGCATCTCAGCCACCGAACCCCCGCGCCGGCCGTCCTCCGTGCCGGTCGCCGCTCTGCAGCCGGAGCCTGGTACCCGCGACGCCCCTGTCACCGTCGCTCCGCCAGCACCGACGCCTGCTGCAGCCCAACGCCAGAAGCAGCAGCCCCCTGCTCCGTCGTGCCTCAGTCCCTGTTCTGTCTCTGCCGCTCCTGCAGCTAGACCCGACGCCTGCAGCGCCTCCGACCAGCGACCCGCCACCGCGCCTCCACGGCACATATAAGAGGGGAAGTCGAGAGAATTAGGGCTTTTTGTCGGCGGTAATCTCTCTCTCCGTCTTCTCCTCCGCTCGCTCGAGCTCGCCGGTCGATTCTCCTTTTGCGCCTCCGCCGCCGCTGCAGGTGCGTTGCCTTCATTTCTTCTCGCCGTTTCGCCTCTCTCTTTTTTTTTGAACCTTTTGTCTACCGATTCATCTTCCGCGAGGCGTGGCTCTGTTGAAATGGAGTGTTCGGCTTGGTTTTGAGTGGCGGGAGGAGATGTCTCTCCTTGTTTCGGATAAAGTTAGAGACTTTTTAGGTTTTTGCTTTTTTTTTTTTGCAAACTTTGATGATGATGATATGCTGATTTGCCATCCTATCTATGTTTGATTACACTTTTCCTCTTCTTCTACATCTTTCTTTCTGATTTAGTGGCAACTCTTGCCTGTCTCAATCATGAGTTATCCTCCGATTTCTTGTGCAACACAATTGCCAGTTCAGTCTGTTGTGGTTTATTGTTGAAGCTGGAAGTAATTCATCCTTCTTATCTTGCTAATCCGTGTTTGGATTAGTTTTCAGGTTGATTGAGATGCTTTTGAGCAAAAAGGTGTGGAACTTGTTGACGCATTTCCCTCTTGTTATCTACTTTGAGAGCGGGGGCAATTCTTTTTCCGGAAGCGCCGATCCTTCTCCTCAGACAGACTCGACCTAGCCACCTCGACCATCTCCATTGGACTCTCCTCGCACCGGGCGGCCATTTTCTCGAGCTTCGCCGACGCCGCTTCTGATGAGGTAAGCATCTCGCTCCCCCCATACCTCTCAGGACTACTCGTGCTTGCGCTCACACCTGAGTCGCCTACTTCCTCTCTTTTCTCTTTCTCCTTTCCGAATTTCTAGGGTTACCCTGCTCAATAGAGGAGTCTTCTCTTCATGTCGCTGCATTTGAGCTGCTACTTTAGGTCAATAGTTTCGCAAGAGGTAATATGATTTCTAGCGCTACTATTTTCTGGCGAGAAATTTGTAATCGCATAGCAGGACAAACTCTATGCATGAGTTCTTTCTGTCTTGGGCTATCTTTACTTTCTACTTATAAGTGCATGCTCACACAATACGATGTCTCAACAATTATATGTTAATGTTTACCGATAGTTTTGTTGCCTTCCTGTAAACAACAGCAGATTCTAAACAATGTTGCATTCTGCTTTGCTTGGGTACTTAGGAGGTGGAGGAACTTGGGGGGTGGGGATTCAAAATTGAAATGTGCATAGATTTAGAAATTTACTTCTGTATCTCTCTCTCACAGAAATCTAAAATTACGCAAACTTCATACCAATTCCATTCTCCCCTCTTTCATTAGTTTTCCAAACAGAGCCTCGGAGGAGAACGACTTATCAAATGAGTCAGGGAGAACTCTTCATGAAAAATTTTTGCTTTATATCTCTCTCACAGAAATTTCAAAGTATTCCAAACTAAACACCCTACTTCCATCGCCTCCTCTTTCATTGGTTTCCCAATCAGAGCCTTAGAGAACGACTTATCACATGTGTTGGGGATAAATTCCGGTTTATTTGCTATTTTGTGGGTCATGAGGTCAGAGCTTCTTAACGTTTTTCTTGCTTGTGAATGCACATCGAGTGTGATGTAGGCTCTATCCTCTGTGTCTGCATCATATGTGTTCTGGGCCAGTCAGAGGCTGTTCTTCCGATTCACTTTGCGCTATAGATTAGTTGGGGCCAAGAAGTGAAACCTATTTGGCAGAGCTTATTTTTACCTGGTTAAAGCTGAGCAACTCAAGCTCATTGCATGGGGCATTGCCAGAGTCTAGAATACTGACTTTCTTTATCCTTTGGAGAGAGTGAGCAAGATCATTAATATCTTGGAGCTTTTAAGGCTTGTTTTCCTTTTTAAGGAAATTAAAGTGGAGAACCACTCTCAATATGAGTCCACTTCTCTGATTCTTCTTTAAACGACAGACCCTCTTTGCATTGGCTACCTTTTTGGCTAATGCAACATTTTCTATGACGTCACACTCTGGTCGCCATTATGTGCCTATGGTATTAGTATAATTGTTATTTGAACTGTTTCAGAATATAGTTAGGTGCTGTATGGTACTCAGAAGGATGGTGTAAGCCTTTTGTATTTTGGAAAATGAATTGGCCCTTTGACTATTTCTGATGCTTCTTTCCCACTATGTCTGTTTCGGCTGATATTTCTGTTATTTCATTCTAAAAGCACACTCAGCCACTTGTTGTGTAAATCTGCAGCCTAAAATGGATGCTGCCTCCGTCTCTTCCCTTCGTAAGCCTTGGCAAGCTGCTGAGAAGTGGACGCCAAAGGCACCGTCTACCTCCTCTTCCCATCGTAAGTCGCGGCGAGCTGCCGAGAACCGGACGCCAAAGGCGCCGTCTGCCTCTCCGGCTCCTCTGGTGATTCCCACCTCGCATCGATACAAGAAGCTAGGGCGGACAAATCATTAGCAGGAAAAAGAGGGGATATAACCTCAGAAAGCCACACAAGAGTAAGGTCGGCAAATTCTTGTCTTTGCTTTGATCCGTTCATTTCTTAAATAAAATTTTAGAAAGTTATGGGTTCAAGGATGTGTTCCAAGCATAGTTTTATGGTAATACGTAGGCTCGGAGTACTACAATCGACACTATCGACATTAAGTTTTCATTGTCGCTCTTCCTCAAGCGAGTGGAGAGGTTGAATTCTAGGGAACGAGCTACAATCGAAAGAGTGAGATTTGGAGGTTTGTTACACCTACTAGAACAGATTATGGCTAGGACTTTAATTGCCTATTTGATAGACAAATGGAATCCTAAGATGAAAAATTTGAACTTCCTCGTACGATTTCACTTTTGCCGACTCCCTTAGATGTGGCATTAATTTTTGGCCTCCGTGTTACTGGAAAGCCGGTGAAACTTGACAAAATACCAGAATCTTCGTGATCAGCTCTTATATTTAGAAAAAATCCATTGCATAAGATTGAGAAAAAGCTTGATGAGCCAAACAATGATTCGGATTTTATAATGTATTTTTTGCTCCACATTTGCCACTCCTCTTTCCAAATCCGACTCGAACAATTGATAGTCGATTTGTGTCCCTCCTTAAAAATTCGAAAAAATATTTAAAAATTGCCACGTTAGCGTCCGGTCACCGGCCGATGTCCATGTCGAGTCTTGCTGGCAGCCAAAATTAGCGATGTATTAAATTGGTACCGATGTAAAAAGGTTTAGAACTGAATTGGTCTAATTGAAAAGTTTAGGACTGAATTGGTACCAATGCAATAGGTTTATAACTTTTTTGGTACTTTTTCCGAGTGTCTAGAAAAACATTGAAAATATTGATATGAAAAAGTTATGCACAATGATGCATTTTGATATTGTTTACAAACACTCTGCGAATGATATTAATTTTTGTTAATCCAAAATAATGAAATTTCAATGGCATTTTACCAAAAATCCTTATTTTATGCAAAGTTTTGATATAATTAGATTCCATCTTTTAAAGTTTCGTGAATGGGAACATAACTGTCATTTTGTCTTCGAAAAGCTTTAAGGAGTTTTTTTTTTTTTTTTTTTGTGATTTCATCTAATCATCCCATAATATGTATATGTATTTGTATTTGTATATAGATAAAAGATAAAAAAAAAAAGATTTGATGGTGATATGCACAATAAAAATGTACAAAAATTTCCGAACTCGTGACTGTTTAAAAAAATTATTTATGTTAAATTTTTTTTATAGATTTTATTGGACAATTAATCCATAAATTTGCTTTCAGTGCAATGGGCCTCTTAGTTTAGTCGGCCCGGTCGGACCTCCCCTCTTCCCTCCCTTCCTCCCTCTCTGCTAGCCCAGACTCTCCCATTCGCTTTAGGTTTTTTACTGTAGCACTCATTCGACACCTCCCTGCCGTGCGTTGCCTACCTGACCCTTCGACTCACTCGGATTCCACTCCCATCAACTCCCTGCCGACCAGACCTCTCGATCCTCCCACGTTTTACTGTAGCTTCCATTCGCGACCAGACCTCCCGATCCTCCCACTCGAGGTTTTACTGTAGCTTTCACTCGGATCGAGGTTAACGTTCGAAGGTAGTGAAAGTGAAGAATGCTGATATTGTTCTTGGTTTTGTGAAGTCTTGCTCTACTTATTTAGGCGTAATAAGTTTTTCTCAATTTCCTTTATAATTTGTACCGTCCATTTTTTTCTCGTTTAGATGGCCATTACAAGTGCGTAATTTTAGGGTTTGCAGATGGGTGTTTTTTTTTTTATTAAAGGTTCTGATTGGTGTTCTTATGTCCATGGAGAGTAATTGAAGCCTTGTGCCCGAGTTTGCTAATTTGCTTGTTGCTTCTAATTGTTTCTATTATCACTTATATGGCCAGTCCTTCTACATTGTGGTGCTTCTCCGGCCTCTGCCCCAAAGCTTGTTGCTTCTTCGGCCTGCGTCGTTGTGTTCCTAATCCGCTCTGCTCTGGTGTGGTTTCCTTGTCTATAAATCCAAAGGGAAATAGCTATGCAGAAGGACTGGCCATATAAGTGATAACAGAAACAATTAGAAGCAACAAGCAAATTAGCAAATTTGGGCACAAGGCTTCAATTACTCTCCATGACATAAGAACACCCATCAGAAACCTTTTACCCAAAAAAAAAAAAAAACACCCATCTACGAACCCTAAAATTATGCACCTGTAATGGCCATCTAAATAAGAGAAAAATGAACGGTACAAATTACAAAGGAAATGGAGAAAAATTTATTTCGCCTAAATAAGTAAAGCACTTCACAAAATCAAGAATGAGCATCCTTCATTTTCACTACCTTTGAACGCTAACCTCGATCCGAGTGGAAGCTACAGTAAATAATAAAACCTCGGGTGGGAGGATCAGGAGGTGTGGTCGCGAGTGGAAGCTACAGTAAAACATTGGGTGGGAGGATCGGGAGGTCTGGTTGGTAGGGAGTTGATGAGAGTGGAATCCGAGCGAGTCGAAGGGTCGGGTAGGCAGCGTACGACAGGGAGGTGTCGAATGAGTGCTACAGTAAAAAACCTAGAGCGAATGGGAGGGTTTAGGACGACAGAGAGGGAGGAGGGGAGGTCGGGCCGACTAAACTAAGAGGCCCATTGCACCGAAAGCAAATTTATGGATTAATTGTCCAATAAAATTTATAAAAAAAATTTAACATAGATAACTTTTTAAAACAATCACGAGTTTGTAAATTTTTATTGTGCATATCATCATCAAATCTTTTTTTTTTTTTTCTTTTATCTATATACATATACATATTATGGGATGATTCGCAAAAAACTCTTTAAAGCTTTTCGAAGACAAAATGATAGTTATGTTCCCATTCACGAAACTTCAAAAGATGGAATCTAATTATCTCAAAAATTTGAATAAAATAAGGATTTTTGGTAAAATGCCATTGAAATTTCATTATTTTGGATTAACAAAAATTAATATCATTCGCAGAGTGTTTGCAAACAATATCAAAATGCATCACTGTGCATAATTTTTTTTTTTTTTGGGTGACCCAGGAACCAGCTGGTAGCCGATGGCGTAAATCGGCCTAGCCGCGAGTGAGTCGCGCAATGGGGACGCGGGGTTTCGAACCCCTCCCCCCCGGATGGGGAAGTAAAGTTCTAGCCATCGCGGCCACCGTGGGCGGTGGTACTGTGCATAACTTTTTCATGTCAATATTTTCAACGTTTTTCTAGACACTCGTGGAAAAATACCAAAAAAGTCCTAAATCTATTGCATTGGTACTAATTCAGTTCTAAATTTTTCAATTAAACCAATTCAGTTCTAAACCTTTTTACATCGGTACCAATTCAATCCATCTGGCCAACTGACATGGACATCGGCCGGTGACTGGACCCTTCTAGTTTTCCTGCACGCCTTCATTCTTTCTCTTAGTCTCTCTCTCTCATTGCCACAATGAGTGTTGGAGTTTTGTTTGTTAAAACAAAATAAGTGCTTTTTTCTTTGTCTCACATAGAAAAAATGGGAGGGAGTAGGCCAGCTTAGAAGTCTGCAATTTCCTTTAGAGTAAATAAAGGAATGATCGGGTGGGCTAGACCCCACCATACCCGCGTGCGGGTGCGCGATTATTTGGCGCACTTAGCACTTTGCACGCCTGCGCGCCCGCGGTTTGATTAGCACTAATCCCTTTATTATTTTTATTTTTTTTATGTTATTAATTTTAATCAAAAAGTTGCTTTTGCTTTTAAGAATTTTCGGAAATAAAATATAATAATGAAAATTCGAAATTTATTAAAAAAAAAAATTATTCCGAATTTCTTTTGTCTTTTCAAGACAACTTTTCCCGAAGGGTTGCAATTGTTCGGTTTTCGACTCCTTCCGAAGAGTCGCGTTTGTTTATCCGAGCAATTTTCTAAATGACGTGTGTGTTCATTCTTTCGCAATTTTCACGAAGAGTTGCAAGACTGTTTCATATATGTACTTGTCATTTTTCGGAAGGAAAAGTGTGTTGTCATTTTTTCGAGTCTTCTTTCTGAAAAACTGCAGCCATTTTTTAGATTGTTTCCTAGAGAGATCCTGGAGAAATACTAGAATTGCTGTCTAGTATTCTCAATTTGAGATTTTGTTGTATCCTGGAGGATTTTTGTTGGTGACCATCAGCAACGTTGTGGGGCAAATAAATCCTTAAAGAAAGTGATATCACGCCTCAAAGTCCGAGTTGTTTTACTCGATCCGATTTCATTGTTCAACCCATTTCGAAGCCATATTTCTCCAACAATGAGGAGGTGCGCGGCTCTGCTCCGGCGATCGTGGACCTCGAGTGGCTGCACGGGAGCCGACGGCCTCCGTCGAGGGCCCCAGTTCCCCCTCCCTCTCCCGGGTCATGTCGACGCCGCACGCAGAGCTGTCGCTCCCAAGGCTGCCGCCTTCGCCGCTCTCTCTCTTCCCCGGACCTTCTCCTCCGCTTCGTCTCCTTCGTCGGGTGCGCTTTCTCTCTCTCTTCCGTCCTGATTCATCAATACCTGCTTCGCTGCATTCCTGTCTTTTCCCTCGTTTTTTGATTGCTTCCTCAATTTGCTTGTCAACGTGTGTCCGATTCTTGCATCGGCTATGCCCCGTTCGCGTGTCGGTACCGTTTGAAGAAACAACGCGACTTGCGACTTGAAAGATTGCATTTTGATTGCGAGTCGCCCAGTTGGAGTTCAGGGCTCTTCCTGCTTTCCGCAAACCAAGCTTCCTGTCCACCGCACAACGTGCATTTGACCAGCTGTGGACTCTTGTCTATTTTTCTCCCAATTTTGGGGAAGAGCTGTTACAACATGAGGAAGGGTGTGATAGTTGGAATCGGATTCGATGCGCAAAATTCATGGTCCCCAGTTATGTACAGGGTTGCTCATGCTTTCTTGAAAGGCTGACAATTTGTGACATTTCTGTTGGTTGCTTATTTTCCCTATTTAAGAATGTAAAAGTTAATGGTCGTATAGTGGATAGTTCCTGCCTCTTGGATGAATTGCGTATTCTGAATGGCTTAAATTTGATAAATTCACTTGGGCCAATCTTGCAATCTCAGGTTCCTCGAAGATGCACCTTATCAACTCAGAAGAGCAGTTCGATGGCGTGCTTGCCAAGATCCGAGGTTTGTTCTTCTTCTGCTGTCGACTCCTTATTGCTTTATGGCTATTGGACATGTGTGACACGGAAGAGATGGGATCGCAATGCTTACCACTTCGAGGGCCCCCAAAATATGAAATTAACTTATGCTTTTGTCTGATTGATTTCGATAGATGAGTCTTCACCAGCAATTTTGTACTTCACTGCGGCATGGTGTGGTCCTTGTAAGTAATCTCAACCATCTAGGCATTTGTCAATGTCCTCCAGGCACTTCTTCCTCTTGGTTATCCTCTGTTACTTGAA
This sequence comes from Eucalyptus guilfoylei, assembly GCA_016097605.1. Taxonomy (NCBI): domain Eukaryota; kingdom Viridiplantae; phylum Streptophyta; class Magnoliopsida; order Myrtales; family Myrtaceae; genus Eucalyptus; species Eucalyptus guilfoylei. The sequence continues at coordinate 10,476,216 of CM027863.1, forward strand.
TGGAAAAGGTTATTTTAGCATTAACATTAATCTGTATCTTGCAGGCAGATTCATGTCCCCTGCCATTGAAGCATTGAATGAGAAGTACCCTCAAGTGACTACGTATAAAATTGACATTGATCAGGTAATATCTTTTGCTTCTTCTCAGGTTTCCCCATAGTCCCTCTAGACCATTTCATTAATCTTAGTGGAAGTTCTCCATGGTGATGCTCATGCCTGTCTCTTCTATGATAGGAATGCTTTCTACTCTTGGAAGCTAAAATTGTTGTTTTGTCTGCAGGAGGGCATTCAAGACAAATTGATGGAGCTGAGGATAGACTCTGTGGTAAGCCAATGTTTATGCATGTTATTGGATGCTATTTTCAAGCAATGTATACGGGATGTTTAATTTCAGTAACAAAGATGATCTGAAGATTGCTTTTCTAATTGATGCTGCAAATGGAAGAATGCTCTCAAAACTCAAGCTCTTCTTGGGAAGAAATTTGTGTCTTGATGCCTCCCTCTTATCTACGGAAGAAAATTCTTGATGTGATCTAAAATGTCTTGCAAACTGATGGTGGTTCCTTCTGATAGAGTTTATATCTTGGTACAGAGATAACAGTCTTTTCTGTTATCAATCTGCTACCAAAAAGCCAAATCTTTTGCTCCAATATTATTTCATGAGCCCACAGCAGTTGTTGCTTCATTCTATACTGTCCACATCTAGTGCTTTTCAAGTGCACAGCATTTGAACACATTTATCTGACCCAATTGACCTTTATAATTTCCTGAAATGGATCTTAACTGGAGCAATATGGAGTTGGTCATTCTTTCCTTAGCCATTAGGAAAATATGTTTTAGTTATTTCTTTAATTGGAGCTATTACAGCTTCACTACAGCTGCCATCTTTTGAGTTTTTCATTTTATTTTATTTTATTTTATTTTTTTGGTGCTGGGGGTAAGAAATGGGGCTAGGTACAAAATCCTTGGTATGTAAAAAACAGACATGAGCAGTGTTCCTGGAAGTGCATGACACCCTGAAGTTGTACAGAAAAACCCGAAGGGAATTGAAGACTGAGTTTAATCAACTGGAGTCGATCAGGAAATGTTCAGGTTTAGTCTAGTGCAGGTGGACTTTTTTTTTTTTTTTGGTTTTTATATGTTCTTGCTATAGGTTTGGTTTATGTCATAAGAAGCAGAAATAGTCGGATTTGGAGTTGAACTGAATTGTTGCTGCAGTTCTCAGTTGTACGTAGATTCTTCAAGTTTGTTTCAACTCTGCGATGTGTTGTCTTTGGGCTGATGTGGTGCAGTTAGGGTCGCAAAAGAGAATTTCAAAACTTAAAAAAAAGAAAAAAGAAAAAAAAGGGTCAGTTCGGGTTTTTGCACAGAAATTGATCCGGCCTCATTGACACCCATTAAGTGAAGTGAGAAGTGCTATGAGCTTTCCATGATGAAAAAGTTGAAGTCATCTTCATCGTTTTCTGACATATTATGTCCCAAACTATGCATTCCTTGAGAATATCAGCAAGAACCGTGTGGGAGTTAATTTTCTGTCTTTGGTTACATTAAACTCATCTGCATGGTACCTTTTTGTATGAGAAACTGATTTTGTATTTTGCTGCAGCCGAGACTTCATTTCTTCAGCAAGGGACAAAAGGTAGATGAAATCGTGGGGGCAGACATTGAAAGCTTGAAGCATACAATGGATAGGCTATATAAGTGATTCTCTTGTGGCCTCTTGTGCCATACGGATTTGTTTGTGCATATGAGCTGATATAACTGCTCCTACCTATTGAGCCTTAGTGGCTGCCGCCCCTGCATAGGAGGGCATCGCCTTGTGCAGAGTTTGTCAGGTGATGGCCATATATTTCTCTATCTGTGCTGCTCCCGAGACTTTTCGGACTTCTTGTTGTCATGTTTTCTGTTGGTCAGGGGTACGAAGTGTGATTTAACACATGTTTTCTCGTTGAAAGCCTCCGATCAAATATTTGGAACTATCTCTTGGCTGCCTCTTACATGCAGTTAACTAGTGATAACTTTGCCTCAGCTGACCATCATGCTAGAGACGCCTCATATATGGACATGGAAATGCTAGTTTGTAGGGGTTTATAGTACCGATTGGACCCAAACCAAAACTTGTTGGTTTAGAATAGTTTTTACCCATATCGAAACCATACTTATCTTGCATGTTCCGTGTAGACGATTCAGGCCTCATCGCATTACTGGACTTCGAGAGAGTGCCACAGCCTAATGTCATCTCTTGTGCTATTCTCGATTTTGCCCATGCTTCTTTGGGTCAAAAGTTGGATTCCAAATGACGGGGCTTCCTTTGTCCTCTTTGATAAGTATAGTAATCCCATCTTAGGGTGCAAATTGATATAAGATGGAGATTACATCGAAATATGCTTAGCGGGAGATCCTATGCAACAATTATCTATGGTCATGTAACTCTTGGTTTTGGAAAAATTATCAAGAAAGTTTTGAACCTATTATATTTTTGCTAATTTAACACTTTTAAATTTTGTCAATTGAGTCATAAACCATTCTGAACAGAAATAAAAACAATGGTTATTTTGTCATTATCTAATTTGAAAATGCACTAAAATTCGTTTCCTTTCCGATTAGTTATGGTTTCAGTTCGGTTTTAACATCCCTATATGTGTATACCTCTCCATCTCCCCGAACATCAGAGCAGCCACCAACGATTGACCGTCACCGTTGACGTTGTTTTTGGCTGACACAGTGTTGTCTGCCAGTGCTGGGGGAGGACGTTGAGGGTTGCGAAGAAGAGAGAGAAGCACTCATGGCTTCTTGCATTAGTAGTTGGAAGGCGTAGTTGATGTCAAATTTTAGGTTCTGGGACACGATGAGCTCCCGACGTTGCTTGACAATAACGCCTTCGAGTCCGTCGACTTCCATTTCTTGAGTGGGCCAATATTTTCCTTAGTTTTCTTTCTGGGTAGCCTGGGGGAAAGTGAGGAGGATTAGTAGCAAGAGGGCCGCCCTGGCCTATGGCAAGGCCGACAATTTCTGGGCCTCACTTGGGCTTGGGCGAGCGTCGGTGAGGGTTCCCTACCTAGATCTGGCAAAGCCAATCCTCGCCCATGCAAGGGCGGCCTTACTGGGCGTCACCTTTCTTTGAGCTTTGGCCTTTCTTCATTTCTTCAGGCAAAGCCCGGCAATTCCAGACTGCTTTTGCAATTCACCGTGTGATCCTTCTGGATAATTGTCGAATCTCGTGTTGAGCACGCGCTCGACCACCTTCGGATTCGTGGTAATGACAATGCCGGGGACACGGATGTGACTGGTTGGGGATGGAGAGTTTTTGAGTAGGCGAGTCTACCCGGCAGAAAGGTCGTTGAACTCATTCACCCAACTAGACGTACGATAACCATTGCAAAAAACGGCCTTGGCAAAAAGGCTTGTCTAAAAAATGAGAGAAATACATGGAAGATCAGAGATGAAGAGATGGTGGACAACAAAACCACGAGGAAGAAGAACCAAGAAGTTCGAAGCTTATGAAACAATGAGAACTCCGTGGACCCCACAGATGATATTTCTTAAGAATAAGACAGAAAGATTCACATCGGGAAGGCAAAGTTAAGTGGGGTAGCTGCAAATTGGAGTGCAAGATCTCTTACTTAAAGACTACCCTAAGAGATAAATATTCTGCAATTCATCTATCGAAATATTATCAACAAATGTGAGGATGTTATTTGCTAACTGCCAAGGAAGCGTCTCCGTGGAAGTTGAACTACTAACCACCTTACCTTCCTTAGTCTGATGACAAAGATTAGCTGCCATTTAGTACGAAAGTATGAGAAACATAAGCCTGAAGGAGCATCCTCAATGAATTCTTTATCACGAGTCGGGTGATGGGTCTTGTTTGCTGTGTTTAACCCACAAACATGCCTGTGACGAGATGGAAGAGTCTTTTCTTTTTTGCCAAGAGTAGGAGTTAAGGTGTTGAATTGAAGTTCAATCACGTCCCTAGAGACCCATGGACAATGAGACATTAAGAGGTTGCAAGGAAGTTTCCTAAGTCACTATAAAGTTGGCGAAACACATCGTGTTGGCTTTTCTATTGACGGGGTCTTAGTGACAATCTCCTCCAAATGTTCCTAAAGTGATCAAAGCTTACAGCGCCAATTTACTGAGAAGTTACTCAAGCAAATCTCAGACACCATTAATTCCCATATTTCTGAGCCTTGTTTTCGGGTCAACGATGAAACAGATCCCGAGCATTGTTAAATGTTCAACAGGTGGAAGGAAAGCTTTTACTTTGTGTTTGCAAGCACTTTCATTTTCAATGACTGATCACAAATCTAATCAATGAACTTTGTAATTCTTGTTTGAATATTATAAAATTGATTGCTGAATTTAAGCATTTGGGGTTGTTAGTGTTCATGGTAGGTGCCTGAAGAAGTACGATAAAAATATGCAAGAATTTAAGGAAGAAGAGCCTTTGAAGCATGAAGATAAAAAGAAATCGGGATAAGAATAGTAGGAGCGTCAAATTTTTTATATGCCACTTAGTATCAATTTTTTTTTTTTTTGGCTTACTTGAGTGCAATATTGAATTAAAATTGATTACTTGAGTACCAATTCCGGTAAATCATCTTGCGTAGAATTTATTATTATTATTTATTTTTATTTTGAATTTTTACCTACAAAAAAATAATAAAAATTCAAAATAAAAATAATATATTTTAACTATCCACATCAATGTTGGTGAAGCCACGTCGGATGATCGTCGTCTATGTCGGATTTTCTGACGAGACAAATCGGAATTGACACTTAAATGATCGATTTTTCAAATTTGTGATACTCAAGTGAATGAAAAAACAATGGTATTTAAATAAGCGCCATACGAAAGTTTTGACACTCTTACTATTCTTACCTCTAGAAGGAAAGTGTGACATAGAATTTCACATGCTTTGATAATAATGTTTAGGATTAATTAATATGATCAGATCGCCAAAAGTCGGAGGTGTTAAGGTTAAGTTGATAGGTTTTGACGTGTTCATTAGTAGTGTAGGACGATGATACTTAACTTGCCGCCATATTATTTATAAGATAGAGTCAATATGTTCTAAAATTCATATTTGATGGTGTTCATGATTCAAATTTGATTGAATTGGGATTTTCCTAATTTTCGATATCTTTCATTTGTGATTTTAGTGAACTTAAAATATTTTCACAACTCACCAATGTAGATTTTAATATCAATTATAGATAAATCGCTTCAATAAATTTTTATAAATCAATACGAGTATGTAAGATTAGTCAGGATAATAAACAACGTTGGATTAATACTACATGAGTTGCATGGGTCACATTTGCCGCATGGCTGAACGGACGGCATGGGCCAAGTCTATACAGAACGCTGCTATTCTGTAGGTGCATGCACAAATAGAAAAGTTGGATATGAGCTCTCGGCAAAGTTGGGTATGCAAATTTTGTGGGTATGCAAATTTTGTGGTTGACTTTGATCTGCCTATGCCATTCAGCCTTGGGGATACGAACAGGTCATTTCTTGTTCCTAATTCAAAATCTAGCCACAACAAAGTGCCAACTTTGGGATACACTTTTGCAATATCATAATCCCACAAAAATACGAAAGAATTAGATAAACAGCCATGGAACTAACAAATTCAAAAGGCACAAACCCCTCTCACTAAAAAGACATTGGAGGATCTACGCGTGAGTGAGAGAGAGAGAGAGACAGAGAGAGAGAGAGAGAGCCCTGGTACCAAGCCTCGTAAGCTAATGTCTAACTAGAAAGCTCATAAATTCGTTCTATCTACTGTACAACAGAACAAGGCGGGGCTTGGTTAAAAGGCATCACGGCATTGGGTAGCCTGCAAAGATTATGAATTAGGCAACAGAGTGAATGATCCCAATTCTAAAACAAGAAGAAATGCAGGCAGACAAGCATGCATCACATGCATTTTGACTGACATAAGTAGAGAAGTCAACTCAAAAACTGCAAAACCAAAAATCAACACTTTGTTCAACAACAAATTCATTGCTCCTAGTCATTGCACAAGAGCCCAACAAGGTGGTTAACTATTATTGAGAAAAGTTCTATAAGAAAGCAGTCAAAGATATTCCAAGAATGTTGAGAGATTCATTAATGAGGAAAGAGATAAGTGTAATAGAAGTCCTAAAACTTGTCACGAAAATACAATTGAATTCTAAAACTTGCAAAAAATGCAATTAAGTCCTAAAACTTGTCAAAATGTTTCAATCGAGTCCTAAAATCGACGCCGTCAAATTTCCTAACGAAAAAAAGCTGACTTGGCGCGGACGTGGCTTTTTTTAATCATTTCTCTCTCCTTCGTGGCGAATAGTTAAAAAAAAAATTCCGTTAGGAAATTTGACGGCGTCGATTTTAGGACTCAATTGAAACATTTTGACAAATTTTAGGACTTAATTGCACTTTTTGTAAATTTTAGGACTCAATTATATTTTCGTGACAAGTTTTAGGACTTCCGCACTTATCCCACGAGGAAATGGCAATGGGACTAAAGGTGTCTTCAAACATATCCTTTTGATAAATATCATCAGTTTGCATCATAATTAACACTTATATAGCACACATCTAAGAAATAAAGGAAACAAAATTCAAAAAGTAACCACCTTATACGATGACAAGCACTCGGTTAAAATAGTTTAAAAAGGAATTTAAGGAGTAAAGAATAGAACTTACTGAGGATCAACATGCAGTTTCTTGCTATGTAGCACCGACACGGACACGAGACACGACACGACACGACACGCCGACACGTCATGTCTCAAAAAGTAGAGAATTTCGACATGTTCCGACATGTTAAATATTAAATAAATATTTTTATATATAAATGCATAAATAACTAAATAATAATAAAAAGAGCCTAGAATTAATCTATACTAAAAACCTTAATCCTACATTTGTTAATATAATTCATTCTTTTAATTTGACAAATTCAACTACATTTCATTATAATAATCCATAAAACTTGAAGGAAAAAACAAGTAATCCACATTCCACTATTAAATTTAAAATTTAACAATAAGCAAAAAAACAATCAACATTCCATCAAGTAATATAACAAAAAGTCATTCATCCATATTATCTACTTCTTTTGAAAAAAAAAACAGACTTCAAAAGATGTTGCTCGAAACTACTTCTCGAAGTTCCCCGTAAAAACAACTTTGAACAATTTCATTCACAGAAACTTTGCTATGGGACCTTTCAATATCGGCTAGTTCCCATGATGGCTACAAACTGCCAAACTCTACTCATTCAGGCTAAAAAACATCTACAGCAAAACCCCGTGCACCATCACAAGAACTTGACTCCAAAACGCGAGCACCATCACAAGAACTTGACTCCAAAACGCGATAGCACCAATCGAACTTCTGCTAACTCGGTCCGATGGACAACAGAGGAACCCAGTTCGCTACATCCCCAACTAGCACTAGTAGTAGAAGAACAACCAAGTCCATCTATTCCAAAAGGCCAATAATTGCACCCTCAGTTCCACGATCGCGATTCACAGTCATCCAGACGAGCATAGCACGACGAGGGTGCAGAACGGGATGGGAAGGTCCAAATTTTTCGGACAAAATACATGACAACATAAAGCCCAACGATCGAGGGTGCAAAACCGTCTCACTATGAAAGAACTGGAGCTCCAATTTTTTGACATCAACAAGCGTAGCCAACAATGAGCTCCATTTGTTTCATTCAATTTTGGAACTCAACTTGTATCTAACAAAACATTCACTAATCCCCCTTCCCCGAACTAACTTTAGGGTTTGCCAAAAATCCCAAATCGCATTATAAAGAAATCCAAGATGTTAACCTGAGATGAGCAAAAAGATGAAACCACAAGATGAAGAAGAGCAACGCGGCAACACTTGTGAGAGGCAGAGGCGACGGCTCACCGTCGGGGCGACGGCTCGATGCTTTCGAGAGACAAAGGCGAGGGTCGGAGGCGACTGTGGCGACGGGCTATGAAGCACCGACATTCTTCAAGAGCTTTCGTGTCATGTTGGACACTTCGACACGTGTCTAACACCTTCGGACACTCTTCGACACTCGGTCAACACGTGTCGTAAAATCCGACACTTGGTCAACTTTCTCGACATTCTCCGACACTTGAGTTGGAATTCTAACATACGAGTTTTCGACACGTGATTTCGATATCGAGGTCAACTTTAAAAAATTCAATAAATGAGATGTCAAAATGTATATATGTGAAAAAATAAAACACAATAATAAAAATAAGGGATAAGTGCTCTACGAAGTTTTAAAACTTGTCACGAAAATGCAATTGAGTTCTAAAACTTGCAAAAAGTTCAATTAAGTCCTAAAACTTGTCAAAATGTTTCAATCGAGTCCTAAAACCGACGGCGTCAAATTTTTTAATGGATTTTTTTTTAACTATTCACCACGTAGGAAAGAGAAATGATTAAAAAAAGCCACGTTCGTGCCACGTCAGCTTTTTCCATTAGGAAATTTGACTGCGTCAATTTTAGGACTCGATTGAAACATTTTGACAAATTTTAGGACTTAATTGCACTTTTTGCAAGTTTTAGGACTCAATTGCATTTTCGTGACAAGTTTTAGGATTTCTGCAACACTTATCCCTAAAAATAATAAATGGAGAAAGAAGAAAAATCTAGTCTTCTCTTCTCTTCCGACTCCCACTTTCCGTGACACACAATTTCACCCTTTAAGTTTTTTCCTCATTTTCCAACGTATCTAACATGCGAGTCCAAAATATGGATTGCTTGTTTTTTCTCCAAATTTTATGAATTATTGAAATAGAGTTGAATTTGTCAAAGAATGATATTAATAAATGACGGATTAATGTTTTTAGTGTATATTCATTATATGCTTATTTATTTATTTATTATGAATTTGATTAAAATAATCATAAAAATGATAATTTGTTATGTATATATAAAAATATACAACGCGTCCCAATATGTCGAAATTCTCTACTTTTTTAGAAACGACGTGTCGTGTCGCTTGTTAGTGTTGGTGTTACTTAGATCACGACTAGGACAGAAGCCACAGCTTCAACAGCTCGGAACGGCAGAGGAAGGTGTAGCTTGGCCAGGCTCACCCAAACGGGCCTATATCCCTTGCTAAGCCCGCCAATTTGGTGGGTGGGCTTGTTAGCAGCTAGGCCCTTGATGAGGTCTACTTGTGGGAGAAGGAGAGATATAAAACCAGCGTTCCGAGTACCCAATCAATCCAGATTCCAGAGCATGAAATATTAGTAATTCCAGGCCCAAAACTCAGACAATGTATACAATCCCAATCCAAATCATGTCGCTGGATGTGCAACTAAATGCAACCACACAAAATTGGGCTAGACCAACCAATGTCCAAACGGTCCAGGCCCAACAAGACATATCGCACCCCAACTTCCGGCCCAAAGCATCTCCTTCCTAGCTTTGCTTTCCTTCTGGTTTTTCTGCACACCTTCATTCTCTCTCTCTCTCTGTTTCTCTCTCATCGCCGCAATGAGGAGGTGCGCGGCTCTGCTCCGGCGATCGTGGACCTCGCGCGGCCGCACGGGAGCCGGCGGCCTCCGTCGACGGCCCCAGTTCCCCCTCCCTCTTCCTGGTCATGCCGACGCCGCACGCAGAGCCGTCGCTCCCAAGGCCGCCGCCGCCGCCGCCTTCGCCGCTCTCTCTCTTCCCCGGACCTTCTCCTCCGCTTCGTCTCCTTCGCCGGGTGCGCTTTCTCTCTCTCCTCCGTCCCGATTCATCAATACCCGCTTCGCTGCATTCCCGTCTTTTCCCTCGTTTTTGATTGCTTCCTCAGTCTGCTTGTCGACGTGTGTCCGATTCTTGCATCGGCTATGCCCCGTTCGCGTGTCGGTACCGTTTGAAGAAATAACGCGACTTGCGACTTGGAAGAATGCATTTTGATTGCGAGTCGCCCAGTTGGAGTTCAGGGCTCTTCCTGCTTTCCGCAAACCAAGCTTCCTATCCGCTGCACAACGTGCATTTGACCAGCTGTGGACTCTTGTCTATATTTCTCCCAATTTTGGAGAAGAGGCGTTACAACATGAGGAAGGGTGTGATAGTTAAAATCGGGTTCGATGCGCAAAATTCATGATCCCCAGTTATGGACAGGGTTGCTCATGCTTTTTCTTGAAAGGCTGACAATTTGTGGCATTTCTGTCGGTTGCTTATTTTCCCTATTTAAGAATGTAAAAGTTAATGGTCGTATAGTGGATAGTTCCTGCCTCTTGGATGAGTTGTGTATTCCGAATGGCTTAAATTTGATAAATTCACTTGGGCCAATCTTGCAATCTCAGGTTCGTCTAAGATGCACCTTATCAACTCAGAAGAGCAGTTCGATGGCGTGCTTGCCAAGATCCGAGGTTTGTTCTTCTTCTGCTGTCGACTCCTTCCTGCTTTATGGCTATTGGACATGTGTGACACGGAAGAGATGGGATCGCAATGCTTACCACTTCGAGGGCCCCCAAAATATGAAAGTAACTTATGCTTTTGTCTGATTGATTTTGATAGATGAGTCTTCGCCAGCAATTTTGTACTTCACTGCGGCATGGTGTGGTCCTTGTAAGTAATCTCAACCATCTAGGCATTTGTCAATGTCCTCCAGGCACTTCTTCCTCTTGGTTATCCTCTGTTACTTGAATGGAAAAGGTTATTTTAGCCTTAACATTAATCTGTGTCTTGCAGGCAGATTCATGTCCCCTGCCATTGAAGCATTGAATGAGAAGTACCCTCACGTGACTACGTATAAAATTGACATTGATCAGGTAATATCTTTTGCTTCTTCTCAGGTTTCCCCATAGTCCCTCTAGACCATTTCATTAATCTTAGTGGAAGTTCTCCATGGTGATGCTCATGGCTGTCTCTTCTATGATAGGAATGCTTTCTACTCTTGGAAGCTAAAATTGTTGTTTTGTCTGCAGGAGGGCATTCAAGACAAATTGATGGAGCTGAGGATAGACTCTGTGGTAAGCCAATGTTTATGCATGTTATTGATGCTATTTCCAAGCAATGTATACGGGATGTTTAATTTCACTAACAAAGATGATCTGAAGATTGCTTTTCTAATTGATGCTGCAAATGGAGGAATGGTCTCAAAACTCAAGCTCTTCTTGGGAAGAAATTTGTGTCTTGATGCCTCCCTCTTATCTACGGAAGAAAATTCTTGATTGTGATCTAAAATGTCTTGCAAATTGATGGTGGTTCCTTCTGATAGAGTTTATATCTTGGTACAGAGATAACAGTCTTTTCTGTTATCAATCTGCTACCAAAACACCAAATCTTTTGCTCCAGTATGATTTCATGAGCCCACAGCAGTTGTTGCTTCATTCTATACTGTCCACATCTAGTGCTTTTCAAGTGCACAGCATTTGAACACATTTATCTGACCCAATTGACCTTTATAATTTCCTGAAATGGATCTTTACTGGAGCAATATGGAGTTGGTCATTCTTTCCTTAGCCATTAGGAAAATATGTTTTAGTTATTTCTTTAATTGGGGCTATTACAGCACACTACAGCTGCCATCTTTTGAGTTTTTCATTTCATTTTATTTTATTTTATTTTTTTGGTGCTGGGGGTAAGAAATGGGGCTAGGTACAAAATCCTTGATATGGAAAAAAACAGACATGAGCAGTGTTCCTGGAAGTGCATGACACCCTGAAGTTGTAACAAAAAACCCAAAGGGAATTTGAAGAGTGAGTTTAATCAACTGGAGTCAATCAGGAAATGTTCAGGTTTAGTCTAGTTCAGGTGGACTTTTTTTTTTTTTTTTTTTTTTTTTTTTTTTTGTTCTTGCTATAGGTTTGGTTTATGTCATAAGAAGCAGAAATAGTCGGACTTGGAGTTGAACTGAATTGTTGCTGCAGTTCTTAGTTGTACGTAGATTCTTCAAGTTTGTTTCAACTCTGCGATGTGTTGTCTTTGGGCTGATGTGGTGCAGTTAGGGTCGCAAAAGAGAATTTCGAAACCTAAAAAAAAAAAGAAAAAGAAAAGAAAAGGTCAGTTCGGGTTTGCACAGAAATTGATCCAGCCTCATTGACACCCATTAAGTGAAGTGAGAAGTGCTATGAGCTTGCCATGATGAAAAAGTTGGAGTCATCTTCATCGTTTTCTGACATTTTATGTCCTAAACTATGCATTCCTTGAGAATATCAGCAAGAACCGTGTGGGAGTTAATTTTCTGTCTTTGGCTTCATTAAACTCTCATCTGCATGGTACCTTTTTGTATGAGAAACTGATTTTGTATTTTGCTGCAGCCGAGACTTCATTTCTTCAGCAAGGGACAAAAGGTAGATGAAATCGTGGGGGCAGACATCGAAAGCTTGAAGCATACAATGGATAGGCTATATAAGTGATTCTCTTATGGCCTCTTGTGCCATACGGATTTGTTTGTGCATATGAGCTGATATAACTGCTCCTACCTATTGAGCCTTAGTGGCTGCCGCCCCTGCATAGGAGAGCATCGCCTTGTGCAGAGCTTGTCAGGTGATGGCCATATATTTCTCTGTCTGTGCTGCTCCCGAGACTTTCTGGACTTCTTGTTGTCATGTTTTCTGTTGGTCAGGGGTACCTAGTGTGATATAAAACATGTTTTCTTGTTGAAAGCCTCCGATCAAACATTTGGAACTATCTCTTGGCTGCCTCTTACGTGCATAACTAGTGATAACTTTGCCTCATCTAACCATCATGTTAGAGACGCCTCATATATGGACATGGAAATGCTAGTTTGTAGGGGTCCCTAGTCCGGATTGGACCCAAACCAAAATTTGTTGGTTTGGAATAGTTTTTACCCATACCGAAACCACACTTATCTTGCATGTTCCGTGTGGACGATTCAGGCCTCATTGCATTACCGGACTTTGAGAGAGTGCCGCAGCCTAATGTCATCTCTTGTGCTATTCTCGATTTTGCCCATGCTTCTTTGGGTCAAAAGTTGGATTCCAAATGACGGGGCTTGGAAGTCTTTGGATTTCCTTTGTCCTCTTTGATGAGTATAGTAATCCCAACTCAGGGTGCAAATTGATATAAGACGGAGATTACATCGAAATACGCTTAGCGGGAGATCCTATGCAACAATTATCTATGGTCATGTAACTCTTGGTTCTGGAAAAATTATCTAGAAATTTTTAAACCTATTATATTTTTGCTAATTTAGCCTCAAACTTTTAAATTGTCAATTGAGTTATAAACCATTCTAAACAGGAATAAAAACAATGGTTATTTTGTCATTATCTAAATCGAAAATGCACTAAAATTTGGTTCCTTTTCGATTAGTTATGGTTTCAGTTCGGTTTTAACATCCCTATTTTGTGTATACCTCTCCATCTCCACGAACATCAGAGCAGCCACCAACGATTGACTGTCACAGTTGCCGTTGTTTTTGGCTGACACAGTGTTGTCTGCCAGTGCTGGGGGAGGACGTTGAGGGTTGCGAAGAAGAGAGAGAAGCACTCATGGCTTCTTGCATTAGGAGTTGGAAGGCGTAGTTGATGTCAAATTTTAGGTTCTGGGACACGATGACTCCCGACGTTGCTTGGCAATAACGCCTTCGAGTCTGTCGACTTCCATTTCTTGAGTCGGCCAAAACTTTCCTTAGTTTTCTTGCAGGGTAGACTGGGGGAAAGTGAGGAGTAGTAGTAGCAAGAGAGCCGCCCTGGCCTGGGGTAAGGCCGACCATTGCCGGGCCTCACTTGGGCTAGGGCGAGCATCGGTAAGGGTTCCTCTAGCTAGATCTGGCGAGGTCAATCCTGGCCCATGCAAGGGCGGCCTTACTGGGCGTCACCTTTCTTCGAGCTTTGGCCTTTCTTCATTTCTTCAGGCAAAGCCCGGCAATTCCAGACTGCTTTAGCAATTCACTGTGTGATCCTTTTGGGTAATTGTCGAATCTTGTGTTGAGCGCGCGCTCGACCACCTTCGGATTCTTGGTAATGACAATGCTGGGGACATGGATGTGACTGGTTGGGGATGGAGATTTTTTGAGTAGGCGAGTCTACCCGGCAGAAAGGTCGTTGAACTCATTCACCCAACAAGACGTACGATAACCATTGCAAATTACGGCCTTGGCAAAAAGGTTTGTCTAAAAAATGAGAGAAAGACATGGAAGATCAGAGATGAAGAGATGGTGGACAACAAAACTACGAGGAAGAAGAATCAAGAAGTTCGAAGCTTATGAAACAATGAGAACTCCGTGGACCCCACAGATGATATTTCTTAAGAATAAGACAGAAAGATTCACATCGGGAAGGCAAAGTTAAGTGGGGTAGCTGCAAATTGGAGTGCAAGATCTCTTACTTAAAGACTACCCTAAGAGATAAATATTCTGCAATTCATCTATCGAAATATTATCAACAAATGTGAGGATGTTATTTGCTAACTGCCAAGGAAGCGTCTCCGTGGAAGTTGAACTACTAACCACCTTACCTTCCTTAGTCTGATGACAAAGATTAGCTTCCATTTAGTACGAAAGTATGAGAAACATAAGCCTGAAGGAGCATCCTCAATGAATTCTTGATCACGAGTCAGGTGATGGGTCTTGTTTGCTGTGTTTAACCCACAAACATGCCTGTGACGAGATGGAAGAGTCTTTTCTTTTTTGCCAAAAGTAGGAGTTAAGGTGTTGAATTGAAGTTCAATCACGTCCCTAAAGACCCAAGGAAAATGAGACATTAAGAGGTTGCAAGGAAGTTTCCTAAGTCACTTCAAAGTTGGCGAGACACATTGTGTTGGCTTTCCTATTGACGGGGTCTTAGTGACAATCTCCTCCAAATGTTCCTAAAGTGATCAAAGCTTACAGCGCCAATTTACTGAGAAGTTACTCAAGCAAATCTCAGACACCATTAATTCCCATATTTCTGAGCCTTGTTTTCGGGTCAACGATGAAACAGATCCTGGGCATTGTTAAATGTTCAACAGGTGAAAGGAAAGCTTTTGCTTTCCTCTCGACGTCTCTGTTTGCAAGCACTTTCATTTTCAACGACTGATCACAAGTCTAATCAATGAACTTTGTAATTCTTGTTTGAATAATATGAAATTGATTGCTGAATTTAAGCATATGGGGTTGTTAGTGTTCATGGTAGGTGCCTGAATAAGTATAATAAAAATATGCAAGAATTTAAGGAAGAAGAGCCTTTGAAGCATGAAGATAAAAAGAAATTGGGATAAGAATAGTAGGAGCGTCAAAATTTTTATACGTCGCTCACTTGAGTATCAAAACTTTTTTTTTTTTGGGCTTACTTGAGTGCAATATAGGAGTAAAATCGATCACTTGAGTGCCAATTCCGGTAAATCATTTTACGTAGAATTTATACCTAAATAAATAATAATAAAATTCAAAATAAAAATAAAAAAATAGATTTTTTTAAATATTAAAAAATTGTTCACGTCGGTGTTGGTGAAGCCATGTTGGATGACTATCGTCTACGTCGGATTTTTTGGCGAGGAAAATTAGAATTGACACTCAAGTGATCAATTTTTTAAATTTGTGGTACTAGAGTGAGCGAAAAAAAATTTGGCATTTAAATGAGCACCGTATGAAAGTTTTGGCACTCTTACTATTCTTACCTCTAGAAGGAAAGTGTGACATAGAATTTCACATGCTTTGATAATAATGTTTAGGATTAATTTCTATGATCAGATCGCCAAAAGTCAGAGGTGTTAAGGTTAAGTTGATAGATTCTGACGTGTACATTAGTAGTGTAGGACGATGATACTTAACTTGCTGCCATATTATTTATAGAATAGAGCCAATATGTTCTAAAATTCATATTTTATGTTATTCATGATTCAAATTTGATTGAATTGGGATTTTCCTAATTTTCGATATCTTTCATTTGTGATTTTAGTGAACTTAAAATTTTTTCACACTCACCAATGTTGATTTTAATATCAAGCATAGATAAATTGCTTCAATAAATTTTTATAAATCAATACAAGTCCATAGGATTAATCAGGATAATAAACAACGTTGGATTAATACTACACGAGTCGCATGGGCCGCATTTGTCGCATGGCTGAACGGACGGCATGGGCCAAGTCTATACAGAGGACGCTGCTATTCTGTAAGTGCATGCACATGTAGAAAAGTTGGATATAAGCTCTCAACAATTGGGTATGCAAATTTTGTGGTTGACTTTGATCTGCCGATGCCTTTCAGCCTTGGGGATATGAACAGGTCATTTATTGTTCCTAATTCAAAATCTAGCCACAACAAAGTGCCAACTTTGGGATACACTTTTGCAATATCATAATCCCACAAAAATACAAAAGAATTAGATAAACAGCCATGAAACTAACAAATTCAAAAGGCACAAACCCCTCTCACTAAAAAGACATTGGAGGATCTACGCGTTAGTGAGTGAGTGAGAGAGAGAGAGAGCCCTGGTACCAAGTGTAGGAAAAAAACTGATGAGAATAAATAAATTTGTCTGAGGCGTGCAAGCATAAGCACTGTCCTTAAGGATAATTTCGCCCCTCGAAGTGCAAAACTCGGTGTGATAGGCTTTTGATGGCTATCCTCCCAAGATACAACATACCTTCTTCTATATTCCGCACTGAATATTAAAAGGAACAAAAACAACGTTGTGTATAACCCAACAAGGAAAAATAAATGAAAGATTTCAAAAAGAAAGAATATTCTCTGTTTCATTTGGTGTATATTTTTAAGATTGTCTTATGAGATTTTATATTCAGACAAAATAGAGCCGTTAAAAGAGCCGTTATAAAATAATGAAGGATTTATTTGAGAAATAAATTAAACGTTACAAAATGATTGAAAAACCGTTATATGACCGTTAAGAAACCGTTATGTGACCGTTGAAAATAATGATGGTTTTCAATGCAGCCATAACTTTTATCGAAGCTATTATTGTAAATATTTCAAAATATTATTGAAATATCCAACAATCCCCCACATATTTCAAAAGATTTTGAAAATAAAAAATTAATATGATGCTAGGTTATTGGAGTGTAATGCTTGTTAGGCAATGAACTAGCCCTAGAAAAAATGAAATATAATTCACGAAATTATTGGTGAAGTTTGAAACTTCTATGAAACAAAAATTTCTTTTGTGAATTATAATTTTCATCAATCACATTGCACTCCCACAAACTTTGTTGTTCAACGCGGTTTTGCGCTAATAGGCCATGCGCGTGCTTGGTTTATTCATAAGTACTTTAGAGATTTTCGCCAAAAATTTTCATAGGAGCGGCCCCACTCCACACTTATATAGGTGATTTCATCAAGTGTATTCTGCAGCTTAATACACCACCAATAATGGCTATGGAATTTCATTAAAAGCTTAGCTCAACATCTTTTTTCCTTGCAGTTTTGCACCATTCTCATCTTAGGATGGACAATAATTTTTAATAGTGCATCACTAGAACAACAAGTGACTTGTTATTACCCATATGAACTTAATTCATGGGATCGCCAATCACATAAGTTGGGTTACCATCACTATTGCTTTACCTCAATTGGCTTAAGTCCCATTCCCCTCGATGTGTCATAAATTAATTTTCTTCCCACAGGTTTAGTCAAAGGATCGGGACTTTACAAAATCGATGGATATAATTCAATCTTTAAGCAGCTGCTTTACCACGTCATCCCTCAATCGGATGTGTCAATTTTTACCATTGGCAATTATGATGTATAAACACAAAATGTGTCATTTTCCCAAAAGAAAATCTGCTAAGAGTTTCTCAACTACTTAGCCTCATTTTCATGTATGAGTTTGAGAAAAATTTTCTCTTTTTCTCAAGAACTTGAATAGTTCACTATTTGCCAAATAATAGTAAATATTTTCTTCTCCTTCACCCATTGGAGCTTAGGAGGATAAGGCATTTTTGTTTGCACAAATATGCCTAGTAGCACTTGAGTCTACCACACATAATTTCGATTAGCCACAATATTGGCATGGGAATGACTACATCAATTACTTCATCAAATCATCTACTTCAACCAAGTCGACTCTTGGTTTAGTAGGATTGCCATTTCCCCCACGATTTCATTTGATTACTTTTATGTCAAGCACTTCCACTGGATGAACACATATTTGTCAGTGGATTTTATCTCATATGAATCCAAGATCCAGTTAACATCACCGTATCCTTATAATACAGTGGAAAATCCACTATAATAAACTTGACAATAATCACCCTTTAACAAAATATTTCACAAAAGACATCAATCTTATTCATTTGGATACTCGTAGTCATTTGGATGGAAAATTAGTGATTGCTGGATGGGCAATTTTTTGTGAACGTATACTCTGTGTGATGTTTCTTGTTAATCTGATGTATGGTGCAGAATTTTGGAGAAACTGCATGAAAACCGCTGCAAATGTGTGTTTCAAAAGAGGGGGCAAAAAACTGAAATCATCGCAAGTTCTGCTGATCAGATCATCTTGCTGCTGAAGACATAAGCAAAATGCATTTATGAAGGAACATTAGTTTCACAAGGCTTAAGTAGCCTTTTCTCTTTACTCTTCCATATATATGAAGTTCTGCTTCTGGAACCTTATGTGAAGGCGCTGGGAAGAGGCTTGTCTGCACTACCCTTTAAAAGATTTGCCATATGATTCAGGAAAGCTGAGAAGAAGGCTCTTGTCCTTCTGGTGAATCACATAATGAGGTACGAACATAGCCGTTTAACAGACCTGCAACCTGCTTCGGCTTTCTCCTTTATGCTTCGCTTACAAATCTTAGCAAGCAATGATTTGTGCCTGGCCAAATCTAAAGGTTCTGCAGCCAGTCCAGATCTGGAATCCTTTTCTTCATTTTCTTACAGTATAGCCTGCTGAAATTGCCTGTTCTCCCCATGTTCATCCTGAGTCCTAAAATTTAGGTCTGGATTGCAATTGCAATATAGCAAATATTTTGATGGGCTTGTCATGCACTACATTTCATGCCTTGAGACTCATCTTCTATTTGTTCAATTGCAATTAGAATCTTCTAATTTACTCGAAAGGGTGTACTATAACATGAAACTGTTGGAACATATATATGTTCTTCCTTCTTTACTTGAACGGGGTAGGCTCTCTCAACAAGATATGATGCATGAGAAGAAATAGAATCTGGAAGATAACCTGTATATGAGAGAATTCTGTATTCTGTAGTTGCTGAACAATCAATTGCAATGCATCAGTCGAACATTTCTATTCCTCTTTCTTCATGTTCATCACTACAAAGCTTTACTATATGAAGAAGAACAAATGAATACAGAGAGAGAGAGAGAGCAGAGGGATTCGAGTTTTCCAGAATAGAACTTCACAGTTCATAAGTTTTCACTCAATCCCTTTATACTAAAGCTTAACTACAAAGTCTTTCTAAAAACAGAATTAACAACTTTTGTAACAGAATGATTAATCTTGGCACACGTGTAGCTCCTTCAGTTGCAGCTTCTTCAGTTGCTTGATCAACTTCTTTTCCTGATTATAATCTTTGTATAGTTGGATTCTTCACAGGGATTGCCAGCTCAGCTTTTCTACGGATCACCAGCTCAGCTTTCAGCTTCACTTCGATCTTGCTCTGCTTTGATTTATTCAGCTGTAATTGCAACTCATCTTTCCCTTCTGCAGCTCATCTTTCCCTTCTTTTATCATCTGTACTTTGCTCAGCTCCTCTGCTTTTAATCTTTGTTTTGTCTCTTTAACAATGCAGTAGAATACTAGCAGTTGATATTTTATCCTTCTATGCTTGCATCTCTGAGAGAGCCTCCATTTATTGCCTTTTTAAAATCTTAGATACCCAACCCATGCGTAGCAATGTGCGTCCCCTAAACCCTTATAAATTTCGAAGGCTGATAATGTTGATGGCTCATGCTATTCTTTTTGTTGGAGTAAGTGGAGCTGAAACACGTACGATTATTGGGGCACTCTTTTCTTGGTAAGAGCTCATCATTTTGAGTTTTAAGACAATTCGTGGAAAGACTGGCTAACAAAATGGATTCTGTTATATTGTAAAAATCAATTTGCCATTGGCTCTGTTTTGATATTTGTGTAGAAGTAATGTTCGTTTAGTCAGTTTTAGCAGACGGTTCTATGTGATGAAGTCGAAAATGAACTGCTGCTAAAGCTATGTTGATGAACATTAAAATGCATGTAGATTTACTTTGCCGAGTCTTTTGTATCTCTACCTGATTCAATATTGTTCCTCATCTAATGGAAGATTTCACGTTTAGTTTAAGGGACAGTTCTTTCACGTGACTTGAAATTTAAGAAATCTTTTGTTATTTTACTGATTTTATTACACTATAAGACAATTTCTTTTCTGGCTAGCTTAAGGGTTACAGAAGGGGGACTTTTATCCTTGAATATCTTAACGTCAGAACAAGCAATTTTCAAGACCAGAGAGACTTCAAAGATATTCCTGCGCAAGAAACAGGCTAAGCATGTCAAGGACTGAGTTGAGTGGCACCCACGTCTGGCCTTTAGGGCCTCCTTGATGCGCAATAGTATCTGACGTTCCATAATTGTCATGATTATACGGAGCTTGGTTTTATAGTCACGGAAGCATGTCACAAATTATACACCAAACGATGCCATATAAATCAGCTATGAAGAGCACTGTAATAGGGACAATTGGAAGTGTTAGATGAACCAAGCATCAAGCCTCCTCAAGCATGGAACCACACTCTGATGCCAAAGCTGTACGGCCCCTAAATACCGAATTAAAAGCTGATTAGCACAATGCTGGCTTCATATGCACAGTCCCTCATGGCAAGTACGGTGCTCTGCAACTCGTCCGCCAAGGGAGAAAACATATGATGTAATACCCAAACAAAAGGATGTGACTAATTTCAACACAAGGAAACACACAAAACCTGAAGCTGACTTTGCTTTGAGAGAGGCAATGCAAAGCTCGTTAGTGGCAGAAAATAAACCGTTGGAAGCAGCTTCCATGCAGCTTTGTGCAAGCTTCCATTCTTGTTCAATACCTGAGCGAGAAAGATGGAAAACATCATCCTTCACAATGCAATTATAGTTCAAAATGCAGGGCATTTACAGAAAAGTGACAGTCATTTAAATGTGAAAGAAAGGTAAGTGACATCCAATCTTGTCAAGTCGCTTAAGTTTGCTTGTTGCCATGCTCTGCAATCATTGCTTGTTGTCAATGGATGTTCTCCTCTTGGAACCCAGAAGATTCCATCTCTCGACGCTTTCAATTCCAGTATAGACATGCAAATTTTGATTATTTCCGATGCTCTCTCCCTTGCATCCCACCAGAATTGCCTTCTCCTACTTAAATGCTCATGGAACTCGAAGGAATTCTTGAAATTTTCCTGGAACTATTTCCAGCAAGACCAGACGAAGTTCTTTCAACAGCTTGCTTGCCCTCAATTGGCCGAGCTATTCTGGATGCAGCAGATTGCTTTACTTCCGTACTTTTTGCCTGTTGAGATTTAGAATAATTTGTTGCAGGTTGTCACCACTGAATAGCAATTTATGCAAAGGGATTCGCCTATTATGTCGGGGTGTTGATAAAACATCATGCATCCATTCCATCTGAACAATCTCTAAGCACTCCTTCTTTACATTCTCCTTGAGTTCATGTGCCTGAGTTTTCATTAGGGATGCTGCCGACCTTGCAGCAACGAGCAGTTTCTTCGAGCATAAGCTGGAAAATTTTAATGGCCTCAAAGTCTTTGTGCAACTGCTCAAAGACTAATTCTTTGCTTGAACCATTCAATTGCTTTGAATGGTCATTCTTTTTCTCTAACTATACCATAAATATAGGCAGCATACGATCTTTCAGGTAATGACCAATATGTTTCTCGAGCTGGAGCACAAGCCTTTTCCTCACAGCACTGACAAGCTGGTCAAAACTATGCATACATCATGAAATGAATCGAGAACACATATTTTCCAAAAAAACAGAAGGCATTTTTCTTCTAATAACCACCAAACTTTTAGACCTTCTTGCCCAGAACTTGTACAATCTGCTAAATTAGGAGCCATGATGCCTGCATGCAAAGCAGAAGCACAGACTGAAGACAGAAGTTTGTCCAGTGATTCTAATTCAATGGAAGGGATTGACTAATGTGGGCAAGAGTGCTTTGCCTCTTAAAGCATGCCAGTCTATTTACTCTTCAGCATTCATTAAAGACTGAAAATGATGTTGGCACGAACTCAAGACACTTTCAACATCCGTTTCTCTCTTAATGAGAGAAGAAGTACGTTTGTCCCTCTGGTTCCACGATTGGTGGAGTTGGTCAAGTTGTGCCGTACAAGATTTTCCGGAGATGATAATTCTTCAGCCTCTTCCCAGGAGAGATGATCCCTACACTTAAGAGATGCTTCTTCAACAGTCAACTGCCACTCAGTGATGATGGCTACCTTAACAAAGTAATTCCATTCGAGTTCAATGATAGTTCCCCGCTCCATTTCAACTTCCAATAGCTGCTTGAGTGCAGTGTCAATAGTGCCATGAACTTTTCAGACCGATCCAAGTAAATCTGCCAACTCTGAATTGAATGTTCCTGATCACATTGGCTAAAACAACGTCAGACAATTGATCAACCAAGCTCTTAGAGGAAACAACATTGCTTTAGAAAATGGATGCCCAGTTTTCTTCAGAAAAAAGTTCCGGACTTTCCATTATCATGTCACTGCAAGGAACATCCCAGTCAGCAAATTGCCATAAATCATTCACAAATTCACTAACGATCAAGCATTTCTCTACTAGCTCTTCAAGTTCACCAAACAAAGATGAGGAATCATCCAAAACCTATTGCCATTCCCTTGCCCGTTGACATCAGCCATGTCAAGAATCCTCTTTTTCACATCATTATAAATAGATACAACAGTTAAGTTTTACAGAAAAAAGGCCTACTCTTTTTTCCGTGTTAATTGATAATGACGTCTCGCCTTGTTTGTGTCTTCATATTTAGATTGACTAGGATAAACCAGTGATTTTAAATCATCTTTCTTTTCTGTAATGATAGATTGCATGTCTTTCTATCATGAAACTAGAGAGAAGACGGTCCCTAGCTTTAGATTCAGCCTCAGAGCCAACACAGTTCACCAGCTCAGCACACTCATCTTCAACTTTCCCTATCTCAGAGGCATGATTACCGACTTTTAGACACAGGTCATCATGAGCATGTTTGAACGAATCATGAGAATCATTTAACAGCTTAGATATCAATTAAGCCGCCTGACTTTGGGCTTTGGAAATAATATCGGATGTAAGAACACCTAAACAGAACTGCAAAATTTTTGCCAAGTTATGCAGCATGCTGGCCATGAGGTAATTTAGAGGAAAAATTCTCTGCAAAGCTAGAGAGTAAACTTGAATTGCAGTGAGAGATGATGACACACCATGACCTAATCAGCTACGAGCTTAGAGAGTTCCCTATCTAAAACAATGCATTGCACTTATGTCAGGTCTGGAACAACAGTAAGTGGAACCTAAGCCACCAGGACTGCTGATGAAAGGGACAAAGCTTCTCCCAGGATACTTAGATTACTCCAGGCACTTATTTCTGGTATGAGATGGCCCCGAAAAGCATCGATGATCCTTCCATGTTGCTCAATCCAGTTGGTTGCCTCTTGAGCTTTTTCAAAAGTCACGAGCCTGAATTTCAAAAGAAGCACGTACTTTTTCCTTACTACAAGTTGCTTCAGCAATGATTGACTTTGCAGATGTACCATGTAGAATAAGGTCAGACAGCTCTTGATCAGCTCGACAGAATAGAGCAAAAACGAGTTCATATTTGTTGAGCACATAAGAAAACATCTGGTACATAATTAACGAGCTCATAGTGGTGCAATAAATTGTTTACAGAGATTACTGATAACCAGTGATTGCTAACTCCCCAAAATACTATGAGGAGCACCACGCATTGCGGTGCACATGGTGGGAACACCACTCAATTCGGTCATGCCACCTGAAAGATAGATTCAGTAATGACACTAAGAAAATAATGACTCATGAAGTAGTAAATAAGTAGCAGTCTAGCATTAAAATTATTTTATCTAATATTAAAAGAGAAAATACAAAGGTGGGTAGAAATGTCACAATAAGTCGCAGTCATTTAATTTTTGTTATAACGATAAACAATTTCTTATCAATACTAGAACATGAATGACACTCTTTAATCCATTTAAGACCAGACACGTTGCTAATAATAGTCTTCATTCAGATTTCTTCTACAAATTTACCATACATCTCGCGGGACATAACACTCTTTTTGGAAGATATATCGAAGCAATCTAACGTACAATCTAACATACTTTCAGAATCAAGTGCATCAAGCAAGTGTGAAGGCAAGTTTCTCAAATTTCAATTGTCTAAACTTCAATTCTGGAACAGATACAAATACTGAGTCCAAATTGATAAGTACCTGCAGGGGAACATGAATTTCTCGCACTCGAGATGTGAATAAGCTTAAGCTCAAAGCCAACTCCATGCCTTTCTCTCTTCACTTCCAATTGCTGCATCATCGTGAAAGTCTCCTCTAGGCCATTCTACAAGTGGATCCCAGACAAAATCCTCTAGTAGCATCAGGATTATGTCTTTATTTTTCTTGACAGAACCAAGAACTGCTTCACAGCTCGCTTTAAAAATCCCTTCTGCTCCAGTCTACCCTAAAGCTGCTTCAAACATCTGTGTTAGTCGGAAAGGAACAATTTCCAGGATCTTAAGTCTAAGCCCTTTATCAAAGCATATATTGTAATCAATATGAAGTATATATCCACTATGGAAATTCACCAGAATATTATCTAGATGTCTATCTCTGAAGCGTAGAATGTGGCCGACCATGCTCCTGGCTGCAACACTTCCAGAGTACGCAAGAGGGGAGGATATGCAGCATCGCTGAAGTTACAACTTCAAATTAAATAACAATAATACTTTCAAGTAATATTGAGAAATGTCGATGTCTGCAACTACATTATTAGCATCGTCAGAAGATCACTTCAACTATAGGATACACACTTTATCCCTGAGAGCAAATTACTACCAGCAAATAGAATCACATAATTTCAATTTTTAATTGAATGCCTTGTATCCTTCACTAGCACACCACAGCTCCTGATACAAAAGTTGCCGAGGCACTTCTTGCATAAGATCCATAAGAACTTCATGCTTGACATCATGAGGCCAATCTTTTCGAGATATTACTCTCCGTATGTTTTTTTTTTTACTTTATTTTTAGTCTTGGTATGATCTTACCGTAAAACATATCACTTGGACGTGAAATAGGTGGAGGAATTGTCTTGTGTTTCCGGTGCCAGTGGATGGCAGTACAGTTGTTTGATCTCGGGCTTGCCAACACTGTACGCACTTATCACATTGTCAACCCACTAGATAAGACTGGCCCGACCACTGATTGGACTCACTGAATAATGGCTAATACCAACCAAATGACTACGAGTTGTACGAGATGAATGTAATAAGTTATCAATAGCATGCAAAAGCTGCATTATTCTGGCAGCATGGCGTAAATCTTCACTTCCTTTCAACGGATAAGGGTAGTTTTGACCATGTGAACCAATGATGTTGATCTTTTTAAGGTTCGGTCGTTGTTGTTATTATGGTTACTTGTTCGGAAAGGAAGGAATAGTGAGGCCTCCGTCTGCTTGAGATAGCGCAACCAGTGTCTCATGAACAGGCATAGGAACGTCAAATGACGATCAGAGAGCAAGTTGTGGAGCTAATTCTCCCAGGGAAACTGAAGACTTCCTCTGACAAGATGTTAAAGATGCAGAAATGGTATCAGATGGCTGCCGCATATCTGCAAGTGAAGCAGCAGATTTTGGAGGATTCTCAAACGTCAAATATTGCACTTTTCTGCTGTGAAGCATCTTGTTAAGTGGACGCTTATTTGCCCAACAAGATTTGCTTCAACCCAGAAGCAGTGGACTGCAGGATGGTAGAAAAACAAAAAAGCGGGGCTAGCAGTCTTCGAAGAATCAAAGAATCACCTCGTTAGTGCTGCCCTACACTGTGAAAGAGAGCAAAGGGGAAGATGAGAAGGAACTGTAGTGGGATAGGGTGAAGGTGAGAAGAGAGGGAGAGAAAAGGATGGTTGCGCATAGAGGAGATTGGGATTAGGGTTTCAATTCAACCCTTGCTTTGATAATATGTCATAAAGTCTAATCCAAAAATTTAAACTAATAGGTAAAGAGAGATAGTATGAATATAAAAAACATTTATGACTTGTTGTCAAATGATATATGATAATATTTCGATACCCCTCTCACATACAAAACGAGTTACGAGTAACGTGTAAAATTTTAACTATGCACATTTGCAACACTGACTTTAATAACATGTCGAGAGATCAAAAACTAAACTAAATGTTTAGTTGGATCGATGTGACCCAAATTATCTTTTTATAATAAAGTCAAAAGGCTAGAATTACAATATCATCCTTATTACACCCACACATAAAATAGTAAGAAATAGACAAATATGCCCCTATTGGCCAAATGCTCTCAACGGAAAGGTTAAGGATAATTGAACTCAAGTAGTTACACGCGATTAATAAAAAGAGTCCAATTCTTGCAAACCTCAAGACTAGAAACAGAGAACATATGCACTCACGACGAGGCATAATTAAAGTAAATAATACTTGCAAATTATTTCCGATCCTTTGTTCCTAGGAAGATGCGGACGCCTCTCCCACTGGCATCGATTCGTTTTAGAACTAAGACGTGCATTCCCCACACGACCACGGGGAGAAACAGCGCAGCGGTCAGCAAGGAGCCGTAAAATCCCTCGAGCATTCGCTTTGCGACGTCGTTGGAATC
Organism: Eucalyptus guilfoylei; assembly: GCA_016097605.1. Lineage (NCBI taxonomy): Eukaryota > Viridiplantae > Streptophyta > Magnoliopsida > Myrtales > Myrtaceae > Eucalyptus > Eucalyptus guilfoylei. The sequence goes on from CM027863.1 coordinate 10,502,975, forward strand.
CGGGAATTCGATCAGATGGGAAATGAAGTAGGCAAGGCTGAGAATGGACATGGATAAGTACACCATGAAAGTCTTGGGAAATTCAGCAATAGCGATGGCCCAGATTGTGCCAATGGAGAAGAAAAAAGCCGTGCCGTTGAAGACCGTGAACACGTACAGGCTCGTCCCGTTCAGGATCATGTTCCCGGCTATGTGTGGTTTTTCCATAGCAGTGCTGTTGGAATTGGTGGCGACGACAGTGGAATTGGTGGAATCCTGCCAGTATCCTCCTGGAGGACTGAGAGCAGCTTGGTAAGTGGCGGTCGCGATTAAGGTAGACACTAAGAGGATTATGTCGCGAGCAGATTCATCTCGGACGCCGAAAAAGTAAGCGCACTTCTCGCCGGCAGTTAGTTTTCTGCTATAAAACTCCCACAGAGAGAGGGTAGGAGTGAAAGGTCTTGCGAAACATCCTCGACGACGTAACCTCTTCGCAACATTAGGATCGTAAGGAGAATTCGCTTCGAAGATTTCCAAAGCCGTCTTCTTCTCGAAGTTCCTCGCATTTACATTCGTATGCCCAATTAGCAGCCTGATGATCTGGAAGAAATGCAAAGGGAACAATATGAAATATGGGTTGTTGAATTTGTATTATATAAAGATGGATCAATACGGTTTAAATGGCTGAATTTGGGCCGGAACCATTTTCAACCCACCTAAATCTGACCAGACCCACATGTTCGACAGGTTTATTCTTGGATTAGATTATCTCGAATCCAAGGATAGAACAATAAAAGCACGAGCAATCATGAAATTTATGAAATATACCTCGAGCTGATTTTTAGAAGCAGCAATATGTAAGACGTTGTTACCATTTTCGTCTTTCCAATCCAATATTTTTGTTAGATGATGTCGCCTAAGCCATCCAAACAAAACCTTGAATGCTTTGGGGTTGCAGTTTTGGACGGCAGTGTGAACCGCGGTCTCACAGCGGCTCGTCAAGTCTTCGATGGATGATCTGCAAGCGAACAAGATCTCGGCCAAGAGCTCCCTCTCACTATCTCCTTCTTTGCTGGCAACATAATGCAAAGGGGTGAATCCGTCTCGTCCTCGGACTCGGATCAACTTGGGATCAAGGGTCATCAATGCCCTCGCGGTGTTATAATGCTTGTATTTCAAAGCCAAGTGCACCGGGCTGTAACCATCTGGATTGAGCCTCCGAGCGAACCACGGCTTCAAGATGGCCATCTCCATGGCCACATGGGTTTTCCCTGCAGCCGCGGCGACGTGTAGCGGGGTGTCCGGGAAGGGTTCCTTAGATAGGCAATCTAAGAGTTTTCGCTCCGCCACAATTAATCTATAAAGCTCAGCAACATCATCATTTTCTATTGCTAGTTGAAGCCGACGGTCCATTATTTGAGCAGGGAAGTGTAGGATCTGAGGGGCTTTGCTCGTTGATTGATCACAATAGCTTCGCAGTCGACTGACATTTTAACTAGGGGAATGTATGCGGTTGGCAAGCGGAAGCTGATTCTGACATTCGTGGATCGTTCGAGCTTCACTTTCCTCATTCTATTCTGGAACTGATCTTTGAACTTTTCTTTTTGTTGGGTGGGGTTGCTTTTTCCGGCACGTCTCAACCGCTAAAAGAAATGGCGTACAGAAGAAGGTGTTTCCTATATATATAGTGTGTTTGAGTCTGTGAATGTAAGTTTTGACATACATACAAATCAAAATGGAAATAAAAAGGAGAAAAAGAGATGCCTGCAACAACAAAAAGCTGGGAATGGAGAATCGTATTTATCTAGACTTGCATGACAGTGCTAGAGATATATTTTTTTTTTAATAATAAAATCGGGTGGTCGTGTTTTTATGACAACCTCCTCTCTTGTCCCACATCGCCTAGGGAGGGAGGTCTTGGTCAGCTTATAAGGCTTGGGTCCCTCTAATCTGTGTAACGCGTTTTAAAGCCGTGAGGGAAAAGACCGTGGCTGGGATGGCGGTTCGTCCGCGCCAGGGGGTGACCCAAAGCGGACAATATTACACAGTGGAGCCCGGATGTTACAAGTGATATCAGAGCCGACTCCCGACCGCCCGTGGGGTCACAGCTCAAATGCTGTTCTAACGCCCGTGGGGCCACAGCGAGGACGCTCTTCTGTTAAAGAGGTGGAGAGTGTGACAGCCTCCTCTCTTGTCCCACATCGTTTAGGGAGGGAGGTCTTGGTCAGCTTATAAAACCGTGGCTGGGATGGCGGTTCGTCCGCATCAGGGCGGGTGACCCAAAACGGACAATATTACACAGTGGGGCCCAGTGGGGCCCGGGATGTTATAGTTTTCATCTAAATTATCACACATTGTCTAATGACACGAGAATTTGCATTATGGTAGATTCGCGAACAACTCCTTGAATGCCAATGAATAAGTTCAATACAAGGAAACTTGGGAGATGATTAGTGATGCTGAATTAAACTGAAAAATACAACAATAGGCGAAATCTGTTTTCACCAATGTGCTCATGACAATGAATTATGGAAAAGATCATTCTAACGTGCCCATTTCCTCATTTAGAATAAGATAATTAATGCTTGTGTGAGAAAGAAGAAAAGAATTAGCACAAAGAAAGGGGTAAGGTAAGAGTTATCCTGTATCAGGGAGCTAGTAGCTGCGATGATATTTAACTTAGTATACTTTTCGAAAAAACTTTCTGATAATTATGTCTACTTCTAAATACGTTGAGTATTTCTTGTTCGGACGCCTCCCAAATAAACCAAATACATCAGAATTTGTGAAATGCATTGAATGAACGATCTCTTATGTACTTGTTTGCGACAACAACGGTATCACTCACCCTCGAAGCTCGAAACTAAGATCGAGAAAGGGAAGTCAGCCTTGATGAAACACAGTCGATTTAGGACTGAAAGTACCAAAGAAATAGTGACTTTCTTTAGTCATGCCCCCCAAAATTTCTCAGGAAAAGTAGGGTCGTGGGTCACGAGTTAGATGAATCCATCAGTTGTTTAGCCAAAAGGAGAAAGGAACCAATGTATTTCTCCGATAATAGCTGTGAATTGCTACCCTGGGGGAGGGAGGGAATAAATGGAAAGGAAGCTCGTGGAACGCATGGCGAATCGACTGAGAATGGAATCTTAGGAAGACTAACTTTGAGAGGTGGAGCATCGGAAAAGTGAAAGCAAAAGGGGAAAGAAAAAAAAGGGAAGAAAAAAATGAGAGTGAGAGAGGGAGGGTCAGAAAAAAGAATGCATGAGTGCTCAACGAAATGCGATTTAAATCCTCAGGAAATGCAATGAACCATATTTCTATGTGTGGACGGGAATGTAATGAATGCAGAATTAAATAAATTAGCTATTTACAGCCGAGGATCGAGCTCTGCCGCGATCAAGGAACTAAAAACTCGAAGTAATTTTCTTTAGAAATGCATGTTTGACTTGCTGGCGATATTCAGGTGTCGATAGCAAGATATCATGCATTCGTGTTTTCGAGTTATGACTCAGTGCCTTTTGTTTTCACCATGTCAATTTCAGAAACTGAATTAGGAAAGAAGCTATTTGAAGTCCCGACTTCAAGCTAGATTAAAGGTCTATAGGGATAAAGAAATTAAAAGATGAATCCATCACATGCAACTGATAAAAAGAGTCTATTTCTTGTGAACCTCAAGACCAGAAACACGGATTGCGTGCACACTTGACGAGATTTTAAGGTAAATAATACTTGCAAACTATTTCCGATCCTTCCGTCGCAGGAAATTATCGGCGGGTCTCCTTGTGGCATCGATTTGGTTAAGAACTCGGACTTTCCCCACGTGCAAAGGGAGATACAACGCGGCCGTAAACAAGTTCAACCGAAATGCCATTACGAGGAATTCTACTTATTGAAGGTTTCCAGGACTCCATTTGCAAGGGATTCAAAGTAGGCAAGGGCGAGAATGGCTATGGAATTGGTCGGGTCCTCCACGTATACTCACGGCGGAGCGAGAGCGGCTTGGTAAGCGAGACCCACATTTGAGATAGACAGTAAAAGGACTATGTTGCGAAGGGAATCATCTTGGATGCCGAAACAACGTGCGTACTTCTCAACCACGGTTAGTTCCATACCAAAGAACTGTGATAGAGATAGGGCAGGAGTAAAACGTCTTTCTCAACGTGCGTAACGTGTTTGCTACATCTTGATTGCCACTAGGATTCGCTTGGAAGACTTCTAGAGCTGTCTTATCCTGGAATTTCTTCCCATTTATATTTGTTTAACCAATCAACAGCTTAATATCTGGAAGAAATGTAAAGGGCACAAAATGAAGAATGTTTACCTTCAATTTGAATCACTTTGTCGCAAGCATTACTATAATGCACAAAGTGAGCTCATGCTATATATGTCCGAATGATGTTAGTGATGCAATGACCAATGTACAAAGGGAAAAAATTTACTAAACCTTATTTATTAGATTCAATCATTTTAATTAGTGTAAGGAAGTCCTAAGTCTTTGAAATTATATATGCGATAGCTAGTAGTTGCTTATGTGAGTTTTAACATTGGCGAATTCATGGAAATTGTGACTTGAATGACCGTGATTTTACATAAAAGTTTTGGAGTGTAAGTCACACCTGCCGAAAGGTTTAGGATTAATTTACACATATGATTTTCTTTCTTTTTTACCTATGAAGCTAATAGGATTAGTTACGACCATATTAAGTTTTGGAGTCAGTCTATAATTTTTCTAGAGAAAGCACGTCATAGAGGAAAAAACATCGATTGATTTATCAGATTGGAAAGTGCTTTCGGAATATGTATTGACCTGTGTATATTGGTGCAAATGAAACTGCAAAACAATTAAATTGCTTTAAGATGATGCCGTGTTGTGCAATAAAAAAAAAACTGAAATTAACATTTAAAATATAATACTTTATATAACATACAACATCCATGTCAAAAGAAATTTTCATGAATGGCCTTATCCTTGATTTGATTGTTACTAAGAGTGTAAGTACTTAAAATCTTCAAATCAAGAGTGCATAAGACCGCCTGTTTGAAATTATCTGTGCATCGACAACATACACCCTAATATTTCTTTAAAATATTGTTGGTCTATCAATGTTGCCAGAAAAAAAGAAATATATGGGATCAAAGAAAAAAAATTGAAAAATTATTTTGTGACAATTATTTATGATTTTTTAATTTAGGAGAATGGACGTAGGCTAAGTGGAAGGCCGAACCACCATATATTTTCTTACAATATCTTCAATCTTTTCAACTCTTCTATTATGTTTGATAGGCCATCTACATCTGCATAACTATTTTCCTTCTGCAAAAGCTCATCCGCTAGATATTTACAAAATAGTTCCAATTTTCTTAAAACAACCGATTTACCTCCCTCTTGGTCGTTTTATTAGCCTTATCCCACTTCGGACGTTCATGTTTTCAAGTTGCGCCCAATGCTTTTCGTTTCCACAACATCATTTTTTGAAATGAATTAGGAAAAATGCTATTTGATGTCCTAACTTCAAGCAAGATTTAAGGTCTTTAAGGAGTAAGGGATTCATAGATGAATCCATTACATGTTACTAATAAAAAGAGTATTTCTTGCAAACCTTAAGATTAGAAGCATGGTTCATATGCACTCATGACAGGAACAGATGAGAGCGAACAAATACTTGCAGATTTTATGAACCTACCATTGCAGGAAGTGGCCGACAGGTCTCTTCATGGCATCGATTCTATTCAGAACTCGAAAGTGCTTGAACCATATGAGAAGGGGGAGAAACAACGCGAGGTACAATGATTCCATACATACTGTATTTACTTTACGTTGTGAAAATTCATACGGTTCCAGGACTCCGGTTTGAAGGGCATTAAAGTAGGCAGCGGCGAGAATGACTAAAGTCCAGGATATCATCCTCGCATTGGGCACTAGTGTCATAGCGGTGGCCCAGATTATGCCGATGGAGGCGCAAAAAGCGATGGTGTTGCAGGTCGCGAAATTATACAGCCGCCAGCCGTTTAGGATCAGGTTTCCGGCTTGATGTGGTTATTGGCAGTAATGACAGTGGAATTGGCCAGGGAATTTGAAATGGAATCCTGCCAGTATCCTCTTGGAGGAGTGAGAGTGGATTGACAAGTTATTTTGGGTCAAGGATCGACCTTTGCCATGATCAGGGAACTTGAACCTGAAAATGATTTTCTTGATAAATGCATGTTTGACTTGCCGGCGTTGTTCAAGTGCAACAGCAGAATGTCGCGCTCAGAATGTCGTGCTCTTACTGATACGTCATCGGCATTACTATGATTATGATGGTTGTCAGAGGATGTGGGCGTCCGTTGTAACGGTGGAACAATCATTTATTTCGACAATCAGAGTGTTATTTTAATATTTCCTATGAATGCACCAAGCATATGAGAATAGACTCCCGTTTCATACGTTATCACATGCTTCGTAGCATCGTTCATCTCTTCTCAATCTTATTGATTGACCAGACTGTTAATATTTTCATAAAGGCACATAGACTCGGGCATTTGCAAGATCTCCAGTTAACTTCTTCTGCTGACGTAATCGCTCCTACTACCTATTAGGCCTTAAAGGCTGCCGACCCTGCATCAGAGGGTATCCCCTTGTGTAGAATTTGCTAAACGATGACACCATATATACCTACTATTTTGCGTTGGTCGTAAGACCCTTTGGACTTCTTGTTGTCACGTCTTTCGTCGTTTAGGATTGCCAAGGGTGATAAAACACATGTTATCTCGATCGAAAGCCTCCAATTAAACATGGGGAACTCTCTCTAAGCTGCATCTCTGCATGCATAACTAGCGGTACCTTCCGCCTCACCGGACCATCATGCTAATCTATGGATGTGGAAATGCTAGTTTGCAAGTTCCGTTGCATTACGGGACTTCAGGAGATTGCCCCAACTTAATGTCATCTCTTGTGCTATTGTCGATTTGGCCAGTGTTTCTTGGGTCAAAAATTGGATTTCAAATAATTTGACAGCGCTTTGTAAGTCTTTGGATTTCCTTTTCTTCTCTGAGAAGTATATTAATCTCCATCTTAGGGTGCAAATTGATATGAAATGGAGATTACATTGAAGTATGCTAAATGAGGAAATGCGACCGTGTTATATGGTCGTGTAGAACTTTGGGTTCCTGCAGTAATGACGCTTCGACCTATTCTCTGGAGAGACTGAGGGGTTGATACTTGATATCAAGTTGTGCTCTTCTTCTATGGATCTTTTTGGACGAGGGATCATCCATTTAGAGATCAATAAGACATTTTTTTTTTCAGGAGAGATTGATAAGACTTAGGGCCCGTCTATTTGATTAAAAACTATTTTTGGCAAATTATTTCTATATTTGCCAACATTTGGATGACCGGAAACTAATAGATGGACAGAAAATGTAAGAATTATGGGACATGGGAATTACACGGCTCAACCACAAAGCTATATTATTTACCTTTCTTGTCTTTCGTTATTTCTCATGAAATTGTCTCATTCATCAGCGTTGGCGTTTTTGCGAAATTGATGGAATGCTGTCGAGTACTGCTTGTACCATTCAATTAGTGAAATTCACCCAATTAGTTCGAGCATATCAAAAATTAATTGCTTGTATTAAACATGAGGGAAGGTAAAAAGGATCGCTCTAATTTTAGATTTCATTTAAAAAGGGTGATAGACAATGGAACAGATTAAGGAATTAAAAGATGAGTCCATTACATGCATCTAATAAAAAGAGTCTAGTTTTTGCAAGCCTAAGACTAGAAATATAGAATATATGCACTCAATAGTACTTGCAAATTATTTTTATTCCTCAAATCCTAAGAAGTTACCGACGCATCTTCTTGTGGGATCGATTCGGCTTAGAACTTGGATGTGCCTTGGATAAGTCTTGCGACCACAGTGGATCTCTGGAATTCGATTGTAAGGCAAATAAGGTAGGCAAGGCTGAGATCATAAAGATAATTGAACCTGGACAGTGTCAGGCGCTAATGGCATAGCGCTCTGACCCAGGTTGTGCCGATTGTGGCCAGAAGTGTAAGCCACGATAAACAGTGTCCCAAGATCTCTATAACTAGAATATATAACACAGTAATTGATAAAAAGAGAGATTTGCACACTTGATTTGGAATCTATCATTTTTTACGCGGAATAATGACAATCCAAAGTTCAAGTGCTTCTCTTCTATTGCCTTTTGTATTATTAGCTCAATGAGACTGTCTGTCACGATTAGCACTCCGTAATCGTTCCTTATGTGAGTTTATTTGTGCATCACAATTAGATGAAAACTTGAACACTATTTATAGGGTTTTTAACTACAAACTCTCTCATTAGAGGTCAGCCTCCACTTGACCCACACAAACTAGTCTCATATTAAGTTAATTAGAATATTTATATTTCATCTTATTAGACTAATTCCGTAAACCGGTAAATTATAATTTTAATTAATATACCCAAATCAGAAAAACTCCTATGTTTGGCCGAAAAAACCATGTCGTCGAGGATCCAGATATAAGCTATATACTACGTCATTGTCCTCAACAACATGGTTTTCCCTGCCGCCATCACCACAATCAGGGTCACTGCTATGATACTGGCGCCCGACACGTTCATAATTCAATTTTCTATATGCATTTTCAGCCTTGCCTTCTGTACTTGCCTTTTAATCGAATTCCTAATATCCACTGAAGTCGTACGACCTATCCTAGCGGGATTCTATGGCTCCTTGTTGTGCGCCGTGTAGTTTCTCCCCTTCTATGCGAGGGTAAAGCACACCCAAGTAATGGAGTTTAGCGATATCATCATTTGCTATTGGTGGTTGAAGCCAAGAGTCCTAGCCTTTATTTCTTCTTTTTTGGCCGGGCTCTTGTCCATTGTTTAACCAGGGAAAAGTAGGAGCAGATGGCAAAACCCTGAGGAAGGGTGTCCATCAATCGGAGATCAAACCATTTCATCAGCCGACAGCAACACCACTCCACCAAATTTTCTGCGAATAGTACTGGTGAACTTTCTGATTTTTTAATTGTAGGAAGTTGACAACGAGTTTCCTTGTGGCATCAATTAGGTTTAGAACTTGCATATGCCTTACCCACAAAATAGGTTGTCAATGGTTCGGTTCGATTTGGATTTTCAGGAAATCCAAACCGATCCAAACCAAACTGATAGAGAGAGCAGCTGAACCGAATTGCAAACTGAATACAAACCAAACCGAAAATCCAGTTCCGTTTGGTTTTCCTTTTCTTGCCTTGCTTACTGGAACTCAACTGAGTAAGGGGTGAGAAAGAAAAGAGAATTTAAGGTGGGCATTTAACTTTTGTTGAGAATTTTGGTCCGGCTCATAACCAAATCAAACCAGAAAAAAGAACAATCATTTTGCCATTATCCGAACCAAAAACTGAATTGAACTGAAAATGCACAAAATTACAATTTGGTTCGCTTCTGACACCCCTAACCATTGGGATAAATACCACATGGTTCCACGAGTCCATTAGAAATCCCACTCCGAGACGTTCTATGGACCCAGTAGGCTTCGGGAATGTGATTTGAAGGGTAATCACGTAGTAGGCAACGATGAGAATAAATACAGACAAGTAGACGATACGAGTGTCGGACAATAACATAACAACAGTGGCCTAGATTGGCGCCGATGGAGGCGAAGAAAGCCAACATGTCGAAGACCATGTAATGTATAACTGCCAACTGTTCAGGATCGGGTCTCCAGCTTAATGTGGTTTTTCTATAGCAGTGCTGCTGGAATTGGCCGTAACGACGGTGGAATTTGCCGGGGGATTGGAAGAAGAATCCTACTATTATTGTCTCGAAGGAGTGATAATGGCTTGGCAAGTGGTAGTCGCAATTAAGATAGACAGTAGGACTAGATCGCAAACGTATTCATCGCAGATGACGGAAAAAACTTGCGTATTTCTCAAAGACAGGTAGTTCCATCCTGAAAATTTGTGATAGAGAGAGGGTTGGAGCACAATGTCTTGTTCGACATCATTTACACCTCTGCACAACATCTCGATTGCCATTAGGAAAGATTTCTATATAATATCTTGATCATCATTAGGATTCACTTGGAAGATTTTCAGAGCCGTCTTATCTTTGAAGTTCTTCGCATTTACATTCATATGGCCAATAGCTTGATGATATAGAGAAATGTACGGGGCACAAAATGAAGTATGATACTTTCAATTTGAATCACCGCTTTGCCATGAGCATTACTATTGTACACAAAGTGAGCTCCTAACGTAGTGATTATTTCATGATTGTATCAGATTGTCCTTGTTAGCTTCCATTTCACTAGCTTCTATCTCGTACAATATGTTTGGATGGACTGAATTCAAAAGAAGGAAAGAGATTTTGCTAATTAATAGAAAATGTAAAAGAATAGAAAAGAAAAGAATGAATTAAGGTATTAGGTGGGAGACATTATGATGAAAAGAGTTGGAAAGAAATTATTCATCCAGTATAGAGAGATTTAGAGCTCACTAAAACAGGAGTTTTGTAGGGGTTTGAAGGGGAATAATTTTAATCATATCTTTTCTCTCCATTAAATAAACTGTAAACAAGATGATCTCCGTATCGCTCCTTTGTTTTCCTTCCCTTTCCTCTATATCGTCCAACCAAAACAATGGTAGACCAAATAAAATTAACTCAAATTCAGAGCATCGCGAGCTTAAGATATTTTTCCCACTAGCAGTTTTTGAAATGGAACTGTGAGCTTGTTTTGATAAAACCCTAAGAATAAGCGCTAGCGCTGATAATTTAAGCGTTGAATACAGAATGAAATTATTCAGTAAATTTATTTAAAAAAATACTATATTTACGTTTTAACAATATAATTGGGAAGATTGTAATTACTACTCATTACATTGATTACTAGATTAAGTGAACTTAGACTAGATTGAGTCTTTTAAGTCAATGCTAATTAGGTTATCAAAAATGTTTAATTTTATCTAGTGCTAAATTTTTCATTTCCAGCACTTAACTGAATTTTCAAACAGCCCCATATGTATATATTAAATTAATCGAGAACAATTAAAACTATCTTACTATGAGTATTTGACTTTATTTATTTTTTTATAAGCAGTACTTTTTTACCTGATTTTTACATATAAAGTCTATTAATACTGGAGAGAAATAAAATGATCAGAGCAATCACTGAGGAAACAAAAGAAGAAAAAGAATGGATCAACCAGTAAAACTGTATTAGGATAGAGCCCAAACGGGAAATTTGTCAAAAAAGAGAATTGGAAGTAGCAGATTGGGAGGGAGGGAGTAATATTCATCCCTCCTAATTCCTTTACTTCTCTCCACGAAATGAAACCAAATACGGTGATACCGTTCAAATCTCCCCGCTCTGAATGTTTCTAAAACCATGTATATTCAACCCTTTCTTTCCTAGATTGGGCTAGGCCGGAAGACTTCCCGCTTTGCATTTTGTGGGTGTATGCGTCCGGCATTTGTATTTGCCAGCTGCAACTCAGTGCTTTTCATCTTTACTGAGTCAATGACGAAGTCGAATTAGGAGAAAAGCTATTCGAAGTCCCGACTTCAAGCAAGAATAAAAGGTAATTAGGAATTAAGAAATTAATAGAGCAGTCCATTACAGGCGACTGAAAAAAGAGAGGGCCTATTTCTTGCAAATCTCAAGACTAGAAACATAGACTATCTGCATACGCGACAAGTATAGCCGAAGTAAAAAATACCAGCGGGATTATTTCCAACCCTACATTCCTAGGATGTTGCCTGGGTGCCTCCCTGTGGCATCGATTCGGTTTACAACTCCATTGTAAATTTTCCTCACGTATAAGGGGAGACCCAACACGGCCGACATCAGAATGTAAGAGTTTTTCTAATTGTGGACTACATTAATTGATATTGTAATTTACCGTTTAACGTTTATCGTTTTACGGGGTTTGGTCTAAGGTGAGATAGAAGGTTTCTTAATTAGTCTAATATGGGCTGGCTAGTGTGGGCCGAGTTGAGCCTGGCCCGTAATGAGAAGGACTAGTTGGAAACTCTATAAATAATGCTCAAGTCTCTCCTCTAACCCTAATTCTCACATGTATCCTCACCTAAGGAGTGTTTACCTAACACTAAACGTGAGGGGGGTTGCCTCATTGAGCCAGTGATACGGAGGGCAATAGAGGAGAAGGACTTACGCGTGAAACATTGTGTTTCCGCTTCCGCTTCAAGTACAATGGATCCTAAAACAGGTGCGTAAATCTTTCTGATCTATTATGCATGTTTTTTTGTTCTAGTTATGGAGATCTTGGGGTTGCGTAATTTGCATCTAACATGTGGTATCAGAGCAACCATAACCCTAGAACTTGAACGCATAGAATTTTGCCCTAATTTGTGATTTTCGAGATTTTTTATTTAATAAAAAATAAAATTAAATCACAAATTCGGATTGGGCTCGACGAGACGAGCAAGATGGTTGGCGGCGCGTCGCCGGGGGAGGTCTCACACGCCCCCACGCGCCGCGCACTCTGGCGGCGCGTGTGGGCGCGTGGAGCCTCCGTTCGTCGCGTGGGTGGCAGCGTTGGATTCGTATGATCTTCCTCTACGTCGTGATATATTTATTTTATATTTTTTTGATTATTTTATAGATGTGAAAATACATACAAAGCCCTAAATACGTGTATTTTTGCATATTTTTCTTGTATTTTCTATGATTTTGGAAATACAAGTGTTGGGTTACTGGTATGTTATCACATAAACATTATAATGGTGTGATTCATTAATAAAAAATTAAACTTTATTGTGAACTAAAGCTGGCTTAATGAGATACAACCATTATGGGATAGTATTTGAACTATATATTAAGATCATGAGAAACAGTAAAAGTTATGGAACTTTTGTTGCTCAAGCATAGTTATTTATATGCATCTCGATGTATTTTTGTTTCTTCTGATAACCTTTGAACGATGGACATCTTAAGAACTCGTGACCAAATTGATTATATTAATTATCACATCTGCTGAATGTGGATAATGTATATTAGCTAAGTTCTTGCATATTTTACCTAAATTCATCTGGTCACTTGTTAATATCTATCAAGTTGAGCATTGGTTTATGGTTAAGAAGCATGACAACATTTACGTAGAGCTATAATATCTACTGTTATAAGATTAGATATTTGGTTCTGTGTTTTGACTCGATTTATAGGCCACTAGTTGATGTAATGATAATTTGTTACTTAAAAAATTGGCTAAAAAAAACAGCTATTGGCCTTGGAGTCATGTTTTGCCTTATAAAACTCATGATCAATAGTTAATCAGCTATTAAGCTTGTCAATCTGGATACTCTATATTGCTATTGATGTTAACTTATGAGGGATCATTTGGATCGACATTCTTTTTATGTTGTTTTTGTTATCAGTAATCGGGGTGCACAAGAGATGCTTTCTTCTATATTATGAGAAGTTTCTTGTGTTGCTATGATCGGTGATCTCATTGAAATCTGACTTTCAGGTTCTTTATAAATAGATATATGATTATTTTTATAAAGCAATATAATTAGCATGATGTGATTGTGGTGATTTGATGCCCCTATCACTGAAGTTAAAATCACATGTATATGGTGTATATGAGAAGTAAAGTTTATATCCATGGTATGAGAGAATTTCAAGGATTCAATTGAGTAGTGACCGCCAAAGTGGCACGCTTGATTGGGTTTGAGAAATTTCGGTCTCGTATAATTATTGGGATGTCTCCTGGTCTAATGCGTAGTCATACTCCCAAAGGAGGTGATTGTGTATTAGTTCATGGAGGGATACATGATGGTGTGGTGGAGGAGTGACTGATTCTAGTGATTCATATGCCCAAAGGTGATGAATTCACGAAGAATTGGAATATATTCTCATAACCGCTATTATGTGGGGAGTGTACAACTGCATATCATGTATTCTGCCCAAAGGTGTTTATATGATTATGCGTGTAACTCTCTGGATGTGTACTTGTACGTTAAGTTACACGGTGCTCACATGATACTAATTATATACATTACTTGTTTTTCAGTCACCTTTTCTGTAATTAATAACTCCACTATTATTGAGATTTTTTACTGCTTCAAATTTTAATTTGTGGACATATGATTTGTTGCTTGAAAAAAGAGCAATAGAATTTGTTTATCGTCCATGAAGCGTTCCACTTTGGAACACTTGAAAAGTGGTTTGCTTGCGAACTGCACTACTATAAGATGATGGAACCTTAGTTACTTGTAATTATGTCTTGTCTGATATCGAAATTATGACACATCTGCAAAGGTTGTGTTTAAATCCTAATGACATATACATCTCGTATATGGTTAAAAGGTTGTTTCCAAAAGTTTTCTATTTAAGGAAAATGGCCATGATAAAGAATAAACTGGTTAAAAATTAGTCTTGAAGGTTGTCAGGCCTAATAGTAGCAATAAGTATTTTCGCAAGTATGACCATACTGAATTACTTAAAGGGTCTTTTGTCAAATATTTGGTAAATTCTGGGGTAGTAATTTAATTACTATGCTTGAAAATCCTAACAAGAAGATTTAGCTAAAAGGCATGAAGCACCATAATGAACATGGTGATGAGTATGGTAAGTAAGACTAATTTATTCGATCTTTTGTGGACTAATATTATTAAAGCAATTTTTTCAAATACAAAAGGTGTCTCTTATCAAAGTTGTTTCATAAACTTCTTTTGAGTTATAGACTGGGATAGACTACTTGAATCATATTAAATTTAGAGGTGTTATGGAAGTGAGATTATCTAATCCAATTTTAAGTGCGTTGCAATTTAGATCCACTCAGAATTATTTTGTATCTTATCTAGATTGTTAAAGGGGTATTGATTTTATGACTCTAAAGAAGATACAAGAATTATGGAATCACATACTCTAAAGTTTCTAAAGATCGACGTAATTGTAGAGGATAACTACTCTCAGACTATTAAAGATAATAGTATGATTGAGGTTACTGTGTTTTTGTCTTTACCTATACAGATAATTATGGAATCTCCTGTACCATAGACTAAACTTGTTGAGGTTTAAAGTACTTTTCTTGATATAGTTTATAATGAAATTTCTTAAACCTCTCAAGTGCAGAATGAAGTGGTTGCAACTTTATTAAGGAGATTTGTTAGGGAAAGATGATCAGTTATACCATCAAACTATATAGTCTATTTGTGAGAGCATGATTATAATATCTATTACATGGTTGTTTTAGCAACTTATATAAATGTCGTTTATTGTTCTTGATTAAGTATGTGATTAGATGCCATAAAAGATAATAAAGTTTTTACTCTGAAAGAGGGGTGGATAGTTTATAGTGAAGAAATAATTATTTCTTTAAAAGATTCTTTCAGAGTGAACGTGACATTAATAATTTATTTTGATATGGAGTTACACCAAATAGATATAAAATCTATATAGTGCAACTAAAGGATTTTGCAACAGATGTTTCAAGTAAACTTGTGTGTAGACTGAAAAGTCTTATTCATGTTTTTAAACAAATTTCCAGAAAATATTATTAAAGTTTCATAGTGTTATTATTTTATTCAATAATCTACTCTAAACCCCCACTCATATAAATATCTAATTACACTTATTCATTTGGCCATAAAACTTTGCATCATAAATAAATAAATTTCAACTTATAAAACACATGGCCAAGAATAGAATTTTCCCATCAAGTAATTATCCATTAAAATCTTGGCCTTAAACCTATTGCAAATCATGGATCAAATGGCATACAACAAAATTTGATGGTACATCCATCACCTATCCATGGCTCATAGCACATCTAGAGGTTGTCATGAAATTCTAGGATGCCACAGCGGGCGGTTCGGCGAAGGGTTACAGACACCGACGAGTCAGATCTGACGCTAACGACCATCGATTGAGGTCACTTAAGGTCGAGCAACCTCCAATAGCGGTCATGCAACCTTGGGGAGGGCCACCGAAGGTCACACAATCTCAGGTGACCCAAGCAGTGATTGCCTAGGTCACGCATCCCTCACCGAGGGTTGCCCGACCTCAAGTGACCTGTGGCAACTCTCGCCACGATCGTGTGACCCTCGTCGAAGGTCGCTCAACCTCAGGCGACCTCAACCGACGACCATCAGCACTAGATTTGGCTCACCGATAGCCATAGCCCTTCATCGGACCAAGGAAGGGTTTGGTCTTCTTTTTTTTATTATATATATTTTTTATCATTTATATATATTTGATTTTTTTAGCATTATTGTGAATATATATTTAAAAAGTTACATATATGATTTTTTCAATTTTGAATAAATAAAAATTTAAAAACTAATATTACTCACATGAAGAGCTTTTTAAATGTATTTTCTACCAAACAACATTTCTCTCAAAATTGATTTTCAAAGTATAGTTTACCAAATGGCCTTTGCATTGCTTAAAGTACTTTAGGTTAAACCGTTTTGTATTTTTCTAATGGGTTTTCAAAATATTAAATCAAACGCACCCACTTTCCCAAGAGGCTTTGGAGGGTGAAAGCCCCTTAGAAATGATGAACCAAACACATCCTTCATTTTCTTAAGGATTACCTAAAAAACCTTAAATTTATCATATGTCGGTCAATTTAGTTTAAACTTTTCCATTTAATCAATTTAGGGTGCATTTGGTTGGACTTTTGGGGAAAGCTTTTGGGAAAGTTAAAAGGATTTGTCAAAATGCAAATTGTGTTTGTTAAATTGTAATTTGAAAGTCTATTGTGAAGTACATTTGAGCAAAATGGCGTTTGGAAAGATTATATTTACAAAAGACTTTTATAATTAAAAAAAAAATCATCAACTGAAAAATAAAAGTTGGTCAACGAGGGCACTCGATGGCTGCAATCGAAATCTTTCACAGGCGGCCGACCTATGAGGTTGTAAGACCCTAGACAGCCACCAGAGACCACTAGCGAGGGTCACCTGGGGTTGAGCGACCCCTAACGAGGACGCGACAAGGGGCCGCAACCTCCGTGTGACCTCCTTGCATGGGTTGCGTGACCGGCGAACCAACAACCCAAATCTGGGTATTGCCCGATGAGGTCACGCGAACTTCAGCGACCTAGATTTGGGTCGCGTGGGGTTGCCGGAAGTTGCACGACCCCAGGCGGCCCTTCACGGAGGTCGCGCAATAGATCTAGGTCGTTGTGATCGTTGTCGGGGCTCACTCAATTGCCTACCCTTCACCGGTGACTTGCCCCTCGTTGAAAACCACTCACAGCATGCTGGTCCTATTCAACAGAGAAGAAGAAGATGAACAATAGCTCAACATGCCCAAGCTCAAGGCACCCCTCAGCTGCCTTGAGTTTTTAGCCTTTGGAAGGTTTGCATTTGAGGAATGGGGTTAAAAAAAAAAATTGCCAAACACACTTATTTTTTGCCTAAAGGACTTTGAACGCACAATGGGCTATGGGAAAGCCATTCCCAAATGCACCCTTAGCCCTAGAGCTTTTGATAAGTTGCCAATGTAATCATTCTGACCAAAATTGGTTGGAAATCGTTGATGTGGGTGTCAATTTTTCTACATTGCATGGCTTGGGCTAACTGAACAACTATGTCAGTGATCGTCGATAAAAATTGGCCAGATTGGCAAATTTTTAAAAGGTTTTGGACTAAAGTAGCTAATTAAAAATTTTAAAATTGAATTGACTGTTGTATAATAGATTTAAAACTTTTTAGATAATTACGTCTCATTTCTCCAAAAAGGGGGTAAAAGGTGGATAAAATTGTGTGAGCTGATATTGAACACTTGAAGCATACAACGGATAAGTTATACAAGTAATTCTCTTATGACCTCTTGGCAGGATTCACATAGGATAAGAAAATAGAGAATAAAAGTAAGAAAAAGAAATCGAGACATAAGATTTTTATCTTGGTTCACTCTTAAATTAAGGTTATATATAATACGACTGTTGGAGGAGATGTCGGTCATCTTTTGAAGTATAGCCGAGTATAGAAGACTATGGCATTTTGATGTACCGATGAAGGATGTCCATCTGGTTTAAGTAAATAAAAGTGTTCGGCTTTTACCTATAAATGTTTAGTGGGTGTGCATTGTTTTCTGAATATAGGGAAGAGAGTTGATGGATGTACTTCCGCCAAATAAATTGCGTAGGGACCGATCTAAAAGATGTAAACCCCCATGATTCATGAATTATAATGAAATTCCTTGGTATCAGAGTATTACATTATCAGGTCAAGTGAATGAGAAGCGAACAGTGGCGACCCTAATGGATCGGGGGCCGTCGAGGGGTGCCACAGCTGCGGACGAAGGATTTGGTCTTTTTAAAATAAAAATTATATATTTTATTTTTTTAGCATTTAAAATATAATAAATAGGGAAAAATCGGAAATTTGAAGAATGGGTAAGGATAGTTTTGAAAGAAAAAATGAGTTTTAGCATTTGATCAAATGCTAAAAGCTCAATGCTAATTTCTACTAGCATTGGGCTTTTAGCCCTCCTAATGCTGGCTTTCACTTGAAAGTTACTTTAAAATGATTATTAAACAGTCCAGAAGTCTTCAATTTCTCATAAAAAAAATAAAAAAATAGTGTCATAACAAAGTTGGATGAGAGTTTTGATTTGTTGTTTGACATGGAATAAATGTCCATTTGTCTCTCAACCCGGGAAAATATTGGGTATCTCTTGTGTAGTTAGGACAATAAAAAATAAATGAACTAAAATGGTGACAAATGTCCAAAGTGAGCCCAAATGACAAGCTTTGCGAGATAGAGCCACGTGGTGGTTCATTGGACGAGCCACCGCGCCCTTGTCTGATTAACGAGCCATAGCGCCAATTTGGCAACAGCTCGTTGCCCCCTACCAACTATGCCCTCTGTCTCCCCCCAAGTCACAATCGAACCCTTGTCCGATGAGAAATATTGTCATGGATGGATTGTATGAAACGAGAGACATGACAAAGAATCGCGATGGACTCTTAGAGGCATGGCTATTCTCGTCGTCTCTAGTCGAGAAATACTTCGATCGAACCCACTGAGCTCCTCCACAATGCCGATTCAATGTGTAGGGGAGTTTTGCATTTGGGTGAGAGAGAGGAGAGAAGAGAGAGGAGAGAGCATGCAGGGGAGTCTGACTTTCGGGCCTACTTTGGACACGCGTCACCATTTTGAGCCTTCGCTTTTTATTGTGCTGACTATACAAGAGGCACCCAATATTTTCTCTCTCAATACACCTCTATTGTGGCTCGTGAAATTTAGACTTACGTATTCAAGTAATGTTCTTAGCATGATCCAAAAATGTTCAATTTGATTTCTCTTTAACTCCACAAACTTACCATGATGTTAATTGTTAGAATAATTTAAATATTAAAATACGCTTTTATCTAATAGCTTAAAATTTTAAAACAGTTGTCAATGGTCTCACAAAATCTTGCATGGTATCAGAGTAAGATGTTTTAAGTTTGAATCTTTCTAGGCTCATATTTATCTCCCTAATTAAATATGTCCGCACTTAGTACTAGGTAAAAAAAATATCGGACTAAGCATGAGAGGAAGTGTTAGAATTATTTAAATATTAAACCATATATTCATCTAACGGTTTAAATTTTTAAAACAATTGACAGTGGTAAATAATTAATATGTGCGCCAATAAACTCACTTTAGCCTTCGTCTTCCCTGTAGATAATGACCAGTTATAAAGAAAAATAATAATTAACTTGTGGCACACAAGATGCTCATATGAAATCAAATTTAATTATAATTTGACAATTGTTAGTTTGATAATACATGGATGACTTCATTATTAGAATCACCTGAACATATATCGACTGTTTCATGATTCATTAGGATTAGCCTGAGTAAATTGGAAAATTTTTGCTCAAGATGTATATGGAATATAAAATCTCTAAAGATTGTTCCTATACTATTTCATATATAGATACTGTACATAAGTGTATCTCACTATAAGGTAGCAATGGTAATGAAAGTTAGATTTTTCTCAAGCGGAGGCGTTGCCCTTGTAATCTTTCGTGAAAATAAAAAGTGCTTTTGTTAGAGTGATTAAATATTAAAGCATGCTTTTATCTAACAATTTAAGCTTTTTAAATAGTTGGTTATGACTCTACAAAAATATCACATGATATCGGAATAGAAGGTTCTGAATTCAAATATTTTCAAATTTCTATTTGTCTCCTTAATTATATATTTTCATGCTTTAGATTTAGGTAAAAAAGATTCAGCCTATACGTGAGAGGGAAGTGTTAAGAGTATCATCTAACAGTTTAAATTTTTAAAATAATTGGTCATAGCTTTGCAAAAACATATAGACAAGGAAAGGAAAGTAAGGGCTTGTTTGTTTGTATTTCTTTTTTTTGTTCATGAACAGATTTTCTGTTTTTTTTTTTGTTTCTGGGAACAAAAAAAGAACAGAAACACATTTGTTTGCTTTTTTGTTCCAAATCTGTTTTTTTGTTCTCGGGAACAAATTTGGAACAGAAACAAGAAATAAAAAAAACTTGTTTCTTGTTTCTAGAACAATTTGGAGAAACAAATTTTCTATTTCTTCCTTATTTTCTTCTTCTTTTTTCTTTGGTCGGTTGTCGGCCTCGGCCATGACCGGCGACGCCATCGAGGGTTGACGACCTTGCCGGAGCGTCACCGGCCCCCAGCGAGGCCGAGCGTCGTCGGCCCTTGGCGAGGCTAGGCCTCACCTTGGCTGGGCGAGCTCGGGCTCACCCAGCCATCGGCGAGGCTTGACCTGGCCTCGTCGAATTTGGGCGAGCCCGAGCTCGCCCAGCCACCGGCGAGGCTCGACCTCGCCGGGCCACCGCCAGGCGACCGGTGGCTGGGGGAGCTCGACCTCGCCGAGGGCCGGCAAGCCTTGCCGTGGCTGGGCGAGGCCACCGGCCTTTGTCGGCCAACCATGGCCGGCGACCGGCCAAAAGAAGAAAAAAAGAAAAAAGAAAAAAGAAAGAAAAAAAGGAAAAATAAAATAAAAATATTAAAAAATTAAAAGAAAAAAAAGAACACAAATTTATCAAACGTGATTTGGTTCTTTTTTTTATTCCTGGAATAAGTTTACTAAACATGTTTTTTTGGTTAAAAATTGTTACCCGTAACAGAAATAGTTTTTCTATTTCTATTCTCTAGAACACTTTTTGAATAGAAACACAGACAAACGCACCATAAATAACTTTCCTTCGACCTGTTAAGCACATGACGAGAAGGCTTAGGATCCTTTTCACCTTTGACCCGAAAAGAAGGGCCCGTAAATATGGAGGAGTCTAATCTAGTCAAATCATATACATTTTGGTGTGATTGATGGCATGGAAAAAATGAACTAAAACTAAAGACCGATAAGTGCCGTAAACAGAGATGGATGAGTCATATGAACTAAGAAAACGACATGACATAAATGAGGAAACTCAAAAAAATTATCCAAAAAATTATAAATATATTAAACGAATGTCGAATTAATTTTAAACCTTTTAATTATGTCAATTTAATATTAAATATTTTGATAATTTGTTAATCTAGACACAAACATTTTAGTTGTGTTAATTTAATCTTAAACCTTTTAATAGATGTATTATATAAACTAAGAAAAGGACATGACATGTATGACGAAAATCTAATACACTCCTCACCTTCTTTCTATTGTTTCCCTTTTCAATTAGGCAACACGTTCTTTAGTTATGAATTTCATTTGATTCACTTGCTTCGCCTTGGATAATTCGATTGGGGTTTCACATAACATGCCGTTGTAAGTAAACCAATTCTTCTTTTCGAGGCAAACAAGGATGATGCGTCGATCTCAGCCACCCTCGGTCGAAAGTCCGGTATACCAGAGCACTAAAGGTTAACGAAGATTTATTACGGCGTTTTTCTATCCCTTCAGCGTAATACTATTTTGAATTATATGTTGTCCAACGAAAACGCTAATAATAGGCTATATTAGATGAGATAGGGTTGAAAATGTGAGATACGATATCCGAAGTTGCTAATTTTCTTGAATGTTTGAAAGAAGTGCTTTTGGTATTTTTCAACTAGTTGAAACGTTTGAGCAAAAAAAAGAAAAGAAAACTAGTTGAAACGCTCCAACATAAGTGAAAATTCTCGTTCTTTACGGATCATAATCTCATTAAAAAAAAAAAAAATAGGTGGCGGTTATTGTCCACCACATTTAATTTGCACGTGGAATCCATTGATATCATTGATGAATAATCAGTTTCCCTCGATAGAAAGGTTGATTAAATTAATTTTGATAAAACCCGCATTCTTCATTGACTGTTCTTTCTCTCCAATTTGCATTTTTGCTTTTCTATTCTTCAACACACCAATGTAAATTTCTTGTTGTATGTGAAAATATGCTTTTTCGATTTTTGACGTGTGTTCCTTATTGAAGGCTTTTCCTTTCCATGAAAGCACTATTCGATTTTTTTTCCCCTCAATACGCAATATCCGGAATAGACTTCTTGTAACTCGATAAGGCAAAATGAATACGCGAAGAATATAAAGTAATCCTACTTAAAACATCGACTTGCAAAGAATTCGGCTCTTCTTTTTTGTCGATCCAGCCAATCCCCCTCATATTGTACAAGTACTTTCAGTAATTCCTCTCCATTTCTCTGTCTCTCTCCTTCTTTCTCTTTCCAATGGCAAACCCTCCGAAGAACACAATCAATTTGCTCAAGGTGTTGCTCAACCACAAGGGTAGTGAGTTAGTGATTTTGCCGATACAGATCAGCCACCAGTCGACCTCTAGGATCAACCGGCATGGTCACTTGAGCCCGAACTCTAGGCTCGCAATCGCCTCGCCTCGTGACCATGGACGCTCAAGCTTCGAGCTTCGTCCACCTTAATCGCTCGAGCTTTGAGCTTGCAACAATCGTGGTTTCTGGAGCTCAAGGTTGGGGCCATCGAAGCTTTCGGCCATGGACGCTCTCATCAATTTTGTCCGGGTCCTCTTGTTTTTTTTCCCCCAGAAAGGGGGAAGAGAAGGTAATTGGTATGGATCAACATACATATTTATTAATAGTATAAAGCATTATGCATTATTATCCATCATTTATGTGAATACGAATCCATCTTTATTTTTCTCCACAATCCAACTTCTCATTTATGGTCAACATCTTCTAGAGTCTTTTTTTTAGCAAATATATTTTCTATGTAAAAAGGGTATACTTTGTCAAAGTCTTCTTCAATAATGATTTTCAGGGCATCCTATGGTTCTTCAAAGATCCTTTGTTGCATCATGTAACATATCAAAGAAAACAATTCTGGTTTCAAAAGATAAGCCTCTTCTGATGAATAAATGGAAAGTTACCTCGTCAATTTATGGCAATATCATTTTTATGTATGGTTTTAACTTGGAAGGATGGATATAAATTAACTACCCAAAACTTCTCTTGACTTTTGGGGCAATCGTTTAAGCGTGCAACTAAATTCTTCAATGGTATGGAGTCAAATGCTAGAAAATGCTCAACTATGAAGTTGCCGACTCGTCTCCTTGGCATCGATTCAGTTTAGAACTTGGGTGTGATTTACCCACACACGCATGGAAGAGGAGCAACAACAAGGTGCGCAGCCAGAGCCAGGAGCCATAAAATAACGCTGTGGCAAGTCCTTCGACCTCAGTGGATATCAGAATTCGACTAAAAGGCAAGTAAGGTAGGCAAGGCTGAGAATGCATAGAGGGAGGCTGCAAAAACCACGCTATTGAGGACCATGAAGAAATGTTGCTTCGAGCTGATGAGACTGAGATTGGTCTGGTAAGAGGCAGTCACAATTAAGGTAGACAACCAAAGATTATGTCGAGAGAGCATGTTCATCTCAGATGCTGAAAAAACATGACTGCTTCGTCGCTTAAGTCATCTAAACAAAACCTTGAATGCTTTGAGTGTGTGGTCCGATATCCTGCTATCATTATTTGGTTTTAGGATGTATTTAATTGAAGGCAATTGCACGCTTAATTTTAAGAAAAGTACAAAAAATTGGGATTCATTTAGCTGAAAATTGCATGATTAGGGATAGTTCAATCCGTGTTTAATCACAACCCATCACAATGGAACGTAGCGTGATAATCAGTTTAGATTTTTTCAAGGGAGCGTGCTCCATTTAATGTAAAGACTAACCATTATTGAACAGAAGAATGGATAGATAACCGCATTATACAGACGCAAGTCCCATTGCATTATATACAAAACTGGTGGATTCGTATCCACCTAGCTCAGGCCAGCAACAGAAATTGCACCTTGTTGTTACGTCTAGATAGACAAAAAAGAAAAGAAAAAAAAAGGGACAATAATACTCGATGTGAGGGCTGTCAGTACCATGATATGGCCGTGGGATTATGTTTGTAATAAATTATAATGTAACGTAGCAAGGGTAGTACTTGGAGGAGCTTATTATATATGGGGTAATAGTACTAAGCTGGAAGGGAATGAATTTACTCAGGAGGAGGGGATTTCTAGAAAAGAGGAGCCCTACTAGGAGCTCCTTCGGTTAGAGACAGAACACTCCCAGGGATGACTACTCCTCTTGTATTTCTGTTCGACCATTGCCGTCGTCGTCTGATGAGCATCACGTGAAACTCCTGATGTTATATGTATTGCTTATGGCCTCACTGCGAGTGTAGGATGTTGAGTTATGATCTAGGTGTGACTTGGCCATGATCGATCTACACTTTCGATGTACTTTTCATTCCTAAATTCTCAAAGTTTCGCTCGTTTGTAAAATCTGCCCCATTGA
This sequence comes from Eucalyptus guilfoylei, assembly GCA_016097605.1. Lineage (NCBI taxonomy): Eukaryota > Viridiplantae > Streptophyta > Magnoliopsida > Myrtales > Myrtaceae > Eucalyptus > Eucalyptus guilfoylei. The sequence continues at coordinate 10,527,661 of CM027863.1, forward strand.
AACTGTATAGGATGCTCAATGGATCTTCACCTCAATCAACAAATGATCCATATATACATAGACTTTAAACAGCCATTTCGATCTAAAAAATTAAACTGTTAATTAAATGCATGATTCTATATATTCGAATCTTATAACAGTTTCGAAAATGTTCATGATCGATTGTCTGTATGTCATTTACCTAGCTTACTTCAATGAAGTTGAAGAACAAGTACAAGGCACTTACAAAGAGTTCAAAAATGTCTTCAAACGCATCAGATTAAGACCCTTTGCAGTTACCTTAGTTAATTAGTAAAAGCAAGACCATAAACGGATAGAGTCAAAGGACATGCTGAGGTCAGTTCACGGATGGGTTGAGTAATGAAGAGAAGAAACAAGCTGACCAAAGGACTCTTTGAAATGACAGGGCATAGGACTTGAGTTGGTCTACACTCTCACCAGAAACTTATAATATAGGTCAATGGAAATGTACATGGCCGACGAAAGTCGAGAGGAAGAAGAGCAGAAGAACCTTGCATTGGAGAGAGCGGAAGTGGAAGGGTTCTCGAAGGGTCCGGTAAACAAATGTTCCAAGGGCCCTCGTGGTTTATAGGCTGGGGGTCTTTGGGTCCAAGAATATCGCTTTCCCATGAGAAGAAGTACGCCTTAAGTGCTAAAATTTGACACGAAAAGATACTTAGGTATCGAAAGTTAGGAAATTGACATTTAAATGCCACTTTTTTTTTTAAAAAGTGGAGACACTTAAGTGCTATATTCGGCGAATCCCACCGAAAATCTTACATGATGATTTTTTATTATTTTTCTCGCCTACATGACTCGCCGGAAAACCGACTCAGCAAAGAAATGTAAAAACGACATCGTTTTGGCGCGGATTTGAATTTTAATATAAAAATTAATTAAATTAAATTATAAAAAAAATTAATAAATAAATAAATTATAAAAAAAATAGAGGAAGGGAGGAAGAAGGTGGTTAAGGGCTGGCTAAGCTCTCACCGCCACCGCCTTCCCGCCATCATCGGGAAGAGCCGACAATGGTGGGCAAAGGGTTGGCTGGGGTCACTGGCCAGGGCCTGGCTACCCCAGCCGACTGGCGGCGAGGGTCACGGCCCTCCCACAAATCCGACGAGGGTCGACAACCCTCACTCGGCCAAGCCAAGGGCCGTTGCCAGCTCGAGACAAGTCCTCGCCGCCCATTGGCCAAGGTTGCTAGCCCCTAGCTAGGGCCCCAAGACCCTGGCCGACTCTCCCCTCACCGTCGTCAACCTTTCCCAGCGACGGCAGGAAGGTGGTGGCGGCAAGGGCTCAGCCCTCAACCGCCTTCTTCTTCCCTCTCTCCCTCCCTTTTTTTTTTGAAAATTTTTTAAATGTTTTAAATAAATTTGATTTTTAATTTAATTTAATTAATTTTTATATTAATTATTTACTAAGTTAGTAGCAAAATAACGTCGTTTTTGCATTTGTCTAGTCATGTTAGCGTGCAAAACGACGTCGTTTTGCACTAACTTAGCTAGAAAATCGTCACGTCAATATTTTGATTAAATTTTCTCGTTATTGACATTAAAGTGATATATTTTACTTCGATTTTGACATTTAAATATCACTTTTCTAATTTTTAATACTTAAATATCTATATGTATTAAGTTTTAACACTTCATATATTGGCACTCATTTTCCACTGTTGGTGCTGCAGGGCTGCTTCAATTGCAGACAAACCAGAAAAGGAGCAGATGCAAATTTGGGAAAACGAAAAGGAGGAGATATCAGCGTCAAATGATTTCATTGGTGTATGTCCTTTCCACTGTCATCCATAAAAATGTCCTCGTCACCAATTTTCGGAAGTTACCTGAATAAAAAATTAGTCAATGAGCTTTCCGAGATCGTCCGGTCGAACCACATCATGGTGCACATGTCTTCTCACCTGTCACATGACCACCGACCCTCAACCTTGATTGGCTCAACGCCCGTACTAACATGACTTGGGTTCAATGGCTAGTCATGCAAAGAGATCTCCACGGCAATAGCTAACCAGACAGCAGTGTACATGGACTGATGTGCTATCCACAGTGGTTAGAAAGGTCGTCCGTCACAAGTCTGCAGAAAAAAGTTGTCTCTTTACAATTAATCACTGCACAATTTGATGGTAAGTTTTCCGGTTTTGCAGGCTCGAGCAGCAGGAAGTGAGAAAAGAGACAAATGTTACAGATATTTGGAATATTTCTCAGAAAAATTTATGATATTTTTCTTGATTTTTCATATTTAGTGAGGTTTTCTATGTCTTCTTCTAATTGTGTATTTAGTTGATTGATACGTTTCTAAATAGTCATATAATAAAACGTATAAATAGACTTATCAACTCTTTATCAGAATATATCAGAATGTACGAAAGTTTCGCATTTTTCTCCTTGGCATTATATCTCTCAAAACCAGCATTCCTAGGAAACCGAGTAGTACATGAGTTAATGAAATATTAATGAACCCCTTGTGTTTTCTTTCTATTGCTGTAGAAGTATTGAACCCTCATGTAATTAATTAATGAGAACAAATTTTTAACGGATAAATGAAGAGAGATGAATTTGGAATTTGAGTATATAAGTTGTGGGAAATCAAATGCGCGGTCATGAGTTGCTTTTTTTAGCAACAGCTCACGGGGAGCTTCTTCTTAACATCCTGGACGATGAAATCTCTTCGCAACATCTTTGATCACCACTAAAATTTGCTTGAAGATTTCCAGAGTTGTATCATCTTGAAAGCCCATTTACATACATATAGCCAATCAACAGCTTATGATCTAAAAGAAATGCAATGACAACAAAATGAAGTATGAATTACTAAAATTGTATTAAATGAAAATAGATCAATATAGATTAATGAGTGTATTTGAGCTGAACTCATTCTTCGACCCATCCAAATCTTATCGTCCTACTTGTTTGATATGTCTATTCTGTTGAGATATGGTTTACACTCCTCATCAATAGGATGACACAATCATCAAGGGTATGAGCTCTACCTTGACGGGGGTTTGAGGGGATAGTGCCCCGCAATGCCAAAAGACTTTCTAGTTCAAGCTTATATTTTATTGATAGTTTGGATTTGAATTTATGGATGACTACTATATATATTATTTTTCCTCTTGTACATTGAGGAATGTAACAGAAATGTGTGATATACTAATTATGGTGGAATCATCAACTAGACGTAACTTTAATTTGAAGTAAACTAAGATAAAATTTTGCGTCTCAAATTCTTTTTCCCACTTTCACTCTTTCTCTCTCTCTCTCTCTCTTCTTCTTCTTCTTCTTCTTCTTCTTCTTTGTGATTGTGCGGCGAATCCTAACATATTCCTATATTAGATTATGTCCAATTCAAAGATTGAGTGATTAAAGAATGAACAACCATGAAATCAATGGAATATACATATGCTGATTTTCATAGGCAACAATATGTAAAACATTGATACCATATTGGTCTTTTCAGACTATAATTTTTACGAAGTGGACTTGCTTAAATCATTCAAACGAAATCTTGAATGTTTTGAGGTTGTGGTTCCTAATAGCATGTGGTTCCACTTGTGTCGGCTTGTCAAATCTTCCATGGGCCATCTGCAAGTGGATAGGTTTTCGGCCAAGATCTCCAGCTCATGTTCTCTTTCTTTACTTCTTGTAACTTCCCACTTATATCCACTTCCATATGTAACCACTCATTTTCTCCTACTTTTACAATAAATGGCACTGGTCCTGAGCAGGACCTTAAACTGCTCCGTGGGGAACCCCAAAGGGAGGGGCTCCACGTACGGATTGGTTGCCCTAAGCAACCCCTTGGCCCCTCTTTGGGGTGCCCCAGCGAGGTAAAACTAACCGGGGTATTGGCAGCTCCCACGCCAATAAAATATATAGTGGCTGGGTATCCACCCGTAGGATGGTCCTGAGTAGGACCTTAAATTGCTCCGTGGGGAAACCCCTAAGGGATGGGCCCCACATACGGATTGGTTACCCTAAGCAACCCCTCAGCCCCTCTTTGGGGTGCCCCGGCGAGGTAAAACTAACCGGGGTATTGGTAACTCCCACGCCAAGAAAAATATAGTGGCTGGGTATCCACCCATAAGACAGGTCCTAAGCAAGACCTTAAAAAAGACTTTGACCACCGGGAATAGTCCGGGTAGAGGCCGGGATCTAGGCCTCGAAAAAGATTCCGGCCCCATTGGCCTGTCCGTCCACACCCTTTACAGAGTTAGGCACAAAAAGCAAAATCCCACTAATATCATGCATAGAGCGTGCATTGAACATGCATAAAATATTAACATCGTTCTCTTATTACTTTTTACGAATAGAATTGAATAGATAGCTATATTTGTTCAATTACGAATAAAACCTATGTTAAGTTGCACACTTCAAATTAGAATAAGCATAATTATAATTAAGAACATGCATTGTCAAGTATTAAAAGACAAGTAGCTGATAATGTACATCGACATATGTCTATTCGCACTCATTTACTAAACATGCTAATCGGATTATTTCATATTTTGGAGTTCATTTGACAATTGGGTAAATTCCACAAATTAATCCCTAAGGTTAACGTAGTTGGTTGGGTTATTGGAGAATTATAACTCAAAAACTAAAGGTCACTCGTTTGAATCTTACGATACTTTGTACAAATTGCTTTGGGTCAAGGCGCTTATGTAATACCGGTCAAAGATATATGGCTTTAATTGATTCATGAGATTTGTAGAATGTTTAATAATATTTAGATGGTCGGTATTCATGCTCATACATTTAGATTATGGAATAGAAACATGATAATTGAATCCTAACATGTTATATTCATGAAAAGTCTCTACATTGAATAAGTAATTCATAATCAATTACCTACCCTAAATCTACTAATGCTTTGATGAAATTCTAATCAAGTAGGGTAGTCTTGAAGTGAGAGTTTGGGGCACGTGGTATTTCCGGAAAGACCAAATATACCCTCCTCATGCATGACGTGGAGGAGAATGTACGTCCAGCCTGCAACTTCTCGTGCATTATTGCAGCTATGCAAAAGAATAATAATAGAATACAAGAAGAAGTGCTGAGAATCTGACAGCACCATGTGATGCCGTCTGACTCTTCCAATGGGTCGTATGGTCCTTATCACATGGCGGGAAGGGCAACACCCAGCTCGCCAAGTGGCACCACCGGGGTTAACTGTGGAACCTGCATCAAGCTCATCTACCACCCCATATTCATCCACAGCAGAGAGAAAATTGTGGGATGTGGATCCACTTATTTGAGCACCGTTAGAACCGTGGCCTTCTTTTTTGTCCTCTTGTCGGAATTCTGATTGAGTTTCATCTTTGTTTTTTTAATTTATCGCAAGCACCATTCACAACGCAAACATTGATCTGCGCCTCGGATATTTGGCCAGACATATATGGCGTAGGAGAAATTATTGAGTGAGTCTTGACTGGAGATTTATGCAGCGATGAATTTGTTGACATGCATTTCAAACGTGCATGAAATTAAAAAAGGAAGACGATGGATACAATGACCGCGTTATACATATGCGAATTCCATGACATCGGATACAAAATTGGTGGGTCTGCATCCACCCGAGCTATGGCGAGCAACGGAAATTGCACCTTGTTGTTACATATAGATAGACAAAAAAAGGAAAATAATAGTCGACACGAGTGCTGTTCGTACCATGATTTGGTCGTGGGATTATGAAGACAGTAACTTATAATGGAACGTGGTGGGGAAGTACTTGGAGGACTATATTATATGTGGGGTAATTAGTACTAAGCTGGAAGTGAACGAATTGATTCAGGACAGGGGGATTTCTAGGAGAGAGGAGCCCTATGAGGAGCTCCTTTTCTCCTGTTGCTCAGAGACAAAACAATCCCAGAGATGAGTTTATTATCACTTCTTTTGTTTTTCGTTTTTACCATTGTCGTTGTTCTCGTCGTTGTCATTTGATGGGCATCATGTGAAGTTCCTACTGTATTGCACTTGGCTTCACTACTTGTGCATGACGTTGAGTTATGGTCCTTGTACTGATAATCAAGATGATGCATTAAGTGGTGATCTTCGTCCAGGAGCGATGAACTTGGCGTGGCTTGGCCATGATCGATCAACACCTCGGATGAGCTATCCATTCTTAAATCCTCAAAGTTCTGAGTGACTGTGAAATCCGCCCCATCAAAACTGTAGAGGATGCTAGACAGATCTCCGCCTCGATCCAACAGATGATCCACCTATAGAGAGAGTTTAATCAGTCGTTTTGACCTAAAAGACTAAGTTATTAATTGAATGTATGATTCGATATATTCAGATTCCGTAGCAGCTTCAAACATGGCCGTCAGTAAGTTTTTATGTGTGTCTACCTAGTCACTTCTGTGAACTCGAAGAACATGCACTAGCACTTATAGAGTCTCAAAATGTCTCCAGCACGCGAGGTGAAGATCCTTCGCGGTTATCTTAGTTACTTGGTCAAAATAAATGTTATATGGATATAGTTAAAAGACAAGCTGAATTCAGTTCACAGATGCGTGGGGTAATGAAGAGAAGAAAGAAGCTGAGAAGAGACTCTTTGAAATGACTAGGCAAAGGCCTCTAGTAGGTCCACACTCTTACCATAAACTTGCAATGTAGATCAGTAGAATGAACATGGCCGATGAAAGTCGAGAGGAAGAGAGCAAAAGTACCTTGCATTGAAGAGAGCAGAAGTGGAAAGGTTCTTGAAGGGTCCTGTCACAGTGGAAGCAAATATTCGAAGGGCCCTTGTAGTTCCTGGACTGGGGTCTTTGGTTCAGGAATATCACTTTCCCACCGTTGATGGTGTAGGGCTGTTCCAATTGCAGACAAACCAGGAAACACTTTATAAAAATCGAAAAATAAAAAAGAAGAAATCATTATCTAATGATCTCATCAATGCATGTCCTTTTCTCTTCACGGCCATCCATTCCGAGGGTTTCGTCATGTCCTGTAAATTCGATTTTTGGAAGTCAAAGTTTAGTGTTACCTGAATATGGGAACAGTCAATGAGCTTTTCTAGATCGTCCAGTCGAACCACATCATGGTACACATATCTTCTCACCTGTCACATGACCACCAACGCAGATCTTGACTGGCTCAATTCCCATATTTACATGACTTGGGTTCAATTAAACACGACTACTAAGGCTATTCATGGAAAGAGATCTCGAAGACAGTCATTTGATTGTTTAATTACTTCATCGGGAGATCTTTCGAGGGGGTTAGGAGCAAAGAAAATTAGAAAATGATAACATGGTATCTTTGTCATCAACCAGACAGTAGTATGTATAAACTGTGGTGCTAATGAGGTTGTTCCATCATAGGTATGCAGAAAAAAATTCTCTTCATACTAAATCGCTGTAGAATTTGATGGTAAGTTTTCTAGTTTTCCAGGTTCGAACGAGAGGTGGACAAAGACAGGCAACCAACCTTCCAGGGGAGCCAGTAGGAGATGAATTCATGATATGTTAGTAGACCCTTTGCGCTTATTTCTAATAATTAATTAGAACAAATTCTTTGAGAAATAAAATGAAGAGAGATGAATATGGAATTCGGGTACAAAAGTTGTAGCAAATTATATGGGGGGTCAAACTTCAAGTTTCTTAAAAGTTGTGCTAATTTCTAATAATTAATGAGAACAAATTCTTTGAGAAATAAAATGAAGAGAGATGAATATGGAATTTGGGTATAAAAGTTGTGGCAAATTATATGGGAGGTCAAACTTCGAGTTTCTTTTGAAAGCAACAGCTCAGGGGGAGCTTTTGCAGGAAAAAAGAGAGTAGAAGATGCGTCTTCCATAAATGGTAAGAAAACCTACGCAGAAGAGGGTGAAGCCAAATAGACCTATGGCCGTTTTGTGCGACTTAACTGGTTCAAGAGGTCAAATTTAAGATTTGACCAATGATTCACGGAAATTGGTCTTGGAAGCAAGTTTAGAATGATCAAGTATGAAGGACTGATGAGCTCTAGCTATAGTAGATAGAGAAAGTAAAAGAAGTTTGCTATAATGAACAAGTAACATCAGTATTAAGTGCGAAAGTAGAGAATGAATATAAGAAGATGCATGGCATGGCAAGGATGTGTGTGTGTGTGGGTGTGTGAGAGAGAGGGAGAGAGAGAGAGAGAGAGAGAGAGAGAGAGAGAGAGAGGAACCTGAAGGAGAGGGTGAGAAGGGTGGGAGGGGAGGCAGTGAGTGCAGAGGCTGAAGCAGCAGAGCAAGCAGAAGACATTCTTCTCACTCTTCCTCCTATCCTGGTGCACCGCACAGCTCCCAAAGAACCTCTCTCCCATCAGCCCCTCCAGCCACCTCGGCCTCTCCATCATTCCACCACCACCTCCTCTTCCACGTTCCTCAATTTCGATGATCCAGATTGGCAGCGAGGACGGCGAAGATTCCCAACACTTCCGCAGACACAGAGAGATTGATTTTGGTGTGCACTAGTTTGACTATGTACTTGTGTTTTTATGGCGGGAAGAGAGCCCAAGCCCACCTCCCTCTTGTCTATTTCTTTGTTTTACAACATATGACTCATTCACATGTCATTCGGGTAAATTATTCTTTGGCGACTAGAAACCAATCATACAATTTCCTTAGACATGAGTGCAAGAAGGCATCTCAATTCTTCACATCTCATAATTTGGTGTTCTAGATTACCACGCGCACACGGTTGTGTAATTGATCGATCTATTTTCATAGCACTTTTTTTCTCATCAATTCTAATTATTATTTATGAAATATGTAATTGTCTCAACAGACTAAGCAATGCGTGAGTAGAAACCTAGAGTGGCCTCTCATAATATGTAAATTGCTTACATATAATTGGGTGGCGAATCAAACTTAAATCCAGCGTTTAGTCCATAGTTGACAAATGAATTTATTTGTTAACTGCTAAGTCAATCTTAGTATATTCTATGTTTATAGTTTGCTGTTTATTACGTGAAAAACAAGGTTTTTTTTTTTTTTTTTAAATCTTTTGGAGAAGTAACCTAACTTTTACCGCTCCCCAAATAGAGAACATGGGATAGCGACTCCCCGTAAAGGTGATTTATAGCTCTTAAGCACTTTCAAGGACATCACGAATTATTTTTGATGTAATTTGGCAGCTCAGCTCACAAAAAGATATTTGAATCTTGATGACGAGACTAATGAGGCCATCACAAAATGTCGGCGATAAGACTGATCAAACATCAGCGAATGACAACGAGGGAGAGACCAGCAATTCATGAGATAACTGCTCTAAGGAACAATTGAAGTAGATATGAGATTACGACAGACAAAGGATGATAATGTTTCTGTTGAAGATGAATCATTGTGGCTACTCTCGAGAATAAAGTTTGATGGATGAAAAACAAAGACCAACGACAATTGGTGATGGTCTGAGTTTTAGAGTAGAAACAATGATGCAAAAGCATGGTTCCTTTTTTCTTTTTTTTCTTGATAGCGAGAAGAAAAATAAAATTAGGGTTTTAACTTAGATCTCTTTCTTAGTGACTGATATTATATAAATTTTTGTGGGACTAATAATATGGACTCATAAGTGAAGGTATAGCTTAATAGTTAAATATTTTATTGGTGAAAAACTAAGTTCTCATTCAACTTGAGTTGAGGACACATACAATCGTGTCATCCACACCAAACGCCTCGAATTCTGAGAACCTGTAAGCTGTAACATGCCTGAAATGTCCTGTTCTTCTGAACTTTCTCTAGGATTCTCCCCAGGTTCTCTTTTCCATTTGTTTTCTAGTCAGGATTTGTATTTATACTTAATTCCTCGAATTCCTAGAAGAGGCGTTGGATGACTCAAACCACCAGACTCTAGCATTTCATTGTCCATTGCTCTTGAGAAGCGTGCTTTGTTTTTATTCATTCTCAAAGCAATTTGCTTGTGGCTTTTTATCCTAGTGTTTCCCAAGGATGATCAAAGTGTTTTATGATGAGATTAGCTATTCCGGTTCTTCATAATATAAGGAAATACTACAAGAAAAACTGGAGATATTACCAACTACCAAAGAAATTTTTAATTCTGAAAAGCTTTTGGTCACAGGAAGTGTCAAAAGGCCAGCAATTGCAATCAACTTCCATGATCCTTCCTTATATAAGGACAAATATTATAAGGTAAAATTGTGCCAAATATCGATCCGCAAAAGGGGTTCAAGGTTGGTAGTAATCGTTAAATGTTCCTCTGGGATTTAAGTATGCGATGACCATAAAATGAAATTGTGCGTGACTTGTGAACGTCAGAATCTCTCTCAATCATAAATCTCATTGTCTAAAGGGCACGCCCTAGACAAGCAAAGAGGGCAGCACTAACGACTGACCTCAGCCACCTGAAATTTGCTTTCTCCCTAATGGTTGATTGTAATTCCATTTACATAGTTGCTCCCGGCAACACCTTCAAAGAAAAGCACTATAACCTAAATGAATTAACATGTACAATCATGGAAGATTGCCCCAGGCTTACTACACTCCCCTTGTTAAGCAAGTATTAACAAGCAGCTCATGATTGGTCCTGCACAAGAAGTGTCATATTACAGCAAGCAACCTCATCACCTTTAAAAAAAAAAAATTTACACAATGACTTGATTTACATACCTCACAAACCATCTTGAGCATCAAAACAACCAGGAAGAGTTTGTGACGTGAAACAAAGATGGCCCTGAAAGCATAACATGAGCATGGTTAGCCAACCACAGACATAACTGAGATCCACCAATGGTATCTAAAAGAATTACTACCTTCCATTGATTGAAGTAGTGCAATTGATAAACAGAATGGACAGAAACAACAGTGCTTTTTCCACTAAAACTGAAATTCTCACCGACAGAACATCCTAAGAATAAGCAGTCGCTAAGAATGAAATAAGACAAGTAGGCTCGACTACTCGCTTGACCAAAGCACTTGAGTGTCAAGTGAGTAAGGTTGAAAACACCATCATCTAAACAATGCTTCATACCAGTCCTTCCATGGTATGTTCATCGTTGAGGTAATTGACGAGACTGATGACTACCGCTTTTAACTGTCCCTGCAAACAAGATAAGAAATAAAACACTATAAATTGTAAGTAGATTCAATATACTAAACAAAAGGATAACAACTGAGATGTGATATACCATTCCCTGCCCAACACGCTACCAACCAAAATAGCCATCAAGAGCTGGAGCTCTTGAATCTAGTCTTTCCTATAAAGATAGAAGTCAACACCCAAACTGTGAAAACAGCAAAGATTCCCACGAAATGAGTTGTACTAGGTCGGACCATCCCATCACATCATTATTGTTGCTATTCAGTTACTCCATATGATGCCTCGCATGCTTTCCTGAGCATCATAGCATTCAAGTGCTGGTGCTTCTAAACTTGATGATCCCTAAAAAGAGCACAAAACACATGCTGTCACGCCTCACATATATCACTGACCAAACAAAAAATACAGTTAGCTATGCCAAAGCTAACTATTTGATGCCAGCTATTATTTGTCCCAGTAGCAAAAAACTCCGTTTGTCTTTGCTCCTAGAAGTTACATGACTAGGCACTTTGAGAAGCATTTTTCCCTTAAAGGTTTTAACAAACAAAGAAAAGTTACATCAAAGAACGTTACAGCCATGCAATTATCAAACCTCTCCCTCTTTTGATGAGCTATTCTTCTTATCTCTCTTGGATGTTCTGTTGCCTTTGTTCACATCTTCAAGGTCCTGAAGACCAAGACGTGGAGAATTGGAATCCATTGACTGGGTTGAATTATTTATGCTCTCACATTTTCTTAAAGCTTCTTCAAGTGCCACAGATGCAAAAGCATAACTCTCTTGAGATAAAGATCCTTCATCACCTAAATAAAATGCCTGTCGACACAAATCATTGTAGCGGTCAGTCCTGGACAGAATAATAGATGAGCTCTGTCTCGACAACGCTATACTCTTTGGATCCTTTGTCCACCGTCGCAGTATATATTGGGATGGGATATTATGCACACCAGATATTTGCAGAACAATCATCGTGTGTCTACAAAGAAAACCGTTCAATTCAAATGAGCGGCACGAGCAAGAAATGTCCAATGTTCTTTCACTTCGACCCACAATAAGATCTCGGTTCTCCTCGAAATCTTGAACCTTGAAGCTTTGGATGTCTCCATCTTCACTTTCTTTCCTGGGGTGACAAGCAACAACTCCTAAGACCTCAACCTGAAACTTTTTGAATACCGCATGTGTATATGTAGCTGCCATTTGCTTCCCAAAAGGTGACGGGGACTTCAATCCAGGCTGCTTATGCCAAGATTCGAAGTCTGCTTTTGCTTCCTCTTCATACTTCTCTTGTAAAATAGTTTTGTATTGCTCCAGGAACTCTTGGAACGTAGTTTTCCTTTGCACGTGCTTGTCAAGGAAAGAAATTGTACTGTCTGACCGTTGCACTGTAGACATTCCTGCCAAAAAGATGCCTTTCATGTATGTTGGGGCCCACCGATGACGATCTTCATATGCTGAACGGAACCATGAATTATCTCCTAGATTGAATATATCAACTATTTTTCTCCATCTCTTCTCAAACTGTTCAGCTGTACATGACTCAGAGATGCATTTGTGGAATTTCTTTGTGAAATTGCCATCTTGCTTAATCGTGTAACTGACCTTCTCTGGGACCTTACTTAAAATCTGCCATAAACAGAAACAATGTTGAGATTCTGGTAAGACCTCAGCAATAGCTTCTTTCAGGGCTTCCTCTTGGTCAGTGAGTATGACTTGTGGAGCATGTCCACCCATTGCTCTACGCCAGGCCCGCATCAGCCAAACATATGTTGATTTGGTCTCATCTACCAGAAATGCACACCCAAGCAAGAAGGACTGACAGTGATGGTTTACACCAATAAAAGGAGCAAATGGTAACCTGTATTCGCTTCTTATGTATGTAGTGTCAAAGAAGACCACATCGCCAAAATTTCCATAGTCAATCCTGCCTTTGGCATCGACCCAGAAAACATTCCTCAGACGCTGTTCCGGATTCAAGTCTACGGCGTAAAAGAAGTTTGGATTCTGGTCTTGCATTAACATAAAATGATCGAGCATAAGCTGAATATCTCCTTCATCTAAGCGCAAATGCTGATCATTCTTTGGTTGACTCCTAAGGCCACCTTTCTGGCTTTGACTTTTCTTATACCCACTGGACTGTCTAGTCATTGAATCACACATCTTCTTAGTTCTTGCACGGATAGCATGCAGAGTATCCCCATGGCTATCACCCTGATCTGAGTCTCTATGACGCCTGAAATAATATGCTTCATCGCGAAATATTTCATGATTATGCTCCTTTATTAAACTATGAATCACCCATCTTCCATCTTTCCTCCGTTTCACATGCATGCCAGCCTTACAATCTGTCTTTGACCCAAATCGATTAGTCCTACCTCTCTTTTTCTTGACAGGAATTGCCATGATGTCTGTAGTTGAAATTGGTTCTGCCACTGCATCCACTGCAGGCTCCCGCTTGTTACCATACCTAGTACATGCAAATTTTGCATCAATAAATTTGCCAGATATTCTTGAGCGTCGGCTGGCCTTTATTATGGCGGCAAAGCCCACTGACTTTGCATACTCTCTATAGAAGGAGAAAGCCTCCTCCTTGGATTCGAACTCCATGCCGTCATGGGGCTCTGTATTTTTTGAAGAATTTCCAATGACACCCTCTGTGGCATAATTTTTTTCCCTATTGTCTGACGACCTCCTGCCCAAATTTGGGCCATCTTTCTCCCTCTCGACTTCAGAGACCATTGGAGGATTTATTACATGGCCATCTCCAACATGCCCTTCATCACCGCAGTGAATGGTATCTCCATTTGCATTCAACAAAGTAGCTTCCTCATGGCATCCTCCTAAAGGCTGTCCCAGATCTATCCTCATGGAGAAGCTATTTTTTTCTTGAAGAACTCTTTTTGATAATACAACTGAAACTGTTAAAGGAAGAAGGAACTATAAACTTTTGACGTAAAGACTACTATGAAACTACCAAATTGTCCAGATACCATCAGTTAGAATTCGCATCAGTTTTTGACTTAAGTAATCCTAATTGATTCATCCAGAAGAGTAGCTACATATTGGAAAAAGGATGAGTAAATATCACTACATCAGATTCACAAACAAATGTGAACAACTCTTATAAATCACAAACTATGGCAGATGGACAATTGACAATTTAGGGGAAGTATCTAATTAGATTAAAAAGTTCATAAAAGTTACAAAAGGTTATTTTTTGCATAAAGTTGCACCAATATTGAGCGAGGGCCCCCTCTTCCCACCCAGTCCACCAATATCATGTCACAAGTTTTTTTCTTGACATCAATGAGTGTTCAGGACTCTTTGAGCACCCGACTACTCTGTAGAAAGTGTGACAGTCACCCATTCAACACAGGCCAGGTGATAACTGGAAGCACATGGGTCTGTGCACCTAGGAGTAGCCCCAAGAAAATGCTCAACCATAGTAAATCAAACCGAAGCCTTGAGTGAGGAGGACGAACACTTACTACTCAAAGGTCATGTCGTGTCATAAGTTGAAAAGCTTATACAGATTAGAAACTAACCCAACACATTGTGATTCCAAACCCCACCTGCATGACTTTTTCATCACGCTTAGAGCAGGTCCAACTTATTTTCAGGTAACTTTCTACTTACGATGCCGCACAAAGTGCCATAATGAGCAGTTTACATGGACGAAACATATCAAAGCAAACATTTTTCAATCTACTTGAAATTCAACAAAGCCAATCGGGCACATATCAACATGGCACTAGAGCAATCTTCCGAAAATGCAAGGAATGTCCCCAATTCAACAAAAACTCAACTTTATAAAGCATTAGCTGCAAAAGCATTCGCAACCAGTAGAGCCAAAAAGAACTGAACTTTCGATACAGCAGACTCAACAACACTGATCGTACTTCCAACGCAATCAACACTTCGTTCCACCCTCTCGCCTTCCTAACCTTCGCCAAATTATAGACTACAACGCACGCTCCTCAGGCTTTGAAATTCATAACGAGGAGACCCAGGACGACCAAAGCAACGAACACGCAGCGGCGTTCCGCAAATTCGACTACCGAAGAACAATTAGCTCTCTCTCTCTCTCTCTCTCTCTCTCTCTCTCTCCAGACTACTTCACATCATCAGTTCCGCAGATCAAACACGACACGCAGCAAAGAAACAGAGAAAGCGGAAACCATGGAAGGAGACGTACAAGTTCGCGAATTGAGCTGCTGCTGCTGCTGCTCGGGGAGGGAATCGAAGGCCCGCCGGAGCTTCTCCCGACCGAATGCCGGCAACTTTCCCTCGGACCGGGCGAGAACTGCCGAGATTGCGATGTCCAACGTCGGAAAAAACGAACTTCGTCAAGACAAAAGCAGCAGAACAGAGAGAGAGAGAGGAGCTGCAGTAAATAGTGATGTTGCCATTTGGGCCTCGCTGGGCTCTGGAGGCCCATAGAGAATGCAGCCGGCCCATTTTTCCCCAAAAAATGGAGTTGTTCAGGCCCAGATCTTGGTGGATTCTTACATGAGAATGAGTCCCTTCTTGCACGTATTCCCTTTTTAATTTTCTCTCTAATTGATGATTAGTAGAGTAATTATTGGGTACACCGTCAGTGCGGGGGAAAAAAAAATACACGCGGGTTATTTTAATTCGTTATTAGATTGGCGAGAGCGATAATACAACTCTCGAATTAAGGATAGGTAATAAGACCGCCTATGGTAAAGTGTTCTTTACGTCGACGACATTGTGTGTCGGTTTTTTCCTTGATAATAATGAGAAAATTTGTCGGCACGTAGCTTTCGAGCGACTAAGTTGGGTCATTTTGTCTGGTCGTGATGATGGTGGGAGTGCGACCTAGTTAAAGGTAGAACCTGCCTTGGTAGTGAACTTAAAATGAGGGGGTTTTGTGCGTGCCATCGTGCGCTTTTTGTCCTTTAGGTTGGTAAAGGGGTTCTATTTTTCTCGAGCTTTCTGCGGGCATTTCCTGCGTCTTCCTCATCAGCCGTGCGCCTCCCCAATTAATAATAATAATAATGCTTAAGCAGTGCTGACTCGTTTTAGCCAACGGTTTTATGTTCCGTGTAATGCAATACAACGCCGACGGCCAGATGTTCAGTTGCATCGACCGTGAGAAAAAAAAAATTTCGTGGACTCAGTAAAACTTTATTAATGACACGCGTGGAATTGCATAAGATACAAAATTATCTGTGATCGAACATCACTCGCTTCGGACGGCAAATGTAAGAAGCCACCAACAGGCGCTCGGTGACTACAGCATGATTAGAACATGATCATCATTCTAGTGAATTGAATGGCATTTTCACTAATTATTATCGATGCAGCTAAAATAACCCAAGATGAATTCATTAGCGTTCAAACAAAAGTGGATAATTTGATGAAGGTAATAAAGGGTAAGTTTGGTTCGGCTTTGCAAATGAGTTTTAGGGAAATGCAAATGCCTTCGACCTAAAACTCGTTGGGGAAATGTAAATTGTGTTTAATAAAAAATTCTTTACAAAGCTACTTTATCCTAAATAGTATTTGGTAAATATTTTTTTTACAAAGGGCTTTTTGGTCTATTGTTTAAAAAAAAAATCAAAACCCTTTGGTGATGCCGCGCAACCTTAGGCATCGCAACCCAAGTGGCCAATCAAGGTTGCATGGCCTAAGGCCTCGTTGCTTGGGTTGCCATACTTGAGGTCGCGCAACCTAGGCGGTCATCACACTACTTCGCTAGCTTGATCTAGCCTCGTCAACAGCCATTTCTAAAAAAAGATGAATAGTAACAAGGGACAAAATCGAAAAATTGAAGAATTGGTGAGAATAGTTCTGGAAGAAGAAAATTTGTTTGAGAATTTAGTCAAAAGCCGAAAGCTCGATCCTAGTAGACTAGGATCGGGCTTTCGGCTTTCTTAAGGTCGGGATTCGACTCAAAAGCTCCTTGAAATAATTTACCAAAAATATCCCAGTATTTCTCTAATGGGCTGGGCTTTCGGCCTTGGGAAAGCTGAGCCAAACCGAACGCATCCTAATAGTGGCAGATTTTGTAAGCCCAATCCATGACGGCCCATGCCCATGTCCGGGCCCGGCCCGTACCGACCCGTGAAGCGGAAGACCGCCCCTATGTACACGCCGTGACGCGAGCGTCCAGCCCCGGTCAACTCCCCTCTTCGACACGCGCGGCCTCAGCGCGTCCTCTTCACGACCCTTTGCTTAATCCCAGGTAGTACGCGTCGCCGACTTCTTACGGTAAAATGAGAAATATCCCAAATCCCAAAAATCAAAAATCCCGATTTCAGCGCTCCCCCCCCCCCCCCCCAAAAAAAAACAATTTTAATCCCGCAAAAACACCCCATAAAATGCCATTTAGATCTAATAAATAAATAACTAAATAACCGATAAGGAAAATAAAAAGAGATGGGAAAAATACAGTAAGCGCACTACCTGGTTTTGAACAGTGGGAGATAAATTAGAAAGTGCATCCCAAAAAAAAAATGAAAAAATAAATAAAAAGAATTAAGAAAAAGTGGGGGAGGGGAGAAGAAATTCCGGAAGAGAAAGACTTGCAAGGGAGAGAGAGCTGTTTCCATTGCCAGTCTCTCTCTTTCTCTCTCTTTCTCTCTCTCTCTCTAAGACTGAAAAACCAAGAAGAAGCCAAGCCCCTTTTCTTGAATTGGAAGCTGGGGGACGATGGGATCCATCCGCGGCACGGCCGAGCCCCTCTCAGGTAACAATCTTGATCTTCCGATTCGCCCTCCCGTTGACCAAGTTTGAATCTTTCCAGCTTCTTTGAGCTCGATCCGTGTGGTCCTCTGATGGGTCTTCACCACCTGGGGCTGCGGAATTCTCGGGGTCGTCGTGGAGGGGGTGGGGAGTTGCTGATTGGGTGTGTCGGATTCGATGCTCTAGAGCTCTGCTTAGGGTAGCTGTGTGCCCGATTGTGCGGTTTCTCGGTGCCGAGTGAACTCGGATGATGGGCGATGTCGAGTCAAATCCGTTCTTGATTCGGAGGGGATCGCGTCACCGGGGGGGTCGAGTTTTCGGTTCGCTGCTCTTTCGTTTAGTGGCGATCGGCATCGGATGCTGAACTGTTGGGGTTTTGGTGGGATCAGTCAGTGAAGTTATCCCCCTTTTGATTCGACCCGTGCTAGATAATTCAGGGATCCGTGATCTTTGGCTTGATGTTATGGTTCTTCTTTGAAACTGGGTGTGTCCCTGTTTTGGGTTGGATCCGACTCTTCATGATCCTGTGCCTTGGAAAATGATAATTGGAATCCGAGGCTCACTGGAATGAAATACCAGTTTGAGGTGGTTCTTTCCCGAATCGATTGTAGGAGATGTACACTACGCAGGATGAGTTTATGATTTTCGATTAAATATTTTGACGTGAGCCCCTTCTTATCTTTTATTTGCACCATCATTTCAAGATTCGATAAACCATTCGAGGAGCTCTCTGTCTTTACTGTATTAGCTAACACTTTGCTTTCTCGGGTTGATTTTCTTTTTCTTTCTTTTTTTGAGCTAAAAAACTAAAACGGCTCTTCTCCGTTATCGATCTCAAGATTTAGTGCAAGCTTCAGTACCTTGTTAAATTCCATTAATCCTTGGCATGAGAAGTAGGCTGTATAAAGTATGCATTGCAGTTAGCTGGATCTGAAATTCTTCTTTGTATGTGCTAATAGAGATGAAGGTCAGGAGTATGGCTTTGGATGCTCCCCTGGTAAAATTGAGTTGAATGGAGAGAAATTTCGAAAGAGGGACAATGAACCAGCAGAAGGGCCACGAACAGTTTCGATATGCAAATATAGATCCTCGAAATCCGGGGCTCGGCTCTACTAATCAGACTTTCTTCCATGATCCAACGAGTACTATCAACACCAATATGCGACCTCCAGATTACAACATGTCTGCTGGAGCCAGACCAGTTCTGAACTATTCGATTCAGACTGGTGAGGAGTTTGCGCTTGAATTTATGCTCAACCCCAGGCAACAGCTCATTCCACCAGCTCAAAGGGATCCTAGTAGCACATCGGGCTATATGGATCTAAAGGGCATCCTTGGTATATCTCATACGGGTTCAGAAAGTGGATCAGACATTTCTATGATCAATTCAGTAGAAAAAAGCTTTGTACCAGAATTTGAAAGAAAGAGCTCCTTGGCTAATGAAGAGAGAAATTACCACGAGTCCTTGCGGTCTGTACCAAGATCCACCTCGCGAGGTAGTAGCAGTAGACTCATTGATAGTTCCCTTTCGGGATCTGGCGATTGTACATCTGCGCGAGTGAAGTTCCTCTGCAGCTTTGGTGGTACAATTTTGCCCCGCCCAAGTGATGGAAAGCTTAGGTATGTTGGTGGCGAGACTCGAATTATTCGGATAAACAAGGATATTTCTTGGCAGGAACTTACGCAGAAAAGTTTGGCAATTTATAACCAACCTCACACTATAAAGTATCAACTTCCGGGTGAGGAACTTGATGCGCTGGTTTCTGTATCTTGCGATGAGGATCTTCAGAACATGATGGAGGAATGTAATGTGTTAGAGGATAGAGGGACTCAGAAACCTAGGATGTTCCTTTTCTCCGATAATGATCTAGAGGATGCTCAGTTCGGCATCAGAAGCATTGATCGGGATGCTGAGGTCCAATATGTGGTTGCGGTGAATGGCATGGATTCAGGTTCAAGAAGGAATTCAATGGCTCTAGCAAGTGCCTCTGGCAATAACTTGGATGAATTAGTAAATCTAAATCTTGAAAGAGAAGCTGGTAGATCAGCTGGGGCTACGACTGATCCTTTCAGAGTAGATGCACCTACGTCCAGTGTTCAGTCTTCTCAAGTGGTGCCGACAAACTCAGCTAGCAATTATGAGTCTAATTCACACTCTTACCAGCGGCAGAGAGTTAATCATGGAGAAGCTAGCCAACATGCTTTATCTGCTGCTCAACATGCTGAGAGTTTCTCGGATTTGGAAGGAAAGGGAACTATTTCCTCATCCGTCCAGTTCTTACCTGGCCAAGGATCTACTTCTTCTAATTTCGTGCCACATGTGGATACTGTAAATGCAATTCCTCCCACTGTAAATCCAGTAGCAACGGGAGGTTTGAATGAAGAGCATTTAGTCAGTGGCCAGCGCGCACAGGATATAGAAGCACCTGTGAGGGACACCAAACTGAAAAGAGACAGCTCCGGGAAGAAAACAAATGGACCCGATAAAGTTCAGCCCCAGCCCCTAGAGAAGGAAACTAAATTTGAGGAATTGAAAATGAAGAGAGAGGGCTCTATGCAGAAGATAGATGAGACTCAGATTGAGAACATTGTTTCCTCTAAACCCAGTGAGGGCCCTGTCACAGGATACACCCACCGGGAAGACGCGTCTGGTGCTAAACTGGCCCCTGAGCTAAAGAGTCCCTTGCCCAAGGCAGTAAGTAAGAGGCCTCAGGAAACTGTACAGAGCTCAATTGACCCTGAAGATGCGAGGGAAGGGAAGAAGAATCATGAGGATGACCCCTTCTATGCATCGGGTGGAGCGTTCATGGGTAATGGGGGATCTGAGGCAGATCCAACTGAGCTGGGCTACGTAGAGCCACCTTCCATGCCCCAGCGAGTATTTCATTCTGAACGAATCCCAAGGGAGCAGGCAGAGTTGAGCCGTTTGTCAAAATCTGATGATTCTTTTGGATCTCAGTTTCTGATTACTCAAGCGCGGTCTGATTACTCACAGTCAACCGCAGAGGCAATTGAGAAGCTGCATGATGGAGACATGGCTTCTCAGGCTGAGCACTTTAAGCAACTTCCAAGGCATGTAGAATCTGCTTCTTCAGACAATTTCAATATGGACAGGCGTATGGCTGAAGAGGTGCTTGAACCAATGCCGCGGAAAACTGAATCAAGACCTCTAAATTCTGCAGATGACCACGGAATGACCCAGGACAAAGAGAAGTACAAGGAAATGATTGTTGGGGCTAAAGATGCAGCTGGTCCTCAACATCAAACATCAGGTCGAGTAAATCCTGGTTTGCACGCTGACAATTCATCCTTGAGGCCATCTGAATATCTCTGGGATGAAGTAACACCAAACAAGACCAGTGGAAAAACAGCAAAGGCTCATGCACAGCCTTTGACACAGACTGTCGAGCCTTCAGTTAGCGTTAGCAACCCAGAGCATGGTGATATATTAATTGATATTAATGACCGTTTTCCTCGAGATTTCCTGTCTGATTTATTCTCAGTGGCAAGGCGTTCTGAGAATCTCTCTGATGTTAATCCTCTGCATAGTGATGGAGCAGGGTTGAGTTTGAACATGCAAAATCATGAGCCGAAGCATTGGTCTTACTTTCGAAACTTGGCTCAAGACGAGTTCGTTAGGAAGGATGTTTCTCTTATGGACCAGGATCACATTGGCTTCTCAGCTCCACTTGGAGAAATCGAAGATAGAGCTCCCATTGACTACAGCTATCCGCCTGTAAAAGCTGATGGAGTCCATGTGGGTGGTATGGAGCCCAGGGTTAACTTTGAGGAGGATATTACCCAAGTGTCATCTGGTGTCATTGGTACAAATGTGAGTAATGTCCATCCAGACTACGGCACTTCCCAGCCCAAGGGGACTGAAAGTATGTTGGATGTAATTCATCCTACCATACCAGAAATGGAATATGAGGTATACACAATTTAAGATCCATGAAAGCCACCTACTGGCAGCTTGTGAATGTCATACCTTTAAATGTATGATACTTTTTGTGAATTTTCAGGATGAAAAGTCAGAAGCTCCTAATATTGGTCAATCCATTGCCGATCTTTCTTTGAGTGACGTGGATATCAGTAGCCTGCAGGTATAATGCTTTTCTTTAGTTCTTCGATGAGATGCAGTGCAGAAAATATCTCATTTCTCCACTTGTGGTTTAACAGTAATGTCTATCTTAAAAACTATCTTAGGGAATTTTTCTCAGGTCGGACTTGCTGGTTCCACCTGTTGCACTGAGAATTAGCTCCAGTCTTGTTGTTTCATTGTTAAACAACCTTTGCAGATCCATAACTAGATTTCATCACGTTTTGGTCCAGTCAATCTGGTCAGTTCCTCATAGCTAATCATAAATAACTGACTAGATGATTGATAGAAGCAATATCCAAATTCCAAATCTGCCCCCTGTAGAATCTTCATGAAGTAGAATAAGTTCTTGGGAAGATCGGAGAAGAACAACTTCTTCCTCCGTAGGGATTGGGCATTAGTGGACATTTTTCATTCTTCACTTGGTCCTTAGTAGTGTTTCCAAAGTCAACACCTAACCAGTTACCTTTGGAGTCGCACTCACATGGGCCTATAAGTTCACTTTCTTATATAAGATGAGTCTGTCAATAGTTTGATAGAAGTATATATAATTAAGCCAGTTCAATCGGATCACTGCTTGAAATGTTGAGGTAGAGAAATCACCTATTTATTGGAAAAGACAAAGGAAAGGGGAAAGAATGGCACATGAGATGGAGCAGGGATTGAACCCCTGCCATATTGGGAAGTTGAGGAGATCTTTACCACTTGGACATAGCACTTCCTCATTTAACAAGCGCAAGTTATTTTGTTTTGGAGAAACAGCTGACCTTGCTAACTGATTTGTCAAAAGAGGGAGCTTAGTGTGCTTGCCTCATGCAACGTGCTTTACTCAACTTTTGTTTCAGCTGCCTGATATTCTAAGTATAGATATGTGAGTATCTTATGACGTTATCAAAAGCTGAACCCACAGTTCAAATGAATTTTCTTCGGTTGTTCTGATTGGATAAACAACAAAAACCTCCTCAGTTTTTCTTCTGGTCTTGTTTCAAAGCATTGAGATATTTTTCTTTATAGTATTGGCTGCTGAGGGACATCTTGCTGAGAAAAATCTTTATAGTTCAGATCATTATTATGGTTTTTATTTTTGGGACAGAAGATAGGAAACTATGGCTGCTTTTGTACTTGAAGGGAAAACAGAGATTGCTTTTTCGGAAAATTTATTTCAGTCTGAAGTATTATGAATGTTCAGTTCCAACAGTTGTATGTATTCTAATTCAGGCAAATCTGTTACTTGATATGTTGTTTGCTAATCCTGCTATGATAACGTGATAGAATCCAATTCTGCCAGAATACTGTAGATGGAAATTGAATATTTTACATGCAAGCCACACTCACCTTTTCTTGTTATTGTGAACATTCATATGTTGAAGGATCAGTTTTTGCTTATCTTCTCCACGCAAGTGGAATCTTTGTGAATATTGTCTTCAATTTGTTCCAGAAGGTGTGAAAGTTGAATGCTGGTGGGGAATTATTTAGGTGCTGAAATAGAGTATCCGTATATCTTGAAGTTCAATGAGATGACTATGAATTGAGTGGACGTTAATTTCAGTTCTGGTGCCAATGTCATCTCTCAAAACTCAGTCTACTAGTTTATCACCATTAGCAACACTATGATATAATTTGTTACATTAACGTAGCGGCATATCATTATTGTTAAGTAAATTACTAGCTGGCAGTTTAGACATCTATAATGCTTATTCCTGTGTGAGCATCACTAATATAAGGTCAAAGTGTCAAAATTCTCCGTATAATCTACAGCTTTTGTTGTCCGAGAACATACTCTTTCTTCGAACAGAAAGAAAACCCTGGCATTTGTCAATGTTTATTGATACTTTTATTTGGCACTGTATCAGATTATAAAGAATGAAGATCTGGAAGAACTGAAAGAATTGGGTTCTGGCACATTTGGGACTGTTTACCATGGGAAATGGCGTGGAACGGATGTTGCAATAAAGCGCATTAAAAAAAGCTGTTTCACTGGCCGTTCATCAGAGCAGGAGAGATTGGTGAGCATTCTCTTGCTTACTAGTCTGTTCTTAGTAGCTACACTTTCTCGTCTGTGATTTTTATGCCCTTAACAAGGGAGAACAGGGAGAACAGGACATCTTGTCTTTTTATTTCTACATTCAAAATAATTATGTCTTATTATTCTTTTAGACAGTGGAGTTCTGGAGGGAAGCTGATATTCTCTCAAAGCTTCATCATCCCAATGTGGTGGCATTTTACGGGGTTGTTCAGGATGGCCCAGGAGGAACACTGGCTACAGTGACCGAATACATGGTTAATGGTTCTCTAAGACATGTTTTGCTTTGTAAGGACAGGTAATCCAAATAAACATTTATAAGGTTTTCTACACTGTTGCACTGGACAGAGGGAGATATAATTTTTTACCATTCTTCTCAATGTTTTGTGAACACAGGCTGCTTGATCGTCGTAAGAGGATTATCATTGCTATGGATGCAGCATTCGGAATGGAATATTTGCACTCAAAGAACATTGTACATTTTGATCTGAAATGCGATAACCTGCTCGTCAACCTGAAAGATCCAGCACGTCCCATTTGCAAGGTGATTTAATAAGTTCAGCTCAATATTCACGAGATTCGTTTAGTTTGATGAAAGAGGTTTGTATCAGTCGGTTGCCTTAACTTGTGCAGGTTGGTGATTTTGGCTTGTCAAAAATCAAAAGGAATACTTTGGTTACTGGTGGCGTCCGGGGAACCCTTCCATGGATGGCACCTGAGTTGTTAAACGGTAGCAGCAACAAGGTCTCTGAGAAGGTATGGGTGCAATTTTTCCGTTGTTCATCAATCTGACTTTGTCCAGCAAATTGTCTACTTTACCTCCCAAAGAGGATATCTGGGCTACACTTACTGTGCTTTTATATCCTAGTTGATTACTTTACTCATTAAACTTTAAGAAGAACCTTGGTCCAGTAAGGACTCTTATTCAAGTTGTAAAGTCCATCTTCACCAAAACTTGTTAGAAACGTCAATGTTTCGACAAATATAAGCTTGCATGATTTTGTTGGGTGCTTTAGACCTTCTGTACCGAATAAGTTTCCTACTGTCTGTTTGCTTTAGAAGTCTCACAGCAGGGACATGTCTCTCTTGTTTGTGATGTCTTTCTTTCTTGTTTTCAATCATGGACAGGTTGATGTCTTCTCCTTTGGCATTGTCCTTTGGGAGATTCTCACCGGCGAGGAGCCTTATGCCAACATGCATTATGGAGCCATTATAGGTGTGTGGAAGTGGAATATGTATATCTCGCATATGACTTTCTATAGAATGTGTACTCGCCGTGTACTGGCTTAGCTCTAAATATCACTTCTAAGTTGATTTGGGAGTGCCTTGCATGGGTTGAGAGTGGTGGTCCTCTGTGTAGCTCTGTGTTGGTGTAGGAGACTCCCATCATATATAAATTTCACTTTCTGTAGACCTTTGTCGTGGAGAATGTTTAATTCTTCGAGACGAGACGTTGAGAAACCAATATGACATCATATTTTGTAGTTTGATGGGCTCTCTGGTATTTGCAGGTGGAATTGTAAATAACACGCTGAGGCCCCCAGTGCCAAACTTTTGTGATCCTGAATGGAGATTGCTAATGGAGCAGTGTTGGGCCCCGGATCCTGTGGCCCGTCCATCCTTCACAGAGATCGCTCGACGCCTGCGTGCTATGTCCACATCCCAAGCCAAACCACCTACAAACCAAGTCCCCAGGTGATGGATATCAAAGATTGAAAACTCGGCCTCTTTTTCTTTTTGGTTGTTACCATTATTAATCACCATTTGTAATGCCACGAGGTGTTTATAGTGGGGACTCTACAGAAAAGTGTGTATTGTACGGGAAGCAGAGATGGCCTTTGTTCAAAATGCCGGACTTTTGGGTATTAAAGGTGTGTGCATGGCTTGAATGTGTAATTAGACCTTTGGAGAAACCATTCTCTGTACAACTATTATTTTTGTTTATAGTAAGTACAGTTGTCAAATAAAATTATACCCATTTTGCCTTTTACCCTCTCGTTCAAGTTCCATGTTACTACAGCTGTGATGCATCACTTCCATTGCAAGTTATTGAGAGGCAGTGGTATTGTAATTCTAAGACAGAAAAAACAGTCACCATCTCAATCAACATGGAGAATGCATTTCCAAAATGCATTCATGAGTTTCTGTTTTGCACCTGACCCACCTAACTCATTAAAGTCTTTCGAGACACGGTGATGGCTGTAAATCTTCAGTTGCAACAGACAAATTGGTTTGAGTAGTTTTATAATACAGTGAAGCAAAACTTGTGATCTGTGTGACCTGACTCAGGATGGCAAATTATAATGTCCGGTGAGCCCTACTGCGAAAAATAACTTTACAGTTGAGCATATCTAATGAAACTACGGGTAATTGGTCCAAACGACAACATGGATTTTTCTGTGTTAGTGCTTAAGGATTTTCGAAAAGCCTATGTTCGAAATGCTCATCACTTGAAAGGTTGGCGCTGAGAATGTTATTTACCCATCACATTGCAAAAGAATTATCATACATAAAATATCTGGCCAACATTCAAGAGACTCTCATGAGGAACATTAAAAATCGCACTATTTTCCCTGCAGATCTTCCTGAGGAATGCATATACATAATCAACAGTAATCTTCTTGTAGAATCTGGATTCCCTGCTCGCCCTCACAACCGTATTACCCAATATGTGCACCACCCCTGCATCTCTACAACTAGTTAAAAACTCTAATTCATCTATTTCAGTACGATTGCCCATCTGTCCAGACGACATCGTCATACTATTTGGCCGTGACGATGGAGATTTTTCTGGCATGATGGAGTCCATTGATGAAATGGTGAGGTCCACATCGGAAATAGTAGTTTTGGCGTTCTTAGACAGAAAGGCATCTCTCGATTTCTCAGTTTGCTGACCATATATGCTATAATCATCTGAGTCCGAACACCCTTCCATCATTGACTCAAGCCGAACGAAGAGAAAAAGACTATCAAAGAGCTTCCTTTCAAAATCATCATCTTTCTTACGAAGGTCTTTGTATCCATACCTTGCAACGCAGCGGAACATGTGAAAATTCTTGGGTCCAATCCGCTTCACGAGGAACCTCTCTTCTTCAGGAACCATGTACACCGGAAGATCTTTAATACAGACAAATACTACAACAGAATGCATGGCTGGAAGGTTAGTGATGAAGTGGGAAAAGATGCGAGGCACCCCACTTGCAAGTTCTGTGTATACAAGCCCAATGCCAGGGACTCGGACCAGTCCTAAGCTGGGGCCCAGCCCAAGAATCCAGGCCATCGAAACCCGACTATGCATCTCAAACTCATATCGCTTGACCGTGCCGTAGTGCCAAACATACATGATCAGAAGAAATGCTGCAGCAATAACTAGTGGAACCCACCCGCCCTGATTTATTTTGAAGAGCACGGCAGAGAAGTAAGTACACTCCACTATTAGTGACAGGCCAGTGAAAAGTAGGACGAGAAGCCAATGGCAGTGCCACACTAAAATCATAATCAGAACCATGAGGGCCGTGGTTGCCAGCATAACTATTACAACAGCTGTCCCTGTCATGGAATGTGAAATAGAAATTAGGAGTATGAGGTTGATGCAGGCAATCAATGTCTATAACATTAAATTCAAAGGGAGTCATGGAGTTCATCCCACGGAAATTGCCACACTAGGATCACTTGACCATCTCTACTACCATTCACCCAAGCAAGGTCAGCAAATAATAAAGATGGGACAGAAGGGCAATGAGACCAGGCTCCAGATATCGTTTTTCAGTAGCTTGCCGGCCCAATCTATAGCTTTACCATGCTAAGGAACGCTTAAAAGGGTGACCAGTCTACTCTTCCAGGTACATGATTGACTCTACTATCTTATACCCAGGACTATGCTCCTATCTCTTTCTGGTTTACTTCTGGGGCAGCATTATTAAATTCTACAAGACAAAACACCTAAATAAGAGAAAATTGAGGTTTTGTTATTCAGATCATTAACACATCTGGGTATTTTACAAAAGAAACTATCTGGTTGAAGGTAAGGCTTACCATATGCATTTCCAATTTGACTTTGGTTTTCAAAGCCAGCAGTGACGGCAATGCAGAGGATCATCAAAATCCAGTTTATATCAGGAATGTATATCTGTCCAAGAAAATTCTTTGATGTATGTATGACTCTGACCCTAGGAAAGCAGCCTAGTGCGAGTGCCTGCTTGATTATCGAAAACGTAGCAGAAATCGTGGCCTGGCTGGCAATTATAGCAGCTAAAGTTGCGATAACGAATACTGGCCAGTATATGCTATCTGCAAAATAAGAAATAATCAACCTACATAGGGATGGCTTTGATTCCCAAGAATATATTATAAATAAAAATATTTGCAAGTGCAACGTCTTCGCACAAATCAAATAAACCATTTGTGAAGAAAAAGAAGTTTTGAAAAATCTTGAAATGCATAAAAGAGATTTGTTGACCAATAAGCTTCCACTAGAACATGATTTAAACAATGATATTAAGAAGTAATCAACCTACAAGGGAATGGTTTTGCGAATATATTATAAATAAGAATATTTGCAAGTGCAACATATTTGCACAAATGAAATATACTATTTGCCAAGGAAAAGAAATTCTGAAAATCCTGAGATGCGTAAAAGACGAGTGCAGTATTGTTGACCAATAAGCTTCCGCTAGAACATGATTTACACAATACACAAACAAAAAGGACCTTAGGCATTACAGCTGCCACGTGATCCAAACAATACATAAACTCTCTAGATGCATAAAAGCGGAGAGCACTTTTGTAGACCAATAAGCTTCCACTAGAATATGATTTAAACAATACACAAACAGAAAGGACCTTAGGCATTACAGCTGCAACGTGATCCAAACGTTACAGAAATTCTCTTCGATTTGGCCATAAATGAGTAGAAAAATGACTTCTGCGGATATGCAGATTTCCATGCCTCGTGTCTCGTTTCTATGCTTGGGGGATTTAACTAACTGTTTTTGTATCATAACCTTCAGAAAATGCCTCCACTGATCATACAATTGTCACTACTTCCTTGTTATATAGAAAAAATAAGTCCACTTGAAAAAATAACAATTGAAAGAAAGCTATCAGTTCAGTTCAGAAACTGAATGAAGTGGAAGACACACTTACCAATTCCTATGTGGTGATTAAGGCCATTTACAATTAACTTTACCTCCGCAGCCAGTGGTTCAAACAATAGTCAAAAAGTGACACCTTAGTAAGTACACACATTTGAGAGGAAGGGAAAAAAATCAAAGAACTATGTGCATCTTTTTGTTTAATCTTTGTTTTTCCCCCTCATGAAGTGGTGTCAGATGCATAACCTCCAATGTAGTAAGACCATCTCTATTGCTAATACAAAATACACTACCGATACTGATGGAACCAGCATTATCCTTGTTCAGAGGTATCATTTCTCAATTGCTGAAAAATCAACAGAGATTACACATAAGTAGCTTGGTAACAAGATAATGCAATTAAATCATGTTTTACCCGCTATCAAATTAAGCTTTAGTTGACACAGAACAGAGGCACCCAAAAGGAGGACTCTCTTAGTGACAGTCCTCTTTTGCTTGAAATTCTTAAGCCAGAAAAAACTTTGATAAGATAAACATGTTAAATCAGCAAATAGATCAACTGGTTTAGCTCTTTCATGTCATAAGACATGCAAACATTGTGATGAGCCATCTCCTGCCAAAACTGAACACGTACCTGGGATAGATTTATAAAATGCATCAATCACGTGGTCCTCGTGCTTCATTAGATAGGCCGCTTGCCCAGAATAGGCTAAAAGAAGGGAAGGAAAGACAACAACTGTAAAAGCAATCTGCACGGCCAAAACTGGAAAATGGCCAAGATCAGCATAAAGAGCCTCAGTCCCTGCAACAATAATCACAAAAAAGATAAGCATGACTCCACTAAAAGCTTTTCATTGAGAAAGAGGTGAATCCAACCTGTGATACAAAGCATGACGCCTCCGAGTGAGGTCCAACGATCTTTTCCTCCACGTTTGAGGTATCGATATATGTAAGCAGGAGAAAAAGCCCGAAGAACACCCGCATCATATTTCCAAATATTATAGATACCAATTCCTCCAATTAAGAGGAACCAAAGAAGCACAATGGGTGCAAAGAGCCAACTAACTGTGTCCGTTCCATAGTGTTGCATGCTAAACAGAACTACTAATACTACCACAGCAACAACCACGACTACTTCTGCACCAGAGGAAAAGAACTAAGTGAGTACATAGAAATAATCAAAGGTTCTTATCTGCCAAAAAGTTTAGATTCTTGGGGATATACTCACTGCTGCTAACGTCGGGATGGTTTACCTTGATTCCTCCAGCTGCAGAAAGAACTATTCCATACTGTATTGTTAGAATTATCTTAAGCAAATACAATCAGATAAAGAGAAAACAGATGACGCCAAAAGACATCACTGCTTACCAAGAACAAGTTGTTCACAGAAAAACAAAACCATCTATGACACATCTCGGGCAGGGAAAAAAGAAATTAAGTATGGAAGATGCAAGTGATAATTGTCCTATCTGTTCATCCCTTAGCAGGCAATTTGCAGTTTTCTCCATTTGAAGGTCATCTCATCAAAAGTATGACAATTTAACCATGCAGGCTTATTTCATTTTTTGCCTGAAAGAGCACATGGGATTTCCGTCACTCACATAGACCATCACAACTCAAATCTCCACCAAAGATTTGAGAATACCAACAACAGTTACGTGATTGACAATATCGATGGACTGAGCATGAACAGTGCATCATCAAGAAAGATTTACATTGGTATTCCACAGATTCTAAGTATTTTAAAGATCTCTTAGATTAATTAACTCCATTTGAAATGTTCTTGAAAAATAAAACGTGCAAAGCTACAACCTAAAAGACTTCATACAAGAATCTAGTTGAGGCACTGACTCTTCAGGTCACAACTTCTTGTTACACCTAAAAACCAAACGACACACACATCAGTTTCTCGTCCACCGGTTGCATATTATCGTTGCTATTGACTAAAAACAAACATAATATGCTACTCCTAATGTTTCAGTCGATAACCAATATTAACCAGAAGAGAAATTTTTATTAAGTAGGGAAATTAAATGCACCATGTATAGCTGACATCTATATAAAGATATGAATAACTGGTACCTGATATAGCTGGAGTAAGAATTCCATCCCCAATCACCATGCATGTGCCAACAAGGACGAGAATAAGTAACGCATTCTTCCTCGAAGGACGTCTTTCCAACCAATTCTTGGTCTTAGCCGCAAACGACTGTTCATGGAATGCGGAACGACTGTAAGTCGTCAGCTCCTCATCAGTTCGATGTTGGTTGGGAATAGTTTTTATTTTCGCATGTCGACAAAGCAAGGAGTAAAGAGCAAATGTTCCACCTATGCCATTAGGACAAAAGTTATGCCTTGACAAATCCTATGAGTAAAACCTACATCACAAGCACAGGCATTTACAGTTTTGGTCGGTGAAGCTCAATATGAAAATTTTGGGTGAGACTCTCCATGTTGCTAGAAGAATTTGATTATGCAAAAGAAACAAAAGCTATGGATTTATGGACTGTGACGCTTTCATCAACATAAAGTGTAGATTAACATTTTATGCATCTGAGAGATTCCAAAAAGATACATAAGACGAAAAATTGAAGGGGTAAGTACAGAAGGGATATGAGTTTACCTTGACCATTGTCATTAGCTCTACAGACAATAAATACATATTTGATAAGTGGGATAAGCGTCAGAGAGTATATAATTAGAGAAAGAGCTCCCATAACATCCTCCGGATCCTTAACTCCCTGCGGGAATGTATTATAGAAGACGTACAAAGGAGAGGTGCCCAAGTCTCCATAAACAACCCCAAGACTCTGGAATGAAAGCCGAAGAAGCAACAGAGCAGAAAATTTCTGAAAAAAGTAGGAAGTATTGAGCACACAATTAGATTCGAATGATTGTTAGCCCCTAACCTGACAGGTCACCAAATATACCAGATCACTATTAGTACCTGCCGAATGTAACGTAAAAGCACAATTACGAAGTACCACAGCCATAACACGTTGCAAATATTGACATAGAGCCATAACATATTGTACAGAGGACACAAAGTCATGGTCTGAAAGTTTACATCAAATGAATTTGCAGTAACTTAAGCTTTACCAGAAGGAAATCACTGCCTCATAAAGAAGTATTGAATGCTCAAACTCGGCCTATGCAAGAAGAGAGAGAGAGAGAGAGAGAGAGATAAACAATACCTTCTCTCTGTACATGTTTCTCAGCCTACCAGCCTCCTCATCCATGGGCTGATCAAGCTTCTGATCCAAAACCCACATACTTCCCCTGTTATCACTCTCTTCATCAATTTCAGTTCCCGAATTCATGTCCGAAACTGATATCATACAATCAAGTTCGCCCCTTTCCACTCCAATCGCTTCTTCAAATACACGGACAATCGATGGCAGCCGCCCAAATCCAAGTATCTAAAAACTAACAACCAGGCCAACTGGAACTCTAGAAGCGCTGACCTTTCACTCGAGTTTAACGCTACAATTTAATCAGCAAATGCATACAAATACACCCAGAAAAGTCGACCCACAAATCAAGAGGCCGAATCACCACACGCAATGCAGTAACCTTGGCTGGAACTGAGCACCGGCTCTACATCTAATTTGGAAAATAGCAGGAACACCGCGTATGAACAATCGGAGAGCTAACAAAAGCAGAAGATTCAAAGTTATAACGAAGACCCACCAAGGGAATCAACATAGGAGCGACATCAAAAGGGCCAAACGGACCGATCAAGAACAGACGAAGGAAGCAGGCATGCAAAACCTCAATCCCCGAAACAATAAACCAGAAGAAGGCAAGAAAAGGAGGGGAGAGAAAAGATTGCTCTTTTGCATCAAGCTGAACTACCAAGCAGTCAGCTTGACCATTCCTACACCTCGGTAGCTGGATCAAACCATAAAAAAGAAAGAAAAGGAACCAAGTTCACAACATTTCAAGCATGCCCAAAGACACAGTCAGCTTTCAAGAAAAATAACAGATGGGCATGGGCAGCGAAAGTAAGCTCGGGCGCTCCACTTGCGAAAAACCCGTGAAAGAAATTCCACCAGAAAGAGTTTGCCAGAACTTGGCAGACAAAGACTGAATCAGGTAGACGAAGAAGGAGAGAGAGAAGTTTCTTTATCATTTCTTCCAGACCGGCATCGTAGCATTGGTGATACACTATTGGATCTACGTGCACCCATAATTATAATATTGAAAGAGATTTTTGTGTCTTAAATTAATGTTGTATGGAAGTATAAAAAATGTGAACACCTTTTGTTGCTATTAGCATTGGGAGGATTCACTGGGCTGCTACCATCTGGGGAAGGTGATGTGCTATTTCTTTGCTTTTTCTGTGTAATGGGTCGCTTCACTATGGAAACACATATTCTTAATTTCGAATTTTCCGCAGTTCTCTCATCAAGATGCATGTATAAGCTGTATTAGAAAGTTCTATATAGTATTCAAATTGATTTATAACTTATTGATTTAAATTTTTAAGTGGCCATATGTCTAGTTGAATACATTGATTGGGTCAGACTTTGGCTCTTTCTTTGACGATCTTCTCTAAACTTTTACTGCTCGCTCCCAACAATTGATGTCTACCCTCATAATTCGATCCGAAGGGATGAAGATCATTCAAATTGAGATAAATTAATGTAGAACGATACTTGAATTAAAGGAGAGAAAAACCAACACTTACTCACAATTAAGGGTGCAATTGTTGAGATGAACATTTAATTTCCATTAGGAAGTCCCACATCAAAGAATTTATGTGGTGTGGAGCCATTAGTGTATCAAGGTTGATCTATAATTATAACTTATTAACTTAAACTTTTAAGACATGTGAACTTAACTAAATAAGTTATTAGGTTTGGATTTGAACTCTTTCTTGACAATTTTTCTAATCAAAGGTTTTGTACTTTTATCATACTCGTCCAACATTTCTCACGCTAGAAAATTAGAATCGGTCAATTTTCTTGCAAGCCACACAAGGAAACAAAGAAAAACCTGAAAAAGAACAAAAGAAGGCCAACCATTTCCAAGGGTAACAAAGACAATTTGAAACTTACCTAATTATGCAAAAGTGACATATGTTCACAGAAAACACGTTTTCACCAATAAAGATGTGGGACATTTCCTTTTTCTACCAAAGACATAGAAAAGAAATCCATCTATATATCTCAGCCCCTGATTCGTATCGTGAGCATAATCTATAGGAAAAGGAGTATCGAATATGTAATTAGGCAAATATTTTGAGATGTGTGCATATTTATATAATAATTGCTTAGCAATCACCCAATGATAAAACCTTATACTAAAAAATAAAAAATAAAAAAATTCTTATTCTATTGCACACGTGCTCCGCTGCTCCTAAATGTTTTTAATGTCCTGCCCTTCCAATTAAAAACTTCATCACGTCCCTCGCTAGGGATTATCTTCCCCAATTATTTATTATAGGAACTTAGAAAACATTCAAGCTGAGATTTTAAAATGCAGAAAGAATACAAACTTTTTTACAACGTTTGCCCGCAAATTTCGCTTGACCGTGATATTATATTCTTTAAGAATTAGTCAGAGCTTTAAGTCGTCCAATTGGGTGTGAGATCAAAAGCAGCCTTGGCTTGATAATAGGGTTTTGTCAAATAAGTTCCTTGAGGGCCTTAGATTATTCCAGCATTAGGAAATTGAGAAGAACACGCTTCCGCTTCAGATAGCAATACATACCATTTTAAAATAAGTTTTAACAACTGACAACAAGTACCGCCCAAACTCACTTTTTAGTAAAGAGCACCCCTGGAGAGCACTTATGCAATAAATAAAGAAGGGACATTACAAAAGTCGACTTCTTTTTATGATATGCACATAATTGAAGGTGATAAGGAGATATCTGCTTAGCAAACATATTGATTGCGAACATGACTTCAACTATATATTAGACTTATTAATTGTGAATATTGCTTCTTTTTCTTGATTATGCATTCCAAATTATTCATCCAACTTAGCGAATTTCACCGAATGGGAAGCTTTTTTTTATTTACAAAATTTATATAATAAAAAGCAGGCAATAGGTCTACAAATATTCCAAGGAGCAAGTACAGGCTGTTCAGCGGAACTATCTTAATCTTAAACCAAAGATTAGATGCGCAGTGCTCGAAATTTCCATCCGAAAGTCAACCACAAGTGAAATAGTAGACCGGGCTTGTGTTGCACGTGCTTATCGTTTGATTACTAGGGTTTTGCATGTTGGTGGAATGGATGAACTTTCAGCTTTAGGACTTCGTTACATCCCAATCGTGACGAACGTGGACCGTTCATGAGACGTTAAGTCCTCATCCGACGTGCGGTGCAGCTGCGCCTCTTCTCTGGTTCCCCACTTTTCAGCAACCTTTCTGGATGAAACGAAGGGTCGCCATCGGATCCAGCGATGGCTATCGTTGGTTGCCGATGAAGACAAACCAGACCTCTCGAGATGGCAGGGCCGAGTCTTGATCGGCGCCAATCGAGATCCGACGGGTGTTCAGCAGAGAAGCGAGTCAATCACGGAGAAGTTGCATTATCTATCGACTTATACTTGAAACGTGGATGAAGTAGATGGTTGACATGAGGGGTGTGATGTGCAGGCTATTCCCCAAAACAACGTTACTATACATATCAAGAACTGTATCGATCTTGTGCGATCGACAATCTAATAGCAAAATAACTTCTTCTTTTTTTGTAATTTCAGATGTCCATGCTTTCCAATAATACACAACATATGCTGCCCACCAGTTCTTTTTTCTGTTGAAATGTCATAATCATTTATTATTATTTTTTACAAAAGGAACATGTGCTGCATTAATAATGTGTGTTGCTAAAGTCCAATCATTGAATCTACAGAAGCACAATTCTCCCTGATAATATGGAGATGGCTTGTTGCTAAAGTTTAATCGATGAAGTTCTATTTATTATGATATATATAGATTGTGTTAGAGAATTTCCATATCTATTTCCACTACTTAAAGTCCAGGCTTTGCCTAGATCATCATAAATCTGAAATCTTTCACATATAATATATCTAAAGATTAAACTATAGTATTATTACCGAAATGATCTAAAGCCACAGTGATCAAATGTATGTATTTGTCAGATTAATCAGCTTTTTTTCTAAAAGCACATGTCAAAAAGGAAGCTCAAGGAGAAGAACGACTAGTGACATGGGGAAATAGCCTCTTCTTTAAGCTATTCTAATTAAAGTTGACTTTTTTGCTGCTTAGTCAATGTTGTGGCTCACCATTGTTAGTTGGATGGCATCCCGCTGATCGCCAGATGTGTAATTTAAAGTCCACGCTGGCGGCTGGCTGGTTCTGTAGCACTGCAATGATCAATGATGGCCTCAGCGCCGTGATTTCTGCAGAAAATGAAAGGCCCTTCCCCATCTTGTTGGAAGGAATCATGCTTTCAGAAGCTCAGATCAATTCGGAATCGATGGCATGTCGACACTTAACTATTCTTGGTCAAAAAAGCTGTTTGAGTATTTAAGTGACCACGATCCTTTTTAATTAGGGGTAAAGAAAAAAAAAATCGAATTCAAAACCGGCTCGTTCTCAGAAGTTTTAAATTTCAAGTGTGGATCCGTTCACCTAAACCAAATCGCACTGATAATTCATTTTAATTCTTATTATTACAAAATGGTAATTGTCCACAAAAAGGTTTTTATGCCTTGTCCTCTTGATTCCATGTATTAGTCAATTCAGATCAATTCCTCCCGATTTTGCCCTAATTGCGTAATTGCCCATCTCTCTGCTCACGCCTAGTCGCTCAAAAATTACCCATCTCGCTTCTCATGCTTAGTCGCTCAATACCTCTCGTGGCTTGCTCTAGGCACTAGCAGCCTTAGTCGTTGCTCACAACATGAATTGCCCTTCTCGTAGCCTTGCTTGTTCATAAGTCACGACGCTTGTCGCTCCTCTTGCAACCTCGCTTGTCGTTTCTTTCTCTAGTGAATTCGAAATCCTAATTGCCGCGTGCCTCTTTTCTAGTTTCTTCACTCAAGTCTCACGTCTCTCTCGCGCAACCTTGTCCGCCGCTTATGATGCTAATTGCTCCCTCTTCTATTTCTCTGTTTTTGCTTCGCATGTACTGTGGTGCTTATCAACGATGGTTGTCGATGAGAAAATACGAACTGAAGTGCTGTAATGCAAAGCGAGAATACTCATGGCCGGTTCCTAAATTCACTCGGGAGCCGGTGGGTTGATTCCCAAATAGGTCCAGGAACTGATGGGCAATTCTTGATTCCTAGTTTGTTGAACCGGCTTTTCATGGGTAGTTTTCGATTTCAAGGTTACCTTAAAACCGATCACTCCTACAATCGGAGAGCTAATAAAAGCGGAAGACTCAAAGTTATAACGAAGGCCCACCAGAGAAATCAACATAGGAGCAACCTCAAAAGGGTCAAACGGACCGATCAAGAGCAGATGAAGGATGCAGGCATGCAAACCTCAAACGCCGAAATAATAAACCAGAAGAAGGCAAGAAAAAGTGGGGAGAGAAAAGATTGCTCTTTTGTATCGAACTGAACTACCAAGCAGTCAGCTTGACCGTGGCCTACACCTCAGTCGCTGGATCAAAACCCAAAAAAAAGAAGAAAAGGAACCAACTTCACAACATTTCAAGCATGCTCAAAGACAGAGTCAACTTTCAGGAAAAGAAAAAGAAGAATCAAGAAAAGAACAGATGGGCAGTGAAAGTAAGCTCGGGCGCTCCACTTGCGAAATACCCGTGAAAGAAATTCCCTCGGAAAGAGTTTGGCAGAACTTGGCAGACACAAGACTAAATCAGGTAGACGAAGAAGCTAGCAACACAGCGAGAGAGAAGGGTGGGGAAGAAGGAGAAAATATAGTTTCTTTATCATTCCCCCGGACCAGCATCGTAGCATTGGTGATACACTATTGGATCTACGTGTACCTATAATTATAATATTGAAAGAGATTATTGTGTCTTGAATAAATGTTGTATGGAAATATAAAGAATATCAACGCCTTTTGTTGCTATTAGCATGGGGGAATTCACCGGGGTGCTACCATCTGGGAAAGGTGTAGTGCTATTTCTTTGCTTTTTCTGTGTGATGGGTCGCTTTACTGATGGAAACAATTTTGGATTCTCCTCCATTTGTCGTATTAGAGAATCTTATGTTAAAAAATTAGCGTGATGCGGAGTGATTAATACATTCAAGTTGATTGTAACTCGTTGACTTTTTTTAGTAAAGATAATCCTAGCTTGATATGTTGATGGGTCAGATTTTGGCTTTCTTTTGGCGATTTTCTTGGGCAAAGGTATCGAATTTTTATTACGTGCTCCTAACAATTGGTATCAATATTTATGGTTCAGTTCGGAGGGATGAAGATGATTCAAGTTGGGATGAGTTAATGTAGAAGGAAGGAGAGTAGGACTAATACTAAATTCACAAGCGCATGAGAGATTGTTGAGATGAATATATAAGTTGTTTTAGGAAGTCTCACATCGAAGGATTTGCGTAATGTGGAGCCGTTAATATATTCAAGTTGACTCATGGCCATAACTCATTAGCTTAAACTTTTAGGCGATGTGGATTTAATTGGATAATTTGATAGGTTTAGATTTGAGCTATTGTTTGGAATTCTTTTTGGTGGAAGGTATTGTACTCTTTCAACTTTTCTCACCCTAGAAAATTAGAACTGGTCAATTTTCTTGCAGCCACACGAGGAAAAGAAGAAAAACCTAACACAGACAAAAGATGGCCAACTATTTCCAAGGGTAACGAAGACTATTTGGAACTTACCTAATTATGGGAAAGTGATATACATTCACATATAACATGTTTTCATCAATAAAAATGTGAGACATTTCCTGTTTCAACCAAAGACGTAAAAAGAAATCCATCTATATATCTTGAGCTGAAATTCATATCATGTGCAAATCTCTAGAAAAAGGAGTATCGAATACATAATTTAGGCGAATATTTTGGAGGTGTGCGCATATTTGTATAATAATTGCTTAGCAATCACCCAATGAAAAATCCTTATTCTAAAATAATAATAATAATAAAATCTTTATTCTATTAGACACGTGTTCCACTGCTTCTAAATATTTTTAATGTCCTGCCCTTCCAATTAAAAACTTCATCATGTCACTAGCTAGGGATTGTCTCTCCTAATCATTTATCATAGGAACTTGGAAAACATTCAAGCTGAGATTTTGAAAAGCAGAAAGAATACAAACTTTTTTACAAGGTTTGCCCGCAAATTTCGCTCGATCGTTATATTATAATCTTAAAGGATTAGTGAGAGCTTTATGTCGTCCAATTAGGTTCGAGATCAAAAGGAGTCTTGGCTTGATAATATGGTTTTGTCAAATAAGTTCCTCGAGGGCCTTAAATTATTCCTGCATTAGGAAATTGAGAAGAACACGCTTTCACTTCAGATAGCAATACGTACCATTTTAAAATAAGTTTTGACGACTAACAACAAGTACTGCCTAAACTCACGTTTTAGTAAAGAGCACTCTTGGAGAGCACTTATAAAATAAATAAAGAAGGGAACATTACAAATGTCATTATAACGACTTCTTTTTATGATATGCACATAATTAAAGGCGAACAATAGACATATTGATTGCGAACAAGTCTTCAACTATACATTAGACCTATCAATTGTGAATATCACTTCTTTTCTCAATTATGCTTTCTAAATTATTCATCTAACTTAGCGAATTTCACCAAACCAGGAGTTTTTTTTTTAATGAAATTTATATAATAAAAAGGTGGCAATAGGTTTACATATATTTCCAAGGAGCAAGCACAGGCTCTTCAGCAGAACTATCTTAATCTTGACCAAAGATTAGATGCGCAATGCTCGAAATTTCCATTCGAAAGTCAACCACAAGTGAAATAGTTGACCGGGCTTGTGTTGCACGTGCTTATCGTTTGATTACTAGGGTTTGCAGGGTGCTGGAATGGGGGAACTTTCAGCTTTAGGACTTCGTTACAACCCAATCGTGACAAACGTGGGACGTTCATGAGACGTGAAGTCCTCATCGTACGTGCGGTGCAGCCGCGCCTCTTCTCTGGTTCCCCCCTTTTCAGCAACCTTTTGGGTGAAACAAATGGTCGCCATCGGATTGAGCGACGGCTGTCATCGGTTGCTGATGAAGACAAACCGGACCTCTCAGGACGGCAGGGCCGAGTCTCGATCGGTGCCAATCGAGATCCGATGGGTGTTCAGCAGTGAAGCGAGTCAATCACGGACAAGTTGCAATATCTATTGACTTATGTTCGAAAGATGAATGAAGTAGATGGTTAACATGAGAGGTCTGCTGTGTGGGCTACTCCCCAAAACAATGTTACTATCAATATCAAGAACTATATCGATCTTGTGCGATAGACATTCTACATTGCAGAGCCACTTCTGGTTGAAGGTAAACCATTTCAAGAGCAGCATAACTTCTTCTTTTTTTTCAGATGTCCATGCTTTCCATTAATGCCCAACGTATGCTGCCCACCAGCTTTTTTTTTTCCTGTTGAAAAGTCATAATTATTACCTATACTTTTCCAAAAGGAACATGTGCTGCATTAATAATGGGCGTCGCCGAAGTTCAATCACTGAATTTGCTAAAGAACAATTCTACCTAACATCATGAAAATGACCTTTTGCTAAAGTTCAATTGATGAAGTTCCATTTGTTAGGATATGCATGTGAGTTGTATTAGAGAAGTCCCATATCGGAAAATTGGTGTGGTGTTAAGTAGTTAACATATCATAATTGGTAGGGGTTAGCATGATTCAAGAATAGAACCTAAAATCTAAGAAATAGACCAATATGAACTTATTGGTTCTAGGTTTCAAGGTATACCAACATAGGCTCCAGATTCCAAAGTTTGGAGAACCTCTTTAGATGGATAAGTTCTAGATTTTAGGTTCATGAAACCTATAATTTAGAATCTAGAACAAGTTTCTATGCCTTTTTTTTTAATCTATATCTTCATGCGATTCTGCAATATTCCATAACTCACTAATCTAGACTTCTATTTTATGATTGAGAGTTTTGCTTTACTAAAGTTTTATATTTTTTATGTCTAAATATAAGTAATGGTCGGTGAATTATAACAACAAATAATGGTCATTAAACTACAATCGTTCAATTAATAATATAGGCAGAATCTTGATAAACCCTAGAACCTATGATAGAGTAGGTTCTAAGTTTTAAGGTATTTATAATAGGTTCCAAATTTAAAAAAAAATGAGAAATTTATTCTAACAGGTAGAGTCTAGGTTCTAAGTGAAACTTGCACGGAACCTAGAACCCTAGAACTTGGAATCGTTCACTCATACTAATTGATTAATAATTCATTGACTTTAATTCTTTTAGTGAAAATAGATCCAATTAGATATATTGATAAGCTCGCACTTAAGCTCCCTCTTGGTGATTTTTCCGAAAAAAAAGTATTGGACTTTTGTTGTATGCTTTCAACTAATGATATCATCCCAATGTGTATTGGTATGGCAAACTTCTG
Organism: Eucalyptus guilfoylei; assembly: GCA_016097605.1. Lineage (NCBI taxonomy): Eukaryota > Viridiplantae > Streptophyta > Magnoliopsida > Myrtales > Myrtaceae > Eucalyptus > Eucalyptus guilfoylei. The sequence goes on from CM027863.1 coordinate 10,569,133, forward strand.
CCTTGCACATTCCCAACAATATTTCCACTACTGAAGAGTTCGAGCTTTGCCCTGAGTCATTATAAAACTGAAATCTTTCACGCATAATATATCTAAAGATTAAACTATAGTATTCTTATCGAAATTATCTAAAGCCATAGTGATCAAATGAATATATTAGTCAGATTAATCAGCTTTTTCCTTTTTTTCTAAAAGCACATGCCAAGGCCAAAATGGAAGCTGAAGGAGAAGAACGACTAGTGACATGGGAAAATAGCCTTTTCTTTAAGCTATTTTAATTAAAGTGAAGTGAAATTTTTCCTGCTTAGTCAATGTCGTGGCTGCTGATTCGTTTCTTGCAAAGACTAGATTAGGCTCACCAAGTTAGTTGGATGGCATCCCACTCATCGCCACAAGTATAACTTAAAGTCCACGTTGGCGGCTGGTGCTGTATCACTAGTCAATCGCAGAAGAACTGAGGCACCTTCATTTCTGCAATGAATGAAAGGCCCTTCCACATCTCTGTTGGAAGAGATCATGGTTTCCGACGTTCGGATCAATTTGGAATCGATTCTGGCATGTCGACACTTACCTATTCTAGGTTATAAAAGCTGTTTTGAAAAATTCCGCATAAGTATTTATGCGGCAACGACAAAAGAAATCGCCCAATCGAGAAGTAATAGGTTTCCAGTTTTGGATGTGGACCCACTCACCCGAATTGGACCGCACTGAACAAATTGGTAATTGCCCTGCCTTGTCCTTTTAATTCGATGTACCAGTTGATTCGGCCCACTTCCTCTTGATCTTGTCCTAATTGCATAATTGCCCATCTTGGGGCTCACACCCAATCGCTTAGAAATTGCCCATCTTGTCCCTCATGCTTAGTCACTCAACACCTCTTACAACTTGCTTTGGGTGCTCGTAGCCTTGCTTATATTGCTCTTCTCGTAGGCTTGCTCGATCACTGTTGCGGAAAGCGAGCGATCGAATAATAAAATAGACATAATGAAAAATTAAATTAGATATAAGATTTACATGGTTTGATGTTTATGAAGAGAGTGGCGACAAATTCTACTATAAATCAAACGATATAACAAAGATTACATGCTTGAATTACTCAAACAATCTTAGTATTTTTCAATCTCAAATTATATCAAATAACGCACACAATGTTTAGGTTCATAATTTTTCACGAAATACTCTCTTAATCTCACGAAAGAATTATACATAAATTCTCACTACGAGAATTTAATTGGCTCCAACAAATGTAATCAATTCCTCGGATGAAAATTCTTTGACGAAGAACTCCAATTGGATGTAAAGCAAATTCGTGAACGCCCTCTGAGCACACATCGACCAACGGCCCAAGAAAGCTCCTTAATCTGAATATATATATATGTATGTATGTATGTATGTATGTATGTATGTATCCATAACATAAAAAACCTGCACAAGCCGGCTGCGGCATGGAATAGGAAATAGGATAATTTCGGTCTACCGGTCAACCATATCCAAGTTTCCTTTTTTTATTTATTCTCTTTTCTCTTTAGCTGACTTGAATTACATTGCGAATAATTCCGGAACTTTACTAGTATAACAATCCTTGATACGGCAAGAATAACAGTATATTATGAGTCACAAATTCTTAAAAAACTGGGTTTATAAATTATTGTGATTTGATTTTTTATGATTCAGAATAAACTATTATTCTCACAGTATATTAAAAAGTTGTCACATAATCATGTTTCTAAGTTCCGTGGATTTCAAAACAAGAATTCATTGAATACAAAGTCCACGCTAATTTCCTCTTCTATTTCTCTATTTTTGCATTTTATGGATTGCAGTGATGATCGGCAATGGTCCTTGATGAGAGAATATGAACTAGAGTCGTCATAATGCAAAACAAGAGTTCTCATGGCTGGTTCCTAGACTCACTCAGGAAACTGGCGGGCTGATTTCTGAACGAGTCTAAGAACTAGTGGATGATTCTTGATTCCTAATTTATGGAACCGATCCTTCATGCATGATTTTCTAGTTTCAGGTGAGTTTATCCCATAACTAATCGCTCCCACTATCAAATTCTTTTAGGAAAACCGATTCAAAAATTCTCTTTTCCATATGGAAGTCAATTCCCAACTCGAATCGAGCACATGGAAAACTGATCCAAGAACTAAGGGTATGTAAAAGAACTGGGACTCGCTCAGATCACCCGGAACCGGATCGGAACTACTCGGAACTGGTGGTTCTTGAGGGAATTGATCCGATTCCCGGTTCCATGGGTGGATCCATCCACCCGCCCACCTGGACCGAACCGATTACATTAAAATAATATATTAATTTTTAATATTAAAAAAATTGAAATTACTAATTAATAAACCTAAATCAAATAACTAAAAAAATTAAGTCAAGATCGTGAAGAAGCAGGGCTGGCGCAGAAGCTAAAAAGTCCAAAGCGCACCTTGAGTCCTTGACAAAACGCTGAGTAGAAAGCAAGCACGCAAAGAAGCAGGGCTGCAGGAGGAGGAGGAGGAGAATAGGTCGGGTGAAGAACCAACAATTTTGGTCGAAAACTAAAGTTGTTTCACGTCAAGATCGAAACTTTCGAGAAATCCAAGAACCCTCGGGCTAGGGTTCGCAAGGAAACCCTCGATCATAGTAGGTCCATCCATCCCTTTCTCTATTTCGGGGGTGTTTTGATGCGAGGAAGATGATAGAGCGTGAGCATATTAATCGCAATTTAATTTTTGTCATCTTGTGGGATTGGGCTGTGTTGTTGGATGAGGGATTGAGGTCACAGGAAGTGGTTTGTTTGTTTGAGATCGGATTGCAACTAACGGGTGGATCCCGATTCTAATTTTTCGGAACCGGTCCTTAGAGGACGGTTCTCGGTTTAAGGTCGGAAACCGTCTTCCCGGACCGTGCACATCCCTACCAAGAACCGCTGGTCGAACAGGACAATCTGGACGGATCCTCGCACGCTTCCGAATTGACCGGAACCGCGTACACCATAGATTCTGGTGCCAAACGTGTGGGAGCGACGAAAGTTAGCGGACGGCAGGGCCGGACGTCTCTCCAACCCTGTTTTGTCCCGTAGTGCAATGCAGCAACCCAAGAACCAAGAATCGAGCCGACCACGATTCTTGCCCGATCCGGCAACAGAGAAACACCATCTTCCTTCCTACCGGAATCATTCTTCATTCTTTCCCATTCATCGTCTTCTCCGAGCGTGACGGGAGCCAAAGGGTTGTTCCGTATGGAGTCTCCGTTCAAGCCGGACGTGCTGAAGGGCAAAGTGGCGCTGCTGACCGGAGGCGGGTCGGGCATCGGGTTCGAGATATCGCGCCAGCTGGGCCTCCACGGAGCCTCCGTCGCCGTCATGGGCCGCCGCAAGCACGTCGTCGACTCCGCCGTCGCTGCCCTCCACCTCCACGGCATTCCCGTAACTAAAGAATTCCGTGTTTCTTTGTTCAAACGCTTCAAACACTTCCCTTTCTTTTTCGCTGTTTGATGATTGAGTCTCTGTTGTGGTGTGGTCCCTGTTGCTGCAAGGCAATCGGAGTGGAAGGCGATGTTCGGAAGCGAGACGACGTCGTCAGAGCCCTGGAATCGACCGTCAAGAGCTTCGGGAGGCTCGACATTCTGGTGAATGCTGCCGCCGGCAATTTCCTAGTCCCAGCCGAGGATCTGTCTCCCAACGGGTTTCGTACAGGTCTTGTTCTCTCTCTTGTAGGGAAAGTGAATCAGATTGAGATTTGGTCAAAGATTCTACTCTTTTCCTTTTTCTTTTTGTGATTATGCTGGTCTATTGCTATGCTTTCAGGGGCTGTGCAGATGAGGATTGAGATTGATGAGGTGGGAATTATTGAATTAGATTAGATGATCTGTTTTTTTCCTATCATTGGCTTCTGCAGTTATTGACATTGACTCGGTTGGCACTTTCACGGTGTGCCACGAAGCGCTTAAGTATCTCAAGAAAGGTGGTCCCGGAAAGGAGCCCTCTTGCGGGGGCACGATCATAAATATCAGCGCGACCTTGCACTACACGGCGACTTGGTACCAGATCCATGTATCTGCTGCAAAGGTCTGTCCGTGTTCTGTTCAGTATTTTCTTGTTATTCACAAAGTTCTGGCTCAAATTGTATTGGCGTTGCTTACTAATTAAGCTCTTCACAGGCGGCTGTCGATAGCATTACGAGAAGCTTGGCACTGGAATGGGGAACGGATTATGATATAAGAGTCAATGGGATTGCACCCGGACCTATTGGTGACACGCCAGGAGTAAGTAAACTTGCACCCGGCGATGCTCTGAGCAGCAGAGAGCAAATGCCCCTCTTTAAGCTCGGGGAGAAATGGGACATTGCCATGGCTGCTGTCTATCTGGCATGTGATGCAGGTTTGTAATCTTTTCTAGCTGCTTGAACATGTCTCAGGTTCACCCTTTTGGCTTGGTTTCCCTTGTTAAATTCACTGCTGTAGTGCCTTCTTTCAGCTTTGTTTTGCTGAAACTCTTTGTTTTCCACGATTGTTAAAATTTCATTCCTGAAAATCTTGTTGCATCTGAAATCTCATTCGAGATGCTTACGATGTTCTTATTGTGTTCCTGCTATACCGACATAAGTTAAATAGAAGGAACAAATTGATGTCCATGAATGGTAAACTACTGATCGAACTGCCAAATCAGGAAAGAAAGCTGAATATTAATCTGGGCCTCAGAAAAGAAAATTGGTCTTTGAGCTGCTTCTGTCTGCCATCTGTTTATAAGGGACACATTGGTTGGCATTTCAGTGCTGTGATGGAACTCTGTCAGCCGCTTCCTAAACCATTCTCTCCGTCTTCGTGCTGTTCAGTTCCATCCTAGTGCTTTTGTATTTCTCTGTTGCTACTCCTTGATGCATTCATGAATCTTCATGCTTCATGAAAATGAGACTTAGGATTGCAAGTACCGACTCCTTGTCTCAAATCGGACTGATTCATAGTCTAATAATTGAACAGCGAAAAAACTCGAGTTTTGCTCAAGGGACGATGTATGAATTGAAATTACTGCTTCTATGTAATGAGATGATGAGATATTTTGTGTCAAAGGGCACCAATCCTTGCGTTAGAGAGTGCCGAAAAAGGAATGAGCTGGTGTTGATAATGCATTTTCTGGTAATGACAGGGAAGTTCATCAACGGAACGACATTGGTAGTAGATGGAGGATCATGGCTGAGTGCACCACGCCATCTTCCCAAAGACGAGGTGAGGCGACTTTCCAGAGCAGTGGAGAGGAGGTCCAGAGATGTCGCAGTTCCTAAGAGCAAGCTGTAGATCGCAAACACTTCCTCGGCATGGGGATGGATGCCTCGTTCCTTTGATCTGTTGGCGATTGTAATAGAAGTGGATAACATTACTAGGCAGGACTAATGCCACCGTACTGTCAAAAATTGAATCCTAGCATTCAGGGGAGCAAAACAGAGCTTCCCAATTCCATTTCCTATTCATAAAGTGTATGGGCCTTCACATTGGTCAGGTTCTTGATGCCAAGGCCCAATAGGGAGAGGCCCAAGTGGCCACTGGGTTCGGCCCATTTCACCAGTGAAATGATAGCATCCTCTTTTTGCTGATGGATTAAACTCTTATCTCATCTCATCCTCGAGATTTAGACATGTATTTTCACATCGTGATGTGCCATTTCTGATCATGTCACAAACCGAGCGGTTGCAGTCTAGGATGGTATGAATGAGCATAGTTGAGTCGACACGGCTTACTACTCGAGCTCAAGTCAAATCGGCTATTCAAAGGTCGATCCATTCAAAGTGTTTCGCGTGCTTGAGCTGGGATCCGTTTCAATTTGATTTAATGGTCATACCACATATCCAGATTTAAGCTCGAGTTAAGCCCGATCCTGAGCTCAAGCTTGACCCTAGAAAGAGCCTCCTCATCATCATTCGATTCCTTCATCGCTTGTTGGCTAAGTAAGAAGGAGGCACCGGCCATGAGTATTACCTAGGAAATGTTTTGCGATTTTGACCAAACTGTGCAGACTTTTCCATATCTGGTAGAGTTGACATCGATTAGAATATGTGCCTCGTGTTTCCACAGCATACACCAATTTTTTTCTAATATGCATAACTGATATCTTCATGTCCGATTTAATTTAATTTGTACGACGGTCAACTCATATCATTATGAATTCATTGCATTTTCCATATGATCCGACTCCCAGTGAGTTTAGAGACTGGGGCAACCGGGGTCTGTCCTTTGCCCCTTTGAAAAGCTTTCAAAACTGATTTATATTAGCAAAGATAAGATACCTTCTCAGGTATGCCAGAAGATGAATTAAGCTAAACTTTTCCATAACACGCGGACCACGCAGGCTAGCTTACGTCATCCATATTTCTGTCATCATCCAACGTTGTTGTTCACCTCGGAAGGAACGTGGAATACGCTTTTTATCGTAGAGCCAACCGCCCCAAATCCAAGAGAAACAGTCTTTACTGGAGAGGCGTCAGATTGGGCACGCTACTTAGTCATTTTCTCAAAGTACTCTTCACTACAGAGTCCTCTTCACTGCTTGGATACTGATAACTTGCACAAAAGTAGTCGGGAGCGAGTACAAGCATGAGAGCCTCAGGTCTTGCTTTGATGGACCTCAACCCGGGCACTAGGAATCAGGGCATGGACACCTGGGTTTGAGCCTGGGCCCAGCCTCGATAGGCTCAAGTGCGAGCACGAAGGTCCTCGGCCCGACCTCGATGAATCCAAACACAGCCTTTGTGGACTTGAGGCAGGGTACTGGGAGACCCGAGCTTGGGTACCGGGACCGTTGCATGTCCACTTCATTGATTAGGTGCACATAATGACCATCTAGGAACCACTTTTGGATTCATTAAATCTACGATCCCGCCCTCAGTCTCCTAAAAAAAATTGTGGTGAAGGCTTAATTTGGTGAAGATAATATTGAACCGCAATGCCCCACAGCTTTCAAAACCACTCGAGTAAATGAAATAGATCATCTCACTTCGGGGCTGGTCTCGATTTCTAGTAAAGTAATTGCTTCTCTACCCACTTTTCTGGTTGACGATTTATGACAGAAATAATGTCGAAGCTCTTGCAATGATGACTAATCTCTACGCACTTGGTGTACAAAGAGCTATGTCCAATGTCCATATCCTTTGTCAAGACAGGCAGATCATGTTCTACGAGACTCTCGAATGTAACTCATGTTTCGTGCGTGTTTGGACCCATTAAATTTCGTACACAAGACCGAACTCGAATTTAATTTTCGCCTGGTTGACTAAAGTTTGAAAATTATACACGTTACTTTACATGACATTACTCATCTTCCCAGAACAAAAACAAGACCCACGTTACTCATTCGTGGATTTTCTGTAAACTTACCTTGTCCACATTTAATTTCATGATTAAGTTTTTGCATTCTAGATAGTGGAACGGCTATTTTGATGGGATGTGTCATGTGCACCATCACCAAGGTCATTGCTTTTTGTGCTTCTTTCTCATTTTATTTTTCTTTCCCTACGTGGAAGTTAAACAAAAAAGGGCATGGTTTTTTTAAGGAATGAAAGTGATGTCTGTGCACATTCAATGTTGTCATAATAATAATAATAGTAATAATTAATGTCATGATGCACAGATAATTCATGAGAATATTCAATTACTCTTTTTCGTACTTTCACATTAAGTTGTATAAACTATTTAGGTTCTAACATTTTCATAAGCCTCTCTAGGAGAGTAGTGTCATTGTCCAGATAATCACGATTAATATTTACGTGGACAATGACTCTAAAAAAAGTCTGACAGGATGTTGTTCTCGAGATTATTACAAACAAAACAACGTATTACAAGAATAGTTAGACAAAAAACTGTAGATCTTTAGAGATTCATCAGTTCGCGCTTACTAATGATATTTTTAGTTATCGTGTCAGACTCATCATTATAATCTAAAATCGTCACGAGCTGAGCCGTGAATTGCGTCTCAATAGATGCTTCATTGTGCCTTTTTTTTTTTTTTTTTTTTTTTTTTTTTGCTATGAAGTAGATGACATTTTGGCCCTTCACTTACATACCACAGCTTTCAATTTTGACTTTGTGCCACCGGATACGAAGTAATACAGTAAGACATATAAACTATTGCATTGGCCACTTTATACGAATTGCAATTCAAGAATATGTAGGAAGCTTCCTTATATGCAGCCATGTTCTCATAAGATGGGTCTTTTGAAGATCGATCAGCATCATTGGAAGCTGTCTTTCACCAAATCAATCCAAATTGCTCCTTAATTCGAGTTATGAAATAAAAACGTACAATATATCATATGTATTACCATCTTACGACTACAGAATATAAAGTGATGCTCATTCTTCAAAAAAGGGATTTTTTTATTATAATTTTTTTGCTTAATGTGGTCATTCATTTTCTAATTCATCTTTGGCAGACTAAGAATAGGAATCGTTATCTATATAATCCACATATTTCCAACAAGTGGCTAGTTTTTGTGAACTATTTTCCTTTTTTCATTTGCTTCGGCCCCTTTGCTTCAACCAAACTTGCAAATCTGCATTAAGTATCCCTCACTTCTATATGAATAAGACCCTCTCATTTGTCGAGTTTTCTCTATCTCTAACGTGTTACCGGCATCTTCACATTCAACAATCTTTCTTTAAATCCATCGCTTTAAGCTAGCTGTATTCCTCAAAGCCTTTCCATTGTTGCTTGCATTTAATGAATTTGAAGCTTTGAGGCTAGGGCCGTGCGTCTGTCCTTTTTGAATATTTTCAAGATTCATTCCGGAAAGGTTTGATTTTCTAGGGTTTGTTTTTCCAAGTATTTATTTATAATATGGTGGACACATGGGTGACGTCGCCTTGCTATCGTCACTCCCGCTGTCGTCATCATTGAGCAGGTTCCAATTACGAGGTGAAGAGCCGCAGTAGATTCGCATGCTTGTGACATTCGAGGTAAATTTTGTATTACCTGGCCAGGTATTCCATAAAAGCAATTGTCTATGATTATAAAAAAGATATTAAGCGTAATTAATAAGGAAATTCATCATAATACAAATGAAAAAAAAAAAAAATCTTGCCAAGAATAGTTGCAACTTCCTTTTTTTTCCCCTTTAAGATTGTTGTAAGAGAATTTACTTCATTTAACAAAAAGATGGAATTTATTGCATTGTAATGAAGATAAAATCTTCATACCTAAGTTGTAGGAATGATGCAAACCTTGCATACCCCTAGACTGGGCTGGATTAGTTTATCAACCATGTGAACTACGAAATCAATACGTTCGATCATATCTCTTGCTATATGTCTTAATATTGATTGCGAAAATCACATATTTCATTTAGAAAAGAGAAACATGATAATTTTGTGAAAAAATCTTGAATTATAGTGCCGCTTGAGCAGAAAATTAGACCGGATATTTAGCATCTAAGTCTCATTTGATTTTGTCCATGTTAAATTTTGTTTGTCCTACGAATGTTCAAATAAAGGAATGTCAAAGCAACTCGGGGGAAAGTCTTTACCCATTTTTTCATGCCATTCTTCTTTGTCTACGGGGTAATTAAAGAGAAACGGCATGGGTTTTGGGGAATAAAATGTGATAATGATGATGATTATGATGATAATAGAAATGCCAAGATGAAAACGGCCCAAATGATCAAGATCAACACTCATGTGGACAATGACTCTTAAAAAGTGTGATGAGCCATTCTTTATTGACGGAACTTTTGCATATAAATATGTAAAGATATACTATTGCCGTTCTCAATATTACTTTTTGTATCCCATCATTTCGATGTGACCACATAACATGTCATGTGAATGGTCAAACAAAAAAAATGTAGATCTCTATGTATCTATCTATCAGCAATTATTAATGATATTTCAGTCGTTATGTGAGATCCATTATAATAATATAAATTCGTCATGAGCCAGTGCGTAAGTTACACCTCAAAAGAAGCTTAATCAATAATTTTTTTTTTTATAAATATATATTGGCCCTCCATCTTGTGTAGTACAACTCTAAATTTCTAATTTCTGTAGCCATGTTCTTCTAAGATGGATCTTATGAAGAGAAATCTGTATCATTGGAAGTTGTCCTTCACTAAATCAATCGACGTTGCTACTGAATTTAACCCATGACTTTGTTATTTCGGTTTCAAGTTACAAAGAGCTATAGCTACCTTTTCTCTTTTTCTATTTAGCTTTTCAAAATTATATTTCCAAGAACTGGCTACTCTTTTTTTTTTTCCTTTGCTTTGACCAAACTTGTAAATCCAAATTAAGTGTCCTCCGCCCCTATTAAAATAAGACCATCTTATTCGTCGAGTTTTCCCTATTTTTAATAAGATACCAACATTTTAATGTTCAATAAAATTTATATCAATTCATCCCAATAAGTCAGCCATATCCCTTAAAATATTTCACGTTATACAGAAAGAAAGTCACTCATATCTTTCGTTTAATGAATTTCAAGGTTGAGGTAAAGGGCTGTGCTTGTCTTTTCTGAAAATTTTCAAGATTCATTCCAGCAAGTTTTAATTTTCTAGGGTTTTTTCTTTTTAAGTAATTTATCCATAATATGGTGGACACGGGTAATGTCCACCTTGCTACTGTCGCTTTCGCTGTCGTCAATCATTGAGCAATTTTCGTCATAATATGGAGAAGCAATTGCTAATGATTATAAAATGATATTTGAATCGAGTGCGTTGAGAAACTTAGTAAACGTATTTAGTAAGGAAGGATTTCATCATAAGAAAATTGCAACTTCCGTTTCTTTTGATTTCTGAAAAATTAATGTAAGAGCATTTATTTTTTGGACAAAAACCTTAGAAAAGGTGGGACGTATTGCATTGTAGTCCATATGAAATCTGCATGCTTAAGCCATAGAAATGATGCAAACCTACCGTACCTCTAGACGAGGCTTGATTAGTTTATTAAATGTGTGACTTATCGAAGTAATATATCTAATCATTTCTCTTGTTATACACCATTCGTTAAATGCGAAATCAATGCATTCTTTGACATGTGTGGAAGCTGAGGAATTTGTTCTACCGTTGGCTCGTAACCAGGGTGACGAAGAGCTATAAATCTTCCTCGAAAAAGAAGGTTTGATCCTGGCTCAGGAGTGCGGTATAGTTCCCCAAGAGGAATGGCAATGCCGTGAGTAAAGCGATTTCATTTGTTCCACATCTTGATCTCGTTATACACCATTCATTAATATTTGATATTGATTACTGAACTCACCTATTTAGTAAGAGAAAAAGATATGACTTTTCGAGTACTTCATTCACTTTTTGATTTTTTGCTAATGCTAGAATATGAGGTTAAACTTCAAGATCAATGAGTAGATTAATAAGTAAACATTGTAGCATCCAAATATACACTATTTTTAATACCCGACATCTTGATGTTTGACCCAGTATTTCTTATATCACGATGATTATGAGTTGGCTATATCATTATTAATTCATTGTATTTTCTATATAATCTGGCTCGTCCACCTATGAGTTTCGAGACTGGAGCAACGGGGCCTGTCCTTTGCCCTTCTTCAAAGCTTCCCAAACTCATTTATCTTGGCTAAGATATTTTTCCAGTATACCATAAGATGAATTAAACTATCCTTTCGTCATCATCCAACGTTGCAGTTCACCTCGAAAGGAATATGGAATATGCTTTTTTATCGAGCAGCGGAATCCAAGAGAAACAGTCTTTACTGGAGGGGTGTCAGATTGGGCATTTTCTCGAAGGACTCTACTCTACACAGTCCTCTTTCTGGAGGCTTACTATTATTATTTTTTTGGAGTAAATTTTCTGAAGATGGAGGGCCGTTACATCTTTAGCAGTACCCAATACTCACACTCACACGTCGCTAGTAAAAAATGAAAAAAAAAAATTGCATTCCAAATGGAAGACACGTACAATCTTGACTTTAAGACTGTGTTTCACAGAAAATCATGAAATCATTTTTCAAAAAGACAATAATTTCTTTTCGTCACTTAATATAGAAAATCTAATTTCGATCTTCTCAAATAGATATACACTATTCTAGTATTGGTAATTTGCATATTGACAATTATTGGAATAGAATATGTGCAGTAGAGTCTTAGATTCAGTCTCGATGGACCCCGACCGTGATAAAGCCTAAAGGCACAGGAACCTAGGTCCGGTGCCCAGTCTTGATAGGCTCGAGTGCCGACATGAAGATCTTCGGCCGGACCTCAATGGACCGAAGCACGACCTTTGTGGATGTGGGCATGGCCTTTATGGACCAAGCATAGGTGTCAGGGATCCGAGCTCGATTATTGAGATCATCAAATGCTCACTTCGTTGATTAAGTGCACATAATGACCATCACGAGACCACTTTCAGTTCATTATATTTTCGATCTGACCCTCAGTCTCCTTAAATTTTTTTGTGGGAAGATAATCTTGAATTGCGGGCACAAAGGTCTTGGGCTCAACCTCAATGGACCTAAGCTCGGCCTTTGTGGAATGGGGCATAGCCTTTGCGGACCAGGGCATAGGCACCAGGGATCCAAGCTCAGTTATCGAGACCATGACATGCTCACTTCGTTGATTAAGTGTCGATAATGGTCGTCAAGGGACCACTTGCAAGTTCATTATATCTTCAATCTGGCCCTCAGTCTCCTAAATTTTGTTTGTGGTGAAGATAATCTTGAATTGCAGGCATGAAGGTCTTGGGCCCGACCTCAATGGACTTGAGCATGGCCTTTGTGGACTTAGCCATAGGTTAGGGATCCAAGCTCGGTTATCAAGATCATCACATGCTCACTTTGTCGATTAAGAGCAGATAATGACCATCACGGGACCACTTCCGAGTTCATTATATCTTCGATCTGGCACTCAGTTTCTTAAAATATTTTTGTGGTGAAGATAACCTTGAGCTGCATTGCCCCACAGCTCACTTCGCGGCTGATGTCGATTTCTAGCAAAAGGAACCGCTTCTCTATCCACCTTTCTGGTTGACGATTTATGACATCAATAATGTTGAAGCTCTTTTAATGTACAAAGAGCTATGTCCATGTCCTTTGTCAAGACAGACAAATCTTGTTCTACGAAACTCTAGAATGTAACTCCTCTCTTTCGTGCGTGTCCTGACCCATTAAATTAAACAGAAGACCGAACTCAAATTTAATCTTCACCCGGTTGACTAAAATTTGAAAATTATGCATGTTACTTTATATAATATTACGCATCTTTCCAGAACGAAAACAGTCATATCCTAGTTTATCAAATGTTTCCGACATTGTTGTCATACTCACGCGTACAAATCTGTGTTACTTACTTTCATGAATAATTTTCTGCATTCTAGATAGTGGCAAGACAGTTTTGACGGGACATGTCATATGCACCATCACCAAGGTCATTGCGTTTCGTGCTTCTTTCTTATTTTATTTTTCTTTCTCTACATGAAATTCAACAAAAACGGCAAGGTTTTCTCGGGGAACGAATGTGATGTCTGTGCACATCATCATCACCATTAAGGTCATGATGTAAAGATAGTTAATGAGTATATTTAATTACTCTGTTTCATACTTTTATAGTAAATTGTATCAATTATTTAGGTTCTAACATTTTCACAAGTCTCTCTCTAAGTATCGTTGCTGTTTGAATGATCAAGATTAATAGTTACGTGGACAATAAATCTAAAAAAGAGTATAACAAGGTGTTGTTCTTGAGATTTCCGTAGACAAATCAACACATTACGAGGATGGTCAAAATAAAAAAAATGTAGATCTCTAAAAATTCATCAGTTAGCGTTTACTAATGATATTTTAGTTATTATGTCAGACTCATTATAATAATATAGAGTCATCACGAGTTAACTCGTGAATGATAGTTTAGTTATTATGTCAGATCCATTATAATAATATAAAATCGTCACGAGCTAACCCGTGAATTGCGCCTCAAAATGCATTTAATCATACCTATTTTTTTTAAGTAGATTGCATTGTGACCCTCCATCTATACAGCACAACTTTCAATTTCCTTCTTTATGACATCGGATACGAAGAAGTAATATAGTAATACATATAAAATATTGCATTGGTCACTTTATATGAATTGCATTTCAAGAATATGTGGAAAATCTTCCTTATATGCAGCCATGTTCTCATAAGATGGAAGATCGATCAGCATCATTGGAAGCTGCCTTTCGCCAAATTAATCCAAGTTGCTCCTTAATTGAAGTTATGAAATAAAAACGGACGAGATATCATACGTATTACCATCTTACTGCTGCAGAAGATGAAGTGATGCTCATTCTTCAAAAAAGGGATTTTTTTTTTTTTTTTTGCTTAAACTTGTGGTAATTCATTTTTGGCAGACTAAGAATGGAATCATTACATATATATTCCAACCAAGAAAAAGAAGGAATAGAACCCATTATATTTCTAACAAGTGGCTATTTTTTGTCAACTATTTTCATTTTCTCCTTTGCTTTGGCCAAACTTGCAAATCTATATTAAGTATCCTCCACTTCTATTAAAAATAAAACCCTTGCATTCGTCGAGTTTTCTCTATCTTTAACGTGCTACCAACATTTTCACATTCAACTTTCATTTTTTAAATTCATTACTTTAAACTAGCTACATCCCCCGAAGCTTTTTCATAAAAGAGAAAATCACTCGTCGCTTTCATTTAATGAATCTGAAGCTTTGAGGCTAGTGCTGTGCGTCTGTCCTTCTTGAAAGTTTTCAAGACTCATTCCAGCAAGGTTTGATTTTCTAGGGTTCGCTTTTCCAAGTATTCATCCATAAAATGGTGGACACATGGGTGAGGTCACCCCGCTGTTGTCACGATTGTCACTCCCCCTGTCGTCACCATTGAGCTGGTTACAATTACAAGGTGAAGAGTCGCAGTAGATTCGCATGCTTGTGAGATTCGAGGCAAATTTTGTATTACGTGGCGAGGTATTCCACAAAAGCAATTGCGTATGATTATAAAAAGACATTAAGCCAAATTAATAAGGAAGTTCATCATAATATAATGATTTTTTTTTG
Source organism: Eucalyptus guilfoylei (assembly GCA_016097605.1). Taxonomy (NCBI): domain Eukaryota; kingdom Viridiplantae; phylum Streptophyta; class Magnoliopsida; order Myrtales; family Myrtaceae; genus Eucalyptus; species Eucalyptus guilfoylei. The sequence continues at coordinate 10,584,137 of CM027863.1, forward strand.
TCCAGAATATTTGCAATTTTTTTTTTTTATATATCTTTAAGATTGTTGAAAGAGAACTTATTTTCTTTAACAAAAGATGGAATTTATTGCATTTTAATCAAGATAAAATCTTCATACTTAAATCGTATAAACGATGCGAACCTTGCATATCCCTAGGCAAGGCTGGATTAGTTTATCAACCTATGGAATCATTATGTTTGATCATTTCTCTTGCTATATGCCATTTCTTAATATTGATTGTAAAAATCACATATTTCATTTAGAAAAGGGAAACATGATGATTTCGTGAAGATAATCTTGAATTGTAGCCACTTGAGCAGATAATTAGACCGGTTATTTAGGATCTAAGTCTCATCTGATTTTGTCCATGTTAAATTTTGTTTGTCCTGTGAATGTTCAAATAAAGGAATGTCAAAGCAACACAGGGGAAAGTCCTTACCCATTTTTTCATGTTATTCTTCTTTCTCTTGACAGTAATTAAAGAGAAACGGCATGGGTTTTGGGGAATAAATATGATAATGACGATGATGATAATAATAGTAATGTCGAGATGAAAACTGTCCAAATGATCAAGATAAACATTCATGTGGACAATGACTGAAAAATTGTGAGGAATCGGTTTTTATTGACAGATTTTTTGCATCTAAATATGCGAATATATTATGACCATTCTCAATATTACTTTTCACATCTCATCATTTCGGTCGGATCAAACTACATGTTAGGAGAATGGTCAAACAAAAAGACGCAAACTTCTAGGTATTTATCTGTCAGCGTTTAATAATGATATTTCAGTTGTTACGTGAGATCCATTATAATAATATATATTTGTCAGGAGTTGATGCGTAAGTTACGCCTTAAAAGAAGCTTAATCAATAATTTTTTTAGTACATACTGGCCCTTCATCTTGTGTAGCACATCTCTAATTTCTAATTCCTCATTGCAATTCAAGAATTTATTGGAAGTTTCCTTATATGTAGTGTAGCCATGTTCTCCAGAGGATGATCTTATGAAGAGAAATCCGTATAATTGGAAGCTGTCTTTCACCAAATCAATCGACGCTGCTGCTAAATTCAACCCATGACTTTGTTATTTCGGTTTCGAGTTATAAAGAGTTATAGCTCCCTTTTTTCTTTCAAAATTGTATTTCCAAGAAGTGGCAAACGTTCGTGAAGTATTTTCTCTTTATTTTTTCCCCTTGCTTTGACCAAACTTGTAAATCAAAATTGAGTGGCCTCCACTCCTATTAAAATAAGACCCTCTTATTCGTTGAATTTTTTCTATTTTTAATATGATACCAATATCTTAACGTTCAGTAAAATTTATATCAATTTATCCCGTTAAGTTAGCTATGTCCCTTAAAATGTTTTACGTTATAGAGAAAGAAATTCACTCATATCTTTCGTTTAATGAATTTCAAGATTGAGGTTAAGGGCTATGTTTGTCTTTTTTGAAAATTTTCAAGATTCATTCCAGCTAGTTTTAATTTTCTAGGGTTTTTTCTTTTCAAGCAATTTATCCATAATACGGTGGACACATGGGTGACGCCACCTTGCTACGGTCACTTTCCCTGTCGTCAGTGATTAGGCAATTGCCAATGATTGTAAAATGATATTAGAATCGAGTGCTTTAAGAATACTTATTAAACGTAGTTAGTAAGGAAGGGTTTCATCATATTATGACAAAGAAGAATCGTGCCTAGAAAATTGCAACTTTCATTTCTTTTGATGTCTTAAAAATTAATGTAAAAGAATTTTTTTTTGACAAAATCCTTCGAAAAGGTGGGACTCATTGCATTGCAATTAAGATGAAATCTGCGTACTTGAGCCATAGAAACGATGCAAACCTACTGTACCTCTAGACGAGGCCTGATTAGTTTATTGTGTGAATTGTAAAAAGTGACATGTCTAATAGTTTCTTTCATTATATATCATCCGTTAATAATTAATATTAATTGCGGAACTCAACCAATTATTAAGATAAAAATGCATGACTTTTCGAGTGCTTCATTCACCTTTTGGTTTTTTGCTTATGCTAGAATATGAGGTTAATGGATTCATAAGTAAATATTGTAGCATCCAAATATACACTATTTATACGTCTTCACATTTATAATAATCTTTTCTAGCATATAGTTACATCAAATTTCTGAATAGTTCGGTTTTATATTTTAATCGAGACAGCTTTTAATTTGGGGATTCTACATAAAAGTACCAAAACATACATACACTAATATATTTGCCCGATCCTTCTGCTCTCTATTTATTGTTTTATTATTTAATTGTAACTTATCTGTATTTAAGAAATAAATTTTAATTTTAGCATAACAACATAACTTAAAGATTTTCCATATTAGGTAGTGGACAAAAAGATTTAATTGTTTACATACATGTCAGATATAGTATAATATTTATATTATATAATATGTTATATTATGGTCGCGCATTTTTATTTCTATAACAAAAAATAAATCGAACGTGTTCATCTGCATTGACACCATCAAATTGAAGCTAAAAAAATAATCCACCGGCCAAGCATGTTGACTATGAATTAATGAAAGTCCATCCCTAGTTCTTTTGTCAATCTCTAGGATCTACCTTTTACAATTGAATTATGTATCTAATTGGTGGCCTCGCTTTGTTAGGGGCATTCATACGGAAGCTACCTATCTCCTCTTTTGTCCTCTAATTTGGCATAATGCTTGTTTCTATATCCAATCCAACATGGGATGTATTCTCTTTATGGAGAATTAGAATTCCTTGACTATAGAATATAAAACAAAGTAGTGATTCTAATGCCGTGTTAGCAACGGCTAGTTTTCATTAGTACAGGAGTACCGTTATGTGACTTTTCATGAATATCTGGAAAAAATTATATTTGGCTCTAGCTCGATATGAAGCTAGAGTAAGTAGCACATGCCTACTTGTATATCACAACATCTTCATATGATTCACTTTAAAGTTTGTCTGGAATTCTCATCTATAAACATAGTATTTGTATATGCGTAATTTTGGCTTTATGACGGTCAATTAACATATGATGGAAGAAAAGCCAAGTATCTTTCTATACAATGTTTTTGGGCTAGTTAGGTCCGAAAGGACTATAAAATTTCTGGAAATGATACAAGGTAAGCACTATTATGGAATGGAAAGGAGAGCAAATTTGTTGGTTAAGTGTTGGAGATATAATTGTAAATTAGGGGTGGAGCCCAAAATCCACAGAAATACGGGATATAGCTTAAAAACTTAATAAATTACTTTCTTAAATAGGGATTTAGAGTGACCATGTAATTGTATGAAATTACTACCTTTACCTTATTAAAAGCATATCTCCCACATGCACACACTCTCTCTCATACACAATGTAACTCCTATCATTTTTGCGATTTGAGAGGTCAATCTTGAATATGCATAGGTGAAAAAGTTACTTCAGTGTAGCAACTTATGGAATCCTCTTTACTTGTTATAGGTTAACTCGATCTAAGCCACCTTCAGTAGCGGTAGTAGCTTCAAAGGAATTAGTAGTATGTCCAAGAGCTTGAGCAATGATGTGAAAGGCTTGACTTTCTGATTCTTATCATATTGATAGAAAGAATGCATTCTATTGTTTATTCATTGGATTCCATATGCCTCGGTTATATTTCGATATTTGGCCTCTGTTTCTACTTTTCATTGAAATAGCCTAAAAATTCAAGAATAGGATCGAACCACTCCCCCTTTTCATTTAATTACCGACTAAACTTACCTTTCAATTCAATTTAAAAGTACGACTTCAACTATAGAACAATCAATCGAATGACTGCAGCCAAGGTAAGGGCTTGTTCATAATCCCCCTTCAAATAGCTTGCTTGACCTATTGAGGTAGCGGTGGTCAACTACTACTAAATACTTAGACCATATTTGAACCAAAAAGACTCTTATTGTATATAATTTTTCGTTTTCCATTTCTCGGGATAACTCGACCAAAATACCAAGAAAAAAGCATTAAATTCAAGATAAAAATTATATGAGCTGCCATATCGGGTCCCTAATTCTGTAGAAGCCAAATGCATTCCGTTTTATCATCTTTGCCAACCCCCTTATTAGGGTGAATTATTTGAGTTCGTCCTTCGTTTAACAGGTTCACTATATCCTATTCCTTTCCATGTCATCCTTTGAGAGAGAAATAGAAAACTTGCTTTTCCCTGAACGGCATTTTTGGCTTGTACAAAGGGTGTTCAGCGTTGGCAAACTGCTGCTAAGTCATGCTCCATTCGTTTTGTGAAAAATGTTACATTTCTAGAAATATTTTCTAGAAAAATGTAATTATCTTTTCGGTATTCAGCTGAAACCTAAAAATGAAGCAGCAAATATTTTTTGTAGTTTGGTAAGAAAAATCTTTTCCTCTGTGCACTATTTTTCAATAACTTTTTTCTTATTTTATTTTTTTAACCAATTTGATCCCAAGGTAAGGAATAACTTGTTAAACCGAAGGATGTGGTCAATACAACTAGAACCACACCTGGGCGTTGCTCTCCTATGCGCTATTCATGGCACTACCGTAGAAAATACTTTATTTGAAGACGGTGATGGGGAGATCTTTCTTTCGTATCTTTTGAGATCCACCCTACAATATGGAGTCAAAAAGCCAAAATAAATGATTGGGAAGATCAAAGAAAGAACAACTTCTTCCTCTGTAAGGAATTTTTCCAAATTGTCGATGGATGCTCCTATTACAGTTGTAGTCTCCAAAGAATGTGAACCAACTATGTAGCATCTATATCGAGAATTTAAGCATTGTATATGTCATTAGTTCGATCTTTGGTAGGAACCACCCGTAATAACAAACTTGCAAATTGGATCTGTTTATCATAAAGAGATTCGTTATTTCTGACCATGCTTTACCTTAATTGTTATTTTAACAAGTAAAAGTTATGTCTTGCTCCAAGTGGGGGCAGCATTTCTCTTCTACATGTCCATGGAGTTTTGAAAAATCCAAATATATATATATATATATATTAAATCTAATTTTAAATTATTTTTATTTTCTTTCTTTTTATATTCTTCTTCTTCTTTGGTTGGTTGCCGACCGGGGTGATGGCTGGTGACTGGTGAAAGGTGATCTCAAGCTCATTTAACGTTGGCGAGCAATGAGATTAAGGCCTCAAGCTTAGCTAGATTGGTGAGTCAAGCGAGTGACGAGATTGTGAGAGGTGGACAAGCTCAAGGCTCGCTTGTTGCTGGTCGCTGGTCATTGTTGTGGTTGGCGACCGGCCAAGATAGAAGGTTAAAAAAAAAAGAATTAAAATTTCAATTTCTTTAAATGGAAAAAAAGAAAAAAAAGATGGAAATATAAACATGGGTGTGAGATAAGAGAAGTTGAGTGAGGAAAATGTTTTCCTCATTTTGAAAAGTGAAAAATATTTTCCCCTATTTTAGAGAACTTTTTTCAGTTGATGGAAAACGTTGGAAAATCTGGAAAATGTTTTCCTGAAAGTTATTTTCCGTGAAATGAACGAAGTCTTAATGAAGTTGCTACTCTTACTTTGTCATGGTGCCAATGAGGAACCCCAAGACCAATGCTACACACTTAATCACATGCCTGTTCATTGCAAACTAGTCAAAGTTCCTCGAGATCAATCATAAATTGTGGAGTCTGAACTCGTAAGCTTTTCCAATTCATTCCAGACTAGTCTAGATTCCTCGAGATCGATCGCAAATTGCGGAGTCTGAACTCGTAAGCTTTTGACTTGTAAACCAAGCGCTGAGCCATTCGGTCAATTGCCATCTTGGTTTCTCACTGAAGAGTTATGCAAAGCTGGCTCAAGAAATAAAGTACACAGATGTACGGATAAAATGACCTTTGGAGCGAAACGTGTTCCACATGGCAACTTTAAAGAACTGCAGTCAACTGGGCCAGCAAATGAATCAACCCCCAACTTAACATTATCAATCTTACATAATTGAGATAACTTGTTGCCTTGGGTTTTCAAAAGTCGTCAAGTAAGACGTACGAAGCCTGCATTAACAAATATATAATTAACCCAAAAAAAATTGCTCTCTTATTTAATCCATAGTAGACAGTATCTTGAATCATTTCGACAAATTTTAAAGTCTTTTAAGGTCCAACTCACCCAAAAACTTTGTATAGAGATATACTTTGTCTCCTATCATACTGAAGCTACATAACTTGAACTAGACAGTAATTTACCGTCATAAAGTCAAACTAACACAAAAAAAAAAGAAAAAAAAAAGAGTAAATGAGAACTAGAGGCAAGCTTGAAGTGAATCTATGAAATCGTTATGGTATAAAAGTAACCATGTGCTACCTACTCTTGCTTCACATCGAGCAAGAACCACGTATATTAATTTTCATGATGGTACGCATGTATCAATGAAAATTAGCTATTGCTGTCTCGGTGCGATATTGCTACTTTTTATTTTTTATTTTTTATTTTTTGGAGGTTGAAAAGATTTGAACTTCAAACTTTTTACTTTGATATATGTGAGATTTAATAAGACTATTATTGACTGTTTTATAAGCATAAACTATCATACAAATGCATAGTCTAATATTTAAATGCTCTATTAAGTTCTAATTTTGGATGCAGAGAATACATCTCATATTAGATTGGATACATATAATTAACAAGTATATGGTCAATTAGAGGATAAGAGAGTAGATAGCTAGCTCCCGTGTGAATGCTTCAGCAAGCGAGGACACCAATTAAGTATAAATAGGTCAATGGTAAAAGGTAGATCCTAGAGACTAGACAAGAGAACAAAGGATGGGACTCTCGTTAATTAATAGTCAACATGCTTGGCCGGTGGATGTGTTTTAAGTCAATCTAATGGTGTGAAAGGAGATGGAGAGGTTCAATTTATTTTTAGTATAATAATAAGAATTCAAAGACGTAATAAATTATTACATACCATAAATGCTAACTTCGAAATGGATATAAACAATAGAATTTTTCGTTTATTAACTAATATTGAAAATATTTAAATTATCATTATGCTGAGATAAAAATTATTTCTAAAATATAGATGAGTTACAATTAAATTGTAAAATAATGAAGAGAGAAAAGAAGGATTAGGGAAGTAAATTAGGGTCTAAATATTTTGTTACCTTTCTTAAGAAAGTACTAAAAAATTTCTTGCAATGAGAAAAATCCAATTCTAACAATCTACCATTCTTAATGTGAGAGTCAAAGACCACTTAAAGAAGGCTCTGCTATAATTTATTTATATAGATATGTGCAGATTAAAACCTTTCTCGCATAAAATATAAAACCAAACTAATATGAATGTATGATATGAATATATGGCAACAGAAGATGATTATAAATGTGAAGATGTAAAAATAGTAAACGTGGATGCTACAATGTTTAATTATCTATCTACCTTGAATTGATCTTGAAATATAATTTCACATTTTAGCAGAAGGCAAGAACCAAAAAGTCCACGAAGAGCTCGAAAAGTCATGTCCTTTTTTGTCCTTAAATTAAATGGGTGATTAGCTTACATTGCAATGATTTCCACCGTTTCTAAGGCTCTTGTTAAAACCAATATCCTCTTACAACAAATCAAAGTCGCAATTTCGTCGGCAAGATTTCTTTTTTGTGTCACTATGATAAGATCCTCCCTTATTAATTAGGTTTAATAAGTTTTCTCGAAGCACTCGATACTAATGTTCTTTTTATAGTCAGAGGCTAATTGCTTCTCCATAAAGAATATTGAACCAAGTCACCTAGACAACCGTGTTGTTCTCTATTTATTGTTTAATGGATACAGTTCGAAAGTAGGAATGGCGGGTCTACCTGGCCACGACTGATCAGTATCATTGAACACAAGAGTCCAAAATTTACCTCGAATCTCACGAAAGATGTGAATCTCCAGCAAGTTTTCACCATTGGATTGTAACCCGCTCAATGATGCGACAACGAATGTGATGTGACGGCAACAGTGGCGTTACCCCTGTCTTGAGCCCATGGTGAATAAATGCTGGGAAAAAAACTTTGGAAATTAAAACTCACCGGAACGAGCGTTGAAAAGTTTCTAAAAGGACGAACATAGCCGTTAAGCTTCGAATTCATTAAATGTAAGAGATGAGTGATATTTTTTCTTCCTTCCATAAACACTTTGAGGGATGTAGCTAACTTGACAGAATTGATAAATATATATTTTCTTAAATGTGAAAATGTCCGTAGCATGTTAATGATATAGAAATCTCGATGGAGATAAGGGGGTTATTCTAATGGGATTGGAGGATACTTGGTTTGGATTTACAAGCTTGGCCAAGGCAAAGGAAAATAAAGGAAGATCATTGACAAAGATTAGCTACTTTTTGGAAATAAAATGCATCTTGGGTGGACTATAGAGATAATGATTCCATTCTTAGTCTGCCCAAAATAAATTAAAATATGAATGACCATAAGTTTAGGGAAGAGATCACAAGAATCCCTATTTAAAAAAATGGGCATCACTTTATATTTCGCAGTTATAAGATGACTTTGTTAACCGTAAAACATAGTTGGGCTTGTAAAACATCTACCTCAAGAATGCACTAAAATGGACTTTATATACAAGTATGATATCTTGTATGTTTTCATACATTGTCATAGCATTTTATATCATGAAATCGAAATAACAAAGTCGCAGGTTGAGTTCAGGAACAACTTCGCTTGATTTGGTGAAAGACAGCTTCCAATGATGCTGATGGACCTTCAAAAGGCCCACCTTACGATAACGTGGCTGCATATGAGGAAGCTTCCAACATATTCTTGAATTGCGATGCATATAAAGTGACCAAATAGTTTATATATTTATTACTGTACTACTTCATATCCAGCGCCAGAAAGCAGAAATTTAGAATTGTGCTACATAAGGCAGTGTGCAACTTTAAAAGAAAAAAGAACGCGGTAAGCTTATTTTGATGCGCAACTCATGCATCGGCTCATGACAAATTTATTATTATAATGAGTCCCACATAATGACCGAAATATCTGTAAAAAGTGTTGACTTATGAATATCTGGAAGTTTACATTTTTTTGTCTGTCCATCCTTGTAATGTGTTGTTTGGTATGAGGAAAATGATGAGATCAATAAGAGAAACTTGAATATGGTAATAATATATGTTCGCATGCATGTCAGTATGCAAAAGTTCCATCAATAAAAAAACATCTTGCCACATTTTTAGGAGTCGTTGTCCACACAGATATTAATCTTGATTTGGAAATTGTGCATGAGAGAGACTGTGTGTGAGACATGCTTTTAGATAGAAAGAATCGGTGGGAATGGATCGATTTATTAAAACTTCTCGTATGGAAAATTTATGCTAGAGATAGTGTTTGAACGTGCGAGAGAGTAATTCAATACATCTACATGGTCCCTCCAAAGTCATTCTTTCAGAAACATTTATGTTGAAAGAGCAGCTCAAAATCATTAATTAAACTTTTAAGCTATATCCCAAATTTATATTATATTTGTCATCTCTACAATAACGTTGTGAGCTTTAAAGTAAATATGTTGTCGAAAAGAGTGAGAAAGGTAGAAGCGTGCAAATTGTTTATTTCCTTTTCTTTATCAGAAAGGAAATAGTACATATTTCTAGGATGGATGCACGATACCAAATCCAGATCCAGCTGATCAATTATTCTGCAAATACTTTTATGAAGAACGTTATTTTTAGTCATAAATGTGCGTATCTTGCGATAAGCAAAAGAGAAAACCCTAGTTTCACTCTTATGACGAAAAGAGAACAAGAAGAAGGAAAATAAAAGGACAAATACCTTCCTCTGCAATGTAAATGGTTGTCGGTGGCAAGTGAAGTGATGTAAGCGGCCTCAGGTCATCATGGTGTTCATCGGACGATAATGTAAGTTCTTCCCACGCGTTTTGTATAGCCAACTTGCTGAGAGGTTCTTGGAAATGAGCGGAAAAGACACATGCAAAATTATTGTACACCGAGTTTGAAATTAAACGAAGTAACTTGTTCTTTACTTTTTGGGTGTGTATTAGTGATTTCTTCCACGTATTGACTGTAATATTTATATATAATAAGAGAGTTTTCTTCCACTCCTTAATGACAGCGAAAGTCAAATAATGAATTGTTATGACCAATTGGTTGTGAAAACATGGCAAATAATCAGTAGATGGGGATTATAAAATGACGGTAAATAGGTGCGGAACCGGATAATTTGAACCTCTAAGTTACTAAGAATTTACCAAAACATAGTTTCATGAGCTGGCTAGCATTTCTCAACAGATTTCTTCCACTCCTCAATCTGCTATTATGCCCTTCGTCGGCTGCTCTACATTAGGAGAAGTATGTAGGATAATATACAACTCTTGTGAAGTTGACACACCTTAAGGATGCTGGTCTCGACAGACTCGCCTGAAAGGTTCAGCAGTGTCTGTATTTGATCACCAAGTAGGCTTGGCAGGCATTGTATCAACTGTCGATGACTCGAAATAGGAAGATTCGTCATAAGGGCAAAGATAGTAGCTAATTAAATTGAAGACGGATGTGATAGGTAAATTGCAGGGCTTTGACATAAATTTTATGGGGATTGGAGATTAGTTTGATTTTGTCTGATGCCTTGATGGACTATGATGTGTAGCTCAATTCATGAGAAATAAAACTCTTGCTTGCCTAGCAAACAAAAGAAAAGAAAATTAAAGGCTCCATTTGATTTGCATAAAATAAATGTTTTGGAAGATATTTTCCTAAAAATTGTTACTTATATCACGTGAAATAATTACTCAATGAAAATACTTTTGTTATTGATAGCAATTTATATCAAAATACTTTTGTGTATGATGGAAATATATATTTTTTCATTAAGTTTTGTAGGTAATATAAATGATCCTTTTAGGAAAATGTTTTTTAAATCATTCATTTTCTATGAAACAAACACATACTAAGGACACGCATGGCAATTCTCCTATTCTTTTGTTTTTTTGTTCTTTTACTCCTCGGAATAGAAAAAGAATAGAAATTTGTTTGATAACATCAATTGATTTTATATTACCCGAAATAGAAAAATGGCCAAGGAATATATTTGGAATAGAAATAAAAATTAGAAAAAAGTGATTATTAGCTCCTACAAACAATTTCCTAAAATAAGTCATTTTTTTTTTTTTTTTTTCTTCTTCTTCCTTGCTGCCGTCCATCGGCCGTTGCCAGCTGCTGGCTGGCAGCAAGGAAGAAGAACAAAATGAGAAAAGAAAAAAAAATCTTAAAAAATTAAAAGAAATTCTATGTTACAAAAAAATTGCAAACCTTATCAAACACATTTCTATTCTTTTTTCTATTCCAAGAATATAAATTTTGTATAGATACCAAATGCGTGCTTTTACTTAGATATTGCTCCAAGGAGTAGAAATAGAAAAATGCTATTTCTAAGATGATATTGTTCTCCGGAATAGAAATATTACCAAATACACCCTAAATTACTTGACATTATTCCCATATGCTCTAGTCTCTCCAAAATTTTCATTAGTTTTTCCATTTATAATTTATTTGTATACTTATTCAAGTCTTGTACCAAACTTAAGCGCATATGAATAGAGAAGTGTTAAAGTACCATAAGAAAGGTTGAATTGTGCAGTCATTTAAATGTTTAAAAGCTTTTTTTTTCCTAGCAAAAACAAATCTCTAAAAACTTTTTGATTATATTACAGGGCATGATTTGTCACGGTTTCTCTATATTATGACTGCATAATTTCAAGTCTTCATATATAGGGAGTCTCCTAGTCACAAACCCTTTGCCAGACAGTTTCTCTATGTGGAGAAAGCGTCGACTATTTCACAGTTTGACACCGTCTTCTGTACCATCCTCATATGGAAAAAAAATAGCTAATGAAGTCAATTTGAAATTGAATGTTTGATTTTATTGAAAGGAACTAGTACTCTTTATCGTCTTGGTGTTTGAAGAGAATCGAGTTAGTTCCTCACATAAAATAGGAATCCGTGTAAAAAGAAGGGGCAAAACTTTGTTGATAGCTTCCGCCTCGTGTAGTCGTCGGCCTATTCCAGCACTCCACATGATTTCATCGTTGTGTAGAAGTTTGGTAGCCTTTGTCTTGGAAAGAGTCTAACTCTATAAAAGGCTGAGTGTTTACACCAAGAGATTGTGAATCATGTGAGTCTCTTGATTTCAACATAAATGCCGAGCTTTTGTGGGCTAGACAGGGTGAATCTGATACACGAAAATCAGTCTAAGATGCATAGCACTGAATCAGAGTAGGAAAAAAAGGGGATCAACCCAACTGTCGGACAAGTAGACATATTGCACATTAAATTAATTGTGTAAGGGATTCACATTGCTTTCGACCAAAACGGCATCCTTTTGAATGAACTAGAGACGATGGGCTATTGCCGTGCATCGAAATCAGTTTAAGATACATACGATGGGGTCTTAGCCAAAAGAAAACCCAAAATCTCAAAATCAGACCAAAAGTTCTGCATGGTACTATTTCGCAGTTGCCTCATTTGTGAAAAAAGGGTATTTTTTGTTTTGTAGCTATCCAACTGAAAAATTCAAAATGGGAATTGACTTAAGAAGTTTCTTGCCAAGTCTCCCCCTCGTCCCGGTTCGAGTTTTGGAACATTACAAAGGGGACCATATCCGGTTGGTCCGTCAATTCATCGCGTTTAAGTTAGGAGCGTGAAACACATTTGAAAGATTCCATTATTGCTTCACTTCACACTTCCACCCGTTAAGTCAACTCTTGACTCGGAGGAGATCAGGTACGCCCACCGCGTAAGTTCGTTTGCTAGCACCAGTTTCTACTATTCCAATGTGAAGGGTTGAAATTAAACGATTTTCGACAGATGCGACAGCCTTGCATTTTGCCATATTTTTTAGTTTGAAAGTTCGGATGTTTAGACATAGGGCGTGATGTTATAGGGGAAGTTTATGTTTGACTTTCTCAAACATCAGCAAGTGGGAAGAAGCCGATTGAAATAAGGGGTAAATAGACCTTAAGCGAGCTTATTTCTCGTTTGATTAAAATTAAGGGGAAGTAAGATGCACGATTAGCCATGTCTTCAAGAACCTCGCAGCAACTTGGCTGCATGAAATACATATAGTAAGGTAGGGATTTCTATGTTAGCTTATTTAACCGCTAATAAGCAAAATTCACGATGAAAACAGCACGTGCTTGATAGATGTATGTCCAAAAGTTAACGCGTGTATTGACTAGATGGGATAGTGAAGAATAGAAGAGGAAAATTACTTAGCGAACAAATCGTTGGATTCTCGTAACTCTGATGAGATGGAGATCATGCTCGATTCCACGGCTATTGCTCTGGTTCCAAAGATCGCCAATGCTTCAAAGATGACGGATTCCAGGCCCATTTCTTGCTGCAACGTGGTCTGTACGTCCACGGCTACGATCCTTGCTAATCCATTGAAAAGACTCTCTTCCCTTTTTTTGTGAGTTTAAGTCAATGTGCCTTTATCGAAGGAAGCAACATTATTTATCTCTACGGGAAAATTATATCTTTTCCCCAGATTTTTTTCTATCAGATAATTTCTTAAGAAACAAATTAATTATACTGGGTATGGTATTTTATAAGGATGTCCTTGTTTTTTGTGGGTTCCCTAATGGGGATGCTTCCTTAATCAATTTATTAGCAATGTGACCGGTTACATCATTTAAGAGTGACCGATAGTCATTTGACACCTCAATTTGTAGTATACATGCTTGGTATACTCATTGTGCCCGAAAAGATGGATCATCTACTTGCATTAAATCATACCTCAGAGAAAGCATTTATATTTGTAAAGTCCAATTCTTATAATAAAATGGCCCATTAAGTGATGACGTCATTATTTGATGATATCAACACCTCTAGAGCAATCGGTATACGGGCAGTCCAGAAGACCCTTAAATTTCGAGTGGAAAATTACAGTGATGTGTGTGAACATAGAAAAAGGAGGTCTTGCGGACAAAATTCTTTTGTCCTCTCTTTGGAGATATGGTTTACTATGCAACAAAATCCCACTTTTTAACCGACACGGAACCGGACCTTCTCTTGCTATTATCTACCTTTTGACGGGTTCAAGTAAACCTGGATAGCTTTTACTGAAGAAAGGAAACACGTGCCAGATCTCGGCTCACTATAAATCGGAGTTCTGAGGCTGTTTTTGGATGTGGATCTAATCAAGCAGTCACGAGCCCTTAGAGAGAGTCATCATGGCCGAGCTTGGGGTTGTGTTGGATGAAAAAAGGAGGTTGAAGAAGGGTGCTTGGAGTGCAGAGGAAGATCAAAAGCTCACTGCTTACATCAAGAGGCATGGCATTTGGAATTGGAGCCGAATGGCTGAACCAGCAGGTAACCCCACTAACACATGATATACATATGTTTGACCCACCATCTTTGTGTCACTGTGATTTTAATGTCTGTTTTGAGATGGGAATGGTTCCCAGAAGCTGAATCAATCAATTTTTTGGACTAAACTGGTGCATTTGTGATTGATATAGGACTGCGAAGAAGTGGGAAAAGTTGCCGTCTTCGGTGGATGAATTATCTGAGGCCCAACCTTAGACATGGAAATTTCACCAAAGAAGAGGTGGAAACCATCATCAAGCTTCATGAATTTCTGGGAAACAAGTAAGCAGATTCACTATAACAGATGCAGCGGATTAAGTTTATACAGCATCTCGATTTTCGATGGATTCCATCTCTTAACTCGTCTCTTCTGTTACAGATGGTCTGCAATCGCATCAAAACTCGACGGAAGGACGGACAATGAAGTGAAGAATTACTGGAACACACGCTTGAAGAAGAAGTTCAAGGGAAAATCGATGCAAAAGCCTAGAAAATCCGAAGCTGCAAGGGTGTGTAACAGTGTTGACGCCAATCATGAGAGTTCATCTCAAGAGGAAGCGGGTAGCTCAACTCCCACCTCAACTCCAGTGCAATTGTTGGATCTCGGAGATTTTACCGGAAATCAGACATCAAGCCCAGAGAACTTCGGCTCATCGAGCTCTAATCAAGCCATTGGAGTCCTTGGGGACAAGGGAAACTCCTTTGACAACAATCTGTGTTCATCATATGTGGATGATGAAGTCCAAAGCTATTTGTGGGCACAAAACTTTTCAGTGGAAGATGCGCACATGGTACAAGATTTAGGTGCTTTGTTCATGGACTCGACGGCTACTGTATTGTATCCTGGGTGGCCTCTGGAGACGGCCTCTTCTGCTTCCTTAGAAGATTTCGCCGTTAATTTGTGGGAAAATTGAAGACCATCCATTCATGCTCACAAGATGCCTAGTATTTATTTGTTGTTATGTTTTGAATACTGGTATTTGTTTGAACGAACAGAATGGTAGTTCATGCCCTAATAAAGTGGAGGAAGTATGGTTCTCTACAAGGTTGTGAAGCTAGCTATGCAAGTTTATGTAACTGAGGACTGAAGCTGTCATATTGTATAGCAAATGATGGTCTTCCGAGAGTTTCACAAAGATTAGATTTTGAAGATTGAGAATGTAAACGTCATTTCCATCATGTAAGATCAGTATGTACGAGAGATTCAAAGGAAAAAAGATAGGAAATTATCTCATGTTCATATATCTATTGGCTTAAAGAATTAAAGCCAACTACTTAACAAGGTAAACTTCCAAGACATTGAGTGAGAGTTTACCAAATATTGAATTGCGTTGTGAAATGTACATTCATTCGCAACACTTGCTTCCTTAACTTTTACCACATAGCAAATCCTTGTTATGGCATCTATAAATTATACGCCCTCTAGTTGAATCACAACAACTTACTTCAATTTTGCCCCTCTACCCTCCAGAAATGATTTGGAAGATCCAAAACAAAAAATAGTGGTATTTGAATTGTCTTTCATTCTAAGGTATAACCTGTATCCATGCATGTTAGATCCAATATGATAATATGATTAAAGACAAAACTTTTTCATGATATTATGCATGGATAAGATATATCATGGCAAAAACACCTACCATTCGTTGGTTATTAAAAGCATCCCGATTGGATAAACTTACTATCGATACAGTTGAAACTTTATGCGTACATATGACAAATAAGGGCAATCTTTAATACTGAAAAAGACCTTGAAAAAGTTTAGATCCTAAAAATAGACTTGTTGATTTAGATAACAAATCTCACAACCTGGCCTTGAAACTGTGGCCTATTTAACTCGGATGGGCCAGCCGGTTAGTGAACAAAACAGAACCTAAACCGGAGCGTAATCAAGCAAAATCAAGTTAACTAGATCCTAAACGGGACTTTGGGGTTTTGGGGCGTAGACCAGAAGGACTAAGTGAAACGTTCCGTGCAACTTCAATCGATGAATCGTAAAGCGACAAGTCGTCGTCTGGCCGTAGCCATCCCATATGGACGTAAGAGGGGGCATCAGCAATGTTGTTTGCCAGACCCGCCCGTTCGGAGACTTCCCTTTAGACGTCGTCAGGTCCTAAGCAAACCGTACCCGGTCCATCATTGA
This sequence comes from Eucalyptus guilfoylei, assembly GCA_016097605.1. Classification (NCBI taxonomy): domain Eukaryota; kingdom Viridiplantae; phylum Streptophyta; class Magnoliopsida; order Myrtales; family Myrtaceae; genus Eucalyptus; species Eucalyptus guilfoylei. The sequence continues at coordinate 10,600,599 of CM027863.1, forward strand.
TTTCCTAGCTGATTCCGGATTGGTGGGGGCTGTGGAGTTTAAATTCCTAACTGTTTCCATGTCGCCACGTGCTCTAAACTTGCTCTAAGGTTTCACGGTCCAAACTTGCGTTCTGTTCTGTCCACAGATTATTGGTCTTGGAGGGCGTTGACTTGACTCTTCATGTGTATTGTCTCCGGGTCAATGCAGACCCAGATGAACACTCTAGGAATTCTTTTTCTTCTCCAAACCAGAAAATCATTATTTTTGCTTGTCAGGAAATTAAGTGATAAAAAAGGACCATCTATTTAAATTATTGATCAGCATAACCCAGCAGCATTATTGTTTCAGTAGGCGACACAAGATCATTTATGTAATCGTGGCAAATCTTTTTTAGAATACTAATTAGCCCATTGGCAACTTATGACAACCAAAGTTATGTTTCATTGGTCAGTTTTGCCAAGTTTGCATGAGAGGAGACATCCTCATTTTACATTTAAGCTGTTGTTAATGATGACGATATTTTAGTAGAGCTCCAATAATATACAGAAAATGAAAATTTATAACCACGCAATACACGTAGTTTGCGAAGTCAAAATGATAAAGAGATGATAAGATTAGGGCAATTTCTATTGGTGAATTAATTGAAGAAAAAGACCCCCAAAAAAGACCTCTCCGTCCGCAATTCCATCTAGGCTACGAATGCTTAACTAAGACAAAGCTTCATCTTAAAAGTCAAAGTTTCATGTCAAATCAACTCTTTGATTAAAATTCATATAAGACGGTATACAAGCGGGCACGATCTTCCTGAAGTTTAGATGATATATTTATCTTTAATATAAATACCATAATCGAATACGAACTTCGCAAATGCGTTTTTAGTTTTTATTCAACCTGAAAATTATCACTTTGGACGTAAGCGATAGCACCAGCAATGACGTGTCAATTGAAAACCCTAGTTAGCCACCTTTCTAAAAGCCATTTGCTCGGAATGAATTCCTGTGGACTTCGACGTAATTGTACTTAGTCATTAGCAAACTTTATTGCAAAAGTTGCCAGCTAATTCTGAATACGTGTGTGGTCTGTAGAATCGGTTCCTCGTCTTCTTTGTTGTTATGTGCATGAAATGTCCTTGTTCCTCTAGAAATTTCACCACACTCAATGATGCGAGATCGTCTTCTTTGTTGTTATTTGCATGAAATGTCCTTGTTCACTAGAAATTTCACCACACTCAACGACGCGAGCTCATACATAACGATCCACGACCGGTCAATTTGGAAATCATTGAACAAAATTTGGGTGAAATTCATTTTCAATCTCATATCATTATTTAATTCGTGATGAATGGAGAACGTCGAATTTCTGTCGTTGGGACCAGAAAATTTCTCATTTTTTCGGTAAATGAAAACCAATAGCCAAATGGCTTTCAAAGTTGATGTACGGGGTGGGATTGCTTTTTGTTTCCCAATTTCTTTCTTTTGAACAAAGGCAAGGACTTTTTTTTTCGGAAAATAGGAGTTCACAAAATCCAAGATTGCAAATCGCTTTTGTTATGTGGTCCTTCCTAGTGATTAATCAATTTCTGCTGAGCACATGGCCGATGTAGGCAGTGTTCTTGCATTACTTGCTTTCGGACAACGTTATCACTCCAATATATGTCATGCTTGGACAATTTTTTTTATTAGGTCAAAGTCGCTTAATTAGGTGGGCACTATTTCCGCCTCCTATATAATTAAATCCATCCAATTTCACCAAAAAAAGAAAAATTGTCCTCAATCATTCAATTGCAATGCAAATTGGTGGTCCCAAATTTAGTTACTTTCCTTATTTTTCAGTTTTTTTTTTTAATATCTATATAGAATCTACTTACCATTATTAAGAATTTCACATGTTTAGTTTTTGTTTATTTTATATTTTTTATGTATATTAAAGGTACCATCTTTTTTTAATTGTTAGATACTACTACCATAAAAATGTTCGTTTTGTTTAAAAGACAAATTTTCAAGAAAATCTAGTTCTTTTCTATGTCATTGAGTAAATATATGGATAAGCTATTAAGTAGAGTATAGAACAAATTTTAAAATAGACAACTTTTTTACACATTGACTTGTTTATAAATTTTCACTTTTGTTATGTATATCACCATTAAACCACTTTTATTGATTTTCTTTTCCATACAAATACAAATGAGGGGACGATCACATGAAGAAAAGAAAAGTCTCTGAAGATTTTCCATAATAAAATCACATAACATTCTCCAATGTGAAACTTTAGAAGATAAAATTAATTAAATCAAAACATTGCATAGAATAAGATTTTTTTTTTTTGAAAATGACATTGAAATATCATTATTTATATTGACAAAAATTAATATCATCCATGAACTCTTTATGAAAAAATATCAAAATGCCTTATTGTATATAATATAGCTAGTTTATTCTTAGATATTCCTCTAATGACATAAATGCTCTGGGAGAAAATTACTAAAAAAGTCTTAAATCTATTTTACTTTCGTCAATTTAAGTCTAAATTTTTTAATTGTGCCAATTGAGTTTCAACATTTTTGCATTTTGTCAAATTAGTTCATCCCGTTAATTTTGGTTGGATATAATAAATTCATTAATATAGTATATATATAATCTTTTTTTCCCAAACCTCTTTTTTTTTCCCAACAAGAAGTCACTTGCAAACCTTAATCTATCGAGCCTCCCGAGGCTTAGGGAATGGCCATTCCCACAGATGAACTCTTTCTAAAGATGTGTATAGAAGATGGTTCAAGAGCTCAATCCTCAACGAGATGAAAATTCTAAAGAAGAAGAACGAAAGCTTGCCAAGAGTATTGTGGGGGAACATGCTGACTACTTCCTTCAAATCTTTAAGGTCTTCCTCGCAGATCTCCACTCCACCAGACAACAACGCAAAATGAGTCCTGAATATTTCCATAAAGTTTCTGTGGTGGATGAATTGAGAATGATATCAGTCCAACTCCATTCATCTACAAGGTGCTCCATAGAAAAGCATTGGCCAGACATTCCAAGTGGAGCTACATTTTCCGCTTCACAGCCTTCACTGATGCGGTGATTACTTTTGTCCTATTCAATCTCCTGGAGAAGCATCAACTGAAGGAACTCGACATGGAAAGTGCTCATTTCCTTATTATTTAAAGGATTGCTTTTGATGTGGTAACTCTTTTCATGCTTGTTTTTTCTAATTGGACTATTGCCAACTAAAGCACCAAGTTATTCTTGCAAATGTCGATTAATTAGCTATTCCTCCTATATTTTTTACAAAACAACGAATAATCACTTTGTGAGAAATAGATTTGAAATGAAATAGCTATTTCTTACAAAACGAACATTCAACTTTCATGCAATGACATATATTTTTTGGTGGGGTAATTTCACTCGATTATAAATAGCCTAATCCGACTCTTCCTGATGCAAGCATAAAATATGACTTCGCATATTCTAACAGGCATTATATCAATTATTTTGCAATGGGATCAATTATAAAGACGTAGATAGATGGCATCCAAGGTTGATGCCCAGATGCAACTTGCCTTATTCATAAATGCAACTTGCCTTATTCATAAATGGGACGGCATTAAGCTAATCAACAATACAAAAAGAGCCAGATAAATATGAGGATGTGCTAAATTAGGAAGTGTCAAGGCATTACTAGACCTGTCAAAATGGATTTGTGACATATTTTTTTAATCCTTATTTGATGGGTTAAGTTGTTACGTGAATTATTTATATTCAGTAAATGGATTACAAATGATTTTAGCATAATAAAGCCTTAAATAATATGAATGTTAAATGAATTTGCAACTTTTTTAAATCCAACTCACCTTTAAAACTCTCTTTCACTTTCTATCTCCCTCACTTGATCTAGTACTCGCTCACTGGATGCTCACACTTCAATTTGGTATGAGTTTTTCGAGATTGAGTTAAAATATGGAAGAGTTTTTACAAGCACCCGACCATAGTAGATTGCATAAAAACGGGTCAAAAATGAACAAACGCATCATTAAGGCCGGACCATTTTTGAACCCAATCCAACTTGCCCGTTTGATGGGCATAGGCATTACCAAAGCTCATCAAGCAATTCACAAAACAATTTCACGAGATGCAGGATTATCAGTAAGAATTACAAATCAGCTCCAAAATTCAGAGCCACAATGACCCGCAACCAAGAATGCACCCATCAAACGTTATGACCACATAACTCCATCACGCCACATTAAGTAGCACAATCAATGCTAAACTCCATCTGCCAGAGTCCGCTTTGAAGTGCTGATGTACAGAACTGCAACAAGTCATCCTAATTAGGCATGGTCCAAGTCAGTAAAGTAATGATTTAACAAGCAGAAATTCTGAATTCATCATTACCATTATTTCCTCGAATAAAAGCATCTCCATAATTGTTTTTCAGCTGCCCATTGACGTACTCTTCCGTCTGTTCCATTGCTATGTTCATATATCCATCCAGGCAAGCCAGAATACCTGCACAAAACTCCAACCCATAAGAACATTTGAGAATACCGCACAACTTCAGACAACAAAAGATAGTGTTTCTAAACTAATCATCAGCACAGCCTGCATATAGCATGGGATGAAGAACATGCTTGTCAGGATCACTGCAGATCCATTAGTTTATTATCATCCAACTCACTTCTCCTCCAGGTCTCACGCCACAACAACTTAGGTTTAAGAAATTACTAGAAGTTGACACGAAAAGGCTTGGTCAGAGGCACATACTGCACAGACACCAGGTTTTTCTCTATTAGGCTTTACTACAAATGGTAAATTGAGAAGCCCACATAAAGGGTATCACCCATAATCCTCCCATTTTCATGAGAAGGCCATTGGGATGGATCAAATGGCTTTCAAGCAACCAAATCTTAATTCCATGTAAGTTCGCTAATTCATCATCAAACACCCTGCTTCTCCCCCTCTCTTTCTCTGCGCTTGTTCTTCTTCCCTCTCTCTCAACAATCAAAAGAAAAACCATGAAGCTTAAAAGCCAGATTTTTTTTGTATATTCTCATGCTATCAAAGACAGGTTTTGGGTATCTTGTGATCAAATAGCAGCACCTATGTGCAAGATTCATGTTTTTACAGTTTTCCAAAACAAACATGAATATCATGTGTGGTCACCATTTGATTTGCCAAATATCCATAACAATAGTTGATTTCATGAACAAAACATTTTTCTTACGTTAGCTTTCCCATCAAGTCATTGTTGATAGATGAGAAGACGAGTTGAACATTAGAGCCCCAATTTTACCACTGATCTCTTTTCAACAGTGAATACCATGAACATTGTTAGAAAAAGAGATGGTTATTATATTTAAAAGACTGAATGTAGTTTCCCTCCAGATGACGGAAAAGAAAATGCTTAGTGACTTACATCGAGACCACAATGTACATGGCAAGATCAACGTAACTGCTCATTCTTTGCAGCATGATGTGGGGTTGCAAATGCCTTCGACAGTTTATGACAATAGCAATGTTCTTCTTCATTTACTTCTGTTTTTTTTTTTTTTTTTGGTTTGAACTTCTTCATTTACTTCAGTTTGACAGGTAAGGTTCATTTGGTTTATAATTCTGCTTGAAGTTTGAGGCGAGCAAGCTGCCACTTTGCTCATACGAGTTGCCGAGAACTCAACCCATAGATCATCCCCGACTAATTAAAGTTTGAGACAAGTAGTTAAAGTTACATAGGATTTAGTACAATCAGTAAATACGAGGATGGAAATAATCTCAAACTCAGCATTATCCAGCTACATCGAGAAAATCTTTGTTGAAGGATTCTCCAAACACACAGAGACTGTGTTGAGAGAAGTACCTCGATAATCGACGCCAGAATTCAATTTGACGACGACCGGTCTCCCGCGGATAGATTTCAGGAAATCTGCGGGGGTTTTCGTGGTGGTCGAGCCTTTCTCTCCTCCTCCGCTCATCCTCCTAATCCTCCACTGGTGCTTCCTCTACCTGAAACAGGAAGATTGACAATGTAACTTAATCAATGGAGAAGAAAAAAAATTGCCCACTAATTTATAGGGGCGAGCAGTTCAGCTTCAGTCCAACTTCCACCTGAAACTTGGAACCTACCCGTTAAAACCGGTTCCCAGTTTTTGGACTCATACCCACAGTCAGTGCCCACTTTAGCACCTGGAATCACATTTGCCTTTTCCTTTTTTGCTTTTAATTACATAAAAATTACCCATCTTTCTCCTTCAAAATAGTTAGGTTCACAAGGACAGAACCTGCTCTGTTAATCCACTATGTTCAAATTAATCTAGGATCAAAGTCTTGACGGCATGCAACTGACATGGTAATTTCCACAATTCTCATGTTAAGTGGTATTTTTATGATCATGTACACTCACATTCACAATTGAAATGAAAGGGTAAACGTCATCTTACTTTTCATCTTTAGCATATGAAAGTCTGTTTCTCCAGATTTGCTTCACCCTACATCCATTCTTCCAGACAACTACAAGGAAAATCATCTTCTTCACAATTTTCTTTACCTCCCAAACTACTTACTAAACATAAGTGTAACAGATTAAAGATTGGCAAATAAATGACCAGCACTGCTAATTGGCATCCATGCCCCGCATTGAGGACCGACTAGAGAGAGAGCGAGAAAATGGAAGGGTCGGGGGGTTGACTGTGAGCAACAAGCGACACGGAGAGACTAAATGAGCGGGATTCCGAGACATGAACACTGAAACTGGCATAGACTTGGTTTGCGCATTTCGTCGAACACGTGGTGAGCAGCTTCACGGAGGTGCTCATATAATCAAAGCTAAGCGAGAGATCCTAGATTGTCGCCGTACATGAACTGGGCATCGGCGAAATAACATCGAACTCGATCGGATTTTGCTCAAACAAGAGAACGACATCTTCAAGAATCTCTTCTCAATCGAAGGGGGAAACGGAGACGGATCATTCGGATCTCACCTCGAAGACGTAATTAACAGTTGCCCACCAGCAATGGGAGGAGCTGAGGCCCTTTCGCTCGCTGGTGATCTTGGCCGGCGAAGAGATCCCGAGCGAAGCCTGAACTACAGAGAAACTGCGAAGAAGAAGAAGAAGAAGAAGAAGAAGAAGCAGAAGCAGAAGCCCCAAGCTCGAGCTAAAGGCATCATCACCATCGAGCCTCGAATGGCAGTTTTGTAATTTTGCGTACCAAAGAAAATGCAATAAGGTGGTCTTCATCAAACTCGCCAATTCCACCAGCGCCTTCCTAAAATTGTTCTGTAGAAAATGTTAATATTTCATCAATTTTCAAAAAAAAAAAAAAAAATTCATTTTCGTTTTATCGATGCCCTTAACTTATGTTGGCGACTCAAATGTACTTGCCATTAGAACACCAAGGAGATTGACTAAGAGTAGGCCGAGTATTTCTTACGAGTTCTCTCTAGGAGATTATGTGCTCGAAGATCAATGGCATAGAAATCCTTGGAATGAGCATTTTTTGACAAGACCTCGATGCGCTCTCGTCGGGACTATAATATGCTATAAGGTAAATAGACTGAACTTTTTGTTGGAACAAAAAGAATAATGGTGACTTTTGAAATTTGAAATGAGTTCATAATTGGAGGTAGAAATTGTTCTCAAAATTCTTTATGATGGCTTACCTCTATATAATACTCACCCCCTATCTTTATATAAGGTTTCGTTCGTTTAATGGAAAATAACTTTTGGGAAAACGTTTTTCTAATTTCCGGCGCTTGTTTAAAAGAAAATGAATTATTGAAGGAAAACATTTTCCGCTAATGAAAAAAATACCTTCAAAAGTGGTAATAACTTCAACCTCATATTATTTCGTGAAACATATTTTCCTTTTATTTTTATGTTTTCACGTGGCAGCGGAGAAAGGAGGAGGAAGAAGGAGGAAGGAAAAGAAAGAGGAAAAAAGAAAAAGAAAAAAAAAAAAGAAAAAAAAAAAAAAAAAAAAAAAAAGGGATATTTAAAAAAAATTAATAATTTTAAAAAAAGATAAAAATTAGAATTAATTTTTTTTATCAATCAAAAATATTAAAATTTGATTTTTTTTTGGGTAGTTTTTCCCAAAAAATCAAATTAGATAATGAATAATGATAAATATTTTTCACTCAAATTTTAGATTTCAACTAAATATTAGAAAATATAGTCAATTTTTTAGAAAATGACTTTCTAAAAAATATTTTTCGAAAACGTGAAATTTTTTGCGAAATGAATGGACTCTAATAGGAGAACTCCACACACACATTAGATGAGCCACGGAGTCCTCGATCACTTCTTCCAGCAACATCAAATGAAGCAACAAAAAAGTCCACAAAGTTAATAAAAACACACAAAAGACCTACAATAAATAAATGAAGACAAGCGTGTGGAGAACTCTTCAATGAGCTTTTCTAGCCTTCTCTGTCTTCATGCTGCTAAAGGTTTCCTTCATTAAATGATTGAAGCTTTCTTCAGTCTTCTTCAAGTGCCTAACATAAATCATGCTTCACCGATTTGTTTTCATTATTCTTCTGACACCCACCGTAAATCAAGGCATTATTTGAAGAATACTAACAACCAAATCTAAAGCTTAATAGCTAACGTTCTCAAATCTTCAACAAACAACCTCCCTTAAAATTGACTTTTGAATTCAACAACATCGAGCATCACCTTTAATTTTTTTGAACAAATCCACCTTTAATGGTTTTGTCAAAATATTTGCAATTTGATCTTTTAATCTATAGAAATTAAGCTCAATCTCATCATTTTTTTACTTGCTCTGATATAAAATGTTGGAATTGGGCATCCTCTCCTACCCAATTCTAGCAACAACCTTATGGTGAGCTATTCTATCGCTTCATTGCGTTCTTCAACCATCACCACCACTTCCACTGGACTTACATGAATGGCAAACGCTTGCCTAATTGAACAAGTTGTGAATCTCCAGTCACTTATGCTCTCCCTGACATGACATTTTGAGCCAAATGAACTCTTTTGGTAGCACTTTCTTTCACCTACTAAGCACTTTGTTTCGTTTGTTCTATTGCTTTTTCTTGGCATTCGGATTTGTGATGTTCGAATTTATCGCACTTAAAACACTTGACTTTTGATTTGTCATGTGTTTCATATTTTCCGGTAAAATTTAAATTTCTACCTCCGCCTCAACATCGTCCTCAGCCTCAATCGCCTTGATAGCCTCCTTGACTTGATGGAGCGACTCGACTCTATAATGCTTGCTCATGATTTAAATTAATGGACTTTTGATTCATTCTTTGCTCATGTGAGCTCAATGAACCCATCGATTGCTTCAATGTTAGGGTCGACACATCTTTTCCGTCCTCAATCCCTACAAAGACATAGTCAAATCTTCTAGTCAAAGACCTCAAGAATTTTTGTACGATTTGTACATCTTGGAGTTCTTCACCATTAACCCTCAAATGGCTAATGATGGTTTGCACATGATCAAAATATATTGGAATTGATTTGGAGTTCTTTGTGCATAAAGACTCAAAATCACCTCGGAGTGTTTGAAGTTGCACTTGTTGGACACGATCATCGCCTTTGTAGGAGTTTTGCAAAATATCCCAAGTTACTTTTGCGGTTTCCACACTCGATATTTGTTCAAATATCATTTCCTTTACCGCTTGAAAGATCGCATACAATGCTTTCTTATCTTTCTTCTGGGACTCCGCCAACAAATCTTTCTCCTCCTTTCTTAAAGCCTTGAATGCTTCCACATCGGCCACTTCGTTGTAGCTGTTTTCAATCAGATTCCACAAATCTTGCAATTTGAAGAGAATCTTCATCTGGATGGACCAATTGTTGAAATTCTTTCCGTTCAACTTTGGAAGTTGCTATTGAATAGAACCGGTGGATGTCATTTCTAGCTTTGATACCAAATTTTGAAACCAAAAAGAATAATGACAACTTTTAAAATTTAGAATGGGTTTACAAGTTGGAGGGAGAATGTTCTCAGAATGCTTGATGATGGCTTATCCATCTACAATATAGATATAAAGTAAAAATCTATAGATATTATTTGCTAAGGTAAATAGATTGGGCTTTGAACAAGCATTGGATGATGTTTCTCCAGCTTTAAGTTTCTTTCGGTTTGAATTATGGTTCAATGGTTGAAAACAAGCGTTTTTTTTTTGTCCCTGCCTATTACTTGTACCAACGCAATGCTTATATACCACGTCAATGTAAAAACGAAAAGTTGCTAATGGGCTTTTTCTGCAGAAGATTGACAGTTAAGTGGTGCTTTGAAAGCTGGAATGCTCGAGGACATAGAAATGATGTTATAGAGGGGCTCCATATTTGACTTTCCCAGTCATAAATAAGTGGAAGAGAGATCATGTTCTTTTGGACGACAAAGTGGCGAGATGCTAATTGAAATGAGGGGTGATAGACCTTAGGCTACCTTACTTCGTTTAACTATAATGAGGAGAAGTAAGTGTTATAGATGAAGCCAAATATTTGTTTTTAGGGGCTTTTTTGTCTTTTCTATTAGATTTCCTTTTAGGTTAAAAGTGGTATCTTTATATTAGCGATGGCAAGATCCTAGCCGTCAAGACGCAAGAAAAAGAGAGAAGAAAAAAGTGAATTTTTTCTTGATGAGGGTTCTCAATCTCTTTGTGCCCTGATCTTGAGAGAAGATCGTCGTTGTATTCCAACTTTTTCGAAGTCTAGTGGATTCGCAGAGTGCCTCTGCGCGGAGACGTAGCCCAAGTTTGGGTGAACTTCGATAACAAATTTTCTAGCGTGTTCATCTGATTCTGCTCTTTTATTACTATATTCTGTCTGGTGAATTGTTTACGAGTGTTATTTTTCTGGAATCGACGTGCGATTTCGTAACAACTGGTATCAGAGCCTGGGTTGGCTAATCGAGAACATCGAGGGTTTTCGGTGACGTTCGATTGAAAGCAAATAGGATGGCAGAAGATAAAATCAGAATCGATAAGTTCAATGGAGAGGATTTCGGATAGTGGAAACTACAAATAGAGGATTATCTTTATCAAAAAGATCTCTATGCACCACTTGAGGGTTGGAAACCCGAGATGGCGGAAGTGGATCCGATAGCAGAAGCTGGATGGAAAATTCTTGATCGAAAGGCATTAGGTGCGATTCGTCTAGGGTTGACGAAAAAGACAGGGTACCACATTGCGAAAGCAAAAACTGCAAAAGAAGCCATGGATATTCTAACGAATATTTTTGAGAAGCCGTCCACATCAAATCAGGTATTTTTGCTAAAGAAACTGGTTAATATGAAGTTATTTGATAGAGGTTCTGTGGCAGAGCATATTAATAGTTTCACGCAGGTCACGGGTCAATTGGAATCCGCAGGCATAAATTTAGACATGAAGCTTCAAGCTTTATTATTTTTATGTTCTCTTCTAGAAAGCTACAATACCGCAGTGCAGGGAATTTCGAGCACCATGAAGGATGATTTAACTCATGATGATGCTGTGAGTAGTATCATGGATGAAGAAATGCGAAGGAAAGTCTCAAGTGGAGATAATTTTTCTGCATCTACATCTTCAACGGCACTCGCGGTGGAGAATCGTGGAAGAAGTAAAAGTAGAGGAAAATTCAGCGGGCGTAGCAGATCACAATCAAGGGGTGGGAGACAGGTTGCAAAAGATGAGTGTTGGTTTTGTCACAAAATCGGACACCGGAGGTTTCAGTGTGAAGCCTACAAAAAGAAGCAGCAAGATGAGAATCAAGGAGCTAACATGGTTAGCGATGAATCTTTGCTAGATAACTTGTGTTTGTCTGCAGGGTTTGACTTAACAACAGATACATGGTTTATTGATTCTGGTGCTTCTTTTCATTGCACCTCACAAAGAGACATATTTGATGATTATGCTAGCGGAGATTTCGGACAAGTGGTTGTGGGAAACGGCCACATGTGTCCTATTGTTGGGAAATGAACTGTGACTGTGAACATCTCAGGTGGAGGACGTCTAGTTTTGCGTGAAACTAGGCATATTCTAGAATTAAAGAAAAACCTGATTTCAACTAGTAAACTTGACCAAGAAGGTTTGGTAATAACCTTTGGCTGCGGAGAGTGGAAGATAACCTCAGGGGTAAGAGTAGTAGCAAAGGGAAAGCGTACGGGTACACTTTACCTTCTCCAAGGAGACAATATTAGTGATATGGTTGCAACTACAATGACTACAGGTAATTTATCTACTCTTTGGCATTATCGTTTGGGACATCTTGGTGAAAAAGGTGTAAAGCAGTTACACTCGAGGAAATTACTTCCAGGTTTACAAAAAGTTGAGTTAGATTTTTGTGAGAGTTGCATTTATGGAAAACAGAAGGCTGTTAGTTTTCAATTGAATGGGCGACAAAATAAAGGCCAGAAGCTAGAGTTGGTTCATACTGATGTGTGGGGATCTGCTCAGGAACTCTCTTATGGTGGTAAGAGATATTTTGTCACATTCATTGATGATGCAACAAGGAAGACTTGGGTTTATGCTCTTAAAGAAAAATCAGAAGTATTCGGGATGTTCAGAATGTGGAAGACCATGGTAGAAAAAGAAACAGGTTATCAGATTAAAGCTCTAAAATCTGATAATGGTGGAGAATACACAAGTAAGAAATTTGCAGAATATCTGAGTCGAGAAGGCATACATGGGCTAAAGACTGTTCCTAGAACTCCTCAAGAGAATGGTGTAGCTGAAAGAATGAACATGACTATTCTAGAACGTGCGAGATGCATGAGACTACACGCGGGTCTCCCGCTACACTTATGGGCTGCCATAGTTGATGTAGCTGTTTATCTTATCAACAGAAGTTCATCTAGTGCGTTGGATGGAGAAATACCACAAGAACGGTGGTCAGGTAAAAAGATTAATTATTCACATCTAAAGGTGTTTGGCTATATTGCATATGCTTTGATTGACAGGGAGGATAGGAAAAAGCTTGATGCTAAGTCCCATAAGTGCGTCTTTATCGGATACGGTGGCGACGAGTATGGCTATAGGCTTTGGGATTATGAGAATAACAAAGTCATCCGCAGTCGCAATGTGGTATTCCATGAAGAAAAGATGTACAAGGATCGTCAGACAGAGATAGAGCATGAGAAGGTAGTACAACCAGAATATGTTGAATTAGACACAATGCCCGTGAAGATGTTTCCAGTAGATCAAAGTTCACTTGAAAGAGAGGTTCAAGATGAGCCTATTATCAGTGAAGAGGTAGTTCAAGAAGAACGCAATGATTCGGAGCAAACGAATGACCCTGAAGTACCTGTCTTGAGAAGGTCTACACGTGTGAGAAAGCCAAAGGTAATTTTTGATCCATCAGCTAATACTGTTTTGAGCCATGTCTTATATACAGATTCAGGAAAACCGGAGACTTACAATGAAGCAAAGGCAGACACGTCTCACTTGCAATGGGAGTGTGCTATGAAAGATGAGATGAGCTCGTTATTTCAGAACAAAACTTGGGAGTTGACCAAGTTGCCCACAGGTAAAAAAGCTTTATTAAACAAATGGGTGTACAGGGTTAAGAATGAAACAGATGGTAGTATTAGATACAAGGCGAGACTTGTAGTCAAGGGCTTTTCTAAAAAAGAAGGGATCGACTACTCCGAGATATTTTCACCTGTAGTGAAAATGACATCAATTAGAGTTTTGCTGAGTATAGTTGCAGTGGAGGATCTTCATCTTGAGCAGTTAGACATAAAAACAGCGTTTTTACACGGTGACTTAGATGAAGAACTATACATGACACAACCTAAAGGTTTTGAAGTCAAAGGTAAGGAGCACATGGTATGTCGCTTGAAGAAAAGCTTGTATGGCTTGAAACAAGCTCCGCGGCAATGGTACCTAAAATTTGATGGTTTCATGCAAGAAAAAGGATTTGCACACTATGAGTCTGATCATTGTGTTTATTTTCGCAAATATGATGATGGTGACATTGTGTATCTCTCTTTATATGTGGATGACATGCTAGTGGCTAGTTCCAATATGAAGAGAATCGTAGAAGTGAAGAAGATGTTATCATCACAGTTTGCTATGAAAGACTTGGGAGAGGCCAATAATATTTTAGGCATGAAAATCATCAGGGATAGGAAAAATAAGAAATTATGGTTGTCGCAGGAAGACTATGTGAACAGGGTGTTAAAGAGATTTAACATGGACAAGGCAAAACCAGTTGCAACTCCTCTAGCAAATCACTTCAGAAATTACAGCGACGTGTGTGAACATGGAAAAGGAGGTTTTGCGGAGAAATTTCTCTTGTCCTCTTTTTCACCGACACTGAACCGGATCTTCTCTTGGTATTATATGCCTTTTGACTGGTTCAAGTAAACCTGGACAGCTTTGACTGAAGAAAGGAAACACGTGCCAGATCCCGGCACTATAAATAGGAGTTCTGAGGGTTCTGTTTTTGGATGTGGGTCTAATTAATCAGTCACGAGCACTCAGAGAGAATCATCAAATGGCCAAGCTTGGGGTTGTGTTGGATGAAAAAAGGAGGTTGAGGAAGGGTGCATGGAGTGCAGAGGAAGATGAAAAGCTCACTGCTTATATCAAGAGGCATGGTATTTGGAATTGGAGCCGAATGGCTGAACCTGCAGGTAACTCCACCTAGACATGATATACATATGTATCACCCAACATCTGTGTCTCTGTGATTCTAATTTCTCTTTTGGACTAAACTGTTGTATTTGTGATTGATTCAGGACTGAGGAGAAGCGGGAAAAGTTGCCGACTTCGGTGGATGAACTATCTGAGGCCCAACCTTAGGCATGGAAATTTCACCAAAGAAGAGGTGGAAACCATCATTAAGCTTCATGAAGTTCTGGGAAACAAGTAAGCAGATTCACTATAACAAATGCAGTGGATTAAGTTTATACAGCATCTCGATTTTCAATGAATTCCATCTCTTGACAAGTGTCTTCTGTGACAGATGGTCGGCAATCGCATCAAAACTTGTCGGAAGGACAGACAACGAAGTGAAGAATTACTGGCACACACGCTTGAAGAAGCGGGTCAAGGGAAAACCGATGCAAAAGCCTCGAAAATCCGAAGCTGCAAGGGTGTGTAACAGCGTTGACGCTAATCATGAGAGTTCATCTCAAGAGGAAGAGGGTAGGTCAACTCCGACTTCGACTCCAGTGCAATTATCGAATCTTGGAGATTTTACTGGAAATCCGACATCAACCCCAGATAACTTCAGCGCATCGAGCTCTAATCAAGCCATCGGAGTCCATGGGGACAAGGAAAAGTCCTTTGAGAACAATCTGTGTTCATCATATGTGGATGATAAATTCCAAAGCTATTTGTGGGCACAACACTTTTCTGTGGAAGATGCACACAGGGTACAAGATTTAAATGCTTTGTTCATCGACTCGACGACTACTATATTGTATCCTGGGTGGCCATTGGAGACCGCATCTTCTTCTGATTCCCTAGAAGATTTCACCTTTAATCTGTGGGAAAATTGATGACCATCCATTCATGCTTACAAGATGCCTAGTATTTTTGTCATTATGTTTTGAATACTAGTATTTGTCTGAACGTATAGAATGGTAGTTCATGACCTAATAAAGTGGAGGAATTACGGATCTCTGCAAGGTTGTGGAGCTAGCTATGCAAGTTTATGTAATTGAGGATCGAGGCTGTCATTATTGTATAACAAAGGATGGTCTTCTGAGAGCTTCATGATATTAGATTTGGAAGGTTTAGAATGTAGACATTATTTCCACCATATAAAATTAGTATGTACGAGAGATTCAAAGGACAATGGAAGGAAACCATCCCATGTTCATATATCTATTGGCTTAAAGAATTACAGCCAACTTAACAAGGTAAACTTCCAAAATAGTGGGTCAAAGTTTACTCAATACTGATTTTGACAGTGAAATGTACATTCATTCGCAACAATCCTTCCTTTAACTTTTACCGCATAGCATGGGATAAACTAACTTTCGACATGTGTAGCACGCGCAATCGAAACTTCATACATACGGATGACACATTAGGGCCGTACTGAAAAGGATCTTGAAAAAGTTTACAACCTACAAATGAATTTGTCAGTTCAGGTCACATGTTGAGCAGTACTCGAGAGCAAATGTCGCAACCTGGCCTTGAAACAGTGGCCTATTTAATTCGGATTGGCCAGCCGATTAGTGAACAAGACAGAACCCAAACCGGAGCTTAATTGAGCAAGATCAAGTTAATTAGATCCTAAACGGGACTTTGGGGTTTCGCAGATCTGAACTCAGGCGGGTGTTGACCAGGAGGACTAAGAGAAAGTCCTGTTCAACTTCAACCGATAAATCGCAGAGCAACAAGTCATCGTCGGGCGGTCGCCATCACATGTAGGACGTAAGAGGGGGCATCAGCAATGGTGAGTATTGGACCCTTCCGGAAACTTCACTGTAGAGCTCGCTAGACCCCTAAGCAAACAGTTTCTATGTCGTGATGTGCATGGGACTTTGCTCTAGGGTTTCTCAAGTGCATTCTGCCCTCAGATTATTATTGCTCTTGCTGGGCGTTGACTCGATTCTCGATATTGTCTCCGGTCAACACGGAAACTAAATACGCTGGGATTGAAGATTTTTCTCAAAAACAGAAATATAGGTTCAAAAATTTAATGTTTTCAAAGATGTATTGAAGAAATAAGGACCATTTATTTAATCTATCATTGAGCATAACCCAGCAACATTATCTTTTCAGTGAGCAAGAGAAGATCATTAATACGCTGGGAGTTTAACAAGAAAGAATTATGTAATTATATCCGAAAAATGGTGTATCGATTAGTAAATTTTAGTACTGGGGTACGATCTCTTATTACAAATGAGACCATAAAATTACTCCGATCTTTTTTTTTTTTTTAATTATTATCTCAAGAACGGAGTCAAGTCTTCAAGAGCCACGATGGCGTGAACCGAGGGCTTGATGACTTGAACCCAACACCGCGTCCTGTTTTCAAAAGACTTTAATCTCCAATATGTTTTTCCACAAGCAATGCCTAGTTATAATGAGTAGACTTGGATTCCTTGTACTTGAACTTATCGAGTTAGTTCGGTCTCTCCATCCACAATTTAAATAAATTCCACATCCGTTTCAAATCTGCTTCTGATAAATGTTAACTTAACTTATGTAATTGTGGCTAATCTCGTTTAAAGTCCTAATCAGCCAACTGGCAACTTTTGACAACCTATGTTATGTTGCAGTTCTGCCAAATTCGCATGACATGAGACATCCTCAATTTGCATTTAAGCTATTGTTAATGATGTCGACATTTTAGTAGCGCTCAAGAAATATACAAAAAAAAAAAAATGTAAATATATTACCATGTGATACACGTAGTTCACGAAGTCAAAACAGCGAAGAGATGATAAGATTAGGGCAATCTCTATCACTAATTTAATTGAAGAAAAGACATCGAAAAAGACCTTTCTATATAAAACTTCGTCCAGGTTGGTGATGCTTAACTAAAGACAAAGCTTCACGGTTCGATGTGAAATTAACTCTTTGATTAAAATTCATATTAGACGGTGTATTAGTGGGGACAATCTTTCTTAAGTTTAGATGAAGTGTTTATCTTAATATTAATATTACAGTCGAATGCGAATTTAGCAAACATGTTTTCAGTTTTAGTTCAAGCTAAAAATTCTAAAATTGGACGCAAGTGATGGCACCAGCAATGACGCGTCTAATGCATAATGAAATCCAAGGACTTTATCTCTTTCGTTCCTTTTCTAAATTTTCTGCAATTTGCAGTCTCTTTCATTAGAAACTTCATTACAGATGGGATCATGAGTAATCATACTAAATCATTATTATAATGTTGCCAGCTAATTCTGAATATGTGTGGGGTCTGTAGAATCGATTCCTCGTCTTCTTTGCCATCATGTGCATGAAATGTCCTCGTTCCTCTAGAAATTTCACCACACTCGACGACACATGTTCATATATGTCCTTCTTTCCGACCAAGGCCGGTCAATGCGGACCCATGTGAAGCCTAGGAAGAATTGTCGAACAAAATTTTAGTATTCTTGCCAATAAATTCAGCTGAATTCGTTTTCAAACCCATCTCATCATGGAAAAATTACCAAAAAAGACTTAAACTTATTATAATTGTGCAAATTCAATTCTAAACTTATTTTTTTGCCCAATTGAGTCCTAAACTTTTTGTAATTGCGCCAATTCAGTCATTCAAGTCAAATTTGGCCGCCGGCGGTGACTTGGATGCCACCCGAGCCGGTGACAATATTTTAATATTATATTATTTTTTTCGATTTTATATATATATTTTCCCTTTGTTTTCTCTCTTTTTGTTTTTTTGCTCTCCTCCCTCATTCTTCCGGTGATCGACCATAGGGGAGGGTCAATCGTTGGACTGAGATGGCTAGCTAGGCTTGATTGGGGTGAGCTCGCCTCGCTGTCGTCGGGTGAGGGCCGCCCAACCACTGGTGAGGCAAGCCCTCGCTAGATCGGTTGAGGGTGAGCCCCCTCGCTGTATCCACTGGCGAGGGATTGGTGAGCTCGCCCTCACCCAGATCCAGTGAGCCCTCGCTTGCAACCGGTTCACGCACGTTTTTTGATCCGTTGTGGCCATGCTCACTTATGTTTGGATGTCATTGATCTTGGGTATTCGTCAAGGCCTTCTCTCTCAGCCCTGCGTCCATGGTCGCCACCGAGTCGGCGAGCCGGCTCTTCGCCTCCTCCAGTTGCCTCATGCAGTCCCGAGAGCGCCCTTGGAGTGCGCGTCATTCGAGCTCTTGACCAGGTCCCGCACGAACATGGAAGCGCTGGACACCTCGTTGACACACACCCGCAGGGAGAGCTTGAAGATGGCTTATGGATCGGGCTCGACGGAGCTGTTGAGGGAGAATATGCCCGCTAAGCACGAGTCCTAATGCTGGGTCACGCTGCAGACTGCCTGGATTGACTGGGCCGAGCTGGATTTGAGAGACCGCCACTTCGATTCCTCGGTGTTCGTCTCTCGGATGAGGGCTTCGACGAGGAGGCCCATGGTCATGGTCAGCAGAACCATCGACGAGACGGTGAAGGCGACTGTCAGAGGTCTCTTGGTGGCTTTGTCGTGCTGTGGGATCGGAGCTTGGGGGCTGTTTAGTTTGCCAGGAGGGCGAGCTTGTCAATCCCACGCCAATGGATCCGGCGAGGGGGCTCGCTCTCGCCTGGCGACGACGAGGCAAGCTTGCCCTAGTCAGGCCTAGCCAGCCGCCTTAGTCCAACGACTGGCCCTTTCCTTTGGCTGGTCGCCGGAAGGAGGATGGAGGAGAGAAAAAAAAAAGGAAAAAAAGAGAAAAGATTAAAAATTTAATAAAAATTCGAAAAAATAAAATAATATTGAAATATTGTCGTAGGTGCCGTCTAGTCAAAACATTAGTGCCGATCGGCCAAATTTGGTCAGAAATGATTGAATTATTACAATTGTAAAATGTTTATGATTTGAATGAATAAAAGAATAAGCTTATGATTGAATTGTCACACTTGTAATAGGTTTAAAACTTTTTTGATAATTTTCCCATCTCATTATCTCATTATGTTCATAGAAATCATTCCATGTCCGTGATATTGATATGGAAAAGGGTATAATTTAGGTTTCGTGATGAACGTGGGAAGGTTGAGTTTTCGTCGTTGGGACGTGGGAATTTCCTATCTTTCGATAAAGGGACCCAATAGTCAAAGAGCTTTCAAATTGATGTACGGCGTGGGGTCGCTTTGCTTCCCAATTTCTTCGTCTCTTTCCTTTGAACAAAGGCAACTTTCTTCAGAAAACAGGAGAATATGAAACATGATTGCAAGTTGCTTTTTGTTATATGGTCCTTCCTAGTGATTAATCTATTGCTGCTGAGCACGTGGATGATGTAGGCAGTGTTTTGGATTACTTGCCCGTGGACAACGTCATCTCTCCAAAAACTTTGCACACTTCGACCATTTTTTTAATCAGGTCAAAGTCGTAATACACGCACGTTTCGTTAGGGGTTTATCCCAGTATTATATTGATGAGGATTGTGCATGGGCCGGTCTGTGCGAGCTCTTGAACAAATTTTGGCCCGGCCTAAGACATTTTGGATGAAGCTTTAGCCCCGATCATTTACTTTTATACTGATGATCTCTATCTCTGTAGCTTTTGAATGATATTGGGTAAATACTTAGAATAAGAATGACGTATTTGCAATATTAATTTGCAGTCTGTTGCATTACTTAATATATAGATTATATTTAGTAATCTTAGTGTGCCTTGTAAATATTTATTTTTTTCTTAACCATGGGAAAGGTTCTCCATATACTAGATTGTAGTTAATCTCTACTGGGGTAATTGTATCCCGACGCATGCAAATAGGATATAACTATCAAAGCGCACATGTTCGTGTCTTGGAAATTATAACTTGATGTGATTCATTACATGATCATACTAAAGCTGCTAATAAGACATCTGATTGCATTACTTAATGTAGCATATTAGCAAAGGTTGCCATTGCATAGTTCTCAGAACTTCTTTATAACACTTTAGACCACAAATAGTTCTTATTTCAATGGTTGGTGGCGTCTCTTGACTTGACCGGGTGAGGGCCGGCAACCCTCGCCGTCGATTGGCCAAGGCCTGACAACCCTGGCAAACTTTACCCCCACCGTCGTCGGCCCTTCCCGCGAATGGTGGCAAGGCAGCGGCGAGTGCTTGCATAGCCCTCACCATTCTGCCAACTTCCTATTTATTTATTTATTTTAATAATTTAGTTTTAAATTTTATTTTAATTAATATTTATATTAAAATTCAAATTTAAGGTTGACTTATCTCTCCAACAAGTCAAGGCAAATATATTAATAAAAAATTGTCACCTAAGATTTCCGACAAAGGTTGCCGGAATTTAAGTGTTTATTCACTAGGATCAATTTAAGGCTCCGTTTGTTTCACGAAAAATGTGGCGTTTTTGGAAAATATTGTTTAGGAAGTCATTTTCCAGGAAAATGTAATTATTTTTTGGTGTTCGGATGAAACATGAAAATGAAGTGGAAAATATTTTTCGCTGCTTGGTAAAGAAAATCTTTTCCTTCATATACTCTTCTTCATTTATTTTATTTTTTAAAATGGATTTTTCATATTTTTAAAAATCGATTTTTAATTATTTTTAATTTTTAAAATCTATTATTAATTTTTTTCATTTTTATTTTTCTTTTCTTTTTTCTTTGTTTTCCATCTCCTTCTTTCTTGGCCCGTCGCCGGTCACGGTGACGGCCCCCGATCGACCATCGGCGAGCCTCGAGCTCGCTGACGAGCACGACGCTCACCGCTCACCAGATTGGCGAGCGCGAGCGTCGAGCTTGAGGCTTGCTAGATCGATGAATGCGAGCTTGAGATCGACGAGCTCGAGGTTCGCTTGGCGATGGCTGGCGACTAGCCAAGAAAAAGAAGATGGGAAACAAATAAAAGAAAAATAAAAAAAAAGAAAAGAAATAGAAAACAAAAAGGAAATTAAAATAATAATTCGAACAAAAAAAAAAAAAGAAAAGAAGAAAAAGAAAGGGAGGAGGAAGTGAAGATTTGTAGAGGTGTGAGATAAGAGAGATCAAGTGAGAAAAATATTTTCCACTTTTCAAAAGTAAAAGATATTTTCTCCTAATTTAGAAGACTTTTTTCTTTCCATGGAAAACGTTTTTCCCAAGGAATTCATTTTTCGTGAAACGAACGCCGGAAAATCCAAAAAACGTTTTTTCGAAAATTATTTTCCGCAAAACGAACAGAGCCTAAATTTAGGTGTCTTCTTCAAGTGGATCAAAGCAATGAGTCCCCATCAGAATCGCACAACAGACGTAATTGATGGCACCAGCAATGACGTGTCTAATGAAAACCCTAATTTTCCATCTTTCTAAAAGTTCTTTGTTTGGAATAAATTCCCATGACTTTGGCCTCTCTTTCGTTCTTTCTTAATTTGCAGGTCTCTTTCATTTGGAAACTTCATTAGGGATGGGATCGTAATTGACCACAACTATTTTAGCAATACCATATATATATATAAGAAATAAGCTTCCCTAAGTTTAGTTAAATGGGTTGGGTATGGGTCAAAAATTTTACATTGCAATAAATTGATCATAAACAGGTTAAATGGGTCGATTTGGGTCGGACTATTTATGACCGACCCAAACTCGACCCGACCCGACCCACCCATTTAACAGGTCTAACCACAAGTCAATTGATTTTTATGATATTTCCAGCGAATTCTACGTGTTCATCGTTTTCTTTGTCGTTATGTGCATGAAATGTGCTTAGTCCTCTAGAATTTCACATATAGACGACAATACAAGTTCCTAGATACTGTAGGGCCCTGGAATTAGTTCTTAATATAATCTCTCCAACCAAAGACCCGTCAATGCGGACCAATGTGAAGCCCGGGAAAAATTGTTGAAGAAAACTTTAGTAGTCTTGCTATTAAATTCAGCTAAATTTGTTTTTCAAACCAATCTTATGTCTAATTATGTTCGTAGAGATTATTCCACATCTTAAGTATTTATATGCAAATGAGACTGTTTGTGGTTCGTGATGAACGTGGGAATGTCAAGTCTTTGCCGGTGGGACACAAGAATTTTTCTTTTTGATTATAAGTAAAATATTAGTCAAATGGATTTCAAACTTGAGGTACGGTGGGGTTGCCTTGTTGCGCAATTCTTTGTTTTTTGAACAAAGGCAAGGACTTTCTTCCGCGAATGGAGGTCTGTCAAACCCAAGATTGCTAGTTGCTTTTATCATATGGTCCTAGTGATTAATCTATTGCTGCTAACCTCATGGATGACATAGGAAGCGTTTGGATTACTTGCCTGTGGACAGCACCATAATTTCAGCACTTGGATAATTTTCTTAGGAGCTGAAAGCCCTAATATTCGCATGTTTTGTTAGGGATTCTTTTATTGATATCACTAGATTTTATCCTAGTATCATATCTTAGGGGGCCATGCATGGACCGGTCTAGGCGGGCTTTTGAATGAAGCTTTAGCCTGGATTATTTACTTTTGTAATAAACATCTTTATCTCAGTAAATGATGCTGGGTAAATCTAGAATAACACCGTGTATTTTCAAATTTTCATTTGCAGCCTACTACATCCTTAGTATGTCGATTTTAATTAGTAATCGTAGCTTACCTAGTATTTCTTTTCTTAAGCATGCGTAGAGGTTCTTGATATATTAGGCTATAGTTAATCTCTGTCGAAGTGATTGTGTAGCTCGATAAAGGCAAATTGGATATAACTTGATATGATTTATTACAGTCATACTGAAGCTGCTAATAAGAGATATGGTTGCATTACTTGATGTAGATTAGTAGTAAAAGTGGCCGGTGCGTTGTTCTGAAAAACTTCTTTATAACACTTTACACCACAATTAGTTCTTAATTGAGTGGTTAGTTGGTTCTCATTTCAACTATCCTTTTTGGTGTGTTGACACAAAGAATCATTTATTTATTTTTTAGTGGAATATTTAAACCCCTTACCCTTCGTAGGAATAATAGTTCTTGTCGTATCATGGCTTGGATATAAAATGCCCCACTTGATGAAAATTTGGAGCCTTTCAAGGCATTACTTTTTAATTCAGAAGTCCAAATACCAATTCTTCTTGCGTATTTATGGGCGGAATACGCACGTTTCTTATATCCACAGCTTTTCAATGATCTCTACAATAATAAGGTTAATGGCAGGACGTTCTTTGTCATGATTGCATCTGAACAAACCGGAAATTTCGTTTTTCTCCGTCTCAGCTCCATCTGATTAGGATAGTCGTAGTCGGGGGCATGGTACGATTCGCTAATTAAACTACAGGTTGGTTCTCTCCATATAGAATATCGATGGAGAACAAAAGCGGATAATCATTGATCAGATAGGCGGTTGCACATGGGGTTTCACATATCTTTATATGATCCATATGCCTAAGAAGATGACTAATCAAATTTTACTGGTTCAATAATGCCTATAGAGCTGCACGTGTGAGGATGTATTTGTGTTGGATTAAGTAACGCGCATGAAGCAATTGAATTATAACTAAACAAAAGTTTAACCTTTTGAAAGAACGTGGATTTAAGTAAATATGTTAATGAGCTTACTCGTGTTCCATCTTGTTGATCTCCTCATCATCTATAAAAATAGATGAAAGGAGGGTCTCGATGTTTCTCCTAACATCAATTCCAACATTGTTGACCAACATGGGTAATGATTTGATTTGTTTTTTCTTTTACCACATTGCGTGATTGCAGATTCATTGGGGGTAGTGTGGTCGACATGGTTAGCACTTTTAGTTCTAACAATGGCATTCAAGGCATCAAATCGTCCAAATGACTCGAGTGAATCGATGAAAAAGGACTTTCTGGCACACTTTGGTGGCAGACTAAGATGGCGGTCTCCCATCCTCTAAACCATCCCGAGCCTCAAAGGTTCTTGATCGGTAGAACACCTGATTACTGGAGTCGTTGGTATTGGATCGTGAAGTCCAGACACGCTTCAAGTAATTTGGCAAGACATTCCATTTTCTCACTGTGATTTACGTGGATTTTGGCAAAGTTGTTGTCGTTGGAAACTCAATGGTTTTAATTAGTGATTGAAGTTTGATTGAGGATGATAAATACCAATAGAACTGTTAAATATGACTTTACATAAAAATGAATGGATTCTAATAAACCTTGAAGACTCAAGGACTTTGCAAATTTTGAATTACTAAATAATACGGCAACAGTAGATCAGAAATAAGTAAGGAAATTGCATGAAACTTTATAGAATTAAAAAAAAAAAAAGAGGTTACATTCTTGGAATATATGCTCGCTCGATAATTGAACTGAACATAAATTGCTTAATGGAGGTGATTGGAGTGCGTAAAGAAGGTAAAAGCTTGCAGCTTATGGCTAGAAATCTTTTATAAACAAATATGAGTGCTGGATTTAGGGCACCTAATCTTATTCAAAATTCATATACAAACTTAGCTAAAATCTAATAGAAATCGATCGTGAGATTAATTTTTCCATCTACATATCAATAAAGTCAAAATCTAATTTGCACTTTGTGATTCTTTGTGTCTCAATTGCTCGTCCTTGATTGATGCCCAAATTGACTGTCTATTGAAAATGGATCATTCTAATTTTCGTTTTGATCTTTCTCCGCAAGAATCTCAAATTGTTTATGAATGATTTGCAACCCCTCTAGACTCCCAAGCTATGGTTATCGTTCAGTCAATGGATACATCTTGTATCAATTTTTAACTATTGTGCATGTTTTGAATCAGTTGCTCAATGTTGCGTATCGTGGACTTCGCTTAAACTTTGCCTACTAGAAACTCATGATCAATGAGCTCACTAAACATTTTGTCAATGGACCTTATGGGTCAACTACATTGTCATTGCCTTTTATGTTTGATGAGCTTGTCAAGCTTTCATTCCATTGCCCTTATAAGTTTAGTGTATTATGACTGCCTGATTTTCAGTACAAATTCTTGGCTTGGAGTCAAACATTTATTTACTAATTTTGTGTTACCAATCCTTGTTTGAATTAGCTACTGATATTTATTTGCTTTTTTTTTTTTTTTTCTAATTATCAACTTCTGTCATCTCTAACAAAAAAATTTCTTTTATTGTTTACGTACTTCTATTTAACTTTCTCACGATAGCTTAGATATAACAATGGTTATATCAAATTATCAACCTCTATTTATTTGAATAACAAGTTTTCTCGGATTAAATTACCAACTAGTTTTGGGTATCAACTATCATTTGAGGTGGGCAACAACATTTGTTTGTTTCGTCTAAAATTTAGAACTTTCTTGTTAAGTTTCCATTTTTATTTGCCTCGCCAATCTACTTTTAAATTTACCAACTCCTTGTAGAAATTACCAGAGTGATTAATCGCCAGCTTTTCTTCAACTAATTTACCAATAATTTGACATTAGCAACTGTTATACCAACATCTTTTTTTTTTTTTTAATTATTGTCTTCATTTTATCTTTGACAAAAGCAAATCTCTAATCTTTTGCCAACTATAGAATTATCAACATAATTTTTTGTGAGACTTACCAACTTCTCTCTGATTAAATTATTAATGGGTATTGTGTTACAAACTCTCATTTGAGTTATTTATGAATTTTTTTCTGATTATGTTTCAAGCAAGTTTTGTTTATAATTCTACATTGGTAGGTACTCAAATGAGAGTTTGCAACCTAAAACTTCTTAGTAATTTAATATTTGATAAAAGTTAGTAATTCATTCTACTCTAGGTTTGTCCTTTCATATAAGAAATATTAAATTTGAATAATTTGTTAGGTAAATAAAAGAATTTATAACCTATCATAAAAAGTTAGTAATGTTTCATAAATTGTGGTAAGTTAGCCCCCTTTCAATGCACTCAATTATACATACAAATACGATCCTTATCCCTAAATCCATCTAGTGATATTAGAGTCCAAGCATCACTTTATATCATAGAGTCTTTATTTAGTCATAAATTTAATTGTGGCATATGTGGACTATACCTTTGAGATGGAGTATTCATCGCTTAACTATATGGTTATAAGATTCCTATCTACTGGAATATGTACAAAGACATGGCCCCTACAAATTCAAACTAGAGAGCCAATGACCATAGAAAAGACAAGCAGGGACATACATTATGCCGTGGGGCCAGTTCACACATGACCCCTTGTGATGGTGCTCAAGATGCATGAACGGATCCACTTTCCAGGAAGAGTCCATGCCCCTTTCCTCGAAATTATCGGACTTAGAAAATTTCAGGCCAGGACATTGAATATTATGGTCTCTGCCTACACGTGCCAGATATGGAAAAGTCAGAGGAGGACCCCCCATGTACTTATAAGCACCTCGAAGAGCGAGCTGCATTATTCAGGCCAAGAAGAGACTCTGAAAAAGGCATTTTTATCAGGTCTCTGAACTGATCAGCATCGATCAAAACAATGGCCAGGTATCCGAGGAATGACAAAAGCAACAATAAGACAGCGGTTAAAAAGGGTGCTTGGAGTGCCGAAGAAGATCAAAAACTAGTGGCTTATATCAAGAGATATGGCATTTGGAACTGGGCTCACATGGCCAAACCCGCTGGTCTGTGATGCATAAATCATGTTCTCGTTTGCTTCCCTTCATATGTGTCTAGTCTTTCTGATTTTTGTGGGAATATGTTCGACTAACCCTACTCTTGAATCATCATATGCGTTAATTCCCAGGTTTGGCAAGAACTGGCAAAAGTTGCCGTCTCCGTTGGATGAACTATCTGAGGCCCAACATCAAGCATGGAAACATCACCAAAGAAGAGGAGGAGACCATCATTGCGCTGCACCGAGTTCTTGGAAATCGGTAATTAATTACACTTTAATTGAAATCAAAGTTACGATCTTAATTAAAAGCGCTAGCTAATTAATTGCCTTTTACTGATGAAAATGTCTTATATTTCTTTGTTTCAGTTGGGCCGCGATTGCAGCTGGGCTTCCGGGAAGAACGGACAACGAAATAAAGAACTACTGGAATACTCGTTTGAGGAAACGGGTCTCCGAGGAGAAGTTCAGTTTTCAGAACACATGCAATGATGTTGGTCTCCATACTGATGGAAAGGACATCTCATTCCATCCCTTGAATGATAGTCCGAATGCAACAAACCTTGGACTTGACTATCAAATCCCTACCACAAATGCAGATAACTCTTGTCCTTCCGTTGGAGTCCATGATGAGAAACCATGGAGCTATGATAGGTGCGCATTAGAAGAATATGAAAATGGTGAAGGAGAAAGCTTATGGAAGCAAGTTTTTGCAGTGGAAGATTTTTACATAGAAGAAGATTTCAAGCGTATGTGCGCCAACTCAGGAACTAATAATGCCCCTTCTCACGGTTGCACGCAACCTGAGCCTACATACTTTGCTAGTTGCTATGATGATTTTGTCCTAGATTTGTGGGGGGAATCATGATGATTGTAGTTAAATTAATCTTGATCTCGGGGATGGACTGCAAAAGTATGGTTTAATGCAAAGTTTCTGAAGGTGATAAATGTTATGCAGCTATGAAAACCCCAAATCGTGAAATAGCATGTTCATCTGCCATATGAATGTTTTTGGACGAATGAGATGATTTAACAAAAGATTTGGTGATGTACTTATGCTCGTAGATCTTCTTCTCTATTACTCATTTTGCTTTGCTGTCCCTTTCC
Source organism: Eucalyptus guilfoylei (assembly GCA_016097605.1). Taxonomy (NCBI): domain Eukaryota; kingdom Viridiplantae; phylum Streptophyta; class Magnoliopsida; order Myrtales; family Myrtaceae; genus Eucalyptus; species Eucalyptus guilfoylei. The sequence goes on from CM027863.1 coordinate 10,628,744, forward strand.
TGTATTTTGATCTTTATCTTGTGAATTATTTCCATGGTACATTATCTTCAGCATTTCTCCTCTCTCTCTCTCTCTCTAGGCTAGAGTGGCAGAATAAAGTAAAGCCATCGAGTACTCTGAAATAGTCTAGCATCACGAGTTTGGGCCATGTTCAAAAGTAGCGCTGTCTTCTCGAAAAGAGAATGATTCTTCACAAACTTGAGAAATTGAGGAAGTTAGTAAAAGGTTTATAAAACAACCTGATGCTATTCCCATAAATGGATCACATCATCACACATTCGAAGACATCTGGAACAGGTAAACGGGTCTAGTGGGAGTGCCAATGTAATTTCAATAATGAACATAAGGGGCGCTGCTGTATTTATGCTAATAAGATTTATTTGCCTAAGTCTTCTTCTCGGAAGAGGCAGAAGGCCCTACTTCCATGTCCTGCTTCTACCTTTTCCCTTCGTCTTATGAAACCCTTGAATGTGTGCCACGTGTTCATTAAACCCTAACCTTATAATCTGTCCCCTCCTCAATCTGCCTTGCCAAGCCAAGAAAACCGTGTCATGTTTCAAGGACAATACCCCTCTCAAAATGTTTGTATTATTGGGAGGGTGAATTAGAAGTCTGATACCATCTTCCATGCTCAGACCAACTAAAATATATTAATATTTCCGATCTCTTTCTCCAAAATTGAATCAAGAAGGTTCCCAATTCACCAAACACTTTGACTTGGATACCATTTGTTTGGAGTGCTCATCAAAAGCCTGATATCATTATCTAGGAAGATCACCAAAAAGGAGCCTAAGCCTAAGCCTATAAACATATCCAATTAGATTCACTATACTCAAAAACTTAAACCAATGAGTCATGCACCAACTAAGATGTAATAACTACTCCAAATCACATTATTCTCCAACAAAACTTTTCTTAAACTACTCACATGTGCATTTAAACATGTATCACATTTGATTGGACAACACAAACTATGGACTCTTCCACACTTTTTAATAGGAGGGCATAATTCCATTGCTCTGTGCTGATAAATTGATTGATGGTTGCAAATAAATTGCAGTGATGGAGTGGATTTTTTTTCTGTATCATAAACACAGAAAATAATCAAAATACTGAATTTATTATTATTATCATCTTAAAAAGAACTTCGCTATTTTGTGTCTGGAACCTAGTTCGTATAAGAAAACAGCAACAGGCTTCATGTTGTCATTTTATTAGGCAATATTATGTCATATGAGCAAAATAGGAAAAAAAGCCCAAAAAGCCCTAAATCTATTGCACTTTTACTAATTTAGTCTTAAACCTTTTAATTTTACCTATAAATCCAAATTTTTTTCACAATTTGCCAATTGAGTCCATGTGGCCAATTTTGGTCCGAAATCGTTGATTTAAACACTAGCTATCATACGTGATATAACCAACATTGACATGGATAATTTTCAATAATATTTTGATATTTTATTAATTCTTTAATATTTTTCTTTTCTTTTTTTATTTCCTTTTTTGGTTCAAAGGGTTGGTAGCTTGGTTGAGGGCCAGCGACCTTTGCAAACCACTAATCGAGGACCGGCAACCCCCGTCAGCCCTTTGGCAAAGGCCATGAAGCCCTTGGCAACTATGAGCTAGGGTCGTGGCCCCTTGTTGAGGCTGGCAAGGGCGATGTCGTGGATCTCGTTGTGGCTACTGAGGGCCACCAAAACTAATGAGGGTGTCGGGAACCCACGTTGTGGTTGGTAGATGTTGCTAGCCCTTAGACAATGGCCGACTTGAAACAAAAAAGGAAAAAAAAAAAAGAAAAGAAAGAAAAGAAAAGAAAAAGAAAAAGAAAAATTCAAAAAAATACCCATAAAATTTTAAAATTATTTACGTCAGCACCGATCATGCCAAGTAAGATGACCAATATTGATTGGACTGTTTCATTAGTGATTTTCCGCCAATTTTGGCCAAATGGACTTAACTGGCAAAACTTGAATAAGTTTAGAACTTAATTGGTAAAATTAAAATGTTTAAGACAAAATTGACAAAAGTGCATTAGATTTAGGATTTTTTGGACAATTTTGTCGAGTGAACAAAATATGAGAAGTCAAAGTTACTATCTAAACTGGCTATTTACACCTGACGGGAGATTAATCAATACAAGAAGTGCTTATCTAAACTGCTTGATTAAAGCCTGTTCATGCAATTCTCGATTTGTTTCTCGTCAAAGTTGATGGGCTAGGAAAGAGATATTACATGCCATCGAGGAAATATACTCGATAAGTCTCGCAAGAGTAAAGAAAATATTCTATCGTCCCTTTCAAAAACACAATGGACAGCTAAAGTCGACAACGTCCAGTGAATTTTTTGGTAAATATATAAATGTCATTAATCATGTGAAGTACAAAAGCTTAGGAGTATTTCCCAGCATTACAAACACAACTAATTATGCGAGAATATGGAAGTAGGAAGCCTCCACATAGATGGCAACAAAATAATAGCTTATGAGATTCTACAATTCTGGAAAAGTGAGGCCCTACCCCTCCCAATATTACATATTCTCGCCAAAAGAAGATTGATCTCAATTGACTTAATTTGGAGACATCTATGATTGTGTTCCATTCAAACGCAATACATGGTCGCAAAGAAGGATATCTCAAGGAGCCGCACTTCCAAATTCTTGCCCTTTGTAGCTCTCATCATCCAATGAAGTTGAAAACCCCATCCTCCCAAAGAAGGTTGGATACCATTTTGTGTGAGGATACATCGCCATATATTTCCAGCCCAGTTACACCTAGAAAATAAGTGAGTTCTGTCTTCTATACTAGACATACATAAGTTACGTTAATATCAACTGAAGGGTTTCATAGTGATATGGTCACTGCTATCAATAATCTATCTTGAAAATAATTCTAATTGACCTCATCTTCTCCTCATAAATTTTTTTTGCAGATCCATGCCCTTCATTTTTCGCACTCTTCCTTCTTTCCCAAACAAAAGCAGTCAAATCAGTGGCAAATGAACAGGCTTTCTTTGTATTCCAATTTGAGCAAGGCTAGTGGTACAAGACAACGCATGTACATATGATTAACATGCGAAAACCTAGGTTACTCCGTTGCTCTCTCTCTCTCTATGTAGAGCTTTTCTCTCTCGCAATGTAGAGCTTTTCTCTACCCTAATGGTAGTTCAACAAATCAAACCCTAATTACACCATCACCCATCCATTCTAGTATCTTTCCATGTTTCTCTCTCCCGCTTTTCCTCTTCAGCTTCTTCCACAATTGCGGTCTTTGTTTGCTCGGAATTGTGATATTTCAATGAAACAGTCTGTTTCCCTCACCATTTTCACCCCCCAACAATCCATACCCAAGTTATCGTCTTCCTTCGCTGTTTGATGGAATTTCGTATTTCCTTGTCTTATCTCAACCCTCATTGATAGTTTATCTTCCATTGTTCACCTTCATTTTCACAATCGCTGGTCAATCTTTTCTATTGAAATTCCACGAAACCTTTTGCATGTACCTTCCCCTTCCGCGATAGCCCCTTTGGTGCTTTGCTCTATCATCTGCCCTCATGGATGATCACGATTACAATGAAGCATCTCGGCTAGTTGCTCTCTGTTCTCGGCTGGGTCGCTTGTGGCTGGAGCAACAGATTGAGATTTGGGATGAGGCGCCACCTGTGGAGAAAGTCGAAGAATGCAAATTAGAAGAATGCAAATTAATGTTGGTAGGCAAAGTCTTATCCAATCCTTCCATCAATTTTCAGGTCTTTCAAAGTACATTGAGGTGTGCATGGAAAATAGACCAGGTTGAATTATCTGCACGGGAAGCTAGTTTATATGTTGTAAAATACAAATCTGATTTGGACAAACAGTGAGTTTTGGATGGTGGTTCGTGGCAATTCTCTAGTCACTTAGTGATCTTTAAACCTTGGGTTCCCAACACACCACTGCACTGTTATGATTTCTCCACTTGCACCTTTTGGGTGCAAGTCTTTGGTCTGCCATTGGAGTGGTGTACTAAGCACATAATAGAAAAGGTTGTTAGAAACATAGGCATAGTGCTGAAGGTTCAGATTGAAAATAAGGAGGGAACATCTCTGCGGGCTAGGAAAGCTAGGGTCAAACTTAAGGTACAGGAACCTTTAAAGACATGCCAGCTTATCAAAATCAATAATAAAACCTTATGGCTTGACTTTCTTTATGAGAGACTGTCACACTTTTGCTATTCCTGTGGCAAACTCGGACACTATGCAACGTACTGTAAGGACTTTCCATTCAATGACGCGAAGATGGAAGGAAAAGAAAAGATGGCGTATGGCCAATGGTTAAGAGCAGAAGTGAGGGAGCATAGCCCATATTGGCAAATATTCTACGAACCACAAGACAAACCTGTTTCGCTAGAAGAAGTGGTGCCTGAGACTCCCCCAGCAGCACCCCTCTTGGAACCAGTACAGCCTCCAAGCAATGATTTAAACAGGGGAATGCATCAACCGACAGCTATGCCACTTCTCCTAGGTACAGCCGACATTCCTCAGTAGCAGCATCCTACAGGTCAGCCAGCAAAGACTCCAATCTCAATAGCGACAGATATAGCACTTGCACCAATGAAAACTACTTATGACTCGGGAGTGGGCTCTTCTAACTCTAAGAGACCAAAGCACACCAGATTTAATACGAAAGCAGGCTTAACTAAAAAGTTGAAGCGTTATACCCCTTATGAATCTCGACTACATCAGTATGAAGATATTGACGAAACACAACTAATGGACACTCCCATTTTGAAACTGATGAAGCTGGAAAATGGGCTATGGTGGCTTGCCCAAAAAAGCCACCGATTGACAAATGAAACTCTTGAGTTGGAACTGTCAGGGGTTGGGCAACCCCCTGACAGTCCGGTCCCTTACGGCCCTCGTGGCTTAGGAGAGGCCTGATGTTATCTTTTTGATGGAAACCAAAAACCAGCAGGTCTTACTTCAACGTTTGCAAAAACGTCTCAAGTATCCTAGCTCCTTTATTCGTAATCTTATTGGTTTAGTTGGTGGGTTGGCTCTTTTTTGGAATGACCAGCTAGACATTACTTTGGAAAGCTCTTCCTCTGAGTTTTATGATGTTTTATGTACTGATCTTATAAGTGGTGTTAGGATGCGACTCACCTGTCTTCATGCTCCGGCCACTTTTCAGCAGCGTCTTCAGCTTGGGCAACTTTACGACCCATCAGCGCCTCCAATGATTTTCCATGGCTTTGTGTTGGTGACTTTAACGAAATTCTCTATCATTGGGAGAAAGTTGGTAAGCATTTGGCTAACTCGCAGCGGATGCAATCTTTCAGAGATTTTTTGCATGATTGTTCACTCATGGACATTGAAAGTAAATGATGTTCATTTACCTGGATGAATCATAGGACTAGTGATGACTTTGTTAAGGAAAGATTGGATGGGGCTCTCTGCACGTTGGACTGGCGTCTTACCTTTCCTGAGGCTGAAGTGTTTGCTTTACCGGCTGTGGGGTTGGATCACAGCCCCTTGTTCTTAATCACTGAAGTCTTATCTCATCGGAGGCCTCGGCCCTTTGTATTCAAAGCCTTTTGGACCCAAGACCCGGAATGCTGAGACATTATAACTCGATCATGGAGCTCCAACCATTCGGCAACCTCCTCACTTGCATCTAAACTGAAGGTGGTTTCCCATGCTCTAGCTAAATGGAGTAGATCAAAGTTCTCCAAGGGTCATCAACAACTTGCAGTGTTACACTAGCAGCTTCAGCGACATGTGAATCAAACCCATCACCATTCTGATGCGCCATTGATATCTGACCTGAAACAACAAATACAGAAATTATGGCAACAAGAAGAACAATATTGGGCAATGCGGTCTAGGATATACTGGCTGCGATGGGGGGATAAGAATACCAAATTCTTCCATGCAACTACTATTTAAAGGAGACAACGCAACAAGATTAGTATGCTGCAAGATGACAACCAGGTCTGGGTGTGTGACCCTCAGTGTTTAAAACAAATGACAACCGATTACTTCTCTACTTTATATCAGACAGTGGGACACCGCGACTATGGCCCTATTCTGAATCAATGTCCTTGTATAATCACTGAGGAAATGAACTTGTCCTTGATAGCTCCGGTCATTAAGGAGGAAGTCTAATATGCTACTTTCCAGTTGGGAGTTACTAAAGCGCTGGGCCCCGACGGTTTAAATGGATTGTTCTTTCAAAACCATTGGGATATTCTTCAGGATGACCTAGCATTATTGGTGCAACAATTCTTCCTATTTGGAGTCATGCCACCTGATCTAAATCGGACTATCATCTCTCTAATCCCTAAGGTACCTCACCCTGAAAGGCTCGATCAATACCACCCAATCAGCCTTTGCAATTATGCCTACAAAATCATTTCTAAGGTGATTGCAAACCGCCTTAAACCCTACCTGTCTGACCTAATATCCAGGGAATAGAGTGCCTTTGTGAATGAATGACAAATACAAGATAACATCTTAATAGTTTAGGAGGTACTTCATCAGATTAAGACCAGAAAATGCAAGCGCCAATTTTGAGCACTTCTAAAGATGGATATGCAAAAAGCATATGACTGGGTTGAGTGGGATTTCCTACAAGATTATCTCCTCAAGATAGGCTTTCATGCTACATGGGTACACTAGGTCATGCAATGTATAACGACAGTATCTTTTAGTGTTAAATTCAATGGTGAACATATTCCATCTTTCCAACCATCCCGAGGTCTTAGACAGGGAGATCCTCTCTCCCCCTATCTATTCATCCTTTTGGCGAATGTTCTCTCTCTTCTTATCAATCAGGCAGTTACCATAGGGCTTCTCACAGGCATAAAATTGAACAGGTGGTGTCCTACTTTATCTCACCTGTTTTTTGCAAATGATGCTATTTTCTTTTTAGATGGTAAATTACTTGAATGTCAGAACTTGGCCAACATTATCAATCAGTACTGCTTTGCTACTGGTCAGGCTGTTAATAGGAATAAATCTGGAATTTTTTATAGCAAAGATTGTCCTCTAACCCTAAAGGAAAATCTTGCTCGGGAACTTCGAATTCCTGTGATAGATAAGGCTGGTAAATATCTTGGTATACCATCCGACTGGGGCAGATCTAAGAGGGAGATGTTTGCTTGGATATTGGGAAGAGTGAATTCCAAATTAGAAGGGTGGAAAGAAAATTTGATTTCGAAGGGTGGTAAGGAAATTTTACTAAAGACTGTCGTACAAGCAATACCTCAGTATGCCATGTCCATTTTTAAGATACCTGTGTCAATTTGCAAGTCCATTGAACAAAAAATTGCTAGGTTTTGGTGGCAAAGTGACTGAAAGAAATCAGGCATACACTGGAAGAATTGGGAAACTCTTAAACGTAGCAAGAACAGTGAGGGTCTCGGCTTTCGTGATCTTATTGACTTCAACAAAACCATGCTTGGTAAGCAAGCATGGAGACTTTTACAGCATCCAACTTCCTTATGGAGCACCCTTTTTAAAGGGCTTTATTTCCACTCATAGGACTTTCTGCAAGCTGATCAAGGTTCTAAACCATCTTGGGGATGGCGGAGTATTCTTCTTGGAAGGGATGTTATTTTACCTCACCTGCAATGGTCTGTTGGTAGTGGACAAGCTATTAAAATTTGGGAAGATCGTTGGCTCCCTAGAGGGGTTATAGGAGGCCCTATCCCTCGCGATGCTCCACAGATGGTAGCTGATCTATTCGATTCAGATAACAGCAACTGGAACACTCCCTTCTTAATCAGAACTTTGATGCACCAACAATTGCTGAAATTCTTGCCATACAGGTAAGCCCTCATTATACTACTGATTATATTATCTGGTTAAAGACTCAAATGGCAACTATACTGTCAAAAGCACTTACCATACCATCAGACAATACACTTCTAGCAACCAACAGAACCAAGCATCATTATCATACAAACCCCCCAAGCTTCTTTGGAAATCCATATGGACTGTCAACTTATGTCACGCCCCGAACCTCGAGCGCGCCAACATCCCACCATGGTCATTCAAATGTGTCATTCCCAGGTTAAGTCGCCGACCCAATCATTTATTATGCGCATGCGGAACGTATTATAAAACCCTTGACAATGAAATACGAGATAGAAAATCAGGAAGCAATTCCACAACATAACACTTTCATAAATCAATGGAGTTACAAATGAAAGCCTACAACCAAAAGTCTACAAAAGTCCAGCTCATAAAAAGGAACTATCCTACGACCTACAAGTCGGACACATTCTCCAATCTTCCTGACTTCACCTCTGCAACTCCTCAAGGCCAACCAAAGCGATCCGGCCACTCCGTACACAAGGGACCTGAAAATATTGGCCTACAACGGGGTGAGACATTGTCTCAGCAAGTTCAACTCCCTAAACCCCTATTAGAAAGAAAATACGCCTAAGGATGGCCTAGCCACACCACATAGAGGACTTACCTCGCCTCAGTTCATTCCTGCAGGTTAGCACAATTCATATCACTCAATCACATGTTCATATCACCCAACCACATACAGTAATACGAACTTAAACAACCGGAACGCATTCACTTTCATATAACCGACAATTATGGGGGTCTTGATTATAAGACCAAATTGTTATGACACGTCCCATTTTATGCCACACAATTCTGTCCCATAATCCGACACATCAACAACACTCAACATGCATTCCAAATGTTATTCACTGCCACACAAGGGCATAGCCTACTCGCAGTTCGGCTATCTACTGACATTAATGCTAAGCATCGCCTCCCCTCATGGAGCGCGGCTTCATCATTACGTTGACAGCATTCCCGAAGGAGCATAGGCCCAGAATCAACTGCGACCCAAGTCCACTCACACACACACTAGGGACAACTAACATCCACCGACACACACCGGGGATGGGTTATCTTAACTAGCACATGATCATTCAATTTCGGCCAAGGGCATTGTGCTTTGCACTCACATGCCTAAATTAAGATAACGACTTTAGCCCATTTTCTTCGTATTAAAAATACTCTGTGAAAATAATCGTACATGGGTTATCTTATAATGCATCAGATTCGAGAATTTGATCAGGAAGCGACCTTTCGACCGAGCTAATCTGCAAGGGTTATTACGGCACAATTAAAAATCGACTAGAGACTGGAGATAGGTCGACTCGACAGAGGCATGTGATCAAGTGTGGGTGATTCCACCAGATTGCACAATTCTTGTCGATCGGCACTAGACCGACTTTTCTGTTGATTTGGGTACCCTATGTTCGTATTTGAAACCTTGAGATTACCACGACAACTGAGAGTCGCCAATGTGTCAAAGATATACATTGTGGCTTGAATTGATAAACCACAGGTCAAATGCATGAAAATTTCTAAAAAGCTACCCGGTAGATCAGGACGCGCTAATATCATGCCAAAGTGAAATTAATCGTGAAATTGAAAGCGAATTCAGAAATTGGAAGTCCTGGTGTGTCACAAACCATTTTAGGATCATTAACTCATCTTCGGAAGACTTTTCATGCAATCAGAATTTTTTAGCAAGTTAATCAAAGTATGGCTAATTTGGCTCGAGGAATTAGTAGGCTCGCTTTTGGTCGTGCTTTTGGGACTCAAGAAGGTTCTATGGACAAGTGAAAATGTGAATTGAAGTTTGGTGACATTGGATTAATTTTTTGGACTTCAATTTGGTTCAATTAGAAGAGAATTGAATGAAATTGATACAAGAATTCATGCCTCGGCGGAAAATGAAATTTGCACCCATTGGAATAAGGTTGTGGGAGTTTGAGATAGTGGAAGATGACCTCATGTGATGTCATGGTGGTTGGGGCCAAAGTGTCTAAGATCTTGACAAGTGGAGGGTGGATATTAGCTCCCAAAAAGGTGGGACATCACTTCCACCAATCACCTCCATCTTCTTCCTTGAGATTCCTTTTGGATTTTGGAAGAGAGAGAGAGAGAGAGGGAGGTTTTGACCGGACTAGCCAGTAGCCGACGCCCCCTTCGCCGCTCGCCGATCATCACTGTCGCTAGAGTCGTCGTGATCGTCGTTCGTCCGCGCGCACGTGCTCACCGGCCAGCCGTTGTCCCCCTTGCTTCGCCTTCGTTCGACCTCTAGCACCGTCGTCCGTCATCTCTAGCCATTCCTCCTCATCACCAGCCACCGTCGGAAGTCCCGCCTGGTCGCCGGAGCCACCGCCGAAGTCAACTTGTCGCCGAAGCCGCTTCTCCTTCGCCCGCGACCGTCGCTCCTCGCTGCTTGTGTGTCTAGCTCCGTCGTCCGCCTCCGTCCTTGCTCGCCAGTAGTCGTCGAAGCCAACAAGCTTCACCGAAGTCGCCGTTGGTCGCCGCACGAACAGTCGCTGCCCCTCTTCGCCAGTTTCACGCTTGACCAGCCACTGGACCGCCTTCAACCAGCAAGGAGCAGCAGCCATGAACTAGCCCAAGCTGCGGTCTTCAAGGCCCGTTTTGGGTACCTTCTGGTCCTCTTTTGGCATCGCCCCGAGGAGGTTTTCCGACCACCTCGCCGTTGTCTTCGCCGGGGACTCATCAAAAAGCGATTCCGGTGAGTTTAGCTCACTAAACCTCGATTAGAGGGTTAATTATGCTTAGGGAGGTTTAGTTTATGTTAAGTATTATTAGGTGGTTAGTTTAATTTATTTAAGTGTAGATTATATTAAGGTGCTTAATTAACTTAAAGTGTGTTTAATTTAAGGTTAAGTGAATGTTTATATTAATATAAGCCTTGACGTGACTTAAAGGAATTTATTTTTGATTTATTTAAGTATTCCCAAATTATTAAATAATTTTATAATATATATTTATTCGAAATTATTAAAATATTATTATTTAATTGTTTTCGGAATAAATTTAATTATTTATTAAATTTCGAAAATTTTGTCGAGACCCTAAATTCTCAAAATTTCGCGTTGATCGCTGCTGTGTAGTCAAAATTTGAAATTAATGGTTGGAAATTGTAAATTGAGTGTTGATTGTGAAAAATATGGATTTTATATAAAATCCCAAGTGTCGGGTTTTGATACCGAAATTGGATTTTAATGATTATATTAAATAATGGGGTTTGAAAAAAAAGAAGAGATATTGGCTTTTTAGTTCGAATGAACGTGTACCCACGTAAGATTATTTTCATAGAGTATTTTTAATACAAAGAAAACATGCTAAGGTCGTTATCTTAATTGAGGCATGTGAGTGCAAAGCACAATGCCCTTGGCCGAAATTGAATGATCGTGTGTTGGTTAAGATAACCCATCCCCAGTGTGTCTCGGTGGATGTTAGTTGTCCCTGGTGTGTGTGAGTGGACTTGGGTCGCAGTTGATTCTGGGTTTATGCTCCTTCGGGAATGCCGTCGACGAATGACGAAGCCGCGCTCCATGGGGGGAGGCGATGCCTGGCATTAATGTCAGTAGATAGCCGAATTGCGAGTAGGCTATGCCCTTGTGTGGTAGTGAATAACAATTGGAATGCATGTTGAGTGTTGTTGATGTGTCGGATTATGGGACGGAATTGTGTGGCATGGAATGGGACGTGTCATAACGATTTAGTCTTATAATCAGGACCCCTGTAGTTGTCAGTTATATGAAAGTGAATGCGTTCCGGTTGTTTAAGTTCGTATTACTGTATGTGGTTGGGTGATATGAACATGTGATTTAGTGATATGAATTGTGCTAACCTGCAGGAAGGAACTGAGGCGAGGTAAGTCCTCTATGTGGTGTGGCTAGGCTATCCTTGGGCGTATTTTCTTTCTAATAGGGGTTTAGGGAGTTGAACTTGCTGAGACAATGTCTCACCCTGTTGTGGGCCAATATTTTCAGGTCCCTTGTGGACGGAGTGGCCAGATAGCTTTGGTTGGCCTTGAGGAGTTGCAGAGGTGAAGTCAGGAGGATTGGAAAACGTGTCCGACTTGTAGGTCGTAGGACTGTTCCTTTTTATGAGTCGGACTTTTGTAGACTTTTGGCTGTAGGCTTTCATTTGTAACTCAGTTGATTTATGAAAGTGTTATGTTGTGGAATTGCTTCTTGCTTTTCTATCCCGTATTTCATTGTCGATGGTTTTATAATACGTTCCGCATGCGCATAATAAATGATTGGGTCGGCGACTTAACCTGGGAACGTCGCATTTGAATTACCATGGTGGGATGTTGGCGCGCTCGAGGTTCGGGGCGTGACATCCCCGTTTAAGTGGTATCAGAGCATGGTTTGAGTATGGAGTGATAAGGTGTGATGAGTCATGGGATAGTTAGTAGGAAAGTCTTTTAATATGCTAATGCATGTGGTTGATAGCTGTTTGGTAGTATGTTTGTGGGGTCACTCAAATTCTAACTTGATGTTGGAATTGGAAAACGGGTGTTTATAAAGATCCTGTAGCATGAGTGACCAGGAGTGGAGAACTTCTTGGAGGAGGTCGATAGGACTTGTACCTCGGGGTAGGACGCTGACAAGAGTCGGTGCTCGAGGCAGAGCACAGGCTCAGACCAGTGCGAGTGTAAGAGTGATACTGCAGGTTGGTACTAGTGTAGCAGCACCGAACGATCCTAAGTTCAATAGGATCGTTTAGGCACTAGAGTCTTTGGGAAACATTTTGGGTCACCAAGCTCAAGATCAAGCCGTCGCTGTTGCCGCTGTCACTATTGCCGCTAATGCCGTAATCGCCGTTGTTGCTGCGCCTGTTGAGGCCCAAACTGGAGTTGTGATCGGGGAACAAGTCACCGTATCTGAGTCAAAGTTCAGTTTGGGGAGAGATGGAAATTGATTAGGGGAAAGGCCGATGTCAGAAGAAAGGTGCCCCATTTCACCCAACTGGAAGAATAGAATTGGAAAGTCAGTGCCTAACTCGATCGATGTGTGTCATGTCTGTAAGAAAAGACATGGATCTGTTCCATGCTGTAAGAGGGAAAGGACTTGTTATAAGTGTCGCCAGAAAGGCCATCTGATCAAAGATTGTCCGTATAGACAGATGGAACCATAGCTGTTTCCACACCGCCGTTGATAAGACAGAACAGAGGAAACATGCTTCAGGACATTTAATGGGGTACTTGTAACAGGCCCCCAATGCAAAGAAGGGTACATGCTGTCACCTGACAAGAGGCAGAGGACTCGCCGATCGTGTGCCGAGTTTGTGGAAGGAAGCATGAATCAGCCTAGTGTCCCAGTTCAATGGGAGCATGCTTTGAATGTGGCAAGCATGGCCATCGGGTTAGGAAATGTCCGCGTAAGTCCAGGAGAGCGTAAGTACCGTTACTACAGATAGGATGCCACTAGGATGGCTAGAAGAGCATGAATGGGTCGACCATGCATCGATCAAAGGAAGAATGTTTTTGAGATGTTTTTATCAGAGTAGTGCAGCAGAATTTTCAGTGAAGGTTGTAGGATTTTCGTTGTGGTAACAAATTAATAGAAAGATGAATCTCTGACTATAGTTGTAATTGAAGGGTTTGCTTAAGTATGACTTGGAAGTCATTTATAATAAGGTTTGGCTCAATGAGCTTTCTGTTGTTTTGAATCATGGTAGTGATATAATTCAGTTTGTTCAGTTAGCGTGCGAAAGTTTTAAATTACCGAAAGTCGAAGAGGAACTTCGATCCTTGTTATTCGTCTTTTAAGATGACTTGGTTCTATTTGTTGGTTACCGAATCTACATGGCAATTGTAATGGAGGCGTCAGTTGAGGAGCCGAATATGGAGAACATAACCGTGGTACAGAAGTTTTCTGAGGTGTTTCATGAAGAATTGCCAAGTCTGCTGTCAGAAAGAGAAATATAGTGCGTGATTGAATTAGCACCCGGAACAGAGCCAGTTCCTAAGGCTCCTTACCGGATGGTGTTACTCGAGTTAAAAGAACTGAAGGTGTAGATGCAGAAATTGTTGGATAGGGGATTCATACGTTCCAATGCATCACCTTAGGGAGCACCCGTTCTATTCGTGAAGAAGAAAGTTAGTTCGCTGCGTTTGTACATCGATATTCTCTAAGATCGACTTGAGGTCAGGGTATCATCAGTTGAGGATCATGAAGAAAGACATACCGAAGTTAGCATCTCGCACTCGATACGGTAGTTATGAGTTCACTATAATGCCGTGTGGTTTAACGGACACCATAGCTGTTTGTTTGGGTCTGATGAACATAGTGTTTATTGGGTACTTGGATGAGTTTTGTGATCGTGTTCATTAATGTTATCCTGGTGTGTTTGAAGAGTGCTGAGGAGCACAAGAAACATTAGAAGATGATACTTCAGACCTTGAGGACTCTTGAATTTTACGCTAAGTTTAGCAAGTTTGAGTTTTGGATGACTCGTGTTGCGCTCCTAGGTCACGTGATTTCAGGCGAAGAAATCTTCGTGGACCTCGCCAAGATTGAAGCAGCGATTAATTGGCCAAGACCTACTACAGTGACAGAGATCAGAAGTTTTCTGGGTTTAACAGGGTATTACAGATGGTTTGTAGAAGGGTTTTCAGTGTTAGCTTTGCCGGTGACTTTACTACTGAGGAAGGAAGAGAAGTTCGTGAGGACAGACATGTGCGAGTGTAGTTTTGAAGAGCTCAAGAAGAGGCTGACTATCGCACTTGTGCTGACCGTTCCATCTAGTTCTAGAGGATGCGAGATCTACAGTGATGCGCCATTTAGAGGACAGGGTTGTGTGCTAATGCAATATGGTTGAGTTGTTGCATTCACGTCCCGTCGATTGAGACCTTATGAACGGATTTACCCGACGCATGACTTAAAACTTGTAGTAGTTATGTTCGTTCTGAAATTTTGAAGGCATTATCGGTATAGAGTAAGATTCCAAATCTTCAATGACCATCAAAGTCTCAAGTACGTATTCTATCATAAGGAGTTGAAAATGAGACAGCGTCATTGGATGGAATTCCTACGGATTTTGACTGTGATATTTTATATCACCCTGGAAAGGCGAATAAGGTCGCTGATGCGTTGAGTCGAGAGTCCTCAGTTGCATAGATGGTACTCAAGGAATGGGTTTTAATTGAGAAGGCACAAGATTCGGTTTTTGTTTTTTAAATTTGAGGTAGGCCACCTTTAGACAATTATGGCCACCCTCAGAATTGAGTCGAATGTGTAGATTAGAATTAGAGCACTTCAGCTGTCAGTTTGGGATGTTCAGAAGATTGTGCAAACAGATGCAAAAAAAAGAGGGAACCTGACTTTCAGATTTTTGAAAATGGAACACTACGGTTCCAAGGACGATTGTGTGTACCCGACGATGCAGCGCTTAAAGAGGAGTTGGTCAGAAGCTCATCGTAGCAATTATATCATTTATCTTGGTAGTATGAAAATGTATCGAAATCCGCGTCAACACTTTTGGTGGTCTGGTATGAAGGCGGACATCGCCAAGCTTGTCGCCAAGTGTTTGACGTGTTAGTAAGTTAAAGCTCAGCACTGTAAGCCGGGAGGACTTCTACAAACTCTCGAGATCCTAGAGTGGAAATGGGAGCATATCACGATAGACTTCGTGACTGGATTACCAAGGAGTCAAAGAGGAAATGATTCAATTTAGACAGTGGTCGACAGTCTAACGAAGTCAGCTCACTTCATTGCAGTGTGAAAGGACCTCAGTTTGAATAGGCACACAGATATGTACGTGCGCCACTTAGTTCGACTGCATGGAGTGCCGGTGACGATTACTTCAGACCAAGACCCGAGGTTCGTGGCTATCTTCTGGAAAAGTTTGCAAAGTGCTTTGAGAACAAAATTACAGTATAGTAATGTTTATCATCCTCAGACCGATGGCCAGACTGAGAGGGCATTTAAGATCTTCGAGGACATGTTGAGAACATGTGGGTTGGTTTTCAAAGGAAATTGAAAGGAACAACTTCTTCTCGTTGAGTTCACTTACAGCAACAGTTACCAGCAGAGTTTTCAGTTGGTTCCCAGTTTCAGCAGGATAGTCAGATGGTTCCTTTTGAGTCGGTGCCGAGCAAAGTGTACAGAAATTCAGTTGTTGAGTTGAGGCCAGAGAATGAAAGGTCACATCCTAGGGTCAGTTCAGCAGTCAGTGGACGCAGTTGCAAATATCAGTGACAGATTAAGGACCGCTTAGAGCCGCCAGAAAATTCACATAGTTAAGCGTCGAAAACCTTTGAAATTTCAGGTCGGGAATCATGTTCTTCCTTGGATGTCGCCTAGGATAGGGACATCTCGAATTGTTAAGAAGGGAAAGCCGGAACTGTTTAAACAGTGGAATATTTCGAGTTTGGGATCAAATAAGAAGTTTGGCTTTAAATGGAAAAAGAAAGCAGTTTGGAGCACCATTGGCGCCTCTAGCCGAGTGGTACCTGGGGAAAAAGCTCGTTGGTCTGAAATTGAGGGTTCAAATCCCCGAAGCGGCAGTTAGCCGTTTGGTGGAAAGAAAAAGAAAAGAAAAATAAAAAGGAGAAGAAGAAAAAACCAAATTTTTGCAACTTTCGTTTTTTTTTAAAAATTGGACAAGTGCTTAGCCTTTTTGGAATCAAGAATTACTCTGGACATATTGGAAGTGATTCGTTGGCACCGAGAGTGTTGGATAGCAGTACGAAGCAGAATGAAGGAGCATAATTGATGAGACGACAATACCCCACCATTTTGAAGAAGAATTTTAATGATTTAAATTTCGAGGACGAAATTTTTAATTGGAAAATCGGGATGTCACAACTCTTCCCCTCTTATAAAAATATGTTCAGAGTAATTCTTGATTCCAAAAAGGCTAAGCACTTGTCCAATTTAAAAAAAAAAATGAAAATTGCAAAACTTTGGTTTTTTCTTCTTCTTCCTTTTCTTTCCACCAAGTGGCTAACTGCCGCTTCGGGGATTTGAACCCTCGATTTCAGACCAACGAGCTTTTTCCCCGGGTACCACTCGGCTAGAGGCGCCGATGGTGCTCTAAAACTGCTTTCTTTTTCCATTTAAAGACAAACTTCTTATTTGATCCCAAACTCGAAATATTCCACCGTTTAAACAGTTCCGGCTTTCCCTTGTTAAAAATTCGAGATGTCCCTATCCTAGGCGACATCCAAGGAAGAACATGATTCCCGACCTGAAATTTCAAAGGTTTTCGACGCTTAACTATGTGAATTTTCTGGCGGCTCTGAGTGGTTCTTAATCTGTCACTGATATTTGCAACTGTGTCCATTGACTACTGAACTGATCCTGGGCTGTGACCTTTCATTCTCTGGCCTCAACTCAACAATTGAAGTTCTGTACACTTTGCTCGGCACCAACTTAAAAGGAACCATCTAACTATCCTGCTGAAACTGGGAACCAACTGAAAACTCTGCTGGTAACTATTGCTGTAAGTGAACTCAATGAGAAGAAGTTGTTCCTTTCAATTTCCTTTGAAAACCAACCCACATGTTCTCAACATGTCCTCGAAGATCTGAAATGCCCTCTCAGTCTGGCCATCGGTCTGAGGATGATAAACATTACTATACTGTAATTTCGTTCTCAAAGCACTTTGAAAACTTTTCCAGAAGATAGCCACGAACCTCGGGTCTCGGTCTAAAGTAATTGTCATCGGCACTCCATGCAGTCGAACTAAGTGGTGCACGTACATATCTGCGTGCCTATTCAAACTGAGGTCCTTTCGCATTGCAATGAAGTGAGCTGACTTCGTCAGACTGTCGACCACTGTCTAAATCGAATCATTTCCTCTTTGATTCCTTGGTAATCCAGTCACGAAGTCTATCGTGATATGCTCTCATTTCCACTCTGGGATCTCGAGAGTTTGCAGAAGTCCTCCCGGCTTACAGTACTGAGCTTTAACTTACTGACACGTCAAGCACTTGGCGACAAGCTTGGCGATATCCACCTTCATACCAGACCACCAAAAGTGTTGACGCGGATTTTGATACATTTTCGTATTACCAAGATGAATGCTATAATTGCTACGATGAGCTTCTGACCAACTCCTCTTTAAGCGCTGCATCATCAGGTACACACAATCGTCCTCGGAACCTTAGTGTTCCATTTTCAGAAATCTGAAAGTCAAGTTCCCTCTTTTTTTGCATTTGTTTGCACAATCTTTTGAACATCCGGATCTGACAGTTGAAGCGCTCTAATTCTAATCTACACATTCGACTTAATTCTGAGGGTGGCCATAAGAGTCTAAAGGTGGCCTACCTCAAATTTAAATAAAAAAAACCGAATCTTGTGCCTTCTCAATTAAAACCCATTCCTTGAGTACCATCTATGCAACTGAGGACTCTCGACTTAGCGCATCAGCGACCTTATTCGCCTTTCCAGAGTGATATAAAATATCACAGTCAAAATCCTTAGGAATTCCATCCAGCGACGCTGTCTCATTTTCAACTCCTCATGATAGAATACATACTTGAGACTTTGATGGTCATTGAAGATTTGGAATCTTTCTCTATACCGATAATGCCTCCAAAATTTCAGAACGAACATAACTACTGCAAGTTCTAAGTCATGCGTTGGGTAAATCCGTTCATAAGGTCTCAACCGACGGGACGCGTATGCAACAACTCTACCATATTGCATTAGCACGCAATCCAGTCCTCTAAATGGCGCATCACTGTAGATCTCACATCCTCTAGGACTAGATGGAATGGTCAGCACAGGTGCGGTAGTTAGCCTCTTATTGAGCTCTTTAAACTACACGCGCACTTGTCTATCTTTACGAACTTCTCTTCCTTCCTCAGTAGTAAAGTCAACGGCAAAGCTAACATTGAAAACCCTTCTACAAACCGTATGTAATACCTTACTAAACCCATAAAACTTTTGATCTCTGTCACTGTAGTAGGTCTTGGCTAGTTAATCGTTGCTTCAATCTTGGCGAGGTCCATGAAGATTTCTTCGCCTAAAATCACGTGACCTAGGAGCGCAACACGAGTCATCCAAAACTCGCACTTGCTAAACTTAGCGTAAAATTCAAGAGTCCTCAAGGTCTGAAGTATCATCTTCTAATGTTTCTTGTGCTCCTTAGCACTCTTCAAACACACTAGGATAACGTTAATGAACATGATCACAAAACTAATCCAAGTACCCAATAAACTCTGTTAATCAGACCCAAACAAACAGCTATGGTGTCCGTTAAACCACACGGCATTATAGTGAACTCATAACTACTGTATCGAGTGCGAGATGCTAACTTCGGTATGTCTTTCTTCATGATCCTCAACTGATGATACCCTGACCTTAAGTCGATCTTGGAGAATATCAATGTACAAACGCAACGAACTAACTTTCTTCTTCACGAATAGAACGGGTGCTCCCCAAGGTGATGCATTGGAACGTATGAATCCTCTATCCAACAATTCCTGCATCTGCACCTTCAGTTCTTTTAACTTGAGTAACACCATCCGGTAAGGAGCCTTTGGGATTGGCTTTGTTCCGGGTGCTAATTCAATCACGCACTATATTTCTCTTTCTGACAGCAGACTTGGCAATTCTTCATGAAACACCTCAGAAAACTTCTGTACCACGGTTATGTTCTCCATATTCGACTCCTCAATTGACGCCTCCATTACAGTTGCCATGTAGATTCGGTAACCAACAAATAGAACCAAGTCATCTTTAGTGACGAATAACAAGGATCGAAGTTCCTCTTCGACTTTCAGTAATTCAAAACTTTCGCACGCTAACTGAACAAACTGAATTATATCACTACCATGATTCAAAACAACAGAAAGCTCATTGAGCCAAACCTTTTTATAAATGACTTCCAAGTCATACTTAAGCAAACCCTTCAAGTCATACTTACTGGCGACACTTGTAACAAGTTCTTTCCCTCTTACAACACGGAACAGATCCATGTCTTTTCTTACAGACATGACACATATCGATCGAGTTGGGCACTGACTTTCCAATTCTATTCTTCCGGTTGGGTGAAATGGGGCACCTTTCTTCTGACATCGGCCTTTCCCCCAATCAATTTCCATCTCTGCCCAAACTGAACTTTGACTCAGATATGGTGGCTTGTTCCCCAATCACAACTCCAGTTTGGGCCTCAATAGGTGCAGCAACAACGGCGATTACAGCATTAGCGGCAATAGTGACAGCGGCAACAGCGGCGGCTTGATCTTGAGCTTGCTGACCCAAAATGTTTCCCAAAGACTCTAGCGCCTGAACGATCCTGTTGAAGCTAGGATCGTTCGGTGCTGCTACACTAGTACCGACTTGCAGCGGTACTCTTACACTAGCGTTGGTCTGAGCCTGTGCTCTGCCTCGAGCACCGACTCTTGTCAACGTCCTACCCTGAGGTACAAGTCCTATCGACCTCCTCCAAGGAGTTCTCCACTCCTGGTCACTCATGCTACAGGATCTTTATAGACACCCGTTTTCCAATTCCAACATCAGGTTAGAATTTGAGTGACCCCACAAACATACTACCAAACAGCTATCAACCATATGCATTAGCATATTAAAAGCCTTTCCTACTAACTATCCCATGACTCATCGCACCTTATCACTCCATACTCAAACCATGCTCTGATACCACTTAAACGGGGATGTCACGCCCCGAATCTCGAGCGCGCCAACATCCCACCATGGTAATTCAAATGCGACGTTCCCAGGTTAAGTTGCCGACCCAATCATTTATTATGTGCATGCGGAACGTATTATAAACCCCTAACAATGAAATACGGGATAGAAAAGCAGGAAGCAATTCCACAACATAACACTTTCATAAATCAACGGAGTTACAAATGAAAGCCTATAGCCAAAAGTCTACAAAAGTCTGGCTCATAAAAAGGAACAGTCCTACGACCTACAAGTTGGACATGTTCTCCAATCCTCTTGACTTCACCTCTGCAACTCCTCAAGGCTAACCAAAGCGATCTGGCCACTCCGTCCACAAGGGACTTGAAAATATTGGCCCACAACAGGGTGAGACATTGTCTCAGCAAGTTCAACTCCCTAAACCCTTATTAGAAAGAAAATACGCCTAAGGATAGCCTAGCCACGCCACATAGAGGACTTACCTCGCCTTAGTTCATTCCTGCAGGTTAGCACAATTCATATAACTCAATCACATGTTCATATCACCCAACCACATACAATAATATGAACTTAAACAACCGGAACGCATTCACTTTCATATAACCGACAACTACGGGGGTCCTGATTATAAGACTAAATCGTTATGACACGTCCCATTCCATGCTACACAATTCCGTCCCATAATCCGACACATCAACAACACTCAACATGCATTCCAATTGTTATTCACTGCCACACAAGGGCATAGCCTACTTGTAGTTCGGCTATCTACTGACATTAATGCCAGGCATCGCCTCCCCCCATGGAGCGCTGCTTCGTCATTACTTTGACGGCATTCCTGAAGGAGCATAGGCTCATAATCAACTGCGACCCAAGTCCACTCACACACACCAAGGACAACTAACATCCATCGAGACACACCGAGGATGGGTTATCTTAACCAGCACATGATCATTCAATTTCGGCCAAGGGCATTGTGCTTTGCACTCACATGCCTCAATTAAGATAACGACCTTAGTTTGTTTTCTTCGCATTAAAAATACTCTGTGAAAATAATCGTACGTGGGTACACGTTCATTCGAACTAGAAAGCCAATATCTCTTTTTTTTTTCAAACCCCACTATTTAATATAATCATTAAAATCCAATTTTGGTATCAAAACCCGACACTTGAGATTTTATATAAAATCCCTATTTTTCACAATCAATACTCAATTTACAATTTGCAACCATTAATTTCAAAATTTGACTAGACAGAAGCGATTGGCGCGAAATTTTGAAAATTTAGGGTCCCGACAAAATTTTCGGAATTTAATAAATAATTAAATTTATTCCGAAAATAATTAAATAATAATATTTTAATAATTTCGAATAAATATATATTATTAAATTATTTAATAATTTGGGAATACTTAAATTAATCAAAAATAAATTCCTTTAAGTCACGCCAAGGCTTATATTAATATAAACATTCACTTAGCCTTAAATTAAACACACTTTAAGTTAATTAAGCACCTTAATATAATCTACACTTAAATAAATTAAACTAACCACCTAATAACAATTAACATAAACTAAACCTCTCTAAGCATAATTAACCCTCTAATCGAGGTTTAGTGAGCTAAACTCACCGGAATTGCTTTTCGATGAGTCCCCGGCGAAGACAACGGCGAGGTGGTCGGAAAACCTCCTCGGGGCGACGCCAAAAGAGGATCGGAAGGCACCCAAAATGAGCCTTGAAGACTAGAGCTTGGGCTGGTTCACGACTACTGCTCCTTGCTAGTCGAAGGCAGTTTGGTGGTTGGTGAGGCGCGAAACCGGCGGAGAGGGGTGGCGGCTGTTCGCGCAGCGACCGGTGGCGACTCTCGCGAAGCTTGCTGGCGAGCAAGGACGGAGGTGGAAGACGGAGTTGGACGCGCAAGCAGCGAGGAGCGACGGTCGCGGGCGAAGGAGAAGAGGCTTCGGCGACGAGTTGACTTTGGCGGTGGCTTCGGCGACCAGGCGGGACTTTCGACGGTGGCCGGTGATGAGAAGTAGTGGCTGGAGACGACGGACGACGGTGCTGGAGGTCGAACGAAGGTGGAGCAGGGGGGACGACGGCTGGCCACCGATCATGCGCACGTGGACAAACGGCGACCGCGACGACTCCGACGACGGTGACAATCGGCGAGCGGCGAAGGGGGCGTCGGCTGCTGGCTGGTCCGGTCGAAACCTCCCTCTCTCTCTCTTCCAAAATCCAAAAGAAATCTCAAGGAAGAAGATGGAGGTGATTGGTGGAAGTGATGTCCCACCTTTTTGAGAGCTAATATTCACCCTCCACTTGTCAAGATCTTAGACACTTTGGACCCAACCACCATGACATCACATGAGGTCATCTTCCACTATCTCAAACTCCCACAACCTTATTCCAATGGGTGCAAATTTCATTTTCCGCCGAGGCATGAATTCTTGTATCAATTTCATTCAATTCTCTTCTAATTGAACCAAATTGAAGTCCATAAAATTAATCCAATGTCACCACACTTCAATTCACATTTTCACTTGTCCATAAAACCTTCTTGAGTCTCAAAAGCACGACCAAAAGCGGGCCTACTAATTTCTCAAGCCAAATTAGCCATACTTTGATTAACTTGTTGAAAAATTATGATTGCATGAAAAATCTTCTGAAGATGAGTTAATGATCCTAAAATGGTTTGTGACACACTGGGACTTCCAATTTTTGAATTCGCTTTCAATTTCACGGTTAATTTCACTCTGGCATGATATTAGCGCGTCTTGATCTACCAGGTAGCTTTTTAGAAATTTTCATGCATTTGACCTGTGGTTGATCAATTCAAGCCACAATGTACATCTTTGACACATTGGCGACTCTCGGTTGTCGTGGTAATCTCAAGATTTCAAATACGAACATAGGGTACCCAAATCGATAGAAAAGTCGGTCTAGTGCCGATCGACAAGAATTGTGCAATCTGGTGGAATCACCCACACTTGATCACATGCTTCTGTCGAGTCGACCTATCTTTGGTCTCTAGTCGATTTTTAATTGTGCCGTAATGACCCTTGCAGATTAGCTCGGTCGAAAGGTCGCTTCCTGGTCAAATTCTCGAGTCTGATGCATTAGAATCTGTTAACGGTTTCACCTGATAGACTAGTTTTCACATGAGTGGCTGACTCAAGGAAAAGAACTATATGTGCAAAGATGAAATGCCCATCTCAATTTACTGAAAATAGAATTGAAAAATCGGGATGTCACAACTTACCCCCCAAAATTCGGCCTTTCTTATGGTCAGTTTGTCATAATGCTCTAGCTACGAAAGAAAATCTTTTTCAACGGCACATCACAGCAGAACCAACATGCCCTATATGTAATAAAAACAAATCGGAAACCACATAACATCTTTTTCTTTTATGTCCATGGACGTGTCATATTTGGTCACATCCACAGATCGGCCTTCACATTACATCACAATTAGTCAAACGAATGGATGAGTGGTTAGCAAAACAGCTTGAACGACGGAGTAACTTACCTAGTATGGAGATCATCGCTGCCCTATTATGGCAGATCTGGAAATCTCGTAATGGGTTTATCTTCTGCTGACAACGGCCTAAGTGATCAAAGGTAGTTGAGGAGGCCCTCGCCCAGGTACGAATCGCATCGCTTTCATCCCAACCGTTGGTGCGTACAGCCCGATCTACTTCACATTCCGATCTGCTGTGGCGGCCACTAGATCCTGGCGAGGTAAAATCAATATTGATGGAGCATATCAACAAACGATTTCTAAAGGAGCTATGGCGAGTATATTCAGAGATCACACAGGAACTCTCCTCCATGGCTTTACCTGTGATTTCTCAGCAACTTTGGCTCTGCACAGCGAGATCCAGGCGTTCCTCATTACTATTGATTTTCTGCTGCAGCATGGCAAGAATTGAGACCGGCTTGTGCTTGAATTTGACTGTCTCGTTTTGATAGATGCAGTTCACCATCCACCATCGACGCCATGGGAGATGCGCCCTTTACTTGCAGAAGCGGCAGCTAAGCTCCACCTTTTCCCTAACCTAAAGATTCGTCATTGTAGACGCGAAGCCAATTTTGTGGCTGATTGGGCCGCTAAGGCCCATTTTCATGGCAACTTATTACCAAACTGGGCTTCGTCCCCCCCCCCCCTTTCCCCCCTTTGCTTTCGGATCTTCTGTACTCTGACGCCCAAGCTTCGGACTGTTGTCCTCCTTTACATTAGTGTTATAATACTTCCTATTTCGACAGGTAGTGATGAAGTTATGCCATATGTGGGGAAGCAAATTTGCCATGCTTCTCAATAAACAAACCGTAATCCCAGACTATTTGCATTTGTCTGATGAGTGAATCAAGTCACATGATTCGCGGAACACGAACTTGAGGCTAGAAACTGATGGATTTCTCTAGGTAGAAGACCATAGACTTTTCAAACTGTATTCTTTAAAATTTATATAAAGACATGTATATCGCAGTTACAAAAATTTGCTTGATTAGTTGAGGTCTTTTATATACAACCCCAAATTTCCACATCTGCTTTCTATCCATGGACTTTGACCTCTCTTAGGTACTTCCTCTCTCCTGTCTCCTCCCTTCTAAACTCTTGACGGGAATAGTAGTCCGTCAATCACTTTGATTCCCCACTATTTCCCGTTCACCCTCCGCGGGCATGTACTCATCTATGTTCGATTTGGGTGTGGCTGCGTATATACTCATGAATTAGTGGATCCCCAATACTTATAATCGGACCCATTAAGACATTTGATCATATTATCATAGAAATTTATCAATGAAGTTAAGGTTTTACATAAACTGACAGAAACCTCAAAATTTTCTAAAGACTTGTTTTAGGTGGCATCCTGAACTCGAGCAAGGCAATCACTCACAATTCTTTTTCTTCATCTCTTTACCAATGGGCCTAAACCTTTGAACAAATTATCAATATAGTCATTTCGGTTAATTTTAACAAAAAATCACTAACGTAGTGGTCCAGTCAGTGCCACCTATCCTACGTGTCATGGCTATGTGGAGTGATTGGTGTCAACGTGTACAAATTTTTATAAAAATTTTTATTTTATTTTATTTATTTTATATTTTATTTTCATTTTTCTTCACATTGCCAATGAAGCCGCCGTCCATGGCTGCGAAGCCTGCGAGGGAGGGCTCATGACGCCCTCGCCCACTGCCGGTAGTTGGTCACTAGTGTTCTTGACTAGCAGCCGGTAGCCTCCCTGGCCCTTTGAAGAAAAATGAAAGAAAGAAAAGAAAAAGGATAATAAGAAATAAAAAATTAGAAAATTAACAATTGTCCTTGTCAATGTTGACCGTGCCACATAGAATAATCGATGCTAATAGGACCACAATGTCAATGATTTTCAATCAAAATTAGCTAGAAGGATTACATTGGTAACTCATTAAAAATGTTTATAACTAAATTGATAAATTTTTTAAAATGTTTAGACTAAGTCGACATAATTGAAATATTTAGAACTAAATTAGCAAATTATCGAAAATTTTATGATTGAATTGGTACAACTAGAAAATTTGGGACCGAGTTAAATACCATACAATAGGTTTGATATTTTTAGATAATTTTTCGGTGCCCTTGGTTATCTTCATTGGATAAAAAAAAATTAGACTGATTTTGTACAATGATTCTTTTCTCTCCTTCAAGAGATCCCAGACATTTGTCCAGTAATATCATGCTTTTGCCAGGACACATTTTAATTTTGTCGCGCACTTTCCAAATTGTGGTAAATAAACAACTTTTGAATCGCTTTCATACTTGCGGTACGCTTCGTTGTCTTTTTCCATGACAGCATGATGAAACCTAGACAGCACGTGGCCTTATCTTTTATTTCATTTGGTCCTACCGATTGATATCAATCGCTGCTGAAGACATGGATGACGGGAGCAGATTTGTCTTACCTGCCTACGGGTTGCGTCATCATAAAACAAATCAGCACTCCAAGATTGTATCTTTAAATTATTGAATGAGAGGCCGCAGCCCCATACATTCACGTGTCATAATTGATATTTAGGTGATTAAATAATGAGAAGTCATTCGACTCACTTCATGATGTCATAAGTTAATAATTTATGAAAGCCTGTTTTTGTTGTTTAGGAAATTGCCTCATGTGAACTTTGCCAACAACATTGGATTGCCATCTAAACCTAGTTTCATGATGTTTTTCCATGTAATGCAGTTTCAGTCATGACCGATACATGTATTAATATAGCTTATCTCCTTTTAGAGGGAAAAAAAGGTTGTCTTTCTGACCTAATTAGTGGTTTATGAGCAGCTCAAGATTGAAAAATTAGTGGCAGGTAGAATACTAGCCAGGCGCAAGAACTTTGCAAACCAAAAAAATGTAAGTGAATTTGACACAAGCAAACCACAATGATTTATGTGGCTTGGTGATTGACTTATTTATAGGCCAAGTCATACACAATCGTTATGTTATATTAGAATTAGAGATGGACAAAGGCCGTGGATCACATTTATTGTGCCCATGCCATAAGGTGCTGCAATTTCCACTCCCGCCTCGTGCCCAATGCAAGGCACAGCAGCGGCCCTAGTTTACATTAACTGAACAAAATAAAATTCTCCCTTAAGAATACCTCTATTTTGGGGGAAACTAAAGACAATATCCACGGATTCCTTATGAAGGTATTGTTTCAACATGACCATAGTGAGGAGAAATCAGAAAGAGAGATGCAGATATGTGGTACGATGGCAAGGTCCCACTTCGAAATGAAGAAGAAGAGAGGGAGAGAGAGAGGGAGAGAGAGAGAGAGAGCGGGGTAGTGGACGGCGAGATGGCAACAGGCGAAGGCAGAGAATCATTATGTCAGAGATTGGAGGAGGAGGAGGTTAATCATAACGAGAAGAGTGGGAAGAAACTAGAGTAAAACTTTTGCCAATCTTTCCTGAACCCCAACTATCATGCCCCACCAGTCACTCTATAGGGCTCAGGAAATCCCTGGTTAGTGTATATGACTGATAAAAAAAAAAAAAAACATAGATAGGATAAGGATTCTCGACCTACCCCAATCTTAATATGTTGAATCGGGTTAAAAGTTTCATGTCGTACAACCAATGGATTTAGGATTTGGGACTGGTTTGGGTACAAAAGTTTCTTGCCAGACGGATTTTAGATGGGTTCAGCCAACCAAACCCTATCTCTCTTCCTCTAAACTCCAAAAATACTAGATTTCCTCACTGATCATAATTTCAAACACGATACACGACAAAAACTCCAACCGTTTCACATTGATTACGAGGCAGCTGTATTGCACCGTTGTCTTAAGGTTTGCATGGGGCTCTTACATCTGCTGTGACTGAAAAAATAGTCTGTTGAATTACGGAAGTCATTGGAAAGTATGAAAGTGGCAAACATGAAAGTCTTGGTCGCGCCTTAGAATAGACGTCTCTCTTGATGTTCTTGATTAATTCCCTTACTGGTCGTACATCAGCTGTCGTCTCATGATTTCTCTTCAAGAATAGGATGGTCTACTGAACGTTTGTTTGGGTTCTTGAAATCAAATGCACGTGTTCAAAAATTAGAGAAGAAAGAGAGTAACACAGCAATGTTTTTCCAGCTTTGCCCGTTGACCACATCCGTTAGGGGTGTGAGCGTGAATATTATGCACTTTCTTTCTTTCCTTCTTTCGTTCCGTCCAAGAATAAAAGCGTGTTGAAGGGAATGGTATGGTCAATATTTCAGAATTTGGGACCCTTTATCAGATCGGAAATTTCCTATGGTATTTGGTGCGTTTTATGACTGGTGAAGAAGATGTATTATTTAACTTCACTGCTGACAAAGGATCAAAATATCTTGGTTATAAGACACTCTACAATAATTGCAATTTTTTCTTTTTTTAACAAGAACAAAATTAGCTATTGCAATTGCATCCTAGGTTTTACTTATCTGAGTGAGGTGCTCTCTCTCTCTCTCTCTCTCTCTCTGTGGCATGTGCAAACACACATAACGAGTAACCGGTCTTCCAGATCTATGAAATTAACAATCAATGCTGCGTTCTGATGTATATCCCACCGTTTAATTATTTGAAGAGTACTTGCTGTTAAAGATTGCGCTGGAACTAAGCATGTCTTGTTAATCAATAGAAGCCACGATTTCAATACGTACGATGTCCTTAAACCCTTCAAGAGAGTCACTCCTTTCACAAAATCCACAAAAACAATGATAAAAAATAGGTAATGCAACACTTAAGTAATCTCAAAGTACATATTGATATACTTTTTATATGCTAACCACACTCCAATCAATGTGCAGACGTGCTTCGTGTAATACTTGCACCACAACGCTAGAACAATCTTTCTTAGAGCCAATCGTATATCAAATGCAAGCACATCATATTTTTTGGGTAGAATACTGATATAAATGAAAGTTTGGTGCATTTAGGGAATAAAATTAAATGATAATGACAAGAACATAAGTCATTCCAAACTACGTTGATCAATAACTGACATTAGTTACCTGGATATTTTATTGCCTGACTTGTTCAACGTTAGAAAAGATAAAGGCGCCCTACAAAGTTGTATATCACTCTCGAGCAGGTATATTCGCACGATGTGTAATTGACTTCGCAGCTAGCTTTCCATTTAGGTCATTTAATTAATCTATTTTTTTTAATCGTTATTGGCCTCCATCACCGGAAAAGTTCTTTTCACCACATAAAGAATGGCAAACTTTCGTCTAATTTCAAACTTGGTGAATTGGTCTGGGTCGTGCTTTCGCACCAATATTTAAGACCATAGAGAAATAAAGTGTTAGTTTTTAATTGTTTGTGGAATTTATTGTCAGCAGCCGAATGCGCGGATGGCATAGGCTGGCTTTCATCACTTGCCAAAATCAATATACATCTGTTTCACACGGACATCATGAATATACCATGCTCTACATTCATTGTATGCGCAAAATATATATTAAATATATAAAATATATATTTTAATTTTTATGATATTATAATAGTACCATTCGTTTTAAATTCTTCGAGGGAGAGTAAATGAAACAGGAAAAAGGTATGTTCTAATTAATTTCAAGGAAACAAGGCCATTCGTTGCCGGAGAGATAAAAAAATAAAAAATGAATTGGGCAGATGTTCACGCTAAAACTTTTAGAGCAATGAATTGTCCTAGTTAAGTAAAGGGCTTTCCTGTATATAGTTGTAACTAGAGTATATCTCCTATGGCGAGTGACCTTTTATAGTTGGATGTCCAATAGTGGGGTCAGTCCACACTTTACCATTGATGCTAAACATGCGCAACTTATGGTGCTTCCTGGAAGAGCAACTACCCAATTCCTTTGGAATTATCTGCTCATTAATTATCCATGAAAAAACAAGTTTTGCGATATTTTATTTTCCTGCTAAATCACTCTTTTAATTAAAAGTATTCTCAATCCCAACTAGCTGATTAGGATGATCCTCTTGTGTTGTTGATCATCAACATGAGACCTTTGATTTAATCATAAGTAAAATTATCGTTTCCCTTTTTTGGGGTCGTCCATAGCAATTATCTAGGGAAAATGAACACTAAAACGATTCCTATGGCTCATCTTTCACTAAAAATAGAGCTGGCATTTGGTGGCCTAAACACGTTGGGAATGGAGAAACTAGAAAGAATGAAAAAAGCACTATTAGGACTAGTTGAGGATAACTTCTGAATTGTAGTACCATGGTCACCCTTTCAACGGCCTTCAACGGGAACAATATTAGATAAATACAAAAGTCAATTTTTATAGTTATTATGTCTCAAAATTTTATGAAATCATTAAGGTACTTAAAAGTTAATTAGTAGATTATGTTAATTTACGTTGGTAATATTAGTACTTTTTACTCCATTACCGATCCCCTGAGAAACAAGATAAAATAACCATTTGAACATCTCTTATTTTTTTTTTCATATAAAATTAGATGTACTTAACCGATCGAATTATATTTTAAAAAAAGAAAATTCCCATTGCTTGTGGCAAATTGTTCATCGTGAATTCACTCGGTCAAAAGTTAGAGTTCACGCAAGCAAGGATCAGATTGCTAAGACGAGTCGACCTTGGCCAGATTTTCTTTGCTCGGAAAAAGGATTGATCGGAAGACGCCAAGTAGGTTCGAACTAGCTAAAATATTGAGCAACAAAAACCTTAATAGATAGAGGGTTACCATATAGTTAAAATCCTCCAGTGGGAACAGAGACTGTTTATATTTTGGATATCAAATAAGAGTGGGGTCAACATCCGTTTTACTATGACGCTAAACATGCACAAAGACATGCTGTTTCCTGGAAGAACAAGTACCCATTTCCCCTTGTGATTATCTGCTTTTAATTATTCATGAAAAAAGCCTTGCGGGTCAAGCTTTGAAGACACGTGCAAGGTACCGAACGACTATAAATCCAAGTGACCCTCTTTGGAGAGGAATAACTCCATTCAAAGCCGGCGAGGGTTGGAAACTGCGCAATCTCTGGTGCCGATGGCCAGATATCCCAGGGTTGACAAAATCAGCAGCAGCAAAACAGTGAAGAAGGGTGCTTGGAGTGCTGAGGAAGACCGGAAACTGGTGGCTTATATCATGCGATATGGCATTTGGAACTGGACGCACATGGCCGAACCTGCTGGTGAGTACGTGATGTATTGAAACTTTTGGGGCCTGTTTGTTTGTGTTCTTGGTCCGTGTTTATGAACACAATTTCTGTTTTTTTGTTCCGGGGAACAAAAAAAGAACAGAAATGCGTTTGTTTGCGTTTTTGTTCCAAATCTATTTTTTTGTTCCCGGGAACAAATTTGGAACAGAAACAAGAAAAACTTATTTCTTGTTTCTAGAACACTTCTGAGAAACAAATTTTCTCTCTCCTATTTTTTTCTTTTCTTTCTTTTCTTCTTCTTTTTCCTTTAG
The DNA here is from genome assembly GCA_016097605.1 of Eucalyptus guilfoylei. Classification (NCBI taxonomy): domain Eukaryota; kingdom Viridiplantae; phylum Streptophyta; class Magnoliopsida; order Myrtales; family Myrtaceae; genus Eucalyptus; species Eucalyptus guilfoylei. The sequence continues at coordinate 10,660,129 of CM027863.1, forward strand.
CCGGCAACCTCGCCGGAGGGTCGCCGGTCCCCGGCGACCTCGCCAGAGGGTCGCCGGCCCCCGGCGAGGCCGAGCGTCGCCGGCCCCTGGCAAGGCTCGGCCTCCCCTTGGCTGGGCGAGCTCGAGCTCGCCCAGATCTAGCGAGGCCGAGCTCGCCTAGCCAAGGCGAGGCCGACGAGGCTCGGCCTCACCTTGGTTGGGTGAGCTCGAGCTCGCCCAGATTCGGCGAGGTCGAGCTCGCCTAGCCATCGGTGAGTCTCGGCATCGCCTAGCGGTGGCCCGGTGAGGCCGAGCCTTGCCGGTGGCTGGGCGAGCTCGGCCTCGCCGAATCTGGGCGAGCTCAAGCTGGCCCAGCCAAGGAGAGGCCGAGCCTCGGCCAGCCACAGCGAGGCTCGGCCTCGCTAGGGGCGCTGAGGTCGGCGACCGGCCAAGAGGAAGAAAAAAAAAAAAAAAGGAAAAATAAAATAAAAATATTAAAAAATTAAAAGAAACAAGAAAATTATGCAAGTTTACTAAACATGTTCCTGTTCTTTTTATATTCCAGGAACATGTTTACCAAACATATTCTTCTGTTCAAAAATTGTTCCTCGGAACAGAAATAGTTTTTTCTATTTCTGTTCTCTAGAACAATTTTTGAACAGAAACGTTACCAAACACACCATTATTTTCTAGATCCATTTTCTCTTCATTGAACGAGTTCTATGTGGGTTTGGATCTTCTTGATTCAAGAGTATAGCATCCTCAAGAGTCAAGTAACTGAGTGGCGTATATATGGATCCAAACCCCGGAGCAGTGGTGGATCAAGATTTTATAAAAAATTCAGCTCATAATCACTAGCCCTAGTTTTGAATTTGTTATTATCATCAGGCTTGGCAAGAACCGGAAAGAGTTGCCGACTTCGGTGGATGAACTATCTGAGGCCCAACATCAAGCATGGCAACATCACCAAAGAAGAGGAAGAAATCATTATCAAATTGCACAAAGTTCTTGGTAATCGGTAGGTGAATTTTGAGTATGCAGCATGATTCTTGGTTGGTATTGTACGACATACATGAACTTTGGGCAATTTGTGCTTAAGAATATGTTCTATTCTCATGATTAAATCATTTTCCCCAGTTAACTTGCAATTGACCTATGTTTCTGCTAGGGCATGTAAATAACTTCGTATTATCTTTATACCCCAACCCGAGGCAGGAGTGAGGTAATCACTACTGTAAAGTATCTAGAACCGTAAATTAGAATCAAGGATTTCATATGTTATATATATATATATATTTCTGATTCTACCAACAAGCAAGAACACATTGTCATTGCTATTCATGATGAGCTAGGTTTCTAATTTATAGTTTTTCCCCTTGCAGTTGGGCCACAATCGCAAGTAGGCTTCCAGGAAGGACAGACAATGAGATAAAGAACTACTGGAATACTTGCTTGAAGAAACGCTTCATCCAGGAAAAGTTGGAAATGCCAATTACATGTGATGTAATAGTTAACTTCAATCCAAATAATAATTTAACCCACCAAAGTCCATCTATTTCCATTCTTCATCCTACAGAAGCAACAAATCTTGGATACCCCCAGGATATTCCAATCCTAGATGCAAGCAGCTTGTGCCCATCTTTTGAAGTTCATTATGGTGACAAAACCCAAGTGGATCACTGGCACTCACAGGGCAATATAATTGGAGAAGATGCAAACTTGTGGGAACAATTGCTTTCTATGAAATATTTTAGCACAACAGAAGATTTGGAGTGCATGTGCCAGAACTCTGGAAGTATATCGCCTTCTTCTGAGGGTACTTACTCCAATCGTATGTATTTTGGTGATTCCTATGACGACTTCACCATAGATTTATGGGGAAACCGATGGTAATATGGTTGATAATTGTCGCAATCGTGGATCTCCTCAGTAATGTCAGTTTTCCTTTGTTTTTCACGAGGCTTGCTTTTTTCCCCATATGTAGTAAACTTTGTTGTGCGTCTATCTAATAAAGTTTCCGCAGGGTTGTGTATAATAGCCTATCCTGTCTCAGTAAGAGTGGACTAATGAAATAATGTTGTACTATCCAAAATCAATCTATGGTGATAATTTGTCTGGTTTAGAGGTCAACTCTCCTTTACTAATCATATATGATCTTTATAGTGGAGCTTCATGCTTTATCAGAACAATGTGAGAATATGTATTCTAAATTTCTCGTTTGTTCTTTAAGTAGTGTTGTCATACTTTTATTCCTTCTGATATAATTTCTTCCAATATGGTGTTTGAGGTTTTTGCTTCTGTTGCGCATTTTAGCTCTAATAGCACTTGTTCAAAGTAATATGATTGCATAAATATGATTGGAACAAATCGAGATGAAGTTAGTTATGCTAAATTATGTTCTTTGCAAGTAAATTACAATCTCTCCCAAGTGCTGACAACAATAAATTTGAATGGATATGTACTTAATAAGATCTTATCTATCTCTCAACCAATGCAATGATGGTATAGCATTGAACTAAAATGTTTTGCCTTGCACACTACTTCTTGATATGCCAGGGCTTTACTTGCTTTTACATTTATACACAATCAACTCTCAGTGTACATTTGTATATACAGGCAAAACTCTTGCGAGGTTGAGCCAAATCGCATGCTCATGTTTCAGTTTTATCCAGTATTTGCTTTCTATGATCACTTTAGCAAGTCTTTAATCACAACAAATCTCTAACTTTGTATATATCTCTTAGAAAATTTGCTTTTATCCTCAACTCTAGTAATTTTTTTCTCCACTAACTAATTTCGGAGCACCCTACTTGCATGAAGAGGCATTATCGCATTGATTGAGTGTTGGTATGCATTTACTTCATTATACCTCAATCCTTAGATAACTTTGGCTCCTTGTGGCAACCGCATGATCCAACGACTAAAATGACTTACTAGAGTATGTATGTTCTGGATTTACGCAATTAAGATTCGTTGCTTAGATATTCGGTTGTTATATTTTTAGCTTAGCTTTCAGAGCTAACTAATTTCAAGAGTAAGTAGCAGGTAAACTTATTCTATTCAATCAAGCTATATGACATCTCAAGAATCCTTGAAATCAAGTTGGGTTCCACCAGAATAAGTCCTCATCAGTTCTCCTATTGTGAATTTATTGTAAAAGACTTACATGAGGACATGGCTACTACGGGCGAGCAAGCGCCCCACTTTGAATATGTTTTCCGGCTCAGCCATAACAGACTGGACTTGGAATTTCCAGGCTAGGTTCTATTGTACAAGAAAAGGCTCCGATTGAACTCAATTGGTCTAGGTCAAGCCGAGTCGGGCCTAGTTCGAATTTTCTTATGTTTTAAAATTAAAAATGGATTAATATATATTTTTAAATCTCTAAAATCACTTTTTGACTAGTATGGACCGACTCGTTTGCTTGATTAGCTTTATCTAGTATATGGTGAGTTTGAAAATTATTCTGTATCTATTATAATTCAAAGTTCCTAGTAGGCAGTCACGTGCGTTGCATGCGTGACATGATTATTGGTTCAAAAAACAGATTCAAGAATATAGCTTTTTGAATGGAGAGTCTTGGATCATGAAAAGAAGATGTGACTCTTATACAATAATAGACGTAACTTTAACAAAAAGGCACAACGCTAACACTACATTTTGAAGGGTAATAATCTCCACTGAGGAAAAAAGTACAGGAAGAGCATATTAAGCTCAATTACAAGATTTTGTTTGACGGGTTCATGCAGCACGATCGCCACAATCTTCCACAAATGATGACACCCGCAATGACGTCGACCTAAAAGCCCTAATATTCACACGTGTTTTCTAGTTCTTTGCAAATTCCATGGACTTTGACGTCTGTTCCGTTCTTTCTCTCCGCTGTGCCGTCTCCTTCATCGGAAACTTCATTGATGTGACTCGCACTCCGTCAATCGCTCTGATTCTCCAACTAATCTTACCGTCCATGTGCATGTATTATCTACTTGTCGTTATGTGGGATCGTGTGCCCACAACTACTTATTTAACGTACTTTCGAAGCATCCTGTCTTTTCCCACTAGTTAGTCTTACCTTACACCTTTTCTCTAGTTCCCTGAAACCACAAACACCTTGAATTCCCTTAGATTCTCTCGGTCTGAGACTGACTAGGACCACTGAATTCCGTAGTGATAGCATGGGACGACGTTCTCCAGGTGGCTGACCCATATTTCACGCGGATGGGTTCAACGATTGAATATAAACTGGTGCAGTTGCGAAACCTAAATCCCCACGCGTAGATGTTGTCTGGTCTTACTTATTTATGTTGCCCGAACGAAACCCTGTTTCAATTCTCAAAAACTTGTGAGAAGTCAATGACCGAAGATTGTAAACAGCAATTGCCAAATTAATAACAAGTAAAAACCATCCCATTACTTGATTGATTTTACTCTCAACATCTTGCCTTTAAAGCCACCTTTTAAGTACTTACCACGAAACAAAAGGTTGGAAGTAAACAGGGATATAACTCGAGAATATCAAATAAACCTTAGTCTATTATTATATAACACATTTTATGAACAAAGTAATAAGGTATGATAGACTCATCCTGATATGTGATCAAAATCAATCATAAGCTAAGAAATGCATGCAAGCTTGTTTGCTATGGGACCCATAATGAATTTTGCTATTTTCAAAATGTGATATATTATGACTAAGCGGAAGCGACGATTTGAGTAAGAAATAAATTGCAAAAATAAACTGTAATACAACAGGTTTACATGATTCGATGGTATGCCCACTATATGCGGAGAGATCAACGAGATAGTTCCATTATAATTGACAAAGATAAAATTAGAATCGCTGAATCACACTCACTCATAATTGTTTCTTAATCCTAGATTAAACCCAAACCCTAAAAATCAATCAAGATAGGAGTTTTCTTACACTCTCATTCTCTTGGCTTATTGCTATCAATGCTTTATGCGTCTCCCGTGAGTTTACACACATGTTAAGTATACTCGGTCTGCACCCAAGACCAAACTCAACAACATATATATTTTTTGCAAATAAGGTATAAGTCCTTCTCCGACGTGAACATGAACTCCATCTTTAATAAAGAAAAAGTCTGGTGGAAATTAATTTTCCGTTTGGCATCACCGATGATCCTGTTGGCCAGAGTCCAATTTAGCCTTTCCTAATATGGCTTGGCTTTCTTTGCAATTCGATTACGGATCAGATTTATAAATAATTAGGATTACCTTCAAGCTTTAATCAACAAATTTCCACTTTGGGAGAAGTCCAACTTCATCCTTGTGATTGTCGTATTGCCCAAGCCTCTATAGCCTCGTCACCCACTGCAGACTTTAACCAAGTTGAACAGTACCGGAACTTGGTCAATGAGAGAGGCTTCGTCAAAATGCGTGTCGGATTATTTGTCGTGTGCACTTTCTCGAATGAATACAGTTTCTTGTGACATAATATCAATTACAAAATTGTATGTGACATGACTGTGTTTCATTTTGCTTGTGATACACATGATTTTCGGTCAAATGTATTTCACTTTGATTTTTGCAATAAATAACTATATTCTCCTGCATCAGTCCCTGATTACGGAACTAACCCCTGAGCCAATTGCTTCTTTGATTGCCTCGATTGACATCATGTACTCTGCTTTAACGTCAGCAAAGCAGCTACATATAATAATTGCCTTTTTTTAACTGACAACCCAGAAAAGTGAACACTTAACCAATTAAGGACCTCCGTCCATCCAAGTGATCGGTAAAATCTAAAAATCCAACACATTATATTCAAATTTAATTTTGAATGTGGCATCTTCTCAATACTTTAACTAGAAACTCTTTGATGCATCGAACCTATCAGAACAAAGTTGTTCTAAAGGTTGCACCTATCGGAACAAAACTGTTCTCCAACTACCATTTCACTTCAATGGTCGACCGGACCGATGGTCAACGTTTGACAAACCTATGTTTTCTCATTCTTTCTATTTCTCCTCCAAGCCATAATGTATAAACAAATACAATGTAAATATAAAAATCAGCCATACTAAAACTTATTAGTAAGTACCTTACATGTATACACAACACACGGGGTTGGCATAGGCGACAGGTGGTGGTGGCTTGAACTGAGGGCAGAGAGAGAGAGAGAGAGAGAGAGAGAGATAGAGAGAGAGAGAGAGAGAGAGAGAGAGTTGCGAGTGGTGTAGGCTGTACTGTAGGGGCTGCTTGATGAGAGAGGTGAGGAGGAGCAGAAATGGAATGGTAAAAAGGGGGGAAAAGGCTAGGATTGAAAGGAAACAAAGTAGAAAAAAGGGACAAACAAAGTGAGCAACCACCGACACATGTAGTGAAGTGTTAACCACTCAAGAATATATGTATTTACATACATATATATATATACACATGTGTATGTATATAAAATTCTATCTCATAATTGTAGAGGAGCTTAATTCATCGATTAAATAAGCAATTCATATGTGTACCTCTATTTTGACCATGTACTCTCTAGGTCGAGTCGCTTTCAAGATTAGCCATACGCTTGGTCGCCTTTAATGTATGAAATGAAGGTCCAACTAGTGACTAATTTAGTATCTGCTGAACGCAACGATGACATGAGCAGATTTGAAATTACTTGCCTTGTGGCAACCGCATCAGGAAAGCCAACGCAATGCAACGCTCCCCGATATTCTCCTAATCTTTTAATGAGGCCGCGGCCTCAATACATGCACGTTCCCGAATTGAGTTTCAATTGATTATATCAGAAGTCGTTTGACTCATGTCGGAAGGTATATCTGCAATGAACCGGGCCAAGTCCTGCCTAAACAATCAATCTCCCAATCTAGTCAATACAATATCGGTGTTTTCGAAAAGAAAAGTCTCACCTACATGACATCAAAGCAAACTTTTAGCCTCTATGCTCTTTACCTCCACCTTCAACTCCTTCATATCCGGCCTGCATGTTTTTGCACTCCTTAATAATAATGGAGTTTTAAACATTCGACAAGACAATACATAACCTCTTAATTATCTTTTTGTCCGGGAAAAGTGTCAAAAAGGTCTTAAGCCTATTGTATTAGTATCAATTTAGTACTTAATCTTTTATTGGTGTCAATTTAATCCTAAACCTTTTGACCTAGTACCAATTCAATCCTTCCAGCTAATTTTGGTAGGATATTGTTGACGTGAACATCAGGCAGTTTACGTGGCACCACCGGCGTTGACATAAACAAATTTTAATAATAATTTAATTTTTATTTATTTATTTTCCTTTCTTCTTCCTTTTGCTTGTGACTAGCCATCGGCTATAGGCGATCGCAAGGTGAGGATCAACCTTGCCACTGGCCTAGGCAAGTGTCGCGACCTCTTTTGTTTTTGGCGCCCGCAATCGGGTACGGGCATCGGCGGAGGCTAATAGCTCGGCTGAATTTAGTTATGCCCGGACTCTCCCAAGTTCACCAATTCATGACTTTAATAGTCTAAGTTTTTAACCTGTAAGTTAATTTTTAAAACGGAGTCGCCACTAATCAGTTTGGGGTGGGTCGATTAGAAACCCAAGCGAAATACCGGGAGAAATACTCGCTCCTGCGCAACCAGAGAAATTAGGATCGGGGACTTGATTACACTAGTTAATCACTAATACCCTTTCGGTACCTAATCTTGTTTAAACCCTGAGGCATTTTGGATGTTTGAGAGATTTTCCATGCATTTGTGGAAAGAAACATTTTTGGGACCTTTTTTCTATTTTTTTTGACATAAAAAAAAACATTTTTTGATTTTTTGGTATTTTTTCTGAAATTATAAATCATTTTTGGCTTTTTCTGACATTTTTGGCTTTTTTAGGAAAATATGGGATATTTTTGATATTTTTGATTTTTTGGAAAATAAATTATTATTTTATTTTTTTAAAATTTAAAAATATTATATTATATTATAATATTATAAAAACGAACCAGATTGGGCTCCTGGGTTGGGACCGACCCGGTTTGCGACCCGTGAGACCTAGACGGGGCCGCAACGCGGACGGGCCTGCAGCGCAGGCTCGACTCATTTTTTTTATTCGCGGCCCAGCAGCCCGTCGTTTGAAAATGACCCGGCCCGACCCGACGACCCGGTCTTGGTGAAACCCTACCTGACCCGATGACCCGGCTTCGCGGGAACCCTAGAGCTCGACGATTTGCGGTGCCGAGAGGGGGAAGCTGTGACGTCACCCGACGGCAGTGACGGCGGCGACGCAGAAGACAGCAACGGTAGGAAGATGTGGGGCGGCGGTTCGGTGGTGGTGACGGGTGGAGATGCAGAGGGGAACGGCAGACGGAGCGCGACTGGCGGGACTGGATCCCGCGGTGGCTCGAGGCGACGAGGACGGATGGCGAGCGTCGGTTGATACCTGGCTGTAGCGACGGCGCAACGTGGCGGCGAACGATGGTGGTGACGAAGATAGGGCAGCGACGGCGGCCCTTCAGCTCCTAGATCTGGCTGGCGTTGGTGTCGGGCACGGCTCGAGTGGCTCTCTCTTTGTTTCCCTTCTCTCCAGCAACCCTCTTCGTGGATCTGGGACTCCCTCGGAACCAGACCCTCCTTGCTCGACCAGATCTCTCCCCCTCTTCGGCCGTGAGCTCTCAGATCTTGGCCTACTCGTCCTCGGCCCCCCTTTCTGAAGTCTCTCAGTGGGAGGTTTCGAAGATCTGCAGCCCTCGATCCTTTGCCGCTTCCGTGTGTGTCTTGCCGTCGTCGGGAGAGGCCTATTTATAGGCGAGGGGGTGGCCAGTCGACGGAGCTTCGATTGCCGATCTTCTCAAGCCGAACGGCCTCCGCCAGCCGAACCGGCATCCCATCCGTCGAGGCAGCTCTAGCTAGGCCGCCTTGCATTGAAGACGCGTCCCTTCCGCCTGCAGCGTCGCACGTTGCCATCCTCTCCCACCTTCCGACGTCGCGCACGTTCGGCCTCCGGCGTGTGCTGCTTATCTGATTGGGGAAGAAGACAACAGAGGAAGAAGACAAGCAGGGAGGGTCGGGCCAAGGAAAAGAAAGAGAATGGGCCTGAGGGCCCGCGCGGAAGGGAAAAGGGGGCTGGGCACAAGGCCCAGCCTCAATGGGTTGCTGCTTCTGTTTTATTTTGGTTTTTAATTATTTATTTTTTTGTTGTTTTTGTTATTTATTATTTATTATCTGAAAAAGGAAAAATAAAAGAAATTAAGGCCTAATTAATAACCTAATCAAAATTTCAGTGTCAATAGCAAGGGCGAGCCTTGCCTGTGGGGGGCAACGACGACCCTCACCTAAGCCAACTCGCCCTATCATGGCCGGTCTTTGGTAAAGGGACAAAGAAAGGCAAAAAAAAAAAAAAAAGAAAGAAAAAATATGTTAGTGTCGGCAATGCCATATAGGTCGGTCGGTGTCCATGTTAATAATATCCGCCCAAAATTAGTCGGAATGATTGAATTGACACCAAGTCAAATTTTTTTGGACTAAATTGGCACCAATAAAATATTTAATATTAAATTGGCACCAATCAATAGGTTTAGGACTTTTTTGACAATCTTCCCTTTTGCGTCCAAAAAGAAAATTTGCCCTAATTAATTTCTATCATATTTTGTTACCAGGGATGTATGCATGGGTTCACGACGCGCTACACACACATCGGTGCTTGCTTGCGTGCATAATTACAAACTTAAGTACTTTTGCTTAAAGATACAAGTTTTAATTCAAGTAAGCCACACAGACTCAGCTTCTACAAGCAGCAATCGTATTAAATTCTTATTAACAGTTATATTACAAAGATATATTTACTTTAAACACAATTCACCTCCTCCTTTGGCAAACACGCATCTATCCACTTCACCTTTGCACACTTAGTTCTCAGATTGGCATTCTCAAAATTTCTCAGAATGGACAAAATTAGGCAGGGCCAAAAAGGAGCTTCCCATTAGATCTGAAAATATATTCTTCTTTATGTTTCTTTTATATTCTACTCTTCAGTAGTTTTTTTTTTCTTTTTAAATCATAAGTACAAAAAGTGAAGAAATTTCAGGACTCACCTATTTAGGAAATCAGGAATAATTTTGATAGCATTAGTAAAGGGACCCTCCCTCTCCATGAGTCAATGCTTTGGTTACCCTTCTAGATCTGCCGTACTAGACACCAAAATTAAGGCCGCAGACTGCGAAGCTGAATTGCGGAAGTTATTGGGGGAAGTATGAAAGTGGTACATACGCAAGAAAAAACTAGCTTTTCACTAGCCGTCGTGGTCTCCTTGTGGACTGTCCTTTCAAAGCTTCTGATTTTCCAAGAAGTAATATGTAGGACCACGGATCGCGGTCGTTCGTGTACTTTGTGCCTTGGCATATTGACCATATTCGATGGGAGACCCTGTGTGAATAGGAAGCCTGTTTGTTGATGTTGGCAGTAGTTTGAGCGTGTTGAAGGCAAGTAAGGGTCAATATTCCACAATTTCGACCTTTCATCATCAGACGAATTTTTCACTGTTCTGTTTTGTCTTTGCGTTTCTTGCTCTCTAATCTTAGAAAACATAAAATAAGCGAATGCATCTGGGGTTCCCTTATATGAGTGAGGTGCTCTCCATGAAGTAAATACGTAAGTGAGATTTTGCACGCTATCTTATCCCGGTTCATATCTTAGGGAACCAATGAAGCTGAGCAAAATCTAATGAACAACTTTGCGAAATGGAATGAACAAGCTTAAATTTTCCAACGAATTAACTTATTGGACTTTCTAGTGGAACACCGGATTTTTTTTCTTCCTGAAGAATTTCGTTTTCGGGTTTAAAGGTGGATTATATGCATGTGTCTACTAGATGGGAGATGGGGGTGGTTGTGAGTCAAACATCACACAATTACTCACCACCGGCCACAAATTAATGACCACTATAGTCTTTGAACTAAAATAACACGATCGGAAGAATCTTCTTACAAAAGCAAGAACTCACAAATTTTTTTAACAAAATTACCTCTAGAATAGTAACACGATCGGAAGAATAAGCACTGTTTTTTGGTGCAATCCATTAAATTCGATGCCAATCAAGCACATCATCATATAACATGAACTCTAGAAAGCAAATAATTTGACAGCGAATTGTAAGCAATATATGGATATTCTCAGTGATATCTCTATTATTGCCATGGTCCGATTACCATATAAAACTCAACGCCAATTAGACTTTCCGTAGGGCCTAGCACATATCATATTTGATTCTTCGTATCTGTAGCCATATTACACACTTCAACAGACTCGGCTTAACGATTCAAACCCTGCTTGATTATTATTTGGTTTTTATGCATCCTGTTGATTAGTCGTATTTAGCACGTGCATGTTAGGGTTTCGTAGAAGGGTTGATCGGAGGATGACCGTATGCACTAAATTCAAGACAATTAAACTTTATTGCAAGCACGAGATATTCCAAACTAAAGTGACGCAGAAGAGTTCTATTCAACTGGCTAGTTCTATCCAGACTTGTTCCGCCTTAGAAAAAGCCCACAATGTTTTGCAGCTCTCTTGTGCAGGTAGTACTTTGCACTATTGTGCTTCTGACTTCGATGCTAGCTTTCCATTTACTCCACTGGATTAATTTGTCATGATCATTTTGGCCTCCACAAGCCAAAAGAAGTTGTCTGTCACATTAGAGAGAGAAGGAAAAATCTTCATCCAATTTCAAATTTGGCGAAGAATTGGTGGGTTGCCTTTCTCACCAAATTTCGAGAACATCGTAAAACTATCGTTATTTTAATTTGCTTATGGAAGTTTCATTCTTCTTCTGCTGATTGCATGGATGACATTCGTAGACACGAGTATTATATATTCCTCCGATAACTGTCTACATGCATTCTACGGGCAAAGTATAAAAAGTCGAGCCGGCTGATCCATGTTTCACGAAGGCAACATTTGCGTCGCTTGCATGTGGACAACATCGTCGTTTCAGCATATTTGCACACTAGGACGATTTTCTTATGAGGTCAAAGCCCCAATATGCACACGTTTCATTAGAAGGTTCTTTAATTGATATCACAAGATTTTATCCTAGTATTATATTTTAGGGCTATGCATGGGCCGGTCCAGGCGGGCTTTTGACCAAATTTCGACCCAGCCCGAACATTTCAGCGTAGCACATTTTGGATGAAGCTCTAGCCTAGACCATTTACATTCTTGTACTATCTTAGTAAGTTTTGAATGATGTCGGGTAAGTCTAGAATAACACCCTCGTATTTTGAAAATTTCATTTGCAGCCTACTACACCACTTAGTATGTCGATTTTATTTAGTAATTGTAGCTTACCTAGTATTTCTTTGTTATTCTTTAAGCATATGTGGAGTTTCTTCATGTACTAGATTGTAGTTAATTTCTGTCCGAGTGATTGTGTACCCTAATAAATGCAAGTTGAATATAACTACCGGAGCACACAAGTTCGGAGAAAATATTGGCTGGGTCTTACACTCCACGTAGGCGTAGGGTAAGATCATTTAGAATTCGACACGTGGCTCCACATAGGCGAGGGGGTTAGAGGTTCAAAATTTGCGCGCGCCCTCCTCTGCGCTCTCTCCTGTAGACCTGGGGCCCACCACTGTGACGCTCTCTCTCCTCTGCTCGAACTGCTCTCCTGTCGACTCGTCCTGTCTTTCCTTTCTCTCTCCCCGTTCTCCATTCCGTTGCAGGGGGAGAACAAAAAACGTAGGTGTGCTTCCATTTGCTCTTCCCCTCCTTTGCTCTCTCTCCTCTGCTGGTTGCTTCCATCTCCCCCACCCTGATGCCGATGCTGCCGACGCTCCTCCGCACGATGCCGACGCCCCTCCCCCTCTGCCTTCACCTCTGCCTACGCCCCCGAACCTGACGTTGACGCCGACGCCCTTGCCTCCCTCTCGCGACCTCTAGTCTGCTCTCTCTCTCTTTCCTCCTCAAAGTCGCGCCTCTCTTCTAGTGAACCGCGACGCCGACGCCCCTTCGCCAGTTGCCTCCGTCGCCCCCGACTCCGATGCCCCTCAAGCTGGTTGCCTCCGCCTTCGTGGTGAGGTGAGGTCTCGGGTATGCCCTCGTGCTGCGTCTCTTCTTCCTTTCTCAGCAACATCGTACTGCCTCTCTCTCTCTCTCTCTCTCTGAGTGTGTCTCTCTGTGCATTCTCTCATCCATGAGGCAAGCATTTCGACTAGGGTTCAGGGGTTTCGCCACCCCTTCTTTGAGGTTCGTCTGGGTACCTCTCATTTTTGCGTGAACCCAACATGAATTTTATAGTCTTTCTTTCCAAATCGGTCCTTCAGCCAAAGCGACTGCTAAGCAACAATGCGACGGCAGTTTCGAATCCTGGGTTTTGCTCTGTGATGCTAAGCCTTGCTTTGGTTCCTTAAAAAGTTGTTGACTTTTTCGCACGTTGTAGCTTTGCGGTTGCTTCGAGATTCTGGGTTGGTCGTTCTATCGTCTTGCTTGGAGCGAGCGAAATGGTGTCCAAAAGGGGCGTGTCGAATTTGGGGGCGTCGGCGTCAACGTTGGGTTCGGGGGCGTAGGCGGAGGCGGAGGCGGAGGTGGAGGGGCGTCGGTGTCGTGCGGAGGAGCATCGGCAGCGTCGGCGTTAGGGTGGGGGAGATGGAAGCAACCGGCGGAGGAGAGAGAGCAGAGGAGGGGAAGAGCAAATGGAAGCACACCTGCGTTTTTTGTTCTCCCCCCGCAACGGAACGGAGAATGGGGAGAGAGAAAGGAGAGACAGGATGAGTCGACAGGAGAGCAGTTCGAGTAGAGGAGAGAGAGCGTCACAGTGGTGGGTCCTAGGTCTATAGGAGAGAGCGCAGAGGAGGGCGCGCGCAAATTTTGAACCTCTGATCCCCTCGCCTACGTGGAGCCACGTGTCGAATTCTGAATGATCTTACCCTACGCCTACGTGGAGTGTAAGACCCAGCCAATATTTTCTCCACAAGTTCGTGCTCACGGAATTGATAACTCGATATGATTTCTTACATAGTCATACTGAAGCTACTAATAAGACATATGATTGCATTACTTGATGTAGCTTAATGGTAAAAGTTGTTGGTACGTAGTTCTCAAAAACTTCATTATAACACTTTAGACCATAATTAGTTCTTAATTCAGTGGTTGGTTAATTCTCGTATCAATATCCTGAAATTTGGCCCCTTTCAAAATATATGAAATGGTTATTTCATCAATATATTAATAGTTAATTTACTCCAAATTAATCACTTATGAGTTAACTAATATATTGGGTGAGGCCGAAAAGGGTTATAAATGCGAAAAATCAGAGAATTCAATCAGGGATCAACCGCTTGACCATAAGGATTGGCAAAAATCAATACTACACTGTTATAGGCTAATTAGTGAACAGATATAAATCGATTTGACAGAAATATGTAGTTGGTTCACGGGTGGTTCCGCACGATTACGATACTCACATCGAGCGACGATAAACTGATTTCCTATTGATCTTGTAGTTAGGGTATGTAATCGAACTCTGTGATTACATGACAACCGATGGTCATTCGTGATTCAAAAATGCACAAATGTGAATCGAAAATTATTGACTATGGGTCAATCGCACGAAAACCCCTAAAAGCCATCCAATAGTTTAAGTCGTACTAAAATTGCATTGATTGATTTTAATCATGAAATTTAATTCGATTTCGGGTATCGAACTTTCAAGAGTTTTGAGACTAATCTATTAGATGTCGCCTTATTCATCTACGAATTACTGGTAAGCTTAAAATTTTCGGAAAAGGAATAATCGGATAAGAATCAGAAGCTAGGAAGAGAAGCTAGGCCAAGCCGAGCCCATTTCAAGCCCAATTCAAGCAAACGGGCCCAAGGACTTTTGGCATTAAAGAAAACGAAAACAAAAACAAAAAAGAAGTGTAGGAGAGGATTTTTAGGGAAGATATTTTCCGGGGAAAAAATATTATATATATATATATATCTTTCTCTCTCTCTCTCCCCCCTTCCCCTCATTCCCCCCAAAGTGGCCGAACATCCCCTCTCTCATTTCTCTCTCTTTGTTTCTTCATTTTCCTCTTCTTCTTCATCATTAGGATCACCACCGAAGCCCCCACATTCATTGCCCCTTTAGCCACTGTCCACCGGCCGTCCCTTAAGCCACCGTGCCGCCTTTGTTTTGCCATTTCCATCACCGAAGCACCACCACCACCGGCACACCATTGCCCAAGCCAAGCCCAAGCTTGGCTATGGGTTTTGAGGAGCCATCCCTGTGCTGTTCGTGTCGCCGTTCACGTTGGGAACTTTGTGTTCTCGACACCATCACGCAGCCATCACCGTGAGCTCGCCGATGTCAAAAACCGTGAGTTATCTCTTAATCCTTGATTAGGTAGTTAACTGAGTTTAGGGATAGGTTTAGTTTAGGGATAATGATGGTTAGTATTAGTTAATTTTGGTTAATGATGGATTAGATTAAGGCTAATGGGCATTAGTTTTAATTAAGAGCCATTAGTTTAAATTAATCGTGGTTATGTTAATTAACCGTAATTAGTTTAAAGTATTAGTGGGCAGGTTAATTAACCATAGTTGGTTCAAAGTAACCATGGTTAAGTTAATTAATTGTAGTTGGTGTAAAGTAACCATAGTTAGTTTTATTAGTTAGTTTAAAGTAACTGTGGTTAGTTTAATTTAATCGTTGTGTAGATTAATTAATTATAATTAGCTTAATTAATTGCAATTAGTGTACATTAATGATGAATTAGTCATTAGGTAGAATTCTATACTTTTCCAAACAAATTTATGCATAATTCTGACTGTTTGAGCTTGTTATGCCATGTTATTGATTGCCCAATTATAGTCCTTAATTATTATTTTTTTAAGAAGGTTTATTTGGCAAGAAAATGATATATTTTGAGGTGTCGGGTTTGGACGTTGTGTTTTATGTGTTAAATGGGACAAAGGCGTTTTAAAATGAATGTATGTAAAATTTGGAGGGTTGATTTTAAGTACTACTATGTGCGATTATTTTACCTGAATTTTAAGTGTGAAAATTTGCCAAGATTTGTTATTTGAGCACGAACTCTTTCGCACTAGGCTAATTGATTGCAAATAAAATTGGCTTGAGTGTTGACGTGCTTGAGTGGTCACTTAATCGAACCCGTCACACAACGGGAGTTTAGGGACAATGCCCGATTTTTTTCGGATGCCTAACGAGGATCTGGATGCCAAGTTGCGGTTAAGGTTGGACCGATACTCTTTATGGAATGTTGTATAGGCAGGGGTTCAAGAAGATGCCGCACCTGATGGGGTGGAACGATACCAATCATGCCAGAAGACCACAAACTCTTATGGTAGCCATTGCCCGAGAGATTGTAATAATTTGAACACATGTGCTGACTTTGTGCATGAGTATTATGGAATGCATTCTCTTTATTTATTATGTTTGTTGTATACTATTGGCATATGTGAATTGTTATATGCAGGGATGTACCAAGGCGAGATAAGGATGCCTTTGGGTTATTTGACGGCTTTAATATTTGTCTTTGGGGTCGATTGCTTAACCATGTTTATATTTAAGGCAAAGCAAGTGTTGCTTTGTTAGTGATGTGTCGTTGATATAATGCTGCATGTTTAGGTTGCCTCTAAGACGATTAGCATCCTAGTGGAGATTTAATTCGTTGACTCGCTGAGATTTATATCTCACTTCATTGATGTTTATTATTTTCAGGCCTGTAGTATAGAGAACCGTCATGTTCCATTCGGGGTCCCTTGGAGATGAGAGATTGTCCTGGCGTTAGTGAAATTTAAGTTACTATTGGCTTTTGTTGGGTGGTTGGAAGTTGCCGATGTAAGGCTTGTAATTATTAAACTTCTAAGGGTTAATAAGTTTATAAATAAAAGTAATGCTTTTGGGAATGTTTGTTGTGTTGTATTTTTACTATCCCTCTTTGTTGATTGACTAGGTGTTTATATTAAATGCTTTCGCTTGCGTTTAATCGAAAGATAAAAATGATGGATCAGCGACGCGATTTGGGATGTCACATTTTATCAACTGTCGTGGGATGTTCACATGCTTGGGGGTTCCGACCGTGACATCAACTATCCTTTTTGGTATGTTCATGTTGCAACCTACCTTTTCCGTCCAAAGAGAAAGACATAGATTTAGGAGTATTGCTTAAAAGGTGTGCCCAAGGCACTCAATTAGACACAGGCTCTCCCAAAACCTTACATTGTGCAACGTTGGAGTATTCAATGTTAAGTCAAATTAACACTTTGACTGTTTTCTAAAGAGGAGTTGCCACTAGTCAATTGAGGTCAGCTAAAGACCAAGGTGAGGTATGAGATTATACCTCACTTATTTTCTAATAATTTATATTCCTACTCAACCAAAGAATTTAGGGTCTAAGACTTGATTACACTACATAATCAACTAGTACCCTTCTGGTACCTAACCTTTTTCAATCGCTAACTAAAAATATTCAAGCAACTTTCTTGCTAATCATGAGTCCTAAGGTTCTACTCTTAACTAGGCTAAAGGGAAACCACAACCAATGTATTAAAAGTGCACACTAAAATACGTAATAGAAATAGAAATACACAAACAACAACTTAACATTAGTTTCTAAGAGCATATGGCATCCTATTGTAAATCCCTAAGGGCTTGTTCAATTGAATAAAGAATTTTTTTTATTAGAGATTATCGTACATTGAAAAAACTACTCAAAATATAAATTCTAATATTTTCCTAATTTTTGAAATAATAAATTTATTTTTGAAAATTTTTCAAGTTTTTAATTTTTTAATTCTATATATATTTTTAAAAAAATTATTTTTTTCACCCGTCTTCTTCTTCAAAAATGTGTATAGAAAGAACGAAAGAGTTGATAATCATCTCGGTATTGTCACTAGTCTTCTTATTCACCATTGGAAATTGTCTTCGTAGATTTTGCATTAGCTTTGAAAGTTTGATGTCACGCTCTGATCCTCGAGCGCGCGCCCATCCCTCGGTGGTCAATAATATTGCGACGTCCCAGGATGCGTCTCCGGCCTATTCATTTTAATGCGCATGCGGAAGCGAATAAATAAATCATCAGACAGTAACAACTTAGGATAGAAAAGCAGGAAATAGATTCACAACCAAAACACTCTTCTATATACGCAATGAGTCAAGTACAAAAGTCTACAACCAAAAGACTTCAAAAGACCAGCTCTAAAAAAAAAAACTGCCTTATCTGACTCACACCTTAGATCCCTTCAGCTTGGCTTCAGGTCCTCTACCTTACGGTCTTGAAAAGTTAAAGCTAACGACGGGATGAGATATAAATCTCAGCGAGTTCACGCTTTAAACCCCGATTAGGAGGGTAATACGCCCTAAGACATCCTAACCACATGATCATACAACCACGGAAACTTACCTCGTCTCAGATTCTCCCTACATGTCAGCACAATTCATATCACAGACAGCACGAAAGCATGAGCAACAACCAAGCTCAATCAACTGGAACGCTATACTCAATTCCAACCAAACACAGAGGTCTTGATTATAGGGCCAAATCATTATGACACATCCCATACTATGTCACACAATTTTGTCCCATAGTCCAATGCGTTCAACTCAATTAAACATGCGTTCCCAGTTTTGATCTCGGCCCTAAAGGCACGGCCTACTCACTATTCGGTGGTCTTCTAGCATAACCAGGCATCGTCTCATCCCATTGAGCATGGCTATGTCTTTCCTAGACGGCTTTCCCGAAGGAGTATAGGTCCAGAATCTACTATGACCCGCTTTCGTTATCCAGGGGCGTCCCATATAGGGGTAACGTCCAACTTAACAGCCCAGGATGGTTTCTCTTAACCATTCATGCACCCATTCAATTCTCGGCCAAGATATTGTGCTTTACACTCCAAATGTCCCGATTAAAATAATGTACTTAGCCCATTTTCTTTGTATAAAAAACACACGGTAAAAATAATCATGTGTGGGTACACGGTCAGATCGAACCGAAAAAATTCATATTCTTTTTTTAAAATCCCACTGTTTTATATAGTATATAAAACCAATTTTAGTGTTAAAACCCGACACTTGAGATTTTCTGAATAAATATGAAATTTCACAAATTTTTGAATAAGTGATCAAAATTCCAATCAGTACTCAATTTGCACCAATTAACATTCAATTGCATAAACTGAACACACCATTGCAATCGGCACGAAATTCTGGTCATCGGCTATCCCGGTCTAATTTTCGAAAAATATTAATTAATTAAATAATTACCAAAATTAATTAAATAATGCAATTTAAATACCAAAAATGCTAACTTAGGTCGAAAATGCTTAGTTAACTGCCTAAACAGAAAAAAAAACTGCCTAAACAGGCCGGGAAAATTTCCGAACCTATCTAGATAAATAATATATCATGTCCAATCCTTAATTAATATAATCTAACCACCTAACATGCATAATTGAATAATTAAATCACTAATCTAATCTAACTAACCACCTAATTCCTAATTAACCTAAACTAATCACTCCCTAAGCATAATTAACTCCTTAAACAGAGTTTAGCGAGTAAACTCACCGGATTTGCGAGTCGATGAGTCTACGACAGCGACGTGGAGGTGGCGACAAACCTCCGAACGGCGATGCCAAACAAGGCCGGGAAAGGCCTAGAAAAGCCTCCCAAAGCTCTCAGCTAGACTGAGAGTTCAATTTCTGCTCTTGGCTTGCAGGGGCGGAACCTAGCTGCTTGGATGGCTAGAACGGCAAGATAGGGCGGCGGATTGTTGTTGTGGGCGACGGCAGGACTTTTGGCGACTTGGACGGCGATGTACGGTGGCTGGCAAAGCTGGACAGTGGCTCACGACAGCGAGCAGGAGGCGAACGTCGAGAAGGGAGGCGAGACGAGCGGCTAGGTTGGCACATGGTGCGACGGCGAGCGACGAGCGCGGCAAGGGGCTCCGGCAAACTTGGTGGGTGTGCGACGGCTAGGGGGAGGGTTGCCGGTTTCTTTGCAATTTTCTAGGCTTCAAATGGCCTCAACAATGGGGAAAACAAGTCTCAAAGAGGAAGAAGGGGCTACTGAAAATAAAGGGGGGCCCAAAGGCCACAAAAGCCTTCCTCTCTATCCTTAAACACTCAAGCACTTGGCTCACCACCTTGGCTGTCTTCCTCAGCCATTTTGCAGCCACCAAAGCTTCCTCAACAAGTCTCTAGGTAGTCCAAATGTTGCACACCCCAAGACCTACGAATTTTGCACCACTCCCCTCCAATTTTGATTCAATTCCTTTCCAATTGGACCTAAATTGAAGTCCATAAATCCGTCCAAGATGTCCACATTCCAATTCACATTTTTCCTCGTCAATCCATCCAACTCGAATCTAAAAAACACGCTAAAAAACGGCCCTAGGATTTTTCTTGTCCAAAATACCCTACTTTGCAAAATTTGTCGAAAATCTCGCTTTGCAGAAAAATCCTCGGAAGATGAGTCGACGTTCCTAAAATGACTCGTGACACGACAGAAAAATCGGTATTGCCGTTAATTTCAATCTGGCATGATTTTAGCGTGACCTAACCTATCCGGTAGCTTTTAGGAATTTTTAGCACATTTGACCCGTGGTTGACTATTTTCAAGTCACATTATACATCTTTGACACAATGGTGACTTTCAGTTATTGTGAAAATCTCGATGTTTCAAATACGGACACAGAGTATGAAAATGATAGAAAAATCGGTCTACTGTCGTTAGATAGAAATTTTGCCATTCGGTGGAATCACCCACACACTAATCACATACCTCTATCGAATCGACCTATCTTTGGTCTCTGATTGATTTTGATGATGCCGTAGTGACCTTTGCAGATTAGCACGGTTGAGCTGTCGATTCCTGGTCGAATTTTCAAGGTTATTGCGTTAAAATCTCTTAACGGCTTCACCTGATAGGCTAGTTATCTCGTGAGTGGCCAACTCAGAGAAAAGAACTATAGGCGCGTCGATGAAAAGCCCAACTTATCCAATTGAAATCAGAACCTGAAATTCAGGATGTGACAACTCTTCCACTCTTATAAAAATTTCGTCCTCGAAAGTTAAACTTATTACAAATCTTTAAATAAAAATGTGAGGGTATTATCGTCTCATCAAATCTTCACTTTGTCAAGTTGCTCCCTCTGTGCCGTGGTGTTGCCAGACCACTTTAACCAACGAGATCATCTTGGTGCGCAGAATCTATTCTTTCCGATCCACAATTTGAACTGGGGTTTCCACGTACGACATTTTGTCGTCGATGCCTAACTCCTCAAAATTTAGTACGTGGGTCGGTTCAGGCTCATACTTCCTTGACATCGACACGTGAACGACGTCATGCACTTGCGCCAACCTCGACGGTAATGCAAGACGATACGCTAGAGTCCCGATTCTTTCCAGAATCTCAAAGGGACCTACATACCTCGGACTCAGCTTTCCCTTTTTGCCAAAGCGTGAAGTACCCCTCATCAGTGACACCTTTAGACAGACGTGCTCACCAACTTGGAATTCCAATGGTCTCCGACGCTTATCCGCGTAGCTTTTCTGATGGCTCTAAGCAGTCTTTAATCTTCCCTGATGATGACAACTGTATCCACTGATTGGTAAACCAACTTTGGGCTTGTGATCTTTCGTTCTCCGACCCCATCCCAACACATTGGCGTTCTGCACACTCTGCCATACAACGCTTTAAAAGGAGCCATCTGAATGCTTTGTTGGTAGCTGTTGTTGTAAACGAACTCGACAAGATGAAACTGTTCCTCCCAGCTTCCCTTGAAATCCAATATGCAAACTCGCAGCATGTCTTCGAGGGTTTCAATCATCCTCTATGACTGGCCATCCGTCTGAGGATGATAGGTTGTACTGTACTGGAGCTTCGTTCCTAAGGCGATCTGCAATTTTCAAAAAGGCAACTGTAAATCTCGGGTCTCGGTCTGAAGTAATCGTCACCGGTACTCCATGTAGACGAACAATCTGACGCACGTACAACTCTGCGTGCCTGTCCAAATCAAGGTCCTTTCGTACTGTGATAAAGTGAGCCGACTTCATCAATTTGTCGACCACTACCCAAATGAAAGCATTACCTTTTTGACTCTTAGGTAAGCCCGTCACAAAATCCACTGTGATGTGTTCCCATACCATTCGGGAATCTCGAGAGGTTGCAGAAGTTCTCCCGACTTACAATGCTGTACCTTCACTTGTTGACACGTCAGACACTTTGCGACATGCTTCGCGATATCCGCTTTCATACCGGACCACCAATAATGTTGATGCAGATTCTGATACATCTTCATATCGCCAAGATGAATGTTGTAACTGCTACGATGAGCTTCTGATAATATCTCCTCTTTAAGTGCTGCATCATCAGGTACACACAATTGTCATCGGAACCTTAGTGTTCCGTCATCAGAAATCTGAAAGTCAGCCTTTTTCTTCTTGGTATCGTCTTGCAGGATTTTTTGAATCTCTGGATCTGTCGGCTGAAGCGTCTTGATCCTTATCTGCACTTTTGGCTCAATTTTGAGGGTGGCCATAAGATTTGAAAGGTGGCCTACCTCAAACTTGAAAACCAAATCTCAAGCTCTCTCGAGTAAAATCCATTCCTAAAGTACCAACTGCACTACTGAAGACTTCCAACTTAGCGCATATGCAACCTTGTTAGCCTTCCCAGGGTGATACAGAATATCACAATTATAGTCCTTCAGGAGTTCCATCCAGCGACGCTGTCTCATATTCAACTCCTTCTAAGAGTGTGACATCCTGAATTTTTCAACATGTTTCCTACTGAATTAATCGGGCATTTCATTGACGCGTTTATAGGGCTATTCTTAGAGCCGATCACTCTTGAGATAACTAGACTGTCTGGGTAAGCAATTAAGAAGTTTTAAGGCAATAAACTTGAGAATTCGACTAGGAATCGGCTTCTCGACCATGCTTATCTTTAGAGGCCATTGCGGCACAGTTAAAAATCAATTTGAGATCAGAGATAGGTCTATTCGACTGAGATGTGTGGTCGATCGTGGGTGACTCCACTAAATTGGGAAATTCTTATCGACCGACACCAATTTGATTTTACTGTCATTTTGGTACCCTGTGTCCGTAATTGAATCCTCGAGATTTTTATTACAATCGAGAGTTGCCATTGAGTCGAGTGGGTTCATTGTGGTTTGAAGAAAATCAACCACGGGTCATTTGTCTTAAAAAAGTTCTGAAAACTACCTGGTAGTCTAGGTCATGCTAAAAACGCGCCAAATGGAAATCAACCGCCAATTCGAGTCTGATTTCAGAAATTAAAGATTCTGTCATGTCACAATAAATTCTAGGACCCACGACTTAGTCTCAGAAGATTTTTTTGACAACCGATACTTTTTGGGAAAAAGTCAATTTAGGGCCGTTTTCGTTTAGTTAAAGCCGGGGGATTAATTCTGATTGTAAAATTGAGAAGCATGAGGGATTCTTGGATGAGGAAAATAATCAATTTGATAAATGAGACATCAATTGATTTTGTGAGAGTCAATTGAGGGAAAATCAAGAGGGAAATTGGATGTAGAAACGCAAGTGGGGACCAAGTGCTCTAGTTTGAAATTTCTTTTGGGAATCAAAGAGCTTATTCAAAAGCAAATGGGATGAGAATTTTCTATTCTAGGAAATTCTTTTCTTTTGTTTTCTCCCCATTTTCTTGTTCCCTTTTTGGCCAAACACCCTTTTCTTTCTTCCTTCTTATGCACATTTCCTTTTCCCCCTTGGCCACAACTTTCTTTTCTCTCTCTCTCTCTCTCTCTCTCTCTCTCTCTATTTTCCCTCATGCGAAGCGCCCCCCCACCGACTGCTCTGCCGTTTCTCACTTTGCTTCATCCACTTTCTTTGACTTTCAACTCTCTCTACCTCCTATCTCCCCCTCACTCTCTTGTGAACGACCCTCTCTCTCTCCCTCCTCTTGTTCGTGAGAACCAGCAAAGCAGAAGTAGAAGCAGCAACCATCGTCGCCTGGAGTTGGAGTAGCAACCGCCAGCCACACGCCACCTTGCTGAACCGCTGGTCGCACCACTGCTTGACCGTGTGTGCCGTCCCCCTGCAACCCCAAACCTTGTAGCTTCTGTTCATCCACTGGAGGGACTGACCAGCCACCGTGAGCAGTTGAACAAGCTGCCGGAGTCACCGTATAGCCCCGCCGAACCACCGCCTGCTTTCCCGACCCTTTACCGCCCCCAACCATCTCATTTCCCCTCTATTTTACAGCAAATTCAGCAACCCAGCGAGTGGGTTTCCAGCAAGTTCGTGAGCCGTTTTGGGGCGTTTCCGGGCCCCGAACTCGAGGCCCGCTTTGGGAAGAAATGACCCTCATGTCGTCTCCGTCGGTTTGAACCGACTTGTGCGAAATTCCGGTGAGTAATCTCACTAATCCTTGCTTAGTAGACTAATTATGCTTAAGGGTTGCTTAGAGTAAATTAAGTAGGATTAGGTGGTTAGATTAGAATAGATTAGTAATTATTAATTAATTGTGATGCATATTAGACGTTTTGATTGTGCAATTAGCAAGTAGATATATCCTAGTATTTATTGGATGTATCTCAGAATTTTTCCCGACCCTTATAGGGCTTCAATTAGGCATTACGGGCCTAAATTGGATTTTTGGTATTTATTTATTAATTTTTGAAATTAATTAATTAATTAATTAATTTTTGGAAATTAGGTAGGGATAGCCAACGACCGAAATTTTGTGCTAATTGTCATGGTGTAGTCCGTTTATTTATTCGAGCTCTACGTTGCGTGGAATTGAATTAATTGTGATATTTTAGGAATTTATCCTAAATTGATTGAAATTGAGTGAAATCGAAAGATTGATTGGTAGATGACCGAGTATGTTTATTTAGCATTTATAATGCTTTGATGAGTTGTAAAGTGGAGAGAATCATGAGAGTGAATTGGGAATACTCTTGGCTAAGACTAATCAGGTATGATGTTATGGACCTACATGGTTCGATGATTAAAGATATCACTGGCGAAAACGACGCCTTGAAGAACGCACGTATTGGTCTAGTACTCATATCATTATAGACATACGTGATTCGGTGATTAAGGATATCACTGGCGAAAACGGCATCTTAAAAAACGCACGTAACTGTCTATTAAATACATCGTTATAGGCATGCATGGTTCGGTGACTAAGGATGTCACTGGCGAAAACGGCATTTTAAAGAATGCACGCACTTGTTTAGTATATTTATCACATTGGCGAAAACGGCGCCCGAGAGAGTACGTGATTTGGTGATTGGAAACGACCTAAAAATGGTTCGACTGACATGTAATTGACTAGGTCGATTAATCAATGATTTGATTCGATTGTTGTGAATTGATTGATTGTTTGATGCAATATATGAAGCATATGTATATAACCTTGAATTGCAAGTGGAATCTGAGGCCAAGGTAAGTCCTCTGACCCGTGTGTATAGACAACCTGGTTAGCGTATTGGTTTCCTAATCGAGTTTTAGTGGGGTAGAACTTGCTGAGATTTAGTCCCAATGGTTATTGTATAACCATTACAGGCCCATAGATGACTCTGTGGAGGAGGAACCAGAAGAGGACGATGAGCCAGAAAAAGATGAAGAGCTTGAAGGAAGTGAGCTTAGTGAAGAAGAATCAGAGGAGAATCCTGACGATCCTGAGTACGACCCAGATGAGGACTAAGATCCCATCCTCTTTTGTGAACCCTGTTTGTATGTGAATAGAGTGAAGCTAGAAAGCCGTGAATGGTTTTGTGAAGTACTTGAGTTGTGCTCTGTATAAAAGTATGGTTGTGAATTTCAATATGAAAAATATGGTATTGCTTTTTTATCATATTGTTTTATTGTTTGGGGATTTATAACTGCTTCCACATGTGTTATTAAAAATAAAATGGTCGGCGATACATAATCTTGGGATATCGCATTCTAAAATCAACCAAGTAGAAGGATGTGTGCGTGCCCGAGGATCGGGGCGTGACAAAGAGAATAAGTACTTGAGACTTTGATGGTTAGTGAAGATCTGGAATCTTTCTCCACACAAATAATGTTTCCAAATCTTCAGAGCAAAAATAATCACGGCGAGTTCTTAGTCATGCCTTGAGTAATTCAGCTTGTGAGGTCACAACTAACGGGATGCGTATGCAACAATCCTACCATGCTGTATCAACACACAACCCAGTCCTCTAAACGATGTATCACTATAGATCTTGTATCCTCTAGGACTAGATGCAATCATCAACCCGGGTGTAGTAGTCAGCTTCTGCTTAAGCTCTTGGAAACTACGGTTGCACTTGTCTGTCCACACAAATTTCTCTTCCTTCTTCAACAGTCAAGTCAACAGCGAGGCTAAAGCTGAAACCCTTTCACAAACCTTCTGTAGTAACTTGCCAAACCCAAAAAGCTTCTAATCTTTCTCACGGTTGTCGGTCTTGGTCAGTTGATAACTGTTTCGATCTTGGTCGGGTCCACGGAGATTCCTTCGCCTGAAATCACGTGACCTAGGACCACTACACGAGTCAACCAAAATTCACACTTCCTGAACTTAGCAAATAGCTCATGAATCCTCAAAGTCTAAAGCACCATCCTCAAGTGCCTTTCTTGCTCCTTAGGACTTCTCGAGTACACCAGGATATCGTCGATGAACACGATTACAAACTGATCCAAATACTCTTTGAACACTCGGTTAATCAAATCCATAAAAGCAACTGGGGCGTTCGTCAAACCATACGGCATTATAGTGAACTCATAATGGCCGTATCGCGTATGAAACGCCGTTTTCGGTATGTCCTCCTTTAGGATCCTCAGCTGATGATATCCCGTCCTCGGGTCGATTTTAGAAAATATTGACACTTCTTGCAATTGGTCAAATAAGTCGTTGATCCTTGGCAGTGGATATTTGTTCTTGATCGTCACCCGATTGAGTTGACGATAGTCGATACACAGGCGCAACGAACCATCTTTCTTTTTCACGAACAGAACTGGTGCTCCCTAAGGTGATGCATTGGGACGTATGAATCCCTTATCCAACAATTCATGTATCTGTACCTTCAGTTCTTTTAACTTCGACAACGCTATCCGGTAAGAAACCTTAGAGATTGGCTCTATCCCGGGGGCTAACTCGTTCACAAACTCGATCTCCCTCTTTGGTGGCAGACCTGGCAATTCTTTCGAAAACACGTCTGGAAATTCTTGAACCATTACAATATCCTCGATCTTCTGCTCCTCAACTACTGTATCCATAACAGTTGCTAGGTAACCTTGGCAACCCCTGTCTAACAAACAGGTTGCCTCAAGCGACGAGATTAAGGTAATCAAAGGTCATTCTCGACTCCCAATAAACTTGAAACTTTCACCCGCTAACGGGTTAAACTGAATCGCTTCATGATAGTAGTCCATCTTAGCTCATTGCTTGGTGAGCCAGCCCATGCCAATTATCACATTGAAATCATACATGGCTAGGACTATCAAATCTATCCTCCCTTCTCGTTCACCAATCACTAACTTGCAACCAGGACAATCCATCGTAGACAACACCTTATCCTTAAACGATGTCGATATACTAACCACTAACTCCAACAATTCAGGACTCAATCCTATCAGCTTAACAAATTGCTTAGCTATAAACGAATGAGTTGCACTAGGGTCGAATAAAGCATAAGCAATGTGTTTGTTTAGTGAAACCGTACCTATAACCACATTAGGCGAGTCCTCAACCTGTCCTCTGGTGATGGCGTACACCCTTCCTTGTGCTGGAGGTTGGTTCAAACCACCTTGCGGTGCATTAGGTGGTGTGAGTCCTCAGTTATGACCCATCGGTGGCGGCGGTGGCAACTGCGGTCCCATCTATCTCTTGGGACAATTCCTGGCCATGTGACCCTGCTGGCCACACTCAAAACAAGCACTTGTCCTAGAATGGCACAGGGCTGATCCATGTCGTCTTCCTCATAAATGACACACACCATTCTGTCTTGGCATTGACTTTCCTATCCCACTCTTCATGTTGGGTGGGATAGGATACCTTCCTCCGATCATTGGTCTCTTCCCAAACCGATTCCCATCCATGTTCGAACCAAACCGTGACCCAGATGCGACGGCTTGTTTGTTTTGGTCTCTCTCTATTAACTGGGCCCGTTCATAAAGGTCATTATAGTCTCTCAAATTGAATGGCACCAGCGGACTCCTTAGTTCCTCTCTGAGCCCATCTCTGAACCTCCTAACTCGGTCTACCAGATCCTCGACCAATCTAGGGGCGTACTGCAATAGCTTAGCAAACTTCGCTTCGTACTGATCCACAGTCATTATACCTTAGCGAAGGCGCTGAAATTCCACCATCTTCAGTTCTCTAGCATTGTCCAAAAAGTACTTGCTGTTGAAGACTTTGACAAAGGCGTTTCACTCCGGGACCACATCTTCTGGAAACACTATACCTCTGGTGGCTCTCCACCATGTGCTTGCAAGCCCCTGCAATTGATATACTTCAAGGACAACCTTCTCCTCCTCTGTGCACCTTAGCAGTACAAAAGCCTTCTCTAAGTCTTGAATCCAAAGAGCTGCGGCATCAGGATCTCCTGCCCCAGTGAATCTCGGTGGGTTCAACTTCAGAAACTGTTCTACTAGTTTGTGCATCGACCTATCTCTCCTAACAACTACATTCCCAGGTGGAACCTTGGCAAGTGTGGCAACAAGTGCGGCGGCAGCTGCGGTGGCGACTGTGGCAACAACAGCAGCATCAGAGGTGGTATTAGCGGTATTAGTGGCGGTTGTGGTAGCGGCGGCTGTAGCATCGGCTGAAGCGGCGGCACTGGCAACTTGATTTTGGGCCTACTACCTTACTACATTCCTAAGCGCCTCTAGCGCCTGCATGATCCCATCGATTCTCAGATCACCAGGTGCTGCTACACCAGCACCAACTAGCGGCGGTGTTACTCCACTCGTGCTAGCCTAAGCCTATGCTCTACCTCGAGTATCGACCCTCGTCGGCATCCTACCCCGAGTTACAGGTCCTACTGACCTCTTCCTAGGAGTCCTCTACTCCTGGTCACTCATATTACAGGATCTTTATAGAAACCTGTTTTCCAATTCCAATATCAGATTAGAATTTGAGTAACCCCACAAACAAGCTACCAAATATTTATCACTCACATGCATCAGCATAAGATAGATGTCATTCCTACTAATTATCCCAAGAACCCTCGCACTTTATCACTCCAACTATTGACCAACTCTGATACCACTCCGGGTGGGGATGTCACGCCCCGATCCTTAAGTGCGCGCCCATCCCTCGGTGGTCGATAATATTGCGACGTCCCAGGACGTGTCGTCAACCCATTCATTTTAATGCACATGCATAAGCGAATAAATAAATCCCTAGACAGTAACAGCTTGGGATAGAAAAGAAGGAAACAGATTCACAACTAAAACACTCTTCCATATACACACTGAGTCAAGTACAAAAGACTTCATATCTGACTCACACCTCAGATCCCTTCAGCTCGGCTTCAGGTCCTCCACCCTACGATCCTGAAAAGTTAAAGCCCACGACGGGGTGAGATATAAATTTCAGCAAGTTCACGCCCTAAACCCCAATTAGGAGGGTAATACGCCTTGAGGCATCCTAATCACACAATCATACAACCACAGAGACTTACCTCATCTCAGATCCTCCCTGCGTGTCAGCACATTTCATATCACAGACATGAGCAACAACCAAGCTCAATCAACTGGAACGCCATACTCAATTCTAACCAAACACAGAGGTTCTGATTATAGGGTTAAATCGTTATAACACATCCCATACCGTGTCACTCAATTTTGTCCCATAATCCGACGCATTCAACTCAATTAAACATGCGTTCCCAGTTTTGATCTCGGCCCCAAAGGCACGGCCTACTCGCTGTTCAACAGTCTTCTGGCATAGTCAGGCATCGTCTCACCCCATTGAGCATGGCTACGTCTTTCCTAGACGACTTTCCCGAAGGAGGATGTGTCTAGAATCTATTACGACTTGCTTCCGTTGTCCAGGGGCGTCCTATATAGGGGTAATGTCCAGCTTAATAGCCCGGGACGGTTTCTCTTAACTATTCATGCATCCATTCAATTCTCGGCCAAGACATCGTGGTTTACACTCCAAATGTCCCAATTAAAATAATGTATTTGGCTTATTTTCTTCGTATTAAAAACACACGGTAAAAATAATCGTGTGTGGGTACACGATCAAATTGAACCTGAAAAATTAATATCCTTATTTTTAAAATCTCACTATTTTATATAGTATATAAAACCAATTTTAGTGTTAAAACCCGACACCCATGATTTTCTGAATAAATATGAAATTTCACAAATTTTGGAATAAGTGACCAAAATTCCAATCAGCACTCAAGTTGCACGAATTAACATCCAATTGCATAAACTAAACACACCATTGCAATCGACATAAAATTCCGGTCACTGGCTATCTCGGTCTAATTTTCGGAAAATATTAATTAAATAAATAATTACCAAAATTAATTAAATAATGCAATTTAAATACCAAAAATGCTAACTTAGGCCAGAAATACTTAATTAACCGCCTAAGCGGGCCGAGAAAATTCCTGAACCTATCTAGATAAATAATACATAATGTCCAGTCCTTAATTAATCTAATCTAATCACCTAACATGCATAATTGAATAATTAAATCACTAATTTAATCTAATTAACCACTCAATCCCTAATTAACCTAAACTAATCACCCCGTAAGAATAATTAACTCCCTAAGCAGAGTTTAGCAAGTAAACTCACCGGATTAGCGAGTCGATGAGTCGACGGCGACAGCGACATGGAGGCGGGCTACAAACCTCCTCATAGTGATGCCAAACAAGGCTGGGAAAGACCCAGAAAAGCCTCCCGAAGCTCTCAGCTAGACTGAGAGTTCAATTTCTGCTCTTGGCTTGCAGGGGCGGAACCTAGCTGCTTGGATGGCTAGAACGGCAAGACAGGGCGGCGGACTGTTGTTGTGGGCGACGGCAGGACTTTCGGCGGCTTAGACGACGATGTACGGTGGCTGGCAAAGCTGGACGGTGGCTCACGACAGCGAGCAGGAGGCGAACGTCGAGTAGGGAGGCGAGACGAGCGGCTAGGTTGGCGCATGGTGCGACGGCATGCGACAAGCGCGGCAAGGGGCTCCGGCGAACTTGGTGGGTGTGCGACGGCTAGGGGGAGGGTTGCCGGTTTCTCTGCAATTTTCTAGGCTTCAAATGGCCTCAACAATGGGGAAAACAAGTCTCAAAGAGGAAGAAGGAGCTGCTGAAGATAGAGGGTGGCCCAAAGGCCACAAAAGTCGTCATCTCTATCCTTAAACACTCAAGCACTTGGCCCACCACCTTGGCTGTCTTCCTCAACCATTTTGCAGCGACCAAAGCTTCCTCGACAAGTCTCTAGGTGGTCCAAATGTTGCACACCCCAAGACCTACGAATTTTGCACCACCCCCCTCAAAATTTGATTCAATTCCTCTCCAATTGGACCTAAATTGGAGTCCATAAATCCATCCAAGATGTCCACACTCCAATTCACATTTTTCCTTGTCAATTTGTCCAACTCGAATCCCAAATACGCGATAAAAAACGGCCCTCGAATTTTTCCGATCCAAAATACCTTTACTTTGAAAATTTGCCGAAAATCTCAATTTGCAGAAAAATCCTTAGAAGATGAGTTGACGTTCCTAAAATGACTTGTGACACGACAGAACTTTTAATTTCTGAAATTAGGTTCAAATTCGCGGTTAATTTCAATCTGGCGCGATTTTAGCGTGACCTAAGCTATCGGGTAGCTTTTAGGAATTTTTAGCGCATTTGACCCGTAGTTGACTATTTTCAAGCCACATTATACATCTTCGACACATTGGTGACTTTCGGTTGTCGTGAAAATCTCGAGGTTTCAAATATGGACACAGGGTACGAAAAATGATAGAAAAATCGGTCTAGTATCGTTCGACAGAAATTTTGCCATTAGGTGGAATCACCTACACACTAATCACATACCTCTATCGAATTGACCTATCTCCGGTCTTTGATCGATTTTGATGATGTCATAATGACCCTTGCAGATTAGCACGATCGAGCAGTCGATTCCTGGTCGAATTCTCAAGGTTATTGCGTTAAAATCCCTTAACGGCTTCACCTGATAGGCTAGTTATCTCGTGTGTGGCCAACTTAGAGAAAAGAACTATAGGCGCGTCAATGAAAAGCCCAACTTATCCAATCGAAATCAGAACCTGAAGTTCAGGATGTCACATTCGATACTTGACTTTTTAAGATCAAAGGATGACTAGTGTTTCACTAGGGATTAAATGGCTTGAGTAATCAATGAAAAGAATCTTTTGGCACACTTTAGTGGTAGTGGCAAACTTAGATGGTGGTCTTCCATCCTCTAAATGTTAGAATCACATGTGAGTGAGTTGTGTTAGAAAAGTCTCACATCGGAAAATTGATGTGGTGTCGAGTAGTTAATATATTTTAGTTGGCCCATAACTCATTAATTTAAGCTTTTGAGTAAAGATAGATCCAATGGGATATATTGACAAGCTTGAATTTACGCTCTCTCTTGATGATGTCTCCGAAGGAAGGTATCAGGCTTCTGCTGCGCACCCCTAACAAATGGTATCAAAGTTGATGATTGCGGTTTCTGAGGCAGTGGACATTGTGGTGTAGCAATGCGGGCTCATAAGTTGGTGCAGAAGAATAACTGAATTAAGGGGGGGTGAGCCTAACGCTAAGCTCATACGTGAGGGAGAGATTATTAGGATAGACGTGTGAGTAAGTTGTGTTGAAAAAGTCCCACATCGGAGAATTGGTGCGCTATAGAGTAGTTAATGTATCCTAGTTAGCCCATAACTCATTGACTTAAGCTTTTGAGTGAAGGTGGGTCCAACTGTATATATTGACAAGTTTGGATTTAGGCTCTCTCTTGACAATTTCCCCAGAAGAAGGTATCGGGTTTCTGTTGTGCACTTCAAACAATGAACTATCCCAAGCCTCAAAGACTCTTTATCAGTAGAACTCCTAATTATAGGAGTCATTGATTTTGAAATCTTGAAGTCCAAACACGCTTCTAGTAATTTGACGAGACATTCTATTTTTCCATTATGATGGCCAAAAGATGTGTTACATGGATTGTAGCAAAGTTGTTGTCACTCAAAACTCAATGGTTTCAATTAGTAATTGAAATTTAATGAGGATGATCGATACTAATTAAATTGTTATTTATGACTTTGCATGAAAGTAAATGGATTCTAATATGCCTTGAATACTAAAGAACTTTGCAACATTTGAATTACTAGTTATGCATAGACAGTAGATTCGAAATAGGTAAGGAAATTGCAGGAAATTTTATTGAATAAAAAAAAATTGTTTACATTCTTGGAATTATGCTCGCTCGATGATTGAACTAAACATCAATTGCTTAATGGAGATGACTGGAGTGCGTAAAGAAGGTAGAAAGCTTATAGATTATGACTAGAATGCTTTTATAAACAGATATAAATGCTGGATTTGAGGCACCTAATCTTATTTGAAATTCAAATCCAAACTGAGCCAAAATCTGATATAAAATGATTTGTGACGTTAAAGTCAAAATCTAATGTGCTCTTTGTGATTATTTGTGTTTTAATTGCTTGTGCTTGATTGATGCCCATGTATTTGTAAATGGGCCATCCTATTTTTTGTTTTGATCTTAATCTGCAAAAAGTTAACCCCGTTTTAATGCACTCAGATTACACATACTAATTCGTTCCTTATCCCTAAATACGTCCGGTGATATTGGAGTCCAAGCATCACTATATATCATATACGTCTTTAAATAGTCATAAATTCAAATGTGGCATCTGTGGACTATACCTATGAGATGGAGTATTCAGGGATGGAGTATTCAGGGATTAATTACATGGTTATAAGATTCCCATCTACTGGCATGTGTTCAAATACATGGTCCCCACAAAGTCAAATTAGATAACCAATGACCATAGAAAAAGATATGCCCAAACATAAATTATGCCGCGGGGCCAGTTCACACATGACCCCTTGTGGTGGTGCTAAAGATGCATGAACAGATCCACTTTCCAGGAAGAGCCAGTGCCCCTTTCCTCGAAATCATCGGACTTAGAAAATTTCGGGCCAGAACATTGAATATTATGGACTTTGCATACACGTGCAAGATACGGGAAAGTCATAGGAGGACCAGCGTGTATTTATAGGCACCTCAAAGAGTAAGCTTCATCATTCAGGCGAAGGAAAGACTCTGAAAACAGCATTTTCATCAGGTCTCTGAACTGATCAGTGTCAGGCAACATAATGGCCAGGTATCCAAGGAATGACAAAAGCAACAATGAGACAACGGTTAAAAAGGGTGCTTGGAGTGTCGAAGAAGATCAAAAACTAGTGGCTTATATCAAGAGATATGGCATTTGGAACTGGACTCACATGGCCAAACCTGCTGGTCTGTGATGCATAATTCATATTCTCGTTTGCTTCTCTTCATTTATGTCTGGTCTTTCTGATTTTTGTCGGCGAATGTTCGACTAACCCTGGTCTTGAACCACATGCGTAAACTCCCAGGTTTGGCAAGAACTGGCAAAAGTTGCCGTCTTCGTTGGATGAACTATCTGAGGCCCAACATCAAGCATGGAAACATCACCAAAGAAGAGGAGGAGACAATCATTGCGCTGCACCGAGTTCTTGGGAATCGGTAATTAATTACACTTTAATTGAAAGCAAAGTTACGATCTTAATTGAAAGCGCTAGCGAATTAATTGCTTTTTACTGATGAAAATGTCTTATATTTCTTTGTTTCAGTTGGGCCGCCATTGCAGCTAGGCTTCCCGGAAGAACTGACAACGAAATAAAGAACTATTGGAATACCCGCTTGAGGAAACGGCTCTCCGAGGAGAAGTTTTGTTTGCAGAACACATGCAATGATGTTAATCTCCATACCGATGGAAAGGACATCTCATTCCATCCCTTGAATGATAGTCCGAATGCAACAAACCTGGGACTTGACTATCAAATCCCGACAACAAATGCAGATAACCCTTGTCCTTCCGTTGGAGTCTATGATGAGAAACCGTGGAGCTATGACAGGTGCTCATCAGAAGAATATGGAAATGGTGAAGGAGAAAGCTTATGGAAGCAAGTCCTTGCAGTGGAAGATTTTTACATAGAAGGAGATTCGAGTATATGTGCGCCAAATCAGGAACTAATAATGCCTTATTTTACGGACTTCGCTAGTTCCTATGATGAGTTTTTCCTAGATTTGTGGGGGTTATCATGAAGATTGTAATTAAATTAATCTTAATTTCGTAGATGGACTGGAAAAGTATGGTTTATGTTAATGCAAAGTTTCTGAGGGTGATAAATGTGGTGCAGCTATGATTACCCCCAAATTGTGAAATAGCATGTTTATCTGCCATATGAATGTCCTTGGACGAATCAAGATGATTTAATAATTGACTTTGCTTATTTTGCTTTGTAAAATTTTTCCCGTATTTTGGCCTCTTTCTTGTGAATTCTTTCCATGGTTTTGCAAGACATCCTACTTTAGCATTTCTCCTGTCTCTGTCTCCGTCTCTCTCTCACTCTCTCTCATGTTTAGGTTAGAGTGGCAGAGTAAAGTAAAACCATCGAGTACTCTGAAAGAGTCCAGCATCGCACGGTTTGGGCCATGCTCAAAAGAAGTGCTTTCTTCTCAAACAGAGAATGATTATACATACACTTAAGAAATTGGGGAAGTTCTTTAGATAATTATTTGAAAAAAAATGATGTTATTCCTATAATAGGGGTGTCGTGCCCTTCCCCAAGATAAATTACCGAAATGAGGTTAATGAATTGCTAAGGTTATATGTAACGTGGAATCTCTTAAGGCTATACCAATCACAACTTTGGGATTTTAATTTGATCAATTAAATATGTAATTTGATCCATTCAATAGTTGCCACTAATTTATTCTAGGTTGATGAGAAACTCAAGAAAAATGTGGTAGTACATTTTACTTCTATGAACTAGAGATATCGTGGATATGAAAAATTGATTGCGATAGATAAATCTAACATCCTTTCATTACCTTTTTTCTTTATTTCAAAAAACATTTTTGCATGTTGTCTCCGTCAATTTTAATTTTAAACTACTAAAATGTGATTGGTAATTATACCAGTGCACAAACAATAAAAGTAGCACTCAATAAATCAAAGTAATAAATAAATTGTTCAAAATAGGACAAAAACCTCAATATGTTAAGCAAAGCAAAAGCGGATCTTTATTATCATCCAATGCACCGAGTGTTCTACAAGATGTTAACTTAAAAAAAAAAAAAAATGCATGCATGCTCCAAACATGATTTCTAACTGCAATGATTATTAATTCTCTTCATATTTTTCTTTTTAGAGGGATGCAATTTTAATCTAAATTATTTAAATGCAGTGATTATGTGAATGCTAATGTAGCGTGCATTGATGATCTAACATGAAATCCTAGATGACATGCATACTATGATGCAGGCAACATGCAATTCTAATAATATAGAATAGGATCTATTATAGAGTAACCCTAATATCTATACTAGGTATGAGATTTTTGTGTCTTTTGGAAATGAATTTCTATGTCAGCTCAAACGTCTTATTGTATTTGAAATTTAGGTAAAAACTAAGCAACTAGGGATATTTTTTTAATTACTTTTACTCTTAAGAGAATCTTCCATTCACCTTGTTTGGGGATCTTCGATTCTATACTCATTCTTCAACCTCTCATGCTTGGGAGTCCTCCGTCTCTCGTGATCGGGGAGCTTGTGCTCAAGACACTCGGCTTGAGACACTCAAACAGCTCTCTTGGGAGTTTTCTATCTCTCAATTATCATGAGAACTTTTGAATGGAGGGTCAACGAGGGCGGCTTTAGGACTCAAAATAAAAGTTAGTGATTTTTTATGGGACAAAAAAGTTTAGGGTAGAATTGAAATTACTTCTAAAGTTGAAGTTTTTTATGGGATAAAAAAAATTTAGAAAGTAGACCTAAAATTAGAGGTTTTTGAGGATATTAGGGCTAAAAAAAATTAGTCTGATTTTGTACAATGATTTTTTCCCCCATCAAGAGATCTCAAACACTTGTCCAGTAATGGTATACTTTTGCCGGTACACATTTATTTTGTCGTACACTTTCCAAATTGGGGTAAGTAAACAACTTTTAAATCGCTTTCATACTTGCGGTACGCTTCGTTGTCTTTTTCCACGACAGCATGATAAAACCAAGGCAGCTAGTTGCCTTTTCTTTTATTTCATTTGGTTCTACCGATAGAATTCAACCTCTGCTGAAGACAGGGATGACGTGAGCAGATTTGTATTACTTGCCTTCGAAGTGCGTCGTCATAAAACAAATCAACAATGAGAGGCCGCAGCACAATACGTTCACGTTTCCTAATTGATAAAATTGTATGAGAGCCTGTCTTTGTTGTTTAGGAAATTGCCTCGTGTGAACTTCGCTTACAAGATTTAGCTGCCATCTAAACCTAGTTTCATGATGTTTTTTCATGCAATGCAGTTTCAGTCATGCACCGATAAATGTGTGAATTTAGCTAACTCCTTTTATAGGGAAAAGAATGTGGTCTTTCCAACCTAATTGTTGGCTTATGAGTAGCTCGAGATTGAAAAATTAGTTGTAAGTAGAATACTAGCTAGGCATGACAACGTTGCAGACCATTAATTTATGTGGCTCAGTAATTGACTTACCCTAAAGGCAAATTGGTACAAATTAAATTATGTTAAATTAGAATTAGAGATGGACATAGGCCGTAGATCACAATTCTTTTGCCCACGCCATAAGGTGCTGAAATTTCCACTCCCACCTAGCGCCCAATGCGAGGCATAGCGGCGGCCCTAGTTTCCATCCCCGCAGGGCAAAACGGGGGACTTCATCCATCAGCTGGACAAAATAAAATTCTCCCTTAAGAATGCCTATATCTTGGGGAATTGAAAACAATAGTCATTTATTCTTTATGAAGGTACTGTTCCCACAGGATGATAGTGAAGAGAAATCTGAAAGAGATGAAAATCGGAGGTACGATGGCAAGGTCTCGCTTGGAAATGATAAAGCAGAGAGAGAGTGAGAGAGAGAGAGAGAGAGAGGTGGTGGACGGTGACATGGCGACTGGTCAGAGCAAAACTTTCGCCCAGATTCCCCACCAGTCGCTCTACAGGGCTTAGGAGATCCTTGGGCAATGTGTATGACTGATGAAAATAAAGAAAAACACAGGTTATGATACGGGTTCTTTGACCTACACACTTGTTAATATATTCAATCGTTTCTTGAGACTGATTAAAGGTTCCGCCTTCAGACTCGATACATATTTGGGATTGGTTTTGGTACAGAAGTATTCTTGCCAGACGGATTTGAGATGAGGGTAGCTAGCTTCTGTGGGGCCCAGCTAACATGTCACATTTTTTTTTTTTTTTTAAGAAAGGTCAAAAAGCAAAAGAAGAAAAGGAGGGTGCTGCTCGTTCGTGTGAGAGTGAAAAAAAGAAGAAGAGAGGAGAGAGAGTTCTTGCCGTGATAGAATGGGGAAAAGAAGAAAAAGGGGGTGCGGTCTGGCTGCCCTGATTCGAAGGCCAAAAGTTGTCTGAATTGGCTGAGTCAAATTTCAGTACATCATTCGTAAAATTGAGGACCATGAGTTGATCAGTTTCGTGCGTTAAAAACTTTCTCCAAATCGTGTCTCGTTTTCTCCCATCTCAATTACGGTTCTTGCTCTATATGTGTTAATCCATCATTGTGGTGATGAAATATTGTTGTATTGTTGATACTTAGCCTCTACTATTTAATTAGAGAAGAACTTTTGTGCATCCTTCTATTTCTTGGTAATTAATGAAAGATTTTGGGCGATTCGTGGTTTTTTTTTTTTGCATTGGGTATTTCACATAAAATCTTGGTGGTGGTATTGTCATTGTCTCCTTATCATTTCAACATTATATTTACTTATTTTGAGACTGTGTGACGAAATATATTACTAGTTGTTGATGGGGTTAAGTCGATTCTTGATCGGTTTAATTTTGAGGAAGAAATTGATCTTGAATTGAGTTAGATATTGTTAAATTGTTGTACGTTCTCCCCAACACCAACCAAACCAATCTCGCTTCCACTAAACTCCAAAATAGAATATTTACTTATGGATCATAATTTCAAAAGGTGCGGTGAAGATGATGCATGACAAAAACTCCAAAAGTTTCACATTGATTACAAGCCACATGTTTTGCATAACTAAGGTTTGCATGGGCTGGCTACTTACATTTGTCGGGACTCTGAAAAATCGTCTGTTGAAATTACGGAATTCATTGGAAGTAGGAAAGTGGTAAACATGAAAGTCTTCATCATGCCCTAGGACAGACGTGTCTGTTTATGTTCTTGATTATTTCCATCCGTGGTCAAACCTAAGCTGTCGTTTCAAAATTTCTGAATATTTTCAGGAAAAGGATGGTCCAATGAACGTTTGTTTGTGTCCTGGAAATTAAACGCACGTGTTCGAAAAGTAGCAAAGAGAGTAATATAGTAATGTCGTTCCAGCTTTGCACGTTGACCACATCCTGGAGTACAAGCGTGTTGAAGGATTGGGATAGTCAATCTTTCAGAATTTGGAGCCATCATCAGATGGGAAGTTTCCTATTGTATGTGGTGTGTTTCATGACTAGTGGAGAAGATGTATTATTTAACCTCACTACTGACAAAGGCGCAATGTATCTTGGGTGTAAGACGCACTGCAACGATAGTCTATTGCAACATTTTGTCTTTTGCTAGGTCTCTGATCAATCATAAATCAGCGTTGGCAATTGCATCTAGGTTGTACTTATCTGAGTGAGGTAATGCAACACTTAATTAACCTCAAAGCACACATGTTCCTACTTTTTATACGCTTCCCACAGTCCAATCATCGTCCAGATGCACTTTGTTTAATACTTGCACCACAACCCCATGATATATCACATATCGCCCCCCGGATCCATAACTTGCAGCGTTTTACTTTGGAAGACTCGACCAATGCAGTATAAAATCATATTTTTTTTGGGCAGAACATTGATACAAATGAAAGTTTGGTGCATTTAGGGAATGAAATTTAAGGATAATGACATGAACATAAATCATTCCAAACTACATTGATCAATAGTTGACATTAGTTAACTGGATATTTTCGTCCCTGACTCGTTGAAACGTTAGAAAGCTGAAGATCCTCTACAAAGTTATATAGCACTCTGCAGGTATTACTTTGCACGATGTGCTATTGACTTCGCTGCAAGCTTTCCATCTAGTTCATTTAATTAATCTTTTTTTAAAATCATTATTGGCCTCCCCCACCGAAAAAGTTCTTTGTCACCACATAAAGAATGGCAAACTTTCGTCTAATTTCAAACTTGCTGAATCGGTGTTGGGTCGCCTTTTCTCATCAATTTTCAATCGTTTGTGGAATTTATTATCAGCCGCTGATCTCACCAATGACATAGGCAACTTTACTTCACTTGCCAAAATCAACATAGATCTGTTTCAGACTAGGGATACTCTCTTATACATGGATTGAGACGACTAAACTATGCTCCCCATTCATTGCATGCGCAAAAGATGTATATATTTATTTTTATTTTTATTTTTTACTTTTCTGAAATTATAATAGTACCTTTCATTTTAAATTCTTTAAGGGAAAGTAAATGAAATAAGAAAAAGTATGTTCCAT
The DNA here is from genome assembly GCA_016097605.1 of Eucalyptus guilfoylei. NCBI lineage: Eukaryota > Viridiplantae > Streptophyta > Magnoliopsida > Myrtales > Myrtaceae > Eucalyptus > Eucalyptus guilfoylei. The sequence goes on from CM027863.1 coordinate 10,700,799, forward strand.
TAAGTTCAAGGAAACACGCTCTTTTGTTTCTGGAGAGAAAAAAAATTCATTCAACATATGACATGCTAAAACTTTTGGAAAAGTTACAAAAAAAGTCCTAAACCTATTATAATTGTGACAATTTAGTTCTAAATCATTTTTTTTTGGTCAATTCAGTCCATTTGGCTAATTTTAGCTGGCTGGCATTGATGTGAATGCTGGCTTTTTGGCTGACACTAATGTGAATAATCTTTAATAATATTTTATTATTTTTCCTTTTTCTTGTTGTTATTCCTCTTCTTCCTCCTTTTTCTTTTTTCCCTCACAATGGTCGGCAAGGTTGGGCGACGGCCATGAAACTCTCGTCGGCCGCTGGTGAGGGTTGCGGCCCACACCCAACCTCCCCATGGCTTGAAGGTGGCCTCGCCCTCAGCTGGCAAGGCCATAGTTGCCTTTGACCGAGCCTTGGGCAAGGCCTGGGGACCATCACCCTTGCAGGCTACTATGGGGAAAAGAAAAGGAAAATGAGAAAGAAGAGGAAAAAGAAAAATAAAAGGAAAAATAAAATAAATTAGAAAAAAAATATTGTTAACAATGATTAATGTTAGCATTGCCCAGTATTAGCCGACGTCCATGTCAACACTGGTTGGCCAAAATTGACCGAATGAATTGAGTTGGCATAATTGCAGAAGGTTTAGGACTAAATTGGCAAAAAAAAAGGAAAAATAAAATAAAATTAGAAAAAAAATATTGTTAACAATTATCCACGTTAGCATTGCCTAGTATTAGCCGACGTCCATGTCAACACTGGTCGGCCAAAATTGAGTGAATGAATTGAGTTGGCAAAATTGCATAATGTTTAAAACTAAATTGGCAAAAAAAAATGTTTATGATTGAATTAACATAATTGCAATAGGTTTATTACTTTTCTAGTAATTTTTCATAAAAATTTTAGAGCAATGAATTGTCCTAATTATGTAAAGGGCTTTCCCGCATATAGTTGTAGCTTGAGTATGTCTCTTATAGAAAGTGACAATTTATACTTGTATGTCCAATAGTGGGGTGTCGCGACCTAAATTTCGGGTGCACCACCTAGGTTTAGGCTAATAGACTACTAAGTCTCTAAACTTAGCTCGGGTTCTCCTAATCCCATACCAATTCGCGACTTAAGATTCAAGTATTTAACATGCAAAAGATTATTAACTATGAGTTGCCACTAATCAGTTTAGTGTAGGTTGATTAGACACCTAAGTAAAATAATGGGAGAATTATTTTACTCATACAAACCAGAGACTAAGGGTACGGGGATTTGGTTACACTAGATTTTTCTAATGCCCTTTTGGTACTAATTCTTTTTTAATTTTCAAAAATGTTTTTGCAGGCAGCTTGGATTTATTTTAACCTAAATTACTATCATGCAAAAAGGTGATCACACGGGTGCTCAATCATTATTAAGCACTCAACAAATCAAATAAATTGCATCGAAATAATTAAATGCACAAAGCAAGCAATTTTTTTTTTTTTTTTGGGTTTTCTTGAAATTAGGAATTTTTTTATTATAAAATATGCATTTTAACTACATGACCTAATTTTGCTAAAAATTAAATGATCCTATTATGCAAACTAGTTAATATGCACCTCATGATCTAACTTTACTATTAAATAAATTCTAATTAAATGATCCTATTATGCAAACTAGTTAATATGCACCTCAAGATCTAACTTTACTATTAAATAAACTCCAATTAAATGATCCTATTATGCAAACTAGTGAATATGCACCTAATATTTTTATATTTTTTTAATAGAAATCCGGAATTAATAAAAACCCTAATTAAATTATTTAAAGTGAACAATTTTCTAATTTATTTTAGGGATTAATTTCACTTAAACTCTATCCTACATTAGAAAATTATATATATATATATATATATTTAAAAAAATGATTATTAAAATATGCAACTTTAATACTCTATTTTGTAAAAAAAGGTTATTTAGGTCTAAACCTAACCTATTTCTAAGAAAGATATCTAAAAATGCAATCCTAAAATATAATCTTAAAAAAATCTAATTTACTAAACCTAAATGTCTGATTTACTGAACCTATATGCTCATGCAAGATTTTGATTTTTTGATTTTTATGTTTTTTTTTAGTTTTTTTTTAGACAAGTAATTATATCTAAACAATCAAGGTATTCACCAAATAAGAATTAAAATAACTGAAAAAATAATCCATCGTCTCACGGATTAAATTAACAGTTATTTTAACCCTAAACGGCATAACATATAAAAAGGTTCAAAATAATTAAAAATTTCATCCGAAGTCTTACGGATCAAATTAATAATTATAATGATTTAACATTCAAAACACTATCAAAAATGCCTAAAATTAATATAATTAAAAAAATGATCCGACATCTTACGGATCAAATTAATAATAATAATAATTTTAAGCAAAACCTTATGGATAATGCCTACAATATTTACAAAATGAAAATCACCTTCCTATACAATAATATTAAGACTTAAAAAAGGTAAATAAAACAACATATAATAAAGGAAATTTTTTTTTTTAAAAACTACTAATGGGTTAGAAAATAGGACAGTGGGCGACGCCGGTGGTGGCCGACTGGCGTCGGAGCTCCGGCGAGGGGACCGGTGGAGGTGTGACGTCTGGCGCGGCTGGCGGAAGGCAACGGTGAGGCTAGGCAGAGGCGCAGCGTCAAAGGAGGCAGGAACACGATCGTCGGACGCGGGCTGCTGGCTTCGGGCGTTGGATTGTGGGTGCGAGGAACAGCGGACCGGCAGCAGGAGCAAACGTTGGGGCGGAGGGGCAAAACAGCAGGGCGAAGTCACGGTCGGCTTCGGCTCCGAGCAAGACGGAACAGTGTAGGAGCGGCTCAAGCGTCAAATCGCGCGGGTGAGAAGAAGTTGGCGGTCGGTTGCAGACACAGGCAGCGAACGTGGAGTCGGCGACCGGGGGCCACGAGCAGCGAATGTGGAAGGCAGAGGTCGCAGCTCTGGCGTCAGGTCACGCCGCGGAACAGGAGCGGCAGTGCTGGTGCAGTGGATGGCGGAGTGCTTCGCCGATTAATACGGTGGCGCGGTGGTGCGCCGGATCGAGGCTTGAACAACAGGCATCGGTTTCTTCCTTGTTCTTCTATTTTCGCTGACTTTCTCTCTCTTTCCCTTACACGTCTCACTCACCTGTCTCTCTCTCTGTTGCTGTGCTTTGCTGCACTTTTCAGCAGAAGAAAAAGTGCTACTTTGTTGATTTCGAAACCAGGAAAAGAACTTCTCTCTTTTCCCTTTTTTTTTTTTTTTCTATTTTCTCTTCCTCGAACATTAGAGAAATTCCCCCCCCCCCTTCTTTTCACGTCTCGCACTCTCTATTTATAAAGGGAAGACTTGAGTTTGTTTCTGTAGGTAGAGATTTTCACTCAACTTCTCAACAAAAAAGCGGCTCCAAAATTACACGGCTGTTGAATTTTTGAATTCAAATTTTTTTCAAAATTTCCCTCTATAATCAAAGATTATCTTTTATTTCTAAAAACCAAATTTGAATTAGGTGTCAACAGCTGCCCCTCTTTGAAGGGAAGCTCGTAGAGGTTTCTTTCAAAGATAAATGACACCTAAATTTAAATCATGCTAAATGAATATGAATATGCAAATGTTAATTGTAATGACTTTTTTTTTTTAAGGAAATGAACTCAAATAAATTTAATTTCTTTTGAAATGCAAGGTTATGCAATAAATAATGCAATGTAAATGCAATGATTTGGTCAGGAACATAGATTTCAATGTGTCTATGCCCAATGAAATGCAAATGCAAAGAAGAACACATACCTGTCGTACTTGTCTGGGGATTTAGAAGAGTGCTATTAGGTGTGAAATGATTCCTATGAAACCTGACAAATATTTGGAACTCCCTTCAAATAATTGAAAGGCTCAAAGTCTTCAAGGATCTGGAACTCTCATCAGATTCTAAGCACCTGGAAATTACATCAAGTACTTGAAATTTCAAAGATCTGATTCTTATGTCAGACATTTGAAAATATTTATTAAACATCTGGAAATCACATCAGATGTTTGAAAAGACAAACACTTGGAAGTCACATCAAGCGCTTAAAGGTTCAAATATCTAGAATTCACACTAGACATTTGAAAACATTTTATAAATGGGTACTTGGAATTCTCATCAAGTATTCAAAGATGACTGAATAAACTCAGGGCTTCAAAGACAAATCTTTTGGTCTTTGAGGAAAAATTCATTTCATTTTTTTAGAAAAATTCAATGAAGGTCCATGTATGATGACTTTATCAAGCTTCCACCAGAAAAATTATCATTAGGACAATTTTCACTTATAGTGTGAATCTCTTGAACATGCTAAATGAGACACTTTTGGTGTGAAAAGGCTTTTCACTCACTCTCATTTAGGAGGGGTTATTTGTCCCGACCATTGATGCGGGAATATATCACTCAATCTTATCATCAACATGTTGACAAGAGTTCGAATTTTCTTGCAAGCAGTATGACCTTACCAATCTGAGAGGTCTTTGACAGGTACTATAATGTGGGCTTGGTCAATGGCTTAACAAAAGGACTCTTTTAGTCAAAGCAATTGAAAAAAAAAAAATTCTGTAATCATCTTCGGGTTTACAAGTCAAGAACCCTGCAAAATGAAAAAGAAATAATCTTGCTCGCACTTCTTCGAGCAATGCTTAAAACACGTGAACTCCCATGTTAATTAAAGTGCCCTAATCTGAAGAGACTTTATAAGGGATGTAACATAGGTTGGGCTCATGGGTTGAGAAAAGAAAGGATCATTAGGCTCAAAATGTGTGTAAAGGGTGAGAGTTGGTGATCATCTTGGCATTGCCACCAATTTTTATTTTTTTTTTACTTCGGATTGCCTTCTTGATAGACTTCCTTGTTGGCTCAAGAGTTTATCACTTGACGCCAATGGTTATTCCACTGGGGATCTTTTCTTGACATTCTTTTGAAGTCATTTTCTTTGATGATGGGCATCGGCCATGCTTTTATCAGGCACACCACTTTTTTTATGCCCCCCAATTCATTAGTCATTTCTCTCTTCTTTTCACGAGCATTGGCCTTGCTTTTACTAGGCACACTACTTTTTCATGCCCCCTTAGTTCTATTTTGATTTCAATTCTTGCGCATAGTGCATGCATCAAGGAATTATACTTTAAATGACACTCGAACTTTCAAGGGTCTTCGTCTGTCTCTTGCCTTGCCCCAATGTGGGGGATGATCATCAACTGAGCTTAAAAGAAATGAAGTTGCAGGCTCAAGTAGGCTGTGCAAAGGATATAAGTATGTGGGATAGAGAAAGAAATGCTCTTCGTCATCTTAAGGCACTTAAATTACCACATGAATTCAATGTAATAGCATGACTTGAAAATTGATGCAAGTGTGAGTAAGAAAATTTCTATTCATTTTATTTTCCTCCAACGTCGACTTACCTCCATTTGCCCCGATGTGGGGTGGTCCTTGACAGGGGTAGTATGAAAGAAATTCTTCAAGTATTTAGGCTCAAAAAAGGGTTAAACAAGCTTTACCAAAAAAAATAAAATAATATACTTTACCAAAAAAAAAAAGGGTTAAACAAGGGTTCACTAATAGAGAAATGAACTGCCCCTCTTCATTTTAGTTGTCGTACTTTTTGCAAGAAAACTCTTCACCTTGAAACACAAACTGCTTCCATACTCACCTCGCAATGTATAGACAAAGGACTGTGTATGGGATAAGGCTTGCCTTTCACGCCTCATTTAGCCTGTTCAAGTAACTCGACATCCTTCACTGAATTATCCATTTTGATAAATTTCAAGTGGAATTGGTAAATTGCACAATATCATGTGAAAGCATTCTATAATGATAAAGAGGCTATGCTCTATTCCTACATCTCGGATCCTAAAGTCAAAACTATTAGGTGTCCATGTCTTGCCCTCTCTTTGTAAGGGAGTTCATAGAGGTTCCTTGCAAAGATAGAAGACACTGTCGTTCACATCCATTCTTTGCCCTTGCAAAAATAAAACATGCATCATTATACACTAGAGATTTGATCAACTTTGAGTGAGGGAAAGGCTTTTATGAGCCTTTTTTATTCATGGATAGTATTTCTTTACAGCATCAGAGTTTACAAGATTCGTGAATTCACGCCCATCCATTTCTGCTAAGATTAAAGCACCTCCAGGAAATACTTTCTTCACGATGTATGGCCCACGGTAATTTGGAGTGAACTCGCCGCGAGGATCAAGGTTAATTAGCAGCATCTTGCGTAGCACCAAATCATGGACCTTGAAATGTCTTGGGCGAACCTTTGGATTGAAAGACTTGGCCGCTCGCTGTTGATAACACTGACCATGACATACGGCCTTCAATTGCTTTTCATCAATCATATTGAGTTGGTCATACCTCTGTTGTGCCCATTCAGCTTCCGTCAGCTTAGACTGAGACAATACTCTTAGGGAATGGATTTCTACTTCAACTGGCAGGACTGCTTCCATGCCATACACCAGAGAAAAAGGAGTTGCCCCAGTAGAGGTGCGAATTGAAGTCCTATACTCCATCACAGCGTAAGGAAGCCTTTCATGCCAGTCACAATATTTATCAACTGTCTTCGCCAGAATTTTCTTGATGTTCTTATTCGCTGCTTCAACAGCACCATTCATCTGGGGGCGATAAGGCGATGAATTCAAATGGCGAATTTTAAACTCCTTGAACAAATCATTAACAAACTTGTTGTTTAGGTTCGTCCTGTTATCTGTGATGATAGCTTCAAGCACGCCATAACGGGCAATAATATCACGTCGCACAAACTTCACGACATTCTTTGCCGTAACAACTGCATATGATGCTGCCTCTATCCATTTTGTGAAATAATCGATGGCGACAAGGATGAAATAGTGACCATTCGAGGCTTTTGGGTTGATTGGGCCGATTACATCGATGCCCCACATTGAAAAAGGCCATGGTTCCGACAATTGATGCAACTTATTTGGAGGAACATTTATCTTGTCTCCATAAATCTGACAACGGTGGCAACTTCGGACATGTTGAATGCAATCACTTTCCAAGGTCAGCCGGAAGTAACCTAATCTCATAATTTTCTTTGCTAACATGTGGCTGCTCATGTGAGGACCACACACTCCTTCATGTATTTCCTCCATCAACTGAGTGGCTTCCTTAGTATTGATGCATCTAAGTAGGACGGAGTCGAAGGACCATTTGTATAATGTATCCCCACTAATAAAGAACTTGGAGGCGAGTTTCATAAGATGCTTTCGATCAACTGGATTGCTACCTTTTGGGAACTCTCGCCTTTGAATGTAGGTCATGATGTCATGGTACCATGGTTTTCCATCCAGTTCTTCTGTCACTAACATGCAATAGGCTGGCTTCGCAAGCACTTCAATCTTTAAAGGTTTAATTTCTAATCCTTCCGTAACTGTGAGCATAGATGACAACGTTGCAAGTGCATCTGCAAACTGATTATGAGACCTTGACAAACACTCGAATGATATTTCGTCAAACTCCTTTATAAGGTCTTCCAGATAATCATGGTAAGGGACTAGTTTGGCATCTCTAGTCCTCCATCAATAGTCTAAAGGATAATAAGTGCGGAATCACCGAACACCTTTAACCTGCTAACCACCATTTCAATGGCCGCCTGCAGGTCGAGAATGCACGCTTCATATTCAGCTATGTTGTTGGTGCAAGGAAATACCAACTTTGCAGCTACAGGATAGTGTTGACCATCGGGAGAAATTAAAATTGCACCAATACCAAACCTGGATAGGTTAACTACACCGTCGAAGAACATGGTCCACGACTCCTTTTCCATTGTCAAAATGCGATCATCCAGGGAATCATATTCGTCTTCATCCTGCATCCTCATAGTGCCATTTGCTAACATGTCCGCAATTACTCGACCTTTAACTGATTTTTTTGGTACACTTTGCACATCAAACTCGGAAATCAGGATTTGCCATTTCGCTAATTTCCCCACCAGAGACGGTTGTTCTAACAAGTACTTGATGGGGTCATTCTCACAGACTAGAAATGTCTGGTAATGCAAAGTGTATTGCCGTAGTCTGTGTAAAACCCATACTAAAGCGGCACACGACTTCTCAACATTAGAGTAGTTCATTTCTATTGTTGAGAACTTCTTGCTTAAGTAGTAAATGACACTTTCTTCCCATCTATCGATCTATTTTGAGTGAGCATTGTTCCAAACGACTCTCTATTAATTGTGAGATAGAGAATCAAAGGTTGCCCTCGTGTAGGAGGAACGAGTATTGGTGGATTCATCAAGTATCGCTTCAACTCTTAAAATGCTTCCTAGCATTCATCATCCTCTTGAAGAAAGGCTTGGCAGTTTCAGAGAATTGGGAGATGAATCGAGCTATATAATTCAATCTCCCTAACAGGCTTCGAACTTCTTTCACCGTGGTTGGAGGGCACAAATCACAAATTGCTTTGGCTTTTGAGGGATCAATCTTGATACCCCTACCACTGTCTATGAAACCCAATAGTTTGCCAGAAGTTGCTCCAAACACACACTTTGCTAGATTAAGACGTAACTTAAACTCACGAAGTCATTCAAATAACTTCTTTAAGGTTTTAATGTGATCTTCCCCTTGTCGGGTTTTGGCAATCATATCATCAACATATGTTTCTATCTCTTTGTGCATCATATCATGGAAAAGTGTTACCATGGCCCGTTGATATGTTGCCCCAGCATTCTTAAGACCAAAAGGCATGACCCTATAGCAAAAAGTTCCCCATGGGGTGATGAATGCCGTTTTCTCTTTGTCTTTTGCATTCATCATGATCTGGTTATATCCTGAAAATCCTTCCATAAAAGAAAAGAGCTCAAAGCCAGTAGTACTATCCATGAGAACATCAATGTGAGGCAGCGGAAAATCATCTTTGGGGCTGGCTTTGTTCAAGTCTCTATAGTCGACGCAAACTCTAATGCGACCATCTTTTTTCAGCACTGGCACAATGTTTGCTATCCACTTGGGATATTGTGATACCTCGATGAATTTCACGTCAAGGAGTTTCATGACTTCTTCCTTTATTTTCTTGGAAAGTTCTAGCTTAATTCTCCGTAATTTTTGCTTCTTGGGAGGTACGTCGAGATTAGTTGGGAGACGATGTTCAACAATGGATGGATCTAGACCTGGCATATCAGCATAAGACCAGGTGAAGACATCCTGGTATTCCTTCAGCAACTTGGTCAAACGTTGAGCTTCGGATTTGGTCAAGTCTGCCCCAATTTTGACCTCCTTGGTGTCTTCTGTGTCACTAAGATTTATGGTGACAGTCTATCCAGTGGTGATTGGCTTTGAATTTTTTTGTTGCTCCCAACTACGTTGAATATCCATTGAATCATCTTGCTCCTCATAATTTGGACTTAATACTTCATCTTCATTAAAGCAAATGTGCACAGGGTTGCACCTGAAACATAAAGTAGATGATTAAAAGAAACAAACAGGGTAAATTAGATGCATGCTGGAAAATAATTTTAAAATAATAATAATAATAATAATAATAATAATAATAATAATAATAATAATACTAATAATAATAATAAATAAATAAATAATTAATTAATTAATTAAAATTAAAAAATTTGAAGGGAACATGAAGAAGCCCAGCCTTCAGAATTAGTTCCTTGCCGTTTTCTTTTGGTAGGATTTCATCATAGGGCTAGTTTGGTGTACTTCAACATGCCCTTAAAACATGAAAATCTTCATGTATTTTATTGGATGAAAAGCAAATTATATTATTGAAATGAGAGAAATCCTAGAAATGAAAATGCAAATATGCAAATACGGAAAGCAATAAAGACTCCTACGCAGAGGAGTGTGCAAATAATTAAAATTCTCCTACTCTCGAGCTTCGTCGATGGCAAACACTAAATTCTCTTCAAACAATTCAGTCATTCCTTCGAGTGCGTCATCTTTTCCAGTGGATCGAATGGTGTCTGCAACTAGCTTGTCTACCTCTACCCATCTGAGATCGATATCAGCACCTGGAGGCTTGGAGTATTGAACACATGTATCGATTGCCCCTTCTTCCTCATGCATCATCTTCGCAGGCCTAGGGAATGTGGACCTAATATGGGGTATAGTGAAACCAGTTCGTCCTCGTCCTCTTCCTCTACAGGATCGTCCACCTCTACCATGATAGCCCAATCCAATCGTATATGAAATTCGCCCGGCCTCAATAGGTTGGCGAGTGCCCTGACCATGTTGGCCTAAACCATTACCTGGGACAAAGCCACTCCTGACCATGATCTTGCCTACCATGATCGACGACCTTGATAATTTTGGAGTGCGTAGAGTAGTGCCTTGAGAAACGTGAATGGTCGAAACCAACTCAAATGCTTGAAAATTGGATTCTTCTTTACAATCTGGTTCAATATAAGGGATAGCCGTCTCGTGATAAATCTTGAATTCATCCTCTCCTCGGACTGTAATAAGCTTCCCTTTTGTCACAAACTTCACTTTCTGGTGAAGACTTGAAGAAACTGCCCCTGCTGCATGAATCCATGGCGATCTAACAAAAAGTTGAATGCTGTAGGTATGTCCAAGACTTGGAAAACTGCATTGAATAGCACCGGCCCTATTTGCAAGTCTAAATCAACTTCCCCAACTGCTTCTTTTTTAGTTCCGTCGAATGCTCGAACAGAGGTTTTAGCCACGCGAATTTTCCCAAAATTATACCCAAGACGCTTTAGAGTTGCTAAAGGGCATATGTTTAAAGCCGATCCATTATCAATGAGCACACGGGACACCAAGGTATTTTGACACTTGGCTGAGATATAAAGGGCTTTGCCGTGTCCTCTTCCTTCATCTGGGATTTCATCATCTGAGAAAGCAATCTAGTCGTTTAACAAAATGACCCCCACAAATTCCTCCAACTTCTCAGGTTCAATGGACTTTGGGACATGTACTTCATTAAGGACTTTCATCAAGGACTTTTGATGTTTTTCCGTTGTCAAAAGCAACTCTAATATGGAGACTTGTGCCGGCATTTTACGAAGTTGGTCCACTACGTTATACTCACTTGCCTTAATTACGGCTAAGAATTCTTTAGCCTCCTCATTAGTGACTAGCTTGATAAGTTGTGAGTTGGCCTGAGCGTAAGTGCATCCCGATCGGGTGACCACATCTATCTCCGCATCATAACACCATGGTACTGCGTTATCATTTGTGTATGCATAGTGTGGCACCCCTCGCCACGGCCCCCCGATCTGCTAGGGTCGCCACGGCTCGTTCACCTATCACTTGTCCAAATAACATTTCACTCTGATACCATTTCAGTTACAGTGGGTCCACACAACCTGGGGGTTTACATCCTTTAGATCGGTCCCAGCATAGTTCATATAACGGAAGCATACTTATCACTTCCCAAACCCGTACACAAACTAAATAATACGATGTAATACACACCAACTACAACTTTTCATATATATAAAAGCTAAAGCCGAATCACTTTTTATTTACATACTAAGATGGATTTCACAAGTCGGTGTAACAAAAGGGCCAAGACTATAACTAAGCTCGGCGATACTCAAAAGAAACCCGACTATACATCAGACGTGAACATCTATCCATCAGCTAGTGTCGGCCATCCCCAAAAAGTGTCAGCTCCCTCTAGTCACACACTCCATCACACCCAACCCGGTGCATCGGGTGGCAGCGGCGGCAGCATCCCTAGCATCACTCCACCACGCCGGACATGAACAGACAAAAACTCCTGGACAACCGGGCCATCAGCCAGCCCTACATCGTACATCACCAAGACACGAACTCGAACATACACCAGACCAGGTATACTAACATAGGAATGCTCCGTGCACTCCACCTCGACATCAGAGGACAGTCCATAATAAGTACCCCGCGTAACTGGGAGCAAAGGCATCTTTCTAATCTAAAATGTTAATCCCCAAAAGGGGTGAGTACAACCACTCAGCAGTAAAGATCCATCAAACTACATAATGCGACAAGCAAGACAATCAAGATATCACGAGTAAAACACATATCATTCATGCTATCAAGTATACATCACCATGCAGTCGTGCATGTATTACCATGCAGTCATGCATATCTTGCCATGCCATCGTGCATATACCACCATGCAGTTATGCATATCTCACCATGCCATCGTGCATATATCACCATGATTCATATCATCCATGCTATCAAGCATACCTCACCATGAGATCCATTCACGCCTTTATAATCGCATTTTCAATATCAAATAGCATCAATTTACTTTCATAAGCAGACCATGCATCATGCCATATGCATACACCCATGCACATGATTCAATTTCAATTCTTATCTTTCACAAGGATCTTATTATTTTTCATCCAGGGACCAATGTTTGCATCCCACAATTTATCGCTCTTATCCAGCCTGGCATCGCGAGGGCCTCCGACACACACCTCCGGGCATCCGGCACACACCTCTGGGCATCTCGCATCCCAATTAGCATCACGAGGAATCCCCCCGGCACAAAGCTCCAAGGCTTCCGGCACACACACTCCGGGCATCTTGAAACTCCCGAGGACATCCGGCACACACACTCCGGGCATCCCGACACTCCCGGGGCATCGTCGGCTCACACCTCCGACGGTCTCGTTATTATCACAATTCCTATTCACATATGCATCTCAATTTCAATATGGCATTCAATGCAACGATATCAAAGGTCTCAACTAGATTTCAATGTCATATAACATGCCAAATGTCACCACATATACAGCAAAATCAACAACACAAGACATTATATCACATGGAACAATTCACTTATTTTTGAAAAGAATGCAGCAATTTTCGGATAAAACATGATGTGTTCCCTTAGTTAAAACTCTAGGAAAATTAGTAAATGGTATTAATAAATTCTGAAAATTTGACACGTTATAGACGAGACCTAAAGGCAAATATTTCATGAAGAACACCATATCAAAAGAATCTCTCAAAAATCAGTACGATCCATGCATCACAGCTTCCAAAATTTCAACACTACAGTTTGCACAGTTTCAGAAATAATTTCAATTAAATACTCATACCAACTCCGAAAATTCTGAAATTTTGATATGTTATAGACAACATATAAAGGTAAAATTTCTATGAGAAATCGAAATCAAATTCGTTCCAGATTAATATCTATAGTCGATTTAACTCTCCCTATTCTCGGTACTGTTTTTCCAGATTAACTCCTTTCAAAGAAAATTCGTTTCACAGGTCTAAACATATCCATTTCTTCTCAATTTTCAGTATGTTATTCCTCATAATGTCATATACAACTTTCATTAAGGACACAAGATCCAATTTTGACTGGATGATTTTATTAAAATTCACAGAATCATGCTAGATCAATGTAACGTTTCCCAGATCCAGTTTCTTCAAAGAAAAATGATTTCGCCTACCTATACTTGTTCATTTTCTTTCAATTTTTGATATGTTATACTACAAGAAGTCGTCTACAACTTTCATGAAGAGATCGAAGTAATATTCCTACTAAAAAGTTGCATGCAGCTCATGAAATTATTAAAGGTCAGCACAATAAATTCCAGATCTAGTTTCTTCAAAGGAAAATCATTTTACCAACCAATACTCGCCCGTTTCGTCTCAAATTTTAGTATGTTAATCCTCAAGATTTCCTCTACAACTTTCATGGAGAGATCGAAGTGAGATTCCTACAATATAATCACATGCAACAAACGAAATCATAGAAGGTCGGTCTGTCCTTTAGAAAAACAGAACACTAGGCCAAACCTTTACTCCCCAAAGCTCCGAATTTCATCACTCCTAATACAACCAATGTTTTTCACCCTTCACAACACACAACACAGCAAGCAAAGGGTAGGTTTTTGGAGTGCGCCTGCTGCCGCCATCGACGCAGCCTAGCTTCGCCGTCAATCGAGCTGCGCTCGAAGCCTTCAATTCGCCGTTTTGCTTGCTGTGGTTGCATTGGACTTAAGGCAAGTGAAGTCCATTGATCTACATTATGCTTGTTGTGGTTGTGTGTGAAGTGAAGTAGATTTTGGAGATGCTTGAATTTTGATGCTGGATGTTGGAATTTCGAAAGGGGTAGAAGTGGTTCTTTAGGACTAGCAAACTGTTTTATGGAAAAACAGCTTGACCTTTGGCGATTCCGTGAATTTTATAAAATTATCCAGTTGCAATATGACTTCGTGTCCTTGATAAAAGTTGTAGATGACATCTTGAGGAGTAACATACTAAAATTTGAGAAGAAACATACAAGTATTGGTCGGTTAAACGATTTTTCTTTGAAAGTGTTAAATCTGGAAACGGTCACAGAGGGTTAGGGAGAGTTATAATGATTATAGATCTTGATCCATAATGAATAAGACTTTAATTTCTTCACGAGACTTTTACCTCTAGGTCTTTTCTATAACATATAAAAATTTCAAAATTTTTTGAATTCATTTAGGGATTTTATCGAAATTGTTGTTAAAATCGTGCAAAAGTGATGCTTGAAATTTTATGGCTGTGATGCATGGACCTTTGCGAGTTATATGAAATTTTCTTGACTTGCCGTCCTTCATAAAAAAAATTTCTCTGGGTCTTGTTTACAACATGTTAAATTTTTAGAATTTATTAAGATCGTTTACTAATGTTTCCAGAATTTCAATTAGTGGAGTGCATTCCGTTTTCATTCGAAAACTGTTTTATTTTAAGAACAAACGAATTACTTTATAAGTTGTAATGTTTTGAGTCGTTATTGGTACAATGGATGCGGCGACATTTAGCATATCATATGATATCGAAAATGAAATCGATGAGACTTTACAAATTCATTGAAACTTATGATTGTATTGCATCGAAGGTTATTTTAAAAGTGAGACATATATGTGTATATTGTGATGTTAATGATACCGTCGGACAGCTAAGTCAATGATGCCTCGGGAGTTTCGAGATGCCCGGAGCTGTGTGCCGGATGTCCTCGGGAGTTGCGAGATGCCCGGAGGTGTGTGCCGGATGCCTGGAGGTGTGTGCCGGAGGCCTCGCGATGCCAGGTTCGGTGCGAGAGATATGAGGGATGCAAACACTGGTCCCCGGGAGAAAAATGAGATCCTTTTGAAAATCAAAATGGGAAATGAATCATGCGCATGTGTGTGCATATGGCATGGGACATAAATTGTCTATGAACTTGAGTTGGCACTATTTGGCATTTGGAAATGTGGTTATTAAGGCATTGAATGGACCTCATGGAGATATATGCATGATTGCATGGATGATATGTGCATTTTACATGAAATCTTGGTTGTCTTGCTTGTTGCATTTTGTGGTTTGATGGATCTTTTACTGCTAAGTGGTGTACTCACCCCTTTTGGGGACTAACATTTCAGACTAGGAGTTATGTCTCTGTCACCAGTCGCCCTCGGTACTTTCTATGGCATACCGACCGACGTCGAGGTTGAGTGTATAGAGCATCATCACCTCGAGATACAGGGGTTAGTTTTTGTTCGTGTGCGGGTTTTGGTCTTGTACAACGTTGGTATACCCGCTGGCCCTGTCACTCAGGAGTTTTTGTCTGTGCATATCCACTGTGATGGGATTATGCTGGGGATGCTGCCGCCACCACTAGCTGATGGACCGGGTTGGGTGTGACTGAGTGCGATGGAGGGAGGATGAAGCTTCTTTTTGGACTGCCGACACTGGATGATGGACCAATGTATATGACTGCTGTGAAGTCGGGTACTCTTGGTTATAGCCGAGCTTAGTAAAGCCTTGGCCTTTTGATGTACCAACTCATGATGTCCACCAAAGTTATGTAAATAAAATTGTTCGGCTCTAACTTATATAAGATGTGTAGTTGGTGTGCATTGCATTATTTTGTTGGAGTATGGGATAGGGAGATTTTGAATATGCTTCCGCTATATGAACTGCGCTGGGACCGATTAAATGATAGAACCCCCAGGACTCATGGACTCACTATAATTCTATGGTATCAGAGTGACATATCATTAGAGCAAGTGAAATGTAAGCGAACTGTGGCGACCCTAACGGATCGGGGGTCGTTTCGAGGGTGCCACAGCTGGTTTTGGTATCAGAGCAATGGTTATATGTGGAGTGATAAGGAGCCTCATTTGGAAATTGAGGAACATGATGACAATGCACACCATGGGATACTAACTAGGATAGCTTACTAACTTTGAACAACGGGTGATGGGTATTCACTCATAGATTCCTAGAAATTATTATGAGTTGCTTTTAGGTGCCAGTAACATGTTTATGTTACTTATATATAGTTGTAGTAGCCTTTGAATGGAGACATTGAGTCACAGATTATTCCTGAGGCAAATGCTTGGAAACTGCAGGAAAGTCATGGTACTAGCTGGAAGTTCTCATCCATCGAGGGCTGAAGCCTCTGCTGCAAGGGCTGAACCCCGAATGGAAGACATCCTGCAAGCATTGGCCAATATAGGAAATATAATGGAAAGACAAGCGTAGCAACAACCCGGAGAGGAACGTCGCCCTCAAGGACTGGTGGAACAATTTCTGAAGTTGAAGCCACCTAAGTTTAATGGAACAGGAAGTCTTGAGGAGGCAGAACAATGGATAGATGGAATGGAACGAATTTTCCGGTTGTTGAACTGCATTGATGCTGAGAAAATAACTTTGGCAGAGTACCAGCTAGAGGGAAATGCAAAGTTTTGGTGGAGAGCTTCAAGAGACACGATCTTTCCACAAGGTACTGATATAAATTGGGACGAATTTGTTAGAGCTTTCAATAGAAAGCATTTTTCTGACTGTGCCAGGGATAAGAAGATCACTGAATTTGTTCATTTGGAACAAAGGGAGCTGACAGTAGACCAGTATGAGGCTAAATTTTCTGAATTATCTAGGTATGCTCCCAAGTTGATTGAGGATCGAGAGGAAAAAGATAAGAGATTCCTGAAGGGATTGAGGACTGATATCAGGAAACAACTGGTGCCTTTGAATATAAGAGAGTATAATGAAATTTATGAAAATGCACAATTGGTGGAACAGGAATTTGTGAGAGAGCAATAAGAGTCTAAGAGACAGTTGAATTTTAGTGATATCATAAGGGGTAAGAGACCCTATCCTAGTCAAGGTCAGACCTGGGAATCTAAGAAAAAGAGTAATGTTGGAAACTTTGGAAAAGCCCGGGATGGCCTGAATTTAGGAAAAGTACACTATCAAGATAATGCTTGTCGAAGATGCGATGGGCAACATGGCCCAGGACCTTGCAATGGACGGCTGAAATGTTATGGTTGTGGACAGGTAGGTCACCTCAAAAGAGACTGTCCACAAGAGGGGTCGCAGCCGAATGTCAATCCGATGTGACGAGTACAACAACGTACTGTTGGACCATATCCATAAAGGAATCCACAGAGACCACCAGCACAAGGAAGGGTGTATGCGGTCACCCAAAAAGGAAGCGGAAGCTTCCAAAAACGTTATCTCAGGTACGATTTTCATAAATGGCAAGAAGGCATATGCATTGTTTGACACGGGTGCTACACATTCATTTGTATCTGAAAGATATAGGCAGTTAAGTAAAAATAGAAACTACATCTCTTGAAACACCTCTTTGTGTTGCAACGCCTTTAAAGAATATGATATTGTCTACAATGGTATGTGCAAAATGCAAGATAACTATAGAAGGACGGGATATGGACATAGATCTAGTCGTGATGGCTATGTATGACTTTGATGTTATCATAGGAATGGACTGGCTCCATAAGTATCGAGCTAAGGTGGATTGCTATAGAAAAGTGATCCAGTTCATGTTACCTGACCAGTCTAGTTTTGAATCTTTCAGAGGTCAGACAAACCCCTCTATAGCCATTATTTCGATGGTAGAAGCTC
Organism: Eucalyptus guilfoylei; assembly: GCA_016097605.1. Lineage (NCBI taxonomy): Eukaryota > Viridiplantae > Streptophyta > Magnoliopsida > Myrtales > Myrtaceae > Eucalyptus > Eucalyptus guilfoylei. The sequence continues at coordinate 10,718,682 of CM027863.1, forward strand.
ATGAACTACTTGACGAAGCATGTCAAGGATACTTAGCAATAGTAAGAGATCTTACTAAGAAGGACACTAAAATCGATGAGATTCGAATAGTCGGGGAATTTCAGGATGTGTTTCCTGAGGAGTTGCCTGGATTACCACCGGAACGAGAGATTGAGTTTGAAATTGAACTAATGCCTGAAACAGGACCAATATCGAAAGCCCCGTATAGAATGGCCTTGATGGAACTGAAGGAATTGAAGGTGCAGCTACAAGAGTTGCTTGATAAGGGATTTATTAGACTAAGTGCTTCACCCTGGGGTGCACCAATCCTATTTGTGAAAAAGAAAGACGGGTCGATGCGTTTATGTATTGACTATAGACTGTTGAACCAGGTGACTGTAAAGAATAAGTATCCCTTGCCTAGAATTGATGATTTATTTGATCAATTGCAAGGAAGTTCAGTCTTTTCTAAAATTGACTTAAGGTCAGGGTACCATCAGTTAAGGATAAAGAAAGAAGACATTCCTAAGACTGCATTTAGGACTCATTATGGACATTATGAGTTCCTAGTTATGCCTTTTGGATTAACAAATGCACCAGCCGCATTCATGGATTTAATGAACAAGATATTTAAGCCTTATCTGGATCAGTTTGTAATTGTCTTCATTGATGATATCCTGATATATTCTAAAGGACCTGAAGAACATGAACGACACCTGAGGATAGCATTGCAAACACTAAGAGATCATAAGTTATGCGCCAAATTCAGTAAGTGTGAATTCTGGCTAGACCAAATAACATTTTTAGGACACGTGGTGTCGAGAAATGGAATTGCAGTAGACCCTGCAAAGGTTGAGATGGTAGTGAATTGGCCGAGACCGACGACACCAACTGAAATACGGAGTTTCTTGGGACTGGCTGGCTATTATAGGAGGTTTATTGAAGGATTCTCACGATTGGCAGGCCCTTTAATGAAATTGACTCGGAAAAATGTGAGATTTGAATGGAGTGGAGAATGTGAAAGAAGTTTTCAGGAACTTAAAAGGAAGTTAACTACAGCTCTAATTCTAACTATACCATCTGGATCTGATGGATTCACGGTGTATAGTGATGTATCTCATAAAGGACTGGGATGTGTTTTGATGCAGCATGGCAAGGTCATAGCCTATGCACCGAGGCAGTTGAAACCTCATGAGTTAAATTACCCAACCCATGATTTAGAATTGGCAGCTATAGTATTTGCTTTGAAAATATGGAGACATTATCTGTATGGAGAGAAGTTTGAAATCTATACAGATCATAAGAGCTTGAAGTATTTGTTTTCGCAAAAAGAGCTAAACATGAGACAGAGAAGGTGGATGGAATTATTAAAAGATTATGACTGTGAAATACGGTACCACCTAGGAAAGGCAAATAAGGTGACAGATGCCCTTAGTTGAAAGTCGGCTATGGACATGGCTAGTCTAAGGATAACATAATGGAATCTATTAAAGTCAGTAGTAGATTTAGAATTCAAGTTGGAAATAGACCACCTTACCGGTATGCTCACTGCATTAAGGATTGAGCCCGAAGTTATTCAGAAAGTTAAGATTCTACAGGAATCTGATCCAGATAATGTGAAGTTACGAAATGCTGTGTCTTTAGGGAAAAGACTAGAGTTTCAAGTCTCTAAGGATGGAGTAATAAGATGCTAAGGATGGGGCTCTGTGTTCCTGATAATGAAGAAGTGAGGAGGGAAATCCTATCGGAAGCACATAGGAGTAATTATAGTATTCATCTGGGTAGCACAAAAATGTATAGAAGTTTACACTAGCAATTTTGGTGGAATGGCATGAAGGCAGATGTAGCTAAACATGTTTCTCAGTGTTTAACATGCCAGCAAGTGAAAGCGGAACACCGCAAACCCGCAGGACTATTGAGACCATTGGATATACCAGAATGGAAGTGGGAGCATGTGACGATGGACTTCGTGCAAGGACTACCAAGGACATCAAGTGGTCATGACTCGATTTGGGTGATAGTAGATCACTTGAGTAAGTCTGCCCATTTCCTAGCGGTCCGCGTAGACTACCCAATGGATAAACTTGCTGAGATATATATAAGCCAGGTACTATGCTTGCATGGTATTCCTAAAACGATCACATCTGATCGGGACTCTAGGTTTACTTCAAATTTTTGGCGAAGTCTCCAAAATGCCTTAGGGACAAAGCTTCAATTTAGTACTGCTTTTCATCCTCAAACAGATGGACAAATGGAAAGAGTAATCCAAACTCTGGAAGATATGCTGAGAGCTTGTATTATTGATTTTAGGGGAAGTTGGGATGAAAAGTTGCACTTAATAGAGTTCGCCTATAACAATAGTTTTCAGAAAAGTATAGGCATGGCTCCATATGAAGCATTATATAGAAGAAGGTGCGAGACCCCCATCTGTTGGAATGAAGTAGGTGAAAGGAGATTAACAGGACCTGAATTGGTACAAGTTACCACTGAGGCTGTTGAAATTATCAGGAAAAGACTTAGAACAGCCCAGAATAGGCAGAAAGACTATGCAGATAAGCGTAGAAGACCTTTGGAGTTTAATGTGGGGGATCATGTATTCCTTAAGGTATCCCCTATGAAAGGAATATCTCGATTTGGAATGAAGGGTAAGTTGAGCCCTAGATTCGTTGGACCTTTTGAGATATTAGAAAGAATAGGGGATGTAGCCTATCGACTAGCTTTGCCTCCTAAGCTAGAGAACCTGCATGACGTATTCCACGTATCGATGCTAAGGAAGTATCAGCCCGATCTAGGACATATACTCGATCATGAAGCCATCAAAGTGGATGAGAAAGTGAGGTACATTAAGGAGCCTGTGCAAGTACTGGATCGAAAGGGGCAAATTCTTAGGACCAAGAAAATTCCGTTGGTTAAGATATTATGGCGACATCATGATGTGGAGGAAGCCACATGGGAAAGTGAAAATGAGATGAGGGAAAGGTACCCTCACTTGTTTAAAGAGACATAAGTAATGTCTAATTTCGAGGACGAAATTCTCTAAGGAGGGGAGAATTGTGGCATCCTAAAATTTCATAACGACCCCTAGATACACTACGGCCCATGAATAGGTAACGGAAGCGCCATCGGACTATTTTATAGTCATTAGACCAATGGATTTCAATTAAGCAAGGGCTGAGCATTGAATGGACTATTGTTTTGTTGGAAATATATCATGTGCTCGCGTGTGACCAAGGTTGTGCTAAAAGATAAATTGATAAGAAATTTTCTATTCTTGGCCATGTACCCTATAAGTCGAATTACCATCGATTAATGTTGCAATATTATATGGCCATGTGAGTATTTGTAATTATGTATACATAAGCAGGGGTTAAGGTGGATCATTAGGAACAAATGTGGGCTGGATACTTAAGGCCCAAAGCACCCAAGACAACCCACATTCCCCCATCATTCGGTCGACCAAGGCCCATCTCCATGCATGGAAATTGACAAGTGGCAAGAGGGATTATGTAAGTGTCACTGCCCCTATTGCTTCACCGGTGACCTCCCATGCAAACCTAATGATTACTAGCTAATCATGATAATAAAGAGAATAAAAGAACAGGAGAAGGGGGCGGAGTGAACGAGGGAGTGTTCGAGAGAGAGATTGAGAGAAAGGGGAGAGTAACCAAGAGAAAGAGAGACTGGTGAGGGTGCTTCGGCGAGGGGAAGAAGGAGACCAGCCCTGCCGTGTGTACGCCTGCTGCCGCCATCGACGCCGCCTAGCTTCGCCGTCGATTGAGCTGCGCCTGAAGCCCTCAATTTGCCGTTTTGCTTGCTGTGGTTGCATTGGACTTAAGGCAAGTGAAGTCCATTGATCTACATTATGCTTGTTGTGGTTGTGTGTGAAGTGAAGTAGATTTTGGAGATGCTTGAATTTTGATGCTGGATGTTGGAATTTCGAAAGGGGTAGAAGTGGTTCTTTAGGACTAGCAAACTGTTTTATGGAAAAACAGATTGACCTTTGGTGATTCCGTGAATTTTATAAAATTATCCAATTGAAATCTGACTTCGTGTCCTTGATAAAAGTTGTAGATGATATCTTGAGGGGTAACATACTAAATTTGAGAAGAAACGGACAAGTATTGGTCGGTGAAACGATTTTTCTTTGAAAGTGTTAAATCTGGAAACGGTCACAGAGGGTTAGGGAGAGTTATAATGATTATAGCTCCTGATCCATAATGAATCCGACTTCTATTTCTTCACGAGACTTTTACCTCTAGGTCTTTTCTATAACATATAAAAATTTCAGAATTTTCTGAATTCATTTAGGGATTTTATCAAAATTGTTGTTAAAACCGTGCAAAAGTGGTGCTTGAAATTTTATGGCTGTGATGCATGGACCTTTGCGAGTTATATGCAATTTTCTTGACTTGCCATTCTTCATAAAACCTTTTTCTCTGGGTCTTGTTTACAACATGTTAAATTTTTAGAATTTATTAAGATCGTTTACTAATGTTTCCAGAATTTCAATTAGTGGAGTGCATTCCGTTTTCATTCGAATTACTTTATAAGTTGTAATGTTTTGAATCGTTATTGGTACAATGGATGCGGTGACATTTAGCATATCATATGATATCGAAAATGAAATCGATGAGATTTTGCAAATTCATTGAAACTTATGATTGTATTGCATCGAAGGTTATTTTAAAAGTGAGACATATATGTGTATATTGTGATGTTAATGATACCTTCGGATAGCTAAGTCAACGATGCCTCGGGAGTTTCGAGATGCCCAGAGGTGTGTGCCGGATGCCCGGAGTTGTGTGCTAGATGTCCTTGGGAGTTGCGAGATGCCCGGAGGTGTGTGCCGGAGGCATTGCGATGCCAGGTTGGGTGCGAGAGATATGAGGGATGCAAACACTGGTCCCCAGGAGAAAAATGAGATCCTTTTGAAAATCAAAATGGGAAATGAATCATGCGCATGTGTGTGCATATGGCATGGGACATAAATTGTCTATGAACTTGAGTTGGCACTATTTGGCATTTGGAAATGTGGTCATTAAGGCATTGAATGGACCTCATGGAGATATATGCATGATTGCATGGATGATATGTGCATTTTACATGAAATCTTGGTTGTCTTGCTTGTTGCATTTTGTGATTTGATGGATCTTTTACTGCTGAGTGGTTGTACTCACCCCTTTTGGGGACAAACATTTCAGACTAGGAGTTATGTCTCTATCGCCAGTTGCCCCCGGTACTTTCTATGGCATATCAACCGACGTCGAGGTTGAGTGTACGGAGCATCATCACCCCGAGATACGGGGGTTAGTTTTTGTTCGTGTGCGGGTTCTGGTCTTGTACAACGTTGGTATACCCGCTGGCCCTGTCACTCAGGAGTTTTTGTCTGTGCATATCTGCTGCGATGGGATTATGCTGGGGATGCTACCGCCACCACCAGCTGATGGATCGGGTTAGGTGTGACTGAGTGCGATGGAGGACGGATGAAGCTTCATTTTGGACTGCCGACACTGGATGATGGACTGATATATATATGACTGCTGTGAAGTCGGGTACTTTTGGTTATAGCCGAGCTTAGTAAAGCCTTGGCCTTTTGATGTACCAACTCATGATGTCCACCAAAGTTATGTAAATAAAAGTGTTCGGCTCTAACTTATATAAGATGTGTAGTTGGTGTGCATTGCATTATTTTGTTGGAGTATGGGATAGGGAGATTTTGAATATTCTTCCGCTATATGAACTGCACTAGGACCGATTAAATGATAAAACCCGCAGGACTCATGGACTCACTATAATTTGATGGTATCGGAGTGACATATCATTAGAGTAAGTGAAAGGTAAGCGAACTGTGGCAACCCTAATGGATCAGTGGCCGTTTCGGGGGTGCCACAGTCGAAGACTAGCGAAAAGATTCCGAATGACGGCGTTTCAGGAATTTGTCGACTCGTGCTCTCTAATAGACATTGAAAGTAAGGGGTGTGCATTCATGTGGACAAATAACAGGGAAGGAGATGATTTAGCCAAAAAACGGCTTGATCGAGCACTTTGTAACCTAGAATGGAGGCTTCTATTTCCTAATGCCGAAGCTTTTGCATATCCAGCCATAGGATCTTATCGTGGCCCTCTTCTACTATGCTTAAATTCACTTGAACCTAAAAAACAAAGATTATTCAGATTTGAGGCTTACTGGTTAGATCATCCTGAATGCGCAAATGTAGTGGACAAGGCTTGGAAGGCAGAGAATGGTTAGCAAGGAAATCTGGTTAGGAAGACAAAAAAGGTGACCCAAGACTTGAGAAAATGGAGCCGGAGATCTTTTAAAAATGCATCCAAACAAATTGATCAGCTTAGAAACCAGCTTACTCAGATTATGAATAGGGCAGACCAGACAGATATGGGAGAGGAATATAATACCATGATTGAGAAAATCAGTAGATTGTGGCGTCAAGAAGAAATGTATTGGGGCATTAGATCCAGAATTAATTGGTTAAAGTGGGGTGATTGGAACACTAAATTCTTTCATGCAACAACAATTCAAAGGAGACAAAGAAACAAAATCAGCATGCTAAGGATTGAAGAGAATGTATGGAGTCGAGAGCCTCAAATCATCAAACAACACATCACATGTTATTATAAAGATCTGTATAAATCTGTGGGGTCCCGTTACTATCAACCAATCTTAGAGCAGTGTCCACTTGTTGTGTCTGAGGAAATGAATGAGATGTTAATAGAACAAATTACTAAGGAGGAGGTGCAGCAAGCTGTCTTTCAAATGGGGGCAGCTAAAGCCCCTGGACCAGACGGTTTGAGTGGTCTTTTCTATCAAAGTCAGTGGCATATATTCATGAAGACATATTCAAACTTGTGGACTCTTTCTTCAAAGAAGGTACCTTTGATCCAGAACTAAATGAGACCCTTATAACAATTATCCCCAAAGTGGCAAATCCCGAGAGCATAACAGAATTCTGACCAATCAGCTTGTGCAACTTCAGCTACAAAGTTATTACAAAAGTCATGGCGAATAGACTTAAACCTTGGCTCCTACTCATTATCTCCCCGGAACAAAGTGCATTCGTCGGTGGCCGGCAAATACAAGACAATATTTTTATAGTTCAAGAAGTCCTACATCAGCTACGGGTTAGAAAGAGACGTAGAAAATTCCAAGCTGTGCTGAAGCTAGATATGCAGAAAGCGTACGATAGAGTTGAGTGGGACTTTCTATGTGATTGTATGAAGAAGATGGGTTTCAGCGATAAATGGGTGAATATGGTCCAATTTTGTATCTCCTCAGCTCAATTTCGTGTCCTACTTAATGGCAAAGCAGGGGAATCTTTCACTCCAACTAGAGGTATTAGACAAGGGGATCCTCTCTCACCTTATTTTTTCATAATTTTGGCCAATGTTCTCTCCCACATGGTGCATAATGCTATTATGGGAGGAACCTTAAAAGGTATCAAACTGAATCATCACTGCCCTATCTTATCACACCTATTCTTCGTGGATGATGCAATTTTCTTCTTGGATGGAACAATTAGGGAAGCTCAGAACCTTGCCAATATACCGAATTGCTATTGTTTTGCTTCTGGTCAGTCAATCAATCTTAACAAATTTAGGGTGTTTTTCGAGGCAAGCTGTCCACAGGATTTGAAAAGAAATATTGAATCTGAAATGAGGGTTCCTATCTTAGAAAAAACTGGAAAATACTTAGGGATACCATCCGAATGGGGCCAAACTAAAAAACAGATGTTAGATTGGATCATAGCAAGGGTGGACAGAAAATTGGAGGGATGGAAAGAGCAATTAATATCGAAGGCGGGGAAAGAAGTGCTAATTAAAATGGTTATTCAGGCATTACCCCAATATGCCATGAATATCTTTAAAATACCTCTATCAATTTGCCGAGCGATTGAAAGGAAAATTTCATCTTTCTAGTGGAAGTAGAATGCAAAACAAAAAGGTATTCACTGGAAAAGTTGGGATGTTTTAAAGATGATGAAGGAACAAGGAGGAATGGGGTTTAAAGATTTAATGGAATTTAACAAGGCTATGCTGGGAAAACAAGCCTGGAGACTCAATCAAGCTCCCGAGGCCTTATGGAGCAGAATTTTTAAAGGCCTCTACTTCCCTCATGGTAACCTATGGACTGCTACAAGGGGTGCCAGACCATCTTGGGGTTGGCGGAGTATCCTAATTGGCCGAGATGCCCTAAAACCTAATCTGAAATGGGAGGTCGGGGACGGCAAATCTATTAACTTGAGAGAAGATTGCTGGCTAATGTCAGGCAAGATTGGAGGATCGGCGAATCTAAATGACCCTAAGCTAGTGGCAGATATCATTGAACCAAATATGCGTGCATGGAACAGTCAACTTATCAATGAACTCTTCGACAGCAACATCTCAGAGGAAATTCAGGCAACCACACTCAGCATAATTACCAAACCTGACCGTTTAATATGGACAGGGCATTACTCGGGGAACTACAAAATCAAAAGTGGATATCATAAACTGAGAGCAGCAAACACAACCACCACAGAAAACCAGGCATCCTCTTCATATTAGGCCCCGAAACGATTATGGACAGAAATCTAGCATCTACAGACTACGCCTAGAATCAGGCACTTCATGTGGAGTTTATGTAATGAGGCTCTTCCTACAAGAATCAATTTATGCCGGAGAAAAATCATACCTGAGCCGACATGTCCATTTTGTCACCAGTTTCCAGAGTCGTCCGAGCATCTTTTCATGCTGTGTCAATGGACAAAAGAAATATGGCTGAATTACAGTGTCAACATAGATGTTTCCCCAACATCTATAACAAGAACAGATAAATGGGTAAGCGAATACCTTCTGTCTGGCATCTCGGCAAGCCAAAAGGCAATTTTTGCGACTACTCTTTGGCAAATATGGAAGGCACGTAATTCTCTACTCTTTCTATCCCAGCAGCTATATGAGAAGTGGAATCCACGAAGGAAAGAGCTTACCTCAGAACAGAACACATGGATGCCTCTAGATTCGGGCGCCTTGAAGATAAACATCGATTGTTCGTGGCAAGAAAAGAAATCGGAGGGCTCCATCACCGGAATATGCCGAGGAGCGGATGGGGTGTATATTGTAGGCTTTGTGTAGAAGATCACAGCTCAATCGGCTCACATAGGAGAAACCCTAGCTGTTCAACAGGCACTCGCGTGGCTAAGGAAGTCTCGAACTGCTCTGATAGGAACTACTTTAGACGCACGAACTGACTTGCCCGACTGGCCCGTGTATATCTCCAGCGACTGTCTCCCGGTTGTGGACTCCATCTTGAGCCGAATTGAAATTCCCTGGGCCTCTCGTCCTTACGTTCTTGACTGCAGACAAATGATGGCCCAAATGAAGAATGTTTTTTTGAGGTTTGAACCGCGCCAATCAAACCGAGCTGCTGATTGGATCGCGAAATCCCATAATACCAGTTCTCTTCCTAGTAATTGGGTATCTAATCCCCCGCACAAACTTTATCTTACCTTATGTTTAGATCTTCGTACTAGTTGTAATCCACCATCTTAGTATTAATCAATGAAGTACTTTTGACCAAAAAAAAAAAAAAAAAAAAACCAATTAAGGACCTCCATCGATCCAAGTGACCGGTAAAATCTAAATCCAACACATTATATTCAAATTTAATTTCAAATGTGGCATCTTCTCAATAGTTTAGCTAGAAACTCTTTGATGCATCGAACCTATCAGAAAAAGGTTGTTCTAAAGGTTGCACCTATCGGAACAAAACTGTTCTCCAACTACCATTTCACTTCAATGGTCGACCGGACCAATGGTCAACGTTTGAGAAACCTATGTTTTCTCATTCTTTCTATTTCTCCTCCAAGCCATAATGTATAAACAAATACAATGTAAATACAAAAATCAGCCATACTAAAACTTATTAGTAAGTACATTACATGTATACATAACAAACGGGGTTGCCATAGGCGACAGGTGGTGGTGGCTCGAACTGAGGGCACAGAGAGAGAAAGAGAGAGAGAGAGAGAGAGAGTCGAGTGGTGTAGGCTGTACTGTAGGGGCTGCTTGATGAGAGAGGTGAGGAGGAGCGGAAATGGAATGGGAAAAAGCGGGGAAAAAGCTAGGATTGAAAGGAAACAAAGTAGAAAAAAGGGACAGACAAAGTGAGCAACCGCCGACACATGTAGTAATGTGTTAACCACTCAAGAAAATATATATATTTACATACATATATATACACATGTGTATGTATATAAAATTCTATCTCATAATTGTAGATGAGCTTAATTCATCGATTAAATAAGCAATTCATATGCGTACCTCTATTTTGACCATGTACTCTCTAGGTCGAGTCGCTTGGTCGCCTTTAATTATGAAATGAAGGTCCAACTAGTGACTAATTTAGTACCTGCTGAACGCAACGATGACATGAGCAGATTTGGAATTACTTGCCTTGTGGCAACCTCATCATGAAAGACAACGCAATGAAACGCTCCCCGATATTATATCTGCAATGAACCGGGCCACGTCCTGCCTAAACAATCCATCTCCCAATCTAGTCTATACAATATCGGTGTTTTCGAAAAGAAAAGTCTCACCTACATGACATCAAAGCAAACTTTTAGCCTCTATGCTCTTTACCTCCACCTTCAGCTCCTACATATCCGCCCTGCATGTTTTTGCACTCCTTAATAATAATGGAGTTTTGAACATTCGATAAGACAATACATAACCTCTTAATTATCTTTTCGTCTGGAAAAGTGTCAAAAAGGTCCTGAGCCTATTATATTAGTGTCAATTTAGTCCTTAATCTTTATTGGTATCAATTTAATCCTAAACCTTCTGACATAGTACCAATTCAATCCTTCCAGCTAATTTTGGCAGGATATTGTTAACGTGAACATCAGGCAGCCTACGTGGCAACACCGGCGTTGACATAGATAATTTTTAATAATAATTTAATTTTTTATATTTAAGTTTTTTTTCCTTTCTTCTTCCTTTTGCTGGTGACTAGCCATCAGCCACAGGCAATGGCAGGGTGAGGATCAACCTTGCCACTGCCCTAGGCGAGGGTGAGCCTTGCCTATGGGGGGCAACGACGACCCTCACCCAAGCCAACTCGCCCTATCATGGCCGGTCTCCGGCAAAGGGACGAAGAAAGGCCAAAAAACAAAAAAGAAAGAAAGAAAAAATATGTCAATGTTAGCAATGCTATGTAGGTCGGTCGGGACCATGTTAGCAATATCCAATCGAAATTAGTCGCAATGACTGAATTAACCTAGGTCAAATTTTTTAGGACTAAATTGGCACTAATAAAATGTTTAATATTAAATTAGCACCAATCAATAGGTTTAGAACTTTTTCGACGCTCTTCCCTTTTGCACCCCAAAAGAAAATTTGCCCTAATTAATTCCTATCATATTTTGTTACCTGGGATGTATGCATGGGTTCACGACGCGCTACACACACATCGGTGCTTGCTTGCGAGCATAATTACATAAGTAATTTTGCTTGGAGATACAATTTTTAATTCAAGTAAGCCACACAGATTCAGCTTCTACAAGCAGCGATCGTATTAAATTCATATTAACATTTATATTACACTGATATATTTACTTTAAACACAATTCACCTCCTCCTTTGGCAAACACGCATCTATCCACTTCACCTTTGCACACAGTTCTCGGATTGGCATTCTTAAAATTTCTCAGAATGGACAAAATTAGACAGGGCCAAAAAGGAGCTTCCCACTAGATCATAAAAGATATTCTTCTTTATGTTTCTTTTATATTCTACTCTTCAGTAGTTCTTTTTTTCTTTTTAAATCATAAGTACAAAAAGAGAAGAAATTTCAGAACTCACCTATTTAGGAAATTAGGAATAATTTTGATAGTATTAGTAAAGGGTCCCTCCCTCTCCATGAGTCAATGCTTTGGTTACCCTTCTAGATCTGCCGTACTAGACACCAAAATTAAGGCCGCAGATTGCGAAGCTGAATTGCGGAAGTTATTGGGGGAAGTATGAAAGTGGTACATAGGCAAGAAAAACTAGCTTTTCACTAGTCGTCGTGGTCTCCTTGTGGACTGTCTTTTCAAAGCTTCTGATTCTCCAAGAAGTAATATGTAGGACCACGGATGGCGGTCGTTCGTGTACTTTGTGCCTTGGCATATTGACCATATTCGATGGGAGACTGTGTGTGAACAGGAAGCCTGTTTGTTGATGTTGGCAGTAGTTTGAGCGTGTTGAAGGCAAGTAAGAGTCAATATTCCACAGTTTGGACCTTTCATCATCAGACGAATTTTACACTGTTCTGTTTTGTCTTTACGTTTCTTGCCCTCTTATCTTAGAAAACATAAAATAAGCGAATGCATCTGGGGTTCCCTTATATGAGTGAGGTGCTCTCCATGAAGTATATAAGTAATAAGTGAGATTTTGCATGCTATCTTATCCCGGTTCATATCTTAGGGAACCAATGAAGCTAAGCAAAATCTAATGAACAACTTTGCGAAATGGAATGAACAAGCTTATATTTTCGAACAAATTAACTTATTGGACTTTCCAGTGAAACATCGGATTTTTTTTTTTTCTTCCTGAAGAAATTCGTTTTCGGGTTTAAAAGTTGGATTATATGCATGTGTCTACTAGATGGGAGATGGGAGTGGTGGTGAGTCTCCACCGGCCACAAATTAATGACCACTATAGTCTTTAACCTAAAATAACACGATCGGAAGGATCTTCTTACACAAGCAAGAACTCACAAAATTTTTTAACAAAATTACCTCTACAATAGTAACACGGTCTAAAGAATAAGCACTGTTTTTTAGTGCAACCCATTAAATTCGATGCCGATCAGGCACATCATTATATAACATGGACTCTAGAAAGCAAATAATTTGACAGCGAATTGTAAGGAATATATGGATATTCTCAGTGATATTTCTATGATTGCCATGGTCCAATTACCATATAAAACTCACGCCAATTAGACTTTCCTTAGAGCCTAGCACATATCATATTTGATTCTTCGTATCTGTAGCCATATTACACACTTCAACAGACTAGGCTTAAGAATTTAAACCTTCCTTGATTATTATTTGGTTTTCACGCATCCTGTTGATTAGCCGAATTTAGCACGAGCATATTAGGTTTTCGTAAAAGGGTTGATCGGAGGATGACCGGATGCACTAAATTAAAGACAATTAAACTTTATTGCAAGTATGAGATATTCCAAAATAAAGTAACGCAGAAGAATTATATTCACCTGGCTAGTCCTATCCTGACTTGTTCCGCACTAGAAAAAGCTAAAGCTATTCCACAATGTTTTGCGACTCACTTGTGCAGCTATTACTTTGCACTATTGTGCTTTTCACTTCGATGCTAGCTTTCCATTCACTGGTGGGGAAATTTTGTAACATCCCAAATTTTCAGTTCTGTTTTCTATTGAATAAATCGGGCATTTCATCGACCCGCCTATAAGGCTATTCTCAGAGCTGATCATTTTAGAGATAACTAGACTATTCAGGGAAGCCATTAAGGAATTTTAATGTGATAAACCTGAGAATTCAACCAGGAATCGGCTTTTCGACCGTGCTCAATTTTAGAGGCCATTAGGACACAGTTAAAAATCGATTTGAGATCAGAGATAGGTCGATTCAACTGAGATGTGTGGCTAATTGTGGGTGACACCACTAAATTAGAAAATTCTCGTCGGCTGGCACTAAACTGATTTTTCTATCGTTTTGGTACCCTGTGTCCGTATTTGAATCCTCGAGATGAGGGCCTTGTTGGCTAGATTGTGGCCTAGGAAGCCAGATTTGGTTGAGGATGAATCAAAGGGGGACAAGCTTGTGGAAAAAACAAGCCAAAGTGGCCCCTCCAATCTCTCTCTCTTCCCCCTTCACCCTCATCCGGTCGAGCATCTCCATTTCCTCCCTCCTCCTTGCCATTCGAAGACCACCAGCTAGTAGAGAAGCCGCTGGAGCAAGCAAGCAGCCAACCACACCGCCGCTGTCGCACACTGGAAAGCCACCGCCAGCCACCGTTCACTGCTTCCGCCCCCGTCCGCGTGCCAAGCGCACCACCACCTAGCTGTGCTCGTTCCAGCCTTGCTTACTGTCCTTCGAAGCTCGTGGACCACTGCCGGAGCTCCTACCGCCACCACTGCCACAGCCCCAAGCCACCAAAGCCTTCTCCAGTCTTACTTGCCTTGTTCAGCCTTTGTTTTCTTTGTTTACAGCAGCAAACAAAAGCTAAAGAAATGGGTATCTCAGTAGCTTCTAGGCCCGTTTTGAGGTGGTTCCAGGCCTCGAAAGCTTGGCCCGCCAAAGCCTTTCTCCAGTCTTACTTGCCTTGTTCAGCCTTTGTTTTCTTTGTTTACAGCAGCAAACAAAAGCTAAAGAAATGGGTATCTCAGTAGCTTCTAGGCCCGTTTTGAGGTGGTTCCGGGCCTCGAAAGCTTGGCCCGCCTAGAGGAAAATTGTTCCCCGCGATGTTCCCGTCGATTTGCACCGACCCACTCGTCAAACAAGTGAGTTGAACTCACTAAACCCCACTTAGTCGGTTAATTACGTTCAGGGGTTGATTATATTAAATTAAACATGTTTAGGTGGATAGATTAGATTAGATTAGTTAATTTAATTATCTGCCGATGCATGTTATGTGGTTAGTTAATGACATTAGCAAGTAGACTTGTGTTATTATTTATTAAACGAACCTTGAAATTTTTCCAAGTCCGTTTCGGCATCCAATTAGGCATTACAGGCCTAAATTGGATTTATTGGCATTTATTTAATATTTTCCGTAATTATTTATTTATTTATTTATTTTTCGAAAATAGGCTAGGATAGCCGACGACCGAATTTTATGCTGATTATCGTGGTTCAGTCTTTTTATTTATTTGAGCTGTAACTTGTGCTGAATTGATTTAATTGGGATTTTAGGATTTTATTCCTAAATTAATTATTTTAGTAATTGATTGGAAATTAACCGAGCATTGGTTTACAACACCAAAAATATGTTGGTGGACCATATAAAATAGTGGGATTTATGGAAGTGAAATTATGGTATTTTGGCCAAGATCGACCGTGTACCCACACACGGCTATTTTTATCGGGT
Organism: Eucalyptus guilfoylei; assembly: GCA_016097605.1. Classification (NCBI taxonomy): domain Eukaryota; kingdom Viridiplantae; phylum Streptophyta; class Magnoliopsida; order Myrtales; family Myrtaceae; genus Eucalyptus; species Eucalyptus guilfoylei. Next base: position 10,733,769 of record CM027863.1, read on the forward strand.
ATGATAAAAATGATGAATTGACTATATGGTTGGAGTGGTATACTATATCGACCTACGGGCGATATGTTAGCTTTGGGCGAGCAGTATACTGGTATACTATATCAGCCTACGGGCGATACATCAGCTTTGGGTGAGTAGTATACTTTATTATCAGCTTTGGGCGAGCATATATAGTATACTATGATGGCTTTGGGGCCTTAATCTATCAGCTTTGGGCGAGCATATATACAGTATATTATATTATTAACTTTGGGCGAGCTATACTATCTATTTTCAGCTTTGGGTGAGCTGTCCTAAACTAAGGTCGGACTTTATAGATAGTATTGAATGTACCGACCAGGGGAAGGTCGTGGTGACATGTAATCGACTGAGTCGATTAATCAATAATTCGATTTGATTGGGTGAACTAATGTGATATGCGTATATTTGAAATATACTGATATGCCGGATGGAACTGAAGCCAGATAAGTCCTCTGACCCGTGATGTGCTTAGGCAACCCTTAAGGCATATTAGCTTCCTAATCGGGTCTTAAGGGGTAGAATTTGCTGAGTCGTAGTCTCACCCTGTTGTGTGACAACATTTCAGGTCCCTAGATGGCAGCACCTCCACCTCCTCCCGTACAATTTGGTATACCTAAGGAAGTCACTGAGATAAATTATCATGTTCCGATACACCACCACCTTGAAGGCTTAGAATATGTAATGGTGAAATCCACTGTCTGGAATGATGTGGGTGGACCTCACCTGGTGCCTTATGTATACCGATCGTGGTATCGCCATTACAATGATGGCCGAAGGGAGGGCCCTGTACCGGAATTTGATGTGCCTCTGTACACTTTAGAGGTAGTATACGGGAAGGGGACAGCAGATCCTAGGGGTGGATCGGCGATTGATGCGAAGGATCCCAAGCTAGGTGATGATCCTGACTCTCCAGAGCAATCAGTAGTGGACTCCAGCTGGAGCATGGAAGAAGGAGAGGTCGTTAAGGAGGAGGAGTACCTAGAGGAGAACCCGGAGGAGGAACCTGAAGAGGACCCTGAAGAAGAACCTGAAGAGGAGTCAGAGGAGGATCTAGAGGACGATCCATAGTATGACCCTGATGAAGATTGAGACCCCACTCTGTTTTGCAAATCCTGAGTTGTGAACCCATGTGTGATAGGTCTGACTTTGTTAATAGTATTGTAATATATACTATAAGGTTTGCTTTGTATAAAAGTATGGTTGTGGTTTTTCAGGTTCGAAAAATATAGCCCTACTTTTCTATCACATTGTTTTATTGTTTAGGGATTATTTTATATGCTTTCGCATGCGTATTAAAATGAAAGGGTCAGCGATGTGTCCTGGGACGTCGCTATTTAATTGACCAGGTGAGGGATGGGTGCGTAACCGAGGATCAGGGCGTGACAAATTTGATTGTTGAAGAAGATGGAGAAGTAGTAGTAAATCATTGATACTTTGATGCATGATGACGAACATTGTCTTTAAGGTATTATTTGCCTCCACAAGCTATCTGGTTTAGAATAAACATGCCTTCAAGATATACACCAAAGCCGCATGGAAACGAGTTCAGCAATTACTTGAATCTCTCTTGGAATTTCTTCTGGAATTTCTGTTAAGATTGCATGTATGAAAAGAGAAGAAAAGAGAATTCTGAAGAAGAAGCACATTTCTAAATGATTGTGATTATTATAAATAATATGTAAATTGGTGTTTATTCAAAGAAAATCAATCAACACATCTCTTGGGAATATGTAACTTATCCCCAACCATATCACTCTTCATGTCAAGAGTCACTTCCTTTCATAATTACCGATACCATTTTAAAGGACAAAAGTCACCTCTTTTCATAACTAATAGTCATGTTTTCTTTAATCAAGAGTCATGTCTTATCATAACCAAGAGACACCTATTTTACGATAATAAACCATTTCAACATTTACTTCACTGGATTAATTTGTTCATGATTATTATTGGCCTCCACAAGCCAAAAAATGTAGTCTGTCACATTAGAGAGAAGGCAAAACCTTAATCCAATTTCAAACTTGGCGAATGGAATTTCATTCTTCTTCTGCTGATTGCATGGATGACATAGGCAGGTTTACTTCACGTGCTGAAATCAAACATACATCTGAACACACGAGTATTATATATTTCTTCGATTACTGTCTACATGCATTCTACGGGCAAAATATAAAAAGTCCAGCCGGCCGATCCATGTTTCACGTAGGCAGTATATGGATTACTTGCATGTGGACAACATCATCGTTTCAGCATATTTGCACACTTGGACAATTTTCTTAAGAGGTCAGAGCCCCAATATACACACATCTCATTAGGAGGTTCTTTAAATGATATCACTAGATTTAATCCTAGTATTATATTTTTGGGCTGTGCATGGGCCGGTCCACACAGGCTTTTCACCAAATTTCGGCCCGGCCTGAACATTTCGCCCTAGGAAATTTTGGATGAAGCTTTAGCCTAGACCATTTTTACTCTTGTACTTACTAAGTTTTGAATGATGTTGGGTAAGTCTAGAATAACACCCATGTATTTTCAAACTTTCATTGGCAGCCTACTACACCACTTAGTATGTCGATTTTATTTAGTAATCACAGCTTACCTAGTATTTCTTTAATATTTTTTAAGCATATGTAGAGGTTCCTGATGTATTAGATTATAATTAGGGCGCGCATGACAAAATTTATGTTTCTCTATTTCTCTATTTTTCTGTTCCCCGGAACAGGTTTGGAACAGAAATCCGTTTGGTAACGTAATTTCATTTTTCTATTTTTAGAACAGATTTCTATTCTAGAAATAGATTTGGAGTAGAAATCAGAAGTTAAAATTTTTAGCTTTTCTATTTTTGGAACAGAAATGAGAAATAAAAAATTTTCTCATCGTTCACTCTCGTCATCGCCCGTTACCCACTTGTTGCCCGTGGGATGTCGGATGCCTGCTACCGGTTGCTGGCCGCTCACCACCGGCCCTGGCCATTAGCCGCCAATCGCCAGCCACTAGATGTTGGCCGCCGGACCGCACTCTGGCCGCTTGTCGCCAACCGCTGATCGCGGGATGCCGGATGCCCACCGGTCGTTGGTCGCTCATCGCCAATCACTGGATGCTAGAGGCTCACCACCAACCACCGGATGTTCGTTAGCGACTGTACGTTGCTCGCCACCAGCCGCTGGATGTCGGCTGCCTACCACTCCCCACCAGACTCCAGCCATTGGCCACTCGTCGTCAACCTCCTGTCACCAGACTCTGGATGTCGGACGTCAGACGTCGAACTCCAGATGTTAGATGTTGGTTGCCGGTTGTCAGACTTCGGACTTTGGCCACCCATCGCTAGTCACCGGACTTGGCGCCGGATGTCGAACGTTGGACTTTGGACTTTGGCCGCTCACCGCTAGTCACCAAACGCCGAATGCTAGTCGCCAAACGTCGAACTCCAGCCACCGAACACCAGTCGTTGCCGCTCCTTAAAATAGAAATTTTATTATGTTATTAAACGAATTTTTATTTCAGAAATAGAAATTTTGAATTGTTATCAAACACGTTTCTTTACTTAGAAACTCGTCCATGGAATAGAAAGTGAGAAATCAATTCTAGCCAGAAATTGATTTATGTTCTAGAAATTTTGTCATGCGCGTTCTTAATCTCTGTTCGAGTAATTGTGTACCCTGATAAATGCAAGTCAAATATAACTACCGAAGCACACATGTCCGTGCTCATGGAATTGATAACTTGATATGATTTATTACATAGTCATACTAAAGTTGCCAATAAGATATATGACTGCATTACTTGATGTAGCTTAGTAGTAAAAGTTGCCAATGCGTAGTTCTCAAAAACTTATTTATAACACTTTAAACTACAATTAGTTCTTAATATAATGGTTGGTTGGTTCTCGTTTCAATTGTTCTTTTTGGTATGTTGATGTTGCGACCTACCTTTTTCATTTGGAGAGGAAAATACATAGGTTTAGGAGCATTGCCTAAAAGGTGTGCCTAAGGCACTCAATTAGACACTGGCTCTCTCAAGCCCTTATCTTGTGCAACATTGAGGTATTCGATGTTAAGTCAAATTAACACTTTGATGGTTTTCTAAAGAGGAGTAGTCACTAGCGTATTGAGATTGGCTAAAAGCCAAGTGAGGCACGAAAGTGTACCTCCCTTCTGTTAAAGAAAACTTATTTCTTGTTTTGAAGCTGACAAAACCTTTTCAAAAGTCTAATCTAAAGATTTGCAGACTCAAGTGTTATAGTCTGAAGAACTCCAAACTCTACTGTTAAAGTTTGAAGACCGCCAGACTTAAATCTCAAAGTCTGTCTTCATTGACAGATTCCAGACCGAAGAATGAAAACTTATCCAGATGCGGGATTATTTTCAAGGATTCGGTTCGTATGGTGTTTGGAAGACCTTATGGCTGGATATAGCATCTACTTGATTGATTATTGGAATCAAGTCCGATATGAAGATCTTTTGAAAGGAGAAATATACTTGAAAGGTTCTACTTATGGAAACTAAGATCCTGATTGTATGGGCAAGCAGGATTGATGAACTCTCATCACATTCCTAAAATGGATTGATGAACTCTCATCACATTCCTAAAATGACTCGAGATCTCCTTGATTGATTCTATCCAATGAGTAGATTGGAAGAACTCCTTTGGAAAATGCCAACGGTCGTGAAGGCATTGAGGAGTATTTAAGGTAGACTCTCTAGTTGTTCGAGCATATGCGTGAAAGAAAATTTTCAAAGTCTGAAGCTTCTTAGTTCTTTACTATTTCATTTGCTGAAGTTCAAATTGTACACAAAAGAGAGAGCAAACATTTGTGAGACTTTGGAAGAGTGTAGTAGAGTTTTTGCACTGTAAAGTCGAGATTGAGTGACTGTAAAGTCTCTTTTGGTTCATAGTGAAATCCAGCTAGTGGGCTATCAGTGCAGGAGAGTGGACGTAGGCTTGATCTAAGTCAAACCACTATAAACCTTGTATTTCTATTCTCTTTCCCTTAATTCTTTATTTTAATTCGTGGCTTTATATCATTGTTTAAAGCTAATTACGTCCTTAGTCTATTATCATCTAAAGGCAATTTACTTTTACTAAGTCTTGCGAAAATTTTTAGTTACACCTATTCACCCCTCTCTAGTGCTGATACTAGCCCTTTCAATTGGTATCAGAGCCCGTGTGCTCATGTTATTGAAGTGTTTTTAATTCTGAGTTAAAGATCTATGGCTAGTATTTTGGCTCTAGGTTTTGTTGAAGGTCAAAGCAACACCAGGCCTCCTTACTTTGATGGGAATGAGTATAATGTGTGGAAAAACAAGATGAAGGCATTCCTGAGATTGAAAGGTCCCCTGGAATGGGATGTAGTAGAAAAAGGGATTATTCCCAAAGCTACATCAATCACAGAAAGAAGAAAAGAAGTTGCAGACGCTGGCGAAATGGCACAAGAAGAAATAACCAAGAGACAAGCTCTTGATGCTAAAGCCATCTACTCTTTATACTATGCTTTATTTTCTATTAAGTATAAGAGAATTCCATCTTGTGAAACAACAAAAGAAGTTTGTAATAGGTTGCACGTTACCTATGAAGGAACTGATCGAGTTAAAGAAACAAAAATCAATATCCTACTCGGACAGTATGAAGCCTTCAAGATGAAGCCAGGAGAATCCATCACCGACATGTTTAGTCGTTTCACAGAGATTGTAAACGGTCTAGCATATCAAAGACAGCCAATCTCAAGACCAATGAAGGTTAACAAACTGCTGCGTGGACTCTCTAAAAACTGGAATCATGTGAAAACATCAATTAGAGAAACCTAGAGGATCATGCCTCTTTCAGTAGACGAACTTATAGGCACACTTCAATCATATGAAGAGGAGCAAATCAATGAGGAAGAAGATCCCAAAGGTAAGAAGTAAATTGCCTTAAAATCTAGCGATGATTCTGATAAAACAGATTCAGAAGAAGATATGGACGATGAAGAACTAGCACTCATGATTAGGAAATTCAGGATGTTGAATAGAAAGGGAAGAAGATTCAACTAAAAGAAGCAAGACACTCAAAAATTCCAGAACAAATCAACTGAGGATGATGAAGTCAACAAAGATGTGATCTGACCAAACTACCCTCTGTTGAAGAAAAAGAAAGGAAGAACTGAGAAATACAAGAAGGCTCTCAAAGCATAAACATGGAGTGATATTGAATGCGAAGAAAGTGATGAAGAATACGCCAACATATGTCTAATGGCAAATTAAGAATCAAACTCAGACTTTGAAACAAATTCAGACTCAGACTCAAACAAAAAAGTCGAGGTTAGCAATTTAAAAATTCCTGCTAAAGTCTCAAAGTATATAAATGAACTTTGTCTTAGTCTCAAATCATCTCTTAAAATGATTTCTGAGCTGAAGAGGGAGAATTCTAAACTGAAGCAATAGGAAACTTCTTGGAAAGAAAAGTTTGAAAATCTGGACAAAAGTTTTGTTAATTTAAAAGAAAATGCAGATTCTTTTTCGAATGAAAACACTTTTTTGAAAGAGGACATTTCAAATATCACAAAAAGGTTTTCAAAAGGATCTGAGAAGTTGGAAAATATTCTTTCAGTACAAAGACCTTATTTCAACAAATCTGGTTTGGGTATGACTCCGGAAACCATTCCTCTAATTGATTTTCCAAAAGTAAAGGAAAGAATCAAATAAAGACCTACAAAAACATTTTACAATAACCATTTTCAAAAAGTTTTTGTAAAACCTATTGGCCGAAGTGCTCTCAAATGTTCAAAGTGTAACAGCTCAGAAAATTTCGAGAAGGAATGTCCCAAATTTTGGAGACCTGTTAAGAGGGATTGGGCAAAGACTATCTTTAATACTAATTCCTCTAGACCCAAGAAAATATGGGTACCAAAGAAATCTTGAGTTCTTTTTATAATTGCAGGTCACTATTAAGAGAAAGATCAAGTGGTATTTGGATAGTGGCTGTTCAAGACACATGACAGGAGATTTAAGTTGTTTTATAAAGCTTGTGCAAATAAATGGTGGAAAAGTTCCTTTTGGTGGAAACAACAAAGGAAAAATTGTTGGATGTGGAACTGTGAAGATTGGAAGTCTTACAATCAACAATGTTTCCTTGGTGGAAGGTTTGAATTACAATTTACTCAGCATTAGTCAATTGTATGACACCGGATTCAAAATTAATTTCCAAAAAGGCATTTGTTGGGGAATTAGTAAAGATTTCTCTCAATCTTTTACTGGACGAGGACATGGGAATATTTATCTTCTAGATATAAAATCAGAAAGTTCTCAGTGTCTAATATCCATTCAAGATGAAGCAAACCTTTGGCATCGAAAGCTTGGCTATGTTAACATGAAGCAGATTGCCAAGATTTCATCCAAGAAACTTGTTCGTGGACTGCCCAACCTGACTTATCAAAAGTCTGAATTATGCACACCATGTGTTTTGGGAAAACAGGTTAAAAGTTCTTTTAAACCTTCAAATCAAGTTTCTATTAATCGAGTTTTGCAGCTTCTACATATGAACCTCTTTGGACCAACCAAAACTCAAAGCATTGGTGGAAAGAGATACTGCCTAGTAATCGTGGATGATTACTCTCATTTTACTTGGGTTTACTTTCTAGCAACATGTTTTCTTTTCTCCATATACTCCAGAACATATTAGGATTGTGGAAAGCAAGAACAGATCTTTACAGGAAATGACAAGAACCCTCTTAATTGAGAGTAAAATTTCCTCTCGATTTTGGGCCGAAGCAATTTCTACAACTTGCTATATTATTAATAGTGTTCTTGAGGCCTATATTAGAGAAAACTCCTTATGAAGTGTATAAAGGGAAAAAGCCAAATGTTTCTTACTTTCATGTATTTGGTTGGGAGTGTTTTGTTTTGAAAAATGCAAATGATCGAACTGATAAGTTTGAAGAAAAGTCAGACAAAAGAATTTTCCTTGGCTACTCTACCTCAAGCAAAGCTTACAAAGTTTTCAACAAGAAGACTCAATCTGTGGAAGAATCGATGAACATCAAGTTTCAAGACTCCATACAGAATCAACTGGATCATACTCAACTTGAAGAATCTAAACCTGCTCCAGACTTTACAAAGTCTACTTTCCCTGAAGTGGCTCAGACTTCTGAAGATCAGCAACGAGCAGAAATAGAAGATTCAACTAAAGTAGATGATCAGCAGACTTTTAGACCAACCAGTAACTAGAAGCATAAGTCTAGTCATGCCAAGGAACTCATCATTGGCAATATTGATGAAGGAATTCGCACTAGATCCAAAAAGCGAGAAGAGTCTAGCGCACTAGCATTTATTTCTGAGATAGAACCCAAAAGAATAAAAGAAGCCCTATCTGATGAAAGCTGGATCGAAGTTATGCAAGAAGAGCTCAGACAATTCAGCATCAATGATGTTCGGGAGCTAATTCCTAAACCAAAAGGTAAATCTATTATTGGAACTAAATGGGTTTTCAGGAACAAAGTGGACGAGAAATGAAAAGTGGTCAGAAACAAAGCAAGACTCGTGGCCAAAGGATATACTCAAGAAGAATGGATAGACTATGATGAAACCTATGCACCAGTAACGAGATTAGAAGCAATTGATTATTACTTGCTTTTGTTTGCTACAAAAATTTCAAGTTATTCCAAATGGACGTCAAAAGTGCATTCCTCAATGGATTTATCCAAGAAGAAGTCTATGTGGAACAACCCCCTGGTTTTGAAAACCCAAGAAAGCCAAACTCAGTCTATAGACTGAAGAAGGCCTTGTATGGATTAAAGTAAGCACTTCGAGCCTGGTATGAAAGATTAAGTAAATTTCTAATTCAAAATGGTTTTGAAAAGGGAAAGGTAGATACTACTTTATTCATAAAGAAAGAAGGAAAATATTTTTTATTAGTTCAAATATATGTCGATGATATTATTTTTGGATCTCCAAATGAAAATCTATGCAAGAAGTTTTTTAAGTCTATACCGGATGAATTTGAGATGAGTATGATGGGTGTAACTTTCTTTCTCGAATTACAAATCAAACAAATGAAGAAAGGAATTTTCATTCACCAAGAAAAATATGCAAAAGATCTCATCAAGAAGTTCGGATTGGAGAATTGCAAAAAAACTGAGATACCAATGTCAAGTTCTTCAAAACTGGATAAAGATGAAGAAGGAAAGAAAGTTGACCAGAAGCTCTACAGGAGTATTATTGGTTCGCTTCTTCACCTTACTGCATCTAAACCTAATATTTTGTTTAGTGTTTGCATTTGTGCTAGATTCCAATCAGATCTCGAAGAATCTCATCTAAGTGCTGCAAAACGCACCATCAAATACATTGCAAGTACCTCAAAGCTAGGTCTGTGGTATCCCAAAGAATGAGACTTTTTACTCTCCTTGGATATTCAGACACAAATTTAGCAAGTTGCAGAGTTGATAGAAAGAGTACTTCTGGTACTTGTCAATTGCTGAGCAACAAGCTGGTGTCTTGGTTATCAAGGAAGCAGAATACTGTAGCTCTTTCAACAGTAGAAGTAAAGTATGTTGATCTTGGAAGTTGTTGTTCTCAAATTTTGTGGATAAGACAACAGCTAAGAGACTTTGGAATTGAAGAATCTTGTACCGAGATTAAATGTGATAACACCAATGCCATCAATCTCACAAAGGATCCAATTCTTCATTCAAGAGCAAAGCACATAGAAATTCGACACAATTTCATTAGAGATCCTGTTCAGAATGGAGAAGTTATGATTCAGTTCATTGACTTGAAGAATCAGTTGGCAGACATATTTACAAAGCCACTAGAGAAAAGCCTATTTGAGTCTATTCGCACTAGACTGAACATCATATCTTCTATCGGTTAAAGTCTAAAGATGATCAGACTCAGAACGTCCAAAAGTTACGACTGTAAGTTAATTCTTTTTCAATACAAGTAATTTATTTTTAGGAAGAAATTTTGAAAAGGTACGTTCATTTTTGAATCGCTACTTGCTTATTTTATTTTTAGAAATTATCTTTTTGAGTTTTGAATTTATGGCAGTTTTTCATTTTCGAAAAAGGCAGTTTTTACTTTTTCCTTTGTGATGATTTGTATACCCTGTTTCATCTGCTTTATATATCATCAAAATTCTTCTCCTCTATTTACACTCACTCAAACCCTAGAATACAAAGATCCTACTTTCTCTTATTTTCTCTCGAGTTTGATAAAAAAGTTTTCACCTTTTTCTACAAGCGAGTTCAAGAAATCCTCCAAGACAGTGACAATGTCTTTCCAAAGAAAGTCTTCCAGAATTGCGAACAAGGGACCACAGCACATGCCAGAGGGTCCTACCCATTTTGATCTAACCGAGGAAGCGGATTCTCCTCAACAACAGCAACAACAGCAACATTCTGTACAGGTCACTCTTCACGGCAAGGGACACAAGTTCCTCCGCAATAACAAGCAGAAGAAGAGATCATTGAAGGTGTTGATCCCGTAAGAACGCTGAAACCCCAATTTCTCTTTAAACTCTACTCTAAGTTAAAGGAGAGTGGTACTGCAATGACATTCATTGATGAATTTTTATAAGAGAGAGGTCACAAGAATGAAACTTTGTTCTTGCAATCTATGGAAAAGATGGGCATTGCGCCTGTAGGTTTGGCAGCAAAGACTTTTGCCAACTTTCCAAATGATCCCCAGTTCGGTACTTTTAATCAGCTTGAAGAGAAGGATAATGATGAAAGGATGTACACGAATTTTCAGCCTAGGATGGGCATCGCTGCAAATGTTTGTGGTGCGGAAACGAATTTATTTCATTCTAAAGACCACATGAAGACTTATTCAAAACTGCTGAAGAGAGGGGTTATGAACCCTAGAAGTGTGGACTTCAATTTCCTTGATTCCTTGTAGGTGAACCTGAGGGAGAAGTTTGCACTCCTTCAACTTGAACGCTTTTGCTTAGAGACCTCCGTCGCGTACCTAGAACTAACTGCCTATTTCTATTCAAATCTGTCTTTTCTAGGTGCGAATAGATTCTCTTTTACGATTAGGGACAAATAATTTGTGGTGGATGTAGATACCTTGGCGGATGTGATTGGTGTGGAAAGAGAAAGTTTCCAACCAATCAGTGTGTCTGTTGGTCACGCAACTTTGGCTCTTGTTCGGGATAGGTTTGCTGAAGGCAAGATTTCTTACTCTAAAATGACTACCTCCAATATTTTGCTTCACAAGATTGTGATCAACTGTATCAAACCCAAATCCACTTCAAAAATCGATGTCTCTCACTCAGAAGCAAAGCTGATATATGCAATCAACATTGGATTCAAGTTCTCATTGCATCACACTATCCTAATGCACATGTATAGGATAGTAATGAAGGACAAGGGGCAACTCCCTTACTCTGCGCTTGTTACTAGACTATTTAGACATTTTAACATTTAGGTTCCTACTACTCTGTGTGTTCGAACCATTACTCCAATGGTGATTGGACTGAAGATGGTTTCAAAAATGAGGCTGAAGGAGCTGAATAAGGCACTGGAGCGCATGAAGGAGAAATCCCCTGCCAAAACTAAACAAGACTCTGCAACGAAGAAGAGGAAAGGCAAAGAGCCCATGAGCGCACCAATCAAGAAGATGAGAGCACTTATCTTGCAGGATGAAGAAGATGAGGATAATATTACTCTCTCCGCTTTTGCCTTAAGAAAATTGAGGAGCTTTGTTAGTTTTAAGGAGCCAGAGGACAGAGAGAATAGAGAAAGAGAAGAGACAGAGAAGAGAAGTGAAGAAAGAGAAAAAATGAGAACAGAGGAAAAAGAAAGAGGAAGAGAAGAAGAAGAAGAAGGTCAAGATGATTCTCTTGAACCAACATTGGTTGTATCCTTGTCAGATGACTTGGACAAGACAAAGAGTGGAAATGCAGGAGAAGAAAGAGAAAAACATCACCTTAGTGTTGAAGAAGAGTAAGAACAGGAAGATGAATTCTTTTCTCCACCTGAAGGCACAGAAATAGGGGGAGCAACTGACAAAAGAGGTATTTCTTCATCTGTTTTCACTAGTGATGTTAGTAGATCTCCAGCAAATCCAGAGGATGTCTATGCCTCTCAATACCCTGAAGCAGATATTGAAGCATCCACTCCAAGTCTTGGTGATCGAATTGCTGATGTTCCCTCACATCTCAAGACTCTTGAAATTGATTCGGCTGGACCAAGTGCTACTTCAGAACCAACATCAGACTTTCAAAGGCTGCTGGATCTCCTTTTGGAATTGAGTTTTCAAGTCGACTTTGGACTCTCTCCAAGAGCATATACAAGCCCTAAAGTTTCAAGTGCAAGAAACTGTAAAGGGTGAGGATATTCAACAACTGAATGAGACTCTGAGGAAGCTGGAGGAGACTGTCAAGTCTATGGGAGATTTCCAGATCGTTCGTATACCCAAACAAGCTTGATTTTACCCAACTCTTTTTAAAGTTTTTCTCCACTTTTTTCTGTTGACAAAAAGGGGGAGAGTTTGTGCAGATTTGACTTGACTTATCTTTTGGGTACTTTTTGCTTTTGATGACTTTTTGGTTTGGTCTTGGACTGACTTTGGACCAGTATACTTTGGACTTTTGACTGCTGTTTGATTTTGAATCTTTTGACGCTTGCAGTAACTAAGTTTGTGATATTGATTGTCGATGGATAGTTATTTTTCTTGCAGGATTAACATGTTTTCTATGTTTGCAGAATCAATGCTATCCAGGTCCTAATCAACTTAATTTTATAAGATATCACGTTTTGCTTAAGTGTTGTTTTGCAAGTCAAAATTTTCGAATCTGCAAGAAAGTTTTGTTACCATAAAAAAGGGGGAGATTGTTAGAGAAAACTCATTTATTGTTTTGAAGCTGACAAAACCTTTCCAAAAGTCTAATCTAAAGATTTGCAGACTAAAGTGTTATAGTCTGAAGAACTCCAGACTCTACTATCAAAGTTTGAAGACCGCCAGACTTAAATCTCAAAGTTTGCCCTCACTAACAGATTCCAGACTGAAGAATGAAGACTTATCTAGATGCGGGATTATTTTAAAGGATTCAGTTCGTATGGTTTTTGGAAGACCTTATGGTTGGATATAGCATCTACTTGATTGATTATTGGAATCAAGTCCGATCTGACGATCTGTTGAAAGGCGAAGTATACTTGGAAGGTTCTACTTATGGAAACCAAGATCCTGATTGTATGGGGGAGCAGGATTGATGGACTCTCATCACATTCCTAAAACGAGTCGAGATCTCCTTGATTAATTCTGTCTAACGAGTAGATTAGAAGAACTCATTTGGAAAGTGCCAACGATCGTGAAGGCATGAAGGAGTATTTAAGGTGGACTCTCTAGTTGTTCGAGCATGTGCGTGAAAGAAACATTTCAAAGTCTGAAACTTCCTAGTTCTTTGTTATTTCATTTGCTGAAGTTCAAATTGTACACAAGAGAGAGCAAACATTTGTGAGACTTCGGAAGAGTGTAGTAGAGTCTCTGCACTATGAAGTCGAGATTGAGTGACTGTAAAGTCTCTTTTAATTCATAGTGAAATCTAGCCAGTGGGCTGTTAGTGCAGGAGAGTGGACGTAGGCTTGATCTAAGTCGAACCACTATAAACCTTGTGTTTCTATTCTCTTTCCCTAAACTCCTTATTTTAATTCGTGGCTTTATATAATTGTTTAAAGCTGATTACGTCTTTAGTCTATTATCTTCTAAAGGCAATTTACTTTTACTAAGTCTTGCGAATAATTTTATTTACACCTATTCACCCCTCCTCTAGGTGCTGATACTAGCCCTTTCACCTTCCCCCTTGTCACGACCCACCCCTTGCAATGGAGAGAAATAGGTTTAGAGGTACTCGCTTACAAAACGTGGACTCTCCCTAAGTCCATACCTCGCATGAGATTGGTTTTCCTAATCTATGTATTAAAAAGGAGCTGCCACTAGCCATTGTTGAAGGTTAGCTAGAAACCTTAATCAAGATGTGAGAGTGTTGTCTTGATGCATCCACAACTAGAGATCTCATGATCGGGGACTTGATTACCCTAGCTATTTAACTAGAGGCTTTTTGGTACCTAAACTTGACCATTTACTAATCAAAGTGTTAGGGCAGCCTATCGAAAATTCTAAGATTCATCTTAGCCATCCTAACAATAAAAATAATGATCAATATATTAAAATTGTGTAATCAAGTGTAATCAAATTGAAATGCACAGGAAAGGACCTAGTATAGTCTCTAGAAAGAAAACAACACAAAACAACCTCTATTGTAAAGTCCTAAAGGCCTTTTCAAATTTGGCTACAATTTTTTATGAAAGGATTTTCAGAATTTTTTTTTAAATAGATAAACTAGTTCCAAAATAGAATTAACACTAAAAATCTAATAAAGCTAGTTCAAATTTGATTTCTAACATTTTTCCATTTCTTTTTTTTGGATTTTAGGAATTTATTATTACTTTAATATTTTAATATTTTTAAATCCAAAAATGGGACTGGGGCTGGGCTATTAAGCCTAGTTTGAATATGGGCTTAATTTAGACTCTTGGGCTTGGGCCAAGAACTTAAAACATGAGAAGCCATAACATAAATGGGCTTATCTATTGGAGCCCAATTCGACTTTAACTAGCTTGAGCCTACACCTGAAAAATCTCAAGGTAAGCCCAAGCCTATTGTCATGACCTAAATTTCGGGTGAACCACCTAGGGTTTGGCTAATAAATTACTAAGCCTAAACTTAGCTCGGGCTCTCCCAAGCTCATACGAATTCGCGACTTAGGTTCAAGTTCTTAACATGCGAATGCTTTTTCAATTAGTAGTCGCTACTAATCTATTTTGTGGCATCCCTCTACGGCCCCCGAACCGTTAGGGTCGCCACAGTCCGCTTATCCTTCACTTGACCTGATAATATAATACTCTGATACCAAGGAATTTCATTAAAATTCATAAATCCTGGGGGTTTACATCTTTTAGATTGGTCCCTGCGCAATTTATATGGCGGAAGCACATCCATCAACTCCCTTCCTTATATTCAAAAAACGATGCACACCTACTAAACATTTATAAGTAAAAGCCGAACACTTTTATTTACTTAAATTAGATGGACATCATTCATCGGTACATCAAAATGCCAAGGTCTTCTATACTTGGCTATACTTCAAAAGATGACCGACATCTCCTCCAACAATCGTACACTTAAAGTCCATCAATCAGTGTTGGCATCCAAAAGTTCCTTCCTTTGCTATCCTCCTCCTCGCAGTCATATCCAACCACTCGATCCGTCTACCGGTGGTAGTGGCAGCAGAGATATCTTATCTAGTTTGAAATGTTAGTCCCCAAACGAGGTGAGTACAACCACTCAGCAGTAAAGATCCACCAAACTATACGATGCGTCAGACAGAACAATCAAGGTATCACGAATAAAGCACATATCATCCATGCATTCGAACATACCTCACCATACAGCCATACATATATCACCATACAACGTGCATATACCACCATGCACTTGTACATATACCATCAGGCAGCCAAGCATATATCACCATGCAACGTGCATATACCACCACGCACTTCATGCTTGCATTTCCATGAGGTTCATCCCATGCCATATGCACACATCCATGCGCATGATTCAATTCTCAATTTTATCATTCACAAGGATCTCATCATTTTTCTTTCCAGGGACCAATGTTTGTATCCCTCATTTATCGCTCGCACCCAACTTGGCATCACGAGGAACCTCCGGCACACACCTCCGGGCATCCGGCACACACCTCCGGGAATCTCGTACCTCAACTAGCATCACGAGGAATCCCCTTAGCACACACCTCCAGGGCTTCCGGGATTACGTACCGACATACCACCAGGCATTCCCCCTAGAATTACGTACCGTATACCACCGAGCATCTCGAAACTCCCGAGGACATCCGGCTCACACCTCCGGGCATCCGACACACACACTCCGGGCATCCCGACACTCCTAGGGCATCGTCGGCTCATACCTCCGACGGTCTCGTTATTATCACAATTTATATTCACATGTGTATTTCACTTTCAACATGGCATTTAATGCAACAATATCAAAGGTCTCAACTAGATTTCGATGTCATATAACATGCCAAATGTCACCACATATGCAGCATAATCAACCACACAAGACATTATATCACATGGAGCAATTCACTTATTTTTGAAAATGCAGCAATTTTCGGATAAAACAGGATGCACTCCTTTAGTTAAAACTCTAGGAAAATTAGTAAACGGTCTTTATAAATTCTTAAAATTTTACACATTTTAGAAGAGACCTAGAGGCAAATATTTCATGGAGAACACGATATCAAAAGAACTTCATACAATTCGGTACGGTCCATCCATCACAGCTTTTCAAAATTTCAGCACTACAGTTTGCACAGTTTCAGAAATAATTTTAATTAAATACTCATACAAACTCCGAAAATTCTGAAATTTTGATATGTTATAGGAAACACCTAAAGGTAAAATTTTCATGAAGAAATATAAATTAAATTCGTTCTATATTAATATCTATAGTCGATTTAACTCTCCCTATTCTCAGTACTGTTTTTCTAGATTAACTCCTTTCAAAGAAAATTCGTTTCACTGATCTACACATATCCATTTCTTCTCAATTTTCAGTATGTTATTCCTCATAATGTCATCTAAACTTTAATTAGGGACACAAGATCAAATTTCAACTGGATGATTTTATAAAAATTCACAGAATCATGCTAGATCAATGTAACGTTTCCCAGATCCAGTTTCTTCAAAGAAAAATGATTTCGCCGACCTATACTTGTTCATTTCCTCTCAATTTTTGATATGTTATACTACATGAAGTCCTCTACAACTTTCATCAAGAAGTCGAAGTAAGATTCCAACTAAAAAGTTGCATGCAGCTCATGAAAGTACTAAAGGTCAGCACAACAAATTCCAGATCTAGTTTCTTCAAAGGAAAATCATTTCACCAACAAATACTTGTCCGTTTCATCTCAAATTTTAGTATGTTATTCCTCAAGATGTCCTCTACAACTTTCATCAAGAGGTCGAAGTAGTGTTTCCACTCAAACATTGCATGCAACTCACGAAAGCATCGGAAGTCGGACTGTTTTTTTTTTTTTTTTTTCCAGAATCAGAATACTGGGCTAGAACTCAACTCTTATAGCTTCGAAATCTCACACATCATCCACATCCGAAATTTACCATTCATCACAAACATAACACAGCAAGCAAAGGGTAGATCAATGGACTCTACTTGCCTCTAATCCAAGCAAGACACAGTAAGCAAATGGCGGGGCAAAGCGGACTCGACGGCGGCGACGAGGCAGACGACCGGCAGCAACGGCCTCCTTCTTCCTCTCCTTCTCTCGCACGCTCGCTCTCCCTCTCTCGATTTCTCTCTCTCTCTCTCTCGGTAACCCTCTCTCTCAATCCGCTCACCCTCCCTCTCTTTTCTTTTTGGTTGGTTTATTTACTTGCCTTTGGTTAATTTGCATGCTAGGACACTTGTCTTTGTAAGAAGGACACTTGGCTTTATGGGAAAAACACTTGGCAAACTCCTCTTGCCACTTGTTTAATTTCATGCAAAGAAGATGGGCCTCATTTGGCTGGGCTTGGGCCAGCCTTGGTCGACTACTTCATGGGCTCCTTAGGCTAGGCCTCTTGGCCCACTTTGGGTCCAACACTCTTGGGTCTAAAGTCCAACTTTTAAATGGCCCAAAATAATACTAAATAAGCCCATAATTGCTCTTAACAATTTACTTTAATCTCCACTTAATTTCATAATCTCAAATACTCACATGGCCATAAAATTTTGTAATATAAATCGATAAAAATCCAACTTATAAAGTACATGGCCAAGAATAAAAAGTTTCCTATCAATTTATCCTTTAATACAAATCCTTAATCACTCATGGACATAGGATATATTTCCAACCAAATAATTGTCCATTAAAATGCTCGGCCTTAATCTATTGTAATTCATCGGTCTAATGGCTATAATAAAATCCGATAGCGCTTCCATCACCTATTCATGGTTCATGGTATATCCAGGGGTTGTCATGAAATTTTAGGATGCCACATATTTTTTGTGGGTCAATTTGAAACCCAAGTAAAGTAACAGGAGATTTACTTTACTCCTACGAACCAAATATTGTGAGTTTGGGGATTTGATTACGTTAGATTTCTCCAACGCCCCTTCGGTACATTTCCCTTTTATTTTGAAAAAAAAAATGTTTTGAAGGCAACTTGAATTGATTTTAATTTATTTCCCTAACATGTGAGGTTATTATGTGGGTGCGCAAACCACTAATTTTGAGAGTGCTAGTATGTGTACCTAGAGGGGGGTGAATAGGTGTTCGAACCAAATTTTGCAAAATATAAGATAAGATCTTACTTATGACTTGAGTCTGGACGACAATAGACTTTGCAAAGGAAATCACACTTAAGCAAATAAAGTTACGAACTGAAATAAAGAGATCAAGGAAGAGAAAAGGAACATGAAGTTTTATAGTGGTTCGGCTTAATCTAAGCCTACGTCCACTCTCCCGCACTGACAGCCCACTGGCTAGATTTCACTATGAATCAAAAAGAGTCGTTACAGCATCACGTCCTTGATTCCACAGTGTAGAGACTCTACTACACTTCCTCAAGGCTTCACAAAAGACTAGACTCTTTTTTTAGTACAATTTCTCGCTCAAAGATTGAATTAGCAAATAATAAGGAGCTTTAGACTTTGAAATTTATCTATCGCGCACACACTCGAATAACTAGAACATCTTCCTTAAATACTCCTCCATGCCTTCATAACCGTTGGCACCTTCCAAAGGAGTTCCTCCAATCTTCCCGTTGGACAGAATCAATTAGGAAGTTCTTGAGTTACTTAAGGAATGTGAGGATAGCCCACCAATCCTGCTCGCCCATACAATCAGGATCTAGGTTTCCATAAGTAGAACCTTCCATGTACGTTTTGCCAATCAACAGATTAAATTTACTTGAATTAATTTCAAAACGAATAAGAGATCTTGAAATGCTATCTCCAGCCGTGAGATCTTCTTTGACCGCTAGAATCAAATCCTTATACGAATCTGGATAAGTCTTTTCTTCGACGGTCTAGAAACAGTCAGTGAGAGCTGACTATAAATCTTTGAGTCTGACGGTCTGACAGTCTTTAGACTTTGATGAAAGAGTCTTTGTGGCACCCCTCGACGGCCCCCAATCCGTTAAGGTCGCCACAGTTCGCTTACCTTTCACTATACCTAATGAACACCAGTTACATCTCTTAGAAGAAGCATCGCAGTTCATAGGCATTTTTTTTTTTAAACAGTCCCAGCGCAACTTACTTGCGGAAGCATAATCAAGTCTTACCAATTCTCCCTCCAACGATCATGATACAATACACACCAACTACACATCATAGGAAAAGATGAGGCCGAACCACTTTTTATTTACATATATTCATGATGGGTTTCTTAGGTCGGTACATCCAAAAGAAAAGCCAAGACTCTTATCTATGCTTAGCCATAACCAAAAAGGTATCTCGACCCCTATATCGAACGTGTCATCCCCCATATACAAGTGTCGGCTACTATCAAAAAACGTCAGCTCTCTACTCCTCACGCGGCCATCACACCCATCCTGGCGCGTCGGGCGGTGGTGGCGGCAACATCCCCCGAATCACTCCATCTCGGCGGACGTGTACCGACAAAAACTCCTGAACGATCGGGCCCCCAGCCAGGCCCACATCGTACATGACCAGCACGCGAACTCGCACAAACGTCAGACCAGGAATGATGGTTGAATCTATCTCCGAACACTCTACCTCCATGTCAGATGGGAGGCCATAGAAACTACCCCGCGTGACAGTAGGGAGCGGCATCTCTCTAATCTGAAATGTTGGTCCCCAGAGGGGTGAGTACAGCCACTCAGCAGGTAAAAGATCCAATAAACTACTCAATGCATCACACAATACAATCACCATATCATAGCATAGTACATGTCATTCATGCATACAAGCATAACTTACATTGAAGCCATGCATATGTCATCATATCATATGTACATACATCCTCATGTACTCATCACCATCATATCATACATGTACCATCATACCATAGGTGCACACATAATCATGCACTCATCATCATCATATCATATGATAGCCATGCATATACAATCATACCATACGTACATAATTCAATTTTCCACTTTTATCTTTCAAATTGATCATCACATCTTTCATTCTCGGGATCAGTAATTTCATCCCACTTTTATCACTCGCACCCCAATCCAGGTATCGCGAGAAAACCTCCGGCACTCACCACCGGGCATCCGGCACCCCCACATTCCAGGCATCTCGTATCCCAACTAGCATCACGAGGCATTTCCCCAGGCACAAACCTCCGAGGCTTCCGGCACCCAACCATTCCGGGCATCTCGAAACTCCCGAGGACATCCGGGCATGTATCTCAATACAACCAGGCATCCGGCACCCAACCATTCCGGGCATCCTAACACTCCCAGGGCATTATCAACTCACCTCCAACAGTTTCCTCATTCATCACAATTCATATTTGCCAATATATGGCTCACAATCAACATGGCACATGATGCATGACAACAAAGTCAAATTCAGCATTTGATTCTATATACAACGCCAATTTTCATCACATGCTCAGCAAGATTCAACCACTTCAATCAATATAATTAATAGGGCTCATCCAAAACCGAAACAATCATAAACTTCAGCATTCGAAATTCGCACAATCCATCTTGCACAGTTTTTAGAAAATAATTCCATTAAATACCCAAATGGTCTCTAAAAATTATGAAATTTGAACACGTGATATTCAAGACATAATGGCAGATATTTCATCAAGGACACTGCACCAAAAGACCCTCACACCATTTGATATAGATCACGCATCACAGCATTTCTATTCTATCAATACAGCTTGCACAGTTTTTGAAACATTTTTGATTAAATAGGCAAATGCACTTCAAAAATTATGAAATTTGAATATGTTGCAGGGAAGACATAAATAAAGATACTTTGTGAAGAACACTTTGCCAAAAGAGCTTCATATAAAATGATATGGTCCATGCATTGAAACTGATTAAGTCCAAACGCGTCAGATTATAGGGCTTTAGAAATATTTCCGATTAAATACCCTAATAACCTTCAAAATTCATGAAATTCGACTATGTTATAGTCAATATCCTAAGGTAGGTTTTTTCATGAAGAAACCAAAGTCAAATTCATTCTGGATAAACAGTTGAAGCTTCTGTTTCAATACCGAAAATTTCCAGATTCAACACCTCCGAAAAACTACAATTTCACCTATCTATTCTCGTTGGTTTTCTCTAAATTTTTGATATGTTAATCCTCAAGATGTCCTTTACAACTTTCATTAAGAAATCAAGGTGATATTTTCAAAGGAAAGTCACTTTATAGTCCACGAAGTCTCTGGAGTCCAGTACAATACTTCCAGATCTATCGTCTTCAAAAGAAAATCGTTTCACTAGGCTACACTTTTTTTTTTACTTCAAATTTGAGTATGTTAATCTTCATGATGTTCTCTACAACTTTCGTGAAGAAGTAGAAGTGAAATTATTAGTAAAAAGTGACATACAACACACAAAATCACCAAGAGGTCAACAAAACAGCTTCAGATCTAACATTTTCGTAGAGGAAGGGTTTCACCCCTTAAAACTTAGCCATTTTGTCTCAAATTTTAGTATGTTATACTTTGAAATGTTGTCTACAACTTTCATGAAGAAGTCGAAGCCAAAAGCCGACTCAAACATTGCATGCAAGCCTCTACAACATTCTGGGTCAGGCGGTATACTCGAAAACAGAATGCTATTTCAAAAAGAACACACTCAAGCTTCGGTTTCTCACACCCTAAACGTCCGAGATTCATCACCATTCAAACACACATGCTAGATACAACATGCAAGAGCAGATTATAGATCCCAACTTGCCTTTGTACCGAGCTACAGCGAGCACGACGGTGGACGACGGACGCACGGCGACGGGCGACGGACGAGCGGACGGACAGACACACGGCCTCTTCCTCCTCTCTCTCGGTTCCTCACTCTCTCGGCAACCCTCTCTCTCTCTCTCCCTTATGGTCGACAGCTCCCCCTTAACCAGTCACTCCTCCCTTTTGTTCTCCCCTCAATACCATCATTAGCCATCATTAGGAGCCACCCAAGAAGACCAATAGATGAAGCCTTCTTTTTGCCACTTGGCAAATCCCATGCATTGGGCTTGAAGGTTTTGGGCCGGTTCCTCCCCCTTGTGGTCGACGGTAGCCCTCTTCATGGGCCTCATGGGCCAAGCCAATTTGGCCCACTTTGGCTCATCCCTCTTGGGCCTAAGACCCAATGCTTGATTAAATCAAATTTAACTTTCAATAATTCATCTTAATTCCCCCTTTTATAGATTTCAAATTCTCAATTTCATATGGCCAAAAATCTTGTAACATTTAAACTATAGGGATTAAATCTATGAGGTGCATAGCCAAGAATAAATTCTTCTTATTAACTCATCCTATAACACTAATTTTGATAACTCAGGAACACAAAATATAACACTCGATCTTAAAAGAAAATCAATGGCTAAAGCATAAACCAAAGGCAATTTCATTACCTAATCATAGACTTAATACATCTAGAGGTTGCCTTGAATCATTTTGGGATGCCACAGTCTTCTAATCTTCAGACTAGACTGATGGAAACGTTTTGTCAAGTTCAAAACATGTAAGGAAGTTTTCTCCAACAACCTCCCACTTTTTGATGGTGACAAAACTTTCATGCCGATTTGAATATGGATACTTTTGACCTGCAAGACAATACTTAAGCAAACAAAAAAATCTTCATAAAATAAGTGGATTAGGTTTAAGATAGTATTGAGTCTGCATCCACAGAATCTACATCCACAGAAAATGGGTTAGTCCTGCAAAAACAACTATCTTTGCCATGAATACCACAATGCTTAAGATACTGCAAGCCTGCAACCATTCAAGCAATCCAAACAAAAGTGCACAGTCATCCAAAGTCAAAGTCTAAACAAATCAAACAAACCAGTCCAAACCAAAAATTAAAGTCTAACAAACCAAATCAGCATCAAACTCTCCCACTTTTTGTCAGCATCTAAAAAGGTAAAGATAAAATGAGATAAAGTTAAGATTGTTTTGGAACGCGAACGAGCTAAAAGTCTCCCATCGACTGGACAGTCTCCTCCAACTTTCTCAGATCTTCCTTCATTGTGCTAAATCCTCACCCTTAGCATTTGCTTGAACTTGAATAGAAATGGTCTGAATTTGATCGTGCAAAGTCGCTGAAGAAACGTGAGCAGCATTCTACATATTCTGAAATTCGCATCCCAAAGCATAAATCTGCCCTCTCATCTCCATAAGAACATCAAGCAACCTTTTAAAATTTGCGGAATTGTCAGTTTGAGTGCTTGCTTCAGCATGATCAGTTTCTGGAGTATTTGCAGATGATGGGATTTCAACATGAGCACCCAGACTTGGAGAAGAAACCTCAACATCTTCTTCAGGGAATTGAGAAGCATATACATCTTCTGGATCTGCAGGAGAACGACTAACGCCATCACTGGTAAAAGCAAGTGAAGATGTTCCTCTTTTCTCAACAGCTCCCCCTGTATCAGTGCCTTCAGCTGGAGAGAAATACTCTTCATGCTCTGTTTCCTCTTCAATGCCATGATGACACTGTTCACCTCTTGGTTCGTCTTCTGCAGTTTGTTCTTCCTCTGCTTCCTTCCTTGTTGATTCCCTCTCTTCACTTCTTTTCTCAACTTCTTCTCTTTCTAAATTCTCTCTTTCCTCTATCTCAACATCAGGTTGCTGTAGGTTCCTTAAGGCAATGGTGACATCTTCCTCATCTTCTTCATCCTGCAAGATGAGTGCTCTCTTTTTCCTTGAAGGAGCTGACATAGGTTCCTTGCCTTTTCTCTTTGCAGCCACAGAGTCTTGTCTAGTCTTAACTGGGGTTTTCTCCTTAAAACGCTCTAAAGTCTTGCTCAGTTCTTTCAGATGCATTTTTAAGACCATCTTCAGTCCTATCATCATTTGATCACATGTGCGAATGCACAAAATCTTAGGAGGCTAAATATTGAGGTGTCTGAATAAACGAGTAATAAGAGCCGAATAAGGAAGATGTCCCTTGTCCTTGACCATCGATCTGTACATGTGAAACATGATAGTGTGCGGCAGAGAAAACTTTTCACCATAGTTGATAGCATACATCAACTTTGCTTCTGAGTTGGAGACATCAGTCTTGGATGTGGTCTTGGGTCTAAGACAATTAATCACAATCTTATGCAGCAAGATATTTGAGGCATTCATCCTCAAGTACAAAATTCGACCTTCTGCCATCCTGTCTCGAACAAGTTCCACAGTCGCACGACCAATAGACACACTTATCGGTTGAAACATCCCTCTCTCTACTCCAATTACGTCGGCCAGAGTGTCCATATCCACCACATAGTCTTGATTTCTAACATTGAAAGAGAATCCATTTGCATCCAGATAACTTAGATTGGAATAGAAATATGCAGTCAGTTCAGGATGGGCAACTGTTGTCTCAGAGCAAAACCTTTCTAGTTGAAGTAACATGAATTTCTCCCGTCACTTCACATTCAAGGAGTCTAGAAAATCAAAATCGACACTTCTAGGGTTCATCACCCCACGCTTCAACAACTTAGAGTACAGACGATTATGGTCCTCAGAACGAAACAAATCTACCTTTCTTTCTCGAATCTCAGCGGCAATACCCATTCTAGGCTTGAAATTAGCAAACATCTTTTCATCATCATTCGTTCCATCTGACTGATTAGGACCCCCAACACGAGGATCACTAGGAAATTTTGCGAAGGCTTTTTCTGCCGACCCGGCAGGAGCAATCCCCAAACGTTCCATTATTCGTAAAAAATTGGTTTCATTTCTATACCATCTTTCTTTCAAAAATTCGTCAATGAAGGTCATCGGAGAACCTCCATCTTTTAGGGCAGGGTAGAGCTTGAAAGAAAAGGCAAGTTTAATAGTTCTTACGGGATCGACATCCTCCAAAATTTCCTCCTCTTGATGTTGCTGTACAGCCTGAGCACTAGCTTGACGTGGTTGAGAATGTTGTGGACTCTGTTGTTGCTCTGAAAGATCTTCTTCCTCGGTAAGGTCAAACTGCGTAGGACCCTCACACACATGCCGTGGTCCCCTGCTTACAATCCTTGATGACTTTCTTTGAGACGACATTGTCACAGTCTTTGAGAGAGTTTCCAAACTCGATTCGCGAGAAAGATGAAAACTTTAAAGATTAAACTCGAGAGAGAAAGTAAAAAGTGAAGATCTTTGCCTTTAGGGTTCGTGAAGAAGACAAACAGTATATAAAGAAAGCGAAACGAGGTATACGAATTGTTGGAAAAGAAATTCCTTTTAAAAAAATAAACTGCCTTTTTGAAAAATGGATAACTGTCATTTTAACATTACTTCCTTTTTGAAAATAATAATTTCCATAAATTCAAAGGACTTGGAAAGATAATATCAATCAGTTACTAATTAATAGACAATTGTACCTTTTCGAGATTTAATCCGAAAATAAATTGCTGAAATGACTTACAGTCTTGATCCTTGAACTTCTAATACTGAGCGACTTTAGACTTTTGTCCCTGAGTCTGAGCTTCTTTAGACTTTAGGATATTAAGTCTGAATCGAATAGATTCAAATAAACTTTTCTCCAGTGGCTTTGTGAAAATATCCGCTAGCTGATTCTTTGATTCGATGAATTGAATTAAGACTTCTCCATTTTGAACGTAGTCTCTAATAAAATGATGTCGAATCTCTATATGCTTTGCTCTTGAATGAAGAATTGGATTCTTGGTGAGATTGATTGCACTGGTATTGTCACATTTAATCTCAGTGCATGAGTCTTCGATCCCAAAGTCTCTTAGTTGTTGTTTTATCCATAAGATTTGAGAACAACAGCTTCTAAGAACCACATATTCTGCTTCTGCCGTTGAAAGAGCTACTGTACTTTGCTTCCTCGAAAACCAAGATACTGTCCTGTTTCCAAGTAATTGACAAATTCAAGAAGTACTCTTTCTATCAACTCTGCATCCTGCTAGATCTGCGTTTGAATATCCAATGAGAGTAAAGTCTCCTTCTCTAGGATACCACAGACCTAATTTAGATGTTGTGGCAACATATTTGATGATACGTTTCGCAGCACTTAGATGAGATTCTTTAGGATCTGATTGAAATATGGCACAAATGCAAACACTGAACAAAATGTCAAGTCTAGAGGCAGTAAGATAAAGAAGTGAACCAATAATACTCATGTACAGCTTCTGGTCGACTTTCTTTCCTCCTTCATCTTTGTCTAGCTTCGAAGAACTTGACATAAGTATATCAGTCTTTTTGCAATTCTCCAAACCAAACTTTTTGACAAGTTCTTTAGCATATTTTTCTTGGTGGATGAAGATTCCTTCCTTTAGTTGTTTAACTTGTAGTCCAAGAAAGAAGGATAGTTCACCCATCATGCTCATCTCAAATTCATCCTGCATAGACTTAGAGAATTTCTTGCACAGATTTTCGTTAGGTGATCCAAAAATAATATCATCAACGTATATTTGAACAAATAGAAAGTTTTTATTTTCCTTTTTAATAAATAAGGTAGTATCCACCTTTCCTTTGAAAAAGCCATTGTGAATTAGAAAATTACTTAACCTGTCATACCAAGCTCGAGGAGCTTGTTTCAATCCATATATCGCTTTTTTCAGTCTGAAAACAGAGCCTGGTTTCCTTGGGTCTTCAAAACCGGGAGGTTGTTCCACATAGACTTCTTATTGGATAAATCCATTTAGAAATGTACTTTTGACGTCCATTTGGAATAACCTGAAATTCTTATAACAAGCAAAAGCAAGTAATAATCTAATTGCTTCTAACCTTGCTACTGGTGCATAAGTCTCATCATAATCAATCCCTTCTTCTTGTGTATATCCTTTGGCCACGAGTCTTACTTTATTTCTTATAACCTTTCCTTTCTCGTCCAATTTGTTCCTAAAAACCCATTTAGCTCCTATCACTGATTTACCTTTTGGTTTAGAAGTCAATTCCCAAACGTCATTGATTCTAAACTGTTTGAGCTCTTCTTGCATAGCTTCAATCCAGCTTTCATCAGTTAAAGCTTCTTCTATGCTTTTGGGTTCTGTTTCAGAAATAAGGGCCACAGCGCTAGACTCTTCATGCCTTTTAGATCTTGTACGAATCCCTTCATCAATGTTACCAATAATGAGATCTTTAGGATGACTAGACTTGTGCTTCCAGTTGCTGGTTGATCTGGCAGCTTGCTGAACTTCTTCTTCATTTGATTCTTCAATATTCGATTGTTGATGGTCTTCTGAAGTCTGAGCTACTTCAGGGAAAGTAGACTTTGTAGAGTCTTGAGCAGGTTTAGATTCTTCAGATTGAGTCTAAATTGATTGATCTTGAAATTTGACATTCATCGATTCTTCCACAGACTGAGTCTTCTTGTTGTATACTCTGTAAGCTTTGCTGATGGATGAATATCCAAGGAAGATTCCTTCGTCTAATTTTTCTTCAAACTTACCAATTCGATCATTTGCATTTTTCAAAATAAAACATTTACAACCGAACACATGAAAATAGGAAACGATTGGCTTCTTTCCTTTGAACAACTCATAAGGAGTTTTCTCCAGAATTGGCCTTAGAAAAACTCTATTAATAACATAACATGCTGTAGAAACAGCTTCAGCCCAAAAACGAGAAGAAATGTTGCTTTCAATTAAAAGTGTTCTAGCCATTTCTTGCAACGATCTATTCTTCCTTTCCACAACTCCATTTTGTTCAGGAGTGTATGGAGAGGAGAACATATGCTGTAAACCAAATTCATCACAGAATTTAGCAAAGTCTTGATTTTCAAATTCACCTCCATGGTCTATCCGTATGCTTGAAATAACATACCCTTTCTCATTCTGTATTTTCTTAGCAAACTTTTCAAAATAAGAGAAAGTTTCAGACTTACTTGAAAGAAAGTATACCCATGGGAATCGTGAATAATCATCCACAATTACTAGACAATATTTCTTTCCACCGATGCTTTGAGTTCTTGTTGGTCCAAAAAGATCCATATGTAGGAGCTGCAATACACGATTAGTTGAAACTTGATTTATTGGTTTAAAAGAATTTGTAACATATTTTCCCAACACACATGGTGTGCATAATTCAAACTTTTGATAAGTCAGATTGGGTAGTCCACGAACAAGCTTCCTTGAGGAAATCTTGGCAATTTGCTTCATATTGGCATGACCAAGTTTCCGATGCCAGAGATTTGCTTCTTCTTGAATTGAGATTAGACATTGAGATTTTTCTGGATTGATATCCAAAAGATAAATATTCCCATGTCTTCGTCCCGTGAAAGTCTGAGTGAAGTCTTTACTGGTCCCCGAACATATTCCTTCTTGAAAATTTATTCTGAAGCCTGTGTCGCAGAGTTGACTAATGCTCAACAAGTTGTAATTGAGTCCTTCTACTAAAGAAACGTTGTTTATTGTGAGACTTCCAATTTTAACTGTTCCACAACCAATAATTTTTCCTTTGCTGTTTCCACCAAAAGATAATTTTCCACCATTCACTTGCTCAACCTTTATGAAACATCTTGAATCTCCTGTCATATGTCTTGAACAACCACTATCTAAGTACCACTTGATCTTTTTCTTGATAGTGACCTACATTCAAAAAAGGAACTCAAGCTTTCTTTGGTACCCACACTTTCTTGGGTCCAATTGAGTTAGTGCAATATACGGTCTTTGCCCAATCTTTCTTAATAGGCCTCCAGACCATAGGACATTCTTTCTCAAAGTATTCTGAGCTATTACACTTAGAACATTTAAGAGCACTACGGCCAACAGGTTTTACAAAGAATTTTTGAAAATGATTTCTATAAAATTCTCTTGTAGGTCTTTGTTTGATTCTTTCTTTTACTTTTGGAAAATCGATTAGAGGAATGGTTTCGAAGTCATTCCCAAACCTGATTTGTTAAAGTAAGGTCTTTGTACCGAAAGAATCTTTTCTAAATTTTCAGATCCTATAGAAAACCTTTTTAAGATATTTGAAATATCATTTTTTAAGAAAGTATTTTCTTTTGAAAGAGTCTTCATTTTCTTTCAAAGCAATAAAATTTTTATCTAAATTTTCAAACTTTTCTTTCCAAACAATCTCATGTTGCCTTAGTGTAGAATGTTCCCTTTTTAGTTCGGAAATCCTCTTAAGAGATGTTTTGAGACTAAGACACAGTTCATCAATACATTTAGAAACTTTAGTAGGAATTTTTATATTGCTTACCTCGATTTCAGCGTGCGAGTCGAATCGTCTCGAGTGCGAATCTGATTCTGATTTTGCCATTAAACAAATATTAGCATAATCATCATCACTTTCTTCGCATTCGGTATCACTCCAAGTTTCTGCTTTGAGTGCCTTTTTGTATTTTTCAGCTTTTCCTTTCTTTCTCTTTAACAAGGGACAGTTGGGTCTGATGTGTCCCTTTTTCTTGCATTCAAAACAAATCACGTCTTTATTTGATTCATCATCCTCAGCTGATTTATTTTGAAGCTTTTGAGAACTTTGTTTCTTCCAATTGAATCTTCTTCCCTTTCTATTCAACTCTCTGAACCTTCTTATCATGAGGGCAAGTTCTTCATCATCCATATCGTCTTCAGAATCTGTAACATCATAATCATCATTAGTTTTTAAAGTAATAGACTTTTTACCTTTGGGATCTTCTTCTTCATTAATTTGCTCCACTTCATAGGATTGAAGTGTCCCAACCAATTCGTCAACGGAGAGTGGCATGATTCTTTGAGTCTCCCTTATTGACGTCTTTACATGATTCCAATCTTTGGAAAGTCCACGCAACAGTTTGTTAACTTTCATAGGTCCTGAGATTGGTTGACCTTGAGATTCAAGACCATTCACAATTTATGTAAAACAACTAAACATGTCAGTGATAGATTCTCCTGGCTTCATCTTGAAGGCTTCATATTGACCGAGCAGAATATTGATTCTGGTTTCTTTCACTCGATCTGTTCCTTCATAGGTAATGTGCAGCCTATCCCAGACTTCTTTAGCTGTTTCACAAGAAGATATTTTGTTATATTCAGTAGGAGATAATGCACAATATAGAGAATAAATTGCTTTTGCATCAAGAGCTTGTCTCTTAGTTATCTCTTCTTGAGTCATCTCTCTAGCCTCTGCAGCGTCTTTTCCTCTTTCTGAGACTGTTGCAGCTTTGGGAATGATTCCTTTGTCTACCACATCCCATTCCAAAGGATCTTTCGATCTTAGGAATGCTTTCATCTTGTTTTTCCATATGTTGTATTCATTTCCATCAAAATAAGGCGGTCTGGTGTTGCTTTGTCCTTCAACTAAACCTGGAGCCAACATACTAGCAATGGATCTTTAACTTTGAAGTAAAAACACGTCAATTTAAATGAGTACACAGGCTCTGATACCAATTGAGAGTGCTAGTATGTGCACCTAGAGGGGAGTGAATAGGTGTTCGAACCAAATTTTGCAAAATATAAGATAAGATCTTACTTATGACTTGAGTCTGGACGACAATAGACTTTGCAAAGGAAATCACACTTAAGCAAATAAAGTTACGAACTGAAATAAAGAGATCAGGGAAGAGAAAAGGAACACGAAGTTTTATAGCGGTTCGGCTTAATCCAAGCCTACGTCCACTCTCCCGCACTAACAACCCACCGGTTGGATTTCACTATGAATAAAAAAAAGTCGTTACAGCATCACGTCCTTGATTCCACAGTGTAGAGACTCTACTACACTTCCTCAAGGCTTCACAAAAGACTAGACTCTCGTTTAAGTACAATTTCTCGCTCAAAGATTGAATTAGCAAAGAACAAGGAGCTTCAGACTTTGAAATTTATCTATCACGCACACGCTCGAGTAACTAAAACGTCTTCCTTAAATACTCCTCCATGCCTTCATAACCGTTGGCACCTTCCAAAGGAGTTCCTCCAATCTTCCCGTTGGACAGAATCAATTAGGAAGTTCTTGAGTTACTTAAGGAATGTGAGGATAGCCCACCAATCCTGCTCGCCCATACAATCAGGATCTAGGCTTCCATAAGTAGAACCTTCCATGTACGTTTTTCCAATCAACAGATTAAACTTACTCTAATTAATTTCAAAACAAATAAGAGATCTTGAAATGCTATCTCCAGCAGTGAGATCTTCTTTGACCGCTAGAATCAAATCCTTATACAAATCTAGATAAGTCTTTTCTTTGACGGTCTAGAAACAGTCAATGAGAGCTGACTTTAAATCTTTGAGTCTGACGGTCTGACAGTCTTCAGACTTTGATGAGAATCATGTTTTATGCCATGCATGCTACCAATCTAACATGAAATGACATGACATAACTATATGACCTAAACTATATTACGTGAGCAAATTAATTTTTTTTTTTGTATTTTCTTAATGAGCATGCAATCTATCCTAGAGAATAAAATTAATTTTAAGACAATTCTTTTTGGTATTTTTCATGAAATTCGAAATTAAAATTGTCCAATAATTAGATGTGCAATCTAAATTAACCAAATGACCTAATTCTAATGACGAGTAAATTCTAATTAAATAGACCTAACAACAATCACCAAATGAGGTGCATTTTATGAACCTAATTCTATATGACATGCGCATGATTGATTTTTTATAATTTTTTTTATAAAATTTCGTAATTAAAGTTGCTAAAATATAAAAAAATCTAACTAAAGTGAGATATTTTAAGTTAGGATTAAACTAATCTGAATCCTATCTTAACTTAGAAAATTATCTCATCATGCAATTTATTTCAAAAGATATTATCTAACCTAGATACCATCTAAACATACATTTAAAAAAAAAAAAAAACTATTCTATCATGCAATTTTATCTAGGAAAATCAATTCTAATCTACATGATATGCAAATGCAATTTTTTTGTATTTGTTTTTGATAAATAAAGCGATTAAAAGGTAAACACCAAATCATTCACGATCATCAAAGATATTATCCGTCATTCGAATTTGGAAATGATATCTAATCAAACCTAATTATTTTGCTAATAAAATCGATAAATTGATCTTAAGACTTAAAGATCAAGATATCAATTATATTCTCGCGTGATTAATTATTCCATCTAAAGCCTTATAGATGGAATAAAATATTCGTGTGCGGTTGCGAATTAGGCGGTGCATTTAGGATTTCAATTATGCATCAAGGAATATTTCAAATGAAGAAAACAAAAAATTTAAAAATAAAATAAATTTACCTAATAAAATAAACTAAATCTACCTAATTTGAATTTTTCCCAAATCCGGCTTAACGAACGGTGCTTTATGGACCACGATGAAGACTCGGCTCACGACCAGGGTAGCATAGGCATTGGCTTTGGTTGAACGATGTTCACGGTCTGAGAGGGCGCTGGCATTTGGAGCTCCAACGAGGGGACAGCAGGCGCACGGTGGGCAATGAGCTGCTACAGTGGTGTCGCTCGGAAGGGGGCGGCCGTTCGGAGCTACAGGGAAAACCGGCGTCGTAGGGGCTGCAGCGATAGTGGCGGCTTGGGCAACAAGCGTCTTGGTGGTGCGACGAGTGAGCAGCAGGAGACGTCAAAGCACTGCAGGGGCATCGCAAGTCAACAACAGTGGCGGGCATCGGCACTGGGTCACGGTTATTGGTGTCAGCGACGGAAATCACCGAGACGACGATGGATGCAAAGGACAAATGGGCAGTCGAAGCGGCAAGGCAACGGCGGAGCAGCAGGCAAGTCACGAGTGAAAGGGCTAGTAAAATCACCTATGGGGGTGAATAGGTGATAAAGAAATTTTTGCAAAACTTCAGAGTAATTTGCTAACACCCTACAGTTATATAAAGCTGTAAATTAAAATAAGGAGATTAAGGGAAAGAGAATAGAAACACAGTGATTATAGTGGTTTGGCTTAAATCAAGTCTACGTCCACTCTCCCGCGCTAACAGCCCACTGGCTAAATTTCACTAAGGATCAAAAGAGATGTTACAGTCTTACGTCCCTAACTTTACACTGTAGAGACTCTACTACACTTCTTCAAAGTCTCACAAGTATTTTCTCTCTTTTGAGTAAAATAAAAGTTCAACAATTGAAACGGCAAAGAACTTAAGAGCTTCAGACTTTGGAATTTTTCTTTCACGCACACTCTCAAACAACTTGAGCATCTTCCTTACACACTCCTTCATGCCTACATAACCGTTGGCACTTTCCAAAGGAATTCTTCCAATTTACTCGTTGGACAGAATCAATCAAGGAGATCTCGAGTCGTTTAAGGAATGTGATGATAGCCCACCAATCCTGCTCACCCATACAATTAGGATCTACGTTTGCATAAGTAGAACCTTCCAAGTATACTTCGCCTTTCAACAGATCTTGATTATCCGAATTGATTCCAATAAGAATAATTGATCTTGATGTGCTTAACTCCAACCGTAAGATCTTCTCTAAACCATATGAATCTAATCCTTGAAGATAAATTTGCATTTGGATAAGTCTTTTCTTCGTCAGTATAGAAATTGTCATTGAGGGTAAACCTTAAGTCTTGAGTCTTGCAGTCTTCAGACTAGACTAAAGAAAACGTTTTGTCAACTTCAAAACAATAAGGGAGTTTTCTCCAACAACGGGATCTCACAGGTTGCAGGCGAGGCGGAGGCACGAGTGGGGCTGCGAAGCAGCAGTGACGGGGCTCCACATCGCAGGCGAGACCAGTGGAGCGTCGGTGGCCTGCGAGTGCGGCAACGCAGGTGCAGCAGTCAATGCCAATGGGAAGCCCAACGAAGACGATGACCCTACCGCCACATATGCACGACCATGCATAGCCATGCGCTCATGCTCACCCCACTCCCATGCGGTCAAGGACCCCATGGCCATGCAGCTACGTCACTCCCATGCAGCCGATCAACCATGCAAGGTTGGTTGACCCTACCACCACGTACTCCATGAGGTGGTAGTCGACCAGCTGAAGCCACGTCTTCAGCTTTGTGCACTAGCATAGGAGGGCCCAAGGGATGGCCATGACATTGCCACACATCCCTTGCTCGAGCAACCGAGGGAACTCCTCGCAAGGTTAGATCGGTTTTGTCAACAAATCGGCAGCAAGAGAGCATGCGGATGAGCGAGCGAGTGAGAGAGAGAGAAAGGAAAAGGACTAGCCCTCTGCTACTGCTGGTCGTTCGCCCTCTGCGCCACAGCCGCCACCGCTCACGCCTCGCTGTCAACACCCGCACCACACCGCCATACTTGTCGTGTGTTGCTTACGGTCCCTGCCGTCCAGTAGCTTTAGCTGCGTCCCTGACCCGCAAGCTTCCCGATTTACTCATTGTCAATGCCGTTGGATTTAAGGCAAGTTAGAGTCTACTAACCTATATAGTGTAGTGCTGTGATTGTTTGAGGAAGTGTTGTTAGATTGGAATGGTTTGAATTTTGGTATTGGATGTAAAATTGATGATGACCAAGTGGATTGAGGTTAGGGAGTTGCAGAAATT
The DNA here is from genome assembly GCA_016097605.1 of Eucalyptus guilfoylei. Classification (NCBI taxonomy): domain Eukaryota; kingdom Viridiplantae; phylum Streptophyta; class Magnoliopsida; order Myrtales; family Myrtaceae; genus Eucalyptus; species Eucalyptus guilfoylei. The sequence goes on from CM027863.1 coordinate 10,768,381, forward strand.
TTCAGCTTCCCTATGAGAAATTGCGGTTTTTGGACTTCAATGAAACTCAGATTTTGTGACTGCTAAGCTTGGAAAATTTTAGTCGAAGATTGGTTTAGAAAACCTCCCCATTAGTATCGGGATTTCTATGTGAGTTTTTGAGTTTATTGATAGTTTTTATAAATGATTTGTCGTAAGCCACAAGTGTGGGTACCATTCTCAGTTTTCTAATGGATTTCGAAAATGCTTAAGGATGAGTTGTGAACATGGAATTTTGAAAAGAATCCAAGAGATTCTCCATATTGATGATTTGAAAACGTTTTGGCACTGAAATGATTTAATTTCTACACTGTGGTTGATGTGTTATTGCTACCGTCGAACCCTCGGGACGATGAAGAATCGGGAGATGGGATGCTTGGAGGATCGTGATTGCGATACCTCTAGATGCCTGTGGGACATCATTGTTGTGGTGAGCCCTAGAGGTTCCCCGGGTGTTGGGATGCCCGGACGTATGACAATACACATTCTAGAGGGTAGGGGACACTAGTAACATAGTGAGCCATGGCAATTCCTTGTGATGCTAGGTTAGGCGCGAGATGCCTGGAGGTGAAACATGACACGCTCTAGATGCCCGGTGACTGAAATATGGAATCGGAGGCTTTTGTGATGCTAGATTGGGTGTGAATGCTTGGAGGGACGCAAACATTGGTCCTCCGAGAGTAGGTGATAGTGAATTGAAAAAACTGTTGAGTTTTAAAGTTGATTGTTCTATTGAGTTACGCCATTTTGATAGTTGCGCCTGATTATGGGACAAAATTGTGTGGTATGGTATAAGACGTGTCATAACAGTTTAGCCTTATAATCAGGACTCATATGATTGAAATGATGTGTTCTAGTTTTTAAACTGCACTTGCCATTTCGTCAAAAAACTCTATAGATTTAATGCATACCTATTCTTCCAAATTATGTGTTTTGTGTATTTTTGCATGAAATCATATGATGATGGTCCTACATAATGTAGTTTAATAAATCTTTAGTTGCTGAGTGGTTGTACTCACCCTTTGTGGGACTAACATATTACAGACTAAGAAAGATGTCTTTGCTACCCTCACCTCCTGGTACATTCTACGGGATCCCTATCGACTTAAAGTGGGATCAAATGAAGCATGAGGATCTTGACTGGCTGGGATTGACGTTTGTTTGAGGGAGGGTGATCGTGATGATCGACACCGGTCTTCCCCAGGTCCTGTGCGTCAGGTGTATGTCGTCTTATAAGTTTGTAGGAACGGGCGAACTCTGGGGCCATTACCACTGCCACCAAAGGACGACGACAACAAGGGATCAAGTGGTGTGGAGTGACCGAGGGTGGTGAGGACATCAAGGAAAATTTTTGGATGCTGGCACTGGATGATGGACTTTATGTATATAGTTGTTGGAAATGTCGGTTAACTTTTGAAGTATAGCCGGGCATAGGAAACTGTGGCATTTTGGTGTACCGACAAAAGATGTCCATTTCATTTATGTAAATAAAAAGTGCTCGGTTATTATCTATATGTGAATTTGGTGTGCAATCATTTCTGAGTATAGGAAAAGGAGTCGTTGGATACGCTTCCGCCATATACATTGCGCAGGGACCAAAGAAGTGTGTAATAAAACCCATATATGGTTTCCTAGAAGTCTATTGATATAAGAAAGAAGGACATCTAGGACAAGGAAAAAAGTGTGGCGACCCTAATGGATTGGGGGCTATCGAGGGGTGCCACACTTGGGCCAATTTGCTCTCTTCGTGGGCTTAATCCAACTTGTCAATTTAAAGCTCAAAATCATCAAATCAACACATCCATCACCGGTCCAATGCAAATACAATAATAATAAATAAATGCATCTAAAATTATATGCTATGCATTCTAATATTTTTTTTAGGGATAAAATTAATCCCTAATTTTTATGTAATAAATAAATAACTGGGTCACCAAAATTTAGCTGTCAACAATTATTAATCTGACTTTAAGCCCAAATTCACCAAAGCCTAAGCACGCCCATCCCACTATGAACAAAAACCCAGCTTGCTTTTTTGCTAATTTTTTCATTGTTTTTCTTCCTTTCCTCTTTTTTAATTTGTTTTATTTTTTTCAATCGGAGCCACTGTCGACCACTAGCTAAATGGAGGTTTCTAATGTTGCCGAGCCTCTTTTTGACGAGAGGCAAACGCACCTCAACCAACTCGAACGGCGTGAGACAAATCGCCAAAAGATGACGAAATGCTAAAGGGGACATCGGGACAACAATATTATCACAGGTTATGCAGAAAATGAAGAGTTAAGCTTCGGTTCAAGGATTCATTTTAGGCCCTTCAATGAGGCATTTTGTCGAACATGTGGTGTGCGTTGGCTAAAGGAGGAGTCTAGACTCATTCGGGGATCATGTTCAGGCCAACGTCAACATACAACATACAAGAAATATTCCAGGCCAATTTAGAAAACTATCACTCAAATTTAACATGAGTATGAACAACAACAATAAAACTCGGCCATAACGAGTCAAAAAGACCAAGGTTTCACTTAGGCATTTTATCAAACAGTTGGTGCACACTATGGGAGAAAGGGCTTCCGGCCCTAGCCGAAGCTCGAACCCACGCCAGCGGCCTCAACGTACGAAATACATGAACCACAGAGACTAGGATAGGGGTGTCATGGGCCAGAGCTTGCGTGAGCCAAATAGCTACAAGCTCCGGCCAGTCACGCTAAAAAACGGAGTAAAGAGAGAGGCTGAACCTACCTGTTTCGGCCTAAGGACGTCGGCAAGAGAGTCGTTGGATGGCTGGACGCGCGGCTGGGGCTCCCTTTATCTCCGAGTCATACTCTCGCACTCTCGAGCTCACTTGTCATGCCTCGAACCCCCGAGCACACAAACATCCCTCAATGGTCGATAAATTTGCGATATCCTAGGACTCGTCGTCAACCCATTTTTTTAATCTTTTAATTAAACACAAACGGAAACATTTGATATAAGCAACACCCAGTCAATCATAACAAATATAATAGGGATAGCACGGAAAACACCACAACATCAAACCAAACACTTCAATTACAAATTTACTGTTAACCCTAGGAAGTTTAGTGATTACAAGTCCCTATATTGGCAACTTCCAACTAACCAACAAAAACCAATAGTGGATCATGGTTAATCTAAACTTTACTAACGCCAAGCCAATCTCTCGTCTCCAAAGGGGGCTCGAACTGAGCATGACGGTTCTTCATACTACGGGCCTGAAATATATTAAATAACAACGGGGTGAGATATAAATATCTCAACAAGTTAACAACCTAAGCCTCAACTAGGACGTTGATTCGTCTCAAAGGCATCCTAAACATGCAACATTATATCGATGGCAAATCAATAGCAAAGCAACCCTTGCTTTTCCTTAACTATAAACATGGTCAGGCAACCAACCCCAAAGACAAATATTAAAGCTGTCAAGTAACCTTTACGCATCCTTACCTCACCTTGGCGCATCTTGCACATTAGTTAATCACCTAAGCCAATATCAATGCATTAAGGATAACTATAATCAAAATGCATCCCATAATATCCATGCGCATTGTCAACACACGTGTTCTAATTATTATGATCCCTTGGGCCACGGCCACCACAAGAGTTGGTAGTCTTCCGACATGATTGGGCATCTTCTCGCCTCATCAGGCACGGCAACTTTAGAACCTCTACCTAGACGGCATTCCATAAAGGAGCATCGATTCGACCTCAACCGCAACTCAGCATCCGGAATCCCGCCAGGCATCTGATAAACATCGAGCATCGCCTCCAAACTCCCGTTGGATGACAGGTTCAATTAAGTGACCACTCAAGCAAGCCAACACTGAAGCCAATTTTATTTGTTACAAATTAGCCCAGCGCAAAAGATTTTATGCTTAAATAACAAATCTTGAAAAATCGTTACACTTAAAATTCCAATAAAATAATTACATGTAGTCATGTACTTAAAATCAACCAGTCAAATTTTGCATACTTTCATTTTAAAGCGCCAATTGCCCCATTTAACTTGGGCGATAAATTTTCATGGCATCACAACCTTAAAACAACATAAAACATGCATAAATTTATCCCGTAAATCAAGTGTAAAACACATAAAAATCACCCCTTATCGCACTATTGTGATAACTTATCAACTCTAAACCGATAGCTTATCGTCTATTTAGCGATAACTTATCTCTTATTTTCCGATAGCTTATCACCCTTTTAGTGATAACTTATCATCTTTTTGGTGATAGCTTATCACATATTCTTGATAACCTATCAAGTCCACTTATCACCCATCGTGATAACCTATTAAGTTCACTTATCACCCATCGCGATAACCTATTAAGTTCACTTATCACCTATCGCGATAACTTATCAACTAAACCATCATTAATTAGGTCTAACTACCATTAGCCTTAATCTAAATTACCCATAAACGCAATTAACACTGTAATCAAATATTAGGAAGTTAACTCATGGTTTTATGGTGACGATGACGTGATGGTGATGAGAACGTGGAGCTCACGGTTCGAACGGCGACACCACAGTGGCAGTAGTGGCTTGAGCTCACAGCCAAGGAAACTTGGTGGCTTGGTGGTGGTCTGGCGATGATGATGGCTTGCGGCTTAAGGGATGGCGAACGGTAAGGCAGCATGGTACGACGACGTAGGGCAGCAAACCGAGAGAGAGAGAGAGAGAGAGAGAGAGAGAGAGAGAGAGGGAATGGGTATGAGATAAGAGAGAGGGATGAATGAAAATTCGTCCAAAGGAGGGGTAGAGAGAGAAAGTGAGAGAAATGAGGGAAAAAGAGGAAAACTTGGGGAAGAAGTTAGCCTATTAATATTCCTTGACTTAGTGTCCTAACTTGGGGAGCAAGAACACATCTTGGCCTTCCATTATGCCACAAGCTTTATTCAAGATTGTCGCGTCCTAAATTTCGGGTGTACCACCTAGGATTAGGCTAATGGACTACTAAGTCTGACTTAACTCAAGCTCTCCCAAGCCCATACCAATTTGCGACTTAGATTCAAATATTTAGCATGGAGTCACCACTAATCAATTTACAGTAGGTCGATTAGACACCTAAATAAAATAATGGGAGAATTATTTTACTTCTACGAATCAAAGACTTTGGTTACGAGGACTTGGTTACACTAGACTTTTCTATTGCCCTTTCGGTACATTTCTCTTTTAATTTCGAAAAAATGTTTTACTGGCAGCTTGAATTTAATTTAATTCACTTCCCTAACATGTGAGGTAATCATGCGGTTATGCAAACCACCAATTTAAGTTAGGAATAGACTAATCTGGATCCTATCTTAATTTAGAAATTTATTTCGACATGCAATTTAATTCAAAGATATTATCTAACCTAGATGCCATCTAAATATGCATTTTAAAAAAAAAATAACTATTCTATCATGCAATTTTATCTAGGAAATCAACCCTAATCTACATGGTATGCAAATGCATTTTTTTTTTTTGGTATTTTTTAGATAAATAAAACGATTAAAAGATAAGCACCAAATTATTCACAATCATCGAAGATATTATCCCACATTCGAATTTGGAAACGATACCTAATCGAACTTGATTATTTCGCTAATAAAATCAATAAATTGATCTTAAGCCTTAAAGATCAAGATATCAATTTTATTTCCGCGCGATTAATTATTCTATCTAAAGCCATGGAATAAAAAATTCGGGTGCGGTTGCGAATTAGGCGGTGCATCAGGGATTTCAAACATACATCAAGGAATATTTCAAATAAATATAAAAAAACAAAATACTAAAATAAATAAATAAAATCTACCTAATTTGATTTTATTTGATTTTATTTTTCCAAATTTGAACGGCGAAGTGGACCACAACGGAAGACTCGGCGTGGCTCAAGGGCAAAGGGACTGCTATGGTAGCATCGTGGCAGTGAAAGGGACAGCCGGCGGAGCTAGGGTTGTCGGACATAGTAGCAAGGGCGGAGGCGGTGCTGCAGGTCGCGGGCTTCGGGGCATGGCGAAGGCAGAACAGTGGCATCGGAGGGTCACAGCGGCGGTGGTGAGCAGTGGCGTCGGGCAGCGGCAGCTTCATAGGGGCAAAGGCGACAGCGATGGAGCTTTGGGTGGTCAGAGGTGTCGAGTTGTCGCGGGTTGGTGCAAGCAGCAGGCGGTGGGCTCGCTAGTCGCTGTGGTGTGGTGGAGCAGGGGCGTCAAGCTGGCGAGGAAAGCTCGTACTGCAGGGGGGCTCGGCAAGGGGCGAAACTTTAGGCTGTAGGAGTCTCGGCGGCGCGGCGAGCGAACCCACAGACGCCAGCGATACGGCTGGGCTATAGGTCGCGGTGGGCTTCGGCTCCGGGCGATGTCAGGGCAAGATCTTGCAGGTTGCAGGCGAGGCGAAGGCGCTGCAGCCGAAGTCGGTCGCTGGCGAGGTAGCAGCGACGAGTGTCAGCGACGGGGCTCCACGTCGCGGGCGAGATCAGTGGAGCAGCGGTGGCCTGCGATCGCGGCAGCACGGGTGTAGCAACGGACGCCAAAGAGAAATCCAACGAAGAAGATGAACAGTGGTCTTTCTCCCTTTTCCCTCTCTGCTGCCGCACGTCCTTGTTGCTGTCCCCTCCCTGTAGCTCCTGTACTTTCTTCAGCAAAAAGGGGAAAAAGCCTTTTGGCCTTTTTCTCCAACGAAGGAAAACTTTCTCCTTTTGTGTTTTTAATTTCTTCACCTCCAAATCAAAATGAAAGTTCCCGTTTCTTGCCGTACACGGCTCCTTTTATAGACCAAGAATGTGATCTTTGTGAAATATTTTATCTCCCCTTTCAAATATATACGGAGATCGCCTATAACTTCCTGAATGCAAAATCTTTTAGATTTCATTTGCAAAAAAATGAATATTTTCTACCGATTTTATTGCCTATTGCTAAAGATAAGATTGCAATGTGATTTTCTCAAATTCCAAATTTTGTAAAGATGAGCTCGTAATCTACCCTCGAGGATATTGAAAAATTCACCGTAATATCATATCAAATCTCCATTTCTCACAGTATAATTTTCAGTCATTAAAAAAATAACAGGCTCCGGCTAATTTGCTCCCTTCATGGGTTTAGTCTAACTCGTCAAATTAAAGTTCAGAACTACCAATTCAAACTCATCTGTTATCAGCCCAATGCAAATGCAATAATAACAACTAAATGCACCTAAAACTATATGCTATGCATTCTAATATTATTTTCAAGAATAAAATTAATCCCTAATTTATTTTCTATTTTTTCCCTATTTTCAAATAAATTAAATATATTAAAAGAGAGAGAGAGAGAGAGAGAGAGAGGTCCCATGAGGGCTGGGCTTTCACGACTAGCCCCGTCTTCTTTTTCCCCCATGCAAGCCCAAGGCCCAACCTTTTTCTCTTTTCGGCTCGGCTAGACTTCTTCCTCCCCTTCTTCCTCCTTCCTCATTTTCCGTGCAACTCATGTGCGCAGGACACCCTTTTGAGGCAAAGCAGCATAGACTGATGATGGGGGGGATGTCTGGCGGATGCCTTCAATGCAAGATGGGATACCAATTCAGCCAAGGAGGAGGTCGGTCGGCATGCCGAGGATTGGTGGCTAGACCACCTGCGTCGGCTGGCCTCCTCACACTATAAATAGGGCATTCACGAGCCAAGGAAGAGGGACACATGAAAGTAGCGATCTCAAACGACTTCCCCTAAGAGACATCAGAAGAGGCTTGGGAGTGAGCGAATTTGAGAGAGAGAGAGAGAGGCAGATCAAGGGCTAGATCAGAAAGCGAAATTGGGGGAGAAGGTCGAGAGTGAGATTTGGGTGAAAGGAAAAGCCCTGAGGAAGGGCAGATCAGGGGCGAGATCAGAGAGAGAAATCGAGGGACAAGGTAGAGAGTGAGATTTGGGTGAAGGGAAAAGCCCTGAGGGAGGGAAGATTTGAAGAGAGAGGGAGACCCTAGTGATGAGAGGCCTTCACCACTCGACGCTGCCTATTGCTACTGCAACATCACCTGTTGTTGTCTCGTCGACCAGCCACAAGCCCTACCGTGCTGAGTTTATTGGCCCGACATTGTCTCCTTTATTGCTCGCCATCGTCACCTCTTGTATCTTAGCATGGACCGATTGAGCAGTTGGCTGCTTGTCGCCACTGCCCCCTACATCTCGGCTCAGACTAGCCAAGCTAGTTGTTCACCTCTTTGCAGATTTGCCGCCGTCCTTGCTGTTATTGCCAACTCGTTGTCGCGTCCACCAGTTCCTTGACGCGAGCTACTGCAGATCTAATGTGCATGGCCATGGTGACTGGTGCCATTTGTTGTCATCCCTCTTACTGCTAGCCACCTCGCCATCGCACTTGCTGGTCCGACGACATCTGACACTGCTCGCTTCAGCCAAGCCATGACGAGCTTGACCGCCCCCATCGACACCACGGAGAGGCAGAGAAGGAGAGAGGCGCAAGTTGGATCAGAGCCGGGTCGAGCACGGGTCATATTCGGGTAAGGTTTCAATTATTTGGGCCGTCTGGGTCTAGATATGCATGGGTTGCATGCATGGCTTCCCTTTCATTTAAAGTTGGTCCTAGGAGATTAAATTCAGGTGGGTTTTTCTTTAAAGCCCGGCCCTCTCAAAATCAAGACAAGAGCTTCAACTGGGGGCCTTGGTTGCTCCTGGTCGAGCCAAGCCCGATCGGGTTTAGAAGCCCAACCCGGATTATTTTATAATATTATATCATTTTAATAAGAAAAAATCCAAAATTAGAAAAATCCAAAAATAATTTATATTTTCCAAAAAATCAGAAAAATCCAAAAAAATATTGTTGGACAGATACATCGAAAATCCTAAAAACAAAACAATCGTATTTAAGTTCTTCAAAGCAAATATTGGTTTATTCCAATTACGCCTTTAAGATGTATGGATTTCTATTACCTCAATTGTGATTGGTATAAAATACTGCATAAATACTTTACTTGATGTTTAAACAAGATTAGGTACCGGTAGGATATTAGTGATTAACTATTACAATTAAGTCACCGATCTTAATTTCTCTGATTGCGTAAGAAAGAAGTATATCTCTCAATATTTAACTTGGATTTATAATCGACCCACCCCAAATCGATTAGTGGCGAGTCTTATTTGAAATTGACTTACAAGTTAAAAACTCGAACCATAAGTGGTGAAATGGTGGGCTTAGGAAAGCCTGGGCTAGGCCTAACTCTTAGTAAGCCATTAGCCTCCGCTCGAGCCCACGCATAAGGACGTTGAAAGGGAGGTCGCGACAATATTATATTATAAAAAGGGACCCGAGTTGAACCTTTGCATTTGACCTAAGTTGAAGCCAGCCTGGGCCCACTAGCTTGGGTCGCGAGACCCCTAGCTGGACTGGGCTTCGGCCAATAGGTCCAATTTGACAACCTACAAAAATGCAATTAATAAAACTAAGCCCAGCTTGAAACCAAACCCTAGCCCAGAATTGGGGCCAACCGGGTTGACTGGATCCACGTGCCGGACCGACTCAGCTCTCCTTTGTCGGGTCTTCTTTTCCACGACAAAAAGGATGATACTGATTGTCGTTACTTGTCTCTGCTCAGTTGAGGGTGTGCCGAGGCTCCAAGGGCTAAGCAGTTGGCCAAGATATGTTTGGCCACATCTAGACGATGGCTAAGGGTTTGGTTGTGGCAAGCTCTTGTGGGATAACAAAAACGGCCCCTTCCTCCTTTGCTTTATTCGACGATGGTGGAGGGGATGAAGCGCACAAGTCGAACCAACCAAACGGCTGATGCCTAGGAACACCAATATTAGGCTCACCTTGATAATGGAGGCCAAGCATAGATGGCTAGACTCTAGCCAAAATGGCGGAACAAATAAAATAGATCCCACTCGAGCATTTCATCAAATGCTTGGGGTATGTTGGTGGAGCTTGGTGTGGAGCAGGAAGCACGATGACGTGTTGTTGGTCGTGGCTCATGTGCGATGGCCGGCAGTCCCTCACCCCCCAACTCTCTTTCCTCGTTTGGATCTCTCTTAATCCTCTCCCGGATCTCCCTTTCTCAAATCTTACTCTCTTTATTGGGTCTCTCTATTTCAACCCCTTCTCATGGCCTCACTCTTTATCACCTCATGCCCCCCACCCTACTTAACTGAGCTCGCGGGAGGCCTATTTATAGGCTGGGGGTGTGGTCGACGAAGGAGCTTTGGCTATCAATCCTCCATGCACCGACCGGCCTCCCCCTTGGGCAAACCAGTGTCAAATCGACTATTCCATTCAAGGCGTCTCTGGCCCTACCTTGGCTAGGCCTACTTTGTAGTTTGGCGACATTGAAGTCGCCTATTCTGCCGTTCTATCCATCATTGGCCTACCCTACCTTGCGATAGGGCATCCTTGTGTGCGTTGTCATTGGTGCTTTGCCCTTTTTTCTCTATCACATGGTGAAGTGCAGCAAGAAGGAGAAAGGAAGAAGGAGGCTAGGGTTAGGCCAAAGGAAATGGGCCCTCGGCCCGCGTAGGGAAGAAAAGAAGAAAGGGGGGCTGGGGGTTGGGGGGAAGCCCAACACCCAAGCCCCTTTTTTAATAAGAATTAATTCTTTTTTAATTTTCTCTTTATCTGAAATAAGTTAAAATAAGGAAGAATAAAATAAAAATAAAAATTAATAGGTACAAATAATAATTAATGCTTATGTGATGCGAAAATCATTTATTCTAGGGCCAAATTGTTCCCTAATTTTCTTTAATTTAAATCTAAATATTTAGTCAAAATTTAGGAGTCAACATTAGTCATAAGTTTTTCACAATTTGCCAATTGAGTCCAACCAATTTTGGTTTGAAAGCACTAACATGGATACCTGTTGTCCTACATGCCATAGTTGACGTAGATATAGATAATTTTTAATAATATATTTTTATATTTTTATTAATTCTTTAATTCTTTTCTTTTCTTTCTTTTTTTCCCCTTTTTTTGTTTCAAATGGTTAGCAGCTAAATTGAGGGATAGCGACCTCCCTAACCACTAACCGAGGGTTGGCCACAACCGAGGGTTGGCCACCCCCACTGGTCCCCAAGTGAAGGCCGCAAAGCCCTCGTTGATTGCGAGAAAGGGATCGTAGCCCCTCGCTAAGGTCAGAAGGGTGTCACAAACCCTTGTAGGCCACAGTTAGGATGTTGTGACCTCATTGTGTTTGGCAAGGGCCTAGGCGAGAGTCGCAATGCCCTCGCCTTGCCAAATCTAGTGAGGGTGTTGCGAGCCCTCACCTAGGGTCTTGCTGGCCACAATGAGGGCGTCATAGCCCTTGTCCACCATCGTTGTGGTTGGTGAGGGCTTCGTGGCCCTCGCCTAGGTGTGAGCAGAGGTTGTTGGCCCTTAGCTAGTGGTTAGCAGAGGTTGCCACCCCTTAGCTAATGGCCGACGGCCTCCCGGGCCCTTTGAAACAAAAAAAGAAAAAAGAAAAGAGAAGAAAAGAAAAGGAAAAGGAAAAGGAAAAACAAAAAATTATTAAAAAATTAGAAAAAGTAACCACAAGTTATTAAAATTTGTCAATGTTAGTGCCGATTGTGTCACATAAAATAGCCGACACTGATTGGACTGCCACGTTAGTAATTTTAAGCCAATTTTGGCCGAATGGACTCAATTGGAGAAACTTAAAGAAAATGTTTAAGACTGAATTAATTAAATTAAAAAGTTTATAATTGAATTTACAAAAATGCATTAGATTTAGGAATTTTTGGACAATTTTCGCAGAAGTCAAAGTTATCCTCTAAAGCTGGTTAATTAGACCTGACGTGAGACTAATAATACAAGAAGTACTTATCTAAACTGCTTGATTAAGTCTGTTCATGCAATTCTTGATTTGTTTCTTGTCAAAGTTGATGGGGGGTAGGAAAGAAATATTACATGCGGTTGAGGAAATTTACTCAATAAGTCTCACAATAATAAAGAAAATATTCTATTGTTCCTGTTCGAAACTAAATGGACGACTGGAGTCAACAACTTATGGAGCATCTCCCGGCATTACAAACATAGCTAATTATGCAAGAATATGGAGGTAGGAAGCCTTCGCATAGTTGCCAACAAAATATTATCTTGAGAGGGTCTACAATTTGGAAAAGTGAGGCCCTACCCCTTACCATATCACGTATCCTAGCCAAAAGAAAATTCATCTCAATTGACTTATTTTGGAGACATTTAGGATTACGCTCCATCCATATACAGTAAATGGTCGCGAAGAAGGATATCTTGAAAAGCTGCGCTTGCAAATTCTTGCTTTTTGTGGCTCTTATCATCCAAAGAACTTCAAAATCCCATCCTCCCGAAGAATGACGGATGCCATTTTGTGCAAGGACATTTCACCATATACTTCAATTCCAGTTACATATAAAGAATAAATGAGTTGTCTTCTATACCAGATATATTTAAGTTATATTGAATGTCAACTAAAGGGCTCCATAGTGATACGGCCACTATTGTCGGTAATCTATCTTGGAAAAATTCTAAATTGACCTCATCTCCTCCTCAGAGAAAAATTTTGCAAATCCATGTCGTTCAATTTTCGCACCCTCCCTTCTTTCCCAAGAAAAAGCACTCAAATTAGCGGCAGATGAATGGACTTTCTTTGTATTCCAATTTGAGTGAGGCTAGTGGTACAAGACAATGCATGTACATATGATTAACATGCGAAAACCTAGGTAGTGATGAAGTTATACCATATGTGTGAAAGCAAATTAGCCATGCTTCTAGAAAGACAGAGTAATCCTAGACAATCGGCGTTTATCTGACGAGTGAATCAAGTCACATGATTCGTAGAACACAAACTGAAGGCTAGAAAATGCTGGATTTCTTTAGGTAGGAGACAATAGACTTTTCAACCTATAATCGTTAATATTTATGTAAAGACATACATGTCGCAGTTACAACAGTTTCTTTGACTAGTTGAGGTTGTTCTATACAACCTTAAATTTCCACGTGTGCTATCTATCCATGGACTTTGACCTCTCTTAGGTACTTATAATCGGACCCATTGAGACATTTGATTATATCATCACAGACCATTATACATAAAGTTAAGTTTTTACATAAACTGACAGAAACCTCAAATTTTCTACGGACTTTTTTTAGGTGGCATCCTGAACTCGAGCAAAACAACCACCTGACAATTCTTTTTCTTCTCCTCTTTACCAGTGGGCCTAAACCTTTTCACGAACTATCAATATACTCATTCCAACTAATTTTAACAAAAAATCATTGACATAACGGTCCAATCAGCACCATTATCCGATGTGGTGTGGCTAGCACTGACATGGACAAATGTTTAATTTTCTCTAAAATTTTCTGAATTTTTTAATTTTTAATTTTTAATTTTTCTTCATTTTTTATTCATATTGTCGATGAAACTACTAGAAAAGGTTGCGAAGCTTTTGCAGGCCACAGTGAGGGCGGGCAAGGGCTTGTGATGCCCTCACTAGCCATAGTGACGGTTGCGACCCTCGCCTGCTTTTGGCAATTGGTCACTTATGCCCTTAACTAATGGCAGGTAGCCTCACTGGCCTTGTGAAAAGAAAAAAAGAAAGAGAAGAAAGAGGATAATAAGAAAATCACTAGTGCCATTGACCAGTGGCTGGCAACCTGACTGACCTTGTGAAGAAAAAGTAAAGAAAAGAAAAAGGATAATAAGGAAATCAATAAAAAAATTAGAAAAAATTAAAAAATTAAAAAATGTTTATATCAACACGGCCGCGCCGTGTAGGATAGAAAATTAGCTAAAATGATTATATTGGCAACTTGTTAAAGGTTTATATCTAAATTGACAAAAATTTTAAAATGTTTTAATTAAATTGACACGATTAAAATATTTAGGACTTTGAACTGGTAAATTGTAAAAATGTTTATGATTGAATTGATACAACTAAAATAGCTAAGATTAAATTAACTGTTGCACAATAGGTTTGATATTTTTTTAATAAATTTTCGGTGCCCTTGATTATCTTCATTGCATAAAAAAATTATACTGATTTTGTACAATGATTCTTTTCCCTCCATCAAGAGATCCCAGCCATTTGCCCAGTAATTCCATGCTTTTGCCAGTACACATTTTAATTTTGTCGTGCACTTTCCAGATTGCGGTGAATAAACAACTTTTGAATCGCTCTCATGCTTGCGGTACGCTTCGTTGTCTTTTTCCACTACATCAAGATAAAACCAAGGCATCAAGTTGCCTTTTCTTTTATTTCATTTGGTCCTACTGATTGAATTCAACCTCTCTGAAGACATCGATGACGGAAGCAGATTTGTCTTGCTTGCAGCGGGTTGCGGCATCATAGAACTAATCAGCACTCCAAGATTTTATCTTTAAATTATTGAATGAGAGGCCGCAGCACCATACATAACGTGTCATAATTGATAATTAGGTGATTATATAATGAGAAGTCATTTGACTCACTTCATGATGTCGCAAGTTAAAAATGCATGAGAGCCTCTTTTTGTTGTTCAGGAAAGTGCCTCGTGTGAACTTTGCCTACAAGATTGAGCTGCCATCTAAACCTAGTTTCATGATGTTGTCATGCACCGATACATGTATGAATTTAGCTTATCTCCTTTTAGAGGGAAAAAAAAGGTTGCCTTTCTGACCTAATTAGTAATTTATGAGCAACTCAAGATGGAAAAATTTGTAGCTGGTAGAATCTAAACTTGGCACAAGATTCTCGCAAACCAATATATATATATATTAGTGAATCTGGCATAGGCATAACACAATGATCATTGGCTTGGTAATTGACTTATTTATAGGCGAATTGGTCGTTATGTTATATTAGAATTAGAGATGGACACAGGCCGTAGATCAAATTTTGTGCCCATGCCATAAGGTGCTGCAATTTCCACTCCCGCCTTGCGCCCAATGCAAGGCATAGCAAGGGCCCTAGTTTCCATCCCTGCAAGGTAAAATGGTACCTTCCGTGGCTTCATCCATCAACTGGACAAAATAAAATTCTCCCTCAAGTATACATCTATCTAGGGAACCTAAAGACAATATCCATGGATTCCTTATGAAGGTATCGTTCCAACATGGACGATAGTGAGGACAAATCTAAAAGAGAGATGCAGATCGGACTCAGATCGGTCGTACGATGGCAAGGTCTCACTTCGAAATGAAGAAGGAGAGAGAGAGGACGGCGAGATGGTGACATGCCAAGGTAGAGAATCGGTAAGGACGTCAAAGAGATTGGAGAACGAGGAGCAGATCGGACTCAGATCGGTGGTACGATGGCAAGGTTTCACTTCGAAACGAAGAAGGAAGGAGGGGGAGAGAGAGAGAGAGAGAGAGAGAGAGAGAGAGAGAGGACGGCGAGATGGCGACATGCCAAGACAGAGAATCGGTAAGGACGTCAGAGGGATTGGAGAAGGAGGTTAATCATAATGAGGAGCGGGAAGAAAAAAGTCAAGTAAAACTTCGGCCAATCTTTCCTGAACCCCAACTATCATGCCTACACCAGTCGCTCTACAGGGCTTAGGAAGTTTAGTGTATATGACTGATAAAAATAAGGAAAAACATAGGTTAGGAATAGGATTCTCGACCTACCCCAATATTAATATGTTGAATCGCGTTAAAGGTTCGATGTCATACGACCAATGGATTTAGGATTTGGGTACAAAAGTTTCTTGCCAGGCGGATTTGAGATGGGTTCAGCCAACCAAACCCCATCTCTCTCCCACTAAGCTCCAAAAATACTAGATTTTCTCAGGGATCATAATTTTAAAGGTACGGTAAAGATGATACACGACAAAAACTCCATGTTGATTGCGAGGCAGCTGTCTTGCACCGTTGTCTTAGGTTTGCATGGGCTAGCTACATACATCTCCACGTTACATAGTTGAATTTACGGAAGTCATTAGGAAATATGAAAGTGGTAAACATGAAACTCTTCGTCGTGCCCTAGAACAGACGTCTCTCTCTGTGTTCTTGATTAATTCCGTCAGTGGTCATACGTGAGCTGTCGTCCCATGATTTCTGAATATTTTCAAGCATGGGATCGTCTACTGAACGTTTGTTAGGGCTTTTGAAATCAAACGCATGTGTTCAAAAAGTTTGGGGGGGGGGGGGGGGGGGGGGGTGGGTGGGGGTGAGGGGAGTAATACATTAATGTTGTTCCAGCTTTGCCCATTGACCACATCCATTGGGGGTGTAAGTGTGGATATTATGCACTTACTTACTTTCTTTCTTTCTTTCTTTCTTTCTTTCTTTCTTTCCCTCCAAGAATAAAAGTGTGTTGAAGGGAATGGTATGGTCAATATTTCAGAATTTTGGACCCTTGATCATATTGAAAGTTTCCTATGGTATTTGGTGTGTTTTATGACTGGTGAAGAAGATATGACATCCCAGATTTTCAGTCCTGGTCTCAATTAAATAAATCGGGCATTTCATCGATGTGCTTATAGGGCTGTTCTCAGAGCTAATCACTCTCGAGATAACTAGATTATCTGAGAAAGCCATTAAGGAATTTTAATGCAATAGACTTGAGAATTCGACCAGGAATCGGTTATTTGGCCGTGCTCATCTTTAGAGGCCATTACGGCACAGTTAAAAATCGATTTGAGATCAGAGATAGGTCGATTCGACTGAGATGTGTGGCTAATCTTAGGTGACACCACTAAATTGAAAAATTCTCGTCGGCCGGCACTAAACTGATTTTTCTACCGTTTTGGTACCCTGTGTCCGTATTTGAATTCTCGAGATCTTCATGACAACCGAGAGTCACCAATATGTTGAGTAGGTTCATTGTGGCTCGAAGAAAATTGACCACGGGTCATTAGGGTGTATTTTCTTCTTAGTCGGAGTTTAGGGAGTAAACTTGCTGAGACATTGTTTTACTGGTTATTGTATAACTATTTTCAGGTTCTCAGATGACGGTCGTGGAAGACCGGAAGCCCAGAGTCTAGGGAGGTGGAGATTGAAGGCTCGGCGAACGTGTCCAACTAGTTGGTCTTAGGACAGTTCCCATTTTTGTTGAGCCAGTCTTTTGTAGACAGCCTTGTTTTGTATATAAATCTTGTGTTTATAAAAAGGCTTGTTTTTTATGTGAGTGATTTCCTGCTTTCCTATCTCAAGCTTTTGGTTATTAGGTGATTTTTTTCGCTTCCGCATGCATATTAAAATGAATGGATCGGCGACACGTTCTAGAATGTCGCATATTATCAACCACCGAGGGATGGGTACGTGCTCGAGAGTCAGGGCGTGACATTGCAGCTGAACTCATTTGGCTCAAGTCACTATTTCAAGAGCTTGGGTTCCCTCTTTGAGGTCCTCCCATCCTTTGGTGCGATCATATTGATGCCACTTATCTATATGCAAATCCGATTTTCCACACTTGTAGCAAACATATTAAAATTGACTTCCACTTTGTCTGTGATTGTGTGGCCCAACGACAGCTCAGTTTGCAATTTATCTTTACTGCTTACCAATTAGCTGATGCTCTCACCAAAGGACTTCCCAGAGCATGTTTTGCATTTTTATGAGACAAATTGAAGATTCACAGTCTAGACTCTTCCACTTGAGGGTGTGTATCGACTAAATATAGTGCTATTAGATTTGGAAGATTTAGAATCTTATCTTCAGAAGTTATCAATCAAACATAGTGCTATTTGATTTGGAAGATTTAGAATCTATCTTTAGAATGTATTTCTTTTCTTGCATATAGATCTTCTAGAATGTACTCTTGGGTATATAAATACCCACTCAAGTTTAATGGAAATACACAACAATTTTTGTCTCAATAGATGTATAAAATACAAGCACATTATATTTTTTGGGTAGAATACTGATATAAATGAAAGTTTTGTGCATTTAGGCTGCGTTTGGCAGTCAAGATAAAATTCGGGATAGGATATGATTACGTTTAGGAAAAGATAAAATCGGATATAAGGGAAATATAGGCAAGATAAAATTATCCCATGGGGGAAGTAGAATAAATGTGGATAGGATTTCTAATGTCCATAATAGGAAAGTTAATTTTCTAGAATAACAAACTTATTAAATTAATAAAATTGAAATTATATTTCAATATAAATAATATTTGAATTCTAATTTAAGAAATTAATAATAATAAAAATAGAAATTTATTTTTAATTAATCTTATGTTAATTTATATATTCAACTTTAATTATATCTTATAATAAAAATTCAATCTATAAATTAAATATTTATATTTATTATATATTTTAGGTATTTTTGTATTTTAGGTATGTTAGTACAGTTTACTATTTGATAAAATTTTATTAAAGAATGATGAAAGGAGAAAAAAGAAATAATAAAGAAAATAATATAAAGAAGAGGAAAAATAAAATAAAAATAAATTAAGGTATAGTGTTACGAGAGATTTTCACCATATTTGTTTATGAATATTTAGGTTCATTTATAATGACATGCCATTTATATTAAAAAAATATACATTATATGATGTGAATATATCCAACTTTAATACTGCGATTCACCAAATAATGGACAGGATATTAAAAAATCCCATTATTTCATATCATGTCCTATCCAATCATATCCCGATTAGAAATCTGAACGACCAAACGTAGCCTTAGGGAATGAAAATTAAGGATAAAGACATGAATATTACCTGCATATTTTCTTGCTTGACTCAGTCAACGTTAGAAAGGCTAAAGGTGCTCTAGAAGGCTGTATAGCACTCTCGAGCAGGTACTAATTTGCACGATGTGCCATTGACTTCGCAGCTAGCTCTCCATTTAGTTCATTTAATTAATCTGTTATTTTATCGTTATTGGCCTCCATCATCGGAAAAGTTCTTTTTCACCACATAAAGAATGACAAACTTTCGTCTAATCTCAAACTTAATGAATTGGTCTGGGTCGCGTTTTTGCACCAATTTTCAAGACCATAGAGAAATAATTTGTTAGTTTTAATTTTTTTGGAATTTATTGTCAGCCGCCGAACACACGGATGACATAGGCTGATTAACGTTAGTTGCCAAAATCAATATACATCTGTTTCACAAGGATGTCACGAGTAAACCATGCTCTATATTCATTGTATGCGCAAAACATATATAATATTTCTTTTTTAAATTTTTATGATATTATAATATTACCTTTCATTTCAAGGAAACAACCCCATTCGTTGCCAGAGAAAAAAAGAAGAAGAATTGGACAGATGTTCATGTTAAAACTTTCAGAGCAATGAATTGTCCTAGTTAAGTAAAGGGCTTTCCCGTATATAGTTGTAATTAGAGTATGTCTCCCATGGCGACATTTTATACTTGGATGTCCAATAGTGGGCTCCGTCCACACTTTACCTTTGATGCCAAACATGCACAACTTATGGTGCTTCCAGGAAGAGCGAGTACCCAATTTCCATTGGAATCATCTGCTTGTTGATTATCCATGAAAAAACAAAGTTTTATGATATTTTATTTTCCTACTAAATCACTCTTTTAATTAAAAAGTATTCTACATCCCAACTAGCCGATTTGGATGATGGTCTTGTGTTATTGATCATCAACATGCGACATTTGGATTAGTCATAAGTAAAATTTTGGGGTCCTCTATGGTAAATATCTAGGGAAAAAATAATAAAACGATACTTATGACTCATCTTTTGCTAAAAAAGTTTAGTATCGGCCATAAAACGAGTCAAACTTTACCAAATTTTCATTTCTTGGAAAGAGAATTGATTGGAAGATGCCAAGAAGGTTCGGGCTATTTCCTGGAGGAACAAGTACCCATTTCGCTAGTAATTATCTGCTTTTAATTATTCATGAAAAAAGCCTTGCGGGTCAAGCTTTGAAGACACGTGCAAGGTACCGAACGACTATAAATCCAAGTGACCCTCTTTGGAGAGGAATAACTTCATTCAAAGCCGACGAGGGTTGGAAACTGCGCAATCTCTGGTGTCGATGGCCAGGTATCCCAGGGTTGACAAAATCAGCAACAGCAAGAACACAGTGAAGAAGGGTGCTTGGAGTTCTGAGGAAGACCGGAAACTGGTGGCTTATATCATGCGATATGGCATTTGGAGCTGGACTCACATGGCCGAACCTGCTGGTGAGTACGTGATGTATTGAAACTTTTACTTTCTAGATCCAATTTCTCTTCATTGACCGAGTTCGATGTGGGTTTGGATCTTCCGGATTCAAGAGTATTGCACCCTGAAGAGTCAAGTAACTGAGTGGCGTATATATGGATCCAAACCCCAGAGCAGTGCTAGATCAAGATTTTATAAAAAAATTCAACTCATAATCACTAGCCCTAGTTTTGAATTTGTTATTATCATCAGGCTTGGCAAGAACCGGAAAGAGTTGCCGACTTCGGTGGATGAACTATCTGAGGCCCAACATCAAGCATGGCAACATCACCAAAGAAGAGGAGGAAATCATTATCAACTTGCACCAAGTTCTTGGTAATCGGTAGGTAAATTCGGCGTATGCAGGATGATTCTTGGTTGAAATCGTACGACATACACGGACTTTGGGCAATTTGTGCCTCAAAATATGTTCTATTCTCATGATTAAATCATTCTCCCCAGTTCACTTGCAAACGACCTAATTGGCATGCAACTTCAATCCATCTGCTTTTCCTAGCTTATAGATACCATAGATCCAGCAAATTCGCTGAGGAAAATACCTATGTTTCGCTAGGGCACGGAAATAACTTTGTATTATCATTATACCACAACTCGAGGAATGAGTGGGGTAATCACCATAGTAAATTATCTAGAACCCTAAATTAGAATCAAGCACTTCATATTGTGCGCGCGTGCGTATATATATATTTCCTGATTCAACCAACAAGCAAGAGCACATTGTCATTGCTATGCATGATGAGCTAGGTTTCTGAATTATAGTTTTTCTTCTTGTAGTTGGGCCACAATCGCAAGTAGGCTTCCAGGAAGGACGGACAATGAGATAAAGAACTACTGGAATACTCGCTTGAAAAAACGCTTCATCCAGGAGAAGTTGGAAATGCCAATTGCATGTGATGTAAAAGTTAACTCCAATCCAAATAATGTTTTAAACCACCAAAATCCATCTACTTCCATTCTTCATCCTACAGAAGCAACAAATTTTGGAGCTCCCCAGGATATTCCAACACTAGATGCAAGCAGCTTGTGCCCATCTTATGAAGTTCATCATGGTGACAAAACCCTAGTGAATCGCTGGCACTCACCGGGCAATATAATTGGAGAAGATGCAAACTTTTGGGAACAATTGCTTTCTCTGAAAGATTTTAGCGCAATAGAAGATTTGGAGGGTATGTGCCAGAACTTGGGAAGTATATCGCCTTCTTCTGAAGGTATGTACTCCGATTGTGTGTATTTTGGTGATTCCTACGACGACTTCACCATAGATTTATGGGCAAACTGATGGTAAGATGGTTAATGATTGTCGCAATCGTGGATCTCCTCAGTAATGTCAGTTTTCCTTTGTTTTTCATAAGGCTAGTTTTTGCCCCTATGCAGTAAACTTCGTTGTGCGTCTTTCTAGTAAAGTTTCCGCCGGGTTGTGTATAATAGCCTAGCATGTCTATCAGTAAGAGTGGATATATGAAATAAATGTTGTACTATCCAAAATCAATCTATGGGGATAGTATTTTATCTGGTTTAGAGATCAACTCTCCTTTATGAATCATATATGATCTTTATAGTGGAGCTTCATGCTTTATCGGGACGATGTGAGAAAATGTATTCTAAATTTCTTCTGTTCTTTAAGCAGTGTTGTCATACTTGTATTCCTTCTGATACAATTTCTTTCAGTTGGTGTTTGAGCTTTTATGCTGCGGCTTGCGCATTTTAGCTAAAATATCACTTGTTCAAAGTAATGGTGATTGCATAAGTATGATTGTAATGAACAAATCAAGATGAAGTTTATTATGCTAAAGTACGTTCTTTGCAGGTAAATTAAAATCTCTCCCAAGTGCTGCCAATAATAAATTTGAATGGATATGTACTTAATAAGATCCTATCTATCTCTCAACCAATACAATGATGGTATAGCATTGAACTAAAATGTTTTGCCTTACACCCTACTTCTTGATATGCCAGGGCCTCACTTGACTATTATGCTGTGTACTCTAACCTACAAACAAATTACCTAAAACTTGCTTTTACATTCATACACAATCAACTCTCACTGCACATTTGTATATATAGGCAAAACTCTTGAGAGGTTGAGCCACATCGCATGCTCATATATGAGTTTTATACAGTATTTGGCTTTCCATGATCACTTTAGCAAGCTTTTAATCATAACAAATCTCTAACTTTGTGTGTATATATATATGTATGTCCTAGAAAATTTGCTTTTATCCTCAACTTTAGTAACTTTTTGTATTCCACTAAGTAATTTCGGAGCACCCTACTTGCTTGAAGAGGCGTTATCTCATCGAATGAGTGTCGGTACACATCTACTTCATTGTACCTCCTTCCTTAGATAACTTTGGCTCTCTATGGCAACGGCATGATCCAACGACTAAAATGAACCACTAGAGTATGTATATTCTGGATTTATGCAATAAAAATTCGTTGCTTAGATATTCAGTTAATATACTTATAGCCTAGCTTTCCGAGCTAACTAATTTCAAGTGTAAGTATTGGTTAAACTCATTCTACTCACTCAAGCTATATGACATCTAAAGAATCCTTGAAATCAAGTTGGATTCCACCAGAATAAATTATCATCAGTTCTCCAATAGTGTAAAAGTTGGTATTGTTTTTTTTTTCAATATAATTGATCGTGGATTGATTGTGAAAGGCATACATGAGTACTTGGCTACTACGTGTGAGCAGAGGCCGCTTCAAGTATGTTTTTTTGGCTCAACCTTAACAGGCTGCACTGGGAATTTCCAAGCTAAATTCTATTGTACAAGAAAAAGGTTTAGACTAAACTATGTTGGAATATAATACGCGAAAACGACAGCATCTTGCAATTTATGTCAATGCAAAATTACCAGATAAATAAATAAGAAATAATAAGGACATCAAAAATTTATGTAATTCGGTTCGAGTATCTATACTTACGTCTACGGAAAAAGTTAGCAGCGAATAATTTACTATAATCGGAGAATCAAGGTTTACAATCTCTAACACTCTCAGGTGTTTCATATATCTAGATTTAAGCCCAAACCCAAAGTGTTTAGAAATAAACAACTCATTTGAACGTAAACTCACGGTATAAAATTACCGCACATTCAAGCTTAAAGTAAAACGTTCTATGTATGCCAAAACAAATGTCTGTCTCTTCTCCACATACGTATACCTTTGCGTTCTTTACCTCTTCAAGGCTTGTGCGGCGTCTGGACGTGTGTGACATGCGGCTCTTTTTTTTTTCTCTCATAGGGCTTCTACGGCTCCTCCTCTTCTTTTCCGCTTTTTATATGTTTGTGTGCCCAAGATCAACAATTTGACCTGGGCCCACCTACTTTAGTCTTCAACGTGAACAAGGCTTTTTGCAGAAGAAAGAAATCCTTATTTTAACTTTTATTTTATTTTCTCTTTTGTCTTGTAGTGATAGATTAACTTCATTTTTTTTGTTTCCTTGCTTATTTTGCACATCCGAAAGAAAGTCCAATAAGAAGAAAAACTTCTTCATCAGATTTGTAATCTGCTCGAAAAATCTTCCTCAACAAAATTCAGTTTAACAAATCATTATCTGAATTCAAACTTGAGACAATAATTTAACAAACTAAATGATTCCGGACCAAGCCAAGTCGAGGCCTAGCTCAAATTTTTCTTTGTTTTAAAATTAAAAATGGATTAATTATTATATTTTCGATGTCAAAATTCACTTTTGACTAGTATGGATGGACTCATTTGATTGATTAGCTTTATCTAGTATATGGTGACTTTGAAAATTATTCTTTTTTTATTATAATTCAAGGTTACTAATAGGCAGCCACATGCATTGTACATAACTAAGATTTTCATCTTTCTTTAGGATATGATCATTGGTTCAAAAAAACAGATTCAAGAATATAGCTTTTTGTATGGATAGTCTTGGATCATGAAAAGATGAAACTCTTATATGGATAGAGTTATTATTTGAATAATAGACGTAACTCTTAATAAAAAGGCACAACCCTAACAAAAGCATTTTGAAGCGTAATAATCTCCAATGAGGAAAAAGTACACTAAGAGCATATTAAACTCAATTACAACATTTTGTTTGACGGGTTCAAGCAGCACGATTGCCACAATCTTCCACAAATGATGGCACCAGCAATGACATTGACCTAAAAGGCCTAAGATTCACACGTGCTTTCTAGTTCTTTGTAAACTCCATGGACTTTGACGTCTCTTTCGTTCTTTCTCTCTACTATGCCGTCTCCTTCATCAGAAACTTCATTGATGTGACTCGTACTCGGTCAGTCGCTCTGATTATCCAACGAATCTAACCGTCCGTGTGCATGCACCATCTACTTTCGTTATGTGTGATCGTGTGAATACAACTATTCAGTTAACATAATTTCGAAGCATCCTGTGTCTTTTCTCACTAGTTAGTCTTACCTTGCACCTTCTCTCTCGTTCTCTAAAACCACAAACACCTTGAATTCCCTACGATTGTCTGAGACTGACCACAACCATTGAATTACGTATTGATAGTATGGGACGACGTTTTCTAGGTGGCCTAGCCATGTTTCCCGTGGATGGTTTCACCGATTGAATATAAACTCGTGCAGTCGCGAAACTTAAATTCCCACGTGTAAATGTTGTCTGGTCTTACTTATTTATGTTGCCCAACACGAAAACCTGCCGAAGATTGTAAACAGCAATTGCCAAATTAATGACAAGTAAAAACCATCTCAATAATTGATTAATTTTACTTTCAGCAAAACAGAAGGTTGAATGTAAAAAGGATAGAACTCTAGAATATCAAATAAACCTTAGTCTATTACTATATATTACGATTTATGAAGAAAGTAAGGTACGATAGACTCATAAATGATATGTGGTCAAAATCAGTCATAATTTAAGAAATGCATGCAAGCTTGTATTCTTTCTATGTGATCCATAATGATTTTTTCTATTTCTAAAATGTGATATATTACGACTAAGCGTGATGATTTGAGTAAGAAATAATTACAAAAATAAATTGTAATACAATGGGTTTACTTGATCCAGCTGTGTGCCCACTACATGGGGAGATATCTTTGAGATGGTTCCATTATAATTGGCAAAGATAAAATTAGAACGCTCAATCACACTCACTTATAATTGTTTCTTAATCCTAGGTTAAACCTGAATCCCAAGAAATCAATCACAAGATAGGAGTTTTCTTAAACTCTCACTATGTTGGATAATTGCTATTAATGCCTTCTGCATTTCCCGTAAGTTTACACACATGTTAAGCACACTCAATATGCACCCAAGACCAAACTCAACAACATATATTTTTGCAAATAAAGTATAAGTCCTCCGATGTGAAAATGGACTTCATCTTCAATAAAGAATAAAATATCCTGTGGAAATTAATTTTCCGTTTTGCATCAACCACAATCCTGTTGGCCAGAGTCCAATTCGGCCTTTCCTAATACGGCCTGGATTTCTGTGCGATTCAATTATGGATCAGAGTTGAAAACAATTAGGATTCATTTCAAGCCTTGATCAATAAATCTCCATTTTGCGAGAAGTCCAACTTCATCCTCGCGACTGTTGTCCTACCCTAGCCTCTATGCTCATCACCTGCTGCAGACTCCAACCAAGTTGAACAGTACCGGAACTTGGTCAACGGGATGGACTTCGTCAAAATGTCTGTCTGATTATTTGTTGTGTGCACTTTTTCCATTGAATACGGTTTCTCATGACATCATATCAATTACAAAATTGTACGTAACATCATTGCGTTTCATCCGCTTGTAATACACATGGTTTTTAGTCAAATGTATTGCACTCTAATTATTGCAGTAAATAACTATCTTCTCCTACAAAAATCCCATATAATGGAATTTAACTCCTGAGCCAATTTCTTCTTTGATTGCGTCGATTGACACCATGCACTCTGCTTTAATGTCAGCAAAGCAACTACATATTATAATTGCGTTTTCCACCTGACAACCCACAAAACTGAATACTTAACCTGTCAAGGACCTCCCTCCATCCAAGTGACCAGCAAAATCTGAATCCAACACGTTAAATTCAAATTTAGTTTCAAATGTGGCATCCTCCCAATAGTTTAACAAGAAACTCTTTGATGCATTGAACCAAACAAAACAAAGTTGCTCTAAAGATTGCACCTATCGGAACAAAACTATTCTCCGAACACCATTTCACTTCAATGGTCAACGTTTGACAAACCTATTTGTTCTCATTCTTTCTATTTCTCCTCCAAGCCAAAATGTATAAACAAATACAAGGTAAATATGAAAACCAGTCATACTTAAACTTATTAGTAAGTATATTGCATATAAACACAACACATGGGGTTGCCATAGCCGACAGGTGGTGGTGGCTCGAACTGAGGGGAGAAAGAGACTTGCGAGTAGTGTGGGTTGTACTGTAGGGGCTGTTTGACGTGAGAGAGGAGAGGAGGAGCAGAAATGGAATGCGAAAAAGGGGGGCAAAGCCAATAACACATGTAGAAAAATG
Source organism: Eucalyptus guilfoylei (assembly GCA_016097605.1). Lineage (NCBI taxonomy): Eukaryota > Viridiplantae > Streptophyta > Magnoliopsida > Myrtales > Myrtaceae > Eucalyptus > Eucalyptus guilfoylei. Next base: position 10,794,970 of record CM027863.1, read on the forward strand.
TTAACCACTCAAATATATATATATATATATCTGTGTGTGTGTGTGTGTGTGTGTGTGTGTAACGTAATTGTATCTCTTAATTTTAGAGGACCTTAATTCATTGGTTATATAAGCAGTTCACATTAAAGAAGAATCGCATCCTCTTTTGACCGTATATTCTCTAAGTTGAGTCGCTTGCTAACTTAGCCGTACTCTTGGTTGCCTTTAAATGTATGAATTAAAGGTCCAACTAGGGATTAATTTTTAGTGTCTGCTAAGCACACGGATTACTTGAGCGGATTTGAATTACTTGCCCGGTGGCAACCTCATCATGAAAGACAACGCAATTCAAAGCTCCCTGATTTTCATCTAATCTTTTAATGAGGCCGCAGCCCCAATACATGCACGTTCCCCAATTGAATTTTAATTGATGACATCAGAAGTCGTTTGACTCATGGCATTAGGTATATCTGCAATGAACCGGGCCAAGTCCTGCCAAAACAATCCGGCTCCCATTCTAGTCAACACAAACCTCGGTGTTCTCGAAAAGAAAAGTCTCACGTACTTGCGTACTTGATTTCATATCCACCCTGTTTGTTTTCACACTCATTAATAATGGAGTCTTGAACATTCGAAAGGACAATTCATAACCTCTTAATTATCTTTGCGTCCTAAAATAAAATTGCCCTAATTAATTTCTAAACATGCGCGTTTCCCAATTGAATTTCAATTGATTACATCAGAAGTCGTTTGACTCATGTCGTAAGGTATATCTGCAATGAACCGGGCCAAGTCCTGCCAAAACAATCCGGCTTCTATTCTAGTCAACAGAAACGTCGGTGTTCTCGAAAAGAAAAGTCTCACGTACTTGATTTCAAAGCAACCAATTAGCCTCTGTACTCTTTACCTCCACCTTCAGCTCCTTCGTATCCACCCTGCTTGTTGTCACACTTCTTAATAATGGAGTCCTAATAGTTTTAACACACATTAAGCGTACTCAATATAGCAAAGGAGACTGAACTTACCAACATCATCTATATATATATATATATATATATATATATATATATAAATATATTTGTGTGTGGGTACGCACCAAAGAAAACAAATATGAGCCCTTATCCAACGCCAACATGGACTTCATCTTCAATAAAGAAAGAAGTCTTGTGAGAAATTAATTTCCCTTTTTCCATTACCCAATTTCTCATTGGCAAGAGTCCAGTTGTGGGCTTTAGTAATGTGGCCCATGTTCCTTGCGATTCAATTTTGGGTTAGTTTTCAAAGCAATCAAAATTAACTTCGACCCATAATCAATAAACCTCTACCATTATAGAGAAGTCCAACTTCATCCTCATCGATCATTGATCAGTCATTGTCTCTCCCAAGCCCATCTAGGCTTGTCATCCACTTCAAACACTGACCAAGTCCGAATAGTGTTGGAACTTGATCAATGTGATAGGATCGTTGGCATGTCTGCCAAATTAACTACCGTGTTGCACTTTCTCAATGAATGCAAATCCTTCTGACACATCTCAGGTATAAAATTATACTTGACATCAATGTATGCTGTTTGCTAATGATACAATTGATTTTTGACCAAATGTGTTGCACTCTGATTGTTGCAGTAAATAACAATCTCCTACTACAATAATCCTCAACCGTTGAACAAACCTATGAGCCAAATAGATTCCTTGATTGCCTTAGTTGATTCTACACACTCTACTTTAGTTGTTGGCAAAGCAATTACCGGCTATAGCTGTTATCGTAAGCAAATGATATAGAACACTTTAATAGATTTGAGCAGCCAATAACACAAGTAGTAAAGTGTTAACCTCTCAAGTAATAAATAGTAAGGTGTAACTTTATCTCATAATGTTAGAGGATTCTAATTTATCGATTAAATAGCAATTCATGCGTATCCTTTTATATATATATCTTCTGACCATGTACTCTTTCGAAATTGGGTGTGGACTAAAGGTTTTCTTTCTTATATTTTTGTTTGTGAAAGGGCAAACAGGTTGAGCTCGCTTTCAAACTTGCCGTACGCAGGGCAGTGATAGTTGCCTTTAATATATGAATTGATGGTCCGACTAGTGATTGATTAAGTCTCTTGCTGAACACATGGATGACGTCCGCAAATTTGGATTTCTTGCCCAACGTCATCATGAAAAACAAGCACGTTTCATAATTGAATTTCAATTGATTATACGAGAAATCGCTTGACTCATCTTTGAAAATGATTTGCCTCCACGTTCAACTCCTCCGAAACATCTTCGCACTCCGGTTCTTCATCCTTATCTGTGATGTATGCATAGGTTCAAGACGCGTTGCTTGCATGCTCATGCTTCCGAATTTACATATCTAAGTAATTGATTTAGAATAACTTATCTAAGTCACCAATTGTAAAATCTAAAAATAAGATACATCTTCGCGCTCTTTAATGATGGAATTTTCTATATGGAATAAGATAACACGTGACCTTTTAATTATCTTTGCATCCTAAAGGGAATCCACTATAACTAATTGCTTTCATATTTACCATCTGTTCAATCTATCTCCAAGTTAGGAGCTTATTCAAGATAGCGAGCCAGCATATGAAGCTATGCTTGGGTGTGTTAGGTGTAATCCACATTAGCTTGTGCCCAGGAGCCTTTCTTGCATGAGTTCTAATGCTACTCCATGCACTATTATCAGAAAAATTATTTGAAGAAGTCGCCCTCCAATGCACCTGAGCAGACTAACTGGCATTGGGAGACAACACAAGTATCCAGCTTCCACAAGCTGCAACCGCATAAACTTTATCGTTACAGTTTTACTCCCTTGATGCATCTAATTTAAACCCATTCACCCTCCCCCTTGGCAAAAACACATCTATCCACTTCTCCTTTGCACACTTAGTTCTCAGATTAGCATTTTTCAAATTTCTCTAAATAGACAAACTTTTCTTTTTGTTGTAATCTCCCACCTTGAAATTTTTTTTTGGACCTTCCATTATATCTTAAAAGATATCCTTCTTTTATTTTTCTTTTCCATTCTATTCTTCAGTATTTTTTAGTTTGCGTTATAAAAGAGCACTTACATAAAAGAAATTACAAAAGGGAAAAAAATTTCAAAACTCCCTTAACCATCAAAACATGAACAGTTTTGAGAGTATTAGTACTTGAGGTACTCTCCCTCTCCATGAGTCAAACTCTGCTCGACCTTCTAAATTTAACGTACTAGAAACCCAAAAGAAGAAAAAATTAAAGCTCCAGATTCTGAGTAATTGGGGAAGTATGAAAGGGGTAAACATGCAAGAAACGACACCTCTTCGTTAACTGTAGTTGTCTCCTTGTGAACTGTTCTTTCAGAGTTTCTGAGTTTCCAAGAATTAGAACGTGGGACCGCGGATCGCGGTGTTTGTTACTGCTCCGAATCTTGAGTATCTGCGGAATTTCGAACACACGTTTTCAAAAGGAAAAGACAAAAATATAATCATGTGTTGTGTTGTGTGTGCCTTGGCATATTGACCACATCTATTGGGAAGTTGTGTGGGAATACCATGGACTTTTTGGTTCCCTCCAAAGGGGAAGCATGCTTGTTTATGTTGGCAATAGTCTAAACGTGTTGAAGGCCAGTAAGAGTCAATATTGCACAATTTGGACCTTCCATTATCAGATGAACTTTCTTTCTTTTGTTTTGTTTCGGTGTTTTTGACCTCTTTAGCTCTCATTAAACATAAATGAGTGGACGCATCTGGGTTTTTGCTTGTCTGACTGACGTACTCTCTATCAAGTAGATAAGTAAATTAGCCTTTGTGAGCTCTCTTATCCGGGTTCATTTCTTAGGGAACCAATGAAGCTGAGAAAAATGTTTAGAACAACTTTGCTTCTCGTTAACAAGCTTGCTAAATGCAGTGAAAAGTTTATGGTTTCCAATGTATTAACAGAATGAACTTTTCTAGTAAAATGCTGCAAGTTCATTTACTTAGAGAACTTCGTTTTTGTGCTTAACGTTTGTATTACATACATGTATTTACTAGATGGGAGCGGTGGTAAGTCAAACATCAAAAAAATAGAACAAACCTTAATTGTTATTGTGATAAATTGGCCTAGAAAGTATTTGCCCTGCATGTTGGTTCATCACCATAAGCCACACATCAATAAGCACTTTAGTCTTTAAACTGAAAATACACTAGGCATAATCTTCTTTGACAAGCAAAAACTCACAAAACTAAATTCTATAAAAATAACCTTAGAATGGTAACACGATCGCAAAGAAAAATGCTTTTCTGGTGCACTCCATTAAATTTGATGCTGGTTAATGGCCAAATCACTAAAATCATCTGTCTCCTCAACAATGGATATAAGTGCCATAAAACATTCTCTATAATATCTATACGATTGCCATGGTCCAATTACCATCCAAGACTAAACGTCAACTAGTCTTTCCTCAGAACCCAGCACACTCTTTAACAGACTAGGGCTAACATTCAGAGACTCCAAACGCCAATTAAAGGCAATAAATTTTTGTTGCATTCAATGTAGGAGATATTCCAACATAAAGAAACCAGAAGTGTCGCATTTACCTGGTTATTTCTATCCTGACTTGTTCCACCCTAGGAAAAGCTAAAAGCTATTCTACAATGTTTCACAGCTGTCTTGTGTAGGTATTACTTTGCACTATTGTGCTTTTGACTTCGCTGCTAACTTTCCATTTACTTCATTTATTTATGACTATTATTGGTCTCCACGAACCTAGAAAGTTGGGTCACAATAATATAGAGAAAAGGCAAACCCATTGTCTAATTTCAAACACGGTGAGGAATTGGTGGGTTGCCTTTCTCCCCATGTTTCAAGAGCATCGAGAAAACTATGGTTATCTTCATCCACTGCTAGAATTTCATTTTCTTCTCTTGATTTCACACTGTTATTATCAATCCCACCGAATACTGTCTTTATGCATTCTACGCATGAATGAAAGACTTCTCCCTCCTCCAAGTCACATATTTTCATCGCTTCCACATTGTTAAGCCTTTGACATGGAAATCCATTGCCAAAAAGACTACTAATCGCAACTTGATCATCCATTGGCTCTCATCCCACGATTGATCTGCTTGTAATGACAGAAAAGTTGTGTGAACTTTGATCTGATGCAAACCACCATTGCACACGTCTCCAATACCGCCAAAAACACACTTAAAAAGCTTAAATTGAATTACTTCAAATTAATTACATGTCAATCTGGAATTCATTGTTGCTTACAATCAAAAGTGATTCGCAATCGACAGAAATTAAACTGAATCACCTCACATTAAAAACATGTCAAACTAGAATTAATAACTGGTTTTTTGATTGTGCAGTTGTATGAGATTGGATATTTCTGCACAGAACTTTTTCTTTTCCTTCTTCATAACAATGCGACCATGGACAATGAAATACAACACTATCAATTAGCTTCTTTTGTTTTTTCTATTTTTGATAACCCAACCCAGAAGGATGACCATAACTAATTAACTATACAGAGGGGAACTAGTATAGTGTTAGGATTAGGAGCACAATAACAAGGAAATAGAGAGTAAAAGCGAGAAAGAGAAATCGAGAAATAGGGTTTTATCACTCAAATCCATTAGTTATCGAGTTGAAAGCATGGGAACAACCTTGTCACCGAGTCAATTTCTAATAACCTAGTTTGACGAGGGCTGGGAGTGATGACTAAGTGAGAGGCTTCAAGTAACAAGCAGTTATGAGCAAGCTTCTAGGATGGCAAGTGGAGGTAGGGAGGACTGAACGCCACGTCGAATATAAGTAACTCTGAAAATGAACTTTTGACCATGTTTAGGGTTGGAACTTCAATTTTAAGCATGCTCAAGTGAAAGTGCTACTTGGGATGCTCGTGGGAAAGTGTGTACTTGTATGCATAAAGACAAGTCTATAAAATTTGGTATGGGATGAACCAAAGTAAACAATATCTCGAGTAACATCGTTCATGATGCACACATTCAAGGGAAATAGCTTCTTTAGCTATGATTTTTCATTTATATTTGTAAAATTTATCTGCACATAATTTCCTAAAGAACCCTATTGATTAAATGGTGGACGGGGACACTCTCATCGAACCTGAAATCAAAGACGACGCAGGCCTAAGAGAAATTATTTGTTAAAAAAGCTCTCATGACATACAATACAGAATTAATATAATTATAGTTTGGGTTGGGCGAAGTGGGATATGTTTGATCATTCAATGTTGCTTTGTAGTTTCATAGATTGATCACTTTTTAATAGCATTATCCTGCCACAACTAGAAATGAACTTGTTGCGTTATTGATACTCCCGTCATCGTTAATATTCCCATTTAGCATATTCTTCAATAATAGAGACATGAGTTAATCGCAAGTAAATTACGATTTCTATTGTACTATGTCACTTACAAAATAACCATTCACTGATAAAAAAATTGGTTAGTATTAAAAAAAGAACTGATGATTTAGGCTTTAGAGAGACTTTTACTAAAACTATAATTTTTTTTCATATTTTACAGCATTTATAACTTGGCTCCATTTAATGGACATATCTGAGTTTTATTTAAGTTTGAAAGTAACTCCAGAAAAAAATTTTGAATTGGAAAAAATGTTCACGCTAAAAATTTAGACAACGACAATTTATCATAAATAAGAGCTGTCTACCGTATTTGTTGGGACTAGAGTATGCTTTTTACCATGGGAAGAGACTTTTTATATTTGAATATCCTAATAGCGTGGGGTCAGTCCACACTTTAAAATTTGATGCTAAGGATGCACAAAGACCCACCACCAAACGTTTTAGACTTTTATGCTGCTTCCAGGAAGAGCAGACCCCATTTCCTCCTTGGACCTGTCTGATTTGATTTTCCATGAAAAAACCCTTGAATACATGTGCGACGTGCAGGACAAGTATAAATGCAGAAGTCATCCGCAGGAGGGCAACACCATTCAAAGCCAGGAGAGCTGAAAAAGCACAAAATCCCTCACCCATAATCCCTAGTATCGATGGCCAGGTTTCCCAGGGTTGACCAGAGCAACGGCAAGAAGACAGTGAAGAAGGGCGCTTGGAGTGCGGAAGAAGACCAGAAACTGGTGGCTTATATCAAGAGATATGGCATTTGGAGCTGGACTCACATGGCCGAACCCGCCGGTGTGTGTTTGTGTTACATTATTATCTCTGTTTTGTTTCCTATCTGTTATCATTTCAAGAAACGGGGTTTTTATGTGGATTTGAGTCTTCTTAATTAAGGCCAATCATCCGGCAGAAAGGGATTGAGTACTGTCTACAAAGATCGAAACGTGTCTTGGTAGATCAAGATTTTCGCATTGAAAATTTCACCACATAGATCACTAACCCTAGTATTGGATGTGCATTTGCTCAGGTTTAGCGAGAACAGGAAAGAGTTGCCGGCTTCGATGGATGAACTATCTGAGGCCCAACATCAAGCATGGAAACATCACCCAAGAAGAGGAAGAAATCATTATTGACTTGCACCGAGTTCTTGGTAACCGGTGAGTAAATGTACTTGTATAGCATGATTCTTGATCGATATTGATAACGCGCATGATGGGGGAATAAAATTGAAACGGTAATACAGAGAAAGACAATAACTTGAGTCATAAGTGGGGTAATCCCCACAATCAAGAATCTAAAACCGTACGTTAACTACTGAGTCTGAGATTCTACAAACAAGCATGAACACATTGTCATTGCTCTCTGTAAATAATTGGATATCTAATTCGCAATTTCCTTGTTGTAGTTGGGCCAGCATAGCGAGCAGACTTTCGGGAAGGACGGACAATGAGATAAAGAACTATTGGAATACTCGTTTGAAGAAACGTTTTCTCATGGAAAATTTGCAAATGCCAACCGCATGGGATGTGAAAGTCAACTCCAGTCGCAATGACCCCTTATCTTGCCAAGATTCATCAATTGCCCTTATTGATGCTACAAAAGCACAAAACCTTGGATCTGCTTGTGGAATTGATCGGGTTGATGAAAGCCTAGTCAATGGCTTGATCTCACCGGGCAACAAAATTGACAAAGTAGAAGAAAACATTTGGGAACAATTGGTTGCACTGAAGGATCTTTGCATATTAGAAGATTTTGAAGGTACATGCTCAAACTCAGGAACTGCATCTCTTGCTTCTGAGTGTATGTACTCTGAGTCAATGTATTTTGGCGAATCCTACGAGGACTTTGTCATAGATTTATGGGGAAATTGATGATGATAATTTGCTCAAAATTTTGTTGCAATATATGATCCTCGTGGTTTTCCTTTGTAAGGTCAGTTATCAGATTTGTAAGGCTAGCTTGTTCCTGCTATGGAGTTAAGTTCTTCTAAAAATGTAGGTTTGTGAATTATAGCATGTATACCAGTGACAGAGGAGAAATGTAATAAATGTTCTTGCAATATTGAGGATCATTTCTATGGTGATAAATCCCTTGTTTTGTGTTAAGATATCAACTCATCTCTTTGCAGCTGGTTGTATTCTGGTTAAATTTATAAATTGACATCATTAACATCTAGTGGTATTTCATGCTCCATTAAGAAAATCGGCAGTGCATGTAATCTAATGCCAATGGATTGGTTTGTAGATATATTGCTATTGGTTTTGTCTCAGTATATTTTTTCAAGGTACGATAGTTAGAGCTCTAATGCCACTTGGTTGGGTGTTTAAGCTCTGATATTGCTTATTCCTTTATGGTGATGGCATATAATCAACTATAGTTATCATCAAAATAGACTTGCACTCAAATGCAGTTTAAGCAAAATCTTTTCCAGATTAGGAAGAAGAGATTGAATGGATTTTGCGACATCTTCAAGAAAAATATCTCCTGGTGTGTTTTTGTACCCCAACTTATGTTATACCAGGAATGGTAAGTTGCATTATGTTGGGTTCTTTTTAACGCTGCCAAGAATAATCGGATGTTAAAGATCCAGAGTCACTGCGTGTAAAGCTGTGCAAAACAATTTTTTGGGCCATCACAAGCATTTGTGTTATAATTGAGGCATTTGTTAGAGCTAACCTGATGATTTATGTGTGATAGACTTGTAATACAATCTTAACAGCAGGCAAATCAAATATCTTGCCTTGCAGACTGCTTCTTAATAGCTCAAGATCTCACTCCACTATACTGTATACTCTCTCTCTCTCTCTCTCTCTCTCTCTCTCTCTCTCTCTCTCTCTCTGTGTGTCTGTCTCCGTCTCTGTCTCTGTGACAGAGGCAGATGAAGGGGTGCGAAAGGTGAAAACATCCTTGGTATGAGTAAGATGACAGTGGTGGTGAGTTTGGGGGAAGATGGTGATGATGGCAACTCCAATACTGATGGCGACGGTAATGAGTGTCTGATCAATTAGAGTGTGGTGTTTTTGTTTTGTTTTGACGTGAACGGTTGTAAAAGAAATACATATAGATGTCACTGTCTAATAATAATCAAACGTGTAATCAAAGACTAGCACCACAACGGAACACTTGATCTTAATTACAACAGAGTCGCATTCATGAATGCTGTCACCCCTTCATCCATGTCCGGTGCATTCAACTATAATCTATAATGAAATTATCATAGGATTCAACAGAAAATACAAGCTTCGGCTGAATCAAAAAAATGTATAGGAACCCCAGACTCAATGAATATACCCTCAAATCTCTCTCTACAATGTCTAGATCTTTCAGAGGAAGAAACTGCTTGGATACACGTTCTTGCCCTTCACTTTGGTCAAATTGTTTTGTCATCATCAACTGCAAAGGAAGCCTAAGAGTTATCTGCATCATGTGTTTGATAAGAATGTCGATGGTTCGTTGCCGTTTTGGCATCAATACTTCAAATAATGGCTAGATCATGGTGGGGTGAATAGTCCTTAAGGGAATCAACTTTGATCTCAGGTGTCATCATGATTGACTCTTGAGGAAGTGTTTTTTCAACCGGGTGTTCCAATAGTTCTTGATTTCATTATCCGTTCTTCCATGAGGTCTAGCTGCTATCGCCGCCCATCTGTAACAGGAAAAATGAAAGGCACCTGAAAAATGCCTGCCCTCGAGATCAATTATCTGATGGCTCGAACCCATCAAACATAATGAACACATATCTTATCCTCTAGTTTGGCTGAGTTACTAGACAAGATCTAGTGATTGCATGAACTAACTTCCTTTTATCCTCTAGTTTGGCCTCACCAGCTTCACCAACCTTTAGTGAGGGCTAGACGAGGCCGCCCTCCCTCGATTCGGCGAAGGGACCTCACCCGGGTGAGGTCCCTCTTCAGCCTCTAATGAGGGTTGAACGAGAATCCCCTCACCAGATCTAGTGGGGGGCCTCGTTGGCCTCCGGCGATGGCAAGGGGCAGCCTTACCTAAAGTTTGCCGGCCATCGCCAAAGGCCGGTGAGGGCTGGCATTGCTTGTGGCCAGTGAGTGCGTCCCGGCCCTCGCCCTTGTTGGCAGCTGATGACCTCCGCCGACCATCAAGGAGGCTGGTGATTGGCGAAGGGAGTTGTTGATTAATAAAATATTTACAAAATTTTGGGAAAGGAAATGATGTCCTCTCGCCGTTTGGGGGGGGGGGGGGCGGCGAACGATCGAAATCTAAGATGATATTTTTAATTATTTTTTATTAATCAGTCTGACTCTCCACACGCACTAACCGACAAAGATTAAATTCAACCTGGAAATGGGATGTTGGAGATGCCTATACAGTCGTTTTCGAAAGTTCAACCGAATATATCTAAACTAAAAAGGGCGGCTACTTAAACCAAGAAGTAATGTTGTTAATTTAGATAAAGCCATGGTGGTTCACATATAGTTTAATCCTTACTAAAAAGAATAACTAATACACAAAGATATATACGGCATCTGGACGAGTATAATCTATCTAGCTAAGTTGTATTAAGCATTTTGGCCTCATTAATCAGGAAACGTTGGATGGGAGAAGGGGACTATTTGATGTGCGCGAAAGCTGGTCCCGACGCCACCCAATCATTAAGCCAAAAAGGAAAAATAAATGCTAATTGCAAGCTATTAAACAGGTGCTTGCACGAGGTAAAGGTTTCAAAATGTTAAGCCATGAAAAGAGAGGGGATGGATGGGTTCACGCACCTCACTCATTCATACATACAGATAAGAATAATATGGTAAAAATAAAGGTGAAGATCTTTATATTTCAATATTAAAACAATGAACAATACATGAGCCTATTTATAGGTTTTATTAGATGATTAGCTAAGGTAACATATTAATTAAGGATATACACAATTAAATAGAGATATATACGTGATTTTAAGAGATACGAAGAATCGAGAGAAACATTTTAATTATCTCTAACAAAAACAATTTATATATATATATATATATATATATATATATATATATAATTTTTCATTTGTCGTAACATTTTCAAATTTACTATCGCATTTAATTGATTTAAATGAACTTGGACCGAACGTGGTTTAAGCAGTTCGGACATCACACTCCATCCAATTATCATCCGATTCCCAAGTAATTTGAAAACTAGATTATGTGGAAGATCTTCGTGAATAATGGAGTTGGACTTAAACGGCCAACCAAGGTAAGGTGGAGAATTTGTTGTTGAGACGAGCCGTCATACTGTAAGAAATTAGAAGCAAGTTATATTATCTTGGGGCAAATTCTAGCAAATAAGCAACCAGTAATTCCATAAAATATAGATGTAAAAAAATACCGAATTGCTATACAAAACTTTTGTTAGACACATGAAAGGACAGATCGAGTGTTGCGATCACATATGACCATTGTTGACATTTCTAAAATTTAAAATGGTAAATGATTGTGGTTTAACTTAAGTTGCTATAATACTCCTCATCAAACCTTAGACTTGTTCATGAGATTTAAGCATGAATATACATAATATGGAAAGAAGGGCCTTAAAATAATTGAATTTAGAATTTCCTGATTTGATATTATGTAAAATTTGGTGTGGCTACCACCATTTATTTTAAAAGCTTAAGCTACTAAATAAAGATGTAGCTCAATATTTTATGATTACAACATATGACATCTCTAATCTCAACCTGAATAAAGCACCTTTTTTATCATGACTGGATGCAGATCTAGTTAGATACTTGAAAGTTGGCTTGAGGTATCATCTTCAATGTACAAGAATTATAAACGAAAAAACTTATGCGGGATTATGTGTTTCAATTTAAGTTAAGTAAATCAATTTTAAGTACGAAATTTTAGATATCTAATTATCCAAAGACAGAATAACCTGAACAAATATGTGAAATCATAACTGTAAACGCTTCAGCTGCTACCATCTACATTATAATATTTTACATAGTTAAAGATAGAAATAAATAGAAAAGAATACATAAATAGTTTATTCAAATGTCTTATATTCGAGACGTAGTTCTCGTTATGGGTGATTTAGTCATATCGTTTCTTAGCTGTGGATCCTACGTATTCAAATGGTGACAATAACATCGCTCCAACAGCTATACTACAGCTGTTCATCATAAGCTAAGGTGCTCCGCTTTTTTTGTGGGAAAGAAATAGATAATGTGCGCACATCTCCCCATAAATCTTGTCAACTTGCTATAGTGGGACAAATAGATTATGTTTCCATATTATTTTTTTTTACAAGGATTATGTTTCCATATTAGCACGTGCATACTTCATCATCGTTTACACGCGTTTGGATAAATTTGGGGCACTCAAAACTTTCACAATATATAAATATTGACACAAATATCCACAGGCTTTAATTAAATATTAATTTCTTAATGTGACGAGATGTAGTTTCATTGGATTTGCCACATAGCATAATAAGAATCTTTTCTTTCAACGAGCATTCTATTTCGTCAACGTCCAATCGGACTAACTTGTTCATTATAAACATAATGGTTCCAAAACTAAACCAGCATCATAGACAGCCCAAATGTTCATGTGTCAACAATATCTAAGACTCTTCATAGTAAAGCAAAAAGAAAGAGAGAGTGAAACTATAACAACGCTATGTCAAGACAAAGTCATAATGTGATAAAAGTGTGCTTGACAGACCATTCCGTAAGATTTTCATGGTCTAGTTCATCTGCTGGCATGGAAGGAAGAGGCGCCATAACTGTCATTAGTCGATTGCTCACTAGTCTCTAATATCACCAAAATTTTGTTCATCTTAGACGATTGAGTATATTATGCAGAGGCCAAAGAGAGTAAGGCTTAGTGTGACCTTAGATGACCAAAGAGTGTAGTAACAACAGAGAATGGTCAAAAACCTAAATGCATTTCGTACTATGAAAAGTGAGGTGCAAACATTCAATCACTAAGATCTCAGTTTGGATAACAAACCGTGCAAATCTATCGCGTAGGAAAATGAATCAATGATAAATCCATTTCACAAAACGCCTAATTCAGGAAAATGGCGAACAACCAAGTGAAATCTTTTATTACCTTTACCAAAAAAAAAAAACCGAGTGAAATCTTTGGGGGCATTACCTGGCCGTCCCAAGTATGGTTGTGACGGGCACCGCAGAAAGTTTCCCTAGTTCTCTTTGGTCTCTAGCAACAAAAGACAATGACGAACGACAGAATAGGTGCCGCCTCTAATGAACTTATGGGTACAAGTTTGTCGCCCACCGATGTGCATACTCATTCATCTTAAGAATATATATTCGGTCTATTTGAGCTAGTTTCAATATGAGGGAGTTCTTATCTCTGTGTTTCGGAAGGTTAACGTAAGTGGAAAGAACATAGGTCAACACATATGTCAATCATTGAAATATTTATTTGTCAACTTGACGATTTCTTAAAGGTTTTTTAAATTAGGAATTAAAATGAACTCTTTTAAGACTAACTCGTATTGTTTCTGTATTTCTTTATCGATTATTTATTTATTTATTCTAGGCAAAATAGTAACTGGAAACCTATCAGTTTGGCCAGTAGCATAGATTCACTCATAATTATTCCTGAAGAATATTTACAAGCTTAGCGCTTGTGGCTATTATCTTAACCTTTTATTCTTATTCTCTGTATTTGATTTTTGTTAGCTATACCTCAAATCACCTGATTTTTTAGAGATTGAACTTGTGGACGATTAAGGTTATTAGAGATTATAGAAACATTTTTTTTTATAAATATGTAAATTTGAAGATATTTTCTCATTGTAGGATGATGATCTATATATATATTAAGAGAGAGGCAGGCAAAATGGGTTCTCAATATATAATAAGGTGATAGATTTAGTCGTGACTACTATACGCCAATTAATTTTGCAAAACCCTGCAATTGATGTTGACCAGAGAATTATTTAATCAAACGTGCCTGAAATAGAGCTGACCTAAACCTGAAAATTCTCCCAGGGTGCAAAGGCTTACCATAACCCCGTTGATCACTGTAAAAGCTCCCAAGATTGACGAGGTTATCCGTGAAAATTATCCAAAAAAATCCTATACTTAATGCACTTTTGTTAATTCAATTCTAAACATTTTCACTTTTTACCAATTGAGTCAATCTTACCAATTTTGGCCAGAAATTGCTGACATAAACGGCCGGCACTAACGTTGCAATTTTTAATAATATTTTGAATTTCTATGGTTTTTTCTCCTTTTTTTTTTTTGGCTTTTTTATTTCTTGGTTTTTGAGCAAGGGCCAGCTAGGTTGCCGGCTGACCCTCATCGGCCATAGGGAAGGGCTGGCGACCCTTGCTGGCCATAGGTGAGGGCCAGCCGACCCTCATCAGCCCTAGGCGAGGGCATTGAGCCCCTTGCCAGCTTTGGGCGAGGGTTCGCCGGCCCTTGCGGGCCCCGGGCGAGGGCTTCTAAAGAGGTCTCTTCCCTTGCCTGGGGCCGCTAAGGGTCACCAAGCCCTCACTTGGGGCTGACAAGGGTTGGCCAGCCCTCACCTGTGGGTGGTGAGGGTCGCCGGCCCTCGCCTGTGGCCGGTAACAGTTGATCGGCCACCCTCATTGGCCAAACCCCAAACCCCTAAAAAAAGTCAAAGAAAAGTAAAAAAAAAAAAAAACATAAAAATTCAAAAAATTATGAAAATATCATTAAAACATTTTTAAAAATGTGTCACGTCGCACCAGCCGTCTACGTCAATAAATTCCTACTTCAATTAGAAGAGAATTGAAGAATGTGATGTACAAAGTTTAAAAATTCATATGCCACGGCAGAAAATGAAATTGGATCCATTGGAGAATTGTTGTGGGAGATTTGAAGTTAGTAGAATGTGATGTCACTTTATGTCATAGTTGGGGCCAAAGCAAATGGGATATTGACAAGTGTCGGATGCCCATTGGTCCCCAAAAAGCACCTCTCACTTCAATCTTCACTTCTTCCTTGGACTTTGAGAAGGAAGCTCGGCAGCAGCAACCGACCGGCCTCCCCTCCACTCGACGCACGCCTGCACGCCTTCAGAGTTGTCGCCGGTCGCCGCCGCCATTCTCACCGCCAGGTCGCTCGCCGCCTACTCGCGCCACCACCCGCGCCACCGCTTCCCTCTCTTCTCCATTCTCCTTGCTGCTTTGAAACCCAGCAACCGAAGAAGACTTGAACGGAAGCCAACAGATCTGAGAACGCCAAGGCTGGCTGTAGTCCAGCCGGACCGCCGTCGCCGCTTGCGCGCCGTTCGCCACCTTGCACGCCACTGCTCCACGCTCGTCCGCGCTTGCCCGACACCCAGCTGCGTCTCAGCCTCGGTCTGGGCGTTCCAGGATCTGCCGGAGCTTGTCCTCGCCGCCATGAGCCGCCGTCGACCTCCCAACCGGCCCGTCCAAGCCACCGCCGGTTTTCCCTTGTTGGTTTCGGTCCCAAGCCAGCCCGTTTCCCCCTCCATCAGCACCAACGCAGCAGCCAAAAAAATGGGTATGGCAGCGGACGTTTGGCCCGTTTTGGCCGGCTTCCCGACCCCGAAGGTTAGGTCCGCCTTTGGGAAAGTCGGTCCCCGTTGCGTCCCTGTCGTTTGGAACTACTCAGTTCGTTAATCGGGTGAGTTTAGCTCACTAAACCTCGATTAGAAGGTTAATTATGCTTTAGGTGTGCTTAGCATAATTTAATTGAGCTTAAGTGGTTAGTTTAGTTTATTTAAGTGTAAATTAGATTAAGAGTATGATTGAGTTAAAATAGGTTTAATTAAAGCTAAGTATGTTTATTTTAATATAAGCCTTGATGTGATTTAAAGGAATTTATTTTTGATTTATTTAAATATTTGGAAATTATTAAATAATTTAATAATATATTATTATTCGAAATTATTAAAATATTATTATTTAATTAATTTCGGAATAAAATTAATTATTTAATAAAATCCGAAAATTATTTCGAGACCTTATTTTCTCAGAATTTCGTGCTGATCGTTGCTATGTACTCAGATTTTCAATTTGATGATTGGATATTGCAAATTGAATGTTGATTGCGAAAAATATGGATTTATTCAGAAAAATTCCGGGTGTCGGGTTTGGCACCAAAATTGGATTTTTAAGGATTACTATTGTAATTGAAGCATTTGAATGAAATGCAAAGTGTCCGGGGGTCAGTATTGAATTGTCGTGTGCTGATTGAAAGACTTGGTCGCAGTAGTGGCTAGGCCAACTGGACCTTTATTCATTTGGAAATGCCATCAACCTGGTGACGAGGCTCGGGTCGCAGTAGAGGCTAGGCCAACTGGACCTATACTCCTTCGGGAACGCCGTCGATGTAGTGACGAAGCCGCGCTCCAAGGTGGGGAGGCGATGCCTGGCATTAATGTCAGTAGATAGCCGAACTGGGAGTAGGCTATGACCTTTGTGTGGCAGTGAGTAACGATTAGAACGCATGTTGGGTGTTGATTGATGAGCTAGATTATGGGACGTGTCATGACGGTTCGGTCTTATAATCAGGACTCTTGTGGTTGTTGTTATTATGAGAGTGATTGCGTTCCAGTTGTTTAAGTCCTTATTACTGCATATGATTGAGTGAGATGAACATGATTGAGTGATATGAACTGTGCTAACCTGTAGGAAGGAACTGAGGCGAGGTAAGTCTTCTGTGTGGTGTGGCTAGGCCATCCTGGGGCGTATTTTCTTTCTAATAGGGGTTTAGGGGATTGAACTTGCTGAGACAATATCTCATCCCGGTTGTGGGATTACATTTTCAGGTCTCTTGTGGACGAAGCGGCCAGATCGCTTTGGTTGGCCTTGAGGAGTTGCAGAGGTGAAGTTAGGAGGATTGGAGAACGTATCCGATTTGTAGGTCGTAGGACAGTTCCTTTTTAAGAGCCGGTCTTTTGTAGACTTTTGGCTGTAGGCCTTCGTTTGTAACTCTGTGCATTTAGGAAAGTGTATTGTGGTGAAATTGCTTCCTGCTTTTCTATCCCATATTTTATTGTCAGGGGTTTTATAATATGCTTCCGCATGTGCATTAAAGAAATGAATGGGTCGGCAACTTAACCTGGGAACGTCGCATTTGAATGACCATGGGGTGGGGGGATGTTGGCGCGCTCGGGGTTCGGGGCGTGACAGATATAGTTCACTTTAAGTTAATTATGCTCTATGAATTCTCCATCAGAGGGAGAAAAAACTCTGCCAAACACTAAGAAATTCAAACTTTGGTCAAATTTTAAACATGGTGTGTACTGTCGGGTTCTTATGGAAAATTAGTGGGGAAAGAAAAAACATGAACATTCAATGATTCACATGCCAACGGAATTATTTGCTTTACGATATAATAAAGAGATCAGACATGTGGGCATCCCAATAAGAGTAGTTTGAGTTCCTCCCATCGAAAACTTAATATAGGGTATGAACGAAATACATGGCTATATATCTGGAAGCCTAAGTCATTAAGTACCAATAATATACCAAATAAAAACCTTATTTAAAACTCTATAATGATTGATTCGGACTTCTAAGAATTTATCAATTATGACCTTAGTTTTTAGCAAGCCCAATGACCATAGGAAGAGATGTGCATAGATGAATCTTCTATGCTTCCTTACTATAGCGTTGTCCCCATTTTCTCTCGTTCTTCTTACCTTTTCCTAACATATCAAAAACCAATTTGTATTGAATGTTCAAACTATCAAGGAGGAAATTTCTTAGTATTTTTCGATCCGTTAACACATGTGAAGCTTAGTATGTAACGTAACTGTGAATGTATTAATACATAAGTCACAAGCAAATTGGATTAACTAGCACAATAACGAGAAGATGAACTAGAGATTTGAACCCTCAATGAGATATAAGATTATGTTAAGCGACTATTATTTCAAAAGCATATGAGAGTCGTAAAGCAATATTTATTTCAACTGTATTTCTCATTAATAAAATCCGAGCATATTCCTCATTAAAACAATCTGAGCGATGGAATGTCCATCCAATTAGCTCTTAGGCTGAGGGTATTTAAACTGATGATGCCAAAACATACACCAATCAACTCTGCTCCAACTTATGAAAATCACATCATGTTAATTTCTTGAAAATGCAAGATGCAACTTGCCTTAAAAAAAATCAACGCGAAAACCTTTTAAATTTGGAGGACTTTTGAAAACACGTGTATGTGGGACCAACCCCAAATGTAAATTGAAAGCAAGTCATCAAGCTACCCAGAACATCATTTAAGCCTGAGCGTTAATCGCACAGCCACACTACTCCTCTCCCTGTTTCCTCACAAAGTCAAAGCTACCTCAAAAATGGTGAGACATCCACTTAAACCCAACAAGACCAACAATACAAGGGTAAAGAAAGGCACCTGGAGTGCAGAAGAAGATCAGAAACTCATTGCTTATATCAGGAGATATGGCATTTGGAACTGGACTCACATGCCGAAACCTGCTGGTATGAAATATTCATGTATTGATCTTGTTTTTCGCTGATCTCTGTATCTGCTTTCGCTGGGTATAATATTAAACCGAGTCTTGAATATGCGTGTGAATGACTCAGGTTTGGCAAGGACAGGGAAAAGTTGTAGACTTCGGTGGATGAACTATCTGAGGCCTAACATCAGGCATGGAAACATCACCAAAGGAGAGGAAGATATGATTATAGAGTTACATCGACTTCTTGGAAATAAGTAAGTTCGCACTCATCGCCTCAGTGAAATCCTATAAAAGATTAAAGAAAAAATCAAATCTGCAAATTTATTTACCCTCACAAAGCGGAGAAACTACAATCTTTTTGTCGCCTTTGCATAAATCACTTCATTTCTTTTTTCAGAAACCTCTTTCACTTCCATAATGATAGACTACAGGTATGTATGTAGTACAAGCACTGCACGGAAGTAAGTTTAAATCAGTAGACAAATCATTGATTCTTGGTTAAATTCATTTACCGCAGATGGGCGGCAATAGCAGCTAGACTTCCAGGAAGAACTGATAATGAAATAAAGAATTATTGGAACACCCGTTTGAAGAAACGTGTTGGGAATGGGAACAAGTTGCAAATTTCAACCGCAGGTGACATTAAAGTTAAGCCTTCTCTTCCCACTATTGATACTCTGAAAAAAGAACCCATTAAACGAATGAATGCAAATAGCTTCTGCACCTCTTATGGAGTTCATTATGATGACAAAACCTCGGAGAATAGGTGGTATTCACCATCCGACGTGACTGGGGAAGAAGAAAGCTTGTGGGAACAATTCCTTGCGCTGAAAGATTTTCAAATTGCAGAGAATTTCAGTGGCATGTACATGCAATCGGGAGCTAAGGCCCCTGTCTTTGTGTGTATGCAACAGGAACTCGTGTACCACAGCGGTTCCTATGAAGATTTTATGATGGATTTATGGGAAAAATGATGATCGCTGACGGTACTCAGGTGAAGAGGTGCCATATGATTACTTGTAGTTTCCTGTTAACTTCCAAGGAATGGGAAATTGATGTCATGAGCGTTGTGTTTTCTGCAATTGACCATCAGTGTTGTCTTTTTCTATCTCGTGTATTTATGTTAGACTACGTCTCAAATTTGAGTTTGTAAAGGAAACTCGATCCAAGTATGTTACTTATTTTAAGTGGCTTCCCAGTTTGATTACTCTTGAAAGGGTTTTCTATTGTGGTTCCAACTTTTTCATATATAAGTAGTCTTCTTCTTGAATTGTATCCAAAGAGGTGTTTTGTTTTTGGTGAGTTACACTCTGAAGCAATCCTCGATGTGGTTTTGGCTGTGACAATAAATTGTGTGCTGTGCTCGTGAATTACATCTTGGTAGTTCAAAGTTGTGAAAATCTCGCGTTAAGATTTTACATAATTCCTTTATGAGATTGAGTGATTGTTTCGTAAGAAATTATGAAGACTACAGTGTAATTGAGGATTAAGAAAGACTAAAAGTGTTTGAGTAACTAGAGCATTTTTATAATCTCCATTGTATTACTTGATTTATAATGGAAACAATTATTGCTCTCCCCATGAATAAAGGTTATACCGATTAGATTATGTAAATTTGATATTTAATTTATTTTTCTTATTCTATTATCTTATTGTTCGATTGCTCTATTTTTATTTATTTATTGTGATTGTTGGTATCAGATCGACACTTGACTTAGTTGAAGCAAATCAATGGTGACAGAAGAAGGTAAGTAAAAGTCAACATACTTGATGGGAATAGTCAATCTGGGGGCCAAGTTTAGATGTCTAGTGTAATGGAGAGATTCCTTTTTTATGAAACATTAATTGAATTCTTTACTAAATTTAACATATCAAGTCAAAACCAATTAACGTTATCAAACATCTAGTCTCATTAACTGTTAAACTTCTTGGAAACTTCCTTTTGCATATTCACTTACTGGGACATCTCCCTCACTTGAATATGTTTTCAACATATATCGGCTTCATATAATGTAAGCTTACCTTTCGGACCGATTACTAAACTAACACTAACTGCTCTTAAGGAACCGCCACCCGGGACCCTTTCTGAGGTCTCGGAACCTTCATGTGGGTAGGATTCCAGTGGGGTTTTACCCCCGCGAGGGACTTGTCCATCCAGCCGGGGGGCAAGGTAACCCATAGGGTCCCTTTGGCGGGCCCCCGTGGGGAGGAAATATTTTTCGAGCCTCCTGCCTAGTTCTATCTAGACTTTCCCAGTGGTCAGAGTCTTTTAATCTCCTGCTTGGGAGGAATTGATGTTAGTGAAGTAATCCGGTATATATTGGTTATCCATGCCTTCACAAAGGATGATTTTCCATTAGCTAGCATTAGGATCAATGGTTTTGACTTTGGGTCAATACATTGCATTGCTATATAAGACTTTTGTTAGATACGTGAAAGGACAAGTCATGCGTTGCGGGTCCTATAGGACAATTGTTAACTTTTTAAAGTTCAAAATGTTAGACGAAGTCGTGATTTAATTTTTAATTATTCTAATACTCCTAATTACGCATAAGCTAAAGCCTTTTTGCCTAAGATTAAAGCAGAAAAATGTTAATATGAAAGTCAAATAGGAACCTAGAAATATCTAAACTCTGAATTTTTTGCTTTGGTATAATTTATATTTTGTCACGACCACTGCAAATTTTTTTAAAACCTAAAACTATTAGATAATGACGTGATTTAAAATGTTCTAACACTTTGCCAACTTCAATCTCAACTTGAATAACCTATTTTTATTTATTGGATCCAAATGCAGATATAATCAGACACATAAATGGGATATCACCTTCAATGTATAAGAATTAACCAAAAATAAATAGATAACATGCTAGGTTATTCTATCTATATTAAGTTGAGTCAATCAATTTGCAAGTAGAGAATTTTAGACAAAACAATCTAAGCACATGTGATATCAAAGATGTCAGCGCTTCATCCGCTACTGTCTATATTATAATATTTTGAATAATCAAAGATGAGAGCGAATCAAAATGGAATATATATATATATATAGTTTATCAAAATGTCTAATATTTCTATATGTACTGGTCGTTATTGGTAATTGAGTCATATGGATGGTTTCGTAGCTGTTGATAGGACGTGCTAAAATGGTGACAATGACATCTCGCCAACAAACTACAGTGCAGCTGTTTATCATAAGCTAACATGCTTTGTCTTTGGGCAGGAATTAAATAGATAATGCTAACACATTTCCCGATAAATTTTGTCAACTTGCTACATCTCCATTTTCAAACATCTATAAATCATATTCATTTAAAATTGTTTGGATGTATTATTACTTTTTGTTAAATCTAAGTTTAGCGGGGCACGCATTCATAATTTGTTAATCTGAAAATCCGAAATATTTCATATCGTACCTATAATATAAATGTTAACACGTATATTCACATGCTCTAATTAAACAATGGTGGGTTAATATGATGATTCCTAAATTCATTGAATTGGTTTCAAAGGATAATAAGAATCTCTCTGTTTTCTGAGGTGCATTTTATTTCATGAACGTGCAATCTCTCTGACTTATTTACAGAAAATGAAAGAGATTCGAAACTAAATCAGCAGCGTAGACAGCCCAATCGTTCATTCCCAAATTTTGTCTTGATGACATCTAAAACTTCCCATGGTAAAGGAAAGAGAGAAACAAAGTATTATAACCACGATGCGTCAGGACAGAATGATAATGCGGTGATGATTTTGCAGCTGTAGCTCGTCCACTCCCTCACGAAATGATTTTTAGCCGTAAAACTCAAAAGCAATGTACATTTTAACGTACTGCATTTAAACCTGATATGCTATAGACCATGTTGATAGCATTGATCGCATCATCTGAAGTAATTTATGTCTTACAAATTGTCTATCCAAGCGAAAGAGTCTCATACAACCGCTAGTTGCCTTGTCGACTGTTGAAGCGAAGTTTATAGCATTATCGAGCCAATCAAGGAAGCTATCTGGCTCAAAGGTTTGTCGAGTGACCAGGACTGTGACAGGAGAAGATTGCTGTTTGTTGCTTCAAATTGATTTTTCCCTTGTGGAACATTTCTTTTTTTACCCTTGCAAGCAATCCTCTGGTGATCCCTCAACTCAAGGCACATAAAGATTATGAAAGTCCTTCGCCGGCCCTCCAGTGTATTGACTGCCAGATCGGACGTTCTTGGATTAAATTCTTTAAAAGAAAGATAAATTAGCTAAGACTGAAATCTTGCATATTGGTTAAAGATTTGTTTTCCCATGTTGAATCGTTCGAAGAAATTGTGGAACAAATATGAACCTATCCAAAAGCTTAAATTAAGTTGTGCAAAGACGACTTTCAACGGTAGTATGTCTCTTGAGTGTACGTGAGGCTAATCTCAAAATAAGTTACTGTTTTGAGGGTTCCTTTATGAACGTAATGTTGCTTGTGTAGAAGCACAAGTATATAACAGCTGGGGATTATATAAAGCAATTCTTGGAGAATATTTAAAGAGTTAAGATATCGAAATTGTCTTTTGTGGTCTTCCATGGTAATTTTGAACTGGTAAGTTCACTTGAGTTTTGATCCGTGCAAGTAGACCGGAGACCAAATAATGTAGATTTCAACGTGTTTCGTCAGTCCACACCATCTTGCAGATACTTGATAGGTTTCGCCATTTATATATAATCTAGCTTCTGTCGAAAGCATCAGTGGATCACAAGACATGATGCGTTATTGGAGATTTGTGCACTATGTTTTTTCAATCAAGCACGTGAGTTTATTCAATTTCAAGAGCTCCAGGACGATGCATGTGATGAGGACTGAAAGGTACGGCTACTTTAACCTAGAAGCGTTTTATTGGACAAAGCCTTTGAATTACAGATAGTTTATTCTAATTGGTTATCAATATCAGCAATCAACGAATCTAACAAGACATCTGGAAGGATTCGAATTTGCAAATGATGCTGTAGATGGTAACATCAGAAATTAACAAGTGCAACTTGCGAATACTTTTACCAGAAAAAAAAACAAGTGCAACTTTCGAAATAACAATCATGTCAGAGGATAAGGCCTTGAAATTAGGCACGCAGAGAGAGAACTCATCATAATTTTATCGTCCACTTGTCGTTAATTCGACAGAAAATTTGTGCCACACGCTAGGCTACAATATAAAAAGTCAATCGAATGCAATAATGAATATGTAATCATGATGTGGACCTCATGAGGAACCTCAGGTGACGAAGGATCAATGTGAATTTGGATGCACCTACACACAGTCGATGAAATAAAACAACCCATGCAAACTGGAGACCCGATTTGGGATGAAAACAGATATTCGTGGGCATATGCTTGAAGTAATTGCAATTCGTCATTCTGACACATATGATTAACTGAAATTTTCTATGAGGGTTTTGCGATGTATCTTTTCTTTTTACTTGTGTGAGTGATCTCGTGCAAGCATGCATGCATGCCCATATAGGCCCACCCATATACGCAATTATATATCATGAATGAAAGTAGTCACACAATAGGTAGGCAATATGTCACTCTCTAGTGGAAAAGGCCAGCTTCGCCATGTGATTTATGTCAGACAAATGTATATAGAACAACTGTAAATTGACATAATGGTTTTGATGGAGCCATTAAAGCGGATTTCATTCAGCGTATTTTTGTCTTGTTTAGCTCCATGAAAAAGAATCTTCAAATGGATTCCCATTTCAAGAATCTCATTTGTAATTATTTGGATTGCAAAAACATTGGGTCTTCAACGAGAGAATACTTCTCATCGGCGATGGTGAACGACAATCGGTGGCCGGTGGCTAATGACTAGGGAACTGTGGCAGAGTCTGACTACTGGCAACAAAGTCTGGCAGACGGTGACTGTCACCAGCGATTGGCAATCGGCACTTGCTGAAAAGTAGTGGAGGCTGGCAGCTGGTGATAGCGGCGGGGGGCGGCAGCGGCAATGGGTGATGGAATTGAGTTTTTGATAGTTTTAGGGTTTAAAAAATGTGAAATGGAATCTCAATTCTAGCTATAGCTAGATAATCCACAATGCATTCTTGAAAATGAATTGACAAAAGGAAAACCCCATCAACAGCGCACCAAGTTTGAAGCTTCTCCAAAATCTTGCTTTTCATTAAATGACGACGGGGAAAGATTGCCCCGAATGATAGCAACTGTTCGAAAACCATTTTCCTTAACATAGCATACACACTTCAAGCTACAGAACTAAGAGCTACTCCACCATAATACGATCCACACTTAGCTTTCTTGGCTATAGTTAAATTATCTACATGAGAACACCAATCTCTATTAAATAATAAAAGTTACAGGAGAGCAAATAATAAGCGAATCGTCACAAATCTAATTTTTGTAAGTTCTCTTTAAGCCTTTACAGGAACTTAGGTTGAGCCTCCATACTTAGCTTGATATGACTTATGACTCTCATTTGGCAGTATCAAGATGGATGGTTTTTGCTATGAAAAATCACTTTTTTTTGGGTGATAAGCATTTAGAATAGCAAATCTCGTGAGCTTGGCTTCAATATATTATGCCTACAAGTTCGAACTTTGTACTTTCTTGTGTTGTATGTCAATACAGATTTTTAATTAAAAAATCGCTAAAAAAAAATTGTGACATGAGCAGAGAGGAAGGAGTC
The DNA here is from genome assembly GCA_016097605.1 of Eucalyptus guilfoylei. NCBI lineage: Eukaryota > Viridiplantae > Streptophyta > Magnoliopsida > Myrtales > Myrtaceae > Eucalyptus > Eucalyptus guilfoylei. The sequence goes on from CM027863.1 coordinate 10,820,386, forward strand.
TCCTTGATCACAGCACATATAATTTGTGTAATTGAAAAAAAGAAAAAGAAAAAGTAGGCCCAATATTTGGGAGAATTACCAAAAAAGTCCTAAACCTATTGCAATTGTGCCAATTCAGTCATAAACTTTTTTTTTTTTTGGCCAATTTAGTCCTAAACCTTTTACAATTGTGCCAATTCAGTCCATCTAGCCAAAATTGGCCGGCCGGCGCTGATGTGGACTCCGGTTGGGGACAGCTCGCCCCCTCCGGCCACTAGCGAAGGCGAGCCTCGCCTAGCGACGGCGAGGCCGCGTCGCCTAGCCAAGGTGAGGCTCGGCCTTGCCCAGCCATGGCGAGGTCAAGCCTCGCCAGATTTGGCGACAGCGGCCTCGCTGTCTTTGGGCGAGGCTCGCCTTCGCCAGTGGCCGGCGGGGGCGAGCCTCGTCCAGCGACGGTGAGGCCGCCATCGCCCAGCCAAGGGGAGGCTTGGCCTCGCCCAGCCATGGCGAGGTCGAGCCTCGCCAGATCTGGTGACGGCAGCCTCGCCGTCGCTGGGTGAGGCTCGCCTTCGCCAATGGCCGGTGGGGGCGAGCCTCACCTTGGTTGGGCAACCGCGGCCTCGCCGTCGCTGGGCGAGGCTCGCCTCCACCGGCCACTAGCCAAGGTGAGGCCGCTGTTGCCAGATTTGGCAAGGCTCGACTTCGCCATGGCTAGGCAAGGTCGAGCCTCGCCTTGGCTGGGCGACGGTGGCCTCGCGGTTGCTGGGCGAGGCTCGCCTTCGCTAGTAGCCGGCGGGGGTGAGATTTGCTAGCCCTCACCTCTGGCCGGCGCCGGCCAGCCAGAGGAAGAAGAAGATTAAAAAAAAAAAAAATCGAAAAAGTATTCAAAAATTCGAAAAAATAAATAAATAAAAAATCGTTCGCCAGCTAATTGTCTTCGACCGGCGTCCACGTCAGCGTCGGCCGGCCAATTTTGGCCGGATGGACTGAATTGACACAATTATAAAAGGTTTAAGACTAAATTGGCAAAAAAAAAAAAGGTTTAGGACTAAATTGGCACAATGCAATAGGTTTAGAACTTTTTTGGTAATTCTCCCCCCACTATTTTCCAGAATACAAGTGAGGATGTGAGATGAGTTATCCTTGAGAAAAAAATAATCCAGGTTGGAACATAACAGAAAGGTCGTAAACTTGTAGAACAATAATAAGACTGAATTTTGCTCTGGTGAAAAGTTTTTTTTTTTGGTAAAAGGTAAGAGATAAATAGAAAGAGCACAAAGGCTAAACAGTTGTACAGCAAGGGGGCCCCGGCACCAGTTTACACTCAGAAAGACAGAAAGTCTAAACGAGTGGAAGGGGGCCGGAGGGGGAGAAAAGGGGAGGGAGAAGCTGCGAAGGAGTTACACAGCAAGAAGAAACTGGAAAAAAGGCCAAAACAGCAGCCAAAAACCGAGACGAGGGCGAAGAGCACACAACACCGTGGCCCGCACAAGGAGAGGATGAAAAGAGGAAAAGAGTAGGAGATGCACCAAGAAGGGATCACAAGCCGCAACTTCAGGAAGACACGGGAGAGATCCATTATAAGCATCAACCAGAGACAGCGAGGTGGGCAACAAAGAGGCAAAGGAGGCAGCATCACCATCCATCAGGTCGAGGGATATAAAAAACAGTAGTCATAAACAATCAAAGATGGAGGGGTGGATGTCCCAGCTAAGTTGGAGTCTTCTATTACGGGGATTGTCCGGGACCTTGAGAAATGATAAAGCCTTATCATTGATGGCTTTACGAAGGTGGTCCTTTAAAGCCGGGAGGTAAAATCTTTCGTTGCGAAAGATAATATTATTCCTCACTTTCCAAATGAGATAGCATAAGGCACCAAAGGCGAAGCGAGACAAGGATTGATGAAAGGATGCATCAGAAAGGTGTTCAATAACCCACAAAAGATTGTCTTTCCAGGCATGATTCCTCCAAGGTAAGTTACACTTAGCCGCCCAAAAGGATGCAAGGTGGTTAGTGATAGAACAACCAAAGAATAGGTGATCAACCGAGTCCGGCATAGAAGAGCAGAAAGCACAAGAAACATCAGGGATTCTCTCGTGAGCAAGCAATAATACCTGGGTTGGCAGTCGATTGCGGGAGATTAACCATAAATGGGTCTGATATCGAGGAGGTAATGAAGGGTTCCATATAAATCTCGACTAGGGGACCACGGTACCTCTTGGTCTTAGAAGGCTCCAAGCTGAAGAAGTAGAAAACACCCCCGAGGAGTGACCAAGCCATAGAAGACGGTCACTATCTTCATTGAGGATTGGAAGGGGATCATCCCAACACACTATGGAGGACGCAACAGCATAAGGGAGGGTTAAGGCAGATAAGGCAGTAGCTACCGAAGCGTGCCTTGGTATACCAGAGCAGTAGATTTCACGGTCAGAGAACAGCTTGTATAGCGGACCACGAGGATGCCAGTGATCAAACCAGAAAGAGACAGATAGGCCATTACCAACGCGCCACTTAAAATGGTGTTGGATTAAATCACGGAGGTGAAGCAACTTCTTCCAAGCCCAAGAGCAATAGGTAGGTCTCGGGACAATCCAGAAATTTTTATGTTTTAAGAAGATGGAATGAATCCATTTAGACCAAAGTGATTCCTTATCGGTGAAAAGGAGCCAAATGTGCTTAATCATGACAGCAATATTGTTCATGCGAAGGGATCTAATGCCCAACCCACCTTCCTCCTTAGGTAAACAGATATCCACCCATGCAACTTTTGCACCCCCAGGCCCTAAGGTTGGGCCTTTCCAAAGAAATTGCTGAAAATCTGTTCAATTCGGTTAGTGACTGAGGCGGGTAGGAAAAACACACTAGACCAATAAACCTGAATAGAATGAAGGACCGATTTGATTAGCTGCAATCTGCCCGCTAAAGAGAGAAACCGGGAAGTCCAGGATTGAACTCGAGAAGTAATTGTATTCACCAGGGAAACACAAGCCTCCTTACCCAATCTCGAGGAAATAATAGGCACACCGAGGTACCTAAAAGGAAGAGAGCCTAGTTGAAATCCGGAGGTATTAACTAGAGCATTCCTTAGTGAATCAGGGCCACCCGAAAGGAAGATTTCACTTTTGTTGAGGTTAGGATTGAGCCCGGACCAACTTGCAAAGGAATGAATTCCATCCAAGAGAAGACGCAAAGATGTCATATTAGCTTCTGAGAATAATAGCACATCATCTGCAAAGAAGAGGTGAGAGAGCCTGGATGCTTTACACCTCCAGAAGAAATCAAAACCCAGCTTGTTAGTTTGGGTGTTGAGAATCCCAGTAAAAACTTCCATAACGAGAGTGAATAAATAGGGGGATAAAGGGTCACCCTGCCGAATACCTCGTCCACTTGGAAAGAAGCCGTGTAGCTCACCATTAAGGGAGATGGAAAACTTGGGTGACCGAATGCAAGCCATCATTTGATGGACAAAATCAGGAGGAAACCGAAAGGCTAATAAGGTTAACTCAATAAAATTCCAGTCTACTGAATCAAAGGCTTTGCAGAAGTCGACTTTAATGATGCATTTAGGCCGGTAAGGCTCATGATGGAAATCAACAAACAATTCCTGGGCTAACATAATGTTATCGCTAATGCGTCTACCTTTAACAAATGCACTCTGAGGTAAACTGATGATCGACGGCAGCACAACAGCTAACTTGTTAGCCATAATCTTGGTAATGCATTTGTAAATTGTGTTGCAACAAGTTATGGGTCGGAAGTCGTTAACAGAAGAAGCATTGGGAGTCTTCGGGACTAAGGTCAGGATGGTTGCATTAATCTCTTTAAGAAGCTGTCCAGAAGTGAAGAAGTCCCGAATTTCCAATAGGACCGAAAGGCCAACAATCTGCCAAGACCGCTTGAAAAAGTCCACATTGAAACCGTCTGGGCCCAGAGCTTTACCATTCGCAAGAGAGAAGAGGGTATCCTGGATTTCTTTATCAGATATAGGCTGAGAGAGAATCTGAATTTGGTTATCATCCAGCGTATGATTTAGATTTGACCGAATCTCCTCCATTGTAGGCACATAGGAAGGGGGGGAGGCAGCCAAGAGAGCTTGGAAATGAGAGACAAAGAGCTGTTGAACCTCACCAGGACTAGAAACCAGAGTGTCCCCATTATAGATTGAAAGGATTCTGTTTCGGAGGTGGCTTCTCTTGACTGAGTGATGAAAAAACTTAGTGTTTAGATCTCCTTCTTTAAGCCAACGAATCCTGGATTTCTGCTTAAAAAAGGATTCCTCTTGAAGGCGCAACTCAGAAAAAGCCCGTAGGTGTTCCTGTTCCGCATCTGCCAGGTCCTGATTGTGAGGGTCCAGTTGAATGGCATCTTGAGCCAGCGAGAGCAATCTCCTAGCATCATCTGTCTTAGCTGAAATATCCGCATAAGCCTCCTTATTTAGGAGTTTAAGCCTGTATTTAAGAGCACGCAGCTTTGAATAGAGAGTGTACATCGGTGTGCCATAGAAAGGGGAGTCCCACACCTGACCCACAAGATCAAAGAAAGAAGGATGTGTCATCCAAAAATTGAAGAATTTAAATGGCTTACGGGAGTTGGGGGTAGGCAAGATCCTAACAACCATAGGAGAATGATCCAAGACTCCAGGAGGAAGAAACGTAGCCTCAGAAAAGGAGAAAATAGAGTTCCAGGTCGAGTTAGTCAAGACCCTATCAATTTTCCTTAGTCTGCGAGAAGGACCCGAGGAAGCAGCCCATGTAAATCTGTTCCCCACATATCTGAGATCGTCGAGGCCAGCTTGATTAAGACAATCGCCAAAGTCGTTAAACGCTGAGATCCAATAGTTGGATCTATCAGCTCTGTCGGAAGCAGACCGAATGGCATTGAAGTCGCCTGCAATAATCCAGGGCGAGTCTACAACTTGGAGACTAGTCTGAATTAAATCAGCCCAAAGGGGTCTTCTCAAGACAAAAGAGTTCTCCGCATAAACCACAGTGAGGATAAAAGAAATACCACTATTCAGACAAACCAAACGGCCATGGATAGCTTGAGATGAGCAGGAATATAAAGCAAAAGAGGCTGCCTTGGGGTTCCAACCCACCCAAATTCTTCCTCTAGGTGAGTGGATATTATTAGCGCTCCAACACCAACCCAGAATGAGAGCACCCGAGGCCGAGGGGAACACCGCAGGGGAAATCTTAGTCTCCAAAATACCAACACAGCTCAGGTGATTGGTTCTGACAAAATTTCTAATCTCAGCCTGCTTAAGGGGGGCACCGAGGCCCCTAATATTCCAAACTCCAAAAAACATAGTGGAAAGGATGAGAGGCATTACCGTTTCTTGCCACCTCGTTTCTTTACCGAGGAAGTCACCGGCTTTGGGCTCGGAGGTATGTACTCATCAGCAGAAACAGAGTGAAGATTACCTTTCCTACGGCCAGCCAATATAGGTTCAGGAGGGAGCTGGGGAGGGAGTGATTCCTCTAGGATGGAAGAAGCAACCACAAGGGGGGTGTCAGAATCACTTCCATCAGAGCTGATGTCATCCACAACTTCATCATCCGAGGACGATGATAACTCCGGGATTGAGATTTCAGGCGCCTGAAGATGCCCAGGATGAGAGGGAGCCAAGGAGGTACCAGGAGTGAGTTCAGATGGAGGGGGGAGGCCTTCTTCCTTGACTTTTACCGGAGGAATCACAATGGGCATCGTCTTCTGAGGAGCAGTTAGATGAACTTCAAGTCTACAGGGAGGGGGCACAGTAGTACGGGAGGGGGGTGGAGCCATAGCAGAAGCAAGGGGTCTGTTATTTCGCTTTCCACTCACTTCACGCCATTCATTGGAGGGACGAGCCGAAGGGGCCTTAGCAGTTGAAGAACCAGCTTTAGGGGGGCCAGGTGCTTTAGGGTCAGCACATCTATGGCCAAACGAACAACAACTCGGACACAGAGTTGGCAACCATTCATAATGGACATCCACTGAACGGGGCTCACCATTCAGTATGAATTCAATGACTTCAGGGAATGAGTTCAAAGCATCAATCTCAATGCATATACGAGCAAAAGCAACCATGGTCATCTGTTCGGTGCGATTATCAACAAAGAGAGGCTTACCGATTGCACTCGCGAGCGCACTAATGCCCAAAGCAGACCACAAGCTGACGAGAATATTCCTTAGGCGAACCCAAATAGGAATAGTTTTGTGGCAATCCTTCTTGAGTTCCATTATTGGGTGCCATTGTTGGAGGATAAGGGGTATTTTGGCAACCGTGATTGGCCCCCCTTCAAGCACTTTCCTTCTAAAATCTTTATCAGGAATGTGGAAATAGTAAAAGCCCAGGTCAGCCGCAATAACTTGAACCAGATGATTACCCCAGGCATGTTTGAGCGCATCCTCAGTCAGTTGAAAATGGAGTCTCTTCCCAATGTAATAGCCGACTAAACAATCATCCCATTTAGGGTGGGCAGCTTGAAAGATCTCTTCTGAGAAGTGAACAACAACCTTGTTGTCAACTATAGAAGGCGGAATATAAGAGAGGCTATAACCTTTAGTAGCCGAGCGAGTTACAGCAGCCCAAGACCGAGCAGGGGGCTGAGCATCAATAGAGGAAGGGGCATTCTGGTTTAAAGACATCTTACCCACCACAGATGGAGGCACAAAATGCCCTGTCTCACGTTGAGCAGGGATCGGACGGGAGGGGGCAGCAGGGTAATCGTTACCAGTGATTCCTTTATCCTTAGAGAAACGAACCGAGGATGAAGTAGAACCATCAACAGCCGAAGGAGGGGGAGGAACAACAACCAGGGGATCGCGAGTCTTTCGAGCTCTGCTGCGTCCTCTGCTTCGAGAACGCCCTCGGGCACCCCGAGCCACTGAAGAATAACGAGTAGGGGTGGGACGAGAGGGCGCTGGAACAGCACCATCTTTAGGCTCCTCTTGAGGGCTTTTGCCCAAAATGCCAAGCGGCGTAGAAGAGGAAGAAGCCATTCAAAACAGAGGCGACCCGCAACACCCAAACCCTAAAATTACAGATCGCGATTCCCGACAGCAGAAGACATACCGGCAAAAGTCGCTCAGAGGAAGCGAAGATCGGGTCGGGATGGAGGTCGATTTTGAAGAAGAGACTCAACGGACGGTTGGAGTGGCCAGAGCCAGCAGCAGCCACTTCCGATGGGCAGAAGGACGCACGAACGGCCTTGGGAGCACCAGGGTGAACAGTGAACCGAGAGGGTAAAAAGCCTTGCTCTCTGGTGAAAAGTTCTATAGGCATATAACTCGTATTGTCCTATGATTAATGATTAATCATCCTCTGCCCGACATATTTTCTTTACTGGTTGCGTGTTGCTTGCTTCTTAGATGAAGCATTAAGCATAGTTAATCTTCAAATCTATTAGGGTTACAGATATTTCACTAGAAATTATAAATCAAATATCATTAGTAAAAAGTAATTATTGTTGTATGGATATACTCTTCATCATTCCTAAAGCATAAAGACTTAATAAAGTAATGTGAATTTTAAAAATTTGATTTCTAATTTTTTAGTTAGACAAATCATCTAAAATAAACGAGTGAAAGTCCAGATATAATCATATTCTAATCAAATAAAGATAACAACCGGCAAATAAGAACATGCCCAGTTAGCTTTTATCCCAGTTAAATACATATGATTCTTGTTGGGTGTTGAGATATATAGGTCTTGCTAGATAAAATACTAAAAGAGAAAATTTTATTCTGTTAAAATGTCTAGATACTAAGACAGCAAAAGCTATAAAAAACAACGCAATTATAGCTGTCCTCCATGCCCTACGGTGTTTTTCTTTTTCTTTTTTTGGTGGGGAAAAAAAGCGGTGGATAAGGTGCACGCATCTCCCGATACATGTAGTCCTCTTGCTATGTTGCTTTCATGATAATAAGGTTATAATTTCATCCCAACGGCAAGTTGATTTGGTCAACCATTCCATGGGAAACATATATTATGTGCATTTTAGAACGTGCGTTTTATGTTCACCGGTAGAAAACATAAGTTGGTCGGCCGTTGTCGCATTAAGAAATTTATTAGAGACTCTTTGAATATATATTTAGTCGACAGTCTGTGATTTCGTGAGATTCTCTAAAAAAGATTAAAATAATCTTTTTATGTTTTTACTGTCATTGTTGATGTTATTTCTTTGCTAGAGAAATGATTGACAATTAAGCAAGATGACTCAATTGATGAAGAGGAAGCGCCAAATGATCTCCAAAACCAATGTACAATTTTCAGCTTTTCTAGGGTTTGGTCACTGTAAGTTTTTGTGGGCATAGATTTGTTTGAAAGTTGATAATTCTCCGAGTGTAATTTATCTTGAATGGATGTTTCTTGTATAGAAAAGGTTCCTCTAATCCGTCTTGTGTTGTGAAAGATGAAAAAGCATAAAAAAAGTTCGCAAAATAATTATTTTTTGGATAAGTCGAGAAAAGAAAGGGTTGGAAATTCGCATAATATTCATCACCAATTGTGATAATTCAACGACTGCTCAAGATGATCATAGTAAGCTGAGCCGGAAAGGAGGAATAACCACATTGAAGGGTCGTTAGAAGGGTGTTGTGTTTCACGCACATATTGAATTGACGATTATATGTGATAGAGGGTCGTGTTGACATAGCTCTAGACAAACTAGACCATAATGCTAGATTGGTCAAAAAGAGTTGACAGTCCAAGTACGGAGGAGATGAGAATACGATGAGGATGAAAGAGACGTCTTATGCTCTTGCATTTATATGAATATATATTAGATTAAGGAAATTGAGGTTGCTATGCTATGTCACTGCATGTGTCACTACTATTTTATGTTCAAAGGTCATGTCATCTAAAGACCAAAGTTGAAGAATTTTATCTTCAAAGTCACGCAAAATAAACAGTCAACATTTGGGTGCCAAAGAGAAAACATTCACTCTAGCGAGCCATAAATAATCATGAGGGATGGACAAATGACTCTGACATTCTTTTAACCATCGTAAAATTTTAATTTGTGAATCCTCGTATTATTTATTTAGTACAACAAAATCATTTAAAATGTCAATTCTTCTAATAGTTTTCTCTATAAAAAAACAATCAAAGAAATTAAATTCTTTTTTTGGGCTGAGCCACGAAAAGTATAGTTTATTTTGATGTATTAGACGCTAGATTCAATGCTTTTTCTGAAGAAATGCTATATCTAAACAAGAAAAAATTATCTGAGCACATCTGAATTTTAACATTTTCTTTTTGCGGCTATGTAGGTTTGAATAACTGCGCATCGATGCCTTATCTTGAGCAGTTTGATACCTTCTTTAACGAGTCACATTTTCCCAATTTAAATCTCATGTGGCTAGAGTGAATCATAATGAGTAGTTATGTATGAAATAGGTGTGTATGAGATAAAGAATGGAAAAGTAAATTAGGAAGTCTAAAAGTGAGAAGAGACAACGAAAGTAAGTGGTTAATTAATGAAATAAGTTAGTATGACAATACGAAAAAGGAAAAAGAAGTGAGAGAAAAATGTATTTTGGCTTAAATACATATATATTCAGTCAAGATCTTCCTTATCAAAACCCAAAAACTTATAGAAAAAATGGATGCGTGTCTATGCTAGTTCGACAGGATCTTATGTGATTTCCTAAACCCACACAAAGGTCATGTACTGTGTCGTGACCTCCCTTTCGGGTGCTCTCTTACGCGCAAGCGCATGCAAAGGTTAATGCTCGCTAAATGTTAGACTTAGCCCAAACTCTCCCAAACCCATTAATCATGACTTATGGTTCAAGTTTTTAATTTGTAAGTCAATTTTATTTATGGGTTGTTGCTAATCAATTTGAGATGAATCGATTAGAAATCCAAGTAAAATATAAGGAGAAATACTTCACTCTTGCGTAACTAGAGAAACTAGAATTGATGACTTGATTGTACTAGTTAATCATTAATGCATTTTTGGTACCTAATTTTGTTTAAACATCAAGTAAAAGCATTTATGCAATATTTTTCTACCAATCATGGATTTTAGGATTCAATTCCTAACTAGATTAAGGAAATAGAAATCCATGCATCACAAGGACGCAATTGGAATAAGCCATGCATCACAAGGACGCAGTTGGAATAAGTCAATATTTGCCTCCAATAACTTAAACATGGTTTTTTTTGTTCAAGGTTTTTAAGGATTTTCTATGTATTTGTGGGGAAAAAAAGCTACTTTTTGGCTTTTTTTGGATTTTTATATTCTTTAAAATATATTCTTTTAATATTAAAGTAGTAATACTATATTATGTCATAAATCAGGCAGATCCGGGTCGGACCCAATGTCCGACCCGAGGCTGGACTGACCCGGGCCCGCCGACCGGGGTCTTCCGTAGGAATGGGCTCCACAAATGAGCCCAGCCCGCGTGCCCAACCCAACTCTAACCCTACTCGCGCCTCTTTCCTTCTCTGTGCGATACCCGACGGAGACGGCTGAGGTAAGCGGCGCCGGTCACCGTGGCCTCAAACGACAGATCTGCAGCAGGTCGCGTCGAGGGATCGGCGGACGCGACGGCGAGGTGGCAGCAATAGCAGGGATGGCGGCGGATAGGCGAAACGGGGAGCCAGCTAGCTCGGCTGGTCCGGGCCGAGATGCAGGGGGAGGCGGCGGCGGCGAGCGGCAAGGGAGACGATGGCGGGACTCAACGGCATGAGACTCGACTGCAATCAGCGAGCAGCTGGGTCGTCACGGGACAGAACGACGGGCGGCGTCGGGCCAAGCAGCCAGCGTTGCATGTGGCGGCGAGGCTAAGTCCTCGCGACACTCTCTCTCCCCCAGATCTGGATTTTTTTTTTTTTTTTATTTTTTTTATTTTTTTTTATTTTTGGCTCTAATCTCACAGATCTCTCTCCCTCTTTCTCTCTTCGTCTCTTCGAAGCTTGCTCACTCTCGGGCCTCCTCCGGGGAACTCCTACAACCCATTCTTTAAAGAAATGCCATCACGTACAAGTCAAATCATCTCAACGCAATGTTATCATGGAACATCGTGCGCAATCAAAAGTCATAGCAGGTCATATCCAATTATCCATAGGAGTTTAAACTCCACACTCCACTCATTGTTAATAAAGTTTGATCTCCGGTAGTTATTTGAGTCAATGGTTATCCGTTCAATTCAATTCAATTGTTATGCACATTTGATTCATTTGAAACTCATGCTTTATCTAAAGGGGGTTGGCAATACACAATACAAAAGAAAAAGAACCCGAGAGAGTATTAAAAAAAAAACAAAAAACCATAGACACACGTGCTCTCTCTCTCTCTCACCACCTAGAAAAATTCCAGCTTGCAAATGCATGAAATCGATGAGTATGCATTTGTTAGCCGATGAATCGGGCTCAAATTTTGTGGAGAGCACAATAAGACATTATTCTTGAGTTTTTGAGGTGAATATGATGAAATAATATTTTAAAGCATGTATTTAAAGGAGAAAATCGGACTGGTCTGACTGCTAGAGAATAACGCGTGGTCATGTGAAAACGGTGAGTAGGTATTCATTTTTACTCGGAATGCATTGAAATTTTGAGGGGGCCTCTACTACACCTAGCTCTTCCATTTCACCAAAGTAATCGAGCATTGAAGATCCAGAGATCCCATTATAATGTTCGCGGTTCCTAACGTTGTTGTCTGCGCCTCATGTCATTCCTTACTGATTACCACCACCGTGAATCTTCCACTTGACCCCCTCAAGCCATCTGTCGTCATTTGAGTTAGTAATCCAATTCAAGTAATTTCCTAAGTTATTTTTTAATCAAATATTTAATTGCCTAAATTGTGGTTGTTCGATTCCAACGCAATTTGATTTGAGATTTTTGGCATTTTCTAGATAGGAAATTTGCTCGTCTAAGTAGTTACAATTGGGGTTTCGATATTTAAGACCTAAGACCGCATCCCCGATTATTTTTGTTTCCAATTTTGAATGTTATGAATATTTGATTATGTGGGCTTGCATATTACATATTAGATTAGGAAACAATCTTATCATGAAAATACAAATAAATTTTATTGCACTTAATTTATATTGCATTCATGCATGTTCCCTAATTTAGAAATTGCATATCTTAGGTACATTAGGAGTCAAAAAATAAGTTATACCTAGGATTATTCAAAAATATTATCTTTACATCATAATTTGATAATTGCATATCTTTGATATATATTGATGACTCTTGAATGATACTGCATAATTTCCATGTGCATTCGAAAGTCTGCATTGTGATCAGATTTTGCGCTTTAAACAAATGCATGCATGTGGCGTATTTTAGGTCATATCCAGATTTTTTTTTTTTGGTCAGTAGGTCATATCCAGATTACATTTAAATAATCCGATCTAATGTCATTAGACTAATAGTTCATGCATGCTAATTTAGAATTCACAGACATTGCATTTATTAAAAAGAAAAATCCAAAAAGAACTAGGTAACACTGCATAAGCATAATTAGAAATCATGTTTAGGTCATGCAATGCATTATCGTCTGCTTCCTACTTAATATCTTGAAAAGTATTTGTGGCATTAGATAATGTAAAGCTTTGCCTTTGCTTTGCTTAACATATCAAGGTTCTTTTTCCCTTTCTAGCAATTTGATTGTTGCTTTGATTTATTGAGTGTTAAATTCTTGTTTGTGCACCCACATGATTACTTTTCACATGTTGTTGTCTTAAGATTAAAATTGATTAAAACTGCCGGCAAAATATTTTTGAAATAAAGAGAAAAGGTACCAAAATGACGTTGGATTCATCTATCATAATCAAGTCCCCATATTCATGAATTTTTAGCTCGCAAAAATAAAATGTTCACCCACATTTTACTTGGGATTCTAATTGACCCATAATAGATTAGTGGTGACTCTTAATTAAATTAAATTGCATGTTTAATTGATTAAATTAAAACTCAAAAGTTGCGATGGATTTGAGAGATTCCACGCTAAATGTAAGCTTATTAATCCATTAGCTTTCATTTTGGTGGTTCATCTATGGGCATAACAGAACTCAAAATAGAGTTAACTCTCCTAAGCATGTAATTTATTTTACGAGTATTCAATGATTATAGATTTTTCTTATGAACTTACCAAATGTGAAATTTTTTTCCAAAGAGTCTTAAACCCATTGTATAATGATCAATTCAGTCCTACTTTTTAAAAATTTATCAATTGTCTTTTGAGCCAATTTTGGCCAAAAATTGTTAACATATCGTCTAGGCAATGCCGGTACAATTTTTGTAATTTTTGTAATTTTTTTATTCTTTTATTTTTATTTTTCCTTTTCTTTTCTAATCTTTTCTTTTTTCTTTTTCCTTTTTTCCCTCTGTCGGCCATTGTCAGGTGATGCAGTGGTGGGATGGGCGAGAGTTGTTTTGAGTGATAATCGAAGATAGGTGAGTGTATGGGGATGAATGTTGTTGAATAATTTGCAAAATGAAGGACATAATACAATTGGAACCAAGGCATACATGACATGCCACCAGCCAAGGTTCAAGATCAAGATAGACGAAGCTCACTACCAAGGCCTACAGAAATCATTAGTCAAGGATACAGGACTTCGGAATTGAATAAGCACACCACCAAGGCTTATAGAAATCACTGGCCAAGGATATAGAAACTAGGAAAAATGCACTCTCCAAAAATATTTGCTCTCACAGAGGAAAATCTTAAGTATTCATTTACTCAAAATTCACTGTCTTTATTTATTTATTTAGAATTTGCCTCATTAAATAAAGGGAATATTACCTAGGAAATAGACTAAACATTGAAGACACGGAATGTTAACCAAATCAACAAGATCCTCCTATCTTGTAGGATAAGATTATAGGATATTCTCCTGATTTAGTGTTCTTCCTCGTTCAATTGTTACCTTGTATATTCCCTATAATTCAGCAAACGATTATGAACCTCTATCAATAAAAAGATAGTCCCTCTCTAAAAGAATTCATGACAAAACTTTGAGAGAGAGGATTCCGAGGATGTAGGCTTACTTAAGTCGAATCTCATTAAATTGTGTTTGCATTCTTTGTCTCTAAATTTATCATGGTATCAGAGCGGGTTCAAGCCTAACCTATTATTGTTTGTTTCGGCTAATTTTCTAGTTACCTTGTCACTGTGTTGTCACCATGGAAGAACATGATGCCGGCAAGAAATCGCTGACTACAACTCCTTCAACCGAAGACTTCTGCAAGAATCTCACAGCCGACGCCTCACCAACATGCTTCTAAACGAAAGGAATTTCCTTCCTTGATCACGAGCTATAATCGTAGCTCTCAGTGGCAGTCCAAAACTCGGCCACATCGATGGTAAAATCAAAGCTCCTCCAGAAGATGGTCCTGGATACGAAGGGCGGCTTGCTAGTGACAACTCTATCATATCCTGGATTTTCAACTCCATGGTGCCCCAAATCTACAAGATTTTTGCATACTCCAATTCAGCTCAAGCACTATGGGATGCATTGGTTGGAATGTATGGGCAACTTAGAAATGCATCTAGGATTTTTGAAATCCATCAAGAATTGGCAAATTAAAGGCAAGGAGAGAATCAATCATTCACCTTACACCTCGGAAATTTTAAGAGGAGGTGGGACGAGCTCCGAAAGTACCGCCCCACCACTCAATTCGTTGCAAATTATGTTCGCAGAAAGGAGGAAGATCGGATCTTTCAACTTTTGGCTAGCCTTCGGCCTGAATATGATGATCTCAAACGACATATCCTCATGGGCCCACTCTTGCTGTCACTCACTGAAGTCTTTGCCGCGATCCAAGGAGAGGAAACTAGGCGTTAGGTCATGAATTCAGCACCAGCGAATGAGAAAAGAATAGCTGATATTTAGGCCCACAATGTCGTGATCAACAGATCGATAGAGGCTGTCGCTAGATTTGCCAAGGGAAAGATGAAGAAAACCGGTTGCTTCCACCGTGAATACTGTGATCATGACGATCACATCAAGGACCAGTGCTAGGTCCTTCATCCTCACTTGCGGGCCAGTAGAGAGAAGGGGCCAAAAGCAAAATTGACTGCCCAAAATAACCCAATTAACACGGCTGAATTCAAGGTCAATCTTGAGAGTCTTGTGAATCAATTTCAACGACTTCTGTAGGGCTAGGGGTCCAATATCAAGGCAACTGGATCAACCGATCCATTTGCTGAATCAAGCCACATGTCACAAACTTTTGGTAACGTGTTCTTGACTCAGTTCATCTGCAAAAGTTCTTGACTCAGTTCATTGTTATAGACTTGGGTGCCATTGACCATATGTGTAATTCAGATCAAATGATGGTTAAAATTGTCTCCAATGATTATCCTCCTATCACTATTGCTAACGGAGCAAAGGTCCCGACACAAGGAGCAGGAAAATTTAAGATGTTGTCTAAGAGTTCTAATGCTTTGATCATACTTGATTTATCTTCAAATATGTTGTCTATTAGAAATTGTACAAAAGAATGGAACTGCAATGTTTTTTCTGCTTCTATGGTGTTATTTTAGGATTGCATCACCAAGGGGACAATTGGTGAAGGGAGGCTACAGAATGGACTCTATGTCATAGATCAATACCCCGAGGCGTTGAGTGCAATCCAAAATGCTAAGAAGATATCAGAACTATGGCATAGATGTATGGGTCACTCGTCCAATCATATTTTACATATTCCTGGTAGATCTTTATCTTATGATTTTAGGTCATGTCATTATTGTCGATTCGCTAAACATCATAGACTTCTTTTTCTCAAGGGTACACATTTTTCTTCAGAATTATTTGATTTAATTCATTATGATGTGTGGAGTGCTCCTATTGAGTCTTGGGATGGCTATAGAAATTTCATCACTTTTATTGATGATAAGATGTTCAAAGCGAAGATCAGTTGGCCGATATTTTCACCAAAGCCCTTGCTAAAGGACCATTTCAGGATATGGTGAACAAGTTGACCTCTGATGATATCTTCGGTCCAACTTGAGGGGGACTGTTAACCAGATCAACGAGATCCTCCTATCTTGGTAGGAGAAGATTATACGATATTCTCCTAATTTGATATTCTTTCCTTGCTCAATTGTTACCTTGTACATTCCCTATAATTTAGTAAACAATTATGAACCTCTATCAATAAAAAGGCAGTCCCTCTCTCAAAGAATTCATAACAAAACTTTGAGAGAGGATTTCATAGGCTTATTTAAGCCTAACCTCATTAAATTGCATTTGCGCTCTTTGTCTGTAAATTTATCATAGAAACTACCCAATGTAATGACATGGAAACTAGAAAACATAATAAATACCTAAGAACTAGAAAATGCATTAAAACATGGGATATGTTCAATAGAAGTCCTAAAACTTGTTAAAAAAATGCAATTGAGTCCTAAAACTTACAAAAAGTGCAATCAAGTCCTAAAACTTGTCAAGTTGGTTCAATTGAGTCCTTCCGTTAACAACAGAAATTGCTGACTTGGCTTATTTTAATACTTTTTCTCTCCTACATGGCAACTAGGGCAAGAAAAATTGTGCAGGTCAGCAAAACGACATAATTTTGTGGATATTGCCCATTATCAAAACGACATCTCCCCCTCCGTTTTTTTTTTTTTTTTTTACGACATCTCCCCTTGTGTTTTTCTTCCATCCCTTCTTCCCCGTCCGAATCAATGCAACCCTAAGCCCTAAATCTCGACGCAGATCACCGGTGTCTTGCGAGTTGCAGTTCTTCGTCAAACGCTGGTGCGAGTATGCGCGACACTCGTCCCACAAGAGCCTTGGTGGTGGATCAAGCGGCGTCGACGATGGAGGCACTCACTATGACTGAGCTTCGCAACCGATTTCCCTCATGAGAAACGGGATTCATGCTCGAGTTTTGGACAATTCCTGGACGGTTATCCTCTTCCATCGCCTTTTGATGTCCTCGTCACTGCCGGTCAACACCAATGGTCGCTCCTCCGCTTGCTCTGTCAAACAGTACAGCAGAAACTTTAGTAGCAACTTGTAAATGAGGCCCGTGTTCGTGAAATTGAAGTAAGTTCATCAGTTCTTGTTTTCCAGACATAGCAATTCGTGAAACAAATATCTTTTCTCTTAAAATGTTTATGTGAAGTAGATCTGACTAATTTTATTGGATGCAAAACAAATGAGAGCTTGCATGTGTAAGATCATCCCTTGGCAGCATATCAAGTAGGAAACAGCTACCTAACAACAGGCTGAGTTTATATGCATGATGATTGTTCAATGACCTGAAATAAGGAGGCTGCTCTAATTAATATAAAATCGGAAATCAGCATATATAAAATGAAAATGTACCTTTTTTGTGACCAGGAGATGAAATCTGTTATACATGTTTATGCTAAGTTGCATTTTAGTCTATCTTTTTGAGTAAAAAAATTGAAAATTGTCGATTGACATCACGAATTAATGGCAAAATAATAGCCTGAGAGCCATCTAGTAAAAAAAGCTAAAATGAAGGAAATCTCTTGGCAATGCTTACATCACAAGAGTAAAGTGATGCAGTTTTGTGCTAAACCAATCTGTGAGATGTGTTCCTGCTGTAATGATGACTCTTTTTCTTCTAAATTAGTTCAGTTTACTGTCACTTTCAGCTCCTTTTTGCTGATGCTGGTCTTTGGAATGAGTTTATTGGAGGGTTGACTACTCTCAAGGTCATCCATCAACATGGGTATGTTTACCCTACTCATTTTTCTTTACAAGTGAAGTCATTAGTAATTTTTAGTTGAAATTTTACGATTGAAAGTACTATTTGTTTTTATTCCTTTGTAGGTCCAACGAGCAACAACAAAGTTTATGTCGTTGTTTTCTTTGGAGGTAAATTTAAAGTTGGACCACCCTTAGAATACGTAGATGGAAGGGTCGATGTTGTTGAAGTAGACTTAAGTAAGGGTTCATTATCCAACATAATTGAAGCTGTTGAGGTTCTGTGTGGGCGTAAAATAGAAAAACTCTTTTATAGAGTTCCTGGAAGTAATATTCTTGAAGATGGAGTAACTCTTAGGTACTTATGAGATAACTCTGATGTGATAGATCAATTTTATTATCATCTTCACTCTGAATATATTGAATTGTATGTTGAGCATGTTGATGATGAAGAAACGCTTGCTAAGATAGGGGGAGTTGAAATGGAAACTGGAGGTTTGTCTGATGTGAATATGGAGAGTGTTAACAATGTGGCTGATAATGTGTTTGAAAATATAATTGGAAATGCCGATGGTGATGGGAATCAGGTTAAAGGTGAAAGTAGGGATTTAGATGATGAGAATGATGATGCATGTAATTTGGTGGATGCTGAACAGCTGAGTGACGATGATGATTTTGAATTGGTTAATGCAAGAAGAAATTTAAAGGAATTTTTAGCGAGACATGGACTCAAAATTGGAACTAACATTGAAGAAACTTCTCAATTAGACATTGACTCTCAAACTCCATTATCAGTTGATCCTCTAATGGTGGATGCTTCTGGGTATGAAACAAAGTACTATGATTCAGATGAAGAAGAAAGTCTTCATTCAGATTTAGATGATGAGAGTGAAAAAGAAGAAAATGATGTTATTTCAAGAAGGAGGAGTAGGTTTCCATCATATGATCGAAATGGTAAGAATCCAGTATTTGTTGTTGGCATGACATTTGAAGATTCAAGTGAGTTCAAAGATGCAATTTTGAGGTACTCGGTGGCTGAGCAAAGAGCAATTAAATACACCAAGAACACCACTGGATTTGTAAGAGTTAGGTGTGCCCAAGCTAATTGTAACTGGATGATTTATGGTGCTCTCGATAGCAAAATTGGATCATTTTATTTGAAAAAAGTACATTGATGAGCATATATTTGCTATCACTTTTGAGAATAAGAGAGTTTCTAGTTCTTTCTTAGCTAAACACTTCATGATTCTCATTTCTGCAATGCCTAAAATCAATGCATTTCAGTTAAAGATATTAGTTAGAGAACAGTTGGGGGTGAATGTCACTGTGAGTCAATGTAGGAGAACAAAGCTAAAAGTGTTCAAGGAATTACAAAGCAATTATAAGGAGGAGTATGCACTGATGTAAGATTACTTGGGAGAGCTTTACATTGCAAGCTGGGCGAGCACATTTAAAATGAAAGTTGAAAGACCACTACCCGATTCCTTACCATTATTTGATAGGGCTTACATTTGCTTTGATGCCTGTAGGAAAGGATTTTTGGCAGGGTGTCGGAAGATCATTGGATTAGATGGATGTTTTCTTAGGGGATTGATCAAGGGTGAGTTGTTGTGTGCTATGGGGAGGGATGTTAACAATCAAATGTATCCAGTAGCATGGACAGTTGTTAGAATTGAGAATAAGGACACATGGAGCTGGTTTATCAACTTGTTGAAGGAAGATCTTGACATGGGTAATGGTAATGGTTGGACCTTAATAAGTGACCAACAAAATGTATGTAATACTACTATCGCTCATCTTGAATTTGTTTGCAACAATGTATCTAATGATTTCCAATATTAATGTTTTTTTTTTTTTTATATATCAGGGCCTCATCCCTTCAATAGTTGAACTTTTGCCAAATGCAGAACATAGAATGTGTGTGAGGCATATATATTCTAATTGGGGTAAAAAAAACAAAGGAAAGCAGTTGATGAGACAATTCTAGAAATGTGCTAAGAGTACTAATATGTCAGATTTTGAGGTGCATAGATAGAGATTGAAGGAAATGACTCCACAAGGTCATGATGATCTATTCCAGATTGAGCCAAAGCACTGGTCTAAAGCCTTATTTGACACCAACATAAAATGTGATGTTGTTGATAATAATCTTAGTGAAGCTTTCAATGGTAGGTGTGTGGAAGTTAGGTGTAAGGCTATTGTGAGTATGCTTGAAGATATTAGAATCATGATTATGAATAGAATGCACAGCCAAAGGGATGCATGTGCTAAGTGGACAAGGAATTATGGTCCAAGGATTGTGCATAAGTTACATTAGAATACGGTGGCTAGTAGATATTGCCATTTGATATGGAATGGAGATCAATGATACGAGTTTATGGAAGATGGTGACAAATATGTTGTAGACTTGAATTTGAAGACTTGTTCTTGTAGAGCTTGGGAAGTTAGTGGAATTCCATGTTGCCATGCCATATGTGCAATACACCACGAGAAAAATGATCCAAGTGACTACCTAGCCGAGTGCTTCAATAAGAACAAATACTTAAGTGCTTATCAATTCATGATGCCTACTATGAGAGGATAGAAATTTTGGGGCAAAACTAATAAAGAAGCCCCTCAGCCCCTATCGATCAAAAAGATGCCTGGTAGGCCAAAAATGAGTAGAAGAAAGCAATCACTTGAGCTTGTAAGACATAACAGAATGATTAAAGAGGTTAAACGAATGACTTGTTCTACCTGCCATGTGGTTGGACATAATTGCAAAGGATGTCCTCTGAAAAAGGTATTTCTTAACTAATTGATTTTGTTGATTCTAAGCTTGTTGTCTTATCATGAATGCATACTATGTGCTTTTTAGGCCCATGCAAATGCACCTGAAGCTCAATCTTAAGCCAATTCCAGTGGATCAAGGCCCAAAAAAAGACAAGTACTTTGTGATAGATTCATGCATTCTAAGTTATAAATGTGAAGGTTTCAATTTATTAATGATGGATATATATGCAGGCTAAAGCTACAGCAACGACAAGTATAACTCAAGGAGGATCCAAAGTCCGTGTCATTGCTTCTTCAGAAGCTAGTGCACTTGTACAAGATAATAGTGGGCAGACGAATTCTTCAGCCAATGCTTTTGCAGAAGCTAGTGCACAAGTAGAAGATACTTCTGCCAATGCTTTTGCAGAAGCTAGTGCACTAATTGAAGATACTTCAGCCAATGCTTTTGCAGAAGGATGTGCACCAATACATGATACTTCAGCCAATGCTTTTGCAGAAGTCAATGTACAATTGCAAGATACTTCAGCCAATGCTTTTGCTCAAGTCGATGTGCCAGCATAAGATACTTTAGTCAATGCTTGTATAGAACTCAGTGGACCAATGCAAGATACTTCAGCCAATGCTTTTGCTCAGTCTAGTGTAAATGAAAGAGGATGTTTGGCTACTGCTAATGTAAGTGGATGTAGTGGATAGACCAATTCTTTTGCTGAAGCTAGTGTTAATCAATGACAAGGATTTTTTCGTGCTCAAGCCAATGCAATAGCTAGCAGCAGACCTCAAAAAATCCCAGTGAGTAATACCTTCTCAATTCATGCATTCATGTGTTGTGATTACATTCTCACGTTCGATTTTTTTTTCTTTTTCAGTTTAAAAGACCTGCCATTGAAATGGAAATGATACAAGGGCAGTCACAACCGAAGAATAAGAAAATGGTAGGGTTGGGTGTTTACACAAATCCTAAAAACAACCTTCAAATTCTCAATGTGAGTATGTTTTAACACTTTACAATGGGAACTGATTGTCTCCTTAACTAAAAACATACCCATTCTTTTATAGCCTGGCTCAATTGATACAAGATTATTGAAACAACCGGACAAAGGAGTAGTTTTAGGAGCTTCAATGGCAAACGTGCATCCCTAAGCCAGTGCACAGCCTCAATCATCTCAAAGTGCTCTTCGAAAGCATGTTGTTGTGAAGTCAAAGCCACAATTGCAACTCCAGGACAGTTTGCAGCTTAAAGCATTAAGAACTTATCCTTGAAAGCACATCGGTGTAAAGCCAAAGCCACCATCGCACCCCCAGGCAAGTTCTCAACCTTAGTCCTGAAAACACGTTGCCATAAAGCCAAAGTCGAAGCCACCATCACAACCACCAGTGAGTTCACAGCCTCAGTCATCTCATACTTCAATTGCTCCCCCAAAGCCTATTTGGAAGAGTCACAGGAGGCACACCATAATGAAAAGCTCACGACTTATGAATCAAGCGCAAATTGAACCTGCTGGACCACCCGAGACAGTAGACTTGGATTAATGTGCTTGCTAAATGTGTCAGGTCTCATGAAAGTTGCAACAAGAAATTCTCCTTTAACATTATCTTGGGTGCTAGTTTTGCTGGCCAATTTCTTATATGGTTTGTGGTTTGTACTGTTTTGTAGCAATCAATTTCAGTGATTTTGTAATTATCAGAGAACGTGTTGGGACTGTGTTTAATGACTCGTCCCTTTTGCTGTATACATTTGAGAATATCCTATCCGTGTCTCTGCCTCTTGGCTGTAATTGTGCAATGTGCAAATTTATTTGCCTAAGAAAAGAGCAACTTTGTTTTGCATCCGTGTATTTGAGGTAGCATGCCGTGGTACGTGCATGTTCCTTTTCAGTTTCTTTGTTTGAATAGGAGTTTTATTTCTATTGAACACCTTTGTTTCACAAGGCTACTGGTACTTATGGAATAAGTATCTTTCATTTATTTTTTTATAAACTTCAAGTTAAGTGGTCATGCTTATTACTCAAGCAGTCTATATTCAAAACATTTTTCTCGTTTCAAAATGTCTATAGATTATTATTGTGCTGATTCTGATGAATGTGACCAAATCTATGCACTACCCGTTTGGCCTTTTCCTCTGCTTCATTTTGACTGCTTGAAAATTGCAGATTCCTTGAAACTCAATAATGACATATTGTACATGACAAATCACAAATCAGATCCAGCTATCATGGGTTGCTTCAAGTTCCCAACTTCTAACCTTAGATCTTTGCTGGAGTTGCAATAACTTGTAAATCTCTCTCGCTTTTAACAACGGTACCATATGTTTTTTACGTCTCCCATCTTTGGAGAATGTAAGAAAGTTTGTACCGTAGATATCACCTCGAAGGACATTAATAAGTTGCTGCATTATTAACGTAGACTTCTGGAATATGTGGCTCCTATCTAATTCCATCTCCTCTCTATTTTTCAAAGTACACGTATGCCACATTCAACTGTATGTAGTCATAAAAGGCCCGGTTTGCTTTCAACTTCTTGTGTGCTCTGTCTTTTGTCTACTGAGTTGTTGCTTCCTAGACTTCATTTCCATAAATACATGAGAGTGCTCTGTCTTTTTTCCTTTGATGGAACATTTAAAAAATCATCATCCAAATAGCATTCACTTAAAGAACACACAAAATGAATTAAGCGTGTTTACATTTCCACGCAACATGAGTTTCCTAATTTTACAGGGCAAAAGAGAATCGGGATAAAGTAATTAAATACAAACTTAGAAACAAGGTACTATGGAAGACTTAGAAACTTCTCACTAGCTTTCACATTAAATGTAATCCCCATAATGATATAACACATGCATAGAAAAAATCCCAATTGATAGAGCATATTCCCTTTCTTCACTCGTGCAAGCTCTTCCTTTAAAAGTCCATTTTTCGCATTTTGCGCCTTCATTTTAGCTATCAGTGAGCTCACATAATTGTCGTTGCATCTGGATTGGCTTGGCTCCGATAATGCTTGATTTCTTTCAAGCAATTCGACTATCATGTCCCTCGCTTGATCTGGTATTTTTAGGTCAATCCCACATGAAGAAATTGTAGCAACCTGGATCATCAAACTTAGCACATCCATAAAACCTTTTTCCTGCGTTTTTCTTTGTTTTTGCAATAAGAAGTGGTGATCGAAGACCACAGTAGCAGGTTAACTCTGATTCGACCTCATTAGGAGTTACACCACTTGATTTAGAAGTTGTTGCCCTCGTTCTTCTTGTCGCCATATTAAAAAAGCATATCACAGTTGCAAACTAGCAAAACCTACACCATAGGAGAATAAAGGCAAGTTAATTCATTAAAAAGTATCTTGAGTAATGAGAGAAATTGTTTGAATACATTAAGCACCAACAACATTCAAGTTATTTAGAATCTATTGCAGTACAACTCATTTAGGAAGTTTGTAGGAAGACCAACTTCACATTAGAATCCTCAGCAGTATATCCAGATCGATAAGAACTTATTAAGTCAACTAGATTTGGAGCTATCTCACGAAGAATCTCTTGCCTATTAGATAAAAGGTAATGAGAAAAAAAATATTCCAGGCACCTCCATTGTTCTTTGACTTGATGATAAATTCTTACAGCAGCCTTAAATGCTGGATTAGATAAGGCCACAACAGTGCTAATAGATAATGCTTATCTGATGTAACATACGTATAGGACAAAACAAGTTCACAGAGTTTACGTGATGTACAAAAAGCTATACATCTTAGTCCATGCTGAACCATTTCCGCAAACAGACGAGACACTTCCCAAATCGGACTGCAAGAGTGAATTAAGCAGATAAGGATATAATGTGATGATCTATGTACAATGCAATTTGGATTGGATTTGTTCAACAGAACCAACGCTATCACACCATCCTTCCTGCACTTGCAAACAGAACTAACTAAAGCACTTGGTAAGGGACATTACAGCAAGAACACCTCTCACATATTGGTTTAGCACAAAATTGCATCACTTTACTCTTGTGATGTAAGCATTGCCAAGAGATTTCCTTCATTTGAGCTTTTTTATACTAGATGGCTCTCAAGCTATTATTCTGCCATTAATTCGTGATGTCAATTGACAATTTTCAATTTTTTTACTCAAAAAGATAGACTAAAATGCAACTTAGCAGAAACATGTATAACGGATTTCATCTCCCGGTCACAGAAAATGTACATTTTCATTTTATATATGCTGCTTTCCAGTTTTATATTAATTAGAGTAGCCTCCCTATTTCAGGTCACTGAACAATCATCATACATATAGACTTAGCCTGTTGTCAGGTAGCTATTTCCTACTTGATATGCTGCCAAGAGATGATCTTACACATGCAGGCTCTCGTTTGTTTTGCATCCAATAAGATTAGTCAGATCTACTTCACATAAACATTTTAAGAGAAAAAGATATTTGTTTCACGAATTGCTATGTCTCGAAAACAAGAACTGATGAACTTACTTCAATTTCACGAACACGGGCCTCATTTACAAGTTGATGCTGAAGTTTCTGCTGTACTGTTTGACAGAGCAAGCGGAGGACCGGCCATTAGTGTTGACCGGCGGTGGCGAGGACATCAGAAGGTGATGGAAGAGGATAACCATCCAGGAATTGTCCAGAACTCGAGCATGAATCCCGTTTCTCATGAGGGAAATCGGTTGCGAAGATCGGTCATAGTGAGTGCCTCCATCGTTGATGCCGCTCAATCCACCACCAAGGCTCTTGTGGGACAAGTGTCGCGCGTACTCACACCAACGTTTGATGAAGAACTGCAACTTGCGAGACATCGGTGATCTGCGTCGAGATTTAGGCCTTAGGGTTGCGTTGATTCGGATGGGGAAGAAGGGATGGAAGAAAAACGCAAGGGGAGATGTCGTAAAAAAAACGGAGGGGGAGATGTCGTCATTTTGATAATGGGCAATATCCACAAAACTATGTCGTTTTGCTGACCTGCACAATTTTTCTTGCCCTAGTTGCCACGTAGGAGAGAGAAAGTATTAAAATAAGCCAAGTCAGCAATTTCCGTTAATATAAACTAACGGTGTTAATGGAAGGACTCAATTGAACCAACTTGATAAGTTTTAGGACTCGATTGCACTTTTTGTAAGTTTTAGGACTCAATTACACTTTGTTGACAAGTTTTAGGACTTTTGCTGAACATATCCCTTAAAACATCTAGAGACTTGAACTTTGACTCTTTGAAAATTACAACACACTTATTGACTTACTAATGACACTTAACTAGGTGTAAAGTAATTAAAATTGACTCTGAATTCGTTCGTCCCCTTGGGCAATCCAAAAGACATCTTTGAAGATCACCAAACAACAAAGGAAATTATCTAGAATAGTTTTCGGTTGTTAAATAGTCTATTAGTAGTTTCAGATCAATAGCAAATTTATGTATTCATGTCTCGATAGGCGATCAACAACTATGAAGTCAGCAACTTGACCATTGGAACGACAAATTTTCCGTATGATCAACATCTTTCACTTGAATAGATCGATCAAGCCAATGCTCCCACATCATTAGGCCACATCAATGACCAATAAAGATTTCTAGCTTGAGGATAGAACTGCCCTTGTTGGCCTTGGGCAAGGGATGCCCTCGCATGGGCAGGCAAGGGTCACCCTCGCCAAAACCAATTAGGGCAACCCTTGATCTCGCTTGAGACCAACAGAGGGAAAAAGGGAAAAAGAAAAAAGAAAAAGAAAAGAAAAAAGAAAAGGAAAAAAAATAAAGAATAGTAAAATTAAAAAATTGCAAAAATTGTTAATGTTAGCTTCAGCCATTTGGCCATAACATGTAAGACGATCGATGTTGACTAGATCGCCAAATTAGTAATTTCCAATCAAAATTAGTTGAAAGGTTTAAATTGGCAAATCAAGGAAGGTTTAGAACTAAATTGACAAATTATCAAAATGTTTGGAATTAAATTGATATAATTAAATGGTTTAGTACTAAATTGGCAAATCTTTAAAAGATTTAGGATTAAAGTGGCATAATTGAAAGGTTTAAGACTGAATTGACCAATGTACAATAGGTTTATAGCTTTTGGGACAATTTTCCCCACCAAATATATCCTTAACTTTCCTTTTTCTTTTGATCAAGAATTCTATTATATAATGGTCAAATGTATTTCAGTGGGATTATGCTCTCAAAGTTTGAGTTTTAAGTCAATTATGCATTCAAAGTTGACGGCCGAAAAAAAATCGGGCTTTTATAGTTGACGCACGTTTTGTTGTCTTTCTTGTAAATATCTATAAAACCCTAGCTAGGCTTACAAGTTGCATTATTTTGTTGTCCTATGATTAACTTAAGCTCTGCTGCGCTCATGGATGACCTATGCAGCGTTTGGATTATATGTCACTGGCAACGTCATTAGACAACTTTTGCAGATTTCCAGGTTTTTCTAATAATCAATTCTTAATGTTGCCGTCCAATTTCACGCACGTTTCATTCTCCATTATCCATTTGCCCATATCATAAGATAGCTATCACAAAATAATATAATCCGCGCAAAACCTTTTTGCTTTTAAATTTTCCTTTTCCTTATTCCGTAAAAAATTATGAGTTAGCTATGGTGAAGGTGTCTTACCGGATGAGCTTTCTATAGGAAATTTATTGATTCATTGATATCCTTTGGTTGATACAAATTCATATTACATGCTTTTGATCTTTTTTTATTTATTTATTTAATCTATTTTCTAATACTCTTTTTCGCCAAAGATACTCTTGATCTAATCTTTTTAAAGTTATTTTGTGTTGGTGTAAAAGATGTAATTTATAAGTTACTGAAAAAAAGATAATTGAATAGATTTTCTACTGAACTACCATTCACCACCATATGCTTTTACCGACCATATTATTTTATCATCTTCTTTTCTTCTCAACATGTTTAACTTTCCGTCGGTTTAAACATATATGGACATTTGGGAACTAAGTATCGAATAACTTAATAATTTAGGTTTTCATTAAAGCAGGGTCCATTTTATTTTCGGTCCATTTTATTTAACAGTTACTGGGTAATCTATCTATAGATGAGTCAATTTAATATAGAACTTATTACACAAATAATAGGTCAACTTTGACTTGCATGTGCAAATACGGATATATATGAGTTAACTTTAATATGCACTTATTACAGCCCCAAAAAATTCAACTTATCTGTGTGTATAGACGAACTGAGACGTCAATTGGCATTATTAACTTGAGATTTTATTTCTATCCGGTTCTAAATAATAGATAGTAGATTGATTATGAATAATCCCATTATTCAAAGACTTCACTTTTCTAGACGTACAAAGCCCAAAGGCAATTAAAATGGCCTTTAGATCCACTGACGCAATATGTTATGTAATGAAAGAAGATTTTTATAAGTTTTAAGTGTTTCAACTCTTTTAGCATATAATATATATATATATATATATATATATATATATAATTATAACAACCTAGTCAGATGAGAGCGGATAGTGTTCATCAGGGCTAGAAAGTTTGAACAAGGAGCGCCTTTTTGGCAGCTTCGACGATGGGAAAGGGAGTAGGATGCGCACCAAACATGGGAGAGCATTTCTAGGGTATATATGCGAAATTGAAATTAACTCACAAGAGAGGCCTTTTGACGTAACAACTCTACTTAGCATTGGAACTCCAATGTTAATATTGCTCAAGTGAGAGCACTATTAAGATGGGTGCCCTCTTGAAAAAATGTCCACATGTATGCCGAAAAGCAAAACCATAAAGCTCAGTATGGCATAGCCTAAGGGGAATAATATCTTGAGTGCATTTATCCAAGAATGTCATACTACAACATTAGAGTGGAAACCCCTCCACAAGGTGTATGGTTTATAGGCAAACCTCACAGTAGTTGGTAGCCTATAACAGGCTAGTTTGACGAGGGCAGAGAGTATTCGCTAAGCCTAGAGAGTCTGGATAATAAGCGGTTTCTAGAAGGCTTCAAGGATGGCAAAGGGAGCATGAATGAATCAAATTACGAACTGTACAAGGGGAAAGCATTCTTGGTGCATGCACGCATTTGTGCTCGCATGCGAACACACACATATATATACATATTTATATATTTATATATAACTAGAATTAACTCACAAAATTAGTCTTTTGACGTAATGACAAATAAATAGGAAAGAAAAAAGGAGGTCAATCTCGTAATTACACTTTGCTTGCTAAGTCAGATATTATATATAAGAAGTTGATTAGTACTTAGGCTTCTTCTCAAATTTTGCCTTCGGGTTCCTTCCTTTTATGACAGAAAACTGTTAGTAACTGTGTAGTTACGAGTACAATCACTGAAAAAACGGATTGAATGATGCTAGCTGTGCTGTGATTAATATAGAAAAGAGAAGATTCTCATTGTCATGTGAGTGAAACCCTAAGAAATTGCAGTACTTCACATGCTCAATCAATTGATCATGTGGAACCTCTTCGTGATCACATTTGTTGGCGTCATACGCTGGACCAACTAATTGATTAACAGATAGTGAGAATAAGACGCACGTTGCCAAAATGACTTAAAGAAAGAAACTTGCGTGCCGTTTCTTTATGGCAAATTGACCAGATCTATTGGAAGATGTGTGTACATATAATCTTCTTTTTGTCTCCTCCAAAGAAAAGCTTGTACTAGTTAATTTATATTGAAAAGCTCGAGTGTTGTTGGAAAGATGCGCCTTTGTCATCAGTAGGGTTTGGACATCTCAATAGACCAATGTTTTCTGTCGATTTTAGATTTCAGAATTCTATCCCAAGCTACAAAGGATCCATCTCTATTTGGTCATTAGATGCAATGTAATTAGAGAATACCCCGAAAAACCCCAAACTGATACATTTGTGATAAATTTACCCCAAACTATTTTTTTGACCACCAAAAACCACAAACTGGTATACTTTTAATAAATTTACCAAAAACTGGTACACTTGTGATAAATTTACCCTCTATTAGTTTTTGTTAAATTTTACTATCAAATTATTAAATTAAATGACACATGACAATTGACTGATATACTAATTTGAGATTTTACGCTCTGTTTGTCACAGTTTACAATTTTTGTGATTTTTTGTGGTATTAATCCAATTTAGCGGAGGGTATATTTGTTACAAATATACCAGTTTGGGGTTTTTTGCGGTCGAATAAATTAGTTTGGGGTAAATTTGTCATAAATGTACCAGTTTAGGATTTTTTATGGTCAGTCAGGGTAAATTTGTTATAGGTATACCAGTTTGAGATTTTTCAAAGTATTAACCCTAAAAACAAATCAAGTCTTTTTTGGCCTCACCACAGTCTTCGATGGCACAATAAAATAACAGAGTGCATTGCATTAATTAATAATATGCAATATTATTTGGAGTTTCATATATCTGAATTGCTATTCCGTCTATATAAATAATTAGATAATAAATTTCATTTGTTAATGTTGCAAGTTTCACAATTCTTGAGAATAATAGACAGATGAGTTCTATTGGACAAAATGTGACATCCTGAAATTTCAATTCTGTTTTCAATTAGATAAATCGGACTTTTCATTGACGCGCCTATAGTGCTATTCTCTGAGCCGATCACTCATGAGATAACTAGACTATCTGGGGAAGTTATTAAGGGATTTTAATGCAAAAGACTTGAAAATTCGACTAGGAATTGACTACTCAACTGTGCTCATTTGCAGAGATCATTACGGCATAGTAAAGATTGATTAGAGATCAAAGATAGGTTGGTTTGACTGAGATGTGTGGCTAAATGTGGGTGATTTCACCAAATTGCAAAATTCTCATCGATCGGCACTAAACTAATTTTTCTGTCGTTTTGTTATCCTGTGTCCATAATTGAAACCTTGAGATTTTCACGACCACCGAGAGTCGCCAATGTGTCGAAGAGGTACATTGTGGCTCGAAGAAAATCGACCACGGGTAAATTGCACCAAAAATTTCTAAAAGCTACCCGGTAGGTTAGGTCACGCTGAAGTCGTGACAGATTGAAATTAACTGTTTTGAATCCGATTTCAGAAATTGAAAGTTTTATCATGTCACAAGTCATTTTAGGAACGTCAACTCATCCTCCAAAGATTTTTCTGCAAACCGAGATTTTCGGCGAAAAGTCAAAATAGGGTCGTTTTCGACTGGAAAATTCAGGGGACCGTTTTTTATCGCGTTTTTGGGATGCAAGTTGGTTCTATTGGCTAGGAAAAATGTCCATTTGATTGAGAACATGTTGGTGGGATTTATAAGGGCCCAATTGCTTCAATTCAAGAGAGAATTGAGAGGATTTGAGGGAAATTCATTCAAAATTCGTAGCCCCCTTTGGTCCATCACCTTTGGACCTCTTCAATAGCTTCTAAAGGGAGTTTGGCTACTGCAAGTGTGCTGAAGAAGCTAGCCGACCATGGTGGGCCTTGGTCAAGGGGACAAGAAGATAATTTGAGGTCAAGGTGGCCCCCTCCAAGAGCTGCTGTCCCCCTCCTTCTTCCTCAGCCTTCCTCCCTTCTTCCTTGTTGGAGCTCAAGAAACCACAGAAGCCCAGGGAGAATAGCCAGCAGCCATCCGAGCAAGCCGCATGCCCGTCGGACTGCCAGCACTCCGTCGTCGCGCGCTCGAGCCCGTCTCTGCCTCTCTCACTCGCGCGTCTGAGCCCACGTGTCACCGCCGTCCCATCTACGTTGTTCACCCCTTTTCACCATCCAATAGGTTGCCTGAACCATCGTGGAGGTTGCCGGAGCCCATCACGCCGCCGTTCAGCCGCTGGAGTGACCCGCCTAGGCCACTGCAGCCTTCGCCGGCTCTGTCTTGCCCAACTAGCCACCCAGCCCTCTCCTTCGGCCCAGCCATAGATATTGTAGCCCTAGGTTAGCCGTGTATTGTTTGGCCCGCTTCGGATCCCTTCCGGGCCTCGTAAGGCATCGCCGCTTTAGAGTTTGTGGCCCATCTCTGCCTTGCCGTCCTTGTGGAGTCATCGGATTTCAAAACTAGTGAGTTTACTCACTACTCTCCGCTTAGGGAGTTAATTATTCTTAAGGGTTGATTAGTTTAGGTTAAGTATGGATTATGTGGTTAGTTAGAACGGATTAACAATTTAATGATTTGTTTATGTATGTTAGGTGGTTAGAGTAGCATAATTAGAGACTAGATAAGTTGTAGTATTTATCTAGATAGGTTCGAAAATTTTTTGGGCCCGTTTCGGTAGTTAATTAGGCTTTTTCGGCCTAAGTTGCATTTATTAATATTTATTAATTAATTTTGGTAATTATTTAATTAATTATTATTTTCCAGAAATTAGACCGAGATAGCCGGTGATCGGGATTATGTGCTGATCGTAATGGTGTGGTTGGTTTATTTAATTGGGTGCTAACTGGTGCAAATTGAGTGTTGATTGTAATTTTGGGTACTTATCCCAAAATTTAGTATTTTCAATATTTAATGAGAAAATTATCGGGCGTCGATTTACAACGCCAAAAATATTTTTATCGACTATATAATTAGTGAGATTTTATGAATTAAAGATATTATACTTTTGGCTGAGGCCTATCGTGTACCCACACATGATTATTTTCATCGAGTACATTTTAACATGATGAAATTAGGCCAAGTTCGTTATTTAATTGAGGGATTGGTGTGCAAGGAACAAAGTTCTTGGCCGGGGTGAGTTTATCGTAGTTCAGCTTGTGTGAGCATTGGGTATTCAGCTTGTGAGAGTAGTATACTATATCGGCCTATATGTCAGCTTGTGAGAGCAGTATACTTTATCAGCTTATGTGAGTAATGATCGTTTATCAGCTTGTGAGAACAACAATCCATATATCAACTTGTGGGAGCTACTATCTATCTATATCAGCTTGTGCGAGCTACTATCTATCCTTTTAAGCTTGTGTGAGCATAGTTGGTGTTGACAATACTGGATAGATAGCATTTGAATTGATAGATAGTATTGATTGGATGGATTGATAGATAGTATCGTTGGGGTTGAATCAATTAAATTGAATTGATTGGTTAAGTGTGTGAACTATACTGACTTGTAGGAAGGAACTGAGGCATGCAAATCCTTTGTTTTGTGCGTGCTTAGATAGCCTTGGGGCGTATTTCATTTCTAGTCGGAGTTTAGGAGGTGGACTTGTTGAGACGTCGTCTCACCCCATTGTGGGATAACATTTCAGATCCTTAGATGGTAGCTCCTCCCGACTATTTTGGCCAGCCGAAGAAGGTCACTGAGCAGGTATCTTATATTCCGCTCCATGGGAACCCAAGGAGATGGGTCTATGAACTTGTGAGGTCTGTGGTCTGAGTTGATGCGAGTCTACCCCATAAGGTACCCCATCAATACAGATCGTGGTATCGTCGTGAGCAAAATGGACAGAGAGAAGGTCCCATATCGGAGTTTGAGGTCCCTATGTCGGTGCTGGAGGTAACTTTTGGAAAAGGCACGTCAGACCCTCCTGGTGGTTTAGTGGTGGACCTGGGTTTGTCGAATCCAGGGTCCCCGGAGTATTCAGTTGAAGACTCAAATGCTTAGAGGATCTGTAAACCCCCACCCTTTTTGCAGACCTTGTATATATATCGGCTAATATTGTATATGCCTTAGTTTGATAAGTATATAAGTGTGTTGTGGTTTTCGAAAATTTGTGGCCTTACTTTTTTATCCCATCTTTCTATTGTTTTGGGATTTAATTATTCGCTTTTGCATG
The DNA here is from genome assembly GCA_016097605.1 of Eucalyptus guilfoylei. Lineage (NCBI taxonomy): Eukaryota > Viridiplantae > Streptophyta > Magnoliopsida > Myrtales > Myrtaceae > Eucalyptus > Eucalyptus guilfoylei. The sequence continues at coordinate 10,853,459 of CM027863.1, forward strand.
TGCATTAAAATGAATGGGTTGGCGATGCGTCCTGGCACTTTACTATTTAATCGACCACTGAGGAATGGGCACGCGCTCGGAGGATTGGGGCTTGACACAAAAACTTTTTCTCAGCAAGTTTTGCCCCCTACGCTACGCCATTAAATTCATATACATGTCAAAAGATAACTCATTTGGACATCTTTTTGAGTGAACTAACAAAAGAACAATATATCTCCAAGGACGACATATGATTGAAGAGATCATAAAACCATAGGAGAGGCTAATACCCTAGCCACCGGGGTATCTTTATAAGTCGACACATTCAAAGAAACATATCTTTATATTTTTGTGAATGCTACATGCATAATGTGGCATCCTAAAATTTTATAACAATCCCTAGACACTTTATGACCATGAAAAGGTGACGGAAGCGCCATCGGATTATATTATAATCATTAGACCAACGAATTTCAATTTAACAAGGCCGAGCATTGAATGGACTATTGTTATATTGGGAATGCATTCTATGTCCACGTGTGATTAAGGATTGTATTAAAGAATAAATTGATAAGGAAATTTTTGTTCTTGGCCATGTACTTTATAAGTTGGATTTTTATTGATTTATGTTACAAAATTTTATGGCCATGTGAATATTTATAATTAGGTATTTATATAAGTGGGGATTAAGGTGGATTATTAGGAGCAATTGTGGACTGGGTATTTAAGGACCAAATCAGCCCAAGATAGCCCATAATCCCTCACCTTTCAGCCGATTAAGGCCCGGCCCAAGGAGCCCATGAGGCCATCGACCGAAGGAGGGAGAGGAACCGGATGCAGCCCCACGCCTCCTCCACTTGTCTTCATGTTGAGCACACTTGTCTTCCTCTTGGAGCCAAGTGTCTTCTCCATGCAAAAACCAATGATGGCAAACTAATCAAGAGGTTAAGAGAGAGAGGGGGAGGCGGATTACTCGAGGGAAACCGAGAGGGAGAAAGAGAGTGAGACCAAGCGAATGAGCGAGCGAGAGAGAGAGGAGAGTTTGAGCAGGCGAGCGTGCGAGAGAGGAGAGGAGGAAGGAGACCGGCCCCACCGTGCATGCGTCTACTGGCCGCTGCTGTTGACGCCAACTAGCTTGGCCGTCGATCGAGCCCGCCGAAGCCCCGAGTCGTCGCTTTGTTTGTTCATTCTCATTGAACTTGAGGCAAGTAAAGTCCGTTAGCCCACATTATGCTTGCTGTGGTTGTGTGAAGTGTGAATAGACTTGAGGATGCATAAATCTTGATGCTGGATGTTGAAGTTTCGAACTAGTAGGAGTAGTTCTTTAGGATTTTGTAAACTGTTTTATAGAAACACAGCTTGACCTCTGCCGGTTCCATGAATTTTGTGCAATTATCCAGTTAGAATTTGATCTTATGTCCTTGATGAAAGTTGTAGATGACATCTTGAGGAGTAACATACTAAACTTTGAGAATAAATGGATAAGTATTGATCGGGGAAACGATTTTTCTTTGAAATGGATTAATCTGGAAAACTGTACCGAGAGTAGGGAGAATTAAATTGATTATAGTTTTTAATCCAGAATGAATTCGACTTCGATTTATTCATGAGACGTTTACCTCTAGGTCTTAAATAAAACATATTAAAATTTCAGAATTTTATGAGTTCATTTAAGGACTTAATCGAAATTATTGTTGAAACTGTGCGAATGTGGTGTTGGAGTTTCTTTTACTGTGATGCATGGACCTATGCGATTTCTATGAAGCTTTCTTGACATGGTGTTCTTCATAAAAAATTTTTCTTTAAGTCTCGTTTACAACATGTTAAATTTTTAGAATTTATTAAGACCATTTACTAATTTTCCAGAATTTTAACTTAAGAAGTGTAATATGTTTTTAATCGAAATTCGTTTTAAGTTTTTGAACAAATAAATTACTCTATGAGATGTGGTACCTTGAGTTGTTATTTATATGATATGTGTGGTGACATTTGTGCATTTCATATGGCATCAAAATTGATGAGATTTTATAAATTTCATGAAACTTTTGGCATTATTGCATCAAATGGCATTTTGCAAAGTGAGATATATCCATGTATAATAATAATGATGATACCGTCGAGCTACTAAGTCGACGATGCCTGGGGAGTTTCGAGATGCCTGGAGTGTGTGTGCCGGATGCCCGGAGGTGTATGCCGGATGTCCTTGGGAGTTGTGAGATGCCCGGAGTGTGTGTGCCGGATGCCCGGAGGTGTGTGTTGGAGGTTCTTTGTGATGCTAGTTGGGGTGCGAGATGCCCGGAGTGTGTGTGCCGGATGCCCAGAGTGTGTGCGCCGGATGCCCGGAGGTGTGTGCCGGAGGTTCCTCGCGATGCTAGGTTGGGTGCGAGCGATATAAGGGATGCAAACATTGGTCCCTAGAAGAAAAATGAGATCCTTTTGAAAAATTAAAATTGGGAATTGAATCATGCGCATGTGTGTGTGCATATGGCATGGGATATGACTGTCCATGAATTTGAATTGGTATTGTTTGGCATTGGAAGTATGGTCATTAAAGCTTTGAATGGATCTCATGGAGACATAAGTATGATTGCATGGATGATATGTGCATCTCACATGAAATTTTGGTTGCCTTGTTTGTTGCATTTTGTGGGTTGATGGATCTTTTACTGCTGAGTAGTTGTACTCACCCCTTTTGGGGACTACCATTTCAGATTAGGAGATGCCTCTGTTACCTGTCACACGTGGTACTTTTTATGGCTTACTGTCCGATGTCGATGTTGAGTGTTTCGAGCACTCCTGTGTTGGTGTTCGTGGACTGGTGTTCATCCGTATTCGAGTTTTAGTTATGTATGACGTGGGTCTACCTAATGGCCCCGTAGTCCAGGAGTTCCTGTCCGTGCATGTTCGTCGCGACGAGATCATGATGGGGATGCTGCCACCGCCACCAGCGGATGCACCGGGCTGGGTGTGATTGTGCGTGTGATGGGTAGCGGATGACACTTTTTGGATAGCCGACACTGGATGATGGATCGATGTACATGACCGTGGTAGAGTCAGGTACTTTTGGTTATAGCCAAGCTTAGTAAAAGCCTTGGCCTTTTGATGTACCGACTCTTGATATCCGATCGAAATATGTAAATAAAAGTGGTTCGGCTCTAAAATATATATATATATATATATATATATATATGAAAGGTGTAGTTGGTGTGCATTGCATTGTATTATTTAGTCGAGCATGGATTAGGGAGATATCGAATATGCTTCCGCTATATGAACTGCACTGGGATCGATCTAAATGATAAAAACCCCCAAGACATGTGGACCCGCTACAACTCTATGGTATCAAAGTGATATTTTATTAGGACAAGTGAAAAGGCAAGTGATCTGTGGCGACCCTAACGGTTCAGGGGCCGTCAAGTGGTGCCACAGCCAGGTTATGGTATCAGAGCTATGGTTATATGTGGAGTGATAAGGAGCCTCATTTGGAAATTGAGGATTATGATGACAATGCACACCATAGGATACTAACTAAGATAGTTGACTAACTTTGAACAACGGGTGATGAGCATTCACTCGTAGATCCCTAGTAATTTTTATGAGTTGTTTTTAGGTACCAGTAACATGTTTATGTTACTTATATATATGGTTGTAGTTGCTTTTAAAGGGAGACATTGAGTCACAGATTATTCCTGAGGCAAATGCTTGGAAATTACAGGAAAGTTATGGTACGAGCTGGAAGTTCTCATCCATCGAGGGCTGAAGCCTCTGCTGCAAGGGCTAAACCCCGAATGGAAGATATCTTGCAAACATTGGCCAATATAGGAAATCTGATGGAAAGATAAGCGCAGCAACAACCTGGTGTGGAACGTCGCCCTCAAGGACTGGTGGAACAATTTCTGAAACTGAAGCTACTTAAGTTTAATGGAATAGGAAGTCTTGAGGAGGCGGAACAATGGATAGATGGAATGGAACGAATTTTCTGGTTGTTGAACTGCAATGATGCTGAGAAAATAATTTTGGCAAAGTACCAGCTGGAGGGAAATGCAAAGTTTTGGTGGAGAGCTTCAAGAGACACGATCTTTCCACCAGGTACTGATATAAATTGGGACAAATTTGTTAGAGCTTTCAATAGGAAGCATTTTTCTGACTGTGCCAAGGATAAGAAGATCATTGAAACAAAGGGAGCTGACAGTAGACCAGTATGAAGCAAAATTTTCTGAATTATCTAGATATGCTCCTAGACTGATTGAGGATCGAGAGGAAAAAGCTAAGAGATTCAGCTAAGAGATTCCTGAAGGGATTGAGGACTGATATCAGGAAACAACTGGTGCCTTTGAATATAAGAGATTATAATGAAATTTATGAAAGGGCACAGTCGATGGAACAAGAGTTGGTGAGAGAGCAATCAGAATCTAAGAGACAGTTGAATTTTGGTGATATTAGAAGGGGTAAGAGACCCTATCCTGGTCAAGGTCAAACTTGGGAATCTAAGAAGAAGAATAATTTTGGAAACTTTGGAAAAGCCAGGGATGGCCTGAATTTAGGAAAAGCAGATTATCAAGATAATGCTTGTCGAAGATGCGATGGGCATCATGGCCTAGGACCTTGCAATGGACGGCTGAAATGTTATGCTTGTGGACAGATAGGTCACCTCAAGAGAGACTGTCCACAGGAAAGGTCGCAGTTGAGTGTCGGCTCGGTGCAACAGGTGCAACAAAGTACTATTAGACCGAATCTGCCAAGGAATCAACAGAGACCACCAGCACAAGGGAGGGTGTATGCGGTCACCCAAGAGGAAGCAGAAGCTTCCAAAAATGCTATCTCAGGTATGATTTCTATAAATGGTAAAAAGGCACATGCATTTTTTGATATGGGTGCTACGCATTTATTTGTGTCTGAAAGATATAGACAGCTGAGTAAAATAGAAACTACATCTATTGAAACGCCTCTTTGTGTTACTACGCCTTTAAAGAATATGGTGTTGTCTACATTGGTGTGTGGGAAATGTAAGATAACAATAGGAGGAAGGGATATAGAAATAGACTTAGTTGTGATGGCTATGTATGACTTTGATGTTATCATAGGTATGGACTGGCTCCATAAGTATCGAGCTAAGGTGGACTGCTATAGAAAAGTAATCCAGTTCATGTTACCTAACCAATCTAGTTTTGAATTTTTCGGAGGTCAGACAAACCCCTCTATAGCCATTATTTCGATGGTAGAAGCTCATGAACTACTTGACGAAGGATGTCAATGATACCTGGTAGTAGTAAAGGATTTTACTAAGGAAGAGTCTAAGCTCGATGAAATTCGAGTAGTTAGGGAATTTCAAGATGTATTTCCTGAAGAATTACCTGGATTACCATCGGAACGTGAGATTGAGTTTGAAATTGAACTAATGCCTAGAATAGGACCAATATCAAAAGCCCTGTATAGAATGGCTTTGATGAAACTGAAGGAATTGAAGGTGCAACTACAAGAGTTACTTAATAAGGGATTCATTAGACCAAGTGCTTCACCCTGGGGTGCACCAGTCCTATTTTTGAAAAAGAAAGACGGGTCGATGCGTTTATGTATTGATTATAGACAGTTGAACCGGGTGACTATAAAGAATAAGTATCCCTTGCCTAGAATTGATGATTTATTTGATCAATTGCAAGGAAGTTCAGTCTTTTCTAAAATTGACTTAAGGTCAGGATACCATCAGTTAAGGATTAAGAAAGAAGACATTCTTAAGACTGCATTTAGGACTCGTTATGGACACTATGAATTCCTAGTTATGCCTTTTGGATTAACGAATGCACTGGCCGCATTCATGGATTTAATGAATAGGATATTTAAGCCTTATCTAGATCAGTTTGTAATTGTCTTCATTGATGATATCCTGATATATTCTGAAGGACCTGAAGAGCATGAACGACACTTGAGGATAGCATTACAAACATTAAGAGATCATAAGTTATACGCCAAATTTAGTAAGTGTGAGTTCTGGCTAGACCAGATAATATTTTTGGGACACGTAGTGTCAGGAGGAGGAATAGTAGTAGACCCTGCAAAAGTTGAGATGGTAGTGAACTGGCCGAGACCGACGACACCAACTGAAATATGAAGTTTCTTAGGATTGGCTGGTTACTATAGGAGGTTTATTGAAGGATTCTCACAATTGGCAGACCCTTTAACGAAATTGACCCGAAATAATGTAAGGTTTGAATGGAGTGGAGAATGTGAAAGAAGCTTTCAGGAACTTAAAAGGAAGTTAACTACAGCTCCAATTCTAACTATACCATCTGGATCTGATGGATTCACGGTGTATAGTGATGCATCGTATAAAGGAATGGGATGTGTTTTGATGCAACATGGCAAGGTCATAGCCTATGCATCGAGGTAGCTGAAAACTTTTAGAATTGGCAGCTATAGTATTCGCTCTAAAAATATAGAGACATTATCCGTATGGAGAGAAGTTTGAAATCTATACAGATCATAAAAGCTTAAAGTATTTGTTTTCGCAAAAAGAGTTGAACATGAGACAGAGAAGGCGGATGGAATTATTAAAAGATTATGACTGTGAAATACGGTACCACCCAGGAAAGGCAAATAAGGTGGCAGATGCCCTTAGTCGAAAGTCAGCTATGGACATGGCTAGTTTAAGGATAATAGAGTGGAATCTGTTAGAGTCAGTGGTAGACTCAGAATTCAAGTTGGAAATAGACCACCTTACCGGTATGCTCACTACATTAAGGATTGAGCCCGAAATTATTCAGAAAGTTAAAATTCTACAAGAATCTAATCCAGGGATTGTGAAGATACGAAACACCATGTCATTAGGGAAAAGACCAGAGTTTCAAGTCTCTGAGGATGGAGTAGTAAGATGTCAAGGATGACTTTGTGTTCCTGACAATGAAGAAGTGAGAAGGGAAATCCTATCGGAAGCACATATGAGTAATTACAGTATTCATCCGGGTAGTACGAAAATGTATAGAAATTTACACCAGCAATTTTGGTGGAACGGCATGAAGACGGATATAGCTAAACATGTTTCTCAGTGTTTAACATGCCAGCAAGTGAAAGCGAAACACCACAAACCCGCAAGACTATTGAGACCATTGGACGTACCAGAGTGAAAATGGGAACATGTGACGATGGACTTTGTGCAAGGACTGCCAAGGACATCAAGTGGCCACGATTCGATCTGGGTAATAGTAGATCGCTTGACTAAGTCTGCCCATTTCCTAGCGGTCCGCGTAGACTATTCGATGGATAAATTTGCTGAGATATATGTAAGTCAGATGGTACGCTTACATGGTATTCCTGTGACGATTACATCTAATCGAGACTCTAGGTTTACTTCAAATTTTTGGCGAAGTCTCCAAAGCGCCTTAGGGACAAAGCTTCAATAGCCTTTCATCCTCAAACAGATGGACAAACAGAAAGAGTGATCCAAACTTTGGAAGACATGCTTAGGGCTTGTGTTATTGATTTTAAGGGAAGTTGGAATGAAAAATTGCACTTGATAGAGTTCGCCTATAACAATAGTTTTTAAAAAAGTATAGGCATGGCTCCATATGAAGCATTATATGGAAGAAGGTGCAGGACCCCTGTCTGTTGGGATGAAGTAGGTGAAAGGAGACTAATAGGACTTGAACTGGTACAGGTTACTTATGAAGTTGTTGAAATTATCAGGAAAAGACTTAAAACAGCCCAGAGTAGGCAGAAAGATTACACAGATAAGCGTAGAAGGCCTTTGGAATTTAATGTAGAAGATCATGTATTCCTTAAGGTATCCCCTATGAAAGGAATATCTCGATTTGGAATGAAGGGTAAGTTGAGCCCTAGATTTGTTGGACCTTTTGAAATACTTGAAAGAATAGGGGATGTAGCCTATCGACTAGCTTTACCTCCTAAGCTAGCAAACTTGCATGACGTATTCCACGTATCGATGTTAAGGAAGTATCAGCCCGATCCAGGAGATATACTCGATCATGAAGCCATCAAAGTGGATGAGAAAGTGAGATACATTGAGGAGCCTATGCAAGTACTGGATCGAAAGGAGCAAATTCTTAGAACCAAGAAAATACCATTGGTTAAGATGTTATGGCAACATCATGGTGCTGAGGAAGCCACATGGGAAAGTGAAAATGAGATGAGGGAAAGGTACCCTCACTTGTTTGAAGAGACATAAGTAACGTCTAATTTCGAGGACGAAATTCTCTTAGGAGGGGAGAATTGTGGCATCCTAAAATTTTATAACAATCCCTAGACACTTTATGACCCATGAAAAGTTGACGGAAGCGCCATTTGATTATATTATAATCATTAGACCAATGAATTTCAATTTAACAAGGCCGAGCATTGAATGGACTATTGTTATATTGGGAATGCATTCTATGTCCATGTGTGATTAAGGATTGTATTAAAGAATAAATTGATAAGGAAATTTTTGTTCTTGGCCATGTACTTTATAAGTTGGATTTTTATTGATACATGTTACAAAATTTTATGGCCATGTGAATAATTATAATTAGGTATTTATATAAGTGGGGATTAAGGTGGATTATTAGGAGCAATTGTGGGCTGGGTATTTAAGGACCAAATCAGCCCAAGACAGCCCACAATCCCTCACCTTTCGGCCGACTAAGGCCTGGCCCAAGGAGCCCATGAGGCCATCGACCGAAGGAGGGAGAGGAACCGGATGCAGGCCCAGGCCTCCTCCACTTGTCTTCATGTTGAGGACACTTGTCTTCCTCTTGGAGCCAAGTGTCTTCTACATGCAAAAACCAATGATGGCAAACTAATCAAGAGGTTAAGAGAGAGAGGGGGAGGCGGATTACTCGAGGGAAACCGAGAGGGAGAGAGAGAGTGAGACCGAGCGGACGAGCGAGCGAGAGAGAGAGGAGGAGAGTTTGAGCGGGCGAGCATGCGAGAGAGGAGGGGAGGAAGGAGACCGGCCCCACCGTGCATGCGCCTGCTACCGCCGCCGTCGATCGAGCCCGCCGAAGCCCCGAATTGCCGCTTTGTTTGTTCGTTTTCATTGAACTTGAGGCAAGTAAAGTCCGTTAGCCTACATTATGCTTGCTGTGTTGTGTGAAGTGTGAATAGACTTGAGGATGCATAAATCTTGATGCTGGATGTTGAAGTTTCGAACTAGTAGGAGTAGTTCTTTAGGATTTTGTAAACTGTTTTATAGAAACACAACTTGACCTCTGCCGGTTCCATGAATTTTGTGCAATTATTCAGTTAGAATTTGATCTTATGTCCTTGATGAAAGTTGTATATGACATATTGAGGAGTAACATACTAAAATTTTAGAATAAATGGACAAGTATTGATTGGGGAAACGATTTTTCTTTGAAAGGGATTAATCTGGAAAACTGTACCGAGAGTGGGGAGAATTAAATTGATTATAGTTTTTAATCCAGAATGAATTCGACTTCGATTTTTTCATGAGACTTTTACCTCTAGGTATTAACTACAACATATTAAAATTTAATAATTTTATGAGTTTATTTAAGGACTTAATCGAAATTATTGTTGAAACTGTGCGAATGTGGTGTTGGAGTTTCTTTTACTGTGATACATGGACCTATGCGATTTCTATGAAGCTTTCTTGACTTGGTGTTCTTCATAAAACCTTTTTCTTTAAGTGTAATTTACAACATGTTAAATTCTTAGAATTTATTAAGACCATTTACTAATTTTCCAGAATTTTAACTTAAGAAGTGTAATCTGTTTTTAATTGAAATTCGTTTTAAGTTTTTAGAACAAATAAATTACTCTATGAGATGTGGTACCTTGAGTTGTTATTTATATGATATGTGTGCTGACATTTGTGCATTTCATATGGCATCAAAATTGATGAGATTTTATAAATTTCATGAAACTTTTGGCATTATTGCATCAAATGGCTTTTTCCAAAGTGAGATATATCCATGTATAATGATAATGATGATACTATCGAACTACTAAGTTGACGATGCCTTGGGAGTTTCGAGATGCCCGGAGTGTGTGTGCCGGATGCCCGGAGGTGTGTGCTGGATGTCCTTGGGAGTTACGAGATGCCCGGAGTGTATGTGCCGGATGCGCGGAGGTGTGTGCCGGAGGTTCCTCGTGATGCCAGTTGGGTGCGAGATGCCCAGAGTGTGTGTACCGGATGCCTGAAGGCGTGTGCCGGAGGTTCCTCGCGATGTCAGGTTGGGTACGAGCGATATGAGGGATGCAAACACTGGTCCCTAGAAGAAAAATGAGATCCTTTTGAAAAATTAAAATTGGGAATTGAATCATGTGCATGTGTGTGTGCATATGGCATGGGATATGACTGTCCATGAATTTGAATTGGTATTGTTTGGCATTGGAAGTATGGTCATTAAAGCTTTGAATGGATCTCATGGAGACATAAGTATGATTACATGGATGATATGTGCATCTCACATGAAGTTTTGGTTACCTTGTTTGTTGCATTTTGTGGGTTGATGGATCTTCTACTACTGAGTGGTTGTACTCACCCCTTTTGGGGACTAACATTTCAGATTAGGAGATTCCTCTGTTACCTGGCACACGTGGTACTTTTTATGGCTTACCGTCCGACGTCGAGGTTGAGTGTTCCGAGCACTCCTGTGTTGGTGTTCATGAACTGGTTTTCATCCGTGTTCGAGTTTTAGTTATGTATGACGTGGGTCTACCTGATGGCCCCGTAGTCCAGGAGTTCCTGTCCGTGCATGTTCGTCGCGATGGGATCATGATGGGGATGCTGCCACCACCACCAGCCGATGCACCGGGCTGGGTGTGATTGTGCGTGTGATAGGTAGCGGATGACACTTTTTGGATAGCCGACACTAGATGATGGATCAATGTACATGACCGTGGTAGAGTCGGGTACTTTTGGTTATAGCCGAGCTTAGTAAAAGCCTTGGCCTTTTGATGTACCGACTCTTGATATCCGATCGAAATATGTAAATAAAAGTGGTTTGGCTCTAAAATATATATATATATATATATATATATATATATATATATATATGAAAGGTGTAGTTGGTGTGCATTGCATTGTATTATTTAGTTGAGCATGGGTTAGGGAGATATCGAATATGCTTCCGTTATATGAATTGTGCTGGGACCGATCTAAATGATAAAAACCCCCAAGACATGTGGACCTGCTACAACTCTATGATATCAGAGTGATATTTTATTAGGACAAGTGAAAAGACAAGTTATCTGTGGCGACCCTAACGGTTTGGGGGCTGTCAAGGGGTGCCACACATAATTTGTTCGGCATTATACTTATAATGTAAGTTCACTCAACAATTTTAGTTTGCTTTTATCATGGTTAAGTCCTATGCCATTAGAATTCTCTTCCACATAATGTTCTTCAAGATTTTTATCGCCGACACATGGTCCAAGCAAAATTTAGTTTATAAAACTTCGACATGCACCCTATGTAATATATGCTACACATCTAATTTATCTTTTTGACCAATTAAATGCTAAGCTTCTTGAACTTAATTTGTAGTCTGATGAGTTATTCTCTCATATCACACCCACACATAAAATCTGACAGATTTCCATTGGGAAAATCGTCTAAAAAGTCCTAAACATATTGCACTTTAGCTAATTTAATCACAAACTTTTCAATTTTGTCAATTTTTCTTTTGGTTGATTTCAATTTTGTCAATTGAATATTAAACATTTTCACATTTTACCAATTGAGTCCATCCAACCAATTTTGGTTGAAAATTGATGATGTTGATGGCTGGTGCTGACGTGGCACATTTAAAATAATATTTTAATGATATTTTATTAATTTATGCTTTTTTTTTTTTAGGGTTTTGGAGAAAATGATGGTGAGGTGGCTGACAGACCCTCATCGACCTTGGGGGAGGGCATTGGGGCTCTCGTCAGCCTTGGGCGAGGGTCGTGATACTCTTGTTAGCTAAAGTAATGGGGTGCGAGCCCTCACCCAGGACAGGTGAGGGCCATGATGCCTTCGCTAGATCTGGCCAAGCGAGGGCTTGGTGGCATGCCCTCGCTTTGGCTAGCAAAGGCCCTGGCAGCCTTGCCCAAGGCTCGTGTCGGTCGGCTGACCCTCGCCTGTGGCCGGTGAGGGCCACTAACCCTCACTTGTGGCCGATGGGGGTCAGTTGGCCACCCTCACTTACCATCTCTCCAAAACCCTTAAAAAAAGGAAAAGTAAAAAAAGAAAAAAAAAGCATAAAAATCAAAAAAATTATTAAAAATACCATTAAAATTTTACTTGAAAAGTACCACGTCGATGCCGACTGTCCACGTTAGTAATTTCCGGCCAAAATTGGCCGGATGGACTCAATTGGTAAAAGATGGAAATATTTAGGACTCAATTAGCAAAATTGAAATGTTTGTGACTGAATTAACAAAAGTACAGTAGGTTTAGGACTTTTTGGATAATTTTCCCAATCTACATCTATATAGGTCTTTGCCTTATGTAAGTAAGAATTTATTGCTCAAAAGCAAAGGAAGGGCATGGATCAATCACATTGTAGGATGTTAAAATTTATCAACATGAGCTTTGTATAGGATACAAAAGCAAGAGTTCCTTCTCTTGAACCTCAGGCCTAATTCCCAGTTACAAATTGTCTAACCATTGTTCGACAAAAGAAAAGATATCTAACAGTCAATAATGATATAACCTAAAGGAGAGTCAATTGTGGATGTTTAACAATTGGAAAAGAAAGAGATAAACTATTTGGCGCTCCATGATATTTATCATGCTTGAGCAAAGTTCAGTGTCATACATAATCAATAGGCTGTATGAACCAATTAAGTATAATGGTTACCCTCTTTTAACTTTAGTCATTTGTAATTGATCTGATTTATACTACCTAGAGCGATATGATCGAATTAAGATAACAGAAAGCTCAGGGCATTTATGTGCTTTAGCTCTTTGCATGATATGCTTTTAGGATCAACTTGCATCAACTTCACATTAAGTAAGTCACGCTTTATCAATTCTCCATCGGCGGAAGACAAAGCTCTGCCATGACATTAAGAAGTTCAAACCTTGGTCTAATTTTAAACATGGTGTGCATTGTGGGGTTCTTTTTCTAGGACAATTACCAATTCATTCCTAAACCTATTATACGGATGACAATTTAGGTCTAGAGTTTTCAATTTTACCAATGTAGTCCTAAAACATTGCATAGCAATTAGCCAAAAAGAATATAGTAGAATTTCATGTAAAAGTTTATAATTGCATTGGCAAAATTGAAAAGTTTAGGACCGAATAGGCATCCATACAATATGTTAAGATCTAACTGGGCAATATACATTTTTTGTCTGAATGAACTTAGAGGGAAGAAAAACATATACATTTAATGAGTCAAATGCCTAACGAATTTTGGCTTCTTTTATTTCACAGAAAATTTCACATTTTCGAAAATGTATTTCCAAGAAAATAATATTATTTTCTAGTATTTGACTAAAATCTAAAAGTGAATTAAAAATTATTTTCCATGGTTTGAAAAGTAAAGATTACTTTTATTTTTCTAAATACACATGCATCATTCATGTGATATAGGGACAACAAACGCTAGCTACATTATCATATTTCAATTAAAAACTTATAGAATCTTGTAACATAAATACTTTTTGTAGATAGTAAGTAGTTTATTTCTTCTCTTATGGACCCCGTGCTTAGGTGCTTAGGTTCCATGCCTAGCCTTTGGGTACTTAGGGTAAGGCGTTGGGGTCTTGGACTTAGTCTTGAGGGACTCGAACCAAGCCATTAGGTTCCCAAGCACTTGGCTATGACAGTCGAAGACTTGGGCATGAACACTGAGGTCTTGGGGTCGGCCTAAAGGGACTCAGGCTCGGCTACCAAGGTCCTAGACCCAAGTCCTAAGGACCTTGGCTAAGGCATTGAGTACTAAACCCCAACTTTAGAGGGCTTGGGCTCAACTTTCAAGGTCCGAGTTGCAGGATCTTGAAGCCTACGAGCTTAACGAGATGGATGACATAGTAGATTTTGAAACTGAATTTGAAGTATCATCTGAACTAGTCTTAAGAAGGTCCACACAGCTGAGAAGACCACCCGGGATGTATATGTTGTTTGCACGTAATCAGAATTGTACTTTGACTATTACAAATGATAATCCAAGTACTGTCAAGGAAGCAAGAAGTGCGGATGATGCCAAATAGTGAAGAAAGCCACGAAAGATGAGATTTACTCACTAGGTAAAAACAGAATGTGGAGTTTGGTAAAACTACCTATAGATAGAAAGGCAATCAGTTACAAATGGGTGTTCAAGAAAAAAAAAATTTGCAAATAGAGAGATAAAACAATACAAAGCTCATTCAGTTGTGGAGGGATACTTGTAGATAGAGGGAATCAATTATGGTGAGATCTTTTCTGCATTGCTAAATTGAATTCCATGAGATTTGTCTTATCTGTAACAATTGCATACAATTTAGAGGTAGAGTAACTTGACATGAAAACAACATTCCTCCATGGTGACTTTGAGAAGGATATTTACATGAAGCAATCGAAAAAATTTGTGGTCAAAGCAAAAGAAGATTTTGTTTTCAAATTGAACAAGTATTTGTATGGCCTGAAGCAATATCCAAGAAAGTAGTACCGGATGTTCGACTCATACATCTTGAAGTTTGGCTTTGTTTGTTGTGTTACTGATAATTGTGTCTACTTGAAAAGATTACAGGATGATTTTGTTATCTTAACCTTATATGTTGATGATATGTTGCTAGTTGAGAATAATTTAAAAATGATAAAAACTGCGAAAAGACTATTGGCAAAACAATTTGAGATAAAAGATCTAGGCCCAACAAATTTCATCTTGAGCATGTAGATAAGAAATGAATGCAAGAATGGGAAGTCTTGGTGTAAAAAGAAATATGTTGAAAGTATCTTGATGAAATTCAACATGGTAGGCTATAAACTAGTGAGGACCCTCATGTTTACAAGTTCCAAGTTACCAGTATTCCAGTATCCTAAGACTAAAGAGAAAACTGAAGAGATGGCAATAGTCTTATATACAAGCTTAGTTAGGAGCTTGATGTATGCCGTGGTGTGTACTAATCCAAATATTGCGTAAGCCATAGGAGTATCGAGTAGATATATGTCCAATCTAGGGAAAAAGCATTGATGGCAGCAAAGCGGATACTTTGCTAGCTTCGTGGTACATATAACTTTGAGCTATGCTTTGAAGCCACGAAAGCCTCAAAGGGACAACGAGGATATTGACTGGGGAGATGACAATGATAGTAGAAGATCAATTAGTGATTATGTTGTTTCTTTATTTGGTGGGGCTGCAAGCTAGATGAACAAGAGATAGAACACGATTGCATTATATACTATTGAGGCAGAGTACATGGCCCTTACTCATGTAGCCAAGGACATGATTTGGCTATGTAGATTGTGTAAAAAGCTTGGTTTCGCAAAAGGAGTGAAGATTGGGTGTGATAACCAGAGTGCTAAATTTTTGGCTAAGGGTCATAGATTTCATGCGATAACAAAGCACATCAACATACAATATCATTTCATCTGAGAGAAAGTGAAACAAAAAGTTGTAGCGCTAGAGAAAGTTAACATAAAGGTAAAAAGTGCAGATTTTTCAACCAAAGTGAGTGTAGAAAAGTTTGAATGGTGTACAACTATGTTGGGTTTAAAGAAGCATGTGAAGTATTCACCAAGCGGAAAAATGTTGAGGTGTGGTTCATACTCCCCATCAATGAGATGGCAGCGCTTCCACGACGCCAGAGGACTTTTATAGTTTGAATCTATATTTTATTGATAGTTTGGACTTGAGCCCATAAATAGCTATTGGTATATATATATATATATTTATCTTGTAAATTGAGGAACGTGTAAAGAAGTGTGATGTGCTAATTATAATAGAATCCTCAAGTTGGACATAACCCTATTTTAAGGGTGAATCATGATAAACATTGCGCCTCAATCTCTTTCTCATTTTAAATCTCTATTTTCTTTGTGATTGTGCCACAAATACTAACGTTCGACACCTATGTTCGAGCTCTTAATGGCTACACTTGAGAAACCTTAGCTCTTGCGATCGAGCCAAGGTCCCTTGAGATCAAGCCCAAGATCTTAGCACTTTACTTAGGTCTTTAGCGGTCGTGCCCAAGTCCTCAAAACCCCAATAGCCAAGCTTAGGTCACTCATGACTAGATGTAGCACCCTAGCTCTCGAGCTTAAATACCCTTAGGCTAGGCCACAGCCTAAGTGTTGAGTAAAATTCCTTAATTGATTTTGAAAATTGACAAAACTTTTCTTAATTGTCTTTGGATTCTAATAATAAGCTTTTCTAGGTGAAAAATTTGATATATATATCATCAGACGTTATTCATCAGACTCAAGGACGTAGTGAAGATCTTATCCTTAATACTGATATCAATGGAATAAGGTTATTGATCCAACCTTGTGCTAACGGTTAGAAGACTGGTGTGGATTTCCTCCCTTATATGTGTTGATTGCCGGAAAGGAAAATATTGAATCCAATCTTACATATTTAGAATATCGCAATCCATCAACGGAACAATCAACCAAAGAAGGAATGTTCTCGAAAGGAATGACTCATGGAAACCCCATCTGCTGTATGGGCAGCAGATCTTACGAGAAACTTCATTCTCGACAATCTAGAAGCGTTGAGATCTTCCTTTAGAGTCAAGTTCAACGGATTGATTGGATGGTTGATCCTCAGAGTGGGTGTCCAATGATCAACTTGGACACTAAGGAGTATTATAGGAAGTCATACATCTAAAGGATAAAAGAAGAGAGCATAGAATTTCTGAATTCTAAAGTTCACTAAAGTCTTATCCTAAATGCTTTCATCTTATATGAGCTATTCATTGTAATCTCTTGAAGGTTGTAAGTGTGAGAACTTTCACACGAGCTTGTGTAGTGAATACTCAGTTCTTATAACCTCTAATTGATTCATCATGGTAGAATCCGGCTGATAGACTATCAGCGCAAGAGAATGAACGTAGGCTTATCAAAGCCAAATCACTATAGTTCTGTTGTGTGTAATTTCTCTACTTCTTAAACTCCTATTCATATTTTGTGATACTTTATTGCACATCGGTAAGATTTGAACACCACATAGTTTGTCACTAGATGTTGTCCTATTGCAATATCATCTTAACTTTGTTTTAATTTTGCATTGTTAGCTATTGATCTCCCTCTTAGTGATAGATATAGCCCTCACACTAAGCACCCTAGCTCGAGTTCCATAAGAGAAAAAAGTAAATTGTTTACCATTTATAAAAGTACTTATGGTATGAAGATTAAATCAACAAAACTTCATTTAAATTTGATGTTATACGATTGTAACCCTTATATCACATGAATAGTGCATGTGTCTTTAGAAAAATAAAATAAAATTTCCCTTTCCAAGTGATGGAATAATGCCGCTTCGTTTTCATATTTCAGCCGAGACACAAAAAGTATTGGGAGCCTCCATTCAAGAGAGTTAAGACTGTGAGAAAAAAACATTCTTTCTTGCAAATGATTTTTGTGGTTCGGGTTTTCTCGCAACCTACCCTCGGGGGGAGGGAACATGTTTAGGGGTATTGCCTAAAGGATGGGTTTATGGCCCTTAATTAGGCACGGGCTCTCCCAAGTCCATACATCGCGTGACATTGGGATATTCTAAATAATTTTGCAAAAAGAAGTCGTCACTAGCCTATTGGGGTCAGCTAGAAACCAAGTGAGGTATGGGAGTATACCTCACTTCCTACACAACTAGAGAATTTAGGATCGGGGACTTGATTACACTAATTAACCAATTAGTGCCCTTTCGGTACCTAATATTCTTCATTTTAAAAGAAATGATTTTTGTCAGGCAGTTTGGATTGATTTTATACCTATCCACTAAGATGTGAGGTGATCATGCGAGTGCACAATTATTAAAATTAAACATAATAGCTACTGATTGCAGTAAAATTAAACACATGTAATTAAACATAATTAAATATGTAAATTAAACATACGACATAATCAATATATGAGCAAATAAAGGCCTAATTACATTAAAAAGGGCAAAACATAACAATTCCTTATCAAACCCCATCATTTTTGGATTTTCAAAATTTTTTTAACATTTTTTTAAATAATTTTTTTTTGAAAATTTTTTTGGGTGAATTGGGTCGGGTTCGGTCCAACCCGACTCGAGTTCGGCCCGGTCGGCGTGGATCGGAGTCCGGTTGGGGGTGGGTGGGCCTAAATCGTGGGCCCAGCCCAAGAGGTCTCCCTCCTCTCTTTTTAAAACAAACCAAGCCCACAAGCCTAAAAGTCAGATGGCCTACTATGACAGGCCCATGTGGATAGAAACCCTACTCGAGAAATTGCACCTAGCTCGGCTCTTTTGACCCGGTTCGCGCTTTCTTCTCCAGGGCTTCTTTGCGGCGCCGGAGGGGACAGCGGGGATGTCGACAACTCGGTGGCGGCAACGTGGTGGGTGGTGGCAGCGACGAGGCGGGCAGCGGCCGCAAGCAACGAGGGGTGATGACATCGTCGTGGTTTGTGAGGACGAGTAATGGTTGCGGCGGAGGCGACATCGACCGAGTCGGGCAGCAACAAGGATGGTTGCATCAGGGATGGAGTTGAGACGGAGGTGACATCGACGGGTCAGCGAGCAGCACGGTGGGGCTCTTGTCGAAGGCCAGTGGACTCGACGACGAGTTACTTGGCACGACGTCGAGGGGATGGGTAGCGACGGCGTCAAGCCTAGGCGTTGCCAAAGTCGAGGTCGAAGGGCGGCGGCTCGATGAGCAGTGGCGGTTTTGGAGAGGTGTGGCCTGGCGGTGTAATCGCTGGCTGAACGGTGGCGGCGACTGGCCTGGTGATGCAGCGGAGCTCGATCTACTCCCAGATTTGATCAAGCACGATCAAATCTAGGCATTTGGCCAACCCCCTTGTTTCGGATCTTCGGATTTGAGAGGCTCCGAGTTCGTCCTCCCGCTCCTCTGGTCTCGGCTGGCTTGGCGTCAGGAGCGGCGGCGGCGGGTGCTGTGGCTGCTGGCGTCAGCAACAGTGGCGTCGTGTGCAGGGGGTCGAACGGCGGCGGCTCAAATGGCATTGGGCTCGGAGGGGGGCAGCTCGAACAGCGTCGGGCAACGTCGACAACGCCTCCTCCCTCCTCGGATCCTGCCCTCCTCCTTATCTTCTCTTCTGCTCCTCCCTTTCCTCTCTCTCTCTCTCTCGAGCTCTTTGTTTTTGGCTTCCTTTCTCCCTCCTTTCTTCTCTCTCTCGCTCCTCTGGTCTCTGCGTCTGGTCAGAGTTTTGGAGTGGGAAAGGAGGCACGGCGGCGGGTTGTTAGCCGTGCGGTGACCGGCGGTCTCTCCCTCCAACTCTCTTCACTCCCTCACGCTCTCTCCCTCTAGAGCTCTCTCTACTCTTTTTGTTTTCCCGCCTCCCTCTCTCTAGCTCTCTCTCTCTACTCCTTTTTTTTCTCCGCTGCTACTATTCCCTTGTTTTGTAGGTGCACTCGAAGGAAAAAGGAGTCGGGCACAAGTCGGGCCGAAGGAGAAAAGAGCTGGGTCGGGCCCCGCGCGAGAGAGAAAAAAAGGAAGGGGGCAGGTCGGCCAAGGCCGGATCCGGCCCGACTCGACCCTTAAGGCCTTATTATTATTATTATTATTATTATTATTATTATTATTATAAAAATAAATAATTAATTTTAATTAATTAATTTTTTTATGTTTTATTTTTTTATTTTTTTTTCTTTTTGGCAACTAATTCCTAATTTTGTACACGATTAAATGCTAAATAAAATCGTAAAATTTAAGTGTCAACGGGTTTATTCTAGAATTAGAAAACACTGACGAGTGAGTATGATTGAGTGGTTGTAATCTTTTCTTTGTCAATTATAGTAGAACCATCTCGTTGTAATCTTCTTCTTCTTCTTTTTTTTGTCGATTATATTAGAGCCATCTCATTAATTTCTCTTGAAGAGTATGCACACGGCCAAATCACATAGATATGCCATGTTCAAGTTTTATGTCCACAATTTATTTCTTACTCCAGTTATTTTACTTGCTTGCGCTTCCATGGAAACTGTAGTGGTATTTTTGTGATTTCCACTCTTAAGACTTCGCCATAGATTTTTATGGGGAAACTTATGATCATACTCTTGAAGCGGCGATTCATATATCTCTTGTTGGATAGTTTGTTGCAAGGTGTTGACACCTAAATTTTGGCGACCCGTTTAGTTATTTATCGCATTAAAAATCAGGGGTTAATTTTATCATTGAAAAAAATAGTTAATTGCATAGCATATAGTTTTAGGTGCATTTATTTTTTAATTTACATTTTTTGCATTTAGCATTGGACCGACGGCGAGCATATTCAAATAAGATTTTTCACATATTCAAGTAATATACACCGATGTGTATATTCTTGGGTAGAAAAGAAATTTTTGGATGGAATATTTGAAAAATACAAAATGGAATATTGCGCGGGTGCAAGGATATATTTATGGGATTATGAACAAGCAAAATTGGAAGTGAAATATTTCACCAAAATTTAATTCCATCTCCTATATAATGTGTTGTGCGCGTACGACAAAAGGGGGGCTACGTAATTGAACACACAGCTATTACGCGAGAGAGAGTCTTCACATTCGAGATCAAAAAGTCCAACCTCTTTTGCGACAATTTCCAGTTCACACCCAACGATCGTGCTACCTATTCTAGTGAGCGACGGGCCTTCTCTGCAGCTGCACCTTGCAACTCCTTGTGAATCTCGTTGTCCCAGACACGTGCCTCAGCTCCCTTTACAAGTCGTGAATCTTGCAACCCAAAGCTTCCGCCTGCAGTTGCTCGATCGCCAACGGCGACGCGATCGTCGTTCCGCCGTCAACGACACCCGACCGCTCGACTCAACCACACCAGCGACTTCGAGCTCATCGCCATCTCACTCTCGACAACGCTGCTGGTGTTGAGTCACAACGAACGCGCCTCGGTGCTCTTCGCAGTAAATCGCTTTGTGCCCCTGCAGGTTAAGAGGATAACTCCAAACGGCGGTCAAAGGAGCTTTAGTGGAGGTTGTATTAAAATATAATAATCGGAGGCAGTCCGAGGAAGGGACGTTCAGCGAATAAGAAAGCACACCATCCGAAAAGAAAGTCCAGCGAGATCAATTAACACGACGAGCCTCGGTCCCCAAATCAGGTCACCATCCAGTTGTTTGTTCCTTATTTGCAGGTTTCCGGTGATCCCGGCGCTCGCAACCCTTGCTCGCCAATTTTGCTTCAATTTCTTGCAGGTTTTTTCAGTCATGTCCGAGGTCTCGCCATCAAGCCTGCAACTTTTGCGACCCACAGCGACGTCCCCAAGGCCAAGCCATCACCTATGATCCATGAAGCCACCGAGCCGAGCCTCACCGCAACCGTATCGGTCCGTGATGCGCCCGGCCGAGTGTCATTAACCGTCCAAGCCGCGCCTCTCACTGCCTTGAAGTCCACGGTCAAAAAGCTGAGGAGTCGCAAAGCTTGTTATTGGTCAAAGCAAGGAGACCAAATAAAATTTTCTTTGGGATCGTAAGGCGGGTTTTCCTTCAAGAAGTTGCGGCTGTTCCTTGCGCCACCGCACCACATTAACGTCGCATTTCTCTGTGGAGGCTCGACCAATGTCTACTTATTACCACGAAGCGGTTAATCGAGTCATCCATTAGCAAGTCTTGGTATATCTCTAGCCCGCCATGAGCCACGCCTAGTGGACTTTTATTGATTTTCCCACAGGTTCTCGGGCGATTTCCGCCGGTAACCTCAGCACTCGGCCTCGCTTTGCATGATCCCGCCGCTGCCACGCTGGTCAATCCCACCACGAGCTAGTCGAAACCGAGAGTCCCCACCACCTCTTCACCGTGTCGAGTCTGTCCAATTTCGATAAGCAAGTGTTTGAACAAGGTAATAATTTTATCTTAGTCAAGATTCATATATTTCGTTGCCCTGCTCGAATTATTGCATTCTTGATTGAACTCTTGAATGATATCCACATAATATCGATTAGCCTTTTAAATTGGGAAATCTTCCTAATTTCGCAACGTACACATGATTGACGGTCTGATTTCACGCTCGAAATACGACCCGCAATCGTACGGAAAAATCGCCAATCCGATCTCACGCTTGAGATACGATTTGTGATTTTATTTAAAAATTGACCAATCCGATCTCATGCGCGAGATACGATTCGTCAATTTATTTCCCAAAATTAAATGGACATGGATGATATCTTGCTTGATTTGGTGCCGTGTTGTTCTTGATGCCTTTATTTGATTGCTCCCGTAAAAGAAAAACCCAAAAAATATATATTTGAGTTAGACTAGGATCAGGTTTGTTTTAGAATATTTATTGTTATCTTGCATATTTAGAATATAGATTTTATTTTGAAAAAATATAAAATGAAAAAATGCATTCATTTAGGTTGTTAGTTTTTTTATTTAAATTGCATGTTTAATTATGTGTCAATTTTAATTTCGAATTTCATAAAAGAAAAAGAAAAAATTAGAATTAGGGCATTCTTTGCACATCATTGCATATTAGGATAGATTGCATGCTTATTAAGAAATAAAAAATCATGTGCACATCATATAGAATTAGGTTCATGAAATGCACGTCATTTAGTGATTATTGTTAGGTTCATTTAATTAAAAATTGTCCGTCATTAGACTAGGTCATTTAATAAATGTCACGTGACATATAGCTCGCATATTATTGCATGTTGCATGTCATTTTAGTTGAAATAATTTTGTACGTCATTGCACGTCATCAGAATTAGGTCATTTTTGTTAATTTAGATTGCATATTTAATTATCACATGTTCATTGAGAAATCACAAAAATGTTTACTCATTCATATAGTTTAGGACATGTTGCCATGCCATATCATTTCCTATTAGATTAGAAGCATTGCATTGCATATGGATTATATTGTCGTTAAAAAGTGAAAACAAAAAATTGAGTGATGGCGTGTTAATTAGAAATCATATCTAGGACTGTTGATGTGAATTCTGATCTAACAATGCAGATGCTTTTGTTGCTATGAGGTAAGTCCTGCAATTTATTTACTGCTTTACTTGGGTGTTAAATTGATGATTTGCGCATCCGCATGATCGCCTCACATGTGAGGGAATTAGATTTAAAATCAATTTAAGCTGCCTGCAAAAGCATTTTTGAAAATAAAAGAATGGTACCGAAAGGGCATTAGAGAAATCTAGTGTAACCAAGTCCCGTACCTAGAGTCTCTGGTTCGTAGGAGTAAAGTAAAACTCCCGTTACTTTACTTGGGTTTCTAATCGACCCACAAAAAATAGATTAGTGGCGACTCCTAGATAAAATCAACTTGCATGTTTTAAGAATTTGAACCTAAGTCGTGAATTGGTATGGGCTTGGGAGAGCCCGAGCTAAGTCTAGACTTAGTAATCCATTAGCCAAACCTTAGGTGGTTCACCCCGAAAAAATTGGTCGCGACAGCTTGGCGACTCCGCTGGGGACTTGAGTTGAAACTCTTAGTGGACTTAGGCCAATTTTCTTTTCTGAAAAATGTTTTTGTTTGGCAGCGAGGATCCCAAGTACGTCCCTAACCTTTAAGGTGTTAAATGTTTTTGCAGGATGGGAGGTATAAGGGGAGTAGTGATTGCTAACCCTTGTCTTGTAGGTTGGAGTTGAGGATGAATGTTTTAAATTCGAAGTTATTGATGTGTTGCTTGATTTAAACTGTCGTGCATGCCCTGCATCTTGCACTACACTTTTGCACACACAACCTGCCGCCGGACCTGGGCCGCATAGGATTATTTAGGATTGTATTGAGATGGATACCACTCTGACCGCATGCTCGCGGTACGAGTCGCCCATCTCAATTCCGAAGTTTCTTTCATGGTGTCAAGAGTACCCACCTCGGTCCGCATGCCTGCGACCCGGGTCGGCTCTTTGACCAAGCCGGAGTCATGAGGACCCGACATAGTCCACAAGCCTGTGGCTAGTCTGATCATCCTTGTGGCTCCACCTTGATAAGCCTTATAGACTAGAAATCGAACCACTTACCATGCGCATGTCTATGTGATTGCCATCGATTTGTCTTGGTGAAGTAAGTCATCTATCCCTATACTAATGCAATTTACTTACTTTGTCATACTCTTGGTCCGTCCATGACAATCTAGGTCAATCATTGATTTAATTCATTTGTCAATTAGAAATGAAATGAGGAAATTGACATGCAATGAATCATTTGAAAAATAACAAAATAATTTGGAGAATTTGTTTTCAATTCATGTTTAGGAAATTTGGTCTTGTTAGGGTGTCTATCTTCATTTTCCTAGTCCATTTTTAGGAAATTCCCTTCTTGTACAAACTTTTCATGAATAAAAAAAAATGGAAAAATCAATTAGATCATTGTCATGGATTGACTTTCTATTTACCCTCATGCTGACATGTTCCCGTTCATTTGAATTAGGTGATTATGGAGCAATCCCGCTCACCCATCCGTTCACAATCGAGAGCTAAAATGATGGATCAAAAAGAGCTTATCTCATCAAGCAAAAGTGCTGCGATCTATCTTCAATGAGAAATTGCGACTCCAAGAAGAGAGCCAAGAAGACTTTTTGAATCATCTCATTTTCCTGAAGTAGTCAAATTTGATGCCATCATGAAGAGGGTAGCAACATATCTAGATGGAAGAATATCTCACCTGAAGGGTTCGCATCACAAGATCAAGGAGGGTGAAGAATTCAAGTACACATGATTCAGGGTCCTAAGTGTTCGATTTCCTCATTTAATTAGGGGCATGCACCTTCCCCTGCATGGGAATTCTCATCGCTTTTTAGGGGTTGATTTCAATTTCTTCTGTGCTTGAACATCACATTCCAATAAATGTAATTCAATTGATGATAATCAATAAAATTACAAGTTTTGTTTTGAGGACATGATGGGGTACACCAAACCAGTCCGGTGACGATATCCAACAATGAAAATAAAATATCATCCATGAAGAAATTCTGAGGACTGGGCTTCTTCATGCTTCCTCATCCAAAATATTCCTAAAAAAAAAATCATTTTTGAAGTCATTTCCAAAAGCATGCATTAGGTTACCCTTGTTTGTTTTTCTAACTCATTTATCTCATGTCTCATAGCATAACAGAAAGGCGTGGGGGCAAGGGATCATTTCCTAGCTGATCTTGATAACATCTCCCAAGAGTGAAAAAGACATTAAGCACTACTTATCCTCTTACTTGTCCCGAGCGATTTCCTTGCACATCAATAAGAAACCAATGGCAAGTCAAAAGAAGATCATCTAGATTCCAAAGTGTGACGTGTGGCACATCTCATTACAATTTGTGTGAGATGTCATTCTTGAAAGCCAAATGAAGTTTCTCATTTCCATGAGAGAATGATGGAAGAAGTCAAAGAGGATCATCCATTTTGGATAAAATGGATACATTGCATTCATGAATATAATTAATTTTGGAATTGACACTCTGTTCTTTTCCTTGCGAGATGACGAATTGGAGCACTACAGATTCTAGTAGTGATATGACTGTGATAAAATCTCAATCCAAGCCAAAATGGATGTGTAATTTGAATTTACTTTGATGTTACATAGTATCCTATTCATGCACGTTCTTTTGTGCGGGGCAAAAGCGGATTTTCACTTTTGATTGAGAGAGACAATCCAAGGACATCAATTGCTGAGATAATCCATTTGTGGAGTAATTCCCTGATTGAATGCTTAAAACCATGTTTTGAGTGCAATAAATGATTTGTTTTGAAGTCACAAAAGCTTTTCATGCTTAAAGTTGCTGGACTCTTTTGAAAAGAGAATTTTCATAGCGATTTAGCTCACCAATTTCATGTGGAGATTTGTCAAGATAGACAACTCAATGGAGTGACATCAATATTTAAGAATGCTAAATGAGACGTATCAGGATGATGAAAGGCAAGCCCTATCCTATACACAGTCCCCTACTTATACACTTGTGAGATGAGTATAGGAAGTTCCATATCTGTAAGGTAAAGAGTTCTCTCGCAAAAGGTACGATGATCGAAATGATGAGAGGCAATTCATTTCTCTATCCCAAACACTACATATGATCCATTGCTTAACCCATTTGAGCCTTATACACTTGTGGAGATTCTTTTCAAATTTATCCTGTCAAGAACCACCCCACATCGGGGCAAGTTGGAGGTAAGACAGCATCATGAGATGAGGAAAATGAAAAGAAATTTTCTTGTTCTCACTTGCATCAATCTTCTAGTCATGCTATTATGTTGAATTCATGTGGTAATTTAAGTGCCTTAGGATGATGAAGAGCATTTCTTTCTCTATCCTACATACTTATATCCTTTGCATAGCCCACTTGAGCCTGCAATTTCATTTCTTTAAACCCAATTGGTGATCATCCCCCCACACCGGGGCAAGGCAAAAGGTAGATGAAGACCCTTGAAAGTTCGAATGTCATTTGAAGTGTAATTGCTTGACGCATGCATAGAAATCAAAATAGAACTAAGGGGCATGAAAAAGCAAAGTGTGCCTGGTAAAAGCAAGGCCAATGCCCATGGAAAAGAAGTGAAAAAAAATGAATGAGAACTAGGGGCATGAAAAAGCGGTGTGCCTGGTAAAAGCAAGGCCAATGCCCATAGATGAAAATGAAAAAAGAAAAAAGAAAAAGAAAGAGTCAAGATAGATGACTGTCAATTGCAAGAATTGAATCACAATGGAGCACTACTCAAAGAACTCAAATGTTGAGTTTTTACAATCAATGGGGCACTTTATGAAGACAATCCCCGTGGTGAAAAAGAAAACTGGTGGCAATGCCAAGATGATCACCAACTCTCACCCTTTACACACATTTTGAGCCTAATGATCTTTTCATTTCTCAACCCATGAACCCAGCCTACGTTACGTCCTTTACAAAGTCTCTTCAGATTAGGGCACTTGAATTAACGTATGGATTCACATGTCATAAGCATCGCTCGAAGAAGTGCGAGCAAGACTATTTCTTTCTCATTTTGCAGGGTTCTTGACTTGTAAACCCGGAGATGATTGCGAAGCTGTTCTTTCAATTGCCTTGACTCAAAGAGTCCACTTTGTTAAGCCATTAACCAAGCCCACATTACGGTCCCTGTTAAAGACCTCTAAGATTGGTAAGGTCGTACCGCTTGCGAGAATACTTGAACCCTTGTTGGTATGATGATAGTGAGATGGAGTGATTCTCATAAAATAGCCTTCTAAATGAGAGTGAGTGAAAGTCCTTTCTAACTGAAAGTCTCTCATTTAGTATTCTTGAAAAATCCATGTCGTTATCTTGAACGACAATTCCCTCCAAATGAAATTTGGGTGATGCAAATATGGTAAAGTTATTATGCATAAATCCCGATTGAATTAATAAAAACTTCAGTGGATTTTGAAGTGTGCATTCCAGCATAGCCTTAATTGCTTATTTCTTTGGTAAATGCATTTTTGCTCTAATCATGTCGACGATGGTAATGCTTTTTCAAAGACCCAAGAGCTCATGACATTTAAGTTCCTTTCAGAATACCTCATGATATTAGGAGATGAGAAGCCTTCACGAACATTCAAGGTGCATCCTTGATGTTCCCAAAATTTATTTCTATTAGGAGGTGAGAGGCCTCTACAGGATATCTAAATTCCAGAAGATATATCCCCAAGAATCAGAGATATCACCAGGTAAGTATATCCCTATCCATACCTTAAATATTTGTCGTTGCACAGGTATTCCCCTTTTGAATACATGGACGCTTAATTGAGTTGTCTTCAAAGATTTTTCTCCAAATTCAGTCTGATTAAGGCGACCGAAGAACGGTTCGGGTCCTGGTCAGAATGATCTGTGCAACGCTGGGCGACCGAAGAATGGTTCGGGTCCTAGCCAAGCAAAATCTCCGTTTAGGCGACCGTAGAATGGTACGGGTCATAAACAACATTTATTGCTCTAATAGGCGACCGTAGAATGGTACGGGTCCTGGAAAAGCAATTTCCCCATTCAGGCGACTGTAGAATAGTACGGGTCCTGAAAAATCAATTTTCCGTCAAGGCGACCGTAGAATGGTACGGGTCCTCGACAACACCTATTCCTTATTCAGGCGACCGTAGAATGATACGGGTCCTGGAAAGTGAATCCTTGTTTAGGCGATCGTAGAATGGTACGAGTCCTAGACAACACCTATCTCCTCATTCAGGCGACCGTAAAATGGTATGGGTCCTGAAAAATGAATCCTCGTTTAGGCGACTGTAGAATGGTACGGGTCCTAGACACAACCAAACACTGCTATACTGGGCGACCGTAGAATGGTACGGGTCCTAGGAAAGCAGTCTCTTTGTAAAGTCATGTTACATTCAAGGCGACCGTAGAATGGTACGGGTCCTATACATGTAACACCAACTATCTCGAATTACTCTATTCTCCTTGAAGGTAAGTTATTCCGGTAGGTTCATTTATCATTTGTGTTTCCATGCATCATATAAATTGCATTTTAAAATGGCATTCATTTTCCAAAAAATAATAATCATTCATTGCATTTGTATAGTCAAAATTTAGGTCTCAATTTGTCTTTGAAGGCAACCTCTTCGAGCTCACCTTCAAAGAGGGGCAGCTGTTGACACCTAAATTTTGGCGACCCGTTTAGTTATTTATCGCATTAAAAATCAGGGGTTAATTTTATCATTGAAAAAAATAGTTAATTGCATAGCATATAGTTTTAGGTGCATTTATTTTTTAATTTACATTTTTTGCATTTAGCATTGGACCGACGGCGAGCATATTCAAATAAGATTTTTCACATATTCAAGTAATATACACCGATGTGTATATTCTTGGGTAGAAAAGAAATTTTTGGATGGAATATTTGAAAAATACAAAATGGAATATTGCGCAGGGTGCAAGGATATATTTATGGGATTATGAACAAGCAAAATTGGAAGTGAAATATTTCACCAAAATTTAATTCCATCTCCTATATAATGTGTTGTGCGCGTACGACAAAAGGGGGCTACGAATTGAACACACAGCTATTACGCGAGAGAGAGTCTTCACATTCGGAGATCAAAAAGTCCAACCTCTTTTGCGACAATTTCCAGTTCACACCCAACGATCGTGCTACCTATTCTAGTGAGCGACGGGCCTTCTCTGCAGCTGCACCTTGCAACTCCTTGTGAATCTCGTTGTCCCGGACACGTGCCTCGCTCCCTTTACAAGTCGTGAATCTTGCAACCCAAAGCTTCCGCTGCAGTTGCTCGATCGCCAACGGCGACGCGATCGTCGTTCCGCCGTCAACGACACCCGACCGCTCGACTCAACCACACCAGCGACTTCGAGCTCATCGCCATCTCACTCTCGACAACGCTGCTGGTGTTGAGTCACAACGAACGCGCCTCGGTGCTCTTCGCAGTAAATCGCTTTGTGCCCCCGCAGTTAAGAGGATAACTCCAAACGGCGGTCAAAGGAGCTTTAGTGGAGGTTGTATTAAAATATAATAATCGGAGGCAGTCCGAGGAAGGGACGTTCAGCGAATAAGAAAGCACACCATCCGAAAAGAAAGTCCAGCGAGATCAATTAACACGACGAGCCTCAGTCCCAAATCAGGTCACCATCCAGTTGTTTGTTCCTTATTTGCGGGTTTCCGGTGATCCCGGCGCTCGCAACCCTTGCTCGCCAATTTTGCTTCAATTTCTTGCAGGTTTTTTCAGTCATGTCCGAGGTCTCGCCATCAAGCCTGCAACTTTTGCGACCCACAGCGACGTCCCCAAGGCCAAGCCATCACCTATGATCCATGAAGCCACCGAGCCGAGCCTCACCGCAACCGTATCGGTCCGTGATGCGCCTGGCCGAGTGTCATTAACCGTCCAAGCCGCGCCTCTCACCGCCTTGAAGTCCACGGTCAAAAAGCTGAGGAGTCGCAAAGCTTGTTATTGGTCAAAGCAAGGAGACCAAATAAAATTTTCTTTGGGATCGTAAGGCGGGTTTTCCTTCAAGAAGTTGCGGCTGTTCCTTGCGCCACCGCACCACATTAACGTCAGCATTTCTCTGTGGAGGCTCCGACCAATGTCTACTTATTACCACGAAGCAGTTAATCGAGTCATCCATTAGCAAGTCTTGGTATATCTCTAGCCCGCCATGAGCCACGCCTAGTGGACTTTTATTGATTTTCCCACAGGTTCTCAGGCGATTTCCGCCGGTAACCTCAGCACTCGGCCTCGCTTTGCATGATC
Source organism: Eucalyptus guilfoylei (assembly GCA_016097605.1). NCBI lineage: Eukaryota > Viridiplantae > Streptophyta > Magnoliopsida > Myrtales > Myrtaceae > Eucalyptus > Eucalyptus guilfoylei. Next base: position 10,883,656 of record CM027863.1, read on the forward strand.
CCAGCCGCTGCCACGCTGGTCAATCCCACCACGAGCTAGTCGAAACCGAGAGTCCCCACCACCTCTTCACCGTGTCGAGTCTGTCCAATTTCGATAAGCAAGTGTTTGAACAAGGTAATAATTTTATCTTAGTCAAGATTCATATATTTCGTTGCCCTGCTCGAATTATTGCATTCTTGATTGAACTCTTGAATGATATCCACATAATATCGATTAGCCTTTTAAATTGGGAAATCTTCCTAATTTCGCAACGTACACATGATTGACGGTCTGATTTCACGCTCGAAATACGACCCGCAATCGTACGGAAAAATCGCCAATCCGATCTCACGCTTGAGATACGATTTGTGATTTTATTTAAAAATTGACCAATCCGATCTCATGCGCGAGATACGATTCGTCAATTTATTTCCCAAAATTAAATGGACATGGATGATATCTTGCTTGATTTGGTGCCGTGTTGTTCTTGATGCCTTTATTTGATTGCTCCCGTAAAAGAAAAACCCAAAAAAATATATATTTGAGTTAGACTAGGATCAGGTTTGTTTTAGAATATTTATTGTTATCTTGCATATTTAGAATATAGATTTTATTTTGAAAAAATATAAAATGAAAAAATGCATTCATTTAGGTTGTTAGTTTTTTTATTTAAATTGCATGTTTAATTATGTGTCAATTTTAATTTCGAATTTCATAAAAGAAAAAGAAAAAATTAGAATTAGGGCATTCTTTGCACATCATTGCATATTAGGATAGATTGCATGCTTATTAAGAAATAAAAAATCATGTGCACATCATATAGAATTAGGTTCATGAAATGCACGTCATTTAGTGATTATTGTTAGGTTCATTTAATTAAAAATTGTCCGTCATTAGACTAGGTCATTTAATAAATGTCACGTGACATATAGCTCGCATATTATTGCATGTTGCATGTCATTTTAGTTGAAATAATTTTGTACGTCATTGCACGTCATCAGAATTAGGTCATTTTTGTTAATTTAGATTGCATATTTAATTATCACATGTTCATTGAGAAATCACAAAAATGTTTACTCATTCATATAGTTTAGGACATGTTGCCATGCCATATCATTTCCTATTAGATTAGAAGCATTGCATTGCATATGGATTATATTGTCGTTAAAAAGTGAAAACAAAAAATTGAGTGATGGCGTGTTAATTAGAAATCATATCTAGGACTGTTGATGTGAATTCTGATCTAACAATGCAGATGCTTTTGTTGCTATGAGGTAAGTCCTGCAATTTATTTACTGCTTTACTTGGGTGTTAAATTGATGATTTGCGCATCCGCATGATCGCCTCACATGTGAGGGAATTAGATTTAAAATCAATTTAAGCTGCCTGCAAAAGCATTTTTGAAAATAAAAGAATGGTACCGAAAGGGCATTAGAGAAATCTAGTGTAACCAAGTCCCAGTACCTAGAGTCTCTGGTTCGTAGGAGTAAAGTAAAACTCCCGTTACTTTACTTGGGTTTCTAATCGACCCACAAAAAATAGATTAGTGGCGACTCCTAGATAAAATCAACTTGCATGTTTTAAGAATTTGAACCTAAGTCGTGAATTGGTATGGGCTTGGGAGAGCCCGAGCTAAGTCTAGACTTAGTAATCCATTAGCCAAACCTTAGGTGGTTCACCCCGAAAAAATTGGTCGCGACACAAGGCCAGCTTTTCACTGTAAGGCTACAACTGTGAAATATATTGACTGTCAGATCGGACGTTCCTGGATTAGCTAATACTGAAATCAAGCATATTGGGTAAAGATTTGCTTGCACACGTTTAAACGTTAGAAGAAATTGTGGAAACAATATCAAACCTATCCTAAAGCTTAAAATAAGAGGTGTAAAAGTGACTTTTTATTAGAGTTATTTTGTGTATTTAATGTTGCTTCCGTCGAAGCAGAAGTATATGACAGCGGGGGAGTATATAAAGCATTTCTTGGAGAATATGTCAAGATATCGAAAATGTCTTTATGGTCTTCTATGATAATTTTAAAATGGAAGTTTCAGTTAGGTTTTTAGATCCATGAAAGTAGACCAGAGACCAAAACAATATAGATTTTAAAGTGTTTTAGTCAGTCCACACCATCTTGCAGATACTTGATACATTTCGTCCGTAGATAGATATTTATATATAATTAAGCTTCTATCCCAAGTATCAGTGTAACACAAGACAGTGCTTCTTTAGAGGGGATCAATACATCTGGAAATGGGCTGTTAGAGATGCGTGCACTGCGTTTATTTAAACCCAAGAGCTATGCGACAATGCATGTGATAAGAATTGAAAGGAACGGCTACTTTAACCTAGAAGCATTTAATTGGACAAAGCCACTGATTACAGATAGTTTACTCTAGTTGTTTATTAATAACAAGAATCAATGATCTAATCAGACATCTGGAAGGATATAATTCTTTGAAAGACGCTGTCTATTTTTGGCAACATTAGAAATTAACAAAGGCAACTTGCAGAGAAACAACTCATGTAAGAGAATAAGGCTTTTGAAATTAGAAATGCGCAGAGAGAAACCATCATATTTTTTATCGTCCACTTGTCATTAATCCAACAGAAAAATTGTGACCACGTACAGATCGTGATACAACCTTTAATTTTGGCACACGCTAGGCTACATATAAAAACTCTACCAAGGGAATAATATATCCGGGATCATGATGTGGACCTATCAGGAACCGTAGTTGCTCAAGGATCAAGGTGAATTTGCATGCACCTACACCCAGTCAATGAAATAAAACAACCCCATGCAAACTGGCTATTCGAAATTATCTGATTCGGGATGAAAGCAAATTTTCGTGGAGATATATATGCCTTGAAGTTCTTGTAATTTGTTATTCTAATTTGCGTGATTAACTGGAATTTTCTAATGGGTTTTTGTGATGTGTCGTCCCTTTTTAACTTTACGAGTGATCTCACGCAAGCATGCACCGCATGCATACCTATATAAGCCCATCCATATATGCATGTAAGGTAGGATGCAAATTGCGCAATCCCAAGATCTCCATAACCAAAACAAGAACATGAATAATTGAGTAGAAAGATTAACACACCTATTTTTGGGATCCATCGTTCTTGAAGCGGAAGTGGAAAACTGATGTTCCACACGTAAGTCATTCTCCTCTATTGCCCTCCGTATCACTGGCTCAATGAGGCGGCCCCATCACGCTTTAGCATTAGGTAAACGCTCCTTATGTGAGGATACATGTGAGAATTAGGGTTAGAGGAGAAACTTGAGCACTATTTATAGAGTTTCCAACTAAGCCCCCTCATTACGGGCCAAGCTCAACTCAGCCTACACTAACCAGCCCCATATTAGGCTAATTAAGAAACCTTCTATCTCACATTAGACCAACCCCGTTTTACAATAACCGTAAAAATTACAATATCAATTAATGTGGTCCACATTAGGAAAACTCTTACATTCTCTCACTTGGACTATATTAATTGAAATTGTACTGTATGTGCGCACATTAGTCCAAAGATAATTCTTAATAATCAATCATATCCCGTAAAGTCTCAAACACTGAATCATGACGGTAACTGCATGTATACACACAGAGCCTTCCATGGTCATGAATGTTCTCAACTTTATTGATATGGATTCAATATGGTAGTGTGGCAAATAGATAACAACTCTCATAGAGAGATCACATTTGTCAGTCACCATTCTCTTACATTAAACGTCACAAAAACTTGTACCACTAAAGAATGTTTTTATAGTTCCAATGAACCCACATATGCCTTGTCCTTACGGTTAACCTTTCTTTATGTATAACAAGACATATGCACAAGGCTAATAACCGGATGCCCCTAGCCTTCACTCAAGGTTTATACAAGTACCTTGAGACTTTATCAATATGTATTTTATATAATAACAACACATTCAAAAATATTTTATTGAATGCAAAAGTTGATACATATCAAACCGTTACTAAATGTAATGAACACATATGTAAACTTTATAAGAGTAAAGCCAAAATAACTCCCACTAAACAACAGTATTCCAAGATACTCCTTGGCACATGCTAATGACATGTCGCTCAAATACACACGGGCGTAAGGCTTTAGTTAATGGATCTGCAACCATATCATCTGTGAAAATATGTTATATTATAACATCACTTTTCTGTACCGTTTCTTTATGGTCAAAAATATTTGACAGCCATATATTTAGACCCATTGAGACCTCTGTTATTAATAATATTACAAATTTATTATCTCAATACAACTGTATGAGTCTATACATAAAGTTAAAAACGGTCAACTCCTTAATGAGGTTCCGGAGCCTAATAGCTCAAGTAACAGTCTAAAAGAATGTTACAAACTCTGCTTTCATAATAGAAGATGACATAGAACTTTATTTACTGCACTTCCTGCTAACATATACTTTTAAGTGCACTGACACAAGGTACACCATTTAACTAGATTTTCTCAATATATAAATAAGAACAATGTAATGGATTTGGTCCATCACCTTAATCACATGAGCAATTCCTAGCTTGCATTGATGTATATTGAATATTTCCAAAATACGATCAGCAAATGTCCTCTGAGATAAATCTAATAAAATATGACGAGAACAATCCTTATGGATCTTAGTGCAAAGAACAAGAGATGCCTCAAGGTCACTACTTGTAAGCGAAATATCATGTACAAAGAGTATGGGAAAAATAAATTTCCTCCCACTAACCCCGCATTATATATATATATATATATTGAATTACTTTATTCCCAACTGAACGAAATAATAACACTATGAAACTTTAATAATATTATCTGGAAACATGCTTAAAATCATGAATAAGATGTTTTAATCTACACATAAGTTTACTTGAATTTGCTGCAAAATCCTCCGGTTGCACTATATAGATTTTGTATCTATTTGGCGTAACTCTATAACAAGAAGAGCTATTAATGGCACGTTCACTCTGAAAGAATCTTTGAAAATACTATAAAGAAATAATTATTTCTTCACTATAAACTATCCACCCCTCTTTCAGAGTGAAAACTTTAACTATTAGTTTAGCTATAAACTCCACAATCTTTCTTTGAAATCCTTTTAATTTTGTACGCCTATTTGCAACTAATGAACTTGTGATTTTTAGGCAAGTCAGTAAGTTTCCCAACACTATGATGTTTCATAGATTGCATATTGACTTTTATGGCATCTAATCACATACTTGATGAGGATAAGGAACAACATTTATATATAAGTTGCTAAATCAACCATGCAGTGGATATTGTAGTCATGCTCTCACAGATAGACTATATAGTCTAATGGTATAACTGATCGTCTTTCCCTAACAAATATCCTGAATAAAGCTACAACCACTTGAGAGGTTTGAAAAAAATTCATCATAAACTATATCAAGAATAGTACCTTAAACCTCAACAAGTTTAGTCTATGGTACAGAAGATTCCATAATTGTCTGTACCATAATTATCTATATAGACAAAGACAAAGACACAGTGATTTTCCATTGTACTATTATCCTTAATAGTCTGAGAGCAACTATCCTCTACAACCATGTCGAACCGTAGAAACTTTGTTGTATATGATTTCATAATTCTTGTACCTTCGTTAGGGTCAAATCAATATGCCTTTAAACAATCTAGGTAAGATACAAAATAATTCCAAGTAGATCTAAATTCCAATGCACCTAATATTGGATTAGGTAACCTCACTTCTATATGACACCTCTAAATTTAATATGATTCAAGTAATTTACGTCTAGTCCATAACTCAAAAGAAGTTTATGAAACAACTTTGATAAGAAACATGTTTTGTATGTGAAAAGATTGTTTTTCATAATATCAGCCCATAGAAGACCGAATAAATTAGTCTTTCTAATCATACTTATCACTATGTTCATTATGATGCATTATGCCTTTCGGTCAAATCTTTTTGTCAGGATTTGCGGACATAGTAAATTAAGTTACCACCCTAGAATTTATCAAGTATTTGACAAATGACCCTTTAAGCAATTCAGCATTGTCGTATTTGCCAAAATACTCACCGCCACTATTAGGCTTGACAACCTTTAAGACTAATTCTAATCGATTTATTCTTTACCTCGGTCATTTTTACTTCCACAATAATCAATAGAAGTCTTTAAATAACCGTTAAGAGTAGACAGAATATCAACATTATCAACTTTTCTACTCTTTCTTTAGACATGTGTGAGATTATTCCTTAAATAGAAAAATTTTGGAAACAACCTCTTCAACCATAGACGAGATGTATATGCCGTTAGGACTTAAACACAATCTTTGCAAATGTGTCTTAATTTCGATATTAGACAAGACATAATTCAAGCCACTGAGGCTTCCATCATCTTTTAACAGTGCAGTCAGTTAGTAAACTACTTTTCAAGTGCTCCTAAATGGAACGCTTCATGGACAGTAAACAAATTCTATTTCTCTCTTCCCAAGTAACAAATCATATGTCCACAACTTAAAATTTGAAGCAGTAAAAACCTCAATAACGGTGGAGTTATTAATAACAGAAAATGCGACTGAAAAACAAGTAATGTATATAATTAGCATCATGTGAGTACTGTGTAACTTGACATACAAGTACACATCTAGAGAGTTACACGCAAAATCATATAATCACCTTTGGGCAGAATACATGACATGCAGATGTACACTCTCCATATGATAGCAGTTATGGGAATATATTCTAATCTTTGTGAATTCATTACCTTTGGGCATATGAACCACTAGGATCAGTCACTCATCAACCACACCATCATGTATCCCTCCATGAACTAATACACAATCACCTCCTTTAGGAGTATGACCACACATTAGACCAGGAGACATTCCAATCATTATACGAGACCGATATTTCTCAAACCCAATCAAGCGTGTCACTTTGGCGGTCACAACTCAATTGAATCCTTGAAACTCTCTCATACCAAGGATATAAACTTTACATCTCACATAAATCATATACATGTGATTTTTAACTTTAGTGATAGGGGCAGTAAATCACTAAAATCACATGTCATGCTAATTACACTGCCTTATTCATTAATTAAAAACAATCATCTGTATATATATAAAAAACCTAAAAGATAGATTCCAATGCAATCACAGCAACACAAGAAACTTTTCATAATAGAGAATGAAGCATCTCTTATGCACCCCAATTACAGATTACCATAACAACATAAAAAGAATGCTGATCTAGAGGATCTATCACAAGTTCACATCAAAAGCAATACAGGGTACCATAGATCGACAAGCTTGACAACTGATCCACTATAGCTCATGAGTTTCCTAAGGCAGAACATGACTCCAAGGCCAACAGCTGATTTTTTTAGCCAATTTTAAGTAACAAATATCATTACATCAACTAATGACCTATTAATTGAGTTAAACCACATAATCAAGTATCAAACTACAATAGTAGATACTATTGCTCTGCGTAAATATTGTCATACTCCTTAACCATAAAAAATATTCAACTTAATGGACATTAACGAGTGACCAGATGAGTTTAGGTATAATATGCAATAACTTAACTGACATGCATTACCTACTTTCAGCAGATGTGTTAATCAGTACAATCAGTTTGGTCACGTATTCTTAAGACGTCCATAAAAAAAAAAAAAAACAATCGTGTAAAGGAGTATGCTTGAGTAACAAAAGTTCCATAATTTTTACTATTTCTCATCACCTCAATACATAGTTCAAATACTATCACATACTGGTTGTATCTCATTAAGCCAGCTTCAATTTATAATAAAGTTTGATTTTTTTTTATTAATGAATCACACATTTATAATGTTTATGTGATAACATACCTGTAACCCAATACTTGTATTTCCAAGCAATAAATCACAGAAAAATACAAGAAAAATACGCAAAAATACACTAAAAATACACGTATTTAGGCTTCCGTATGTATTTTTATATCCATAAAATCATCAAACGTGTAAAATAAATACACCACAAGATAGAGGATGACCATACGAACCTAACGCCGCCAGCCACGTGCAAATAGGACACTCCACTCGCCCGTGCACGCCACTTGAGTGTGCGGCGCGTGGAGCCCACGCGCGGGCATACTGACTGGTCAAAACTAGTCCAACCAGAAGCGGTCTGACCGGTTGACTGGTCCAGTCAATAGTTGACCAGGTCGGGTGGGTCAACGGGGTCGGGTCGGATCGGTCAATGGTCCCGAGTCGGGTCAATGGGTCGGTTCGGGCCCGATCGCTGACATCATCGTGACGTCAGCAAGGCGCGTGCGTCGCACGTGCGCGCCGCGCATCGCACGTGGGGGCACGTGCGTCGCACCTGCGCACTGCCCTTCGCACGTGGGGGCGCGTGACCGCAAGTGGGGCACGTCTTCGACGCCCCAGCAGTACGTGGGGGTGCGTGCAGCCTCCTCCGGCGACGCGCCACCCATGATCTTGCTCGTCTCAACGAGCCTAGTCCAAATTTGTGATTTATTTTTATTTTTATTATAAAATCACAAAAATCACAAATTAGGACAAAAATCTTATGCGTTCCAATTCTAGGGTTATGGTTGCTCTGATACCACATGTAGGATACAAATTGCGCAATCCCAAGATCTCCATAACCAGAACAAAAACATGAATAATTGAGTAGAAAGATTAATACACCTATTTTTGGAATCCATCGTTCTTGAAGCGGAAGCGGAAAACTGATGTTCCACACGCAAGTCCTTCTCCTCTATTGCCCTCCGTATCACTAGCTCAATGAGGCGGCCCTCTCACGCTTTAGTGTTAGGGAAACGCTCCTTATGTGAGGATACATGTGGGAATTAAGGTTAGAAGAGAGACTTGAGCACTATTTATAAAGTTTCCAACCAGGCCCCCTCATTACAGGCCAAGCTTAACTCGTCCACACTAGCCAGCCCCATATTAGACTAATTAAGAAACCTTCTATCTCACATTAGACCAACCCCGTTTTACAATAACCGTAAAACGATAAATTACAATATCAATTAATGTAGTTCACATTAGGAAAACTCTTACATGTAAATATTGTGAATGAAAGTAGTAACACAGATAGCTAGGTAATTATGTAACCCTCTAGTGGAAAAGACCAGTTCTTCACCATATGATTCATGTCAGACAAATGTTTATGGATTAAAGGTAAATGGACATTATGGTTTTGATAGAACCATCAATGCACACTTAACTTTCCTGGTTATAATGAAATTATCTTCATTTCCAAACCAGTTTCTAATAAAAAACAAAAGTTACAAGAGAGCAAACAATAGGTGAATCGTCACATAATTAAACCATATTAGTTCTCTTTAATCCTAAGGAACTTCGGTCGAGCCCAAATACGTAGCCTGATATGTCAATCATCACTATAAAATTCAGAGTTCCACTTGTTATTCTTACTGGGAAATTTACCAAAAAAGTCCTAAGCTTTTTGTAATTTTGCCAATTCAGTTCTAAATAATTTTTTTTCGTCAATTTAATCCTAAACCTTTTGCAATTGTCCTAATTCAATCCATCCGACCAAATTTGGCTTGACGGACGATCGGCACTAATTGGCCAATTTTTCTAATAATATTTTAGTTTTTCGAATTTTATTTATTTATTTATCTATCTTTTTTCCCCTTCCTTTTTTCTTCCTCAAACCGGTTGCCAAACCTCAACGACTAGCCAGAGGCAAAGGTTAGTGAGGCTCGACCTTGCTAGCCAATGGCGAGTCTCGCCTTTACTAGCCACTAACAAGGCGTCCGGCCTATGTCCAAGTTAGTGCCGGCTAGCCAAATTTGGCCAAATGAACTAAATTGGCACAATTACAAAAATTTTATGACTGAATTTGTAAAAAAAAAAAAAAAAAGTTTATGACTGAATTAGTAAAATTGTAAAAGGTTTGGGATTTTTTTAGTAATTTTCCTGACTCTTATTAGACAATATGAAGATGGATGGTTTTTGCAATGGACAATCCCTTCTTTGGGTGATGAGTAAGCTTAAATATATTATGCCTACATGTTCGGACTTCGAACTTTCTTTTGTTACTCGCGAATGCTGATTTTTAATAATAAAAAAAAACCAAAAAAATTTTGAACATAAGCAGAGAGTGATGATTCTCCTTGATCACGAACATATATTTGTGTAATTTTTTTTTAAAAAAAGTAGGCCCACTATTTTCCAGAATACATGTGAGGATGTGAGGTGAGTTATCCTTGAGAAAACTTCAATCCAGATTAGAATATAGCAGAAACATCTTAACTTGGAGAACAATAATAAGAGTGAATTTGGCTCTGTATCAAGCATAACTAGTGGATAGTTCCATAGGCATGTAAATCCTATTGTCCTATGATTGATGATTGTTGACACCTAAATTTTCGGCAACCCATTTAGTCATTTATTGCATAAAAATTAGGGATTAATTTTTAACCCCTAAGAAAAAATATTATAACTCAATTGCATAGCATATAATTTTTAGGTGCATTTATTTTTAATTTACATGTTTTGTATTTTTTTATTATTTATTTTATTTTTAGGACCGGTGGTGGATGGGTTCAAATTAGTATTTCTGAGCTCTAGTTCGGCAGGCTGGGCTAGGCCCACGAAAGGAGAAAATTAACCCAAGCCCATCGTTATTTTTAATTAATTATCTTGTGAAAAAATTAAGATTTGATACGATATTATGATGATTTTTGGAAATTAAGAAAATCGCATTGTAATCTTATCTTTATCAATGGATGACGAAATTAGGGGAGAATATTCATGAGATAAGCATTTTTGTGATCAAGAGGTTATAAGCAATATTCGTGAGATGAAAATATTAACAAAAAGATCACGTTTTGTTTCGCCTATAAAAGGGAGGTTTCTCTTCGTTCGCAAAAGGGAGGAAGAAAAAAACAGAAGTCAAAAGGCGAAGGAAAGAGAGAGAAAAAGGGGGCTTTTCTTGGTTTTTTCGAAGTCAAAATCCACACAAGGGGAAAAGAATGTTCGTGCTTTAGGGAGGCTTATTTTCGATAAAAAAAAAGAAGAGAAAAAGCAGAAGCAAAAAGTACAAGTCAGCAGAGGAGAGAAGCAAATTTACTGTGCTTCTTCTCCGTGGAATTCTCCTCACCGGCGCACCACCGTGCCCGCACCTTCGCCATCAGGTTCACCCAGCCGTTCCACCACACCCCTGTGCCGACGCCTCCGCCTGCCGCCTCCGACGATCGTGCCCACGCAGCCGCGCTCGCACTCCTGCGCCTCCCTCTCGCCGCGTCTGCACCATTGCCGGTCCCCGACTCCTCCGCATCTGACGACCCTGGCTCCATCGACGCCTTCCCTCACCGGTCACTGCTCGATCTGCAACAACAGTGACCCGACGACCCTGTAATTTCGTTTTCAGCCGAGATCCAACGACACCGGAGCCTTGCTGCTCCCGATCCGCGCAACCCGACTCCGGCGACCCACGAGTACCGTCCCCACGCCACCGAACCGCACGCCGCCTGAGTCCTCCGTCACCGCACCCGCTCGGAGCCCGACTTGCTGCCGACCCACGACGCCAAGATCAGGTCCGAGCTCCCACACGCCCGAGTGACGACCGCCCACGCTCACATCTCCGCCCGACGGCCTGCTCCTCTGCCCTCCGGCTGCGACGCCTCTACTCGCCAGTCTGCTCGCCGCTGATTCCCCTCGCCAGACCTTCGCCGGAGCTCCGACCGCGACGCCCTCCGACGATCGGAACCCGCTGCCCGGAGACCAGCCGCACGAGCAAGCCGTGTCTGGGAAGAAAAGTAGAAAGGAAAAAACAAAAAGAAAAAAAAAGAAAAAGAAATTAGGTAGTTTTATTTTCTTTTTCTATTTACTTTATTTTATTTATTTATCTTAAGTTTAGTTGTTATTGCGTGAATTTGAAGCGATCTTCATTTCATGAATTTTGTAGGCATTATTCATAGGGGTTTTCCCAAAATTATTGTAATTACTAATTTGATCCGTAAGATGTCGGATCATTTTTTTAATTACATTAATTTTTGGGTTTTGTTGATAGTATTTTAATTGTTGAATCAATGTGATTATTAATTTGATCCGTAAGATTTCGGATTAGATTTTTAATTATGTTGAACCCTTCGTTGTGATCTTTAGGGTTAAAATAATCGTTAATTTAATCCGTGAGATCACAGATTATTTTTTTGGTTATTTTAATTCTTTATTTGTTGAATTGTCTTGATTGGTTTAAATACAATGTTTATTTAATAATTGCTTGTTTTGGAAAACCACTAAAAAATCAAAAAAATATTTGAATTAGGATTCAATTTGTTTTAGAATATTTCCGGTTATCTTGCATATCTAGGATAGGGATTTTATTTCGAATTTAGAAAAATATGACAACAAAAGTGCATTCATTTAGGTTGTTAGTTTTTTTATTTATTTGAATTGCATGTTTAATTATGTGTTAGTTTTAATTTCGAATTTCATAAAGAAAAACATAAAAAATCATCGTGCATATTAGGTTAGAATTGCATGTTTCATTTTAAATTTAGATCATTTTTTTAGATAGATTGCATATTAGATTAAGATAATGTCTTAGTTTAAATTAGGATGTAATATGACTTAATCCTTAGTTTAAATTAGATAGAATCTTAATCTAGCTAGATCATTTTTTTAAATTTCGAATTTCATAAAAAATGAAAAAAATAAAATTTGTCTCATAAGTTAGACTCAATTTTTTAGGATAGATTGCATTTTTAAAATAAAAATATCAAATGCACGTCATTTAGTTTTTATTAGGTTCATTTAATTAGAACTTCCTTGTCGTTAGACTAGGTCATTTAACAAATGTCGCGTGACATATAGCTCGCATATGAAATTGATGATGCATGTCATTTTAGTTGAAATAATTTTGTATGTTATTGCATTGCATTGCACGTCATTAGAATTAGGTCATTTAGATTGCATTTAATTATTGCATTTCTTCATGTCATATATTTTAGGTCGTGTTGCCATGTCATATCAAATTATTAGCATGCATCGCATGATTCTCATTAAATAAAGTGAAAGCAAAAATTGAAGTGATTGCGTATTAATTAGAAATCATATCTAGGGTTGTTGATGTGGATTCTAATTTAGGATTGCATATGCTTTCGCTGCTTTGAGGTAAGTCCTGCATTATTTTATTCGCTTTCTTGGGTGTTAAATTGATTGTTTGTGTACTTGCATGATCACCTCACACGTTAGGAAAGTGAATTAAAATAAATCCAAGATGCCTGCAAAAACATTTTTTGAAAAATTAAAAAAAGAAATGGTACCGAAAGGGCACTAGGATAGTCTAGTGTAACCAAGTTCCCATACCCTTAGTCTCTAGTTCGTAGGAGTAAATAATTCTCCCATTATTTTACTTAGGTGTCTAATCGACCTACCATAAACTGATTAGTGGCGACTCCTAGATAGAATCCATTTGCATGTTAAAACTTTAAGTCGCGATTTGGTATGGGCTTGGGAGAGCCCGAGCTAAGCTTAAAGACTTAGTAGTCCATTAACCTAGTTTTAGATGGTGCACCCGAAAAATAGGTCGCGACAGATTCGCGACTTCGTTGGGGAAATGTGTTAAAACACTTAGTGGACTTAGGCCAATTTTTCTTTTAAAAAAAAATTTATTTTTGTTTGGCAGCGAGGATACCAGGTACGTCCTTAACATTCCTAATGTGTTAAATGTTTTTGCAGATAGGAGGTATAAGTGGAGTAGTCTTTGCTAACCCCTGTCTTGCAGGTTGGAGTTAGAAATGAATATTTGAATTAAAACCATAGAAGTGTTGTTTGTATTTAAAATGTTGTGCATGTTTTATTGTTTTTAGCACTACATTATTGCACACACAACCTGCGGTCGGACCTGGGCTGCAATAGGATTTCTAGAATGGTGTTGAGAAATGATACTTCCTCCAAAGCGAGACTGCTATGTAGAGATTGACCTTCTCTTCCCCGAAATTTCTTTCATGGTGTCAAATGAATTTGTCTATATCCGCGAGATTGCGTGATTATTGGGCATTCCATTCGACTGAGCCGGAGTTAGGGGGACCTGACACGTTAATACGAGACTGCAACGGTCAGATCATCCTCTTAGCTCCACCTTGTTAAGCCATCTAGACAGAAATCGAGCCTCACATTTCATGCGTGTGTCTATGTGATTGCCATTAATTTCCCTTGGTGAAGTAACTCTTCTATTCCTATACTATGCAATTTACTTACTTTGTCATGCTTTTGGTCCGCCCATGACAATCTAGGATAATCATTTGATCTAATTCCTTTCAGAATTGAAATGAGGAAATTGCCATGCAATGAATCATTTAGAAAATAAAAATTGGAAATTTGTTTTCAATTCATGTCTTGGCTCTTCCTAGTTCATGTTTAGCAAATTTCGTCCCTACTGGGTTATCCCATGTCTTTGTTTTCCTAGTCCATTTTTAGGAAATCCTCTTCATATGTGGACTTTTCTTGACTAAAAATAGATTGCTGTCATGGATTGGTTTTCTCATTACACCTCATACTTACATATTTTCATTTTCCAATTAGGTCATAACGGATCCTTCACGCTCGCCCATTATCACGCGATTAAGAGCAAGAATGGCCGACCAAAATGAACTGCGTGATCGTATGTCCGCTGTGGAGACTCAACTCTAACAAGTGCTTGCCTTCATACAGCTTGTAACGGATCAACTCCAATTCCTTCAAGCGAATCCAACAACTACACCCGCTCTTCCTGAAATAGTTATCCCGAAGCGAACAAACAAGGTTCAAACGATTGATGACGACATGCCCGCACTGAAAGATGACTCGGTCATCGTTGGAAAGGCCAAGCTTGACGGCGTTCCCAAGACAGATCAAGATGAGCATGTTGCGAGCCTAGAAGAGAAAGTGAGATAGCTGCAAGAATCACAAAGCTCACTCCCGTTCGACCTCTCAGTCTATGAGAAGGTAAAAATGCCGAGCAAGTTCAAGATGCCGGAGTTTGAGAAATATGACGGTACATCTTGCCCAAAATCTCATCTGCAGATGTACCACGTGCGCATGGCCCAGCACGTCAAAAATGAGCCCCTCATGATCCAATCGTTCCATGCGAGTTTGACTAGACCCGCACTAAATTGGTACATGATGAACAATGTGAACCTCCTCAACACCTGGAACGAAGTGGCTGACGCGTTCCTCAAACAGTACAAGTTCAACATGGACATCGCACCTTCCCGAGAGGACCTGGAGCGGATGGAAAAGAAAAGGAGCGAATCATTTAAAGAATATGCTGTAAGATGGAGAAACCTGGGGGCTCAAATCACTCCTGAGCCTACCAATAAGGAGCTGATGAAGTTGTTCGTGAAGACCCTCCCGTCTGAGTTTCGTAACCGGATGGCTAGCACGTACGTTGAGAACTTCAACCAACTTATCCCGGTGGGTGAACAGATCGAGATGGGGATAATAAAAGGGTGGTTTACTGAGCCATCTAATAAGAGATTTTCTACCAAGAAGGAGAGGGACCTTGAAGCTGAGATTAATATGGCCTACTCTCAGCTGAATCGTGATACATCCAATCGCGCTCCGGTAATTAAGATTTCTACTAAGCAATAAGGTGGAGGATATCAGTTCTCGGGTCAACGGCGTAATGTTAGGAGGCAGCTTACACCTCTTCCTAGACCCCTATCCAAAGTTTTGCCTGTTCTCCAAAGGGATTACTCTCTACTGAGCCGAAGCGACCAAATCTCGAGCGTTATCCTACATATAATCCCTCCGAGAAGTGTGACTATCACATGGGAGAGATTGGTCACTCCACTGATGATTGCTATGTTTTGAAGCATAAGGTCCAAGACCTTTTGGATACAAAGGCGTTCTCTTTCAGCAGTAATCAGAAAAATCCTCTGCCCAACCATGATGAAGGCGCAAATGCTGTCACTAAGTGAAGAAGTTCTTATCTCCTAGGATTTCAAGTTTTGTTTAGGATTCTCTCCTTTTTGAAATTTCAATTATCGCTTTCGCTTTTAGGGTTTGGCTTGTTTGCATTTTCCATTCTAATAATGTAATTCATTTGATTCTATTCAATGAAATTACAATTTTATTTTCAATTTTGAGGACATGATGAAGTATACCAAACTAGTCCAATGACGATATCCTACCATGAAAAAGAAAATATCATCCACAGAGAAATCTTGAGGACTGGACTTTCTCATGCTTCCTCCCAAAAGCTTTTTCGAAAACAAAAGCATTTCACTGTTTTTTTTTTTTTTAAATTCAAAAGCGTGTGGCAGATTAAACTTGTTTATTTGTCTGACTCATTTACTTCTTGTCTCAGAGAATAATTCTATAACTTGTTATGACAAGAGACATCTGAGAATAGCATATCAAGTTTCAATGGTCATTAACTTGACTTGTGATTAACAGGTTTAGAGCGGACTTGCAATGAAAAGATTTGGGGCAAGTAAAAGAGAACCATCATTCTCCAGTGGAAGATCCTGGGGGCAAGTTTGCTCCAAATTACAGCCTATATGTGGTAAGGAAGGTACTTCCAGGAGGTGCCGTCCTAGCATAAATGGGTGGTCATGAGTTTTCTACTCCAATTAATTCTGATGCTGTCAAGAAGTATTACCCATGATTGAATTTGCCATATCATGTTTTCCTTGATGAATTGTGTAAGATAGATTGAATGTGTCAAATGGGATATTTTGGAATGATGAAAGGCAAACCCTATTCTATACACTGGTTCATACATTAACCCCCAGTGAGTTGTGTGGAAAAATTCGATGCCTACGAGGGAAAATGTGATCTCGCAAAGGGTACGTCAACCGAGGTGATGAGAGGTGATTTTTCCTCTACCCAGAACACTACAAGTATATCCATTGTTCAGCCCTTTGAGCCCACACACATGAAGAGTTCTTTAAGTTATCCCTATCAAGGATCATCCCATATCGAGATAAAATTTGAAATGAATGATAGGAATTTTCTTACTCACGCTTGCATCAATCTTCGAGTATTGCTTTCGCAGTGTAACTTGTACGATAATTTAAAGTGCCTTAGGACGACGAAGAGCAGTTCTTTCTCTATCCTATACACTTTATCCATTGCATAGCCCCCTTGAGCCTATGAATTTGTTTCACATTAAACCCAGTTGGTGATCATTCCCCACACTAGGGGCAAGGCAAAAGATAGATGAAGACCCTTGAAAGTTCAAGTGTCATCCAAAGTGTAATTCATTGATGCATTCACTATGCGCAAAGATTGAAATCAAAATAGAACTAAGGGGCATGAAAAAGCAGTGTGCCTGGTAAAAGCAAGGCCAATGCCCATGAAAAAGAAGTGAAGAAAAATGAATGAGAATGAGGGGCATGAAAAAGTAGTGTGCCTGGTAAAAGTAAGGCCAATGCCCAAAAAGAAAAAAATCAAGCACTCGATGTAGTGAGTCATATCCCCAACAAGGCAATACTAAAAAAACTCAAATGTTGAAATGCTACAATCAATTGAGTTATGATGTGAAGAAAATCTTCAACATTGAAAAATTGGTGGAAATGTCAAGATGATCACCAACTTTGACCCCCTAAACACCTTTTTGAGCCTAATGATCCATTGTTTCTCAACCCTTGAACTTAGCCTACGTTATGTCCCTCACAAAGTCTGTTCAGATTAGGGCACTTGAATTAACGTGAAAGTTCATATGTTTGAAAGCATCGCTTGAAGAAGTGCGAGTAAGATAATTTCTACTTCATTTCTCATGTTTCTTGACTTGTAAACCCCAAGATGATTGTGAAATATCACTCATTTTTCAATAGCCTTGACTCAAAGAGTCTCCTTTGCTAAGCCATTGACCAAGCCCACATTACGGTTCCTGTTAAAGACCTCTCAGATTGGTAAGGTCGTACCACTTGCGAGATCACTCAGACACTTGTTTGACATGACGATGGTGAGATGGAGCGATTGTCGAAATCCTGCATCAAAGGTCAGGATGAAATGGCTATTTTAATGAGGAATGAGTGAAAAGTTATTTCAGACCGAGAGGTCCCTCATTTGACACATCCTTGACACTCATGTGTTCAGATTGGAATATTCTTTTTGAAATCTTTTCCAATGGAAATTAGGTGATGCAAGCTTAATGTAAATCATCACGCATAAACCTTCCTTAAATTAATGCATGTTTGTGATTACAAATGCATGTTGCTTCTCCTATAACCATGTTTTGTAGGAGACATATCCCCAGGAACAGAGATGTTACCAGGTAAGTATATCTCTACCTATGCTCTAAATACTTGTCATTGTGTAGGTATTCTCTCTCAAGTGTATCGACACTTGACTCGGTCAAGCTGTCCATTATACTGACCTGGCGTGCTTTTGTAGCCCAGAGTCCCTTTCATCGACCCGGCGTGCTTCCATA
Source organism: Eucalyptus guilfoylei (assembly GCA_016097605.1). Taxonomy (NCBI): domain Eukaryota; kingdom Viridiplantae; phylum Streptophyta; class Magnoliopsida; order Myrtales; family Myrtaceae; genus Eucalyptus; species Eucalyptus guilfoylei. The sequence continues at coordinate 10,902,031 of CM027863.1, forward strand.
GCCCGGTGTCCATTATATTGACCTGGCGTGCTTTCGTAGCCCAGAGTCCCTTTCATCGACCCGGTGTGCTTCCATAGCCCAGTGTCCACTGTATTGACCTGGCGTGCTTTCGTAGCCCAGGTTCCTTTTTATCGAACCGGCGTGCTTCCGTAGCCCGGTTTTCTTTTATTGACCTGGCGTGCTTTCGTAACCCAGAGTCCTTTACATTGACACTCGATCGAGCTGTCCCCCCAAGATTTTTCTCCAGATTCAGTCTGATTAAGGCGACCGAAGAAAGGTTCGGGTCCTGGTCAGATAATCTATGCTGCAACGTTAGGCGACCGAAGAAAGGTTCGGGTCCTAGCCAAGCAAAACCTCAGTTTAGGCGACCATAGAATGGTATGAGTCCTAGATAAACTTATTGCTCTAACAGGCGACCGTAGAATGATACGGGTCCTAGACAACATCTATTTCCCTATTTAGGCGACCGTAGAATGATGCGGGTCCTGGAAGGTAAAACCCCGTTTAGGCAACCGTAGAATGGTACGGGTCCTAGACAACACCTATTTCCCTATTCAGGCGACTGTAGAATGGTACGGGTCCTGAAAGGTAAATCTCCGTTTAGGCGACCGTAGAATGGTACGGGTCTTGGAAGGTAAATCCCCGTTTAGGTGACCGTAGAATGGTACGGGTCCTAAACACAACCCAAACACTGCCATACTAGGCGACCGTAGAAAGGTACGGGTCCTAGGAAAGTAGTTTCCCTACAAAACCTTGCTGCCGTACTAGGCGACCGTAGAAAGGTACGGGTCTTGAATGTGTAACACCAACTATCTTGAATCACTCTACCCTCCTTGAAGGTAAGTTATTCCAGGTAGGTTCATTTATTATTTGCATTTCCATGCATCATATGAATTGCATTTTAAAAATGTGATACATTTCCTGACACAAAAAAAGAAAAAAAAAATCATTCAATGCATATGCATGGTCAAAATTTAGGTTTCAATTTTTCTTTGAAGGCAACCTCTACGAGCTCACCTTCAAAGAGGGGCAGCTGTTGACACGTAAATTTTGGGCAACCCATTTAGTTATTTATTGCATAAAAATTAGAGATTAATTTTTAACCCCTAAAAAAAAAATATTATAACTCAATTGCATAGCATATAATTTTTAGGTGCATTTATTTTTAATTTACATGTTTTGCATTTTTTTATTATTTATTTTATTTTGAGGACCGGTGGTGGATCGGTTCGAATTAGTATTTCTGAGCTCTAGTTCGGCAGGCCGGGCTAGGCCCACGAAAGGAGAAAATTAACCCAAGCCTGTCGTTATTTTTAATTAATTATCTTGTGAAAAAATTAAGATTTGATGCGATATTATGATGATTTTTGGAAATTAAGAAAATCGCATTGTAATCTTATCTTTATCAATGGATGACGAAATCGGGGGAGAATATTCATGAGATAAGGATTTTTGTGATCAAGAGGTTATAAGCAATATTCATGAGATGAAAATATTAACAAAAAAGATCACGTTTTGTTTCACCTATAAAAGGGAGGTTTCTCTTCGTTCGCAAAAGGGAGGAAGAAAAAAACATAAGTCAAAAGGCGAAGGAAAGAGAGAGAAAAAGGGGGCTTTTCTTGGTTTTTTTCGAAGTCAAAATCCACACAAGGGGAAAAGAATGTTCGTGCTTTAGGGAGGCTTCTTTTCGATAAAAAAAAAAAGAGGAAAAAGCAGAAGCAAAAAGTACAAGTCAGCAGAGGAGAGAAGCAAATTTACTGTGCTTCTTCTCCGTGGAATTCTCCTCACCGGCGCACCACCGTGCCCGCACCTGCGCCTCCGCTTGCCGCCTCCGACGATCGTGCCCGCGCAGCCGCGCTCGCACTCCTGCGCCTCCCTCTCGCCGCGTCTGCACCATTGCTGGTCCCCGACTCCTCCGCATCTAACGACCCTGGCTCCACCGATGCCTTCACTCGCCGGTCACTGCTCGATCTGCAACAACAGTGACCCGACGACCCTGTAATTTCGTTTTCAGCCGAGATCCGACGACACCGGAGCCTTGCTGCTCCCGATCCGCGCAACCCGACGCCGGCGACCCACGAGTACCGTCCCCACGCCACCGAACCGCACGCCGCCCGAGTCCTCTGTCCCCGCACCCGCTCAGAGCCCGACTTGCTGCCGACCCGCGACGCCAAGATCAGGTCCAAGCTCCCACACGCCCGAGTGACGACCGCCCGCGCTCACATCTCCGCCTAACGGCCTGCTCCTCTGGCCTCCGGCTGCGACGCCTCTACCCGCCAGTCTGCTCGCCGCCGATTCCCCTCGCCAAACCTTCGCCGGAGCTCTGACCGCGACGCCCTCCGACGATTGGAACCCGCTGCCCGGAGACCAGCCGCACGAGCAAGCTGTGTTTGGGAAGAAAAGTAGAAAGGAAAAAACAAAAAGAAAAAAAAAAGAAAAAGAAATTAGGTAGTTTTATTTTCTTTTTCTATTTACTTTATTTTATTTATTTCTTTTAAGTTTAGTTGTTATTTTGTGAATTTGAAGTGATCTTCATTTCATGAATTTTGTAGGCATTATCCGCAGGGTCTTTCCCAAAATTATTGTAATTACTAATTTGATTAAGTAAGATGTCGGATCATTTTTTTAATTACATTAATTTTTGGGTTTTGTTGATAGTATTTTAATTGCTGAATCAATGTGATTATTAATTTGATCCGTAAGATTTCGGATTAGATTTTTAATTATGTTGAACCCTTCGTTGTGATCTTTAGGGTTAAAATAATCGTTAATTTAATCCGTGAGATCACAGATTATTTTTTCGGTTATTTTAATTCTTTATTTGTTGAATTGTCTTGATTAGTTTAAATACAATGTTTCTTTAATAATTGCTTGTTTTGGAAAACCGCTAAAAAATCAAAAAAATATTTGAATTAGGATTCAGTTTGTTTTAGAATATTTCCGGTTATCTTGCATATCCAGAATAGGGATTTTATTTCGAATTTAGAAAAATATGAAAACAAAAGTGCATTCATTTAGGTTGTTAGTTTTTTTTATTTGAATTGCATGTTTAATTATGTGTTAGTTTTAATTTCGAATTTCATAAAGAAAAAACATAAAAAATCGTCGTGCATATTAGGTTAGAATTGCATGTTTCATTTTAAATTTAGATCATTTTTTTAGATAGATTGCATATTAGATTAAGATAATGTCTTAGTTTAAATTAGGATGTAATATGACTTAATCCTTAGTTTAAATTAGATAGAATCTTAATCTAGCTAGATCATTTTTTTTTAATTTCGAATTTCATAAAAAATGAAAAAAATAAAATTCGTCTGTGGATAAGTTAGACTCAATTTTTTAGGATAGATTGCATTTTTTAAAATAGAAATATCAAATGCACGTCATTTAGTTTTTATTAGGTTCATTTAATTAGAACTTCCTCGTCGTTAGACTAGGTCATTTAATAAATGTCGCGTGACATATAGCTCGCATATGAAATTGATGATGCATGTCATTTTAGTTGAAATAATTTTGTATGTTATTGCATTGCATTGCACGTCATTAGAATTAGGTCATTTAGATTGCATTTAATTATTGCATTTCTTCATGTCATATAGTTTAGGTCGTGTTGCCATGTCATATCAAATTATTACCATGCATCGCATGATTCTCATTAAATAAAGTGAAAGCAAAAATTTAAGTGATTGTGTATTAATTAGAAATCATATCTAGGGTTGTTGATGTGGATTCTAATTTAGCATTGCATATGCTTTCGCTGCTTTGAGGTAAGTCCTGCATTATTTTATTTGCTTTCTTGGGTGTTAAATTGATTGTTTGTGCACTCGCATGATCACCTCACACGTTAGGAAAGTGAATTAAAATAAATCCAAGCTGCAAAAAACATTTTTGGAAAATTAAAAAAAGAAATGGTACCGAAAGGGCAGATTTAGGATAGTCTAGTGTAACCAAGTCCCCATACCCTTAGTCTCTGGTTCGTAGGAGTAAAATAATTCTCTCATTATTTTACTTAGGTGTCTAATCGACCTACCATAAACTGATTAGTGGCGACTCCTAGATAGAATCCATTTGCATGTTAAAAATTTGAGTCGCGATTTGGTATGAGCTTGGGAGAGCTCGAGCTAAGCTTAAAGACTTAGTAGTCCATTAACCTAGTTTTAGATGGTGCACCCGAAAAATAGGTCGCGACAATGATTAATCATCCTCTGCGAGACATATTTCCTTTACTGGTTGAGTGTTGCTTGCTTCTTGGATAACGCAGTAAGCACAGTTAATCTTCAATTCGATTAGGGTTGCAGATGTTTCAATATAAAATTATTTGTGAAATGTAAAATCTTTTGTGTATATAATCTTCATCGTTCCTGAAGAACAAAGACTTAGGAAAGTAAGATGAATTTAGAAAATTTGATTTCTAATTATGATTTACACATATCATCTTAATCAAATAAGTGAAGCTCCAGATATAACCGTATTCAAATCAAACAAAGATAATAGTTGGCGAACAACAATAACCCTAGTTTTTAGTTAGCATAATATTTGGTATATTTGTTTATAATTAATTAAAGATATTTTATAGATTTTTTTTGCCTTTTCTATTAAGCAATACTTCGTATAAATATTTGTACTGTACGATGAACAATACAAGCAAGCAATTACGATTTTCTCAAAAAACCAAAGAAAAGATTTACTGACATAAGCAGAGAGGGATGATTCTCTTTGTCACGAGCATATTTATCTGTCTAATTTGAAAAGAAAAAAGTAGGCCCTATGTTTTCCAGAACAAATGTGAGGGTGTGAAATGAGCATATAATAGAGAGGACGTAAACTTGTAGAACAATAATAAGAGTGAATTTGGCCCTGCATCAAGCTTAAATAGTGGATAGCTTTATAGGCATGTAACTCATATTGTCCAATGATTAATCATTAATCATCCTCTTCTGCGAGACATACTTCCTTTACTAGTTGAGTGTTGCGTGCTTCTTGGATGACTCAGTAAGCATGGTTAATCTTCAGATCGATTAGGGTTGCAGATATTTCACTAAAAAATATGGATAGAATATTATTTGTAAAATATAAAATCTGTTGTGTATATGATCTTCATTGTTCCTAAAGAACAAAGATTTAGGAAAGTAATCTGAATTTAGAAAATTTGATTACTATTTTTATGTATACAAATTATCCGAATCAGATGACTGAAGCTCCAGATATAACCGCGTTCAGATAAAACAAAGACAATAGTTGGCAAACAATAATCCTGGATTGATCTTCGTAGGGAATTAAGATATACTGGTCTCGCTTGATAAAATACTAAAATAAAAAAGTTTAGCCTATTAAATGTCTAGCTACTAAAATGATGACAAAAACTTTTGCAAACAACGAAGTTACAAGCTGGCCACCATACACTAAGGTGTTTGTTTTTTGGTGGAAAACAAAGCAGTGGACAAGGTACACGCATCTCCCAGCTCATGTGGTCCTCTTGCTACGTTGCTGTCACGGTAATGAGGTAATAATTTCATCCCAGCGGCAAGTTGATTTGGTCAACTTTTTGGTGGAAAACATAGAATATTTTGCATTTTGGAACGTGTTTTTGATGTTGATTGATAGAAAATATAAGTTGGTCCACCATCATCGCATTAAAAAAAATATTACAAATGCTTTAAATATTAATTTAGTTAATACGACAGCCTGTGATTTCGTCGGATTCTCTTAAACAAAAAAAAAAGAATCCATCTATTTTTTCACTATGATTATCAATATGATTTCTTTGCTATGCAAGAAGAAGTCTAGATTGAATCTAGCTTGATAATTGAGCAAGACAACTCAGACGACGCAATCGACATGTGCAATCATCATAGGTCTACAACATTGAAGCACAATCTTAACTTTTCTATGTATCTGTCGCTACAAGTTTTGTGGACAATAATTACGTTTGGAACTTGATTATTCTCTTAAGCGTTCCTTTAATTTGTCTTGTGTTTGCGAAAGATGGAAAAGCACCATAAAAGTATGAAAAGTTGATAACTGTCTTCTGGATTAGTCAGTATGCTAAATCATTAAAGCGAGAGAATTTAGAGTTGCTTAACACTAGGGTTTCCTAGGCAAACAAAGTGTTTACGACTGTTGTGAGAAACTCTAGGCATCAATGAATGTTTTAAGTGATTAATATAGGGACAACAAATGATTGTGAGATACATAAGATTTTATATGGTTAATCTTACGCTTCGTATAACGTTGCTTGCGTTAAGCCCAAAAATATAATACAGAAAAAAAAAGTATGAAACGGCGAAAACCACAAAAGTTTAATTTTTTTTTTTTTTAACATTTTCACAAAAAGCCCTTACAATAGCAAAGCTCCAACAATAGCAAAGCTCCATTAGATATTCAAGCAGGTTTCCTTAATAGTGCATGGATGCACTGGCTAATACATCTGATTTGTGTGCATTACGAGTAAAGGTTTTGTAAAAAGTATTTGTCCAGGTAACACTTACAAGATTTCAATGAAAGAGGTTGAAAAGAAATTACTAAGCAGGTTGATGGAAAAAAAAATACATTGCATGGTAATCCTAGGTTACGGAAGCTTTAGAAGTTCCAACTTTTTATTTTTTAAATTTCTTCAGTTTGTAATTACATAAAAATACATGAAATACTTTCTTGAATCATATAATGTCCAAAAGTTTTTCAATATCAGCTCATCCTTAGACTTTTCTAACTTACATCAATCATACCCAAATTGTGGGAATTTTAATTTGAATAATTCAAGGTATCAAAAATAAAAGGGTGCTGTGTCCCGCAAAATGCGGGACTTTAGAGCATGACGCTGGTCAGTGACATGTAATCCCAAGAATGATGAGTTCAATCATGCGTTCAGCATACATTAAACTAATCCGATGACCAAAAGAATAAGATGAAACTTGTTGCAATGGGTTTTACGAAGTTTTCAAGAAATACACTTTGCCGCGACCAATTTTTTGATGGGTGAATTATTCAAAGAAAATACTAATGATTACAAAGTCCGAAAACTTAGCACGGACCCTCCCAAGCCCTACTAATCGCGACTTGATATTAAGAAATTAATCCATTTAAACATGCAATTATATTTAATTTGGAGCCGCCACTAACCAATTAGGGTTGATTAGAAACCCAAGTAAAGTATGGGAGAATACTGTACTTTTGCGAACCGGAGATTTAATAGGTCTGAGGACATGGTTATACTAAACTAATCTAACGCCCTTTCGGTACCCTTTCATTTTAATTTCAAAAATATTTTGCACGCAATCTTGATTAATTTTAACCTAAGCTACTAACATGCAAAGGGTGGTCATGCGGGTGCACAATCAGTAAAATAACATTCAATCAACCGAAATGATAAATTGTAAGAAAATTATAAACTACAACTTCATTAAGGTCTACTCCTTAAAGAAAAACTTACAAAAATGCTAATAAAAATGCATGCCCTAAACATGATTTCTATATGACATGACACCTAATTTTTCTTTTTCTTTAAAAAATGTTAATTATATGATATCTTAATTTAAATTTGATATGCATGAGTTTTACTTTAATGACATGTGAGATGTAGTTTATATGACATAATTTGAGTCATTACAATATGTGTGCAATCTAATTTACATAATCCTAAATATGCATGTGCTACATGATATGGGATGGATGACATGGTAATTCTAAATGCATGTTCTTTTTATGATTTTCTAATGATTCTTTTTTAATACATAAATGCAACCTACGCTAAACAATGATGACATAAAATGAGATTAATTATGAACTAACGTATTAACTAACCAAGTAAATAACTTAATAATTCTTATTAAAAAAAGAACATAATGATGCAATACTAATCTTCGGCTTTTTCATTAAAAAATTGCACGATGGGAATATTAAAACATTAACCTATGACCCACTAACTAAAGCGCAACATGTCGTGTGCATATTATGAAATCTATATGACCTAAATAACATTTTTTTTAATTTTAGTTTTATTAAAGGAAAATTATCTTAATTCTATATGAATCTTAAAAATTAAAATGTGTTGCTTTAAACATGAAATGTGTACGGACCTAAATACCTAAATCCTAGATATGACATATGATGGATGATATGTGATGAACAAATAACAATAACACACCAAAATATGTTTTATTGAAAATTCATCAATGTAAATCAATGACATATTATCTCAATGATGCAAAACAATTCATGAATTTGTCATGAAAAGTCGAGATAATCAAAAATCTAACCCGACGTCTCGTGGCTCAAATTTTTTTATTATTATGACTTAATATGACAAATTTTCTAATCGGATAATAAATCAAAACAAATCAAGTTAGAATGAAAATAAATAAATAAAAACTATGAAACCGAATATCTAAAAATTTACCTAGTCTAACTCACGGTTGACTTGAAGAATGGCGAGGAAACAGTAGTGGCCGAGCTGCGATGGTGGTTCGCCGAGGGTGATGGGTCCTGGTGGCCGGAGCTCTGGCGAGATCAGGCGAGGTCCGACGAAGGTAGACCTGCAACAAAACAAGGGATCGCTTCGGGCAGTAGCTGATGGTGTAGCGAGGACAACAGCAGGTCGTCGATCACAGCAGCAAAGGTGCTCTGGTGAGAGCGAGCAGTGGGCAGTGCGAGGCGGCGCGAGCTGAGCCGTAGGCTGAGGGGGTTCGGGCGCAAGTGATGAGATCAGGACAGTAACAGTGGAGGCGGCGTCGCGGACGTCGGGCGCTAGCGCAGTGGCGTCGACTGAGGGAGGCGAACCACTGGTTTGCTGGGCGTGGATTGCAGAAGCTGAGGTGCGGCAGGCAAGGCAGACGGGAGCGCGGAGAGGGGCGTTGCCAAGTGCTAGCTCGAGCGGATGCGTAGGTGGCGCGGGCTGCTAGTGCTATGTCAACGACGTCGGGGCGAGCTCACGGGTGCGGAGGTGCTGCGAAGCATGGATCGGCGGTGCTCGTGGAGATACAGGGACGGGCTGCAGCGGCATCTACACATGGGCAAAGAACAAGAGTGGCAACAGCCGGCTTGGGATCTGCTGCGGCGTCAGCGCTTGGGCGGAGAGGCAGGCACGGCGAGGCAGCGGCGTGGCGAGGCACTACAACAAGGAAGCGGTGGCGCGGCGTGGTTCTGGAATCAGGTTGCAGCGGCGGCTTCGTTTGGGCGCGCGACAAGACAGCGGCAGCAGGCGTCAGTGAAGGAGTTGCACGTTGCGGGTGGGACTGGCAGGGTGACGGTGGTGCGCGGTGGCCGGCGCAACGAAAGCTTGGATGCTGGTGCGCTGGTGAGGAGATTGGCAGCGCAAGGGGCGGTCACAGCAACCTCAGAGTAAGATGAATAGCGCTTTTCCCCTTTTTCTTTTTCCCTGTTCTCACGTCTCTCTCTCACGTCACTCACCGGTCTTCTTTCTCTATCCTCTCTCTGCACTCCTGTCTTCTGCTTTTCAGCAGAAGTCAAAAAACTTTGTTGACTCTTTCTCTCACGAAAAGTCCATTTCCTTTCTCTAAATGTTTCGAAAAAACCAATCAAAAGCCCCCCTTAAACCAAAACTTCGCTTTCTATATTTATGAAGGAAAAACTCGAGTTTGTTTTTGCAGGTGGAGATTTTCACTCAACCACTTAATAAAGAAATGGCTCCAAAATCAGACAACAACTATTTTTTTGAATTTTCAAATGAGGATATATTTTCAACAACAAAAATTTTCAAAACCAAATGTTTTATTTTATTTATTAGTTTCTAAAATATTAGGTGTCACCACACTTTGACGGGAGATAGCGATTCCACGTCAATTGAACTTCGACAGATACAAGAAAAAGAAAAGAGCGGCCTTATTTTCGCCCCATGCATCATTAAATATATTTCATTTTTAAAATTACCCTCAGTCATTCACTTACAATTTAAAGTGGTGGTCCTATCTTTTTCTTTATTTTTTATTTTCACTTGCATTTAGAATCTAGTCGTCATCATTAAGCATTTCACATATTTTGTTTTGGTCTATCGTGGGTATCCCATTTATGCTAAAGGTACTATGCTTTCTTTTTTATTTTAAGTTTTTTATTCTGTAGAAATAAGTATTTTCGAAAAAAAAATTCCACAAAAATATATATCAAATCTCTTCATTTACAACATCAAAGAATTTGTATATTTTTTTATTTCTTTTTACTATTGGTAACATAATTTTACACAAAGTATGTAAGACATTTGTAGAAGTATCTAGGAGTACACTAAAATCGTCAACGTTAAAGCATAATGAGGCATCGTGATATTTTTATTATAAACACTTTATGGATGCTATTAATTTCTGTCAATCCAAAATGATGACATTTGATTGGTGTGGCATCCAAAAATTTAGACGATCCTCGGATACGTGACAGTCATGATCAATCGATGGGAGTATCGCCAGACTGTGGCATTGATATCATTTATGGGCATTAATTCGTATTTGTTTATTGGATTGATATTATATGTCTAGCAATGGACCGATCAACCGTACAATAAGAGAAAAACTTTGGACTATGATTGAATAATATTTTCAAGTTACGAAGGGATAGAATTCGGTCCTGTGTGAGGGACATGCAAGCTAAGATTTAAGGATAAAATTTTGTATAATTTTAATAATAATTCAATACAAGGATGGTGTGGCACCCCCGAAACGGGCCCCGATCCATTAGGGTCACCACAATTCGCTTACCTTTCGCTTGCCCTAATAATATGTCACTCTGATACCATAGAATTATAGTGAGTCCATAAATCCTAGGGGTTATATCATTTAATCAGTCCTAGCGCAGTTCATATAGTGGAAGCATATTCAAAATCTCCCTATCCCATACTCCAACAAAATAATGCAATGCACACCAACTACTCATCTTATATAAGTTAGAGCCGAACACATTTATTTACATAACTTTGATGGACATCATGAGTCGGTACATCAAAAGGCCAAGGCTTTACTAAGCTTGGCTATAACCAAAAGTACCCGACCCCACAACAGTCATATACATCGCTCCATCATCTAGTGTCGGCCGTCCAAAAAGAAGCTTCAACCTCCCTCCATCGCGCTTAGTCACACCCAACCCGGTCCGTCAGCTGGCGGCAGGAGCATCCCCATCATGATCCCCTCGCGGTGAACATGAACGGACGGAAACTCCTAAGTGACAGGGCCGGCGGGTATACCAACGTCGTACAAGACCAGAACCCGCACACGAACAAAAACTAACCCTCGTATCTCGAGGTGATGATGCTCTATACACTCAACCTCGACGTCGGTTAGTATGCCATAGAAAGTATCAGGGGTGACTGGCGACAGAGACATAACTCCTAATCTAAAATGTTAGTCCCCAAAAGGGGTGAGTACAACCACTCAGCAGTAAAAGATCCATCAAACTACAAAATGCAACAAGCAAGACAACCAAGATTTCATGTGAAATGCACATATCATCCATGCAATCATGCATATATCTCCACGAGATCCATTCAATGCCTTAATGACCACATTTTCAATGCCAAATAATACCAACTCAAGTTCATAGACAATTTATGTCCCACGCTATATGCATACACATGCGCATGATTCATTTCCCATTTGAATTTTCAAAAGGATCTCATTTTCATTTTTCTCCCAGGGACCAGTGTTTGCATCCCTCATAACTCTCACATCCAACCTGACATCGCAAGGCCTCCAGCACACACCTCTGAGCATCCGGCACACACCTCCAGGCATCCGGCACACACCTCCGAGCATCTCGCACCCCAATTGGCATCACGAGGCCTCCGACACACACCTCCGGGCATCCGGCACATACCTCCGGGCATCTCAAAACTCCCGAGGACATCGTTGACTTAGCCATCCGACGGTATCATTAACATCACAATATGCTCATATATGTCTCACTTTTAAATTAACCTTTGATGCAATACAATCATAAGTTTCAATGAATTTGCAAATTCTCATCGATTTCATTTTCGATATCATATGATATGCTAAATTTCACCGCATCCATTATACCAATAACGACTCAAAACATTACAACTTATAAAGTAATTTGTTTGTTCTTAAAATAAAACAGTTTTCGGATGAAAACAGAATGCACTCCACTAATTGAAATTCTGGAAGAATTAGTAAACGATCTTAATAAATTCTAAAAATTTAACATGTTGTAAAATATACCCAGAGAAAAAGGCTTCATGAAGAACTCCAAGTCAAGAAAATTTCATATAAATCGCAAAGGTCCATGCATCACAGCCATAAAATTTCAAGTACCACTTTTGCACGGTTTTAACAAAAATTTCGATAAAATCCATAACTGAACTCAGAAAATTCTGAAATTTTGATATATTATAGATAAGACCTAGAGGTAAAATTCTTGTGAAGAAATCGAAGTCGGATTCATTATGGATCAAGAGCTATAATCATTATAACTCTCCCTAACCCTCTGTGACCGTTTCCAGATTTAACACTTTCAAAAGAAAAATCGTTTCCCCGACCAATACTTGTCCGTTTATTTTAAAATTTTAGTATGTTACTCCTCAATATGTCGTCTACAACTTTAATCAAGGACACAAAGTCAGATTTCAACTGGATAATTTTATAAAATTCACGGAATCGACAGAGGTCAAGCTGTTTTTCCATAAAACAGTTTGCTAGTCCTAAAGAACCACTTCTACCCTTTCGAAATTCCAACATCCAGCATCAAAATTCAAGCATCTTCAAAATCTATTTCACTTCATACACAACCACAGCAAGCATAATCTAGATCAATGGACTTCACTTGCCTTAAGTTCACGCAACCATAGCAAGCAAAACAGCAACTTGAGGGCTTCTGGCGCGGCTTGATCGACGGCGAAGCTAGGCGGCGTCGACGGCGGCAGCAGGTGCACGCATGGTGGGGCTGGTCTCCTTCTTTCCCTTGCCGAAGCACCCTCACCACTCTCTCTTTCTCTCAGTCCTTCTCTCTCTTTCTCTCGATTTCTCTCCCCTTTCTCTCAATCTCTCTCTCTCGAACACTCCCTCGTTCACTCCGCCCCCTTCTCCTTTTCCTTTATTCTCTTTATTCTCGTGATTAGCTTGTAATCATTAGGTTTGCATGGGAGATCACCGGTGAAGCAATAGGGGCAGCGACACTTACATAATCCCTCTTGCCACTTGTCAATTTCCATGCATGGAGATGGGCCTCATTCAGCTGGGCCTTGGTCGACCAAATGATGGGGGAATGTGGGCTGTCTTGGGTGCTTTGGGCCTTAAGTATCCAGCCCACATTTGTTCCTAATGATCCACCTTAATCCCCGCTTATGTATACATAATTACAAATACTCACATGGCCATATAATATTGCAACATTAATCGATGGTAATTTGACTTATAGGGTACACGGTCAAGAATAGAAAATTTCTTATCAATTTATCTTTTAGCACAACCTTGGTCACACATGAGCACATGATATATTTCCAACAAAACAATAGTCCATTCAATGCTCGGCCCTTGCTTAATTTAAATCCATTGGTCTAATGACTATAATATAGTCCGATGGCACTTCTGTTACCTATTCATGGGCCGTAGTGCATCTAGGGGTCGTTATGAAATTTTAGGATGCCACAGATGGGAGCATATTAACTTGAATCATATATGTCCATTAGAGACATAAAGCGTACTTTAAACTTAATGAAGATACCCGTAATCACTTAAATATTTTTAGAAAATAAAAGAAAAGATTGAACAATTATTAGAAACCAAATGTATCCTCAGCTTTCCCTTTTCTTCTGAGGACAAATTATAGTCTTTAGTGGCTACAAGTATTTCAATGGGATTATGCTTTCCAAGTTGATGGCCGAAAAAACAAAGCATTCATGCTTTCAGACTTGACGCACGTTTGGTTGTCTTTTGTGTAAATTTCTATAAAACCCTAGCTAGGCTTACAAGTTGCATTATTTTGTTATGTCTCATGACCAAATTATGCTCTGCTTCGCTCATGGATGACCTATGCATGGTTTGGGTTACATGTCATCGGCAACGTCATCACACAACTTTTTCACACTTCCAGGTTTTTCTAATAATCAATTATTGTTGATGTTGAAGTCCAATTTTGTCACACCCCGATCCTCGAGCATGCCCATCCCTCACCGGTCGATTAAATAGCGACATCCCAGGATCGTCGACCCTTCCATTTTAACATGCATGGGGAAGCATATAAATAATCCCCAAATAATAAAACAATGGGATAGGAAAGTAGGACCAAATTTCAAACTTTAAAAACAACCACACTTATATACAATGCAAACCATAATGCATATATATACAAGGCAAACTACTAAGTCAAGTCTTGAACAATAAGCTCTCAAAACAAGTCTACAGACAGGGGTGGGGTTTCAATCCTCATAAGGATCCTCCTCTAAGTCCTCCTCCGAGTCCTCCTCTGGATCCTCCTCAACAATCTCTCATTCTTCCATACTCCAACTGGAGTCCACTACTGAGCACTCTGGAGAGTCAAGATCATCACCAAGCTTGGGATCCTTCGCATCCACCACCGATCCACCTTTAGGATCTTCTGTCCCCTTCCTGAACGCTACCTCTAAAACGTATAGAGGTACATCAGATTCCGGTATAGGACCCACCCTTCATCCATCATCGTAATGGCGATACCACGACCGGTATTTGTGGGGCACCTTCTGGGGTTCACCCACATCAACCCAAACAATAGATTTCACCAATACATATTCTAAAACTTCAAGGTGATGGTGTATCAGAATGTGATAACCTGTCTCAGTAATCTCCTCAGGTATACCAAAATGCACGAGAGGAGGTGGAGATGTTGCCATCTAAGGACCTGAAATGTTGTCCCACAATGGGGTGAGACTACGTCTCAGCAAGTTCTACCCCCTAAGACCCGATTAGGAAGCCAATACGCCCTAAGGACTGCCTAAGCACAAACATAGGTTGGAGGATTTACCTTTGTCTCTGTTCCTTCCTGCAACTCAATATATACCAAATATACACAAACCACATCAATTCACCCAATCAGATCGAACTATTAATCAATCGACTCAGTTGATTACATGTCACCACGACCTTCCCCCGGTCGGTACATTCAATACTATCTATAATGTCCTATCAAACAAGACTGCTCACCCAAAGCTGATAAATAGATAGTATAACTCACCCAAAGCTGATAATATAGTATATTGTATATATGCTCGTCCAAAACTGATAGATTAGGGCCCCCAAGCCATCATAGTATATTATATATGCTCGCCCAAAGTTGATAATTTAGGGCCCCCATGTCAACATAGTATACCACTTTCACCATACAATTGATTCATCATTTTTATCATATTCGATAAAAATAGCTGTGTATGAGTACACAGTCAGCCTTAGCCAAAATATAGTATTTTCACCCTTGAAAATCCCACCATTTATATGGTCCACAAAAATATTTTTGGCGTTGTAAATTGACGCTCGGTTATTTTCCAATCAATTATCGAAATTGATTAATTTAGGAATAAAATCCTAAAATCACAATTAAATCAATTCGGCACAATTGAAAGCTCATTTAAATAAACAGATCACACCACAACAATCAGTATAAAATTCCGATTGTTGGTTATCCCGGCCTAATTTCCGGAAAATAATTAATTAATTAAATAATTACATAAAATATTAAATAAATACCAATAAATCCAACTTAGGCCCGTACGCCGAAACGGACTCGGAAAAATTCTAAGGTTCATTAAATAAATAATAGAACGTGTCTACTTGCTAAATGCACTAACTAACCACGTAACATGCATCAGTAGATAATTAAATTAACTAATCTAATCTATCCACCTAAACCATGCTTAATTAATCTAATCAAACCCTAAGCATAATTAAGTGATTAAGCGAGGATTAGTGAGTTCAACTCACTTGTTCGGTGAGCCGGTCGGTTCAAATCAACGAGAACACAATGGGGAACAATTTCCTTCAAAGCGGGCCTAGCTTTCGGGGTCGGGATCGACCTCGAAACGGGCTGAATAGTGGCCTCCAGACCCACTTCTTCCACTTCTGTTCTGCGGCTAAAAGGAGAGAAACAAGGCTGGTTTGAGGTGAAAATGGACGAAGGAGGCAGCTCGGGTTGGTTGCGGTCCAAGCAGGGCTTGGCGGGCTCCACGACGGCTCTGGCAGTGGCACACGACGGTCTAGGTGGAGCTTGGTAGCTCACTGGGTTTGAGCAGGAGGCGCAGGGCGTGCTCACGGTGGTGAGGCGTCACGGAACGAGGACGGCGCTGCTCGGGTAGTCCGGCTTGACGGCGAGGACGTGCGACGGGTCCAAGCGGCGTGCGGCTTGTTTCAGTGGCTTCCTTGGTTGCTGGTTCCAAAATTTGCACAATGAAGAAGGAGATGAGGGTGATCGACGACAGCTATAGGAGAGAAGGAAGAGATGGGGAGACAAGGTGGCCACAAGGTTCAATTTTCTCTTCCATGGTCTCCCTTGACTATTCTCAGCCACCAGCACCTCCTTGACTGCAATTCAGCCACCCATGCTCATCTTAGGACTCTTGAATTGGTCCAAAATGGGCTAGGCAAGGGGGCATACAAATTTGCTAAGATTTTCTCTCAATTGGACATTTGTTCTTACTCAAATTAATCCAATTCGACCTCAATAAAATCAATCAACACCTCTCCGATCATCTTGGCATTTTTCCTCACCAATACAACTCATTTGCTTCCCAAATTTGCGATAAAAAACGTCCCTATCTTTTTCTAGACAAAAATAGCCCTATGATGACTTTTTCCCAAAAAGTCTCGGGTTGCAGGAAAATTTTCTAAGACTGAGTCAACATTCCTAGAATTAATTGTGACACGATAGAACTTTCAATTTCTAAAATCGAACTCAAATTCGCTATTAATTTCAATCTAGCGCATTTTTAGTGTGACTTAAGCTACCGGGTAGGTTTCGAAAATTTTTAGTGCAAATAATCCATGATCGATTTTCTTCGAGTCACAATGAACCCACTCGACATATTGGCGACTCTTGATTGTCGTGAAAATCTTGATGATTCAAATACGAAACCAGGGTACCAAAACAAATAAAAAAATTAGTCTAGTGTCGGCCGATGAGAATTTTCCAATTTAGTGGTGTCACCCACGATTAGCTACACATCTCAGTCGAATCGACCTATCTCTGTTCTCAAATCGATTTTTAACTGTGCCGTAATGGCCTCTAAAGATAAACACGGTTGAATAGTCGATTTCTTATTGAATTCTCAAGTTTATCGCATTAAAATTCCTTAATGGCTTCCCCAGATAGTCTAGTTATCTTGAGAGTGATCAGTTCTAAGAACAGCCCTATAGGCGCGTCGATGAAATGCCCGATTTATTTAATGGAAAACATAACTAAAAATCTTGGATGTCACAAATTTCACGAACGTCTCGTTCTCCATTCTCCATTTTGTTTTTTGTTTTTTTTTTTTGGGTCAAATCCATTCTCCATTTGCTCATATTACGAGATAACTTTCACAAAATATATAATCCCTGCAAAACCTCTTTGCTTGTAGATTTTCCTTCTATTAATTCCATTAAAAAAAAAAGATTGATCAATCTGAAAATATTTCTACAGGAATTTAATCCGTTATCTGCACCTACGAATTTCATATAGATATACCCTATAGATAAGTTTCAGTAGATGATAGATGGTAATATTTGAAAATCTTATCTTCCTTGAACAATAAAAATCTTGTGGATATGATATCTTGACATTATACTACTCATATTGTATATGTGTGCAATATCTTATCTCTTTTAAACTTTTCCCTTCTTTAAAACTATGGATCTACATATATATTATAAGTTGTTGACACCTAAATTTTGGCGATCCGGTCATTTATTTATTACATAAAAAATTAGGGGTTAATTTTATCCCTGGAAAAAATATTAATTGCATAGCATATAGATTTAGGTACATTTATTTTAATTTACATTTTTTATATTTTATTGGACCGGTGGTGGATAAGTTCAAATTTATGTTTCTGAGCTCTAGTTCGACAGGCTAGGCTAGGCCCACGAAAGGAGCAAATTAGCCCAAGCCCGTTGTTTTTTTTAATTAATTATTTTGTGAGAAATTGAGATTTGATGCGATATTACGGTAAATTTTTGAAATTTAAGAAAATCGCATTGCAATCTTATCTTCAGCAATAGGCAATAAAATCAGTAGAGGATATTCGAGAGATAAGGAGAATAAAAATGTTTTTTGTAATCAAGAGGTTATAGGCAATCTTTTCGTTAGATGAAATATTCACAAAAAGATTGCATTTTGTTTTGGCCTATAAAAGGGTGTGTGTGTGTGTGTAGGGTTTTAAGGAGGGGCTTTTTCGAGGGTTTCTTTTGGGAGAAGAAGAAGAAAAGTCAAAAGTAAAAAGAGAGTGAAAGGAGAGGGTGGAATAGGAGAGTGACAAGAGAAAAGAAAAAGAAAAAAAAAAAAGGTCCTGCATCGTCTTCTTCGAGGGAGAAAATATTGGGTGGGTTTAACCCTCCACGTAGGCCAAAGGTAGCACCATTCAAAACGCGACACGTGGCTCCACGTGTAAATGGCGTCAGAGGTTCAAAATTTGGGCGCGCCGCTCCTGGGCCCACCACTCTGACGCTCTCTCTCCTCTGCTCTCCTCTGCGACCTGTCGCAGCGTCCTCTCTCTCCTCTCTCTCTCCCCGTTCTCCGTTCCGTTGCGGGGGGAGAACAAAAACCGAACCGTGCTTCCATTTGCTCTTCCCCTCCTCTGCTCTCTCTCCCCATTCTCGCCGACGCTCCTCCGCACGACGCCGACGCCCCTCCACCTCTGCCTCCGCCTCTACAGGTTGGGCGCGACGCCGACGCCGACGCCGACGCCCCTCCACTTATTGCCTCTGTCGCCCCCGACTCCGACGCCGACGCCGAAGCCGAAGTCGAAGCCGAAGCCGACGCCGACGCCGAAGCCGACGCCAACGCCGACGCCGACATAGCCTCCGCCTCCGCCCCTGAACCCGACTCTGACGCCGACGCCCCTCCGCCTCTGCCTCCGCCCCAGACGCCGTCGCCAACGCCCTTTCGCCTCCCTCTCGCGACCTCTGCTCCACTCTCTCCCTCTTTCCTCTGCAGAGCGCCCATGCTGGCGAACCCCGACGCCGACGAACCCTTGCTCGCGTTTTGGCCTCCCTCTCCGCGAACGAATTCGCTCTCTCTCTTTTCCTCCGCGAAGCGCCCCCTGCTCCTGAACGCGGACGTCGTCGCCTCCTGGGAAGCGCCCCTGCTCCTGAACGAAGGTCGCTCTCTCTCTATCTATTTGAGTTCTTCCTCTTCTTAGTTCTCATTTCATGTTTACCCCATCACTTATCTGACTTTAACATGTTATCTGTGTAGTTGCAGATGAGGAGCAGAAAGGACCCGTGAATCCTTATGATGGCAAAGTGTATGTTCGACTGGATGCCATGTCAAGTAAAGTCAGTGGCTTGTTTTCCCTGTTGAGATGTCTTGTTTGTTGTTGTCGTTGTTTGAACAATAAAGAAAATTCCATTAAGAAGGTACCAAGCCCCTATACAAAACGGCTGCAAAAGAAAAGCCACACATATGCAATTTTGTACAGAAAGAGGAATCCCTTCTAGTATGTTGGTCATTACTTGTCATATGGAGATTGTGTGACGTTTAATTTGTTATTTGCTGCTATTTCCTTGATGTAGTCATCTTCCAAAGGTTTCAATCTTTTTGAAGAGTTGTGCTGACTGTTATAGGGCTATAATCCATTAAGACTCTAAGGTACTCATTACGATAAATGTTAGTTCCATGAAATGAATCTAGGCTAGCTGAGACAGGTGCATACTTTACTTAGAGGAAAGATACTTATGCATCAACATCTCTATAAAATGAGTCCTAGTGCTCTTGGCTGGCTTTTACTGTGTATCTTGTATTACCTGCTGCTCTGCCTGTGTGATGTTTTTTTCCCCTTGTTTTGTGGTTAACTATTGCAAATATTCTGTTGTGATTACACTTGCATGGGTTAATGGAAGTTTACAAGGATCATACTTCTTCGTGCTTGTGAATTAAGAATATGTTTGTGAAATGTCGTCACAAATATTTTTATGATAACATGAGTGTTCTGCTTGGGAAAAATATTGAATAGTTTCAGTCCCTTTTAGTGCAGTTATCAAGAACTGTTTGGTACTAATACTTTGTTGAAAATATGGAGGGGATGTAATTCTCAATTCAAACTTACCTTTTCATGCCAATTTTCTTTTGAGAGGTTGATGTAGGTAGTTGCCTTTATACTTACACCCTACATGTCCTTTCTCGATACTTTTACAAGTTTGTTCTTCTTGTCTTTCTATATGAAAACTGGAATTGTCTTTTTTAATTTGAAGAACTTTTACTGCTCTTAGAAGAATGTAATAAAATTCTGATTATAGTTTCGCTTGTTAACATTCAATTTTCGAAATCATATGTGGATTGCCAATATTTGTGTTATGTGTGATTATCCAGGCTGCTTCAAGACTTCTCCACCATGAGTATCAGTTGCTGCATGACCAGCTTGCAAGATACCATACCCCTGGACGGATTGCCCAAACTCACTATCTTGATGTCCTGGTGGATGGGCCAACTACCAGAGTGTCATCTATTCATGGAAGTGAGAAGCTGCCTAGTGTTGATGGTGTTCGAGGTCACCGACTGCAAGTATGCCATGTCTCGCAAGAAGATAGAGAGCGAAACAGTGTTTTATCCCCTTTGAGAGATGATCATTCCCTTCAGCCGAGAGAGTCTTTTGTTAACATTCAAATGGATGCTCACCAAGGAAGCCATCCATTTATCGGTCAAGAAGATTCTTCTACCTTGCTTGACGGGACAATTTTGCATGATACTTCTGACCTGCATGTCAAGAGAAAACGCAAGGTAATTCTGATGCTTCTGAGAGCAGAGTATTGTCATCACTTTTTGATATAGCTTTAGGGTGACCAAAAATGTCATTTTGTTGCAGATTGAAGAAGCCCAGATCGCTAGGGAAGTTGAAGCTAATGAAAACTGAATTCGCAAAGCACTAGAGAAAAAATATTTTGAGGAGAAAGGTTTTCATTTATCACTTAAGGATATGTGAGCTTTGTGGAGAAAACTTTGGCATGTACTGATATCCTGTATTTTTCTATTGCAGGCTGAGGAACGAATGAGGAAAGAGATGGAAAGATTTGATCGTGAAAGAAGGAAGGAAGAAGAAAGGTTGATGTGTGAACAGCAGAGAGAGGAGGAGAGATTGCTACGTGAGCAAAGGCGAGAATCAGAGCAACAGGAGAAGTATTTACAGAAAGAATCTATTAAGGTAAGTATTTGAGCTTGATATTGCATTTTCACTAGTTAGTTTCTTTTGCTTTATTTGATTGGTTAAGCAGCATCTCTTCTTTTCTCTTTTCTTTACCAACTTCTCTGGTTTTTTGTTTGGAAGGCGGAGAAAAAGAGACAAAAAGAAGAGCTTCGTCGAGAAAAAGAAGCAAAGAGATGAAAAGCTGCAGTGGAGAAGGCCACTGCTCGCAGAATTGCCAAGGAATCCACGGAGCTTATGGAGGATGAACAGCTGGAGCTGATGGAATTGGCTGCTGCAAGCAAGGGGTTGCCTTCAATTGTTAATCTTGATCATGCCACTATGCAGAACCTTGAGTTGTTCCGAGGTAGCTTTTTTATAGCGATTACTGTTAAGACCAGTTTCACTCCATTGATTCATTGATTGTGTGATATTGTTGTTTTAACTAGGATTCTATGGTAGTTAAGACAAGCTTTTAAATTCCTATGCTCTGTTTTTATCGTGTACCTTAAATTCAGTAGAAAGGAAATAGGGCCCTATCCTTTCTAGAAAATTTACTGGTGTTCCATTGTTGTCAAGAATAATTCTAGATATACTAAAGTTATACAATCACCATCATACTAAATGATGTTAACATTGGATATATGAATAAGTCACCATCTTGTGATTTGAATCTACTTCTGTCATCACCAATTTAATTCACGTCACGTAATTTAGTGTACCCATTTTGACACATTCTTGGTATACCTGCATTAGTCATCTACCAATTTATGTCAAAGTAAGCTTTGCTTTAACTTGTGCATATATCTTGTGGGATCACTTTAGCTTGCTTATACCGAGTCATTGGTTTAGATGCAATGAAGATTTGGACTTGATATTATGCCTAGATGCTTATCACAAGTTTGCTAGTATCATTGTACGGTTATCATACAGTACTTTAACATCAATACATTTCTTCTCATCTTTATGCAATGTCATGTTTTCTTTAGGCTGAGTTGAAAGAGGACATCACTGCAGAAGAGTCATTTGATCTAAGAAGCGTAAACTTCGGGGAACTGGGAATTGCTCTGCTTGCTGACCCAGAGTCTAATAGTAAACTGTTAAAGAAATGCTGCAGATGTGCAATGATCACAATCATGCTATCATTAAGCTTGGGCTTCTATCTTTGTTGGCTGTGTTCAAAGACATCATTCCTGGGTACGTTGCTGAGTTTATTTTGATGTGATCTTTACAGGTACGGCTACTCTCCATGTGTTCCCTCGGCACTGTTGTAATGGTTTCCTTTGTTGTGATATTATAGCTACCGCATTAGACTTCCTACTGAGAAGGAGCTGGAGATGAAAGTTTCAAAGGATGTCAAGAAGATGCGGTATTATGAATTGACACTTCTGTCTGCATACAAGGTTTTACTTGATTTTCTTGTGATTGTTGAATGAAGTGCACTCACCAGAAATGGGACAAAAAACACTACAAATCTTGGTTTACACATTCCTGTTTTAGTTAGTTTAATGTTGATTCAGAATTTGTTTCAATCCAATTTTATATACCCTGAGCTATTTCAAAATTTATTTAACAGGCCTACCTGCAGAAGTTGATGGTTTTAGAAAAAGTCTCCTTGTATCAACATGCGGTGGTTCGCTGCATCTGTACTTTGTTAGATGCTGTTCCTCATTTCAATTATCGCGAGAGCTTGGTTGAAGTTGTTGTCAGAAACATAAGTTCCTCAGATGAAGTCATAAGGTTTAGCCATATATTTTTCACTTCTCATTATTCTTCTTATGTTAAGAGTTTGCAATAAAAATAAGACCTTCGGTTGACTAGATGAGGAGAATGGTTGAATAATTGAGAACTTCGAAGAATAGGCTTTTGTTAATGTGGTCATTTGGGTGCAGAATTCTATTCTCATTTTGTGAATGGCTTGGGTGCTTCTGTGACAGATGAACTCATAAGATCACCAATGTTGTTTTATCTATGAATATAAGTTGTTGCTTGATTTTGGTTTAAGTTCCTGCCCAAACAAAAGGGAAATAGATGAAGCATCGCTTAGCAATCATTTAGAGATGCAATGGCTTATGTTTGTGGTTATGTAAATCTGTGAGCATGTGTGCATGTGCCCTTGTATGAAGTCATGCATGCAATGTAGTATGATCTTTTTTATGTTTAAGTCTGAAAAATAGTAGATAACATTCCATTTATTGTACCTTTTTACTTTTTGGTACAGAGTTGGGACTACAAGAAAAGGAGCTACTCCTTAAAGAGTCAAGTGCTACAATGACACGTGATAGACAATTCTACTTCTAGTTTTCTGGTCATATTCCTTGAGCATTTCTTCGTATGTATATTTTTCCCTTTTCCTCTCTACTCTTCTCTTGAATAAAAGATGTGAATGTATATCATCAGGAAACTTTGTTGTGACACTATTAAGTCACTCTTTACAAATGAGGGTAAACACAGTGGTGAAGTGACTGGAGCAGCTGTTCGATTGATTGCAAATTATGTGAAAGCTCATAATTGTCAGATGCATCCTGACTCGATTCAAGTATGTTCTCTTTTTGGTCAAATATCCACGTATGTTTAATAGGTCACTATTTTGAACTTTTGTGTTTCAATTACTTGGTTATTTTATTTAATTCACCCCCTCCCCTCCTCTCTCTCTCTCTCTCTCTCTCTCTCTCTCTCTCTCTCTGTGTTATAACTATCAAAATGCTTTTTCAGGTACTTATGTCTCTGTCATTTGATGAGGACCTTCATAGATCTGAAGCACCAGATAAGGATAAAAAAGTTAAAAAGAAGAATTATAAGAAAGGAAACCGACCAGAGGAATCAAGCCACAACCGAATGATAGAAAGAAATCTAGGCAAGAAATGATGTCGAAAATGAGGGAAGAGGTAGGGATTCTTATGCAACAACTGCCTACTTTCTCTGATTTTCTAATTTCATATCATAAAATTGAGGTGCTTGGTGGTGTAAACAGGTTGCTGCTGATTATAAAGCAGCTAGCTTCGATCCAGATATTATGGAGCCCCAAAGGATGCAGTCAGAGACACTTTCTGCCGTATTTGAGATATATTTTCGTATTCTGAAGCATACTATGCAGTCAATTGTGCCCAGGTGATTTCATGTGTCATTTTGTATGGTTTTGACACTATAGTGAAATATTCTAACATGGTATGGCATATTGGTCTTGGTGCGTAGTACCGTGTCAAAGCAAATGTTTTATCAGACACCAAAACTGGGGTTTCAATATTGGTCAGGTCTTCAGATTGACATGAAAAAATTCATAGGACAAATTTAAGGTGTGGTTCTTAATTATAAGTGATGCAGTCCATTTGCTGCGTTGATTTAATCTTTCTCTATAATCAACCTAAAATATGTGCATAAAGTTGAGTTAGAAATTGTCTTTGTGAATGGTATCTAAGGGGATACTGTGATCACTTCATTCTTTCTGTTTGTTTTACAGACCTAATGGAGATACTGGTACAACTCATGTGACTGAGGCTCACCCACTCCTTGGACCATGTTTGGATGGTCTAGGAAAATTTTCTCACCTGATTGACTTGGATTATATTGGAGATCTCATGAATTACCTTAAAAAGCTTGCATGTTCTGGTGGAAAATCGGACAGTTCAGGAAAATGCGTGACCGTCCCGGAAAGACTTCGTTGTTGCATCATTGCTTTTAAAGTAATGAGGAACAATCTCGATGCTTTGAACGTTGATTTGCAAGATTTTTTTGTTGAGCTATACAACCTCATACTTGAATACAGGCCTGGAAGGTTAGCACTTCTATGTTGGGTGCTCAGTACCTTGCTGTCAAGTTTGTTTTTGAGGTCATGTGCTCATGCACTTTCAGTTACCTGATTTTATTATAAACCATAGCTCTAAATGCAAATGACTTTGTTCGGCGATGAAATAGTGATCTATATCTCATGACCACAACACTTTTAACTGTAATTAATATATGATGTCTGAAGCAGAGATCATATCCTTGCTGTCAAGCTGGTTTTCTGGACTCATCTGCTCATGCACTTTCGTTCACATGATTTTCTTTATAACCGCAGTCCTAGATGTTTGGCAATGACAGAGAAAGTCATGCAAGCATTTGTGACTTTGTTATAATGTACAAACCAGATTGGCAATAGTGTCTTTCTCCCTTTGTATGGTTACTCATTGATATCTGATGTCTCAAGCAGAGATCGGGGTGAGGTGCTAGCTGAAGCTCTAAAGATGATGCTGTGCAATAATAGGCAACATGACATGCAGAAGGCTGCAATGATAAGCTCTAAAGATTATGCTTTGCCTTTTCCTATACCATGCTTATCAACAATATCAGGCAAAATGTGGATGGAACTGAATTTCCTTTGGAAAAGAAGCACGGCCAACAAACTCTTTCTGACTTATTTTACATTATAATCTAGTAGGTCCAACATCTCGTCTTGACGTTAATTTTTCACAATTTGCAAGTATGTGTCTATTGTCATTTATCCCGGTGATGTCGTGTAACAGTTGATCTATTAATCTACTTTCATATTTCAATGGTATGTAAATCTCTATTCCCTCTAAAAATGAGTAGGTCTCAATTTCCTTTTATCTTCACCAGGCGTATGATATGCCATCCAACACAACCCAATATTATTTCCAAAAAGGGTAGTTGGGCAAAAAAAAAAAAAAAAATTGGGGTTATCGGCTTGGGACGGGAAATTTTTTTTATCTCAATAACGCAATGAGGTTTTAAACTAGGTGCGTGCAAAGTTTGATCGATTAATTTTGAGTACAAGAGCACGTACGAATTTATTTCCGAAAGCTTTAAAGAAAAAAAAAGTTCGAAAAAGGCCTGTTGGGCAAGAAATACAAAAAAAAAATGAGTTATCAGCTTTGGACGGAAATTTTTTTTCGTCAATAGCACAATGAGGTTTTAAACTAGGTGCGTGCAAAGTTTGATGGATTAATTTAGAGTGCAAGAGCACGTATGAATTTATTTCCCAAAGCTTCAAAGAAAAAAAGAGTTCGAAAAGGGCTGTTGGGCAAGAAATAGAAAAAAAAAATGAGTTATCGGCTTTGGACGGGAAATTTTTTTTCTCAATAACACAATGAGGTTTTAAACTAGGTGCGTACAAAGTTTGATGGATTAATTTAGAGTGCAAGAGCACGTATGAATTCTTTTTTTTTTTTCTATTTCTTGCCGAACAGCCCTTTTCGAACTCTTTTTTTTTTTCTTTGAAGTTTTGGGGAATAAATTCGTACGTGCTCTTGCACTCTAAATTAATCCATCAAACTTTGCACGCACCTAGTTTAAAACCTCATTGTGTTATTGAGAAAAAAAAAAAAATTCCCGTCCAAAGCCGATAACTCATTTTTTTTTTTTCTATTTCTTGCCCAACAGCACTTTTCGAACTCTTTTTTTTTTTCTTTGAAGTTTTGGGAAATAAATTCGTACGTGCTCTTGCACTCAAAATTAATCCATCAAACTTTGTACGCACCTAGTTTAAAACCTCATTGTGCTATTGAGAAAAAAAAAAAATTTCCCGTCCAAAGCCGATAACTCATTTTTTTTTTCTATTTCTTGCCCAACAGCCCTTTTCGAACTCTTTTTTTTTTCTTTGAAGTTTTGGGAAATAAATTCGTACGTGCTCTTGCACTCAAAATTAATCCATCAAACTTTGCACGCACCTAGTTTAAAACCTCATTGTGCTATTGAGAAAAAAAAATTTCCCGTCCAAAGCCGATAACTCATTTTTTTTTCTATTTCTTGCCCAACAGCCCTTTTCGAACTCTTTTTTTTTTCTTTGAAGTTTTGGGAAATAAATTCGTACGTGCTCTTGCACTCAAAATTAATCCATCAAACTTTGCACGCACCTAGTTTAAAACCTCATTGTGCTATTGAGAAAAAAAAATTTCCCGTCCAAAGCCGATAACTCATTTTTTTTTTCTATTTCTTGCCCAACAGCCCTTTTCGAACTCTTTTTTTTTTCTTTGAAGTTTTGGGAAATAAATTCGTACGTGCTCTTGCACTCAAAATTAATCCATCAAACTTTGCACGCACCTAGTTTAAAACCTCATTGTGTTGTTGAGGAAAAAAAATTTCCCGTCCAAAGCCAATAACTAATTTTTTTTTCTATTTCTTGCCCAACAGCACTTTTCGAACTCTTTTTTTTTCTTTGAAGTTTTGGGAAATAAATTCGTACGTGCTCTTGCACTCTAAATTAATCCATCAAACTTTGCACGCACCTAATTTAAAACCTCATTGTGTTATTGAGCAAAAAAATTTGGTGTCGAAGCCCGACACCCCATTTATTTTCTATTTTCATGCGGATTAAATATGAAGTAGGGTTTTAAATGTGAAAAGTTAAAAATATATACTAGATATTGAGTTGTCATTTGCCCATTCATCCCATTTTCAATCTTCTTAGACTCAACCCATGACAAATCCAGTTAAATGGCCAAAAGGCATGCTACAAGTGCCCGATGTTTTTATTGATCTTCGGCAAAACAATGTACAGTGGGAAACCCAATGGTAGTCAAACTAGCAGTGGCTTCACAGCTTATAAGAAGCACCTACATTTCCAATAATAAGGCTCGCTGATGTTAAACTATCTTACAAAGTGTGAAAGGAAGAGTTCGTCCTAACAATTACGGTCTAGAGAGAATTTTTCACGAGTGCGCTCTATTTGAAATGGCTTTTCCTTCCACTGAACTTCGAGATCTCCATATAACAAAGCCTCCAGTCCTACTCTAACAAGGCAAGTGTATTAGAGGCTCATTATCTCAGTGCATCAATGATTCATGATTAAAATAAAGACTCGAGTCTCCAACGCCAACCGAGATTTATTCAAGTGATTACATCTTTGAAGTCATGATTTTATATCCATTCCATATGTCAAATACGGCACTTAAATGCACGCAAGCAATCAGCAAACTCATGAAAGTTCCAGGCTCATAAAGATTCAACCTTCATTTACTTACTTATCCATAAGCAAATAAGAGACCAGCACTAACCTCCAAAGTACATCTAGATCACAATTGCAGATTTTGATTTGAACTATTTGATTAACAGCACGAATAATTCATCACTGTAGATGAAATATTGTCACAAAAGGAACCAAAAGGGACAGTAGCAAGATGCAATACAAATACAGGCATCTCCATGCAGAGAATCCCACCCAATCGAAAACTTGTAAACAGCACAAGCACTATACTATATGAGGGTTCCTCAAGGCTATTTATGTTGCGACCGTGCATTATCTGTGCTTTCACGGGGCCTCCGGATTCATTCATCCCACGATGTTCAAAAGAGTTTGATGACCCCTGTACAAGAAAATGACAAATATATTAATATTTATCGAAATAATATGCTTAGATTAATGTCTCAAATAATCCAATATCAATAACAAGTAATTTGTACCTGACTCAGAATGGTTCCATGAGATCTATTATTGTACTCCAACATCTATCCAAAAGTAAACTACTAATAGTAAATATTACAATTGTAACAAAAAGTTGAAATAATACTAACAAATAAAATGATTCATAATAAATACCTGAGTAGTGAATGGAGAAAATCCATTGAAATTGCTTGGCGGCATGATATATGATGATTGCATCTACATTAAAAAAAAAATGACCCCATTACCATAATGCAATTAAATTATCATAATGATTGTAACTTTTGAGAAAGTGTTTTCTACCATTATAAAGAGGCATAGTAACTTGAAAAATATACAAACTGATTGATCACCAATTAAACTCTTTATACATGGCTATTCAATACCTGATTAGGAAATTGGCAAAATCCATTCATAATCCCCGATGGCATGATGTATGGTGGTTGTTGCATCTATACAAAATTTTTTACCAAATTAGTAAAATGTCAATGAAAATGGAAAGCTAAGAGCAACATACCGATTATGAAAATTCATGGTAGGACCACCAATGTTGCTGGGATAAAGGATACTTTGAAACTGATTTTGATTACTCAAATAATTTGGAAAATGAGTTTCACTATGTGTTGCTTGAACAACCAACTCTACATTAGAAAGCAACAAAATGTTAATTACCATCATGCAACATAAACAGAAAATTTAACTGGTCATATTAACCAAAATAATATGTTACCTCGATTGTCTATTTGCATTGGGGGCATTCCTTTGCTAGATTTTTTCTTCTTTTTCTCAGTTGAACTTTTTAGTCTTCCATAACTTATCCCCTTTCCTTTCCTTCGATGGGGGTCTAATATCGAGATATCGCACAAAGAAGCCTCATTATCACCATCATCACCAGCATCATCAGCCACGGCCATACTTGAATTGTATGATGAAATTTGACCCTTCGCTATTTGCATATTCTCCCTCACCATCTGCATTGTGTTTACATCTTTGGCTCCCAAACTCATCAGCTCAAAAGATTCTTGCATTAATGTGCAAAATCGATTAAATGTAGACGGACCAGGTGGCAAAGATTCATCATTCACAATCCCTTCTTTGGCACCCTTAGTCCATCTTTTCAAAATATAGGGAGATGGAATGCTCTTAACTATCGATTTATTCTGATTCAACACGTACAATGCATGGCGACACAACCACCCTTTTGACTCAAATAATTTGCATTCACAAGAAATTGATAACTCTACAGGGTTAAATCTGACAAGGTATTCATGTCCACACCTTATGGTATATGAATAAACCGATCCATCAAATGTAGTACCTGAAACATCTTCAGAGAGACATTCCATTAATTCTTCATAAAACTTCTGAAAAATAGTACGGGTATAGACTGAAGCAGCATGTTTCAGGAGCTCATTAGACGAAACCTGCAACCTGGGCTTCCCACGAGAACTGTAATCATCTTGAATTTCATTTTCTCTCATGTGCTTTAGTTGCTCTTCATAATAGTAGACAAATTGTATAAGGGATAACGTCTTCTTCGAAATATTCTGGAAGACATTATTAGTGCTCTCACTTCTTTGACTTGACTTTATACCACATGAAAAAATATCACGACCAAAAGCTGAACTCCATTTATGTCTAAGGCCGTATAATCTCTGAAGCCAATTGTTGTTCTGAGTATCCCACTTCTCTTCCATTTCCATCCAAATAGATTCAAATTCATCCTCCGATTTGCATCTATACATAAGCCTAAAAAAATACTTATCTCTAAAATCTGGCTTATGGTAAAGCTGTGGAATGTTTTTAATGGCATTTTGTATGATGTGCCAAGTGCATAAACGATGCTGTGTATTCGGAAAAACCATTCTAATGGCTTTTGCCATGGCTTGATCTTGATCGGTGAATATGGTTTTAGGAGCCTTATCTCCCATAGACTCCAAAAACACATTAAATAACCAAATGAATGATTCCGCCGTCTCGTCCAACAAAAATGCACAACCAAACAGAGTATTTTTCCAATGGTGATTAACCCCAACAAAAGGTGCACAAATCAAACTATATCTATTAGTTCGATACGTGGAATCAAACACTAGCACATCACCAAAACAATCGTAATCGAATTTTGACAAACTATCTCTCCAAAATAAATTTGTCAATCTACCTTCTTGATCTACTTGTACAGCGTAGAAAAACATTGGGTTTTGCATTTGCATGCGATGGAAATGATTCAAGAGTTGTTGACAATCTCCCCCTTCTATAATCTTATTGCTTTCTGTCTGTAAAAAATTTTGACAATCACGTAGAATGAAACCCAAATTTTTACTTCCACCTGCTTCATTTGCTAAGAACTTATATGCCGTAGTCCCACCAATGCCTGCTTTCATCATGTCACTTAAAACACCTTTGCAAGTATCGGATATCATCCTTCCACATCTAATCAGATGCTTTTGATTTTCCGGTACAAATGCATGATTATGCTCAGAAACATACTCTATAACCTCATAGACACCATTATCAACCTTAAATTTGATATGAGCAGGACACCCACATCTAACTTCAGCCCTCTCAAATTTCTTTTCTTGATCAGATGAGGTGATAGAATGGCCCTCACAATTGCACAAAAATATTCGTCGGGTTATTTCTCCTTTTCTATTTTTAACCGTATGACCCTTCCTCACTCCAAATCCTTTGCCAATTGCATAAGCCACATACTTATGATATGCTTCAACTTCATTAGAAAAAATCATCCCGATGGCAAACTCAAAATCATTTTCCATATCACGCATTACATGTGCAAGATGGGAAGTTTCATGCTGCAACGAAATGGACAATAAATAAGCAATAAAAAAAATAACATCAAAAGAAAACAAAATATATTTCACATTGTATGACAAAATATATTTCACATTGTATGAGTAAAGAATTACCTCTGATTCAGTCATGTTATAACTTTACACGTGCAAATTAACTGAGGTGATGTCTTCAAAATAGAAATAATTCTTCAAGAGTTCCCTTCTAATAAAATACAAAACAAACAGAAAGAGCAACAGCGTTGATGTAGAAGTCAATTAGCGTCGCTGTCATCCACCTGCAAATTGATAGCACCATTCAGTACATTCATAGGACACAGACTAATATGCTTACATGTTAAAAAACTATCTCAGATGCAAATGAAAGAAGTAGGCCCCCTCATATTTATATTAAAAAAATAAAAGTCTTGGCATGGGGACTTGCTTAAATTGCATGATCTCATGATTGAAGAATAAAAGTATAGAAATAAAAGCATAGAAACCTCCATACTTAAAACGTCAATCTAATATCCCAAGGGAGAGTTTGGTTCTAGCAAGCGAAAATACTCCTATGACAATTATAATATATGGCATACGCAGGGCACAACACACCACAAAACAAAAAGAGAAGCAGGCAACATATTGCTAGGGTCAAAGGTACATTTTTAAATCAGTAAACTCTTCCTACTCACAACTCGCATATCTAATCCAAAACCCAACAATTAGTTCCCATGAACAGTGATATTCTTCAAACCAGCATCAAAGACACGTCACTTTACTTTAGTACAGTTTGAGATGATTTACACACCGTATATACGAGGGGAAAAAATGGCGGCTCCTAACAGTTGAATAAGTAAGAAAACTAATGCAACAAAAGGTATTTAAACCAAAAACTACCGAGTCCCTAATAGTTTTCGAGATACATGAATAGAAAAATATGCATGGGCACTTATAATAATCCTATGTGTATTCCTCATATTACACCATGACCAAGTAAAAAACAACATATTTTAATACCTTCTCCAACATAACTGTAAATGTCAGGGAACCAAATGACAAAAACCTATTGAAGACAGAACAATTAACTTACGGAGTTAAAAGTTCTTTCCGGAAAGGGCTACCATCAGTGAAGATAGTGTAGAGAAAAGTCACCAGCATCAAACAACCCAAACAATGAAAGTGATTCTAGCAATTATAACAGGAAAATGCTGCTTCTTCTGTTCTACCTAGGAAGGTAGATTGGAATCTAACTCCCTCTTCATCACTAAAAGCGATTACCTAAAAAGTTCCAAGACAAAGGCAGATGCTTGATTAGATTTCAGATATGGTCAGTCCAATCATCGTTGAGGTAGCAACAGATACGGAAATCGATGACGACCTTTGGATAAATAGTTGGCTGCATTCAATGCAAAACTATAAAAAGGAGAGCATGACTACTGGAAATAAATGATCTAATCAAGGTCTGTCTAATCAATCATGGAGTCAAAGAGTGAACTTCTTCTGATTACCATCCATCTCTCTTGCACCATGAGATAGAATTTTGGTTTGACCTCTAAACTGAATATTTTGACAATCCCACTCAAACATACATAATTTCCTACATGAATTGAATCATTGAAATCTGTCACCTCCAAGTACATGGTTCTCCCACACAATTAACTGCAAATACATATAACATAATTTTCTAGCAATGACTTTGTGATTTCAGGTGCTAGCTATCCTATTCCGAGATAAACTCCTAAAGGATAAGACTAAAAAGAAAAATCCACACCTTCCAAAGGTGCATCCAGCAAATGTCAATTCGGGCATTTGAATAATGATGCAAGAATGCTACTCTATAGGCAAAATAGTACATGGCCAAAGGCACGAATGAAGCTTCAAGAACAATAAGCAGCAAAATTTTCATATACCTCGACAGGCCGCAATAGATTACCCAACTTTCCGCGGGCATTCGAACCTTCGGTGCAGATATTGCCGAGATAACGCCTAATGATCCATCGAATATTCCAGCATCAACAACGTATCCTTTGTCAAACAAAGAACTATCGAATATTAGAACAAATGATTGAGACACACATCGTCGGCGGAGGCGGAGGTGGGCGTCGGCGTCGGCGTCGGCGTCGGCGGGCAACCAGCAGAGGAGAGAGTGCGTCGGCGTCGGCGGATGCGGAGGCGAAGGCGGAGGTGGGCGTCAGCGTCGGCGTCGTGGGCAACCAGCGGAGGAGAGAGAGCGTTCTTCTCAGTTAGAGTATGCTATTCGCTAATTGCACGATGGAGAGAAATGTAGTGCTGCATCTTACATCAGAGGAGGTCAAAAGGAAGAACACGACAGTAACGAAAACGCTAATCCACGGTATCAGTCAATTAAATTCACAGAGAAAGAACGAGTATCGACCTAGCATGAGGGCGTTTTCTGAAATGTAGGTGTTCTTGGCGAGAATCGGCAGCAAAAGCAGAGCTAGAACCCCTGCAACGCAGCAGATGACACTGCGAAGAAGTCCACAAGGTCGAAGAAGCGCGTGAGCTCGCGCTCGAGTCGCCGGAACAGATTCGCCCGAATAACAACGAGCAGAGATAATCAAAGACCGAGAAGCTACTGCGGTACCTGACGAGGACGCTGTGAGATATGAGCGAGTCCCCACCGAACGACGGTCGAGGCTTCGGCGGAGGTGGAAAGGGCGTCGGCGTCGGCGGAGGCGGAGGCGGAGGCGGGCGTCGCGGAGGCGTCGCGGGGAGGAGAGAGAGCGAGGCGTCGGCGGAGGCGGAGGTGGGCGTCGGCGTCGGCGTCGCGGGCAACCAGCGGAGGAGAGCGAGGCGTCGGCGGAGGTGGAAAGGGCGTCGGCGTCGCGAGCAACCAGCGGAGGAGGCGTTGCGGGCAACCGGCGGAGGAGAGAGAGTAGAGGAGGGGAAGAGCATTCGGAGAGAAGCCACCGCAACTTTTGTTCTCTCGCAAAACGGAACGGAGAACGGGGAGAACGGGGAAAGAGAGAGAGAGAGAGGAGAGAGAGGACGAGTGGACAGGAGAGCAGAGGTCGCAGAGGAGAGAGAGCGTCAGAGTAGTGGGCCCCAGGAGCGGCGCGCGCAAATTTTAAACCTCTGACGCCGTCGCCTACGTGGAGCCACGTGTCGATCACTGAGTGGTCTTACCCAAAGCTTACGTGGAGGGTTAAACCCACCCAATATTTTCTCTCTTCGAGGAGACCCAAGACGTGCCAGTCGTGCGAAGCGCCAGCACCGCGACGCCAGCCTCCGCCTTCACCTCCATTGCGCCGCCAGCCCTGTCGCTCCGTCTGCTCCTCGACGCCCGCGCTTGAGATTCACCCACCACCCGGCGGCACCGATCGAGCCCCAATCGCTGTTCCAGCACCCCTGTTTTGCCTCTGACGGCCCCGTCTCTGTCCAGAACTGCCGCTCCCGCCTCCGCTGGTGACCCACGAGCACCTACTCTGAAGCAGCTCACTCATTCGTCGCTCTCCCTTCGCCGAAAGCCTGAGTTGATCGCCTTGCCTACAACCCGCCGGTTCACGATCCAGTCGGTCATCGCCGCGCCCTTCCGCCTGCGACCCAGCACCTCTGCCAGCACCTCTACAACCTGTGACCCAGCGGTCTCCGCATCTCTGCCGTTCACCGAGCACCACCGGAACCCGACACCGCCGTTGTTGCTTCCTTCCTGCTGTTGCTCACCCACAATAGCAGCCGAAACTAGTCGCCGAAGATCCCCCCCCCACCACTCGCCCGACGATCCGGCATTGCCCAAGATGCGCCCGCGACCTCTACGCGCCTGCCGTTGCCTCAGCACCAATGCCTGGCATCTGCAACTCATCCGACGCCGCAACAGCACGTTGCTACTGCACCTCAGCTTCTGCAGCCCGTGCCTCTACAGCCACGAGCAGATTGCTCCGCTTAGCAACACTGACGCCGCTGCCCTCCGGCACTCGACCCCATTTTTGCTCACTGCGCCACCGCCGTTCGCAGGACCTCCGCGTCAGCAGCTCGCCTTCGCCGCACCTCAACTCATGCCAGTCCACCCGACGCCCACCGGTCTGCCTTAGCTTGACGCCTGCTAGTCGCCGTGCCACACCTCCGTGCCAGCCCGCTTCATCAACGCCGCTCACGCTGCTCGTTGCCACTGCCGGTCCGATCGCCCATCAACACGTCATCGTTGTCCTCCCTTGAGTCCGCATTTTAGGTGGTTTATTTTTTTATTCTATTTTTATTTATTTGTTTATTTGTTTATTTATTTTTATTTATTTTTAAGTTTTGTTATTATTGTTTAAGTTGTAATATTGGGTCGATGTTCATTTTATGCATATTCGACATTATCCGCAGGATTTTGTCCAAATTATTGTAATTATTAATATGATCCGTAAGACGTCAAATCATTTTTTTAATTATATTAATTTTTGCGCATTTTGGTAGAATTTTAATTGTTAAATCATTATAATTATTAATTTGATCCATAAGACTTCGGATCAGATTTTTAATTATTTTGAACTCTTTGTCGTGATGTTTAGGGTTAGAGTAATCGTTAATTTAACCTATGAGACAACAGGTTATTTTTTCGATTATTTTAATCATTTATTTGGTAAATGTCTTGATTAGTTTAGATGTAATTTCATAATTGCTAGTATTGGAAAAACACTAAAAAAACATAAAAATAATAAAAAATCAAATCTTGCATTAGAGTGTGTTGGTTTAGTAAATTAGGATTGCTTTTTAGGATTGCATTTTTAAGATAATTTTTGAAATAGGTTAGGGTTGGACCTAAATAAAATTTTCTTTATTTATATAAATAGGGTTTTAGATAATGTTTGCACATTTTAATTATCTCATTTTTCTTAAAAAATAGTTTTCTAAGATAGGATAGGGTTTAAGTCAAATTAATCCCTAAAATGAATTAGAAAATTATTCTTTTTTTAGATAGTTTAATTAGGATTTTTATTAATTCCGAATTTCAATAAAAAAATACAAAATACTAGGTGCATGTTAACTAGTTTGCATAATAGGATCATTTAATTTGAGTTTGTTAGTAAAATTAGGTTCATGAAATGCATGTAACTTAGTGATTGTTGCTAGGTTCATTTAGTTAAAAATTGATCGTCATTAGAATTAGGTCATTTGATTAATTTAGATTGCATATTTAATTGTTGCATTTCTTTAATTTCGAATTTCATGGAAAATACAAAAAAAATTAGAATAAATTCATTTCATGCTTTAGGATAGATTGCATGCTTATTCATGCTATATAGTTTAGGTCATATTGCCATGCTATATCATTTCATATTAAATTAGTAGCATGCATTGCATGATCCTCATTAAAATAAAGTGAAAAACCAAAATTGAGTGATTGCGTGTTAAATAGAAATCATATCTAGGATCGTCGATGTGAATTCTAATCCAACATTGCATATGCTTTCGTTGCTATGAGGTATTTGCTTTCTTGAGTGCTAAATTGATGGTTTGCGCACCCGCATGACCACCTCACATGTTAGGGAAATAAAATCAATCCAAGTTGCATTCAAAAACATTTTTGAAAATTAAAAAGAAATGATACCGAAAGGGCATTAGAGAAATCTAGTGTAACCAAGTCCCCGTACCTTTAGGCTGCGTTTGGTCGACCGAATAAAAATCAGGATAGGATATGTTTTATCATATCCCGTGTTTGGTAGCTGTCTAGGATAGGATAAGGTCGGATATAGAAGGGATATAGACCGGATAAAAAAATCCGAGGGGGGTGGGATAAGGTCAAATAGGATTTCTTTTATCCGAAACATAAAACCCTATGCTTTTTTTTCTTTCTCTGTCGTTCACCCACAGACGACTCTCTGTTTCCAAAGCATCGACGTTGAAGCCTTCTCCTCAATAGCTCTCCAATTCTCATCGAAATTTTACGAAAGTGACGAATTTTCAAAGGTAAATAATCATTCTCTCTCCCTTTCCTCGCCCAACCAGCGACAAACGCTTCTTTGAGGGCTAGTTTTTCCGTGTTCAGAGCAGAGGAGGCCACGACCTTCTTTGCAAACCCAAGGATCAACGTCCCCCGGTCGTCCCGAGCGACTCCGGCAACCGACCCCTCCGACAAATCGACTAGCCAGGACCAGGAGCCATCGATTTTCATCTTCACGAAGCCCTTTCCCGGCAGCAGTGACCACGAACACGGTACGATTCTCTTCTAACTTATTCTGGATTTTCCCTAAAGTGTTCAGTTTGATGAAATCCTTGCTCAGAACGACTGAAAGACCCATTTGTATTTTGTGGCGTTCCTTCCCATGTAATTGGACCAAAGTCTCGTCTGTTGTAGAAGAAAGGTGAAACATCAGAGTAGCTTTTAATCTTCTAATTGGGCAGACTCCTCTTATTTCTTCTTTCTCGGTGAACATCAAATTGGATGGATGGGTGTTGTGGGCCAGAGGGGAAGAGTGTACAAGCTATGGGTAGTTTTGTTTATGGATCTGGATTTGATAGTTTGAATGTGCAGGTAATGCAAATTATTCTAAAAGTGTGTACAATTTATGGGTGGTTTTTTTATGAATTCGGATTGGAATTTTGAATGGGCATGTGCTGCAAATTATTCTAAAAGACTCAATAATTCTACCACGTATTGGGACTCACTTGGGCATGGAGGGAAAAACAAGAAACAAAATCACAACCAAAGACAAGTTGAAAAACGATTAGACTTAAGTAACAAAGACAAGTGGAGAAAAGATTCAGATTGCACTGATTTAGCACGATCCCCTGACGACAAAGATGAAACCTTTCAACTAAAATTGGACCCCAAAACCAAACCCCAGCCACTCCCCTGACGATTAAAGAATCATGCTTCTTCCATACCAAAAGACTCAACAGAGTGGCTGGGGTTTTGGTTTACGGGTTCAATTTTGGTTGAAAGGCTTCATCTTTGCTGTCATGGGATTGTGCTAAATCAATGCAATCTGAATCTTTTCTCAGCTTCTCTTTGTTCGTTAGATCTAATCCTGGCAAATTGGTGTCGAAGTAGTGTAAGTTAAGGCTAGGCATCCTCTGTTGTGTGATGTGGAGACCAATGCTAGTTTGATGGATGCTATGTGGCGTGAGTTTGGTTTTCAGCACAAATTGTTACCTATGTATATGTAGTCAGTTCCTATTTTTAATGGGTCATGATCTGTTGGGACCATATTGTATAAAGGCAATAGGATTTTTTTTTTTTTTTATTACCAAAGAGATATCTGGATCTGAGCCAATTTCATAGGAAGATGGGAGCATCTCATTTTACTTTAGTTGATTCGATATAATCCTGTTTGTCCGAAGTATGTTCGGATGGGATATTGATAAAAATAATCTGCTAAGGCATTCACTATAAGTTGAACAAAGAATGAAACTTACAGGTCCAAGATACTTGATGCATTGCTTATGCAGAACATTTCTCGAGCACTTTGCGAGATTCGTATCTTTACCACACCCAACATCCAACCTGCATTTAACATGGTCCTCATCAATAAAAAGTCTTTTGACATTGGATGAACGTTTGCTAGCTCTACAAGATTATGATAGGCTAGAACAGGACATAACAAACACAACGAAAGATTTCCACGTTCGAACACTAACCAGTAGAAGAAAGGCTCTGTACTCTCGCTATGGAACCACACGTCATAGTAGAGATTCAAATTGTGGCTATAACGATGCCGTGGGTCAATCTGTTCAAGCAGGAGACTATCAGTAGTATTCTTTATTTTTAGATCTCCTTTTCTTAGAAAGAAAAGTGACCTTGCTGTAGCATGTCTCGGGAGTTTAAGGGACTTACAACTTCAAGCCAGTGCTGTAATGCTCATTTTGTTTGGGACCTGAAACATTGGCATATATCTGAAAGTTTCTTTGGTTATAATTTTTACGCACTCCTTTTGTTTGGGACCTTTTCATGTAGCATGTGCTGGAGTTCCATTATAAATTTATTAGGAATAGATATATAAATGTATATGTATATAACCTGGCATTGATATTGAAAATATGACATTCAATGCTACATTGTTCTACTCTTTGGAGAATTAATCAAGATCATTGATAGATTGCAGTGAGTTAGGTTGTTAACATGGCCCGATTAGCAAAAAGTAAAAGTATAACTCAAATGTAAAACCCTATTGATTATGCCTTTATAGGTCATACATTATGTATTGATCTTCTCACTCCAGGTAAATCTCAAGTAAATTTCTTTCTAGTAAGAAAAGTTCAAGTAATGAAGGAGATCCCTGTATTTAGTAGAAATTGCAAGATATTATCGTATGATATTTGCATCTGCTGTTTTGAGGTCAATCTGTAGCGCATTTGCTGCTCTGTCAGTATCTGTGTTGAGTGTCGATGATATTTGCTTTAGTGGGAGAAGGAATCGATTACTTACCTAGACATATCGTTTCTACCATTTCCATTTTGCTTATGTGAGGAAAAGTCACTATTGATATCGCATCACCTGCGAGGGAAGGATATATCTTGTTGTGTGGGTTGAATATCGTGGCTGATTGAATGCTGAGTTAGTTTTCTGTTTCTCTGTTTTTTTTTTTGCTTTAAGAAATCTGGGAGTGGTTCAATCGACATATATGCTGAGTTAGTTTTCTGTTTAGGAATGGAAGGTAGCAATTTCAGTCAAACTCAAGGAAGGGGAACAAAGAGAGACCGACGTATATGGACAATAGATGAAGAAAATGCACTTCTAGATGGTCTTGAAGAATTAGTTACGCAAGGAATGAAAGCCGATAACAGCTTCAAGAGTGGTTACATGGTTATGTTAGAGAAGTGGTTTGAAGAAAAGTTCCCTTGTTCTGGCATCAAGGGTAATCCTCACGTAGAGTCTAAAATGAAAAACTTGAAAAAGTTGTATAATCATATCTATGACTTGAGGAATCAAAGTGGCTTTGGGTGGGACCATGAAAAGCATTGTGTCAATCTTCATTCTGAGGATAGTTGGCAAAAATATTGCAAGGTTTGTGTCACTTCTTCTCATTTGTCTTCTTTATTAATTGTTTTTTTTTTAACAAAATAATATAATTTTCTTTGTAGACCTATCCAGGAGTTGCTTCTTTGAGAGGGAAGTCCTTCCCTCAATATGATCGACTAGCAACCGTATTTGGAAAAGACCGTGCCAAGGGAAATCTTAGTGAAGACCCTTCAGAAGCTCATGCGGCTGTTGATCATGAGGAATGTGAAAATCATGATAATGTGGCAACCAACGGTGTAAGTCAAAACTCACCGCCACTATCATCTTCTCAGGCACAAAATGTTTCTGATTCTTCAAGAAGAAAAAGGGCTAAAGCAAGTGACAAATGGGCTGTTGGCTTAGTTGAGATAGCAGGAACTTTTGGCTCATTCTTGGAAAAAGCTAATGAGAGAATGGAGATGATCGCTAGCCGCATCGGACATGCCAAGGATTTGGATAATGACAAACAAAAAATCAATGAGGAGCTTCTTCAAATGTCTTTAGGTACTATGGATAGAATAAAATTGTGTAGAAAAATTGTGAAGGATCCTGAGAATATTCATCTATTTTTGGGATTTCAAGGAGACGACAGGAAAGCATTTGTGGACTTACTTCTCCAAGAGATGAGAGAAGAGAATGAGTGATGATTGAGTTGTTTATGAGTTTGTAGGAGATATGTTTTCTCTCCATACTTTTTCTTTTTTTCTTCTTTATGTTTTTTTTAAAGGGTTTTTGGGGCTAGTTATAAGCTTTAATGTTATCTTTTTGGACCTTTCGGTTGTAGCCATGACTTGAAAAGAGGTGGATATGGCTTGAAACTTTATCTCTATGTTCATTGCCAAGAAAACCATTATCTATAATATTCTTTGCCTCTGTCTTTTATTTTCATAAATAGTTTCTTTGTCTCTTTGGCAAAAAACCTAGCCATGATTTGGTATTGGACTTGTAACAAAATCGAAACAAATGAAAAACTCGTAAGAAAGAAAAAGAATTCATGTTTCAAAGTGAATATATTGAAATTGAGGTTATTCTAAAAACGCTTGACGTTGAAGGGGGTATCCAAAAGATTATTTCAAAGGAACGGAAAAGATTATTACGATGCGTAATCATGAAATTCAATGAGAATCTGTTAATTTGAAAAAGATATATTGTTTTGGATGATTTTATGAATATTAAAGCTGCAAATTTGTACTTGCCTAATGTTATTGTTTTATATTTTAAATTCGTAATTCACCA
This sequence comes from Eucalyptus guilfoylei, assembly GCA_016097605.1. NCBI lineage: Eukaryota > Viridiplantae > Streptophyta > Magnoliopsida > Myrtales > Myrtaceae > Eucalyptus > Eucalyptus guilfoylei. The sequence goes on from CM027863.1 coordinate 10,943,673, forward strand.
AACGATAGATTGGATAAGATATAGGGATATCCGACTTTAAATCCGTAGTTCATCAAAAAGTAGATTGGATAGGATATGAGGATATCCGACTTTAAATCCGTAGTTCACCAAACAGTTGATGGGATATGAAGAAATCCATGGATTTCTTATCCTATCCTATCCAGTCCTATCCCGTTTAGAAATCCGAACGACCAAACGCAGCCTTAGTCTCTGGTTCGTAGGAGTAAAATAATTCTTCCATTATTTTACTTAGGTGTTTAATCGACCTACCATAAAATGATTAGTGGCAACTCCTAGTTAATAATCTAATGACTGAACCTTAAGTCGCGAATTGGTATGGGCTTGAGGGAGCCCGAGCTAAATTTAAAGACTTAGTAGTCCATTAGTCTAAACTTAGGTGGTGCATCCGAAAATTAGGTCGCGACATAAGTAACTAGGCAAACTCAAACATAAACTCAAAATAGTCACGTGACAAGCACATATATAAATATTAGGGCCGTGCAACTAGTCCGGTATTACTCGGGAACTAGATCGAACCACTGATAGAAATAGGTTCGGATGAAAGCAAATCCGATTATCAGTTCCAAATTTTTGGAACCAATATTGTGCGGGTAGATTCTAAGTTTTGGGTGCTGAATCAACTCACCCACCAAGGAATCGGTTAGAACCTATTTGATGAATTGGAAAAAGATGATTTATCTTTCTTAAATGACCTTATGTTCCCTATTGCTTTATATTTCTGTTTGTTTTATATTGATATTTTACTTTGAGCCATTTTGTTACTCTTACTATTTTGCTATAATTGCTATTTGTCATGTTTTTCTTTAAAAAATATAAAGCAAATCTAAAAAAAATATATCAATTCTCGGGGACACTCTACAACGGGACTGGACAAATAAGGTAAGTTTTTTATTTTTTTGGTTGGTCCTATTCTACGCCTACTCTAACTCTCACTCTCAGACTTTTTTATTTACCGAATGTTGCAAGTATTACGAAATCCTATTGATGATAATAGATGATGCACCGGTTCAATGCCTTTTTCTAACTGGACATATAACTTAATAAGTCTATAGTGAGCTAGTCTTATCTCTGGTACCACTCTTTACTAAGACTCATTCAGAACATCAGTCCAATGAGGCATTCAAATATGCTCTTACTTACAACTTTACCCTGGGTTTATTTTACAGGTTTTGTTCGTCAAAACCAGTATCCTAGTAACATGCAACGAAACCACTTTTGCTTTATAAAAGGATGAGAGGATGACCAATCTTGGGCAAGTTTTTTTTTTTTTTTTTTTTTTTTTTTTTTTTTTTTGTGTTATGGAAACTATTACTCAGACTCATTTTTAAAAAATTGAGCTAACTCACCTTTTATGTATCATGATATTTACCAATGACATGATTTTATGCAATACTTTTAGTGTAAATCTTCCAACCTTGACCAAAGTGCTCCGTGCCTTCCCGTTCTTAGGTAGTAGTATTAAGTATGAATTAAAATCCGTGAAATCTAGTTCATTGAGACCTTTATCTTCTTGAGACGTTTGCCTTTTTGACCTTTTGGGAAGTAATTAATTTATGATATCCCTTATTTGGACTTTGCATCAGCCAGCCAACTAAATAGGGAAGAAAAGAGCTTGTCAAACTTGTAATCACAGTTTCTATTTCTCGAAGCTTTCGTATAATGACTTAACAAAGGGGAATGAACATCAACCATGGGTCTTCAAGTCATATTATATGATACGTTGTGTAATACTGAGCTTCTTTCCAAATTTGCCATGGGGTTCCTTCCTTTTATGGCAGAAATCTGTTAGTAATTGTGTATTTATGAGAAGCATCACTGAAAAAAAGAAAAAAAGCTATTGAATGATACTCGCTTTGTTGTGACCTAAATAGAAAAGACAGAGATTCTCATTGTCATGTGAGTGAAACCTTAACAACGGGCAGGACTTCATGTGCTCAGACAATTGTTTATGTGGACTCTCTTCGTAATCATGTCCCTTTGCGTTGTAAACTGTACCAACTAATTCATTTAGTAATAGTGGGAATAAGACGCACGTTGCAAAAAAGACTTAACAAGAATTATGTGCTGTTTCTTTAGGTCAAATTGACCAGATCTATTGGGAGATGTGAGCACAGGACTTTTTGTTTTTTTTTTTCCTCCGAAGAAAAGCTTGTGATGGTAAGTTTGTAATGGACAGCTTTGAGTGTTGGTGGCAAGATGTGCTTTTGTCGTCATTTAGGGTTTAGACATTTGGGCAGACAAACTTTTCTCTCGATTTTAATTTCAGTATTTTATCCCAAGCTAGAAACAAATCCATCTCCAAGTGGTCATTAGATGCAATGTACATAGGGAATATGGCATTAAAAAAATTATTTTTTTGGCTTGCGATTATCTTTGACGGACTAAAATAATGATGTGCATCACATTGATCAAAGTAATGAGTTATTTGGGGTTTCGCTTATCTGATTTAGCTATTCCGTCTCTATAGTTGAAAAGATAAAAAAAAAAAAAAAAACCTTTTTTTTATTTATGATGCGTGTTTCACAGTTCTCGTGAATAATAGACAAACGTGTTTATTTGGTCTATCGTACAAAAAGCTGTTCCCAGCAAGTTATTCCCTGTATGTAATTATATTATAGTCAGAAGATATATTTTAAAAGAAAAAACATCTGGGCAACTATGGTTAGTTACTTGTATACGAGATAAACAGTCAGAAAAGGCGGACTAACAAAAGAAGAATATATCTCCAAGAACGATATATCAATGAAACAGATCACAAACTTATAGGAAAGGCTAATAACCTAGTAATTGGGGTATCTCTATAAATCGGCACACACACGTATATATATTCATTTTTTTATGAGTCCCATATGCTTAATATAATTATAAAGTAAGTTGACTAAACAAAATTTCAGTTTGCCTTCATCATGGTTAAGTCCTATGCCATGAGAAGTGTCTTGCACATATGTTCTCAAGATTTTAACTGGATACACACGGTCCATGCAAAGTTTAGTTTCTAAGACTTTCAAATGTGCCCTAAGTGTATAAAGGTGAAAAGACAGCCTCCAAAAGAATATATCCCTTCTATCTATAATAACCTATAGAAATTATGCAATTCCATTCATCTGGAAGTGGAATTATTATCGTCTATCTGTGGTTCATCAAAGAAGCCACCAAGCAAGTGGTTCATTAAGAGTGTAACGAGGCGTACGAGTTCTCCAGATAGTCAACCACTATAATGACCTATAACTTCAGAACCTTTATTTGAAGTTTTACTGCAAGATTTTTAAGCATCTCCATTAAATATGATTAAACCCTGAATTATGTGTGTTAACTACTATGCCAGGTGCCCCTTATTGGTCCATTTCTTGACAGATTGAGTTTTTTCAGAAAAATAGCTTGTCTAACATAATATCAGAGCACAAATCATTGGTTCGAATCTTGCCGCTCCCTTTCAAATTTGTCTTGCGTTTTATTTGTGTTATTCTACTTGTTATCCTGTCTACCGGTCATGTTGGCATATTTTATAGATTTATGTTTTAGGAAGATCAGTCCGTCTTATCCATCTCCATGCGCTATTTGATGTTTCTGATTGTAGAACCCCCCCCCCCCCCCCAAAAAAAAAAAAAAAACTAATTAGGACTATCAACATCTTGGGTTATTTTCACTCGATTATGATCAGGGTGTTTGAACTTGAGCCTGTGAAGACTGATGGATTAACCGTTTCAAGATAGTCAAGGAGGATTTCCATTCAAAATCATGAAGCTACAAATAATCCAAAGTACACGAGACATTATGGTGATCCCATTTAGAGGCCCTTGACAGAAAGAAAGTAATGTGAGATCACTGCAAACTTCAAACCATCAGTTAAGTACTCTGTCTCTCTTGAACTAATATTATTTTTCGACGAGTTATTCTCTTATCTCACGCTCACAGACAAAATCTGACAAATCTCCATCTAAAAGAAACCAATCTGAACACACAGCTAACAAAACCAAGCAAGAAACAACCTTCTTTACAAAGCCTCAAACCTAGCAGCATCTAGGGAACCTGAACCTTGTCCTTTAGGCCATGCAGCGACTTTATCCTAACAGCATATTGAAAATTACTAACCACTTTTGGACCTATTCATTTCTGAGTTGGAATCCACATGAACTGTTAGAGTATTTGTAAGAAGTTGTTGCTATATGAATGCACTAATCAGGGAAGTTTGATATTTCATTATAGTCAATGTGACTAAAAAGAGAAGGCCATCTATGGAAGCCAAATATGACAAATATGGCATTTAATGCTACCATATAATGAGCATTTAATGTTTACATTGGATAAGCATAAGAGATGGTATTGAACAACACTCTCATCTTATAGTTTCAACTTTTAGAATAATTGCCAATTGGTCCCACAAAACTTCACATGCACATCCATTAACTCAAAATCCATAAGAAAAGAGAGCGTAAATTTGAGAAACTATTAACATGAGCTTTGTTAACAGTTTCTAATAACATAAAGTCTTATACTTGAAACCCCCCCCCCTCCCCCTCCCCCCGCCACAAAAAATAAAAATAAAAATCCAACTATCACTAATGACACAACTTAGAGGACAGTCATCGTGGATGTTTAACTATTGAAAAGTATGTAAATAATATTTAACACTCACATGATGTTTATCTTGCTTGAGCCAACTTCGGTGTGATACGTAATCAACAGGTTTTCTGATCCAGTTAAGCATAATAGTTATTCTCTCCGCATGAAATGATTTTTGGATCAATTTTTAATCTACTTTACATTAAGTAAATTATATGCTTTATAAATTCTCCATCAACTCAAGAAAAAACTCTTACCATAATATTTGGAAATCCAAACTTTGGTCAAATTTCAAACATGGTGTGTTCTGTGGGGTTCTTTGTACATTCATTGATTCAAATGACTAATGAATTTATTATCCTTTGATGAAGCTATGGATGACCTATATGTACCGGATCACATATCTAACCACAATCTACAAATCTTTTCACACTACATGGTGTACGTAATCGGTCAACACCATACCTAATTAAATGATGAGAGTTTTAACACATAAAAACTACCTTGGCAATATTTGAAAGGTCTCGCATAAGATAATCGTGTAAGTCAGACCTAGGTTTGTGCGAAATCAGCTCAACACTAAGTAGACAATAACCAAAAATCCCACAGACATTTGTGCACAAAAATGAAAATATTTCTAATAAAGAAAGAACAATTTTAATTTTAATTATTACAGGAAACCCAATGAAATGACTGTAGGATGGGAATTATAATATAAACTAAAAATCTATGAGAGATTAATGAAATATCATGATAGTCACATGACTCTCTTTTTTTCTTTTTTTCTTTTTTTAAGTATAGTAGGTTAGACACGTTCGGGTTAGTTTTTCGCACCTTAATTGGTCCACCTTACCGGGTAAACTTAATGGCGCATTCCCCACATTGGCCAGGTGAAATTAGGATTTTACTCCCGATATGCTCTCAACAAGGCTTGAACCTAAGACTATAAGGAGAAGAGCAAACTCCTTTGCCATCTAAGCCAACATCATATTGACTCGTTTAAATTATCATTATTTTGTATTAATTAGCAATTCACATCTATTCGTCTTATGAGAAGCCTGAATCTTCATCAAATGAGAATGTCTTAAGTTTGACATTTTTTTCTTAAAAAATTTCTTTACCATAAAGTAAAGAGATCAAACTTATGGACGTCCCAACAAGAGTAGTTTGAGTTCCTCAAAAAGAAAAATTGACACAAGAGATGAACGAGATATATGGCTATATATCCGGAAGCGGAAGTCATCAGATACAAATAAATTTCCAAATAAAATCCTTATTTAATCCTATAGAATGAATGATTTTGAACATCTAAGAATTCATCGTTGTGACTTTAGGTTTTAGAAAGTCCAATGATCATAGGAAGAGACATGCATATTCGAAGCTTCCTTACTATCCCTTTTCTCTCATTTTTCTTACATATTTTTAATATCCAACAAAATCAAATGTCTCAATTGTTCAACCTATCCGCGGGGGGGGGGGGAGGAACTATTAAGCATTCGCCGAGGAACTTCTAAGCATTCGCCCTTTCCTTTTAAGCCTAACACGCGTGAAGCACAATATCCGGATGCGAACGTATCAACAAGATGGATTAACTAAGTTAAAAATATATTGTGAAATGGTAAGATTCCAACCCTTGATGATATATGTGACTACTTAATTCAAAAGCATACGCAAGTCAGAAAGCATTGTGTATATCAAGCATGTCTTATTAAAATATTATGAGCGACGGAATCTTTTTGCAGTTGGCTCTTAGGCAGAGGGTTTCCCAAAATGCCAAAACTTACACCAATCAACTGCTTCCGACAAGTGAAAATGTCTTTCATTTTACAAGTTGCCTGGAAAACCAACTTGCTTTAAAAATAAACAATACCAAAGCGAAAGCCTGTTGAAACAAGTGGGCTTTAGAAAAGATGTGTCTGTGGGACCAACCCCATGTATAAATAGAAAGCAAATCTTGGATTTACTGAGAACATGATTTAAGTAAATGAGTTAAATCACAGCCACATTTCTTCTCTCTCTTCCCTCACGAAGTCAAAAGCTAGCTCAAAAATGGTGAGACGCCCACTTATACCCAACAAGAACTGCAATCCAACAGTGAAGAAGGGCGCTTGGAGTGCAGAAGAAGATCAGAAGCTCATTGCTTATATCAGGAGATATGGCATTTGGAACTGGACTCACATGCCCAAACCTGCTGGTATGAAATATTCGTGTGCTGATCTTGTTTTCCACTGATCTCTGTATCTGGTTTGGTTGGGAATAATATCAACCCTGGTCTTGAATATGCGTGTGAATACTTAGGTTTGGCAAGAACTGGGAAAAGTTGTAGACTTCGGTGGATGAACTATTTGAGGCCTAACATCAGGCATGGAAACATCACCAAACAAGAGGAGGATCTGATCATCGAGTTGCATCGCCTTCTCGGAAATAAGTAAGTTCGCACAACCATCACCTCAGTCAAAACGTGACTATATTTAGAGAAAATCACCTCTGCGAATTTTTTTAGCCTCGCGAAGCGGAAAATTTTAAATCTTTTTTACCGCCGTTGCATAGAACACTTAATTTCCTTTGTCACAAACGACTTTGACTCGACAATGATAGACTACAGGTATTTTCTTGATAATTGTTGTTTTGGCTTGTTTATTTTCTTTTTCTCTTTTTCTCTTTTTTTTTGTTCGTAAGAAAACCTTTTTTCTCTTATGATCCTTGGCTCAAATTAATCACATTGAATATAAGGACATATTTGTTCTCTCTCTCGCGCGCGCGCGGGGGGCACGCGTGTGTGTGCGCGTAAGTTTTTACTTGTAGAGAAATGTACGATTCTTGATTGAATTTCCCTATTCTAGATGGGCGGCCATAGCAGCTAGACTTCCCGGACGGACTGACAATGAAATAAAGAATTATTGGAACACCCGCTTAAAGAAACGCGTCGGCTATGGGGACAAGTTGCAAATTCCAACCGCATGTCATATTAAAGTTAAGCCCAATCACAATGGCAGTTCATCCCATCAAAATGCATCTCTTCCCACTATTGATACTCCAAAATTAGAACCCTACATTGTACCACCAAATGAAATTCCGGAAGTGGGTGCAAATAGCTTCTACACCTCTTGTGGAGCTAACTGTGGTGACAAAACCTCGGAGAATAGCTGGTATTCACGATGCAGCGTGATTGGAGAAGAAGAAAGCTCGTGGGAACAATATCTTGCGCTAAGAGATTTTGAAATTGTAGAGACTTTCTGTAGCAAGTACATGCATTCGGAAGCTACGGACCCTGCCATTGTGTGCATGCAGCAGTATCTCGTGTACCAAAGCGGTTCCTGTGAAGATTTCAGCATGGATTTATGGTGAAAATGACGATTGCTGAGGGCACTTGTACGCAGATGAAGAGGCGCCATATGATTGCTGGTAGTTTCGTGTTAAGGGTCGTGGTTCATTCTAAGGATGGTCTTTTGGATTTAATAAATCTAGGGTGGATCTTTAACTTCCAAAGAATGTGAAATAACGTAACGAGCATCGTGTTTCTTGCAATTGATTATCGGGTTTGTCATTTCTGTGTAGTGGATTTATTCGAGTTCTGTGGAGAAATGATAAACTTATAATCACGATTCCATGCGCGTTCTTTTAGTAATATTGCATGTTGTGAGATGATCAATCTCCTATCTCAGTAACCATTCATTAGCTAGCTATTGGGTTGGCAAAAATGTAGCAATTGAAAAGGTTTGAATGGCTTTGACTTCAAATTATATCTGAAGATTTCTTTCCAACCTGCAATGCTTCGGAAAGCTCCATCGCTGTGTTCAGTACAGTTTTTGAACTTCGGTAACATTAATTCTTTACTCCTGCTGGAAAGAAGCCATATTAGATTAAGCAAGTTGATTATCTTTTTCCATGTCTGGCTACTTGGATCCCACGCCCTAGTCATTGGCACTCGGGCTCAGTCCCATTAACTTTGGGCTAGGGTTCCTAGCGGCCGTGCTTGGATTCCACTTGCTAGAAAGAAGCCAGATTAGATGAAGCAAGATGATTGGAATTTGCTGGATAGACAAGTGTTAATTATCTTTACCATGCTTGGCTACCTAGCTTCCACACCCTAGCCACTGGCGCTCGGGCTCAGACCCATCAACTTTGGGCTAGGGTTCCTAGCGATCATGCTCGGGTTCGAGTGGCTGGGCTTGAGAATCTCAGCTCATGAAACTGAGACCCTAGGGCCAGGCTTAAGCCCCTCAAGGCCAAGGCCTAGTCACCAACATCCCAATCAAGGTCCTTGGCAAACCCTAGACCCCTAGCTCAAGCCCCTCAATACCAAACCAAAGACCTTGGTACTTGTGCTCGAGTCTTGGGCAATCATGCCAAAGTCCCCAAGACCCCAAAGGCAAAGCCTAGGTCACTAGTGACTAGGTGCAAACCCCCTCAGTCGACCCCAGTACCCTAAGGGCTAGGCTCAGGACCGATGCATCCGAGTTCCAATTCCATAAGAGAAAGAAAGAAATTGTTTATCATCTACAAAAGTGCTTATATTATGAAATCAATCAATAAAACTTTATTTGATTTTTGATGATATAACATGTGTAAATCTTATATCACACAAATTGTGCATTTTTTTTAAGGAAAATATAAGTAAATTTTCCTCTAAAAGCGACGGAAAATAATTTCCAATTTATTTTCATATTTCAACCACATGAAATATTGTCAATTATCTAAAAATGAAAATTTTAAAATATTTTCCAGAAGGGAAATGCTATTTCCATCCTCAATAAGACAAAATACACCCCCTTTTCACAATATATATATATGAATTGGCCTCAATCATTTAATTGCAATTCACGGTGGCCCCGAAATTTTCGATTCTCCTTCTTTTTGTTAGTTTTTCTATTTTGATGTAGGATCTACTTATCATAATTAAGAATATCACATGTTCTAATTTTGTCTATTATGGGTATCTCATGTATATCAAGGAGGCATATTGAAGGCTCTATGTTTCTTCTTTATTTTTAGATTATACTTCTGCAGAAATCAATCTTGTCATAGAGAGAAATTTCCAAGAAATGTAATTCTTTTTTACATTGTTGAGCAAATTTATGAATTAATTATCTAGTAGCATTTTGAAAAAATTCGAACATAAACAACTTATTGATCCAATCACATGTTTATAAAATTTTATTTTTATCGTGCATATCACTATCATACTTTTTTTCTTATCATGTAAACATGGCTTCTCAGATGAAAAATGATTAAAAGAAATCATCTTTAAAGATCCTCCTCAACAAAATCATAGTTACGTTCTCAACATGAACATGAAATTTAAGTAAATCAAAGCCTTGCATACTACAAATTTCTGTTAAAATGTCAATGAAATTTCATTCATGCAATGTTTACTTAAAATATCAAGATGCCTCGATGTGAATAACTTTTTCTCATTAATGTTTCTAATGTATTTTAAAATACTTCTATGGCGTCTTACATATGCATAAAAGTGTTTCTCCAATAGTAAGGAAAAAAACGCAAGTTATTTTAATATAATAAATAAAGCGATTTTATATTTTTATTAGAGAGATGCAATTAATAAATAAAAATTCATTAGGAAAGAGAGCTATAAGATAGGAGGGAGGAAGAACGGATAAGTTGCTGTAAGAGTAAGTTAATCAGAGATGTGCAAATATGGAAACCATTATGACCTATTTGGTCATTCTTAGAGGGAAAAAGGGAAAATGTCACAAATGGTCCATGAACTTTCATCTAATGTTTAATTTCATTCCTGAACTTTCGATTTGCTCAATTTGGTTCATGAATTTTCATCTAATGTTCCATCTAGTCCCTAACTATTTGAAAATTGACCAAATTCCCTTTTTTTTTAATACCAAACTGTTTTTTTTATAAATAAATAAAAAAAACCAAATTGGGTTTTTTTTGGTCGAAAAAATACCACATTTATGCAAAGTAATAAAGGTCAATATTTCTTTCCTTTCTCCATATTAAAAACAAATGGAAAAAGGGACAGTAATAATAAACAAAGATGAATCTTACATTTTGATTTCTTTTTTGTATATGCAAATTACTTGGGTAATGTACAAAAGCCCATCAATTGATTTTTTTTTTCCCTTTTTGGTGAAGTCCAAAAAAAATCGATTGATGGGCTTTTGTACATTACTCAAGTAATTTGCATATACAAAAAAGAAATCAAAATGCAAGATTCACCTTTGTTTATTATAAATGTCTCTTTTTCCATTTGTTTTTAATATGGAGAAAGGAAAGAAATATTGACCTTTATTACTTTGCATAAATGTGGTATTTTTTCGACAAAAAAAAAAACCCAGTTTGGTATTTTTTTTTTATTTATAAAAAAACAGTTTGGTATTAAAAAAAAGGAACTTGGTCAATTTTCAAATAGTTAGGGACTAGATAGAACATTAGATGAAAGTTCATGGACCAAATTGAGCAAATCGAAAGCTCAGGGATGAAATTGAAATGAGTGGATTCACTCATATATGAGATGGAAATAACCCCATTCTTTTTAAAAATATCAAATTTTCTGCAAAATAAATGGAGTCTAAAAGATTCATCAACTTCAAACATTCACATTTTACGAAAATACATGCTTGTAATAAGATAGCAGATGTGTCTTACTTTAAAAAAAAAAAAAAAATGCAAAAGATCTTAGGTTCGAGTCTTGTGAAAGTAATTTAAAAGTAAAATCTTGAATCCACTAGATTGATATGAAGAGTGCGCCCCTAGGGAGGTAGACCAGTCGAAAATGGTTCCAACTTCATCCGATTTGCTATGAAACTCCTGTCATAGATTTTTTGTTTATATTACGATTCCCATCCTACGATCATTTTATCGGATTTCGCAGCATAATTAAAATAGCACTTTCTCTTTCTTTACTAGAGGCTTTTTCATTTTTGTGCAAGTGCAACTTTTGGTTATCGTCAAATACTTAGTTTCGAACTATTTTAACTAAAATTGCCTCACACTACTCCTCAAAATATAGATTATCTGATGCGAAATCTTTCCTATTTTACCAGAGGAGCTTTTATGGATTAACCTCAGGTCATTTAATTACTTGAGGACAATTTCTAGTTATGGTGTTGTATTTTTTTTATATTTTACATTTAGAATAGCTGATATTTATTCCATGACTTGTATACTGTATATCGAAATGGGAGAGGTGTACCGTTCAGCACATAGGTGCAATACTCACTTAAAATGGTAATCGCCGAGTTAAATATGCCTCACAAAGTTTTAACATCCAATAGTATATGGCATCACCATGTAAAACACGACATATGGTATAAAGACAATAACAATAGCTTACATGGTTGAATGTATTCTGCGAAAAAGATGTAGAAAACTGACTAGCAAAGTAATCCATTAATGGTTATCAGTAATAGAAGTCCCTAAATCCAACACATTCGTAACATTATTGAAGCGCTCAATTGAAAATCACCATATGTCTTGGAGTTTAGAGACAATAGTGTTGGGGTGTGTTAACACTGAAATAAATCTATCAAAAATTTTGCCACCGATGGTTTTGATAACTTAAGGTGCTGAAAATGAGAATAAATTTTATTCGATGATAACCTAAAACTGAATGACGAAGTAGATACTTTTCTTAGCATAGGAGTTGAGGATTTAATTTGTAGATTATAGCAACTTGGTAATAGTATATTAAACCCTATTAATTGCATGCATACATTTGTTTAGTCAAGCTGACCAAGTTTAGAAGGGGAAAATCACTAAAAAAATCCTAAACCTATTTTGCATCCGTGTCAATTCAATTTAAACATTTCAATTGAGCCAATTTAGTCATAAACCTTTTGACAATTTGCTAATATAGTCATTTCGATCTATTTCAATCGAAAATACTAACGTGATGGTCCAATCAGTGCTGGCCATCTTATGTGACACGATCGGCACTGACGTTGACAATTTTTATTAATTTTTCTATTTTCTGCTTTTTCTTTCCTTTTCATTGATGGTTGGCCAATGTCGTAGACAAGCCACAAGTAGGGGTTGGGCAAGGGTTGCCAGATCCTCTCTCAATCTAGCGAGGGATGCCCTTGCCAGCCATAGGAGAGGGCCGCCCTCTCAAGCCACAGACAAGGTCGGCCCTCACCAAATTTGGGTGAGGGTTGCCTTGCCCATGGCCATCAAGGGTGTGGAGATGTGACTCTAACCTGCAGCCAACAAGGGCCTAGATGAGGGCCACAACCCTCACCAACCATCGGCCAAGGCTTGCAGGCCCTCGCAAGCCTCAATAAAGAAAAAGAAATCCACATTAGTATTGGCAATACCACATAGGACAGTCGACATCTACATAAGCAATTTCTAGCCAAAATTGGCCAAATGGACTATGTTGGCAAATTATTAAGATGTGTATGACTAAATTAGCCAAATTAAAAGATTTAAGACCAAATTGACAAGTGTGTAATAAATTTATGACTTTTTTTATTTTTATTTTTGTTATCTTCTCAATTGAGATATCTTATGTAACAAAGACCAGGTTCTTTGAATTCTTTGCTGAATTTAACATGTCAAGTCAAAACCAACTAATGTTTTCAAACATCTTGCCTCATTAAGTGTTAAATATTTGCATATTTTTTCACTTAATTGCAAAAATTTCTTTAGTGCTTTTGCACCAGGAGAAGTTATGTGTTTCACTTCTTGGTAACATCCCATGGCATATTGACTTACGGGGACATCTCCCTTACTTGAATATGTTTTTAATATATATCGGCTTCAAAAAAAGTAAGCTTAGCTTTTGGACCGATTACTAAACTAACACTAATCGCTCTTAAGCAACTGAAGTTAGGGATTAAGACTTGACAATATTAGACAGACAATATAATCAGTCTATTTCATGTTGATCAATAAAAAGAAAGAACAAAGTAAGATATTTGTAGGTAAATCTCGCAGAAAAACTGTCTCTAGTAATACTGAAAATAGAAACGGTTTTTATGAAATTCATTTACAAATAATATGACTAACTGTAAGTGACGTATTCGAGTAATTAGTAACCAATTACGTACACCGTGCAGCGTAGAAAGATTTGTAGATTGTGGTTAGTGATTTAATCTGGAACATGTAGGTCATCCATGCCTTCATCAAAGGATGATATTCCATTATTTCATGAACTTGGACCCAATATTCACTAGCAATCCTCATTATCATCCGAATCCCAAATACCCTGAAAATATCCAAAAACTACGCCTAATTATGCTCTTAAGTACCACAAGATCAATTACTTTCCTTCATCAAGAAGGAGTCACACTTTGAAACAGGGAGATAAAAGGACATCTGCCAATTAAATTGTGTAAAAAATATTCCTAAATATTGGACGTCAACGCCCAACAATGGTGAAATGGAGAATCTTTTGTTGAAATCAGCCATCCTGCTTAATAATTTGAAGCAAATTAAATTATCTTGGGCGGTGTCCAGCCGATAAACAACTATTGTTTGCATACGACGTCGATTTCACCAAAACATTGGATTGCTATACAAAACTTTTGTTAGCCAAAGGAAAAGACAGGTCGCGTGTTGCGGTCATGCGGGACCATTATCACATGTTCACGGTGTTTAGACTTTATCTAAAATTAGTGATTTGGGAAGATCACTGCCAACTATTTTAAAAGTTCAAATTGCTAAATAAAATCTTAGTTTAATATTTAATTATTCTAACACATTCAACATCTAATTTCACTCTAAATAACCTACTTTTTTATTGAATTGGAATGGAGATATAATCAAGACACACGAAAGTTGGCTTCTCATTCTACCTTAACTAAACAAGAATGGGCAAAAGATAAAAATAAAAATTAGAAACCATATGCTAGGTCATTGTGTCTCAATTTAAGTTAAGTTAGTCAAACGTCATTATATAAGTTTAGATATCAAATTATTTAAAGAGACTAAACAACTTAAATAACATGTGAAATTATAGATGTAAGTGCTTCATACGCTTCTGTGTATGTTATAATATTTTAACCAGTCAAAGATAACAGCGAATCAAACGGGAATATGTGTATAGTTTAGTAGTGTCTAATTGTCTAAAAGTAGTGCTCGTTATTGGTAATTGAGTCATATTGTTTCTTAGCTGTTGCTAGGACGTCCTTTAATGGCGACAGTGACATCTCGCCGAGAGCCATAGTGCAGCCGTTCGTCATAAGCTAACGTGCTCTGTTTTTGGGCGGAAAAGAAACAGATAGTGTGCACACATCTCCAAATAACTTTTGTCAAACTTTAGAATGAGCATATCTCCGATACATTTAAGATTTGTTGAATTATTACTTTTTACTTAATCTACATTTTGCAACGCTCATGCTTTCAATTTGTTAACCCGTAATTTCACACGCATCAGTTAACACATATATTCACATGTTGCAATTAGTCTCTACCGGCCGAGCTTGGTCCCCCGACAGAAGTCTCCATTATTCGCAAATTACAACCAAACAGAAAATGGGACTGAGGAGGACTAACTTCTGCGTGTGCGCAATTTCTTCTGGAGGGGCAGAAAATGAATACAAGTAATATTCAACTATTGCCGTATTTGTCCATCGTAAATTAATACTAAGTAAAGCTTTGCCAGGTGGGAATGAAAAGGGGCTGAAAGGAAACCACAGTGGAGGTTAATTGGCAGAGCTCGTTGACCTGCATGCACATTGAAGATTATACAGAAAATGTGGTTTAGTTCAATGTAAATGCTTAACTACTTCACAAATCTCTTAACAAGAAAAATTATATCCATCATTTACAGAGCGACTTGATTTTCTTCTTTTTTTATGCAAGAAGAAAATATGAGAATCGACAAAGATTAGAAGTATAATGCGGAAGAGTGAAATATGGAATTTATGTATGTGAATGCCTAATGAATGTTGACACCGAAATTATTTGTTTTTAATTAGGTTTCTTTTATTTTATTTTGTCTTTTTAAGAAAAGCAAAAAAAAAAAAAAAAAAAAAAAAACAGAGAGAAAAGAGAAAAAGAAGCAGAAGCAGCTCTCGCATAGGCCCGTGAGGCCCATTTCTGCCTCAGCCCGGCCCAGCCGGGTCTTCTTCTTCCTCGCGCAGTTGCAGCGCACGCGCTGGAGGCGCGACGCCAGAGCGGAGGGAAGGAGCAACGACGCACATGGGAGAGCTGGCGACGCGCTAAAGGACGGGCAGGTGGCGGATGGGACGCCAGTTCGACCGACGGAGGCCGTTCGGCGCACAGGGACCGGCGGTCGAAGCTCCGTCGACCGACCGCCCCCTTGCCTATAAATAGGGCTCCCCCGACGACGGCAAAGGGCACGCCGAGAACGATCGAAGGCTGCAAAGCTTCGTGCTTCCTACCGAGAGACTTCAGAAAGGGGGCCGAGGACGAGCAAGCCCAGATCCGAAGGCTCGTGGCCGGAGAGGGAGAGGTTCTGCCGGAGAGACGAACACACAGAGAGAGGGAGAGTCGGATCTAGGGCTTGCAAACCTCAGACAACCCACTGAGAGACTTCAGGGGAGGTCCGAGGGTTCGCGGCCGTAGATCTGGGCCTCGCCGGAGGAGAGGGTAGAGAGAGAGAGAGACGCAGGAGGGGAGGGGACTCGGGTAAGGTTTCGCCGTCGCCGCCATCTTCGTCCTTGTCGCGCCGTCGCCAAGCAGGTATCGCGCTATCTCCGTCGCCGTCGCCATCTCCCTCTCCATAAGTCCAGTCATCGCTGCCGTCGCCGCCGTCTTCGCCATCGTTGCCGTTGCACCTCCTCGGCGCCCCCGATTCAGAAACCCTAGGGTTCCCGATTTTTCAGGTCGCGATCCCGGGTTGTCGGGTCGGACCCGGATCGGGAACCGGGTAGGGATTCTGCAAATCCCGGGGGCGGCGGAGTTCGGGTCGCGATCCGGGTCGGGTAGGGTTTCTCGCGGGAACCGGGTCGTCGCTGGAATTCGGGCCGGATCCGAATCGGGAATCCGGGTCGACGAGTCGGGTAGGGTTTCGCCGAACCGGGTCGTCGGGTCGGCCCGGTATTTTTTTGAAAACGGGCTCCTGGGCCGCGAAAAAGAATGAAAAATAAAATAAAATAAACGAGTCGGGCCCGCGTAGCGGGCCCGTCTGCGTTTCGAGTCAACGACCCGGGTCGGACCCAACCCGCGGATCCGACCCGGGTCGGCTTTTTTAAATTTTATTTTAAATAATATTTTAAATAAATAAATAATAAATAAATAATTTATTTTCCAAAAAATCCAAAATATAATTTATTTTCGAAAAATATTTTAATTTCCAGAAAATCGAAAAATAATAAAAAATGATAAAAATATTTTATTTTCCGAAAAATCAAAAAAATCAAAAATATTCTATATTTTCCAAAAAATGCCAAAAATCCAAAAAAAAAAAACCAAAAATTCATGAAAAAGCCAAAAAATTCAGAAAAAGCCAAAAAGACTTGTATTTTTCCAAAAATACCAAAAATAAAAAAATCCCTTTTATGTCCAAAAAATTAGAAAAAGACTCAAAAATGTTTTTCCTCCCAAAAATGCATGGAAAATCCCTCAAACATCCAAAAAACCCCAAGGTTTAAACAAGATTAGGTGCCGAAAGGCATTAGTGATTAACTAGTGTAATCAAGTCCCCGATCCTAATTTCTCTGGTTGCGTAGGAGTGAGTATTTCTCCCGATACTTCGCTTGGGTTTCTAATCAACCCACCCCAAATCGATTAGTGGCGACTCCATTTTAAAAATTGACTTGGGAGAGTCCGGGCTAAAATAGATTTAGCCGAACCATTAGCCTCCACCGACGCCCGTACCCGATTGCGGGCGTCGAAAAAAAGAGGTCGCGACAATGAATAGTACATGAGTCTATTTATAAGTTTTATTAGGTGACTATCTAAGGTAGTGAAATAAAAAACAATCAATCAAGATATACACAACCGGATATGAAGAATTTTCCATATAAATATAGAATCACAAGAGATATGAATAATATCCTAACTATCTTTTTAAGGTATCGTAAATTTCTGTAACATCTCTTTAAACTCAACTCAAAGTGCATAGAAATCAACTTCACTTTGGATGATAAAATCCAAAAAGCCTGGTGGATTGCTAATCTGAGCTGGCTGACATTGACATCACAACAGGTCTGGTAGTAGTGTTTGGCTATGGAGTGGTGGAGAAACGCAGCCGGTGTGGCGGGCGAAGAAACACCAAGGCAGTTAGCGTTATTACGTAATAGATCTCAGGGCGTTATAGACGATAACGCAGCTTGTGCGGCAAGCGCTGTTACGAACACCACGGAGAAACAAGACCGATGCGGCTAGGATTATTACGAAATGGGCGCTTCTTCGGACAATAGGACTATGCAGACTCCGCAACAACAGAACAAGCCATGTTGACTATCGGACGAGACGGACTATGTTGAGTATTGACATTGAGAGAGGTGTATTAGTAGTTTTTGGAAAAAACAAAGATATGAAATACGAAAATTGCGCTTGGGTGCACATTTAGCTTTGGAACCAAGATAAGAAATATAATGCGGAAGAGAACTATGAAAAATATGTCTAATGAAGTGTACATGAGCTTATTGATAGGTTTAATTTGATGATTATAAGGTAAGCAAATGAAATATGATCAATCAAGTTATGCACCATGAGGGATATGGAGAATCTCCATGATATATATTCACAATCGCAAGGGATATGAAAAATATCTAAATATTTCTAGCAATATCATAAAAATCTCTAACGGGCAAGACGTAAATCTTGACTGGAGAGACATGGAAAGGAGGCTCCTTCTGAAATGATAGTTCATTTCTCACTCTTTATGCACCTATCTCCTCACTTTTTATGGCACCTTTATTTCACAAAAAAACTTACAGTTTGAAAAGAATTTTCAAAAAATGATAAGTTATATTAATTAAAAATAGTCAAAGAAAAATGTCTTCATTTTCGACAACAATTTATGCCTAACTATTTTTGTGGGCGATAAAAATATTTTTCATTAATTTATTTTGTAAATGATACTAGTGATAATTTTTTAAAATTATTTTTAAAATTTTGAATTTTTCACGAAATAAATGAAATCTTAATCTCGTGTTTTTCGTTAACCTCCTCTCTTTCTCTCTCTTTCATAGACCTTTTTTTCATGTGTAATAAAAGTGTATAAGAAACCAGGGCTTGCGACCACAGTATAATATGAAGAATTACGGATTGTGCAAATAATGCTTTATAAATGACACTAGCCACAGGCACGTAATCCTTAACTGTCCAACTCATCCATGTGCTCAGCAGAGGGTAAATTAATCACTGGAGCCACGTCCAATTAAAGCAAGCTATTCATTTGCTTTTTGTGGGTAATAATTAAATAAAAGCAAATTGCTACCTAGCTAGGGCTTCCTAAATTGGGAAAATAGGCAAAAAGAAAAATGTTACTATGATCTATTCACTAGTCACCCCCTAGAATAATCCCTACCATTCCATAGAAATCTTGTTTATAGGAGGGAGTTAAAGTTAGTGACAAAAAGGAGTCCACGTGAGCTCTTATGAACAAGATTCTGAGACACATCTCCGTAACTTGAGGAGATTTTCCTGTACTATGCTTGTTCAGTTGAGGGTACGACGAGGAAACCAGATAGAGGCATCCCATGCACAAGCCCTAGCAGTACTAAATCCATTGAATTTCAATTGGTCCTCCTTTTTCTGACAATTATCCTTGGTTGATAAAATGTCTCTTCACTGTTATGGTCCCTCGAGAAATGATCCTTAAGTCGTAACACGCATATGTCGCTGATATGCTATAACCAATTTTGGTGTCGTATGGCCTCACCGTCTGATGTAATTTAGGTCTTACCAATTCTCGATCGAGGCGGAAATGTCCCTTGTCACGTTATAAAGAAAAGGTGAAGTTTCGTCAAATTCCAGACCTGGCGTCAACTTCGATGGATGTTTATTTAAATGTACAGAAAATTAATCAAATCATCGTTTTTTCAGAGCATATGGTTGACCAAGGCCAGTTTACACCACCGGCCAAAACCACTATATATACTTTTGACACGTGAAATATAGAGCTTCGAGTTAAATTTACAGGCGTGAATGCGGAAGATATACGAGAAGGATCTACTCTTCCTCTGTAATCACTAGGATGATAAAGAAAGCAAGTCGAGGCACTAGAATTTGACTAAACAACTATTAGAACTCATACTAAATTAATCGAGTTTTGATTGGGTTCAAATAGTTTCACTATCAAATGAAGTTAAGTTTCAATTCTAAGTAATTAACTCCAGTAATTTCTAGTCTAATTAGGTAATTAGTTTAGATAAATATAGGTTAACCAAACCAAAAAAAAACACTTAAATGGCCTTCCAAACTCTTAACTTTTGCTGGCCAATTAAAACCTATTAATCACTAAGGTTTGCCCCAGTAGTCACCCTTTTAATATGAAAAGGGAATGTGGGGAGTTCGAATCCTTACCTTTTTAGGGGGGTTAGAGTGGGGACGATTTAATTTTAAGTGTAGGTTTCGACTCTCACGCTCTGCAAGAAAATAGGACAAAAGTCTGAGAGTGAGAATTAGAGTAGAACCGACAAAAAAAATTAAAATTAAAACCTATTGGTTTGCTGATTTGTGATCCAAGTTGGAAGTTGGACATCTCACTAACGTGGAGATTTATTGATTGTGACTCGAAGTTAATCACCATTGTTTTGAAATCCGACCCATAATTGAATTGCAAGGAAACCCATCCCATGTTAGGAAAGTTTGACTAGAACTTTAGCCATAGGACCGTGAGTGATGAAAAAAAAAAGGGAATTTAACTTCTCGCGAGACTTTCTAACATCATGCGTATTGGGTAAATATTTGCTTCCGCATGGTTGAATTGTTTGAAGAAATTGTGGAACAAATACGAACGTATCCAAAAGCTTAAAACTAGAGGTGTAAAGGTGACACTTATTTTATTATCAAAGCTTGCAAGGTGCTTTTAATATGTGTTTTCCTTGCATTAAGCATTATTTGTTGACTTAACTTAATTTAACAATTAAGTGAATGCTATTGTCTAACGGACAAGAGATGCTACATATTTTTGCTCTCTTCCTGCCTTTTTTTTTTTTTTTTTTTTTTTTCATTTTTGTCTTTCGAAAAAATAATACTAGGTGCTAGCTCATGTCTTGTGTCTTAACACGAGTTTTCCCTCCTATATATGTTTGACCATAACTTACGATATTGTTCATTAACCTAACAAAAAAAAAACTTTCAAGGGAAAATATTTGTACCGAACAGTTCACCACCTTTATTTTTCCATGGTCTAATATTGTAATAGATATTGCGACCTCTAAATGGTAGTTTATCTCTTGAATAGAACATGAGGCTAATTCTGAACATTCCTTTTTTCTTTTTCGTTTTTCTTTACATACAATCTCAAACAATTGAAAAATTACTCTTTTGAGAGTTTATTTGTGTGCTTACTGTTGCTTCTATGGAAGCAGAAGCAGAAGTATATTACAGCTGAGTACATAAAGCATTTTTTGGAGAACGTACGATATCGAAAATGGCTTTGGGTCTCTGTGATATTTTTGAAATGGTAAGTAGATAAGATTCTGATCCGTGAAAGAGCAGATATATGTGTGTGTGTGTGTGTGTGTGTAAGCTTCTGTCCCAGGTATTCGGGTTCGTAAACAGTGCTTCTTTAAGCGGATCAATACATCTGGAAATGGGCTGTTAGAGATGGAGAAAATATTAGGTACCCTCAAAGTGCCACGCAATCGGTGCTCTGAACCATTCAGAGCGTGACACCTGGACAGGTGTCAGTCCACGTCGTCCACTTCCCGCTTCTGTCTCTCTCCTCTCTCGAGAAAATAGGAGGCGAGCTCGGCTCGGCTCGGCTCGTTGCAGAAGAAAAGCCAGATCACGACTCCCGCCCAAAAGATTTCTTTTTCCTCAGTTGAATTTTCTGCGATTTTCTCTCTCTTACTTTCTCTCGATCGAGACCTGCGTTCTCCTCTCTCTCCCCTCCGCCTCCGCTGGTTGCTTCCATCGCCCCCACCCCGACGCCGACGCCGACGACGCTCCTCCTCCTTCCTCTCGAGAGGCGCGACTTCGAGGACGAAAGAGAGAGAGAGCGGACTAGAGGTCGCGAGAGGGAGGCGGAGGCTGCATCGGCGTCGGCGTCGTCGTCGGAGTCGAGGGCGACGTCGCGACGTCCGCTCTGCTCTCTCTCTCGCCCCTCCGCGAAGTCGTGCTTCTTCCAGCGAAACGCGACGCCGACGGCCCTCCACCTCCGCCTCCACCGGTTGCCTCCGTCGCCCTCGACTCCGACTCCGACGCCGACGCCGACGCCCCTCCGCCGGTTGCCTCCGTCGGCGTCGGAGTCCGTCGCCCCCGTCTCCTCCGCCTCCGCCTACGCGCCCGACGCCAACGCGTCGAACCACGACGGCGAAAATGGAGGAGAGAGAAACGACGAAGCAGAAGAGGGAGACGAAGAAGCAGAAGCGCGCGCGCTCGGGGTTCTGGACATGGGTCGTCGCGTCGGTCGCGTTCCGGCTCGCCCTCGTCTACCTCCCAAGGAACCTCCGCCTGTCCACCCGCCCCGAGGTCGCCACCCCTCTCACCAGCATTCGCCGCCGTAACGCCGCCTCTCTTCACTCCGTCGATCGATTCCCGATCCCCCGCCCCCTTCTCCCTTGAAATCTTGGAGGTCCATTTTCTGATACGATTTCTGGTTTTTCTTGTTTGTGCCGCCTGCAGTTGGCGAAGGCTACTGGTTGAAGCAGTTGGTGATGTCTCCCTACGCAGGTTCAGCTCCGTTCGATCTCTGTAGGAAGGAAGCTGCCAGTTTGCCTACTGGTGTGTTGCTGTTTGATGCTTTGATCCCTTCCACAGGTTCCATGTATCACGGTTCTCCTTTGCTGTTGCTCGTTCTCGGACCTCTCGCTGTCAAAAGGTAACTACCGGAGTATAATTGCCGATGCATTTTGAAGGCTAGGTTGATTGTGAGCTTCGCTGGTTATCTGCTGGAACCCTTTCACAATAGTTGCGATGTGATAATGACTTGATCTATGTGCTTGGTGTCTCACCTAGAATCCAATCTGTTTTATTTCCCCTTTTGTGTCATTTTCTGCGATCTACTTACCCACGTTGAACATCACATGTTTGCAACTGGCATTCAGTTGTAATTTTGCTAGCACAAGGTGTATATACGGCTTCTATTATCATACGATAATATTGTTGTATGTGCTTCCATTGTGATGCTTCTAGGTGCAACTTGTTTATCTACGGACAGGTAATGAATGTTTGATACTAACAATACTCTATGTTATATCTAGACACATTCTTGGAGCTTTTGGAGCCGTATGTATTGAAGGATATGCTCAGTTCTCTACCTCCTGAGGTATCTTTATAGTATTTAATCATATAAAACCTGCCAATTATGTAAAGGTAGAGTTCAAACTGCACTCAATGGGGCATTTTACTATTGATAATGCAAGCATTGGTGGAACACTATAGCAGCAAAGGGTGGTTACAGCGAGTTGAACAGTGTGTCCTTCACATGGACATATCTTCATTGGATTTCAATCAGGTCTGCAGATTTTTCAAGATAATTTTTGAAAAGTTATTTAGGTTCATCTGTTAAGAACAGTTTTTGTGATTTTCTCCTTGTAGGTTGTTAAATTATGCCGGGAGCATGGGTTATATTGTGCATTGGTGTATCTTTTCAACCGAGGATTGGAAGATTTCAGATCACCTCTGGAGGAGTTGTTGGTAGTCTTTTGCAAGAGTCCAAAGGAGAGTGCTGCTGCCCTTGGGTATGTTGCCTTGATGGCTTTCTATTTTTGCTGATGCATGCATAACTCTTGGATTTTTGTTTAGTTAGATCTTCTTCTCATATTTTTCATGATATGCCACTTGTTCTTGGTTAGTATCAAGCCAAAGCGCCTACCCAAGCTCATCAGATGCTTCTGAATCTGAGATGAGCCTGAAGATTTTTAAGTGTGATGATGTTTTAGTTCATGGTAGAGCGTTGTTTATGTGGAATTCAAAGTGTGACTAAATGGGCCCTTCACTGAAAGCGTTTGCAGATCAATTCAAAGATTACACAAACAGATAAGATGCAATTCTTTTCCTTAAAAGGGTTTTTTAACCCTTAAAAAGAAGGTTGAGATAATGGTTCAGATTCTCCTTAGGTGTTTTCCTTGCTGAAAACACGGTGTTACAATGCATTCATTTTTATGTTCAGCTTTTTAGAAATTTTAACCTTATCCACTGGTGCGGTTTTGAACAGGTACAGAATGCTTGTTTACCTAAAGTATTGCTTTTCTGGTCTTGCTTTCCCTCCTGGTATGTATTTCAATTTTCAAAAGTGGAGTTTCCTTTTCCTTGGCTCTTGCTAGAGTAATAGGCTGTTAAGCACTTGTAAGTCTGATAGCAGTGAAGAGTCTTGAGTGTTGCTAAATATCTATAATAAAACTTATATCAGAAGTCCCTTCTATGGTTAATCTTGAGGGAGGATATCTAGCATAGGTTATTATTGCCTTGCTTTTATCTAAATTTCATTCCTTTTTCCTTTTTCTCCATATGCAATTTCTCTTGCTTATGATTCTGCAGGCCGTGTTTTGTTTTTCTATTGATTGTATACTGAGTCTCTGTCTACTGATATCGATAAACAAAGGTGTGGCTATCGGTATTTCTGACAGCTCACTATGGACTGGCGCAGTTAGATCTTTGAGGCATGATATTGAATGGCTTATGAGCATGTAAAGAAATGGGAATGACCTTTGCATGTACTTAACCATGTTTGCTTCAAGTAAACTACCTTAGTTGCTGAATATATTTTTGAAGACTCGGTTGTTCGTTGTTTGTTTTATAGGATTGTGTGTACTTTTCTCCTATCTTTCTGACTTTTTTGTGTCCTCTTTATGGAACCCCCCTGGAAAAAAGATCAATATAAGTAATCTCTGCACCACTGTGCTGGTTATAAATCCCTTTTATATATGTTGCAAGCTAAGCCTATTTTCTTTGCTTCTTCTCCTCTTCTTCTTGATGTAAAGTAGAAACTATTGTTGCTAACTGCAATCTCTGTTGTTTTCCCTATAAGATAGATCTTGTTCTAGTGAAGCTTAAGATTTGTTTTTTGCAGGACACGGAAGTATTTCCCCAACCTGCCTTCCCTCTCTTAGGGCAGAACTTTTGCAGTTTTTACTGGAAAAGTCAGAAAATTCAAGAGTGTTGTCTGAAGGAGTCTACTGTAATTTGTATCATCTCTTAGAATTAGATACTGAAGCTACTTTAGATGTTTTAAGATGTGCCTTTGTAGAAGATGATATCCAAAAATCCAATTTTCCTGCACATGACTCAGCCAACCAAGTCGTGGAGATGGGATTTGATCCTACCAGGGAAAACAAAGTGGTTCAGGATTTGGTAAATGCTCTCATTTGTATCCTTGATGAGGACATCTTTCAAGTAGATGGTCAAGGAGGGTCTAATAATAAATCTGCAGATGCCTGGCCTTCAAGAATAGACATTGGACACGTTTATGAGTTCCTTGCATCTTTTGTTACGTGTGAAAGAGCAAAGATTCCAAAAGACATATTGAACCGGATTTTAGAGCACTTAACATCAGAAAATGCTTCTCTTCCGGGAGAAGAACGTAATAAATTGAGAGAAAAGCAGGTACTTTCCCTTCTGGAAACAGTGGCTGAGAATCAGTGGGACACGTCTTATGTCTTACGCCTATGTGAAAAGGCACAATTTTATGAGGTATGTTTGCTATCTGTAATTATGAGCTGAAAGGTACACTCCTTTTTCGTTTGCAAAATCTATCAGTGTCTATTAGAGCTAAGAGATCTGCTCCTTATTATTAGGTTTGTGGCTATATTTATACTATCCAAGATCAGTATATTGCTGCTTTGGATAGTTATATGAAAGATGTGGATGAACCTATACATGCCTTTGCCTACATCAACAATGCTTTGCTACATCTCAATGACAGTGAGCATGCTGATTTTTGCTCAGCTGTTCTTTCTCGAATTCCAGCACTGGTTGACTTGAGTAGGTAATGCTTCTGCCGACTGTGAACTTTCAGGCTCATCTCTCGTGGATGTTCTTCTATCTAATTGCTTCTTATTTGAATACAGAGAAGGAACATTCTTGTTGGTTATTGATCATTTCAGTACAGAAGGTTCACAGATTCTCTCTGAACTGATCTCCCATCCAGAAAGCCTTTTTCTATATCTAAAGACAATAATTGAAGTACACTTCTCTGGGACCCTTGATTTCTCATGCTTGAGGAGGCGTAATGCTGGTACCCCTGATGGAACAAGTGGACATGCTCGGTTAAGAGGAGTTGAGACGTACTTGGGGAGAATCTCTGATTTCCCTAAGTATTTGCGCAACAATCCTGTTCATGTCACTGGGGACATGATTGAACACTATTTTGAGGTGACTGCTACACATTTAAATTGTACTTGGATTATGTAAATGTTGCCCAAGTGATAATACATATACCCGTCAACGACTTAGTTTGATATTCATTTTCTTATTTCTGGTGTTCAAACCTACAAATAATTGGGTGAGAATAACTCAAACTAATGAAGTGATCTTGGAAGAATTACCATTTATCAAATTTGACCATAACTTTGCTAAGGAATAGCCTACTACTTTGGTTTAGGTTATCAGTTTCTCAATTTTGCTTATGAAGAATAGGTTGCGCCAGTAACTACTATTAATTGTATGCTTTGGCTGATCATAGTCTATCTATTTAAGGCCTTGTTAAAATGTTTGTGTTGTTGTATGTACGCTTAACATGTATTTTACTTTGACCTTCAGGCTCATCATGCAACTATGGTCTCATGACCAGAAAATTGAGCATTGTCTTCTAATTTTACCATGGTTAACTGAGATTAAAGGTAGATATATTTATTGACCAGTTGGTTTTGTTGTTTGGCTGGCCAATAAGTCCGATTCGAGGAGAGCAGAGTTTTCCCATGTATTATTTAGTCCTCATCCGATCGTTACCATCTTGCTTGGATTACTGTTATTGTTAAGGCCTTTGATGGAGTTAAACATGCATTCCTTCTCTAGTGAGTAGTAAGAGAATTCAGTGTGCAAATGCTACCGCTGTTGTAGTTCGTGTGCGCTACGTTTCGTTCGATAATGCCTTCTTCTTTTCCCACGTACAGCATATCTGCAAAACCAGAACCTACCTCATTAATTTGATCCTCTCGTTGCTTGCCAGATACTTGTACAGAGGCTTGTCTACAGGGGATCGCCCCACCTGTGACCAGTGCCTGCGGATTTGCGAAAGACTCACGGAGAGGGCTGGCTTGGGGTGCATACTTCATTCCCTAGCAGACACCACAAATACAGTATGATGATTATTGCTATCGTGATCTGAAGAGAGAAAAGTGCCCACTGTATGATTCCTCGCCTCCCTTTCCTGTAGATTTGGGCTGCGGTGTATCTGTCATTGACATGAATGTGATCGGTATTACATTTTATTACGAAGTATCATCTTTGAGTCCTTACAAAGCTAAACTTGCTTCGGATTGCCAGAGAACATGCATTCTATCGTTTCGAGGAGTTGAGCATTTGTCTACCCTCGAGATTAACTCAACACGAACATGAGAAACTTTTGTTCCAGACTTAAGTATGGCTAACTGATAATTAACAGTTTAGATTGCATCCAAATTTCACGTAGACGATTCTGCATCGTCACTTGGGGACTGAGACAGTCGAAAGCAACATTTTGATTTAGTCCAGTTTTGTCAAACTGAAATAAAATGAAATCTCCATAGCTCATCTTGGTAGCTGACTTCTGTGCATTGATTGTACAAGGACGAAATGGCCATTGTTACATGATAGAGGTGACGTGTAGAATCTTCGAAGTCGTAAAAACCGCGTCAAAAACAAGCCGAAACATACGCATGTGTTCTAAACCATCTTTTCCACTTCTTGAAGCCACCTTATGGGAAAGGTACTTCATGTATCAGTCACCCAACCGATGTGCACTATGTACCTCGTCCTACTCAATCGATGCTTGAATTTTTGAAATCTTTCACTTTCGATCGGTTTATCACACCTTAAGTCACTGTCATATGCCATGTAATGTAACTACTTGCTCTACCAAATGGGCTGGTCAGGAAATTGACTATAGCATTCCAGCTAACCAGTTAACTCCTAGACCAGAAACGTCGTCAGTGATCGAAAATTATTAAACAATAAAATAAAAGAGAACTGTCAGTATTCTGAGATGGTCATTGCCTAATCATAGAATGTGACCACCATATACGTATCCATGGTTAGGGGACATCACACAACTCTTGTCTGTGTTTCAGTACTTTGCTCCTAAATTTACTTTCGAAAGGCATATTCTGTGTTACCCATCAACAAATATCACAATTGAATTGCTTGAAACAGCTAATGACCCAACATGGTAGATGAGACCATGATTCATCGACATTTGAATAGATTCAACAATCACCCACATCATGATAGATCATCAAATTACCTAAGTGAACAAGTTTCATGAACAACTAACGTTCACCTTTTCTGTGCCCTACATGTTTTTGACCTTAAAAATAGGGATAAGATTTGTCTATCCCAGCAATCAATGTCCTATTATCAGCAAAAAGCACCATAGACGCTCTATTTTGCCAATCATTGGATCTTTCTACGTCATACTTGCTAATGTATCATCAGGATGAGCTGATACTCTTTGCTTTACGCCTTGGCACATGCCGCGCAGATGTCAGAAAAACCATTAAGAGTGAGTCCTTGTTGCATCTGTAGCCTTGCCCAAGGGTTGATGGATGGTCCAGACTGACCAAAAGGATTATGGACCGGCCCCATGGGGCCAATCACTGAGGCAGTGACTGAAGATGAAGATGGAGGCGACAATGATGCTGAAGGAACAGACACTCGCTGACATGAAGGGCACATGGTGAGCGTGGTGGGAGGGTTCATATGCATGTAGAGCTGTGGGGAGAGCTTGAGTGCTCTGAGCTCCTGCACTTCCTTCTGCAGCCTCTTGTTTTCCTGTGTAAGATTGTCGCAGCATCTCTTAAGGTACTCACAGTCCACCTCAATTTGCTTCGTCTTAGTCCTACACCAAATTGGTAAAAAGAAAAAAAGATGTTACGGTACATCCTTATACAGAGCTACCCCACACAGATTGTTGGTGCCAAACTACAGCATGATAATAACACATTATCAGCTCAATCTAGTAAGGTATGAATAACAATCTTCAGCCCATTTCCATGTGATTAAGAAAATCAAGATGGCAGCTATTAGACAAAAGAATTGCACATTTGCTCAAACTTAACATAGAGAAGCTGCTTCATCAAACCAATTCTTTGATGCAAAAGACCCAACGTCATTATCCTAACCATAAACAGAGCTTTCCAGAGCTGCATTGTAAATCATGAGTGCATGAATCTAAACTGGGGCCGTTGCATAACAAAATTTTAGGTATTTGAGTACTCCCTAATAACTTCACTTCCTCCCCTGGAGGCTTAGAATTTATGGATCCCACATATCGGTGCTCCATACTAAAGTGAGAACGCGAAGTGTACTCCTAGATTAAGTGACAAGTCACATCACTAGACTCCCGCTACATGCTCACACACCTCGTGTGCAAGATGGCCCAACTAGGATACATGTGGACCCAAAGATTACATGCACTCACTATAAAGAAAAACAACTTCGCTATCGAACTACCATCAAATGACTAAGAGAGAACCAACCACCCCCACCCCTACCCGCTTCTCTCCCACTCCTGACATTTTTCTTCCACAATGATCAGAATGATGCAGATGAGACGCAGATGTAAAGCCATGTATTTGGGCAAAAAGAACTCAAAACTATCAATTACCTGGCACGCCTGTTCTGAAACCAGACCTCTACCTGTCTGGGACTAAGATTCAGCTGCTTGGCCAAGGCAAGCTTTTGCTTCTGAAACTCAAAACAATCTCCAGTTAAACTCATTGAAACCATCCCTTTATTACATCCAAAGGGAAACCTAAAGATGATCTCATTATTCATAAATAAAAATGAAAACCAATTTGTGATTCGCACAGATCCAATCATTGCAAAAAAGAAAACAAGAAAAAGGTCTCAAATCCCCAATTCGACTGTTACCAGTAAATGACAACTACAAATAAACATCAATCTCATGACAGAAACGCACTTTAAATTCAATTTTTCCTACCAAACATCCATGTCAGGTTTATAGGCAGTGATTACATGCTCACGCACAATTAAAGAAAGCATATATTTATCAGTAATAGAATGACCAAAATTGCCACTCACAGGGTTAAGAGTGTTATGCTCTTTGAATGTCTCCTCTCGCACCAATGATTGTTCTCTAGACAGCCTGAGATTCTTCCTCACTCCATCTCCTCCGCTGCCATCTTCTTCGATGCTCTCACAAGAGCATGAAGTTCTCTCAGCCTCAACTTCATTTTCTCCATGCGGGTCTCTCTCACTTCTCTTCCACTTATGCTCGACATGGTGCTATTAGGTGATGAGACATGATTATCATCATCCAAATCCACCACCAGTATGTCTCGGTTGACGCCGACTCCACCGAAGAATGGCCTTGTTTTGGAGTTTGTTTCTGAAAGTTGATGAATACAAATCAGGATTTGATATCTAAGGCCAAGGAGGAAAACGCTCCTCTAAAACTATGTAGATAACTATTGAGCTTCATCCCTCAACTATTTCCAACCATGAATCAAAATATTACGCTGACTAGAAGTTCTGCCTCCCCTTTAAGGTATAATTAACAGGGGCTGCACATTAATGCTGGAAATCACCAAACTCCTGGCTACCATTTTCAGAAAGGAGTTTAGACATGATAGTTGGAAGCCGAACATATCCTATCATTCCTATCATTCCCTCAACGATTTCTTTGATGAATTGAGATAACAATTTTCTCAAAATAGGAGCACCTCCATGAGAATTCAGAGTCCATTTAATTATAGGTGATGCATCATCCTGGGATTTGCTATGTATTCCATCATTATTCACCTCCGTGGATGTAAATTTGCCGGTAGGTAAGCCCAGTAATGGTTCGCAAAACCTGGACATTAAGATGTAGTAACTGTGAGAGAGAGCGAGAGAGAGAGAGAGAGAGAGTTCTTGATAAACAATCAGAATGGAAGAAATCGCATTTGGATGACATAAGACATGCACCCATGTCTATAGACAACAAAACTTCTACAAGAGCAGCAGTTACTGTAGCACTTCTTATAGTCTGCTTTTTTCAAGCAGTGCATGACGGGTCACAGGCAAGGAACTAATTTGCTGTTGCAAATCAGTTGGGTGTTGTTGAGGTAGAAGCAGGGTGTCACAGGTGTTACTTAACAGGTCAAAGGTGTGAAACTTCCAAAAATCTTGCACGTAATGCATAATTAAGAAGCTGCAGTTCTCGAGGAATGACCGTGTGGACCCCAAGACCAGAAAAATAACAAATTAAAAAACTGAAACCGCTTAAGTTAGTTATATCTTTACACGAACAAACAAGTTGCTTTCCTTATGTTTTAGAGGTGACATTCTTGCATCATACTGAACTTTTCCACACTCCATGCATCAAATTTTGGGCATGAAATGCAAATGGAAACATGATTGGCTCATGATGGAGACCATTTCTTAAAATGCTAATAGGAGGACCTGATATCAAGAGACAATAAAGATGGCAACTGTCAAGAAGTAATAAAACAAAGAAGGCAGCAGATATGTCACATTGAATGATGAAAATATTTGGATCATATTCAACTTACGAATCAAGCAATTTGAACCACAGGGTCTCTGACTCTTCAGGATTCAAATGAGGTGTATTACGCTGGCATAATCCAATACAAAGATCCAATGTTCTCCGTATATCATTCACCTGCACCTAATTCATTTAATGGGCCAAAATGTGAAAGTTAACCAGAAACCTCAGCAGGAAAAGTAAAACGCACAAACCTCCTCCATTCTTAATACTGTGCTGAAATGTCCCAAGCTATAGGAATTGCCTCGTTTTGCCTCAGAGGTGGCATCTATCATAGCAGCATCGAGTTTCTCAAATTTTTCACTGAGGCTCGACAGTGTAAGCAAGAGAGCACTCCCAACATCACCAACCCTTTCCAACAAAAATGCAGCCGCATCTGTAATTCCATACTCCTGACAAAGTTGTAAACAGTGCTCCACCCGGTAGCTATCAAATGTCTCCAAGAATTTAAGAACTGAATGGCGGTCATATCGACATAGTAACTGCAGAAATAAGGTGCAAGATTAAAGACCTGAGTATCACAATCAAGTTACTAAAGAGCATAGGAACTTTGCAACCAACAAGAATGTTCGTACTCCAATGCAAACAAAAAGGTGCAGGATATCTCGGTGATTTAACAAGCTTAAAGGCATTTAGCACCACCCTGATGACACAGATAAACCAATGAGCTGAAGAGACAGTTTGCTGTTTCTAGTCATTACATCACCCATGAATTCTTGATCTTTATTAAATATCTCTACCAAAAGCTGCAGCCACAACAAACAGCTCAATAATTAAGCCCTTCACAACCGATAATCATTAGGCATAATCGTCACTACCCAATGAAACCATGATCCTTATGTTAATCTGTATCGAGGGACTACAGGAGTACTCAAATGTCCCATTGAAAGAACAAGACAGTTGAGTGAAAAGATTAAGCCCTTCACAAACCCCCCACACGCACAGTGGCATTTCGGCATTGATATCACTTGTGCCTTCAAGCGCTACAAACTTAATGGAAACAAGAAAACCATCCCCTGTGCCTTAAATTGCTACCATCACTCCAAACATTTCAATTCCATGGTAAAGATTACTAAGCAAACACGAAGCAATAAATCAGAACAAGCATCGACAACAAACGGGTACAAAAAACAGGGAAAAGACAGCGCAACACTCACTTCATGAGGATGTCGTAGTACTCGGGATCCAGGGAAGAGAACAGGGCGTCCAGATCCTTTATCGCCATTATCGCTCTGTGCACCACTATCCAGTTCACCGACTGCAAAGACCGCGACTTCACCACCCGGAAAGATCTACCGATACAAGCAGCAAACACCCACAAAAAAAAACAGGGCAAACCTTGCATCGCTCATCCTGCGTGTTCGGAGGCGATCCTGCGAGGGCGGTCTTGAGAGCCTCCACCAGCTTCAACCTGCACGTGACGAAACGAAACACGAGAAAATGCGGAGGTGGGTCAGCTCAAAATCGATCCGGCGAAATCGTAGACGGAAAGGCGACAAGAGAGGGATCGAGGAGCGGAAGTTTACTGCTTGAGCAAGCTCTCGATCTTGCGGGACTTGTGCTCGATCCTGGAGATGATGGCCTCTGCGTTGTCCGCCTCCACGAAGTTGTCATTCGCCGCCATCATTCTGGTGAAGCGCCAAAAGTAACTGAATAACC
The DNA here is from genome assembly GCA_016097605.1 of Eucalyptus guilfoylei. Classification (NCBI taxonomy): domain Eukaryota; kingdom Viridiplantae; phylum Streptophyta; class Magnoliopsida; order Myrtales; family Myrtaceae; genus Eucalyptus; species Eucalyptus guilfoylei. Next base: position 10,976,626 of record CM027863.1, read on the forward strand.
GGCACTTCATATAATGCGTCGGCAAGTAACTGAATCGCCAAATACTCGAAGAAGTTCTTCACAAAACTTCTCTGTCCCTCCAAATTTTTTCCATATCCATAAATTTCAAAATCAGGGAACCACAGATTTCAAGGGAGAAGGGGGCGGGGGATCGGGGATCGGGAATCGATCGACGGAGTGAAGAGAGGCGGCGTTACGGCGGCGAATGCTGGTGAGAGGGGTGGCGACCTCGGGGCGGGTGGACAGGCGGAGGTTCCTTGGGAGGTAGACGAGGGCGAGCCGGAACGCGACCGACGCGACGACCCATGTCCAGAACCCCGAGCGCGCGCGCTTCTGCTTCTTCGTCTCCCTCTTCTGCTTCGTCGTTTCTCTCTCCTCCATTTTCGCCGTCGTGGTTCGACGCGTTGGCGTCGGGCGCGTAGGCGGAGGCGGAGGAGACGGGGGCGACGGACTCCGACGCCGACGGAGGCAACCGGCGGAGGGGCGTCGGCGTCGGCGTCGGAGTCGGAGTCGAGGGCGACGGAGGCAACCGGTGGAGGCGGAGGTGGAGGGCCGTCGGCGTCGCGTTTCGCTGGAAGAAGCACGACTTCGCGGAGGGGCGAGAGAGAGCAGAGCGGACGTCGCGACGTCGCCCTCGACTCCGACGACGACGCCGACGCCGATGCAGCCTCCGCCTCCCTCTCGCGACCTCTAGTCCGCTCTCTCTCTTTCGTCCTCGAAGTCGCGCCTCTCGAGAGGAAGGAGGAGGAGCGTCGTCGGCGTCGGCGTCGGGGTGGGGGCGATGGAAGCAACCAGCGGAGGCGGAGGGGAGAGAGAGGAGAACGCAGGTCTCGATCGAGAGAAAGTAAGAGAGAGAAAATCGCAGAAAATTCAACTGAGGAAAAAGAAATCTTTTGGGCGGGAGTCGTGATCTGGCTTTTCTTCTGCAACGAGCCGAGCCGAGCCGAGCTCGCCTCCTATTTTCTCGAGAGAGGAGAGAGACAGAAGCGGGAAGTGGACGACGTGGACTGACACCTGTCCAGGTGTCACGCTCTGAATGGTTCAGAGCACCGATTGCGTGGCACTTTGAGGGTACCTAATATTTTCTCGTTAGAGATGCGTAAACTCTGTTTTTTCAATGGTGCACGTGAGTTTATTCAAACCCGAGAGCTACAGGACAATACATGTGGTAAGGACTGAAAAGGACGGCTACTTTAACCTAGAAGCATTTTATTGGAAATTTAAAAATAGTTTACATTAATGGGTTGTTAATATCAACAAGCAACGAATCTAGTAAGACATCTGGAAGAATATAGTTTAGCAAAAGTGGCTGTATATGTTTGGCAACATTAGTAATTAACAAATGCAACTTGCAAAGAAACAACTCATACCAGAGGATAAGGCTTTGAAATTAGACATGCAGAGAAAGGAATGATCATTTTTTTATTGTCTAGTTGTTGTTAATCCGACAGAAAATTGTGACCATGCACCAACTTATAATTGTGACTCTTCGCAATATTTTAACTTTGGCATAAGCTAGGCTGCATATAGACGCTCATTCAAATAAAATAATAAATCTGGAATCATGATGTGGATCTCATGAGGAATCCTAGATTGTCAAGGATCAAGGTGAATTTGGATGCACCTACACACGTTTCATGAAGAAAAACAACTCCATGCAAACTGGATTCTTAAAATTAACCAATTTGGGATAAAAACAAATATTCGTGGAGTTATCATTTGAAATTCTAGCCTCATTTAGTTCCATGACGAGAAATCCTCGAATAGGTTCTTATTCTAAATTTCACATTCCTCAATATTTTTTTTTTTTGGTATCCAAGATCCGGTCTGCCACAACCTTACGGGTGCTCACGGCCTATGAAGCACGGACACTCTCCGGGACCCTTCGTGTCGTATCCGACACTCCGACACGTGTCCGACACGCGGTCAACGCGTGTCGGGAAAATCGACACGCGGTCAACTCTCTCCAACATGCTCCGACACGCGAGTCGGAATTTTCGACACGTGACTCCGACACGCACGGGTTATTTTTATAAATTTCCAAAACTTTGGGGACTAAATATAAATATATGAAAAAAATAAAAAAAATAAAAAAAATAAAAGTTGAAACTTAGACTTCAGTCGCACGACGCACGCACGATTTCAAACTCTTCTCTTCAGTCTTCACTTCAGTCGCACACGCTGAGCAGAGCACTCTGGTTCTTTCGCTGTGAGTGTCACCGGAGTTGCTTTGCCGGCCGCGCTGCCCACCCCACCAGTCGCCGACTCGCCGTAACCCCCCGCGCCTCAGCCCCACCCGTCGCCACAATCGCCTCCGACCCCACCTTCGTCTCTCGCAAGCATCGAGTCGTCGCCCGATGACGAGCCGTCGCCTCTACCTCTCACAGGCGTTGCTGCGTTGCTCTTCTTCAACTTGCGATTTCATCTTTTTGCTGATCTCATTTATAATTCGATTTGGGATTTTTCGGCAAACCCTAGAGTTAAATCGGGGAAAGGGGGATTTCTTTGGAGATCCGAAATCTTGTGGTAGAATTCTTGAGATGCGGCTCGTGCGGTGATCGTCTTGTTGGGAAAGAGGGATTTTTTTTTAACTGGGCTACTCGAGAGCTCTTCAAGATTGGAGATTTCTGGGCTTTGGGTACTGTGTTTGGTGCAATTGGCGTGAAGTCACCTAGAGGATTCATGTTTTGAGTGCTATCTGGTGGGTAGAGTGGGCTGATGATCTGCAATCAGACGCCCCAATGTCAGGGTAGAGAGAGAGAGAGGAGTGGGACTTGGTCGGGGCTTAGAGACTGGGTCGCCTGGGGCAGCGGCGAAGGGGAGGCTGATCACGGACATGCGAGGGCTTGCTTGAGTTTGAGGTGGATCAGTAAATTTCTTGAATTTTTTTCTCTGTGGCTTGTGTGAATGGGTGTTGTTGCGTGACGGTGATGCTATCGATCGTATGTGGTAAATCTTCTCATAAGAACTTAAAATCTTCATTCATACGGGCTTATGAATATTAGTTTTTCCTTGCATTGATTTAAACAAGACTTATTATTTTTCATACATCCTTTGAAATTCCCACCTGTCTCTCGAACCTGCGCCATTTGTCAACGTCTTGATGAAGAGTGAGATTTCGAAATAAATTCTCTCTATTTTATAGAATTGTTAGACTTTTATTTTTTTCCTTTCTCTATATTGACTCATTGATTTTAAGTTTTCTATCAAAGAGTATCGCCATTCAAAGTTTCCCATCAAAGTCAGTTTCAAAACTTGCAACCGACAGAATTTATAGTCCTCTTGCAACCGACAGAATTTATAGTCCTATTCTGAATTATACGAGACCTACTTATTTATGCATTTATATAATAAAATATTTATTTAATATTTAACGTGTCGGAACGTGTCGAAATTCTCTACTTTTTGAGAAATGACGTGTCGTGTGTCGTGTCGCGTGTCGCGTGTCGCATGTCGGTGCTACATAGCTCACGGCCGCCGCTAGGCCCGACAGGCCCCAACGTCAAGCATCGACTATACCTGGAGAGGAGCTAGCCCAAGATCCCATCACCAGGGCTCCCTACTTAAGATGTTAACAACTAGAGATTCGAACTCGTTTCCTCGACGATGAGATTGTAAGGCGCAAACAATCACGGCTACCCATTGGTAACCAACAGATTTTGGTCTACGACGAGAGAATATTTCTCATTGGCGACTGTGAACAACAACTGGCTGCCCGTGACCGACAACTGAAGAACGGTGGCAAAGTCTGTCTACCCGCAATAAAGTCCGGCGGTTGGTGATTGTCTCCAATGACTGGCAATTGTTGACGATCAGCAGAGGCTAGCAACCAAAGGTCGCGGTGGAGGCAGCAGTGACGGACGGTGGAATTGTGTTTTTGATAGTTTCATGGGTATGAAAATGTGGAATGGAATCTAAATCATAGTTATAGCTACAAAAATGACCGGTATCTATTTTCTAGTTAAAATGTTGGTAATCGGATTTTACCCCTTTTTTTTTGGGAAGCCAATAAAGCCACCTAAGTTGTTGGGCCTTAATAGCTAGCCTGATATGTCAATTATCACTTCAAAATTCGAAGTTCCACTTGTGACGGTCATTATGAAGTGTGAGACTTCCCATAAAAAAATTACCCTATTTGGTGATGAGTATTTAGAATAGCAAATCTCGCGGATTTGGCTTCAAGATAGTATGTCTACAAATTCAGACTTTGGACGTTTTAGTATTGTTTATCAATAGTAATTATTAATAATAAAAAAAGAAATTGCACAAATACGGGCTCAAATTAATGATATAAGCAAAGAGGGGTGATTCTCCTTAATATTGAGAATATATACTTTTGAAAAATTGTAAAAAAAAAAAAAAATGGCAGTTTTGAATACATGAGGATCTGAGATAAGTTGGCCTTGAGACTCTGATCTTATTCACTTATAGTACAGTATTATCGGATTTCTTTGTTTCTTTTTTTTTTTTTTTACGAAATCCTATCATGACCAAACATAAATAATAATGCAGCCATCTCATATATAAATGAAATAGGAAAAAAAAAATCAAACAGGAAAAGAAGAGTGAAGTTTTCTCTCTGTCGAGCATAAATAGTGAAAAAAGTTCTATGGGCATATACACGAACGACAACCATTGTTAGAGCAAAACAACTCACATTAATATACACGCCTTTTAATTATTATTCGAAAAGGATGCGTTTTAGGATGTTACATCTTTGACACTATCCTCATACAAATATATAGGCAGGAGAGACTTATTGAAAAGCATCAGGTTTAATATAAAAGAGACAATCTTTAAACCCATCACTAAAACAAAAGAGACGTGTCCATTGATGGAAGGTGAATATGATGAATCCGAGACCCTTAAAGCTTTTCATCAGGTTTACTTTTTGATAAAATTTTTAATAAAAAATCCTATTAATCTATCTTTAGATATGTGAACTAACAACATTTGGAGCAATTTATAAGTCTATATATGGATTCATGACTATGGTATGCCATAGTATTTTTCATATACCTTTTCATTATATCTCATATGTGTTTAAATTAATTTTGTGAATGATTTTAGCTATTACTACAACAATAAAACAACTAAATAGAATCGGCTCTCTGATTTTCTTCATAGTTCCGTGCTCGATTTTGTATTAAGTAAAACTATTTCCTTGCATCTCTTCTTGTCTTATTTTTTCAATCATCCCCTACTCTTTTAAATCTAAGTTTTCACCATACTCAAATATCCTGACCAGAACATAAGCAAGCCTTTTTTTTTCCTTCCATGTGATCAAAGTATCTCCAAAGAATCTCTTCAATCTTATCCTTAATCATTCATCATCCTTTGCGTGATATATTCCCTTATACTTAAAGCGAAGAGATTAGTCTATTAAAATGTCTAGATGCTAAAATGACGTGAAAAGCTTCTGCAAACAACATAAGTACAGCTGTCCACCATATATTCAGTTGTTTTTTTGGTGAAAAAAAAAAAAAGCAGAGGATAATGCGTACGCATCTCTCAATACACGTGGTCCATTTGCTATGTTGTTTTCATGATAATCAAGTTAATAATTTCATTCCAACAGCAAGTTATTGTGGTCAACTTTTTAGTGGAAAACATAGATTATTTTGCATTTTACAATGTAGCTTTTTTATATTCAATGATGGGAAATATAAGTTGCTCCACGATCATCATCACTATATATTGCAAATGCTTTAATTATTAACTGAGTCAATATGACAGTCCGTGAATTCTTTGGATTCTCTCAAAAAGAATTTAAAAAAAAAAAAAAAATTCACCCAACCGTTGGCAGCTACGCTGGATTAGAGTCTCTCCTTCATCGCTGAGATCGAGGGTTCAAAACTCACAATTGCTGAAGCGTTGTAAGTGAGGGACCATGATGTTGGGGTCACGTGCTAGTCTCCCTTGAGGTATATGAGTCAGGCCTGACGGCACCACCGGGCGCGGCGGGTCAAGGCGGAGTCCTCGGTTACCAAAAAATAAAAATTTTCTTTGTTTAACGATGATCATCAATTTGATTTCTTTGTTGTATAAACAATCAAGCACGACAAACGATCTACAAGATCAATGCAGTCTTAGCTTTTCTAGGGTTCCGTCACAACAAGCTTTTGGGGGCAATAATTTTGTTTGAAAGTTGATAACTCTTCTAGTGCAGTTTATTTTGAAGCAATACTTTTTATATCGAAAAATTATCTTGATTTCTCTAATTTGTCTCATGTTGCAAAAGATTGAAAAATATCGATTTGACAAATCATTATTTATAATAAGTCAGTGCAAAACATTGTTGAAACGATAGGAAAAATTGTTTAAACGATAGAACTTTTAGGCACTTAACGCTTTCTCAGGTGTACAAAGTGTTTCCTAAAGAGTGTTATACGAAATTATATGTATCAATTAATGAGTTGTTGTACTTCAGTCATCTATATAGAGACAACAAATAATTGTGAGCTACAAAGGAGTTTCTATGGTTAATCTCTATAATTCGTATAGTGTTGTTTGAGTTAAGTTAAAATCGAAAGTGTGAAATGGAAAAAAGTCTCGAAATTCAAGTTCTTTTTACAAAAGTTTTACAAAAATCCCTTAGAAAAGCAACCTCCATTATATATTCAAGCATGTTTCATCGATAGTGCATCTAATTTTTGTTCATCGTAAGTAAAAGATTTGTAAAAAGTCTTTGTACATTTGAAGTTTCTTATAAGATTTCAATGAAATAGGTTGAAAAGAATTAATAAGCATGTTGATTAAAGAAAATATTGCTTATTAATCCTAGGTTACAGAAGTTTAAGGAGTTCCAAGTTTTTATTTCCTAACTTTCTTTGATTTGTAATTGTATAACTCTACAATCAAATTACCATATGATATTACTTAATGTCCAAAATTTTTTACTCTCAGCAAATTATAGACTTTTCTAACTTCATTTGAATTTATAAGGTATCAAATTAGAAGGGTAGTTTGACCCAAAACATGCGGGACTTAAGAGCTTGAGCAGTGAGTATGCAATGGAAGAAGATTATGAAAATAAAATGGGGAAGATTATTATTTATATTCAGAAGTGCATGTCATTAGGGCTACGCCCTCGATTTATCCACAAAAAAACAGGTTGAGATGGGTAAAACGTTTTGTAACGACGCTGGCCACCGACATGTAATCCCCAGAATTATGAGGTATTTCATGTGTTCAGCAATAGCATACATTAAACTAATATTTATGACCATTAAGGTAAGCTGAAACTTGTTGCATTGGGCTTTACGAAGCCTTGAAGAAATAGATAGCATTGCCCCCCACGAATTTGACAGGACACCAGAAATTTTCCTCATCGCAAGAATTAAAAGTATATTATAAGTTTAAAAAGATCTTGAGTTAAATAAACGTCAAATGAGGTAAAATCAAAACATTCTTTTTTTTTCCAAAGTCCATCTAACATTAAAGCTAGGCTGCAAACCACATACACTTTCCAGAAACTTTCATATCACATCGGACACTTGACACGCAGTCAATAGGTGTCAGTAAATCCGACACGTGAACAATTCTCCTGACATAGTTTGACACACGAGTCTAGAATTCTGACATGCAATTTACAGGGTCAATTTTGAAAATTTTCAATAAATGAAGGGTTAAAATGTAAATATATAAAATAAAAAAATAATAAATAATAAAGGGGGAAAGACTTCTTATTATATTTGATGGTGAAATATGAATTGTTTTTTTCGACTTATTATTAAATGTTAAATTTAATAGTGGAATATGGATTGCTTTTTTCCTCCAAGTTTTATGGATTATTGGAATAAAATGTAGTTGAATTTATCAAATTGAAACAATGGATGATATTAACAAATTGTGGATTTATGGTTTTTAGTGTAAATTCATTCTAGGCTCTTTTTATTTATTTATTTATGAATTTAAATCAAATTAATTTGATTGAAACAATAATAAAAATGGTAATTTATCATGTTTATAAAAAAAGACATTTAATATACAACGTATCCCAATATGTCAAAATTCTCTAATTTTGAAAAATGACGTGTCAGCGTGTTATGTCGTCTCATGTTGTGATGTGTTGTGTGTCATTATTGGTATCGGTACTACTTCATCGCTAGGGAGTATTCCACACGTGTGAACTTTTTTTCTTTACTCTGTACAATATTTGAGTTTAGATTTTACAATAAGAATTAGGATACTAACGTATACTTTCACTTTTTGAATTTTTCATAGCTGCATTTTTCTTTTTTACAATTTTTTAAATTACAAATTTTAAAAAGTTTCTTTGATGGTCGCATGCATGTTGTCTATAATCTATTACATACTGAAAACATGGCATCCCGATCATGTGGGAATCTTAATCCATTAGTTTTCCTTCTTCCCCTAAAAGATATTATCTTAAATATTAAATCGTGAGGATAAATTTGACAATCTCAATAATTCTGAGAAAGTCAATTGAGATAAGTATATATAGATGGGTAGCATAATTAGTTAATTTCATTATATGTCCGGCGACGTGTTGAATATTCGGTATGCCATGTCATGATAAATAATAAAAGAACGGAGTTCATCTGCATCCTAACAAGGTAAACCCAGTAACTAATGAGTGCATTTCATCCTCTCAATGTATGCAAACGGATAGGATCGTTGATGTGTTCCAGGCACATCTGAATTCAACAGGTAGGTGACGAAAGTTCCGAGAAGTTTATGTGCTTAGAATTTTCTTGGCCGGTCAAGAAATTGCCGCTAGAGGACCAAAATTTGATGTCGTGATTATTCAAAGACTGCTCAAAGTTGATAGTAGTTAACTGAGCCGGAAAGTAGGACTAACAACGGAGAACGGTCGGTGGAAGGTGTTGTGTTTCACGCTCATATTGAACTGACGATTATATATAATGGAATATTGGGTGGAACTGGTTCCGGACAACCTAGACCATCATGCTAGATAGGGAAACAAATTTTGACTGCCCAAGTACGGAAAAAATGAGGACACATTGAGAATGAAAGTTACGTCTTCTGTTCTTGGATTTATATGAACATATGTTAGATTAAGGAAATTGGGGTTGCTATGCTGTGTATGTTTCACCACTATTTTGTTTTCAAAGGTCATGTCATTTATATAGAGACTATATTGGAAGATTTTATCTTCAAAAATTACATAAAATAAACACGTTCATATTTAGGTGCCAAAGTAAAAAAAACGTTCACCATAGCGAGCCTTAATTAATCAAGGAGAATACAGAACTGCCGTGGTGTCACTTTTAACCATCGGAATAATTTGTTGAGGTGATTTTTTGGTTCAATATCAACCCTCTATTTCGGATCCTTATAATATCTTATGGTTTTTTTTTTATGGGAAGACAAAAAAAAAAATAGATTTTTTCCAGCTGAAGCAACGAAAAGAATAGTTTATTTTGACATCTTATACCCTAGATTCAAAAAAAAAAAATTTGTTTCATGTATATTTGAGCATATATAAATTCTTACTTTAATTTTGTTTAGTGGCCATGCAAGTTTGAATAACCTTGAACACTTTGATACCTTCATTAACGAGTTGCATTTTGTCAAATTAAATCCCAAAGGGGAGTGAGTGAGTCATAACTTTTTGAAGTTTTCTCATAATGTCTTCTTGGGGTTCAGATAATTATGCACGTTTAAGCATCAAATAGGGGAGAGTGAGGTATAGAATGAAAGGGTAAGTTAGGAAGTCCAAAAGTGAGAAGAGATAAATATAGTAAGTCATTTCTTATGAAATGAGTTAATATGACCGTGCAAGAGAAAGAAACATGTCCCGCATATCCAAAATCGAATAAAAAAATTTATAGAGCATGGACGAGTGTCCATGCTAGTTCGTGTATTTGTTATATTTTGTATATTTATTAACTGCTCGAAGAGCACACACGCTTGTACAGCATACGTTTATTAATATAATGGCCGAATGTTAATTCACCGACGCCACAACTTTGGTGTTTTTCCCTTCTCGAAAATGTCGTTAGATTTTCCCTATGAATATAGCATGTCCTTTTTTAAGAGGAAGAGACAATCTTGTCCAACCGATTACATCCGTCTCTTCTATCTCTGTTTACCGTCGGTAAAAGGAGTTTTGGGACGGTCTGTTTATATAGAAGTCTTTTATTTTCCCTTTCTCGCTTAATTCTTTTCTTGTCTCTTTATCATTGTTATTTTTCATCAATGTTGTAAATGTACCCGAAACTTCAACCTCGGATTTTATCATGAGTACACGAAATCGTTCCATCCAGGCAGGCGTCAATAAGCCTTCAACCAGCAGAGGACAGCTAAACTATAATGTGGCTTTCCAACACTCATTTAATCTTCGGTTAGGCGGTTCTGCATTTGAAAGGGTAATATCTCAGTTAAAGCTTCTGAAGCTAGCCTATGAAGACCTCTTTTTGCTAAATGCAACGTCTGTTATAGTTTCCTCTAGCTGGTAACTATCTAATTTACAAAGTTTTAGCCCCGTAGCTAATCTGGGTTTGCATTTTTATTTTTATTTTCTTTTTTGGGTCTGACGGGTTTGTATCTTTGCATTGACCATGTGAGTTCTGTGCTAATAAGGGTTACTAACTTACCGGAGAAAAGGAAAACTAGAAGATATCGTGTGTTTAATCCACCTGATACACATGGCCGACCCCATATGTCATATTTGGAAGGATACTGTAGGCTTTCTAATATCCTGTATATCGTCTAGAAAAAAACAGGATGTCATTAAGGGCTTGCTATATACTACTGGAGTTAGTGTTTCTTAGGCTGATAGAGATGTTTGCTTCCGACTATCTCTCAGCCATGCGGCCACCCCAAGATGCCTAATGATGGCGACCACCCCTCAATCATCATTCACAAATCTAGGATCCCACACACACTGAACATTGTATCAGAAATGATCGAACTCAAATCGTGCCAAAGCATGTAATTCCTATTACACTTTTTGTGCCTTTAAATATTTGTTTTTATTATAAACTTGCTAAAAGTTCAAGAGCAAATACCAAAAAAAAAAAAAAAAAAAAAAAAAAAAAAAAAAAAATCAACCTTGCCTACTGTGACACAAATAGCCCAAACTTTTTTTCATATTACCAAAAATCCTAAACTTACACATCATGACACAAATGCCCCAAACTTTTCAGTATCATGAAAAAATCCAAATTTATACATATGTAATATATGTACACTTTATTTCAATTTCATCCAAAGTACATTCGTCATATTGGTATAAGTTCGGGGATTCAGTTTAGGGTATTTGTATCATAGTGAGCATAATTTGGGGGTTTTTTGTGATATTATTTCAAAATTCAATGAATACTTATCTGCATTATTGAGATGAATTGTAGATGTTAGAGACATAAAGCGTAACTTCAAGATTTATGAAGATACCCAGAAAGTATGCACTTACAGATTTTTAAATTCGTATTAATTGAAAGCCAACCTAATCAATCAAGTGTCCCCTCAACTTGGCTTTCTTCTGATCGTGAATTCTCTCGTTTATTTGTTAACGATATATCTATGGAATTATGCTTTCAACATTGATGGCCGAAAAAATAATAATAATAATAACCCACGTTTGGTTGTCTTCCTTGTAAACTTCTATAAAACCCCAGCTAGGCTTGCAAGTTGCATTAGTTTGTTATGTCTTATGCTCTGCTTCGCTCATAGATGACTTCCGCATGGTTTGGGTTACATGTCATCGGCAACGTCATTAGACAACTTTTGCACACCTCCAGGTTTTTCCAATAATCAATTATTGTTGATGATGAAGTCCAAGTTCATGCTCATTTCATTCTCCATTCTCCATTTGCTCCTATCACGAGATAGCTTTCATAAAATAATATAATCCCAGCAACACCTCTTTGCTTGCAGATTTTCCTTTTCTTTATTCCACGAAAGATTAATCAGTGAGCTATGGTAAACGTGTCTTACCTGAAGAGCTTTCTATTGGAAGTTCATTGATTCATTGATATCCTTTGGTTGATAATTCATACGACATGCTTTTGATCTAATTTTCTTTATTTAATCTGTTACCTCCGCCTCCAACTTTTATATGCATACGCTAGACATTTTAATAGAATATTTATGATGATATTCGAAAATCTTGTCTTTTTAGAGCAATAAAATCTTGTGGATATACTAACTTGACAATATATTATTTATACTCTATGTATACAATATATAGATAATAACTAGATAAGATTTTCTCTTTTTGACTTTTCCCTTTTATAAAACTATGGATCTATGTTTAACTTAGAAGTCATGTTAGACAGAAACGTTAAAAAGTTACAAGGCAAACCATACACGAACTTTTGAAAAAAAAAAAAAACATATATGAACTCAACGAGTCGCGCATCAAGCACATATATGAACATTGTTTCTATTTGAGTTTCAATAATCTCTACTATATATGTAAACCCAACGATTGAATTAAAATCTCAAACCTTTTCCGAAAATACTTTGATGAAGCCCATGTAAGTTGTTGCAATGAATTGTTAACGATGATCTCCTAATACGAATAAAAGCATAATTTAAAATTAAACAATATTATCTTAAAGTTGATTCCTAAGCATATTTACACTTTCTCTAATTGAATCTTTCCTATTTTATAAATTAGAAATTCATGTTTCTAAAATAAAAGAAATGTGCAAATCATTGTCTCTTTCTGTACTTATGTTAAGCTTTTTTGTACCATTTTTTTCTTTCGCACTCGCAATTTTTTTTTCCTCTTTTGCTAGTTTATAAATAGATAGACAAGAAAAAATGGCATAGCTGGCGTAATAATAACTTTCTCGCTTTCTTAAGAGCACCCTCATTGCCACTTTATAAGTCAAGGAATACTTGTCCTTCCAAATTTCCAAGAATCATCATATGGCAAAAATATTTTACACAAAGAGTACATGTTAAAAGTTTTGAGCTTTAAGAAAACTTTCCCTTTTCACGACAATAGATTGACCCAGTCTTCTATGAAGTGTGCTCTATACAATTCCTCGATTAGATTTCCTGTTACTAAGTTCAAGAAGATAGCTCTTGTCTTCACAAACCTCTAGCTGACACATGGGTAATTCTCTTAACCAATTCTACTAACTATTATATAGAAGTTTAATGGAGGTAGGTTTAATAGATTAGCCCAGCAGTACTGTTTTGTTTAAAATAATGCTAGAGAAACTAATACCAATTAACGAAATATATTCACAAAATGGTACGGGTGCGATAAAATCCTATTGAAGAATGACATGGTTTTATGCAATACTTTTCTTGTAAATATTTTAACCTTGACAAAAAAAAAAAAAAAAAAAAAAAAAAAAATTGCTTGTCTTCCACTTACTACGGTAATAATTATTATGTGTGAAGTTATACCTTTGAACCCTAATTCCCTGAGACCTTTATCTTCGTGAGACATTTGCCTTCTTGACCTTTGAAGTTTTTATTTATTTATTTAATATTGTCCCTTGTTTGAACTTTGCATCAGCCAACTACATAGGCAAGAAAAGAGGATGTCAAACTTGTCGTTACACTTCCTATTTCTTGAAGATTTCTCAGTTTGGCATAACGAAGAGGAATAAACATTAACCACTTGAAGTCAGAATATATAGTAAGTCGTGTAGTGCTTGAGCTTCTTTCCAGATTTTGCCTTCGGGTTCCTTCCTTTTAGGGCAGAAATCTGTTAGTAATTGTGCGCATACGAGGAGAATCACTGAAAGAAAATAATTGAATGATACTCTTTGTGCTGTGACCAAAACAGAAAAGAGAAAGATTCTCATTGTCCTGTGAGTGAAACCCTAAGAAATTGCGGGACTTCACATGCTCAGACAATTAGTTATGTGAAACCTCGTCGTAATGATGTCCCTTTGCGTTGTTCCTTGGACCAGCTAATTGATTAAGTGATAGTGGGGAACAGACGCACGTTGCGAAAGTGAATTAAAAAGAATATACGTGCTGATGCTTCATGGCAAATTGACCAGATCTATTGGGAGATGTGTGCACACATTGTCTTCGTCTCGTTTCCTCCAAAGAAAAGCTTCTCGGTTAGTTTATAATGAACAGCTTGATTATTGTTGGCAAGATGCGCTTTTGTCACCATTTTAGGGTTTAGACATTTCAAGTGACGAACTTTTCTCTCGATTTTAGATTTCAGTATTTTATCCCGGGCTAGAAAGAATCCATCTCCAATTGGTCATTAGATGCAATGTGACAGGGGAAAAAGACATTAAAGAGAATCAATTCTTTTCTGATGTAACCACTATCATCAACAGACTATAATAAAAGTGTGCATTACATTAATTAAAGCAGCGTATTATCTGAGATTTCACTTATTTAAGTTGGCTATTACGTCTCTATAGATAATTAGAAAACTTGTATTAATTAATGTCACGCATTTCACAGTTCTCAGGAATAATAGATAGATGTCCCTATTATTATACTGAAAGTTGTTGCCCTTATGCTACCCTTTTTATTCAGATATTCTTCAAAAGATAAAATGATTTGGACAATTATGAGTAGCTACTTGGGTATGAGATAAACCATCAGGAAAGGTGAACTAATGAAAGAACAATACATTCCCAAGGATGATGTATGACTGAAAGAGATCACAAACTTACAGTAAAGGCTAATGACCTGGCCAATGGGGATATCTCTATAAATCGACGCATATGTTGAAATATATCTCTATTTTCTCGTGAGCACCATATACATAATTTGTTCGGCATTACACTCATAAAGTAAGTTCGCTCAACAATTTCAGTTTCCTTTCATCTTTAGGTGGACACACGGTCCTTGTAAACTTTAGATTCTGGGATTTTGAAATGTACCTTAAGTATATAAAGGAGAAAAGACAGCCTTGAATACAATATATGCCATCTATCTAAATTATCTTTTGACGTGTTTAAGTTCTCGAGCTCCCTTGAACTTAATTTATCCTCTGACGAGTTACTCTCTCCTCTCACCCCGACATATAAAATTTGACAAATCTCCATTATAGGTTTTTTGCCATATTGGACCTCTCTTCATTGCTCAAAAGTAAAGGACGGGTGTGGAACAATCAATTTTCATATCCAACAGACCATGTCATAAAGCAACGTAAAGCCAATCTGAAAGAACAGACGCAGCTTATAAAGCTAAGCAATAAACAGCCTTCCTTACAAAACAACAAAAAAATAAAAGAACAACAAAACCTCACACCCAGTAGCATCTAAGGAACCTGAACCTTCTCCCTTAGGCTAAGCAGCAACTTTATCCAAACTGCATTCTTAAAATTGCTAACCAACCTTCGACTTATCCATTTATTTTGAGGTGGATTCCACATGAACTGTTAAAGTATTTATAAGAAGTTGTTGCTAGATGAATGAACTAATCAAGGTAGTTTCATCTTTTATAGTTGTCCATGTGACTAAACTGTGTTCTCATGATGGCTCTAAGAAAGAAAGAGACCATTTATGGAAGCCAAATAAAATTAAATACATCATTTTATGCTACCATATGATGAGCATTTACAGAGACAATCTGGCGAAACTCTACATGCACATCCATTAAGGCTTCGTTTTGCAGAAAATGAATGATTTGTAAAACGTTTTCTTCAAAATGATTGCTTATATCACTTACAAAATTGATTGAATGTAAAATATTTTTATTATTCATGAAAATATTTATACATAAATTATTAACAATAATGAAAATATTTTACATTGAATAATTATTTCAATCGATACAAACGATCATTTTTAAAAAACTATTTTCCAAATCGTCAATTTTCCATAAAACAAATAGTCTGACTCAATATAGGCACTTCCCTAGGCGATCTTAAAGGCATACTCCTTATGTTGACTAGGTGTATTCACAATTTTACAAGTGCTCCAAGAAGGCTTGAACTTGAGACCATAAGGAAAGAAGCAAACTCATTTACCATCTTACCATCTAAACCAACACCTTGTTGGCTCTTTTAAATTATCATCATTTTGCATTATAGAGTAATGCACATCTATTCATCTTATTGCGAGCATGGATTTTCATAAAATGTGAATGTTTGAAGTTGACGGTTTCTTTTAATTTGGTATACCATATTCTAAAAGATCTGACTTATGGGCGTCCCAAGAAGAGTTGTCACGCCCCGAACCTCTACGGCCGTGCGACAACTCCTGCTCATTGAACCTTTACTTATCCTTTAGTCATTTGATTGCAACGTCTCAAGAGGCATCGCCGACCCAAATCGTAATAACATATAAATGCACAAGCGGAAACGTGAGCAAATCTCCAATCATCAAACAATAGGAATAGTTAAAAACATATTCATATATATAGAAGAGCATTATGAGTCAACGTCTCATACAACACGAGTTCAAGGGTTAATCAACTAGCTTCTTCACCTCCAACATGCCTAACTGCTTCTTCACAACTTCCTTCAAAAAGTACTAACACCTCACGTCTACCTAAACCCCAATGGCCTTCGAGATCCAGGCCTCTGACTCGGCGATCAGTGCGAGGTTGATCTAGGGGCCGGATACCTCCCCATCAAGAACATCCCCATCCTTGGTATGCCAGTTGATGCCGCCCCCAAATCTTCCAACACTCGACGGACCATCGAAGCTACGGATGGGACCATGGCTCTCACCGCCTACCCAAAAAGTACTAGGCCACGAATTGATATAGCACAAGGTTAGGCAAACCCCTCATTGACCCAAATGGTCATGACATATCGCGTATAGTGTGCATCGTCCGCTCCCACTACCGGGTCCTCTGTCACCTCCTGACTATGCTCGATAAGGAGGCCAAAATGAATCTCACGGAATGGTTCAGCCATTCTTAGGGCCTAAAAATATTTCAACAAACAAATATGAGAGAAACTCAATGAGTGAACTTCCTAGACCTCATGTAGGGAAGTCGTTCACCTCGGAAACGCCCTAAACATACAAATATCTATAGATGACGAAACATGGCAACACACTTCTCGCTTTACTCTCATCAATCTCATAACAACTGGTCTACCATACAAGGACATCAATGTAGATACATAGGCAATTGCATAACATAGACTTCATGTTCTCAAGCTAAACATAGGAATACGCATTATGATCTAAGTCATGCGCTCATGCTATGCAATAATCTGGACCTTATCACATACGAATCTCATGCACTTCCCATACACATTTCTCCAAATTATTACTGCCACTCAGGACCCAAAGCCAACCCGAAGGTTTGCAAATCATCTAGCGTAATCGGGCATCGTCTTGCCCTATCGAGCATGGCATCCCGTTGACTTAGGGGCATTCTTGTAAGGAGTTTCGTTCCGAAATCCATCCCCGAACGGCATCTCATTGACTTGAGGGCATCCGAACTTGATCGAGCATCGTCCTACGTAAAATGCCTCAGGATGGGTTCACACCCCGCGTAAAACGCATTAGGGTCTTCGGTGATCACACAAGCGTACCATCACATAATCCATTTCTTATCTTTCTCATTTAACCCATGTGATGCTCATGTGATATGCAACTTCACTTGTCAAATGTCATCGTTCTAAACATGCACATCACATATATCACACATATGCACCATTCACTTCCCAAACTCATGACACATAATCCACATATCATGTTTAACAACTAATTCACATGGCACATATTCCAATTATCATTTTTAACCATTAATCTACATGGCACATCATTCAAATAACATGTTTAACCACTAAACCATATGGCACATAACCCAAATAATATGTTTAACCACTAAACCACATGGTACATCATCCAAATGACATGGATAACCACTAAACCACATGGCACATGACCCAAATAACATGTTTAACCACTAAACCACATGGCACATCATCCAAATAACATGTTTAACCACTAAATCACATGACACATAACCCAGATAACTTGTTTAACCACTAAACCACATGGCACATCATCCAAATGACATGGATAACCACTAAACTACATGGCACATAACCCAAATAACATGTTTAACATAACCCAAATCACATGTTTAACCACTAAACCTCATGGCACATAACCTAGATAACATAGATTACCACTAATCTGCCCTACACTACTCTCCAAATGCAACAAAAGCCCTAATCAAAGGCTAGAAAGCCACTCACAGATGACTCAGGCTCAGAAACACGTTGAGGGAAAGGGCTACAAGGCCGGACAGCAGCTGGATGGTGGTCTGGTGGTCACACAGTGGTGATCCAACAGCGGTACGGTGAAGCAAGAGGGTGGTCCAGTGTGAGGGGTTCAACGGGTGGTCGCCGGCGAAGAAAACAAGTGAAAAATGAAGAATTGAGCTTGAAATGAAGATGAGAATGGAGGTGGTGGCTTCGATGGTGTCAAGGGGAGAAAGAGAGTAAGCTTGAGATCAAATAAGTGAGTAAAAATGAGAGAGAACGAGGGAGAGAGAGGGTGCCAGCATGAGGGGGAGAGAAAGGGAGGAGAGAGAGGGGTCTTGTCTCTCATTAAATCCCCATCACTTCCCTTATCTCTTGTCCATGAAGGTTGCCTAAAGAAGAAGCAAGATCTAGCATTAAATGGGAGGATTTGCACTCAAGTGGCTTGATAGGACTAGATTAGACTAGGCTAGGTAGCCTTTCCCCCTCCTCTTTGCCACCCAATGCATGGCCGCCTCCTCACTTTCCCTATTCCATTTTTACCCTTTTGTTTTTAGTGCAATGGAATGGCACTTCGGTCGTTTCACTAAAATCTCACACTATTCATGCACTATTCACATCATTTTGTGTATTTAATGCCAAGATTGTGTCAAAAAGGGATTGATGGGCTTTGAGGGGCCCATGGGCCTCCCTTGGCCGCCCACCCCTTGGGCGTGTGGGCCTTGGGCCACCCACTTGGGCTCAGGCCCAATGGATCCTCATCCATGGCCCGTTTCCACTTTTCCACACTCATATGCCATTGCCGATAAAAATCGCTTTTTGCCCCTAAATGGCATTTCCCAATGTCCTCATAGCCTATCAATCCTCAAGACACTCTTGTCCAACAATCACTTGTCAGAATAATTCCATTATGAAAAACCGGGTCGAAATGAGGATGTCAAAAGAGTAGATTGAGTTGCTCATAAAGAAAAATAAATATAGGACATTAACGATATCTGTGGCTATATATCTAGAAGCCTAAGGCATTAGATACAAATAATGTACGGAATAAAGACCGTAATTAGACCTATATAATAAATGATTTGGGACATCTAAGAATTCTTCCTCATGACTATAGGTTTTAGGAAGTCCAATGATCATAGGAAGCGACATGCATAAATGAATTTTCGATGTGTAAGATTTTATGGGGCCACTATTGACTAATTTAAAATCACTCGTATGTTGTATTAGGAGCTCCAAAATATTTGAAATTAAGACCTCATGCACTGATATCATGTGAGAATTTATAAGACCGCTGCCAACTATTCTTAAAGTTTAACATGCTAGATACAAGCGTGGCTTAATATTTAAATATTTTAACACGATGCTTCGTTACTATCACATTGTTCCCTTGTCTCTCCTTTGTCTTATATATTCTTAATAAACATTAAAAAAAAAAAAACCCCTTATTTGTATCTATTGTTCGAACCATCAGGGAGAAAATTTCTTAACATTCTTTATTAAGCCTAACACATATGAAGCATAATATTTTGATGTGTTTTTATCGATATATAAGTCACAAGCAAATTGGATTAACAAGCGTAATAATGAGAAGATGAAATATTAGGATTCAAACCTTTGATGAGATCTAATATTAGGGTAAGTGACTATTTATTTCAAAAGTATACGCAGTTAAAAAGTATTCTCCGCCTAAGAGCCAATAGAATGGAGATTTTGTCGTTCGGAAATTATAAATAAGAAATAAGCTTTACTTCCAACCAGTAAAAATGACATCATGTCACAAGTTGGTTGGAAATTCAATTTGATTTTTAAAAAAAAATCAGTGCGAAAACCTTTTGGATTTGGTGGAACTTAGAAAACATGTACATGTGGGACCAACCCTAAAAATATATGGAAAGCAAGTCTTGGAGTTCCTGACATTATCATTTAAGCCAGAGAGCTAAAGCAGAGCCGCATTACTTCTCTCTCTTCCCTCACGAAGTCAAAAGCTAGCTCAAAAATGGTGGGACGCCCTCTTAGACCCAACAAAAGCAGCAATCCAACAGTGAAGAAGGGCACTTGGAGTGCAGAAGAAGATCAGAAGCTCATTGCTTATATCAGGAGATATGGCATTTGGAACTGGGCTCACATGCCCAAGCCTGCTGGTATGATATATTCATGTGCTGATCTCTGTATCTGGTTTTGTTGGGTATAATATCAACCCTGGTCTTGAATATGTGTGTGAATGACTCAGGTTTGGCAAGAACTGGGAAAAGTTGTAGACTTCGGTGGATGAACTATCTGAGGCCTAACATCAGGCATGGAAACATCACCAAAGAAGAGGAGGATCTGATTATCGAGCTGCAGCAACTTCTCGGAAATAAGTAAGTTTGCACAATCATACCTCCGTAAGAACCTGATTAAAGATTAGAAAAAATCACCTCTGCAAATTTATTTAACATTGCAAAGCAAAGAAAGTACACATTTTGAATCACCGTTGCATAAAACACTTTGTTTCTTTTGTCACAAACAGACTTTCGATTCCACAATAGACTGCAGGTATTTCTGGATTTATTGTTGTTTTAAATTGTTGCTTTGTCTTTTTCCTTCTCTTTTTTTTTTTTTTTTTTTTTTTTTTTTTTTTGTGGGTCGGTTTTTTGTTTTGGTGTCGGGGGGGGAAGAAAACCCTTCGTCTCATATGATCCTTGGCTCAATGAATAGCATTGACTAAATACGCACAGAGAGAGTGCTAATGCTCTTCAAACAGTGGAGAAAGGTGGAACATCTGTGTATTCAAAGATCTCAGAGAAAGAAATGAAAAATAACTCCCAGAAAGTCAAAGTTCGATGGCTCCCGAAACAATTATTGCATAGCTTGATGGGAATTGACTAGCCTTGTTAAGCTACCGACTGTGTATAGCTTCTTCCAATTAATTGGTGAATTTATATATATATATATATATATGAAAGCTAGTACTAACAGATGACTACTATCCGAATGATTAAGCAAAAGTTGAGCATGAAATCTGTGAGAGAGATAGAGAGAGAGAGACAGACAGACAGACAGACAGATAGAGAATGATTAAGCGAAATTTGAGCATGAGATCTGTGAGAGTGAAAGAGATAGAGAAAGCATATATACAATTAGGACGTTTTTATGTATATAAGTATTATACTTGTACCACATGAACATAAGTTCGTACTTGTAAACAAATGTATGATTCCTGATTAAATTCTCCTCGCAGATGGGCGGCAATTGCAGCTAGACTTCCTGGACGGACTGATAATGAAATAAAGAATTATTGGAACACCCGCTTGAAGAAACGTGTCGGCTACAAGAACAAGTTGCAAATTCCAATCGCTTGTGATATTAAAGTTAAGCCCAATCACAATAATGGTTCATCCCATCCATACGCATGTCTACCCACCATCGATACTCCGAAATTAGAAGCCGGCATTGGATCTCAAAATGAAATTCCAACAATGAGTGAAAATAGCTTCTTCACCTCTTATGGAGTTCACCATGATGACAAAACCTCAGAGAATAGCTGGTATTCGCCATGCAGAGTGACTGAAGAAGAAGAACGCTTGAGGGAACAATTTCTTTCGCTGAGAGATATTGAAATTGAAGAAAATTTCTGTGGCATGTACATGCATTCGGGAGCTACGGACCCTGCCCTTGTGTGCATGCAGCAGGAGCTCGTGTACCACAGCGGTTCCTGTCAAGATTTCATCATGGATTTATGGGGAAAATGATGATTGCTGAGGGCACTTGTGCGCAGATGAAGAGGTGCCATATGATTACTGGTAGTTTCCTGTTAAGGATCGTGGTTCATTTGTGGATGATCTTTTGGATTTAATAAATCTAGGATGCATCTTTAACTTCCACGGAATGTGAAATAATGTAATGAGCATTGTGTTTTCTGCAGTTGATTATCAGTGTTGTCATTGTTGTCTAGTGGATTTATTCAAGTTGTCTGGAGAAATGATAAACTTATAATCACGTTTCCATATGCGTTCTTTTGCAAATATCGCATGTTGTGAGATGGTCATTCTTCTATCTCAGTAACCATTTATTAGCTAGCTTTTGGGTTGGCAAAAAAGTAGCAATTGAAAAGGCTTGAATGGCTTTAACTTCAAATTGCACCAGAAGATTTCTTTCCAACCTGCAATGCTTCAGCAAGCTCCATCGCTGTGTTCAGGGAAGTTTTTGATCTTCGATAACACTAATTATTTACCTTGCGACAAGATCAAACCATCAGTACAGATTGATAGAGCTAGTATAAGCACCTAGAGGGGGGTGAATAGGTGTAAAAACAATATTTTTCGAGATAAGTGTGCAGCATTCAATAATAGATAAAGAGATGAGAGTTTTTCTCTTAACAAGATTCGATCAAAGTAAAAGAGAGTAGGGAAGAGAATATGAACACAGAGATTATAGTGGTTCGGCTTATTCCAAGCCTACATCCACTCTTCCGCACTGACAGCCCACCGGCTGGATTTCACTATGAACAAAAGAGTTGTTACAGAAATGCTCTTCCTTGATTCCACAGAGTAGAGACTCTACAACACTTCCTCAAGGTCTCTCAAAGATATAGACTCTCTTTTGTATATAAGATATCGCTCAACAATTTATTTGACTAAGAACAGAGAGCTTCAGACTTTGGAATTCTTCTCTCGTACTGTTCTCGAACAACTAGAACATCTTCCTTATATACTCCTTTATGCCATCATACCCGTTGGCACTTACCAAAGGAATTCTTCCAATCTACCCGTTGGACAGAATCAATTAGGAAGATCTTCGAGCTATTTAAGGAACATGACGATAGCCCATCAATCCTGCTCGCCCATACAATCAGGATCTTGGTTTCCATAAGTAGAACATTCTAAGTATACTTCGTCAATCATCGGATCCAATCATCCCTGAATAAAAGATTCCGACATGCTATATCCAGCCGAGAGATTTTCTCCAGTCGATAAGGTCAAATCCTTAATGAAACATCCAGTTCTGGATAAGCCTTCATCGACTGTCTAGAGACTGTCAATGAGATAGACTTTGAGTCTTGAGTCTGGCGAAAGACTCTGAGTCTTGAGTCTAGTGATAGACTCTGAGTCTTGAGTCTGTCGATAGACTCTGAGTCTTGAGTCTGGCGATAGACTCTGAGTCTTGAGTCTGGCGATCCGGAGGTCTTCAGACTTTGATGGAAGAGTCTACAAGTCTTCAAACTAGACTGATGGAAACATTTTGTCAACTTCAAAATACTTCAAGGATGATTTCTCCAACAATCTCCCCCTTTTTGATGGTGACAAAACTTTCCTGCAGATTTGGATATCTTTGACCTGCAAAACATTACTTAGACAAATATGGATATCTCACAAAAATAAGAGGCTTAGTAATAACACTAAAATCTGCATCCACAAAAGATAGGTTAGTCTTGTAAATGAACAAAGCCATGAGATAACAATATTATTTAAGACAAATAAATGTTCAAGCAGTCAAATCCAAAACCAGTCCAAAACCTCCAAAACCAAACAAACCAAACACAAAAGACAAGTTAAACAACGAATCGAATCTGCACCACATCTCTCCCCCTTTTTGTCATCATTAAAAAAGGTAGAGATGAAAAGAGAATAAAAAATTAAGATTGCTTGGGAACACGAACAAGCTGGAAATCTCCCATTGACTGGACAATCCCTTCCAGCTTTTTCAAATCCTCCTTCAGTTGCACCACATCTTCTCCCTTAGCATTTAATTGGACTTGACGAGCAAGGGCTTGAATTTGATCATGTAAAGAAACTGAAGAGGTTTGTCCTACATTTTTTAAGTTCTGTACTTCGCATCCCAGAGCATATATTTGACCTCGCATCTCCAGGAGAACATCAAGAATTCTGCGAAAGTCTGCCGAATTATCAGTCTGAGTACTAGCTTCTGCATGATCAGATTGAGTATGTGCAGATGAAGGCAGATCAACATGGTCACGCAGATTGGGCGATGACATATCATGTTCCTCCTCAGGAAATTGAGAAGCATAGATGTCCTCTGGATTAGCTGGAGAACGACTTATTCCTTCACTGGTGACAGGGAATGAGGACGTTCCTCTTTTCTCAGGATCTCCCCCTGTTTCCATGCCTTCAATTGGAGAAAAGTATTCATCCTGCTCTGTTTCCTCTCTCTCTCTTTCTTTTTCTTCCTGAATTCTCTCCTCCTCTGCATCTCTCTCCTCTGCCTCTTTCTCCTCTGCTTCCAATTCTTCTCTTTCTTCAGATCTCTGCTCTGTCTCAACAGAGTCTTTTTCTTGTTGCTCAGTTAAATTTGGAACAGGACGACTCAAATTCTTCAAAGCCAATGCAGAAATAGTGATATCATCCTCATCCTCTTCATCCTCAATGATGAGATCTCTTCTTTTCCTTGAAGGAGCAACCATGGGCTCCTTCCCTTTCCTCTTTGCAGCCGAAGATAAAAGATGAGTCTTGACAGGAGTTTTCTCCTTGAATTTCTCCAATGCCTTGTTGAGTTCCTTCGACGCATTTTAGTGACCATTCTCGGTCCCACCACCATGTGATCGCACGTTCGAACACGTAAAAATCCGGGATGCTGAACGTTCAAATGTCTGAATAATTTAGTCACAAGAGCTGCATACGGAAGTTGACCCTTGTCTTTCACCACCGCTCCGTACATGTGGAACATGACAAAGGTGTGGAAGAGAGAACTTTTTGCCCATATTGATGGCATACATCAATTTTGCCTCCGAGTTTGAAACATCTGTCTTTGAAGTTGACTTTGGTCTAAGACAGTTAATCACAATCTTGTGAAGCAGAATGTTGGACGCATTCATTCTTGAATAAGAAATTTTTTTCTTCCGTCTTTCTATCCTTAACAAGCTCCAACGTTGCACGAGCAATAGACACTTTGATGGGTTGATATCTTCCTCTTTCCACTCCAATCACATCAGCCAGTGTATTCATGTCAACCACATAGTCCTAATCTCGAACACTAAAAGTGAATCTATCCGCATTCAAAAAACTGAGATTCGAATATAAATAAGCAGTAAGTTCAGCATGACCTTCTGTAGTATCAGAACAAAACTGTTCGAGTTGAAGAAGATTGAATTTTTCCCACAGATTGATATTCACAGAGTCAAGAAAATCAAAATCCACACTCCTAGGGTTTATCAACCCACGCTTCAGCATCTTAGAGTACAGTTGCTTGTGATCATCCGTTCGAAACAAATCCATCCTTTTACCTCGGATTTTTGCTGCAATGCCCATTCTCGGTTTAAACTCACTGTACATCCTGTCATCATCATTTCCATCTGGTTGACTCAACCCTCCAACACGTGGATCAATTGGGATGTTTGCAAATGCCTCATCCACCGAACCAACAGGGGCAATTCCCAATCATTCCATTGTGCGTAAAAAGAATGTTTCATTTCTAAACCCTTTATCCTTCAGAAATTCATTAATGTAGTTCAATGGAGTACCACTCCCCTTTAAAGCACGATAAAGCTTGTAGGTAAAAGCAGGCTTAAGAGTTCTTACGGGATCTGCGTCTTCGATGATTTCTTCCTCTTCTTGATGTACAGCATTCTGAGGACTAGATGGAGGAGATGGACGCTGCTGAGAATGTTGTGGGCTCTGCTGCTGTCTAAGAGAATCTTCTTCCTCGATGAGATCAAAGTGCGTAGGCCCCTCTTGCATTTGCTGTGGTCCCCTGTTCGCGATTCTAGAGGACTTTCTTTGGGACGACATATCTCACAGTCTTTGAGAGATTCCAAGCTTGTTTTCCAAGAAAGATGA
This sequence comes from Eucalyptus guilfoylei, assembly GCA_016097605.1. Taxonomy (NCBI): domain Eukaryota; kingdom Viridiplantae; phylum Streptophyta; class Magnoliopsida; order Myrtales; family Myrtaceae; genus Eucalyptus; species Eucalyptus guilfoylei. Next base: position 11,002,495 of record CM027863.1, read on the forward strand.
CAACTTTTCGAGGAATAAACAAGAAAAGAAGATAGAAGTGGAAGAACGATGCTATCTTAGGGTTTTTGTGAGAAGAAAAAATCGAAGAGGAACCACCAATATATAAAGCAATCAAAACAAGGCATACGAATCGCCGTAATATAAAGATGCCCTTTTTAAAAATAACTGCCTTTTCAAAATATTAGACAACTGTCTTTTTTATTAAAACAAACTTCTTTTTCGAAAGGAGAGATTCAAATAATCACAGAATTAGAAATAATCAAGTTCGGATAGATGATTGTACCTTTTCAAGATTTAATCTGAGAGATAATAAAAACTTGCAGTCATGAGTCTTGATCATTTGAGTCTGAGAGTCTTTCAGACTTTTAGACCTGAGTCTGAACCTCTTCAGACTTTAAGATATTGAGTCTGGAACGAATAACTTCAAATTGATTTTTCTCCAAAGGCTTTGTAAAAATATCTGCCAGTTGATTCTTTGAATTGATAAACTGAATAGTAACTTCTCCATTTTGAACATGATCTCTAATGAAGTGATGTCGAATCTCTATATGTTTTGCTCTTGAGTGAAGAATCGGATTCTTGGTGAGATTAATTGCGCTGGTGTTGTCACATTTGATTTCGTACAAGAATCTTCAAATCCAAAGTCTCTTAACTGTTGTTTCATCCACAAAATTTGTGAGCAACAACTTCCAAGAGCTACATACTCTGCCTGCTGTGTAGAAAGAGCTACTCGTACTTTGCTTCCTTGAAAACCAAGACACTGTCCTGCTTCCAAGTAGTTGACAGGTGCCCGAGGTACTCTTTCTATCAATTCTGCATCCGGCTAGGTCTGCGTCAGAGTATCCAAGAAGAGTAAAGTCTCCTTCTTTAGGATACCAAAGACCTATTTTTAAAGTTGAGGCAATGTATTTGATAATACGCTTTGCAGCACTTAGATGAGATTCTTTAGGGTCTGATTGAAATCTGGCACAAATGCAAATGCTGAACAAAATGTCAGGTCTAGAAGCAGTAAGATAAAGAAGTGAGCCAATGATACTCCTGTATAGCTTCTGATCAACTTTCTTCCCTTCTTCATCTTTGTCTATCTTCAAGGAACTTGACATTGGTATGTCAGTCTTTTTGCAATTCTCCTGCCCAAACTTTTTTACAAGTTCTTTGGCATATTTTTCTTGATGAATAAAAGTTCCTTTCTTCAGTTGTTTCACTTGAAGCCCGAGAAAGAAGGTTAGTTCACCCATCATGCTCATTTCAAACTCATCCTGCATAGACTTAGAGAATTTCTTGCACAGACTTTCATTAGAAGATCCAAAAATAATATCATCAACATAAATTTGAACAAGTAGAAAGCTTTTGCTTTCTCTTTTGATAAACAAAGTAGTATCTACTTTACCTTTGACAAAGCCATTTTGAATTAAAAACTTACTTAGTCTGTCATACCAAGCTCGAGGAGCTTGCTTTAATCCATATAAAGCATTTTTCAGTCTGAATACAGAGTCTGGTTTTCTTGGGTTCTCAAAACCGGGTGGTTGTTCCACATAGACTTCCTCTTGGATAAATCCATTTAGGAGAGCACTTTTGACGTCCATTTGGAATAACCTGAAATTCTAATAACAAGCATAAGCAAGTAATAATCTAATTGCTTCTAACCTTGCTACTGGAGCATAAGTCTCATCATAGTCTATCCCTTCTTCTTGCGTATATCCCTTGGCTACGAGTCTTGCTTTGTTTCTTACGACCTTTCCTTCTTCGTTCATCTTGTTCCCGAAAACCTATTTAGCCCCAATGATAGATTTACCTTTTGGTTTAGGAGTCAATTCCCGAGACATCATTAATGTTGAATTGCACGAGTTCTTCTTGCATAGCTTCAATCCAACTTTCATCGGTTAAAGCTTCTTCTATGCTCTTGGGTTCTATTTCGAAATAAGAGCCACAAAGACTAGACTCTTCACGCCTTTTGGATCTTGTGCGAATTCCTTCATTAATATCGCCAATAATGAGATCTTTGGGATGACTAGATTTATGCTTCCAGTTATTGTTTGAATTGTCAGACTGTTGATCTTTTTCCTCATTTGAATCTTCGACAATCATTTGTTGCTAGTCTTTTGAAGTCTGAGTTGCTTCTGGAGATTTAGACTTTGTAGAGTCTGGAGCAGGTTCAGTATCTTCAAGTTGAGTTTGAATTGAATCAATTTGCATAGAGTCTTGAAATTTGACATTCATTGATTCCTCTACAGATTGAGTCTTTTTGTTGTATACTCTATAAGCTTTGCTTGTGATAGAATATCCAAAGAAAACTCCTTCATCTGATTTTTCTTCAAACTTACCAACTCGATCATTTGCATTTTTCAATATAAAACATTTACATCCAAACACATGAAAATATGAAACAATGGGCTTTTTTTCTTTGAATAACTCATAGGGAGTTTTCTCCAGAATAGGTCTTAGAAAAACTCTATTAATAATATAACATGCTGTAGAAACAGATTCAGCCCAAAAGCGTGAAGATATGTTACTTTCAATTAAAAGAGTTCTAGCCATTTCCTGAAGCGACCTATTCTTTCTTTCCACAACTCCATTTTGCTCTGGAGTGTATGGAGAGGAAAATACATGCTGAAAACCAAATTCATCACAGAATTTTGTAAAGTCTTGATTTTCAAATTCACCTCCATGATCTGTCCGAATACTTGAAATAACATATCCTTTTTCATTTTGAACCTTTTTGGCAAACTTTTCGAAATGAGAAAAGGTTTCAGATTTACTTGCCAGGAAATAAACCCAAGTGAATCGTGAATAATCATCCACAATTACTAAACAATACTTCTTACCTCCAATGCTCTGTGTTCTGGTAGGTCCAAAGAGATCCATATGCAAAAGCTGCAGAACACGATTAGTGGAAACTTGATTTATTGGTTTGAATGAGTTTCTTACCTGTTTTCCCAACACACATGGTGTGCATAGATCAGACTTTTTATATGACAGATTGGGTAGACCACGGACAAGCTTCTTTGCTGAAATTTTGGCTATTTGCTTCATGTTAATGTGCCCAAGCTTTCTGTGCCACAAATTTGCTTCTTCTTGAATAGAGATTAGACATTGGGTTTCATCTGGTTTGACATCCAAAAGATAGATATTTACATGTCTTCGACACAAGAAAGACTGAGATAAGTCTTTACTGGTTCCTGAACAAATTCCTTCTTGAAAATTGATTTCGAAACCAGTGTCGCACAGCTGATTGATACTTAGCAAATTATAGTTGAGTCCTTCTACTAAGGAAACATTACTAATCATGAGGCTTCCAATCTTTACAGTTCCGTATCCTACAATTTTTCCTTTGCTGTTTCCTCCAAATGAAACTTTTCCACCATTAACTTGAACAAGCTTTAAGAAGCAGCTTGAATCTCCTGTCATATGCCTCGAGCATCCACTATCCAAGTACCATTTAATCTTTTTCTTGATAGTGACCTGCATTTAGAAAAGAAACTCAAACTTTCTTTGGTACCCATACTTTCTTGGGTCCACTGGTGTTAGTACTATATATAGTCTTTGCCCATACCTTCTTAACAGGTTTCCAAACCATTTGACATTATTTCTCAAAATGATCTGAGCTATTGCACTTAGAACATCTAAGAGCACTGCGACCTACTGAATTTACAAAAACTTTTTGGAAATGATTTTTGTAAGCATCTCTTGTAGGTCTTTGCTTGATTCTTTCCTTTACTTTAGGAAAATCAATTAGAGGAATTGTTTCAGCAAACATTCCTAAACCTGATTTGTTGAAATAAGGTCTTTGAGCGAAAGAATTTTTTCAAGTTTCTCGAGATCCTATAGAAAATTTTTTAGAAATATTTGAGATGTCATTTTTCAAGAATGCATTTTCTTTTGAAAGGTTGTCTTTATTTTCTTTCAAAGCAAGAAACATTTTTGTCTAAACTTTTGATCTTTTCTTTCCAAACATTTTCCTGTTGTTTTAGTGCAGAATTTTCTCTCTTAAGTTTAGAAATTCTTTTAAGAGAGGTTTTGAGACTTAGACACAATTCATCAATGTATCTAGAAACTTTAGTAGGGATTTTCAAGTTTCTTACCTTGATTTCACCGTTTGAATCGAGTCATTTCGAGTCCGAATCGAGTCGATTGTGCCATGAGACAAATGTTGGCATAATCATCATCACTTTCTTCACATTCTGTTTCACTCCAAGTTTCTGCTTTGAATGCCTTTCGAGATTTCTCGACTTTTCCTTTCTTCTTCTTCGAAGGGGACAGTTGGGTCGATATGTCCCTTTTTCTTACATTCAAAACAGACTACATCTCTATTGGATTCTTCATCCTCAACAGACTAACTCTGTTGCTTTTGGAAGCTCTGTTTCTTTGGATTGAATCTTCTTCCTTTTCTGTTTAGCTTTCTGAATCTTCTTATCATGAGAGCAAGCTCTTCATCATCCATGTCGTTTTCAGAATCTGTGACATCAGAATCATCATTAGACTTTAATGCAATGGATTTCTTACTTTTAGGATCTTCATCTTCATTGATTCGCTCCACTTCATAAGACTGAAGAGTCCCAACCAATTCATAAACGGAAAGTGGCATAATTCTTTGTGTCTCTCTTATTGAGGTTTTTATGTGATTCCAATCCTTGGAGAGTCCACGCAGTAGCTTGTTTACTTTCATGGGATCTGAAATTGGTTGACCTTGATTTTCAAGACCATTCACAATATCTATAAAACGACTAAACATATCAGTGATAGATTCTCCTGATTTCATTTTGAATGCTTCGTATTGACCGAGCAGAATGTTGATTCTGGTTTCTTTCACTCGATCAGTTCCTTCATAAGTGATGTGTAATTTATCCCAGACTTCTTTAGCTGTAACACAAGAAGATATTATGTTATATTCAGTAGGTGATAATGCACAATATAAAGAATATATAGCTTTTGCATCAAGAGCTTGTCTTTTGATCATCTCTTCTTGAGTCATTTCGCTAGACTCAACAGCTTTTTTTCCTCTTTCTAAGACGGGTGCAGCTTTAGGAATAATTCCTTTGTCTACTACATCCCATTCCAGAGGATCTTTTGATCTTAAGAAAGCCTTCATCTTGTTTTTCCATATGTTGTAATCCTTCCCATCAAAATAAGGTGGTCTGGTATTGCTTTGCCCTTCAACCAATCCTGGAGCCAACATACTAGCCATGGATCTTTAACTCTGAAGTAAAACACTTCAATTTAAATGAGTACACAGGCTCTAATACCAATTGATAGAGCTAGTATAAGCACCTAGAGGGGGGTGAATAGGTGTAAAAACAATATTTTCGAGATAAGTGTGCAGCATTCAATAATAGATAAAGAGATGAGAGTTTTTCTCTTTACAAGATTCGATCAAAGTAAAAGAGAGTAGGGAAGAGAATATGAACACAGAGATTATAGTGGTTCGGCTTATTCCAAGCCTACGTCCACTCTTCCGCACTGACAGCCCACCGGCTGGATTTCACTATGAACAAAAGAGTTGTTACAGAAATGCTCTTCCTTGATTTCACAGAGTAGAGACTCTACTACACTTCCTCAAGGTCTCTCAAAGATATAGACTCTCTTTTGTGTATAAGATATTGCTCAACAATTTATTTGACTAAGAACAGAGAGCTTCAGACTTTGGAATTCTTCTCTCGTACTGTTCTCGAACAACTAGAACGTCTTCCTTATATACTCCTTTATGCCATCATACCCGTTGGCACTTACCAAAGGAATTCTTCCAATCTACCCATTGGACAGAATCAATTAGGAAGATCTTCGAGCTATTTAAGGAACATGACGATAGCCCATCAATCCTGCTCGCCCATACAATCAGGATCTTGGTTTCCATAAGTAGAACCTTCCAAGTATACTTCGTCAATCATCGGATCCAATCATCCCTGAATCAATCTTGATTTGAATAAAAGATTCCGACATGCTATATCCAGCCAAGAGATTTTCTCCAATCGATAAGGTCAAATCCTTAATGAAACATCCAGTTCTGGATAAGCCTTCATCGACTATCTAGAGACTGTCAATGAGATAGACTTTGAGTCTTGAGTCTGGCGATAGACTCTGAGTCTTGAGTCTGGCGATCCGGAGGTCTTCAGACTTTGATGGAAGAGTCTACAAGTCTTCAGACTAGACTGATGGAAACGTTTTGTCAGCTTCAAAATACTTCAAGGACGATTTCTCCAACACAGATGTGTATTTCATTCTGTTTTAAAGTAGTTTCCTGGAAAAGGAATTACCACTTCATCTTTCAAAAATTGCTCTGAATTAGGAGGAGGAGCCCATATAAACTCTGCAGTTTTCTGAAAAAGATTGGTGAATTTAATCAAAAGGTGCTTATCTAATGGACCTTAACCTCATTCCCTAGGTTTGGAGTGATTAAGGCTCACCACTACGAGTTGTTCGATGCCTGTTTTACCATCAAATTGCCAATGACCGACGATATTTAGTTTCATTGACCTAGAACAAATGACAGAAAAGATAAAACTTTCATTTACCCTTTTTTGTTACTCTTAACCACCTTCGATTTCCCAGACCCGAGTCTTGCTGTAATTTGTGGAGCTCTTGCAAATGATTATCAATTTACAACTTTAAACCAGTAACCAGGCTGCAAAAGAACCTTATGAGCTGAGTGCTGCTTCCATTTTCAAGTGCAATCATCCTTCTCAGGATGTATGGTCTGAGATCCTAAAACTACAATGTCTTTAGATGCCAAAAGCAACATATATATTTTACACTTATGAGCCGAGTGCTGCTTTCCAGACGACCAATTCCAAAATTTTCACATCAGACAAAGTTTCTGTTTATTTTGTGATCTCCCACCGTAAATAAACATTTTTAAACTTTCCGTCAGACAAGGCCATCCATCAAACCTTAAATTATATACTTCTTTATAATTGTTCCATATTCTGTTCTTCAGTAGCTTTTTTTTTTTTTTTTTTTTTTGTGAAAGGTAATAATTATATTGAATAAAGACTAAGTGTACAAAATATCACGACCCACTCTCAAACAACAGATCATAATGAGTGGAAGGATGCCGGGATGTAAAAATCACAATCATGGCAACCCAAAAGCCCGGCATGAACAACCGGCGAACAGATACAAAACGCCCTCAGGTAGGGAGAAGAACATCCTCAGCAAGCAACAAAAGCCACTGCACTGAAGGCCTTAAACAAGACGCACCAGCTGAAAGGAAGGCACTTTTTTATGTTATGTATAAACCAGAAAAGGAGCACTTGCATAAAGAAAAGGGACAGAAAAAAAATTCGAAACTCACCAAACCAACAAATCATGAAAATTTTGAGGGTATTATTACTTGAGGTACTCCCCCCCTCCGTGAGTCAATAACTTGGTCAACCTTCTAGATTTGACGTGCTAGAAACCAAACCCAAAAAAAAAAAAAAACGGATTGATTACGAGGCTGAATTAAGGAAGTTTGTGGGGAAGTAGCAAAGTTTCTGAGTTTCCGAGGCAAGAAAGAGTCAATATTCCACAATTTGGACTTTTCATTATCAGACGAACTTTCCTCTCTTTTTTCTTTTTTGCCGTTGCTTGCCTTCCTCATCTCTCTTAAAAAAATGAGCGAATGCATCTAGGTTTTACTCCATCAAGTAAATAAGTAAATTAGCTTTTGCGAGCTCTCTCATCCCGGTTCATTTCTTATGGAAACAATGAAGCTAAGCAAAATGTAATTAACGAGTTTGCAATATGCAAAGAACCAGTTTATGGTCTACAGGGAAAGTGCATAAAAAATTCTAAGATCTATCCCATAAGTGCAATTGAGTCTTACATATATGTGTTTCCTTACAACTCTTTTCTTATTCTTTTCGATCATCTTGTGTTCTTTGTAACCCAAGTTTTCATCAAACTCAAATATCTTGTCAAAATTATATAAGCAAGCCTTTTTTTGTCATGTGACGATAGTATCTTTAACTAGGTTCTTCCATCTTATCCCTAATCATTCATTATCCTTTGCAAGATATATTTCCTCCACTGGTTAAGTGGTGCTTGCTTCTTAGATAAAGCACTAAGCATGGTTACACTTCTTATCATTTACCGTCTCGGAATTTCACCAAATATTACACATCATACCTTATTTGTAAGAAACAAATTTTGTAGTGTCTAGGTCTCTTCATCATTCTTAAAGAAAAAAGAATTGAAAAGGTAATATGACTTAAGGAACATATGATTTTAGTTCATTTAGACAGATTATCCTATTCAGAAGAGAGTAATTTCAGATTTAACCATATTCTAATAAAATAAATATATCGGTTAGCGAACAGATATAAACATATTTTGATCTGGCAATATAGTTTTTTGTTATTGAGTTGTACTGTATAGGGGGATCCTTAAATGAAATTGAGTCATATTGGTCTCGCTGGCTAATAAACTAAAAGAGAAAGTTTAGTCTATTGAACGTCTAGATACTAAAATGGTAACAAAAACTTCTGCAAATTACGTAATTACAGCTGTCCACCATGCACTAACGTGATTGTTTTTGGTGGAACCAAAGCTGTGGATAATGTGCACGTATCTCCCAATGCATGTGGTCCACTTGCTATGTTGTTTTCGTGATAATGATGTTAAACTTTCACTGCAATAGTTGGTTGATTTGGTCAACTTTTTCGTAGAAAACATGAATATTTTGCATTTTAGAACGTGCTTTTTAATGTTCATCGACAGGAAACACAAGTTGGTCCTTCATCGTCACATTCAAAAAGACAAAAAAAGAATTGATCCAAACACTTTGAATATTAATTTACTTTGAATATTAATGTACTCGATATGACAGACTGTGATTTCATTGGATTCTCTAAAATTCAATAAAAGAGTCTTTCTGCCATAATAGTCAATGTCAATGTTATCTCTTCACTATAGAAGAAATAAATATAGATTGATTCAAGCTTAACAATCAAGCAAGACAATTCAAATGACAACAACGCACACAACAGGAGGAAGCGTCAAACTATTTACAGAATCAATGCATGGCCTTAGATTTCCCATGGTTTGCCAAGTTTTTGTGAACAACAATTTTATTTGGAAGTCGATAATTCTCCTACTGTAGTTTATCGAATGGATATTTCTTACCTAGAAAAATTCTATGCTGCAGAGAGATGGAAAAATATCATGAAAGCATGAAAAAAAATCATTTTTTTAAGTCACTACGAAAAATCATTAAAACGAGAGAACTTTAAATTACCAAATATTGGGGTTTACTATGCGTACAAAGTGTTTTCTAATGTTTGTCGTACGGAATCTATGTGTCAAACGATGAGCTGTTGTACTTAAGTCATTTATGTGGAGACAACAAACGTTGGTGAGTTGCATAGGATTTTATAAGGTTGATCTCTACATTTCGTATAGCGTTGCTTGGGTTAAGCCAAAAAAGAAAAATATGAAATTCTGAAGCGGAAAAAAAAACCCGAAAATTTTATGTCTCTTTTCACAAAAAAGTTTTACAAAGAACCCTTACAATAGCAAACCTCCATTAGATATTCAAGCATGTGTCCATCAATAGTGCATGGATGCACTGGCTAGACATTTATTTTGTGTTCATTACGAGTAAAAGCTTTGTAAAAAGTCTTTGTGCATGTAAAATTCGTTATAAGATTTAGGGCTACATGCACTGGCTAGTACATCTAATTAGGGCTACGCCCATTGGTTTAGGAATAAGGTTCAAATGTGTAAAACGTTTTGTAATGACGTCGACCACTGAAAAATTATGAGGTCATCCATGTCTTCAGCATATAATATGCCCACTAGATTAAGATGAAACTTGTTGAATTGGGTTACACGAAGTTTCCAAGAACGAGACCCATTGTATCACGATTGTCATAGGTGATGGCGATTCTACATCAAGTGAACTTGATGGATAAAGAACACCAGAAAATTCTCCTGATTGCGTTCATGAATAAAAATTATTATAAAGTTAAAAAGATCTTGAGTTAAATAAAAGTCAAATTCAACGTAACAGGGAAAGGTAAAAGCCAAACATACTATTTCGAATTCCACGGCGGATGGATAAAGCCCAGTATGACATTAATTACCATTGGGGAGTTAATTTCACACATATGACCTCTTTTTTCTTTTCTTTTTTAACTCGGTACATTAGTTCGGTAAAGATTTTACAAATAGCATTAGGGTAATGATATATTTTTACTTTTTAAATTTTAAAGAGCTACATATTTCTTTATTAAAATTTTTAAAATTTCCTATTTTAGTCTATTTGGTGAAAAGCTTTGACAAAAGGCTTGGAAAATTTCTTTCGTGGTTCTATGGAGGTTGCCTATAATCTATCACATAGTGAGAACATGGCCTCCGAAATTTTTTAGGAATCTTAATCTTTGAATTTTCTTCGTTGCACTTGTGGATATTTATCTTAACGATTAAAATGCGAGGATAAACTTGATAATCTCAATAATTTTGGGAAAGATAAATAATATTATGACTATCTAATTTTATTATTTGCATGCAAACATGGAGATAAGTCGAGGTAAATACTTAAATACGCCATGTCATAAATAAAAAGAAAACCGTACTTCATCTATATCCTAACAAAGTAACCCCAATATATATTGAGGACATTCGTCATCTCAGAGTGCGCAGAAGAATTGGATCGTTGATGTGTTCCTGGCACACTTGATGTTCAACGAGCAGGTGAACGATATCTTGACGAAAGTTCAGAGAAGTTATGTGCATAGAATCTTCTTCACTGGTCAAGAAAAGTAGAGTCTGAAATTCGCTTAGTATTACTCATCAATTCTTTGCCGGGAACATAGGTTAGTAGCGCACAATTTCCGCTGGAGGATTAAAGCTTGATATGGTGATTATTCAACGACTGTTCCTGGTTGATCATAGTAAAATGAATACTATGCAGATATTCAATGATCAGGAGCCGGAAAGGAGGACTAATCACAGCAAAGGGTCGTTAGAAGGTGTCGTGTTTCATGTACATATTGAATTGACGGCAATAGAATATCGTGTTGAGCTAGCTCCAGACAAACTAGACCATAATGCTTGATAGGGGAAACAAATTTAGCCGACCAAGTACGGAGAGGATGACAACATATTGAGAATGAAAGGGACGTCTAGTATTCTTGGATTCATCGGAATTTATGTTAGGTTAAGTGTTAGGGAAATCCCTTATGATATTTTGAAGATGATAAAATAAATCAAAGGCTACTAACATGTTTGATGGTTGAGTAATAGACTATGCAGATGATAGAATGTGTAAAAGATATTATCAAAGTCTATTCTTGGAAGAACCAGAAGACAGACTCTATGCTGAAGCAGAATATGTTCAGACTCAGATTGTAAAGTCTATCGCACTCAGACTCAGATTGTAAAGTCTATTGCTCTCAGACTTTACATACAGATTCGAAAGAACATAACACAAACCCAATCATATAACAGCTAGTAATCTGGTTTGGATTCAACATCAAGATTGATTTGATTGACTCAATATAATTGATTGACAATTGGATCTTGAAGACAAGAACTTTCCAAACGAAGAAGCTTTACTTATGGAAACCAATATTCCGTTTGTATGGGCGATCGGAATCAATTTGGGATTTTACCTTTGTCACTCAACGGCTACTAAATCTTCTAGATACAGTGCTGTCCAATGGGTATATTAGAAGACGATCCTCAAGATACTGTCCAACGGCTAGTTTGGAAGTGGAGGAGTATTTAAGGAGATGAAGGACCGATGAGCAAGTAAGAGACGGAGCGTAAAATTTATAATTCCAAAGTCTGAGTGATCTTTGTTCATACACTTGTCTTTGGTGAGCTTAATCGTTTGTGATCGTGAGAGAAATACCAAAAGAGTGACTTAATGAGATAGTGTAATCTACTACTAAGTGTTTGCACTCAAAGTTGTAATCTCTTGTTGATTGCATAGTGGAATCCAGCAAGAAGGTTGTTAGCGTGGGAGAGTGGACGTAGGCTTGGATTAAGCCGAACCACTATAAACCTTGTGTTCTTATTCTCTTCCTTAACTCCTTTGTTTTGTTCGAAGTTTATTTTATTCCGCATATATTTGCCAAGGTTTATTTTAAACACCTATTCACCCCCCTTTAGGTGTTCATACTAGCACTCTCATTAAGGAAATTAGGATTGCTATGCTACATCACTTCATGTGTCACTAATATTTTGTGTTGAAAGGTCGTGTCGTATATATAAAGACAAAAGTTGAACATTTTATCTTCAAAAATCACCCAAAAGAAACACATTCATATTTAGGTGCCAAAGAAAAAATGTCCATTCTAGCAACCCTCAAATAATCATAAAGGCTATAGAAAAGAAGATGATTTACTTTTAATTATTGGTCAGCTATAATTTGTTGAGGAGATTTTCTGCTCAATATTTTTTAATCCTCATACTATTTATCTAGTACATTAAAGTCAGTGAGTTGTCAATATTCCATGGTTTTCTCCAGAAAAGAAAAAAAATCAAAGGAAATAGAGTTTTTATTTTGGCCAAGCAACGCAAGGCACAGTCTATTTTAACGTCATAGATCCTAGATTCATATCTTCCTCTAGAGAAATTATAATTTAAAACAAGAAAAATGTATACTTGAATAACACGAACACAAATAAATCTAACTCTCTTTTTTTCTTTTCGTGACTATGCATGTTTGAAAACACGCTTATCAATGTGTCTAATCTTGAACACTTTGATTCCTTGGCTAATGAGTCACAATTTGCCAAATTAGATCTCAAAGGGGAGTGAGTCATAATTTTGTCGTGACACAAGTGCATATAATTAGACAATTATGCATAAAAACAAAATGAGTGATTATGTATGAAATAGATGAGTATGAGATAAAGATTGCAAAGATGATTTGTATTATCATACAAGAGAAAGAATGAAAGGGCAATTCAAACAATTTAAAAATGAGACAAAAATGTGTTTTGATTTAGATATTATATACAAGAGTTAAAACGGGTTAAAACCTTTTTCATTAGGAAACTTGCAAGGCGTGCACAAAACCAAAAATGGTATAGAAGGAATGGATGCGCGGCCATGCTACTTCCATATGATCTTATAGGATTTTCCAAGCCTCCAAAAAGTTCTGTGTATTGTAATTTTCACGTATATTAATTAAGAGCGCGAATGATAACCATTCTGACCAGAAATTGATTTCTGAAAGAGAAATAGATTTTTCTATTTTTATTTCTAGATGAGTTTCTAAGCAAAAATACCCGCTTGATAACGACACAAATTTTTTTTTCTTTTGGACGGCGGCGATGGGCGGTGACAACCAGCGATCGGTGGGCAGCATCCAGCGGGCGACGTTTAGTAGACGATGATCGACGGCGGCGAATGATGAGAAAAAATTTTATTTCTTATTTCTGTTCCAGAAATAGAGAAGTAAAAAATTCCAAACCTATTTCTGAAACCAAAATCTATTTCAGAAATAAAAAAATTGAATAATTTTATCAAATGGATTTCTATTCCAGAAATAAGTCTGGAATAGAAAAATCATTTTTAGAAGAAAAATTAGAGGTTGTCATGCACCCCTAATTGTTCAAAGGCCACGTGCTTGCAATGCATTGGTTCACCGACACCACGACTTTTGATGGATTTTCACTTCTCGAGAACGTCCTTCAATTTTTCCTAGGAAAAATAGTTTGTTGTTTCAGGAGGAAGAGATAGCCTTGTCCAACCACCCTAGCCTCGACGTGCGGGTAAAATAGAATCCAACAAACCGAATCTGGCGCTTCTGGCGTTTCTGTCTTCGTAATTGCGTGGTCGGCAAAAGAGTTTTAGGGTTTGTTTATATGGAAATTTCTTATTTTCCTTTCTTGCTTTATTTCTTTTCTTGAATTATGTAAATGCATTCGAAAACCTAAATTGTAGGATGAATTATAAATGTCCATTAGAGAAACAAGCGTACATTTAAATTAATGAAGATACCCGGAAAGTAATCACTCAAATATTTTTAAGTTCTTATTAAATATTTCTAACCTAATATTAACAATTTGAGTTCATTTTTAAATGGCTCGAACTTTTCTCCGCCTATACTTTCCCATACACCAAAATGTGTGCTCTTATGATGTTATCATTACAATCAATCAGACAATATCAATCTTATGTGAATTTCAGCTTTCTCCCTATTCTCTTCTTCGGTTTTTTCAGAAAAATAAAAAATCAAGACAAGTTAACGTAGTATCGGGCCAGAGAGAAATAACACAAAAAATTTTAACATTCTTTAGAAACTAAATGTGCCATCAACTTTATTTTTTCTTCTGATTGCGAATTCTATTATTAGGGGTTGAAAGTGTATCGGTGAAATTACACTTTCAAAGTTGATGGCTGGAAAAAAAAATAAAAATGCCGCTAGCAAAGTTGGTTGTCTTCCAACCAAAAATAAAAAATAAAAATTGATAGTCTTTCTTGTGTACATTTATAAAACCCATTCTAGGCTTGAAAGTGACATTACAGTGTTGTTAAATTCATATTAAATGTTTCCAATCTAATAATAACAATTTAAGCTTCTTCTTTTTTTAATTTAAGCGAGTGTTTCCAACTTATTTTTTCCACACACCAATATATATTGCTCTTTCCACGTTATCATTAAAATTAATCAGACATTATGAGTTTTGTGCAGATTTTAGCTTTCTCGCTATTCTCCTTTTCCTTTTTCAGAAAATTTGACAACAAGACAGGCCACTAAGCGCAGTTCTAATCCACTTGAAAATAAAAGAGAAAGTTGCAACTTTTTCAGTACCAAATACACCCTCAACTTTTATTTTTCTTCTGATTTTGAATAAAATTATTTAGGGAATTTACTAACATAATAGCCTTTGAACTATCGTGAGAGTAACAGTATATTGTGAATCACAAATTTTTGAAGAAGTGAATCTCACGACAATTTCTACTTATTTATTACTAATTTTTTTGTCCCAAAACAGATTATTATTCTCATAGTGGAGTAAAAATAATCACATAAGCATTTCTCAATCATTTAGTGGTTAAAGGTGTATTAGTGGGATTATACTTTCAAAGCTGACGGCCAAAAAGAAAAATTATTCATGCTTTCAGAGTTGATGCACGTTTGGTTGTCTTTCTTGTACATTTTCATAAAACCCTAGCTAGGCTTACAAGTTGCATTATAGTATTGTCTTTCTCGTAAATTTATGTCAAACCCTAGCTAGGCATACAAGTTGCATTATCTTATCGGCTTATGATTAAATTATGCTCTGCATCGCTCATAGCTGACCTAAGAATGGTTTAAATTACATGTCATCAGCAACGTCACTACACAACTTTTGCAGACTTAGGGGCTTATTCTAATAATCAATTATTGATGCTACAGTGCTGCTTCACGCACGTTTTATTCTCCATTATCCATTCGCTGATATCACGACAAAACTTTCACAATATAATAAAATCCCTGCAAAACCTCCTCTCTTTTTTTTCTTTTTTTTTTTTAGATTTTCCTTTTTTTATATTGTAAAATTTGACCAATAAGGTAAGGTAAATGTGTCTTACCTGATGAGCTTTCTATAAAAGTTTATTTACTTATAGATATCCTTTGGTTGATACATGTACAATCAATCATTCTGTAACATTCTCAGGTAAATTTAAATGACATGCTTCTGATCTTCTTTTCTTAATGTAATCTATTATCTAATGGAATGAGGGGTTCCTCAAATTGATTTATTGTTGATGTAATATTTTCAAAGATAAATAGCTTTATCTAGTAAACCACCATGTAACAATATATAGCTTTTTACTTCCTTTTTTTTTTTTAATATCCTCTTTTCTTCTCAAAATATTCAACTTTCCCTTGGTTTAAACATATTTTACGATCCAGGTTTTTGATACAACAGGACTGATGTTAATTAACATTTACGGGGTAATCTATCTGTAGATTAGTTAACTTTAATATAGACACAAAAAGTCACGTTTAACTGGCATGTATAAATATATATTGATTAGTAACTTGGCAATATTAACTTGAGATTTTATCTCTGTCCGATTCTAAAAGACAGACTACAAATAGACTATGAATAATCCCAATATGCAAAAGCTCTATTTCTCTGGAAGTACAACTCCTAGTTTTAAAGAATGGAATTTAGATAACTACATTTGCATTGACGCAGAATGTTATGCATCGCTAGAAGAATCTTATAATTTTAAGTGATTCAACTCTTTTTTTTTTTTTTTGGTAAGAAGTAATAATATATAGAGCTTTGAACCAATAATTATAAAATCCGGTGCCACAAAACTTACACTCAGCAAGACAACAAGTCAGCGTGAGTGAAAAGGAACCGGATGCAAGAGAAGCACCGCAACAGCTGGGAACAAAGCACAGAACAGCCAAAATAAGGCAAAGGAACAGAGGAGAAAGGAGAAAGCCACATAGGGCCAAAAAACTCCTAAACTAACCAAACTAGCAAAGAAGAAAAGAAAGAACAAACAAAGACCACAAAACAGGTCCAACGCCGAAGACGACCAGCAGACGTGCTACCGTTCAGCACCCGACACTTTTCAAAAGCAGTCTACAAACCACTCCACGGACGTCTAAGGCTACGCTGAATAAGGAGAGAAAATGCAAGGGTCTAACCCCCAACTATGCTGGAGTCTTCTGTTCCTATGATTATCATCCACGTTTCGGAACGTTAAAGCTTTATCCTTGACCACTTTGATGAGATGATTTTTTATGGCGGCGACCGCGACAGGGTGGTTTCTGAACAAGACGTCATTCCTGTATCTCCAGATAATGTGGCAAAGAGCACCAAAAGAAAAACGGGCAATGGAGTGATAAAAGTCCTTACCAGAGAGAAACTTCATAGCCCATTGAAGGTTCTCCGACCAGGTCCTATTCCGCCATGGGAGATTGCATCTGGCCGCCCAAAAGAAGGTCATGCTGGCCATAATACAACACCCGAAGTATAGATGATTGATGGAGTCCAGCGTTAGCTTACAAAAAGCACAAACCTCATTCCCAATTCTGCCATGTGACATAAGCAAGGTTTGGGTGGGAAGACGATTCTTGATAATAAGCCAGAGATTAAATTGATATCTTGGGGTGATAGCCTTGTTCCAGATGAAGGATGCCCAACTGACCTTATCCTTCCTTCTTTTAAGAGTATGCCACCCGAGGCTACCGAGAAAAGACCAGAAGTGCTATCAGTCCAAGTAAAATGATCCGGTGCCCTGGAGAGGATAGGGAGAGGCTGCTCCCAGGATTCAACCACTACCCTGAAGGATTGTCCTGCTGGTGAAAAAAGATCAGCCACCGTTGCATGTCGGGATAAACCCGAACTCATCATCGTCGAATCCGAGCAAATAAGATGAAGTGGACCTCTCATGTGCCAGTGATTAAACCAAAGGGAAGTTTATTGGCCGTCTCTGATCTTCCAGCGAAAAGAGAGTTGGAATTCGGTTCTTAGGTGTAGGATCCTCTTCCAAGCCCAAGAACAAAGGGACGGCACCCCAACCACCCAAAAACTCTTCCTTTTCGGGAAGGTTGAGTGGATCCACCTGCACCATAATGACTCTTTGTCCATGAATAGAATCCAAATATGCTTGAGCATCACAGCCTTGTTGCATTCCCTCAGCCTGCGAATTCCAAGACCCCCTTCCTCCTTTGAGAGGCATACGTCGTCCTAGGAAACTTTCGCTCCACCCTTCCCAAGTGTCGGTCCCCTCCATAGAAACTGTCTAAGGATCTGCTCAATACGATCCAACACTACAAAAGGAATGGTGAAAACACTCGCCCAATAAGCTTGGATCGCATGGAGAACTGACCTTATTAACTGCAATTTGCCAGCAAAGGATAGAAATCTCTTATTCCAAGATTGGACTCTGGCTGTTATGCGATCAACTAGCAACACACAGTCCATTTTGCCGAGCCTTAATGAGATGATAGGAACCCCTAGGTACCGTACCGGTAGCTTACCTTCGACAAATCGAAAGGTACGAAGAATCTCATTCTTCGTCACCACTGATCCTCCAGCAAGAAATATTTCACTTTTGTTGTTGTTTGGCTTCAATCCACTCCATGCCGAGAAGATATCCATACCTTCCTTGAGAAGAGAGATCGAAGGAATGTCCGCTCGACAAAAAAGAAAGAGATCATCCACAAAGAAGAGATGAGACAATCTTGTAGCCTTACATCTCCAGAAAAATTTGAAGTTAGGTAATGCCGCACAAGTGCTGAGAATTCCCGAGAAGACCTCCATAACCAACGTGAAGAGGTAAGGAGACATGGGATCGCACTGACGAAGTCCACGGCCACTAGGGAAGAAACCATGGAGATCCCCATTGAGGGAAATAGAAAACTTCGGAGTGCGCACACAAACCATAATGAGCCAAGTGAGGTGGTCCGAAAATCCAAATACACGTAGAACCAATTCAAGAAAGTCTCAGTCAACCGTATCATAAGTTTTCTGGAAATCCACTTTCACCGCACATTTAGGGATATATGGCTGACGATGAAAACCAGCAAATAATTCCTGTGCAAGAAATATATTATCTCGGATTCGTCGGCCTTTGATAAAGGCATTCTGAGAAGGACTGATAGCATCGTGAAGAACTGTAGCGACTCGATTAGCTAACACCTTGGTAATACATTTGTAAATTGTGTTGCAACAGGCTATAGGTCTGTAATCATTCACCGAGGTCGCATTAGGCACTTTAGGGATCAACACTAGGATGGTGTTATTAATCTCTCTGAGAAGGCACCCTATGACGAAAAAATCCTTTACCGCTTCAATAACAAGCGGCCCTACCAGCTCCCAATTGCTCTTAAAGAACTCAGCTCCATACCCATTTGGCCCAAGAGCCTTTCCACTGGCTAGGGAGAAGAAGGTATCATGAATTTCACTATCTGAGAAGGGTGGAGAGAGAAAACTAACTTGATCTCCGCTGGGAGGGCATCGAATAACTTGATGCAAATCCGATAGAGCAGGGCTGGATGACTGGGAACGTGGCGTGAATAGCTCCTGAAAGTGAGAGACAAAAGTGTCCTGCACAAGGCTTGGTTCAAAGACCAACTGACCATTTCTATCAAGAACTGAGAGAATCATGTTCCTCAATTGTCTTGTCTTAACGGAGTGATGAAAGTACTTTGTATTTCTATCACCATTCTCGAGCCATCTGATCCTTGATTTTTGTCTGAAGAATGACTCCTCTTGACTCCTCAACTCCATATAGGTCCTCCGATGAGATCTTTCCAACTCTGCGAAGAGTTCACTGGTCGGGTCCTACTGCAAGCCAACCTGGGCTAATCTAAAAGCATTCCTGGAGTCTGCAACCCTCTCGGAAATGTTGGAGAATGACTCCCTATTGAGTTGCTTAAGACGGCCTTTGAGGGTCTTCAATTTGCTCACCAATCTGTACATCGGGACCCCTGCTATCGGTTCACTCCACACTTGTGAAACAATATTCTAAAATGAAGGATGTTCCATCCAGAATTCAAAGAATTTGAAAGGCTTCCTTCGTAAAACTGGTTGAACAACCTTAATCACCATTGGCAAGTGGTCCGAAATTCCCGGTGGCAGAAACGATGCTTCTGAGTATGAGAATTGGAAACTCCATTCAGCATTAACTAACACCCGGTCAATCTTTCTAGCCTTGCGATTAGCCCCGGAAGAGGTGGACCAAGTGAATTGAAATCCAACATACCTCAAGTCCTCAAGCTCTGCTTGAATCATGCACTGATTAAACTCATCAAATGAGGGTAGCCATGCATTCGAACTCCCGATCCGATCCGACGGGTCTCTAATGGCATTGAAGTCACCAGCCACCATCCATGCCACGTCTCGTACACAAGAACTTATCCGGATCAAGTCCGCCCACAAAGGTCTTCTAGAAATAAATGAGTGTTCAGCATAAATCACCGAAGTGCAACAATACAATCCCGTCGTGAGAAGTTTCACTCTGCTGTGGATCGCCTGACCATTGGAAGAGATCACTAGTGATTCAACTCTTTTAGCATATTCCGACCAAAAAAAACTTTCAGCATAGAAGATAGAATATTAATCAGCTATTTAATCCATTTAAATCTAATCATCTTGATAATAGAGGTAATGGAACTGAATAGTTAAAGAATCAATAAGTGATGCGATGCATATATGGACTTATACGCTAACAAGATTGATGGGTGTATGCATGTAATGAGATTTACTTGAACAAAATTCATTTTAATGCAATATGATGAAGTATATTTATGGACATTAGAGACTTCCCTATTAAAGAATACTGTTAGAAATATTATTATATAGATTTTATTTGATAATTGTGATTAGATTAGATTATTCCCTTTCCTATACGGATTGTTCATATATAAATACTCTTGATTCAAATAAATTAAATGGCTAGCTATGTGAGTAAAGACGTAGTCTTTTTTTTTTTTTTCTCGACCATGAAAGAGGGACTCAAATCAAAGCCCTTTGTAGACAACTTGATAATCTTCCCTTCTATAAACTATGGACCTATGTTTAACTTAAAAGTCATGTTAGTTAGAAGATTAAAAAGGTTGTGTGGCAAACCCATGCATGAGCTCACGAGTCACGTGACAAGCAAATGTATGAACATTATCTCTATTCGAGCTTCAATAAGTTTTATTACATATAACATAATCAAAAGAAAATTCAAAATCTCTTTTTACCAAAAAAAAAAAAAAGAAAATTCAAAATCTCAAACTTTTCCCGAATTATAATGAAGCTTATGTAAGTTGTTACGATGTATTTTTACTGATAATCACCATAATTCAAAAGTTAACAATATAATTAGAAGGGGGTTACTAAAAATATTTACCTTTTCTAAATTTGAATATTTCCAATTTTATATATTAGAAATTCATTTCTCTCAAATTAAAGAAACCTTCAAACCTTTATCTCTTTCTTTAATTATTTAAAGCTTTTTTCTTACTTTCTTAGGAGAAACCCTTTCAGATTGCCACTTTATAGGTCGAGCAAGACCTGTCCTTCCAACCTTCGATGTCATCATATGTCAAAATTTATTTGACAGTTCGTAAAATGCAAGTCCA
Organism: Eucalyptus guilfoylei; assembly: GCA_016097605.1. NCBI lineage: Eukaryota > Viridiplantae > Streptophyta > Magnoliopsida > Myrtales > Myrtaceae > Eucalyptus > Eucalyptus guilfoylei. The sequence continues at coordinate 11,023,511 of CM027863.1, forward strand.
TCACAAAAAGTACCTAGTTTTGAGCTTTGAGAAAATTCTACCTTTTCAAAACAATAGGTTTGTTGAGATGTAAGTATGAGTTACATTTTAAAAGTCTCATCTCGAGAATTGCTGTGGTGTAGAATAGTTGATATTTTAATTGATAACTCATTGATTTAAGCTTTAAGTCAAAATGGGTCCAATTGGATTTTTTATTTTTCTTTTTTTGTCGAAATCAACTAGAGATGTTAACAAGTTTGAATTTGGGTTATTTCTCGATGATCTCCCCAAGTACAGGCTTGTGTTACGCTCTCAACAAATGCTATTAGAACCGATGATTGGCGGAAGACGTGGTTTTTGGGCAGCTTTCATGCTTTATAAAAGTCCCATAATAGAGAATTAATGTGGAATGGAGTAGTTGATATATATCCTATTTGACCCATAACTTATTAAGTTAAGTTTTCTAGTGAAGGTTCCAATTGGTTTGTTGATGAGCTCAGACTTGATTTTGTCTTAGTGATCCCTCAAGTGCAGGTATCAGACTTTTATTGTGCACTCAAACAATATTGAACCCGTGTAACTCGAGCTTGTGTGCGCTCCCAACAAGATTGCCCAGTGTTTACATAGTGTGCCCAATATGATTCCTTGGTTAGATTTCCTATAAAGAAGTTCAAGATGACAGGTGTCATCATCACATGGGTCATTCTTTTAAAGAAAATTTTTATCAATTACTCCTGGGAAGTTTAATGGAGGTGGGAACAATACATTAGGCTATCAGTACTGTTTTTCTTTAAAACAATGCTAGAGATACTAATACTAGTTAGTGAAATTTATTTACAACATAATGCGGGTGCGACAGAATCCTTTAGGAGGACTACATAGATACACTAAGTTCAATGCCCTCTTCTAGTTTGACATATAACTTAATGAATCTACTTTGAAAGCTAATCTTATCTCTAGCATTGCTTTTTAGTCTTTACTAAGACCCATTCACAAAATCTCGTACCTATATAGTTAATCGACAACTCTTGTCGGGCATTCACATGGTCCTATTTGTTAAATACCCATATACAATTTGACTCTGAATTTTCTTTGCCAATTTTGTTCATCAACCCAATGTCTCCAGTAATACGCAGGAACCGCTTTTTTCTTTCTTTCTTTCTTTTGGCAAAATGAGAGTGACCAATCATGTGCAAGTTTTTTCGTTTAGGAAACTACTGCTTAGACTCATTCTAATGAATCAAGCTAACTCACCTGTTTTGTACCGTGATTAAGTCTATCAATCATGTAAAAGATGACATGATTTTATGCAATTCCTTTCTTGTAGATCTTTCAATCTTGACCAAAGTAATTACGTGTCTTTGTCATACTATGGCAGTAGTATATATGAGTTATGACCTATGAACCCTAATTTATTAGGACCTTTGTCTTCTTGAGACATTTTCCTTCTTGACCTTGGGGGGTATTAGATTTTATCCTATCCCTTGTGTGGACTTTGCATCAGCCAACTAAATAGGGCAGAAAAGAGGTTGTCAAACAGTTTTTATTTGTTGAAGCTTTTCCGTATTGACTTAACAAAGAGGGATAAACATTAACCATGAGTCGTGAAGCCAGATCTTGAGCTTCTTTCCAGCTTTTGCCTTCGGGTTCCTTCCTTTTATGAGAAGAATCACTGAGAAAAAGAATAATTGAATGATAATCACTCTGCTGCGACCAAAATAGAAAAGAAAAGGATCCTCATTGTCCTGTGATTGAAACCCTAATTGCAGGACTTCATGTGCGCAGACAACTGCTTATGTGGAACCTCTTCGTAATCATGCCCATTCGCTTTGTACGTTGGACCAACTTGTTAATTAAGTGATAGCGGGAATAAGACGCACGTTGCGAAAAGGACTTAAAAAGAAGCTATGTGCTGTTTCTTTATGTCTAATTGACTAGATCTGCTGGGAGATGTGTGCACACATTGTCTTCTTTTTGTTTCACCCAAAGAAAAGCGTCAGATAGCTATAATGAACAGCTTGGTTGCTGTTGGCAAGATGCGCTCTAGCCATCATTTTAGGGTTTAGATATTTCAGGGTACAAAACTTTTCTCTCGATTTTAGATTTCAATATTTTATCATAAGCTAGAAAGAATCAGTCTCAATTAGGTGATTTGATGCGATGTACCTAGCGAATAAGACACTAACGATGAATCGATTCTTTTCTGGCACAGCTAGTCTTTTCGACAGACTAAAATAATGATGTACATCACATTGATTAAAGCAACGTGTTATCTAGGATTTCACTTATCTGAGTTGGCTATTCTGTCTCTACAAATAATCAGATAAAGAACTTTCATTAATTAATGTAGTGTATTTTGTAGTTCTCGAGAATCATAGACAAACATGTGTATTTGTTTAACTATACAACAACTCCCTATGCTACCCTATTAAATTCAGATACATTTCAGAAGATAAATCATTCGGACAATTGTGTACCAGTGAACTAACAAAAGAGCAATATATCTCCAAGGATGACATATGATTGAAAGAGAACACAAACTTATAGGGGAGGCTAACCACCAAACCAATGGGGAATCTATTGGCAGAGGACAAAATAGGTTGAAAGCAAACTGAAATTGTTGAGTATACTTACTTTATGAGTATAATGCTGAAGTCAGTGATCTTATTGGCTAGGTTGTTAGCCTCCTTATCAAAAACAAAATATACTTTATGAAAGAACAACAAAGTCTCACGCTCAGTAGCATCTAAGGAACCTTAACCTTGTACGGACCAAGCAGGAACTTTAAACTTAGTTCGCAGTTGGTCCCACAAAACTTGACGTGCACCTCCACTGACTCATGATAGCCACAAGAAAAGATAGCAAAAATTTGAAAAATTACTCATATGTGGTTTCGGATAGATACCAAAATTATTAGCTCCTTCTCAAACCAAAGGCCTATCCAGTCATAGAAATTCTATCCATCTTTTTACCAAAAAACAAAAGATCCAACTTTCTGTAATGATACTACTTAAAGGACAGTCAATTGTGGGTGTTTAACAATTAGAAAATAAATAATTAAATAATATTTACATTTATCTTGCTTGAGCCGAGTTCAGTGTGATTATAATCAACATGTTTTATGGCCCAGTTAATTATGATAGTTTCCCTCTTATAACTTTAGTTATTTGTGCTTGATTTATTCAATCCTACCTAGCAGATTTGGTCGAATTAAGTAACAGAAAGCTAAGGGTATTTATGTGCCACTAGCTCTTCGCATGATATGCTTTGGTATCAATTTTTAATCTACTTCACATTAACTAATTCATGCTTTATTGGTTCGCATCAGCGGAACGAAAAACTCTGCCATAATATTAAAAAATTCAAACTTTTGTCAAATTTCAAACACGTACATGCAGCGATTGAGAAATTTAATATCCTTTGATGGAGTCATGGACCGGATATTTCCTATGTGTACCGGATCACCTTTCTAACTACAATTTACAAATCTTTTCACAATACACGGTGTACATTATTGGTTAATAACACTCGTGCACATACTCACTTACAGTTAGTCGCATTATTTATAAATAAATTTCATAAACCAGATTTCTATTTTTAGTATTACTTGTTACAGTTTTTCTTCTAGATTTGCTTTAAAATATATCCTATTTTGTTTTTTTCTTTTGATCAACATGAAATGGCGCTCATTATTCTTTGTCTGTCTAATATTTTGAAGTCTTACTCCCTCATATTAGTTGCTTAATAGCGATTAATGTTAGTTTAGTAATCAGTGCAAAAGGTAAACTAACACTATATGAAGCTGATCTCTATATCACGAACATATTCAAGTTAAGGGAGACGTCCCGGTAAATGAAGATGCAAAAGGAGGTTTCCAAGAAGTGAAACACATATCTTCTCTTAGTGCCAAAACACTAAAGATATGTTTGAAATTAAGTGAGAAAAACATACAAACATTTAACACTTAATGAGACTAGACGGTTTAGTTTAATTTGCTTTGCCGTATAATAAAGAGATCGGACTTATGGGCATCCCAGCAAGGGTAGCTCGAGTTCCTCATGAAGAAAATAAATATAGGATATGAACAATATATATGGATATATATCTGGAAGCCCAAGTCATAGATACAAGAAATATACAGTATAATGACCTTATTTAAACCTATCTAATGAATGATTTGGGACACCTAAAAATTCATCCTTATGACTCTAGTTTCTAGCAAGTCCAATGATCATAGGAAGCTACACGCGCAAATGAATCTCCGATGCTTCCTTACTATAGCGTGGTCCCCTTTTCTCTGGTTTCTATTACATACTCTTAATAAACATCAACAACTTACTTGTATCTAATGTTCAAACTATTGGGGAGGAAATTTCTTCAATTCTTTGTTTGAAGCTAACACATGTGAAGCACAATATGTTGATGTGAATGTATCGATATATAAATCATAGGCAAATTGGATTAACTAGTATAATAACGAGAAGATGAAAAAATAGAATATGAACCTTTATGAGATATCTAATATTATATCAGGTGACTATTTATTTTAAAATCATACAAAGTTAGAAAGTATCACGTATATCAAGTATATTTCTTATTTAAATTTTTTGACGGATGGAATCTCTCAGGCTGAGGGTTTTCAAACTGAAGAGGCCAAAATATACACCAATCAACACTGCTTCCAACCAGTGAAAATGACACCATGTCACAAGTTTCTTGGAAATTCAATTTGCTTAAAAAAAAAAAAAACAGTGCGAGAACCTTTTGAATTTGGTGGAGTTTTCAAAACATGTGCATCTGGGACCAACCCCAAATATAAATAGAAAGCAAGTCTTCGAGTTCCTAAGAACATCATTTAAGGCAAAGAGTTAATAGCAGAGCCACATTACTTCTCTCTCTTCCCTCACTAAGTCAAAAGCTAGCTCAAAAATGGTGAGACACCCACTTAGACCCTGCAAGAACTACAATACGACGGTGAGAAAGGGCACTTGGAGTGCGGAAGAAGATCAGAAGCTCATTGCTTATATCAGGAGATATGGCATTTGGAACTGGATTCACATGCCCAAACCTGCTGGTATGAAATATTCATGTGCTGATCTTGTTTTTTGCTGATCTCTGTGTCTGGTTTTGTTGGGTATAATGTCAACCCTGGTCTTGAATATTTGTGTGAATAACTCAGGTTTGGCAAGAACTGGGAAAAGTTGTAGACTTCGGTGGATGAACTATCTGAGGCCTAACATCAGGCATGGAAACATCAACAAAGAAGAGGAGGATCTGATTATCGAGCTTCACCGACTTCTCGGAAATAAGTAAGTTTGCACAATCATACCTCTGCAAAAACCTGATAAAAGAGTAGGGAAAAAAAAATTCACCTCTGCAAATTTATTTAGCATCGCGAAGAGGAGAAGCACAATTTTTAAATCACCATTGCCTAAAACACTTCATTTCTTTTCTCACAAACGACTTTCGATTCCACAATGATACACTGAAAGTATTTCTGGATTAATTGTTGTTTTGGATTGTTGCTTAGTCTTTTTCTTCCTCTTCTTTTGGAAGAAAACCCTTCTTTCACATGATCTTTGGCTCAAATGACCAGCACAAAATCACACTGGCGCATGTACATTTATACGCACCAAGAGAGTGCTAATGCTCTTCAGAAAAACTTCTATGAACACAAAGATTTCAGAGATAGAAAATCAAATATAACTCCTAGAAAGTCAGAGTTTGATGGCTCCGGAAACAATGATTACATAGCTTGATGAATCGACTAACCATGTTAAGCTACCACTGTCTTCAAATACGGAAGCTAGCATCTACAGAAGATGAATATTATCCGAATGATTAAGCAAAATTTTAGCGTGAGATCTGTGTCTGTGTGTGTGTGTGTGTGTGTGTGTGAGAGAGAGAGAGAGAGAGAGAGAGAGAGAGAGAGAAGTATAGTACTTGTACTACTCGAACATAAGTTCGTACTTGTAAACAAATGTATGATTCTTGATTAAATTTCTCCTCGCAGATGGGCGGCAATAGCAGCTAGAATTCCTGGACGGACTGATAATGAAATAAAGAATTATTGGAACACTCGCTTGAAGAAACGCGTCAACAACAGGATTAAGTTGCGAATTCCAACTGCATGTGATATTAAAGTTAAGCCCGATCGTAATAAGAGTTCATCCCATCCACATGCATCTCGTCCCACCATTGATACTCCGAAATTAGAATCCGGGATTGGATCTCAAACTGAAATTCCAACAGTGAGTGCTAATAGCTTCTGCACCTCCTATGGAGTTCACCGTGATGACAAAACCTCAGAAAATAGCTGGTATTCACCATGCAGTGTGATTGAAGAAGAAGAAAGCTTGTGGGAACAATTTCTTGCTCTGAGAGATTTTGAAATTGTAGAGAATTTTGGTGGCACGGACATGCATTTGGGAGCTACGGCCCCTGCCCTTGTATGCATGCAGCAGGAGCAAGTATACCACAGCGGTTCCTGTGCAGATTTCATCATGGATTTATGGGGAAAATGATGATCTTTGAAGGCACTTGCACGCAGATGAAGAGGTGCCATATGATTTACTTGTAATTTCCTGTTAAGGGTCGTGGTTCGTTCTAAGGTTCGTCTTTTAAATGGAATAATCTAGGATGCATCTTTGGCTTCCAAAGAAAGTGAAATAATGTCATGAGCATTGTGTTTTCTGCAATTGACTATCGGTGTTGTCATTTCTGTCTAGCAGATTAATCGTGTTCAGTGGAGTACTGATGAACTTATAATCACAAATCCACGCTGTTCTTTTACAAAGATTGCATGTTGCGAGATGATCAATCTGCGACCGCAGTAGCCATTCATTAGCTAGTTGGATTGGCAAAAGTATAGCCATTGAAAAGGTTTGAATGGCTTTCCCTTCAAATTACGTCTGAAGATTTCTTTCCAACATACAGTGCTTCAGCAAGCTTAACTGCGGCGTTCAGTGCAGTTTCTGATCCTCAGTGCCGCTACTTATTTACCTCGCAACACGATCAAACTCTCGCTACAGATGCATGTCCTATTTTGAAGTAGTTTCCAGGAAAAAAATTGCCACATCATCTTTCAAACATTGCTCTAAATTAGAAGGAGCTCATATTTTCTGTGCAGTTTTAGGAAAAAGAGTGGTGAATTTAACCAAAATGCGCTTGGCTAATGGATCTTAAACGTCATTCCCTAAGTTTGGAATGAGAAGGTGAACCACAATGAGTGACTAGATGCTTGTTTCTCCGTCAAATTGCCAATGACAGATGACAGTTACATTGATCCAGGAACACATGAATTTGTGGAGCTCTTGCGAATGATCATTAATTCACAATTTTACGTCAGTTAAACAGGCTGCAGAAGGATCTTGTGAGCTGTGTATTGCTTTTCATTTTGAATGCCATAATCCTTCTCAAGGTATAGTTATTGCTGTGACGGCCCGAGCGGCGGTGCGCGGGAAGGAGGGATGGCGGTGCGTCCGCGCCTCGGTCCCCGAACGTGCACAAGGAAGGGGTCCATGTCCCACATCGCCTAGGGAGGGAGTTCTGGGCCAGTTTATAATGGCTTGGGCTCCTCTAACCTGTGTGACGCGTTTTAAAGCCATGAGAACTCAGTGTCCAAAGCGAACAATATCACACAGTGGGGCCCGGATCCTTACAAATGATGGTATCAGAGCCGACTCCCGATTGCGTGTGGGGCCACAGCGAGGGCGCTATGCTCCCAAGGAGGGGAGAGTGTGACGGCCCGAGCGCAGCAGCGGTGCGCGGGGAGGAGGGAAGGCGGTGTATTCACGCCTCAGTCCCCGGACGTGCGCAAGGAAGGGGTCCCTATCCCATATCGCCTAGGGAAGGAGTCCTGGGCCAGTTTATAATGGCTTTGGCCCCTCTAACCTGTGTGACGCGTTTTAAAACCGTGAGAACTTAGTGTCCAAAGCGGACAATATCACACAGTGGGGCTCGGGTCCTTACAATTGCAATGATACATTTTGTTCAGGAATTCGGTGTTTATGGAGGTTATCGAGGTGGTGAGGTAATACTAGTCAACATTTCTAAGTTGTTTTGAGGGTAGTTTAACAAGGTTCCTTTATTCACACGAGTCGTGTCACTTATTTTCTTTTAACTTTGGCATATTCAAGGAAAAATTATTGTAGACGCTGATTAGATAATCATTTGAGTAACACATCAATAAGAACGGCCACATAAAGTTTAGAAACCAATTTTTTGTCATAAGAATATAAAACATACAATTTCATAAAGTAGTCGATTTTCTTCGCAAAATTACAAATAGAGGTCAAACCATCGGTTTTCTAGTCATGTAAGAGTACACATAAATCAAATAAAGAAAAGAAAAGAAAATACATGTGATAAATGTTGGGTTGACTTGCTTGCACAAGCCCGATATCTTTATCCAGAGATCACCGAAAGATAATTCAAATCCTTACTAGTTTACATATTTAATTAAACACTATTCTACTCAAAATCTCCGGTTAAAATATTATGAGCCAACTATCATAATATTGATTATTCCATGTTACACCATATCCTAGGTATAGGATTTCTTTTGCCTAACACCCTCACTTGTGCATCCTAGCAAATCTCCCCCTTACCCATGAGTGTGAAGGTTCCTACTACACAAACATCATCTCAACTTGAATTATTGTATTGGCCTACCCAAGTTTGGCAAGTGTTGGAGAGAGGAACAACATCAACATCAATCCTTCAAAGTTTACATCAATTGCATTCGCCTAGCTGAGTTTGATAGTAAGTCGGGAGAAATGACCCACCACATTGATTAGGAAGTTACATCTGAAATTCATTTTATGAGATATCCGCATAACACCAAAACCCTCATGAGAGTAGATTAGAAGAGCCTTAATTAGAGCCCATTAAGATATTGAGTTGGACCAACCATCACTCAAAAGTATAAGTCTAATAGATTATGCATCAACTCTAATATATTAAACGCTCCACTTTATAACATATTCTAGATATGAGATTTCTTTCACATAACACCTTCACGCTTGCATCTCAACAAATATGCCCCACATGTATGCCTTTTCTGTTGTGCCCACTCCCCTTTAATGTAGATATCCCTCCACGCCAATATTATCTCAACTTAAATCTTCACCTTGGCCCAGCCAATTTTGGCGAGAGCACGTCTTCCTTGACTCCTCATCAATGGCAGTAGCCTCACCAAGCTCAGCAAGAATGCATCATCAACTACCATAATCGAGTCACATCCAAAGTTCTCTTCCTTGAGGTATTCGTCAGATGTAGATCCACCCATGTTGGGTCGGACTCATCCAAACTAGCGACTCTTATATTAATTATTGGGTCAAAGAAGCGTTAGTCTATACATTCAGCAAGGGAGATCACCAATAATTTTCGCTCGAGTGCAATTCCAATTTCTTATAATTTCACATAAACATGCATTTTAAGATCCGTCGTGAAAACATCCACATTTAGTCCAACAATTCAATTACATGTCACCAAGTGTAAAATTCAGATAACTACAATGCACTCATTGAACATTCAAAGATACTCAACTCTAGAGCAAAGTAAGTGTACCATATACAATATCCAAGGCTCGCAACTCTTGACTTAAAGCAATTCTTTAAGTCTTGTTAATCTTATCAACATATTGAAAAATTTAATCAATTAATGCATAAGATCAAAGTGTGTGATTAACACTATAGGGTTCAAATTTGATGTCTGTCATTAAGTATTTTGCCCAAGAAACAGAAAACCTCACCACCTTCAACCGTTGCAAAAGTCACTGCTCTATTCACAAAAATTCTTTTTTATAAGCTAATTTTGACCAAAGTACTTAACGACGTGCACTAACTGCAAAAATATCCACTTATATAACATTGAGGGTCATTGGTAATATATGTTGGTATTTTCTTTTTCCAAAGACACTACAAAACCTTGCATTTTTAAAAGGATAGTGCTTAAAAAACTGTTCCCTAGAAACGCTCACGAGTCTATTTATAATGAATGCCACTTACTCTCGAATTTCATTAGCAGTTGGTGATATTAATAGTTACTATCTCTCAAAATGATCAATCAACATCAATTTATCTTTTTCAAGAAAACCACTTGTTTAAGGGCCTAATAGGAGAAAGGGATGAATAATTAAGTAAACATCATTGATGCACAAAACCCCTCTTTTATATACCTAAGATGTACAATATAGTTGAAGCCATTTCAGTTTTTTCTCAAGAACGTTAACGCCTGAAAAGTGGAAAAATCAACTTTTGTTTCTGAATTAATGTAAAAGATACTATGACACATTGGTTAATGTAAAAGATACTATGACATATTGGTTATAGGTAGATTTTGTAATATTTTTTATCTTTTTACGATCACTTAGTATTTTTTTGTATTAGTCGATATATATAACAAGTTATTACATAGTTGTCAACATATATAATTAATTACTAGTAATCACCTCTTTATATATTACATGCATCCATTTAAGTTTTTATCCAGTTAGAGCAAAAGATAATAATTTCTAAATAATCTGGATATTACGATTATAAAAAAATAAAAAATAAAAAGTAATCTGGAGAGAGGCGGAAGAAAATGGAGTTTTTAAGTAAACATAGAAAGAGCTGTGAGATACAATCAGACATACGAATTCACTAAGCTAAATTCGCTTGTATGAACTCACTAATTGCTATGCAACCGATTGCAAGCGATCCATGAACGCAAGCAAATTTTACATAACTTACTAAGCCTCCTCTTCGTTTATGCGCACGCTCTCTTCTACTTATATGATATCGGACCGGACCGAGATACAGCAAATCTAGGCAGCGGAGTCGGACCTCTTCTCTCCGAACTCGAACCCTCCGGAACTTTTACTTTTCTGCTCGAGCTATAACCCAAAGGACCAGAGCGCCGCACATTCCTGTGCACGCTTTCAGTACTATGGAGGCTCCCACCGTCAGTTTCAAAATGGTGGTCCTGGCTGTAAGATGAGGACCCTTTGAAATAACCCGAGTCATTAGCACTGTACTGAGGAGTCGAGTCACCGCGCAGCGGCCTTGATGCTGGAGAAGAGTGTGCCAGTGATACAGCAGGTGAATGGCGAGGTGACGAGCTTAGCAATGCCAGAGGTGTTGACAGAGTATTTCCGTAGTATTGGCCATATATGGAATGAAGAATGGTGTAAGGAACATGGGCTTCCAGAGAACTCCTTGGAAGGAACGGCGAGATCTCGCAAAGTTGATCCAGGAATATGAGTTTAGCCACCAGATGAGATCTGCATAGAGTTCAAAATACCATAAGATGCCAGCAAACGCCATTCAAATAGAATCTTAAGCATATCTTCCAGAGAAGTCTGGTTGAAATCTTAGGATCTCTTTCCTTAGCTTGCAATATAGAATTACCCATCGAATCATCATGTCAAAGGATTATCATACCAACTCCTCTGCTGATGTAACCAAGAGTTGCATGCAAAGGCTTACATAGAGATTGGAAAGTACAAAGCAGACAGCCCAATAGACACCAGACATGCAGACCAATTGCTGCTTTAACACTGTTTATTAATCCCACAAAAACAAAGATTACGTAGAAACACCTACATCTACCTACATAATGACAGTATTGCTGTGATGTGCCCATGTGACCTTGCGTGCTTGTCCCTTCAATGAGCTCACCGTAAACATTCTAGCATCGCGGTGAACTCAGAATGACTTAACATATGAGGAACATATGGTATAGATAGAAAAGATGTTACATACCGGTTCATTTCATTCCAGGACTCTAATACAATCCCAGAAGAGAATTTGACAAAAAGTTGCATCGAAGACCTTATACTTGCTTCAGCAGAAAGGCGACTCTGTATGTCAGCATCCCCACCAACATGGCCATTTGAGTAAGACTGTCTTTGCTGGTGTTCACGCTCCATCCTAACATACTCACTTCCTGCAATTACTGCATTAATGCACCTGCCAATGGGACGCCAGATCAACAATTTCATTGACTAAGCTACCGAACCTCCACCAGGCAATGTATTTATCACAAATTACATATTCAAAATTTAAAAGTTCACAATAAATGCAGAAAAATCACTCATACTAAAATAAAATAGAATAACAGTGGAAAGCAAAGAATAAGAATCAATAGAAATAGTATATTCCCTGGCACCACACAGTCCATGCATTCACCAGCAACAAGAATTAACCTCATAAGACACCTCAAAAGACTAATAAGATGTTTGATTCATATACAGTCCGGCCAAAGTATCAAATAAACAATTTATTATTCTCTCAACTCCTCTATAAGACTGATTTACTTTGTTTCTTTCGGGAGCAACTTTCAAACCAAATTGTCCCATAGTTCAGCTAGTCAGTTTAATTTAAAGATATCAATCTAGATAACAGCATGGAAGAGATTTTGGCTGAAATAACTATCATATAGATAACTGCAAGGGCCAAGTGCTCCTAAGCTGAGACAACACACATATAAGTCTGGTGTTTGTTAAACATAACAACAGTCAAATGAATTAACAGTAGACTAGGTTTGCAGATGTAAAAGACGGTATACAGGGTACAGAAAGCAACCTTGCCAAGCAATGAATGTTGTTGTTGAAGCCACCAGTCTCGATATTGAAAGCAGTCATACTCCAGACGCCGGATGTCATGAAGCTGGCAAACAAGTATGGCAACAAGCTCCATGAACCATCATTTGCACCACCGACTTCTTCCATAATGGACCTTACCCACTCAGAATCATGATCAGCAGCAACGCTCATACTGTTTGCCACCCCTCTTACCCTTCTGATTTCTTTCTTTTCTGGTATTTCATCAGGTATATGTTTAACTATCCCACCAAGTAATGAGTAAATAAGCGGTGCACCTTCTTCAAGCACAGTTCCAGCTGCTTCAGCTAGTAGCCGATCAAAGGCTAGGGCTTGACCTGCCTGAACACAGAATCCAATCAAAGTGTCCATATCCACAATCTGTTTTAAACAGCCGTCTCTTTCTATTCGATCACCGGAGTGCATGCTACCAGCAACAGTCTCCAGGATCTCACGGTTTGACCTCAGTGACGTGTCAATGCAATTTAACAGTGCTGCAGTATGTTCCTTCATCATCTTATCTAGGCGGTCAACACCATAGCCACCAAATATGCGAACAAACGCTCGTAATTCTCTTGGATCAGTGACTGACTCAGCAAAATATCCTCCAACAGGTCTAGTGCTCTTGAAGCAATTATGAATCGGAGCAAACAGGATTCCAGCACCAGATGTATCCTTAACTATATTCTCGATATACCAGTTGCATACGGCCTCAGTTGCAGATCCTGTATGTTGCTCCGCTGGTTTCTCAAACAAGTGCAGAGAAGAAACAGGTCCAGCAAACACTTCTGTGAGTAGAACTTCTCGAATACCCTGAGTAAGGTCCATGCTGATGTGCTGCTCTGCTAGGTGGACTATGCTGATATGTCTTCGAAGCAGGGATTCCATGATGCTGGGACGATTCAGATCATTATCAGTTTTCAGTAGAGAAAGCAGTCGCCTCCTGAAGTTTCCGAGGATACATTCTCTCATGTACTGCACATGTAAGTAAATTTAGGGTAATAAAAACGTATTCCTACATGTCTGCGATTCGTATTTAAGAGTGAACTATTGCCACTTAGCTCATGGAAACTATATAACTATACAATTTCTACAATTTGACAAACTGCAATAAATTTGCAGCAGTAACATATCAGAAGCACTCAGAATACCTATCAACCATACACAAGGACTACTATTTAAGGGTTGAATTAACTTGCAAAGGGAGTTACTGAGCATATTGCCCATGATAGAATAAGACTGTAGTGGTGAGATACAGTCAAAGCACATGAAAAACTTAATGCAAGGCAGCACCATAGCTTATCATTCAGTATTGTGCATTTGGTGATTGCACATTACAACTGACAAGTCAACCATTGCATTTTCTGGAGTCTGTTCGAGCAAAAAGAGAAAGAAGAGGAGTGTTGTGAGGAAGTATAAGGTGATTAACATTAATTGCTCCTAGGGGAAGAAGTTGGTATGCCTCACCTCTCTTAGAACAAACACATGGTTTAGAACACAAATTGGTTCCATATCATTTAAGACTGAGCATAAATTGGTCAACCTCTGCATTGCAGCTTCTAACCTGTAGATGAGACGACAGAAATTACCTTATTATACAGTCGGCACACTCTTTCTTTTGAAAGAATAAAGAACACAAATAGAAGGAAAGAAAAAGGCCGGTCTTACAGAAATTTCTTACATTTTAATAGAATTAGTGTTCTCAGGATAGCTTTCATGCCCTGGCAAAAGAAAACCTAGAGGTCCTTTTGGAGATTTTGCTGAAGGGACTGCAACTCTTGTTGCATAATTCATATAAGAAGCAGCTTGCTCCGGAAGAAGCTGAGAATATTCGCAAGTTCAGTTATGTAATAATGATATGCAGGAAGGTTTCTACATGTACAGCATATGGTACCTGAGTCTCTAGAGCACCAAAGCCCCCTTCTGAATCAAGAATATTAATTAATCCCTCTAATCCTCCCATAATTGATTCTATGAGGGATTCAACATAAAGAACTGCATCTCGACCAATTTTAGTGACCTGCCAGAGAAGAGAGTAATGTTGCAGTTATCCTTTTTCCTAATTTTTTGCCAATTTTTCTCCCCCAGCAACTTTAAATCTTGAGATACCAAATGAAAGTCAAATTTGAAGAGCAATAAAACTAATCTTTTACTCATCATCCAAGAGAAAATATTCAGATAACAAAACATACTGAAAACAGAGTGGATTCTTCCATACATAATTTCTCTAAAATAAACATTCACCAATGATTCTATGTGCAATGTTATGCCTCATTTATTCACACTCGGCAGGCTAATAAGAAAGAGATAAAGACAGAAGGTGATTATAATCTTTGCAGTTAGATTATGTCTAGGGTTACCTCTTCAGCGACAATTGGAGAAGCACATTCTGGGAAGCTGCTAGCAACTCCCAGCCAAGCACAACAATGCTGAGGACGTCCTTCTGGTCCAAACATAGTGTTTCTAAATACCTTTTCCAATAATAACACGAGATTAAATCACAACTGCACAAAAGTTACGCTAATAAGGAGTCAAAAGGTCATAGAAAGCTGAACTCACTGCGGTAAGGTGCTGATGGTAGAAATAGAGCTTTTTAAGACTTCCATGCTTTGATAATTGAAGCTCCAGTTCATCAACACACCTAAATTATCAAATTTAATTATGCCATTTGTCTCCAATTTAAGCATCAATATAGGACTTCCACTTTTTTGCCCATGGAAATCTTGGAGTGATGAGCTTAAGGTAAACTTATGCTGAAGAAACTTAATGGTTGAGCCACCAAAATGGAATTTTGGTTAAGATGAAACTGCAACAGCTTTTTCATATTTTATTATATTTTGGATGGATGAAAGTGCTGCGGGTTGATTACTTTGATCTGCAAACCTTAGGGAGACTGGCAGATTATTCACCAGTGTGCACATGCAAATTCACAAAATGGAAATACAAGTATAAAGTCTAGATGTACAATAACGCGCAGAAATTTCACTGTAAGTAAGTAAAAGAGGAACTGGAAACTGATGTTTAATGTTGTAGTATATGTCAAGTTCTTTCCCAATCAAGTTACACTCTTCAGACATTTTGTCCTGTAAACTCAGTACTGCATGTAATTAATGCTCCGATGATATTCTTATTCTATCGCAATTCTGAAATATAGTTTGATGTGGATCTCCAAATTTATGTTGAAAATCATGCACCACATTACCTTGCCAAAATGCTTTTATCTTCCCACAAAATGAACTTCAATTAGAGTTGCAATTGTAAGCAAGTACCTGGACCAATTGTACGCTGCATTCCCTTCAGACAGTAAACCTTCCTTCCCCGTAGAAACAGTAGCTTTCTCCAAATGTCTTATGTTTATTGATGACCGTGAAGATGTGACAATCATCAATATCGACAACCAATCCTTTCGGAATTCCTGATCAGTAATGATAGAACATTATTTCGTAAGCAAGCAATGCGTTAAGTATGCAGTTATTAGAAGAGGATCTGAAAGACTAAGAGACAATAAAACTCAAAATTGGAAGGTAGCGTTGATGTAAGTTGGCAACACACTGCAAAATCTATCAATGTGATGCTCATGACTTTCAGAAAGTTCTTAAGAGTTCTTACTGATAGGTCACACGTTATGGCAGAAATATTTTCACCCTGAGGTTTTGGTATATTTTCAAGGTGTTGAACAATCTGCTGAAAGAGTCCTTTCAAGTTTGGACCCAGATCAAGAGCCACCATTCCTGGAGTATTCAGTAGGAACCGAATTCTACCGGCACATGAAGATAGATATGATAACGCATACCCTCGTATTGCTGCACAAACATAGTAAATTGATTTACACAATGCTCATGTGACCAATAAAACAAAAAGTTGGTGCACTGAGAAAGCAAAAGAAGTGAGATTTCTGTCACAAGACATCATTAATTATCTCAAAAGCCAGAAGCATGGATCATTTATCTTGAAACCATAATGTACAAGGTGCATAAAAAGGATCGTTTTCCATGAGAAAAATTTTGGAACTTAGTCAATATGGCATATTAAACAGAGATATCTAATCTGTCCTTTATACAAAAGATTCTAACAGAAAATCCAACCTGCAATGTACTTTCGCACCAAGCAGCACAAGCGGTCCATTCCATCCAGTAAAAACCCAATAGTCGGATCACTTGGATCCTGCAACAACATTAATAATGCTTAAAATTAAGCTAGCCTGGTAAAACCTGGGAAAGAAAGCTACTCTTAACTGATGCTACAAGGCATAGGTTAATATAAGAGTAAAGACAACTTACTATTTCTACTGGCACCACACGAGTGCTTTTCGACTTTGAGGATACAATCCCCGCATGCTGGAAGTACCAAAGAACCTCAGATTGAGCTAGAGCCAAGGCAGAAAACACCATCTGCAGGAAAGAACCAACAGACCAAGAAGGATAAGGTACGCATCAATATTGCCCATATAATGAGAATCAGAGCTAACCTCACTTATTCTAGTTGGCACCCCAAAAAATGGAAACAGCAACAAACAAACAGAGTATAAAGCATGGCTAATCATAAGCCATACCATGTCCTTACAAAAAGTAGACAACCTATATATCACATTGTATATCCCAATAACCCATGGTTTTGTTTGCTTGCAGGGACACTCTTGTTTTTCTTCTGAAAATTACCCAACACTTCTTTCAATCATTGTCCCATTGAAAAATATAACAATCCTGATGTTATTTTACATCATCCTCTTCTTGGTCCTAGTGGGCTGAGATTGATGATGTATAGTCCACGTTAACGATTATTCAACAATGAAATTTCTAGACTAAAGAAATGATTTTGATATCACTCAGGCCACTAGAACTAAAACAACTGATTTAGGCCATCTCAGAATTTTCAAATTTAGTTGTCCAGCAGTGACAGATGAAGGGATGCCAGAGTCATTTATACCTCCCATGACGTATCAAAAGGAACCCAAAATTTTTACCTGTATGTTTGGCGCCAATAAACTAGGCTGATCAGTGAAGAACAGCACCATTCTTCCGATCTCTTGTTTTAACAGTATTCTTCTTTCACGGTGGATAGCATCACAAGAGAATAATGCTTGCTCATGCACTTCACTGTGGCAGTCAAAAATTCATAATCATCAGTTCATATTCCAGTGATGCACATGGTAGCACTAAGAAGGTTAAAAACAGACAGTCCTCAGCGATCCTGGCCCTCTCAATGTTTCAGAAAGTGATCCAATGAACCTGTATGAAAGAGGAACATCGGCCTACTTAACATACATCATCCCACAGTCTTACCCCACAATATCCACACCGAACAGGAGTGTCCAAGGGTATGGTTGTCAGACACAAGCACAACAATCAGCAGCAAAGCTGCTGATTGTGCATAGTAAGCTAAGACATAGATGCCCACCTGCCCTTACAAGGGAACTCAAAGTCTGTAACTAGTAAGCTAAAAGATGAACCTTTGAAATATGGTTTAAACATATCACTTAGTGATAAACACGGATTCTGCATCCTGCTCTAGAGGATCAACAATATTGATCACTCCTCAGCATTCTGAAATGGGTAAGAGCAGCTTGTTATTTTTTGAAGTTCGTGTTTCAAGACATTGAGAATTAGCAAAGTACAATAAATTCCCACAGAAGAAGAAAATAGATGTGCAAAATGTATCTTTTCACGTTCCAAAAGCACAACTTACGACTTGATAAGTCCCTTGAGCACGCGCATTTAATAAAATCTTTTTTTATGAATAAGGTGAAGTAAATGATAAGTATTATACTCGATCTAGGAAAATGTCCAGTAAAACAGGCAGGGACCCAGCAGTAGCATGTTGACAGTGAACTCCTAGTGCACTTTTTATATCAGAATTGAGAAGTTTATTTATCAGTTTATACGGCTTTCCTTCTTCCACGTGTCATATTATAGCTAATTATTGTAGTAGTTTAACAGTACCTGATCATTTTCTCAACCTGCTTGGCAACGCTATACTCCAGATCTGCTTCTTTTTGCTTTGTACGGCCAGATTTTGCCATCTTCTTTGATTCTAGTATCCTTGGTAAGACATACAATTGGTAATCTTCATGCAATAGCACGAACTGCAATTTTTAAGAGTAAGTTCAAAATCGAAAGAGATAAAAGAAGAATCCATCTCCATAACAGCCATTCAGACTCACCTCATCCCTGAACAGTGTGAGGATCAAATTTTCCTTCAGTACTACCTGAATACCAAGTGTCAAAACAAATAAGACACCAAGTAAGATGATATTTTAGCAACATGAATCTACCAGAAAATCAGACCCAAAAGGAGCACCGGTCAACCAGAAACTTTGTTGTTGATAATCTGTTTTTCTAATCATGTAAGGCCCCAAACAAATGGAAATTGGCAGTTGACAAAGTCAATGCAAAAATTGCAACTCTCAGCAAAAGTACTAGAGGGATTTAATGTTACAAGTACTTTACGAATAGCTTGAATCGTTCGAAACTCTACATCAGAACATTATAAAAAGAACTTATTTTCATGCATATGAGGCTTCACGTAGAAGCATTGCACTTTAGGTGGAGTAGTACCAAACATTCATACTACAGTATCCCCCAATGACACTATAGTTCAATGTTTAAAATGCAGCTATTGCTAGAGCTCGACTCGTTTTTTTTTTTTTTTTTTTTTTTTAATTCGAGTTTGAGTAACTCAAGTAACAGTTAAGTCAAGCTCCAGCTTGATATTAGTGGCACATAACTTGCAAGCCAAATAGATTAATGGTACTTATCATGTATTCTAACAATGTTTATACATTCGCAGATTTAAAAACATATCGATGTGATTCTTATTGTCCTCACAAAGGTCGAATTTGCATTCAAACTAAACTCAATGTTAGATTGAAACTATCATTTGACAATCACGTAGCTAATGTGGTTTTCTGAACAACATGCATCATGCAAAACGAAAATTCAGCACCACAAACTTCACGCAATTGTTTATATTGGACTAGGCATGCAAATTCTTCAAGTCTGTTGTAATAGTGATGCAGCACTTGCTTAAATCATTATTGCAGGGGTAAAATGGAACTGTAAATTTTCAGAATACCAGAGCAATATCAATGCTTGTAACACGAAGCAGCTCATCAGGGCAAACAAGATAACCCAGCAATACCCACTCCCTATAGGAAGTAACATTTGCAAGGTCCTGTGCTCTCTGCATGTAGAATTTGCAATAAGAGAGAAAAGATCAGGTCAACCGAAATTACAATTTACATTAAAAAGCTTCATTCTAATCAAAGTGAGACATACCATTGGGTGAGCAGAATTGGTTAGTATATCTGGGTATCTAGGGTGATATGGACTTAAGAATCCCTCATTCCTTAGTTTCCTGGTATCTGTAGAGAGAAAAATTATAGGACCTACAGCCTCTAACACCTGGAAAAGGAAAATAAAGGTATAAATTGCACAATATATGTAAAAACCTTAGAAATTAATAACAGGAGACAAGCCCCCAAGACAACCACTGGCGACTTTGGGTTCATCTGAGATTCTGGTATCAAGTTGCATGTTGCATCCATAAGTAACACATATTCTCGCGAATTCAATGCTGGAAAACTTTTCATATTACCCATACTGAGAACTAACAACAAACATTTTTCTGTTGATTTGGCAGGCAGAAAACTACTATGCAAGGATGCAATTGAGATATTATGTAAATTATTATTATTTTGCCTGGCAGGTCGGCAAGAGATACTAATGCTATAATCTAAGATTCTAAATGACCAGTTGCATCCATCAAGAGGGGGGGAAAGCCTGAAGAAAAGAGATTCATCATGAGATCTCCATGGTGAGATAATAGGGGATAGATCTATGTTATAAAGGCATCCGCAACTAGAAGGCCAATTAAGATGTGGCTAGTAACACTAGGACAAAAAACTCTATAAGATAAGAAAAGCCCAAATATGTGACTGACCTCCCCAATGCGTGGGCTGACAAAATTTAGGTCCTCTTGCAGTCCTCTCAATGGTGGATCATAAGAGTCTATGAACTGCACTAACCTGTATTTCAGATAGAGATTAGAAAGTATGAAGATGGTAGATTCGCCATGCAAGGAAACTGATACGATCAGGATACCATTGCTAGTCGTGCTCAAACTAAAGCTGAAAAAGTTAGGATCCACCTTTTAAACAAATATAACAATCATGAAACTTTCACGATAAACACTCGTTCATATGGAAAAAGTTAAGGTCCAAATTTGAAGCCTGGGTCTTATGGGAGTTTATTCTGGTTATTCTGCTTCTGCTTCAATCATAGTTTTTAACCTGTTTTGTTACGTGCGCAATGCACATGTTGAGTACCAAATGAGAGATTAATCTTGACATAAATGGGAGTGTCAAGATAGCCCCAGTGTCCTGCCTATTCAGAGCTTCTTCTTTCAGGTCGACTTGTATGATCATCATGTATGGTAAATTCTGGATTCCAAACAAGCCTTATTTCTTAATATGGTAATTAAAAAGAGATGGAGAAAGCAAATTCTATGTATTTAAGTTCCCCGTACTATAACAATAACATTCATGTACATATATTGCATTAAAATTGAATCAATATCAAATAAAAGAGTAGTCAACAATATTCTTAATATAGCTCCAGATGAAGTAAGCATAAATAGAGTCAGAAAAGTAAGATGATCACTCATTAACTACATCAAAGATTGGCATTGCCTCTGCTTCATTAACTTATTCTGATGTATATGTGTCTTTCCTAGATACACTGCAGATGCGACATATAAATCCAGCACAGGCAGACTGGAGGAAAAGCTGAACCATAGTCAGCAGCAATTCTCTCTGTTTTGGTTCCATCAGATACTGATATCTTTTACCAAATCATCCTAAAGTCACATTGACAAGGCAAAGACAGAATACATGCCGGACAAATTGTGGACTTCAAAGATTAGATTAAAGATAATCTTTCAGTATTAACCCGAAAATAGTGCACCCAAGTGCTTTATGCCAGCCCTTAGGACTCTACAAAAAGGAAAAATAATAATAATAATAATAAATTTACCAAGTCCTGTACTAATT
This sequence comes from Eucalyptus guilfoylei, assembly GCA_016097605.1. Classification (NCBI taxonomy): domain Eukaryota; kingdom Viridiplantae; phylum Streptophyta; class Magnoliopsida; order Myrtales; family Myrtaceae; genus Eucalyptus; species Eucalyptus guilfoylei. The sequence goes on from CM027863.1 coordinate 11,045,122, forward strand.
ACTACTTCCCTTCACGCAATTACGATTACCTCCAGCCCTTTGTGTGAGTCAAGGCAACAAATTAACTTTTGCTAAGTGAGGAATCAGGCAGGTGTAAGAATCAAACCAATCAAAAATCCACAGCGACTTTGGTTAAATTACATTCTATAAGAGAGAAATGTTGGGGAATCAACAAATAGTGAAGGTTCCAACCTATAGTAAAAGTCGCAGTCTCGCTCATTTCTTGCCATTGAGTGTACGAGGTTGTATGTTTGCAGCATCATTTTTCTGGGTAGCTGTAATAAGATAAAAATAAGATTCATATAAGAAGGGTCATTTCCAGGAAGAAAAACATATAAGTTCGCAATATATAATCAAGTAAAGTAAATCGAGCAGGGAATATTGATAACTAACACAAAAGAAAACTTGCCTTCTCAGAGAAGAGATTGACGCGGACAAAAGAACAAAAGAGATCCATAAAAGCATGCAAAATAAGTGAATTCTGATGTGGCTGCAAAAGACTGTCCCAAGTTATCAGAGATTTCAGAGAAAAATAAAGAAACCAGAGACGTCATTCTATTTTATAGAAATTGCCATATCTGAGAAATCAAAAAGCAATAAGACTCTGGATGAGCCTGCAAAGGCCACTATCGAACCAGACCCAACAATAGATTTGTGAAACATGGAAGTAAAAAACCAACTCAGCACCATACCAGCAGGGTAATGACTGTACTGCTGAGATCCAGAATAAGTCGCAGAGCCTGTTCTCGATATGCCATCAAGTCCAGAAGGAGCTGACCCACAAAAATTGCCAGGTAAGCTATCGATACATCATAGTCTAACAACAAGCTAACAGATCTAGCGAGAGTGTTTTAGTAGCAATTCCACAGCTATCAATACTAGAGCTCGATTTCTTCATAGAACAATGCACAGTGGTAAGACCTTGTGTCGTGGTTCAGTGGAGAGATTAGGTAAACAAGCCTAACAAACTCAGTGCAGAGATATGCTGATTCTTAGAAGTAATAGACAATATACGGATAAAGCATAAGGCATAGTGGGTATAAGAGATATCTTATTTGCAATAAGAAAAACATCTTTATCTTCCCAATATCAGTTGTTGAACCCAAAAATGAAATGAAGTATAAAGATATCCTACCTGAATCCATGGTTCCAAATTTTGCAGATGAACTTCAGCATCATCATGCAAGGCATCCAAGGCAACTTTGTCAACCTGCGTCCAAGTTCTCCAATCATTCGCTAAAATTTATGGTTTCAGTGGACCGGCCTTCAGCATTTAGGGAAAGTTAAAAGGAAAAGAATACCAGGTCTTACACGCTCAAGCTGTAGTTTGCTGAAATGTTCCGGAAACTTCTTCGAAAGCAACAAACATATTCTCGGATGATTGGGCAACACGCCTGCCTTCCAGAACGATTCTGTGTACAGATGATTAACAGGATCTGGGAAGTCAAAAATCTGGTTTAGTCTATACATTTTGGCCATGAGGCCTTCCGCAACTTCGTTAAGTTGAACTACCCATTGCATGTTTAGACCCTTCTGGGATCCGCTTGTGCTCTGGACCTGTTCATCATGACCCACATTCCTAGAGGCCCTGGCTGTGGCGGGAGAAGTCATATCAGATCCAAGGTACTCAGTCCATCTCGAGGGGCCTTCCCAGTCTCTCGACCTAGAGGAAGTGGATGACATCGATATATCTTGGCTGGGAAGATGCTGACGCGATTTCGCCATCAATAACTACACCAAACGACTGCAATCAGGCCTTTAAATTAGTGGCACTTGCGGGCAATTCGATCATTTTTTGCAAAGGGAAGGTAGCTAGAAATATCATAGGTAAAAATTGTGCCAAAGTGCAAATTAGGAGGAGCAGGAACTGAATTAGCAAGTAAAAGAGCAAAATTCTCACGCGACTGTGGTCAAGAAGCTATGAATTAATAAACCAAGCATACTAGGTGCTAAAGCAAGCAAGACACAGAACCACTGTTCTTCCAGCACAAAGTCAGTATAATTCCCAAAAATGCTCCCAAGGAGAGTGCTCAAAACACGCGCCGGTGCGCAAATGGGGAGAGAGAGAGAGGGAGAACGGAGAAATGGACTCCAATCCCCTCGAATTTTCGGAAAACTCACTTCTAAGCTTGCATCGCGGGAACCGACAAAGCAAGAACACTCGAAGTGAAAAAAACTAAGGTTCGACATTTCAGCCGCCCGTGCGCGCACAACCCACAAAAAGCATGAAAAGACAACAACAACAAGAGCAGTTCCCAAAAGCTGACATTCCTACGGTTTAGCTAAGCTCAGCATCTCCACTCCTCAATTAACCATTCAGCGCGGGAGCAGAGCCAGTACGGACAGAGGGGGGGCAAGACGTACTCAAAGATAGTAAGCATCAACAACACAAGAAAAACGAACGATCGCGAGAAGCGGCGGCGGCGGCGGCGGCGGCGGCGCTCGCCTTCCCAAATTCAGCGACTCCACTTCCTAACCATAACCAATCGCGACGCGCCCATTTCCAGGAGCGAGCTTTGAGCAAAGAATTGCCGCTCGCCGCCGGGTCGCCGGAAGCAAAGGAAAGGAGGACCGACCTCTTGCTCAGAGATCCACCGGAGACCAAGAGCCCGGGAATCGGCGGCGAACCGACATTCGCCGGAGCTCGGAGGAGAAGATGGGAGAGAATGCGCGAGCCTTTGGCTTCAGATCTGATAGAGAGAGAGAGAGAGAGAGGGAGAGAGAGTTTTAGAGAGAGAAAGGGGAGGTTTAGAGAGAGAAATGGGGGGAGTGGTTTACTGAGATAGTTGAGAGCAGGTAAATTCCACACGACCGAAGGAGAAGATGAAGATGAAGAAGAAGAAGAAGGAGCGCGTTAAAATTAGGAGACGCGAGTGGATGAGACGCGCCCAAGGGGCCAAAATACAGGCATGCACGACAGGATGGCTGGCACTGGCAGGCAATTCGTGTTAATGTAGCATAATAATCGTATTTGATTTATCGAATTTCAATTTTGATTTTACATGTTGAATAATAGAATCGTGAAGGAGAAAAAAAACATGTCAATCCGCACCAATTCGCACCAATTCGCATTGATATAGAAAGTGCAAGTATTATATCATATCATGTCGTATTCGAATTTTCCTTATGTAATTAGTAATTTAACTCGTATTGTGCAGATGGGGTCATATCCAGCAATGCCAACCTTAGGATTGGGGCCTTATTTGCATTTCATAGTAAATTTTCCACATTAAAAAGGTGCAGATGACTTATTAATTTTGACGGGTATACAACAAATTAATATAATTTGGCCAAAGCCTAATCATTTTTGTGGAGCTAACCATCAACTTTACATTTCATGACAGCATTGGTGTAACATGCCCTATACATGTAATCACTCCTTTCTCCCTACAAATCATGTAATGACCCTTTTTCGTACACATTAGATGATCATGAAATTGTTCATTGTTTGTAGCTCATCAATGTGGTCCTACATAGATAGAAAGACATCCTAAGACTTCAAAAGCACCTCAACTCTTCCCTAAGGCATTATTTATGTTTGTGAAACAAGTCATGGATCAAATAACTACATTAGCCCCACAAATACATGTGAACATTGAACACCCCACTTCTAGCTCGATTCGATTTTCTTAGCTTTTCATCATTTTCTCGTGAAAAATATTAAGTTAATCTTATGACGCAGTAGATTTTTTATTTGAATCTACTGCACCTCTCACCCAAAGTAACCATTTATGCCTAAGAATTTGTTGACGTAGCCACCCTCCATGAACAAGGACCGGATGATTTACATGTGAGCTTATTTCAGGATTAATGGAAGCAAAATTTCAATGCTTCAATTCCCATTTTTATCTTCTTTTCATTATCTTTATATATATATAAATGCACCCTTACACCATCCTTCTTGGTTACTGACAAAAGTAAACAAAATTGAAATGGATCATTCATACCAAAGAGCCCAAAATAAGCTAAGATGAACCCCAAGTGAGTGGGATGCACGACCACCAAAATCCCTTGTTGTTGATCTACAAAGCATGAAATATTTATTCCCTCAAAAGTCATTGACTTCTTCTTTATGGAAGTGGGGTTTGATGGGATCAGTTAATTAGGACATGAATAAGGAAGAAAGAAAACATACTTAGCTTAGACATCAAGCCAGCATGATTGCCTCTTCTCACTGCACAAAATGTGGCTGTATTCACCTATAGAACATAGACATGTTGGTCCCTTGTAGCCATCCACTCTCCTCTCAAAGTGAGCTTCAAAGTGAAGTCATTTCTGTGGAGCACTAATCCTGGAGAAAACCCTGTTTTCGTTTTTGTCCTTTTCCCCCTTTTGATTATTCATCTTTCGCAACTCATGATGCAACTCATGACATGCCTCTTACATCAAATTGCAAAATGGCAATGATAAGAAATGTGTTCATCACATGACTCCTCACTCACTAAGGTTTCCCCTTCTTGAGATGCAAGTGGATGTGGAAACCTCGAAGAGGGTACTTTTTCCTGTTGGTCAACCTTTGATTAACTTACTTGAGAAGAGGAAAGTGTCGTCTCGAAATTGACGTATCAACTTCCATGACAATGACCCGACCTGCTTGGCGCAAAAGACAAAAGGTGAGACCCTCCCCAAAAAATGATGCTTGCTGATTTCACTAGCCACCAATGTGCCTTCCACAATGCTACGGACGCTGCTAAAGCGGTCTTATTAGGGCATGAGACTTATGGGGATAATTTTTTTTGGATGACAATAGCGCGATAACTATCTTCATCGTACAAGGCATTACATTGTTCAGTCTTAAAAGAAAGTACAAGGTATTAGAATCCGGAGAACATTAGCTGAAACAATGCTTTTTCAAACAATGCGCATGTGAGAGAGAGGCTTTCATATGTTGCACAGATTGCAGAAATGTGACTGTCATTAAGCAATTCAGAGAAACTATCTAGCTTTCATATCCAACCTCGGTTTCGGATCTTGAAGACCAGCCAGATAAGTGAGATTACACCTCTCTAGCTCCCCGAAACATGTCATGCCCATTTTCATTTGGAAAAGCAAGCATCTATGAAGCTCAGATATTTTCTTTGTCAAGGAGAGCTTATCCTAAGCGATGAAGCATCCGCTCATTCGTTTTACTTTAAGGTGTTATCCCGGACACAAGTGAAATGGGTGGCTTGGGCTTCTTCGTTTTCTCCACCAAGATTGCTTGGGCTGTCAAGACTGTCCCTGCAATGGAGACTGTGCTTTATAATGCGCACCTTGAAACCTTGCATGGATCTATCGCTCCAGCCTTGAGAAGAATCTTCACATTTTCCTATCATTGCATTGTAACCGATTTCCCAACCACATGTTTGGGTTGACTCCACTACGGTATTGCCATCCGCTCCCGCATCAGTTGCAATGGCTTTTGCAGGAGCAAGGAGCACTTGCAATTGCAATCCGTAATTGACCACCTATAAGAACAGAGAAACCTCCAGAAGAACAACAGCAAAATGCTAGAAACGATCCTCGATTCGATACATTGCACTTAGAATGCCCAAGTAATTACCAAAGACATGAGTCTGGTTATCAATCGAAAGAAGGAGTGGAACAATGTTTCCTCAAGCCCATATGAGAGGTGGTTAAAATATAGCACGGGTAATTGATTTCCCATCTGGTCTAGTCCTACTAAGGAACCGGGCAGGTGGTCTAATGGAACCGATTGAACACACGCCGAGTCTGTTTTTTCTCTCTGTTTTTTAGCGTATGTTCTAATTTGAAACAGGTTATTAGGGCGATCATTGGATGCAGGAGAGAAGCCGTGGGGCTAGAGGAGAACAGCACACCCATAAAGACGAAGTTCAAGCAACTCTCACTGAGATTCGAGGAGATGGGCGGCGCTTTCAACGGCTTCAGGGGAGCTCTATACGCGATGAAGAACGTGAGCTATCTGCTCATAATGATCCTGTTATATGGGCTAGTCGTTACTGGCCAGAGGAATCTAATAAACTTAGGAAAGACTCGAAAGAGTATGAGATGGAAGGCTACTGTTCCATGGGTCATCTTTCATGGTGTTGGCGTAACCTAGAGGAAGTATCAGCTTACATGTAACAAATTAAAATATATAAATATCCGGTAGGTCTGGTTCCCCTTGAACCAGGAACCGACCAAAATTCACCATTTTCTGAGTTTATGGAACCAAACTGGCCAATTCGGTCCTATTCAAGCTATTCTCGGTTCGGTCAATCCATGACGCTCACCTCTAAAGTATAGTTTCCTCAAGCCTACGGTGCTCAAGCCCAGGTCCACAGAGGCGTGAGTTCAAGCTCAAGACCCTAGTGCCGCCCTAGACATGGTCTCCAAGGACCTAAGCTCGAGCTTAGGTCCCTGGGACCTAGTTCGAGGCCCGACACCCATGGACCCAAGCACGAGCATCGAGGACCATGGCACAGATACTGAGGTCACAAGCATAGCCTCAATGGACCTAGTCCCAAGTGTCAAGGACCTAGCTTGGGCACCAGGGTCCTGAGCTCAAACTCCATAAATCGAGGCAAGGGCGCTAGGGCCCAAGGTTGAGCCTCAGTGGACCTAGGCCAAGGCACAAGTATTGGGCAGGCCTTGATGGACCCTAGTCCAAGCATGAGTTTATTGATCGAGGTCCCAAGTACAGGTGTTGGGGTCCCAAGCCGAGGCGCTTGAAGTCGGGCATGGGCATTAGGTCCTTGGGTTTGCTTTTTGTGGACTCAGGATCGGCGCTTATGCTTGTGCCCAGAAGTCAAAAAGCCAAGCTCGGGACCTTGAAACTCAAGCCTAATTCTCCGGCTACCCATGGGCAAGTCACTAGCATGTAAATACTGTAGATCTATATGGAAAAATCAAATTAGAATTTCTTTATGAAACAAAATAATATATTTTTCAATTTATTTTCAGATTTCAGCCAAACACCTCGCTTTTTATAAAAAGATTTCGCGAATATTTTTCAAAAATGTCACATTTTTCGCGAAATAAACGGAGCCTAATCGATGGACTTGTCTGCTCATGTTCTCCTACAAGTATGTAGAGCGCAATGAACTTAATTTATTTGTTTATTTTTTGGTCGAAACAATTAACTTGGCCATGGTTTCATGGTTTGAGTCAGCGCATCCTCAGAGAAGGCACAAATATCACTGCACACCTATCTAGATATATTTTATAGGGGAAAAAGAAATAGTATAGACGTGGTTTAATAACAATTAGATAGAGTCTGCTAGGACCTGCATTCACTGATTCCGGACGTGGCAATGTAGCCTGAGCATTAACTACTCATATGGGGCAATCACATTATTTACAAAGCTCAGAATTTTGCTTACCCGCATTTTCTTCTAAATTATTTTTGGTCTTAATTCTCTTGGTTCTGAGCTTAAACCTGTCGCTCTAATCTCTCTTTCTCTCAGCCTCTCTGGTAATAAAGCCCCACGTGGAGCACCATCCTTTCCTACCTGTTCTCTTCTTTAGGGAAAAAAATGGTGGATTATCTTCCAGTGCTAAAATTGCCATTGGCCTATCATCTGCTGTTACCCTTCATCGTGCTGCTATTGGTGCTATTCATTTTCTGCATCAAAAGAAGACGCAATGACTATGACTTTGGTTTACCTCAAGAGCCGATGTGCGAGTATCATCTTTAAACACTCCTCACCTGCACAAGTAGGGTTGATAGTTAATATGCCTCACTATCAGATTCAGACCTAGTGCTGCAGTTCACTATAATCAAGAAGGTTTTAATATCCTGGGTTATAGGCGTCGGTGATCGGAGCTCTGGCGACGACGGCGACCAGGGCAGCAGCAGGGGCGATGAAACAGTCGCCTGTGTTGCTATGCTGCTGCCTCCTTTTCCTTCTCTCCTCTTGCTCCATTTTGCTTTCCTCTCTTCTGCAGGTCATGGTGCGAGACAGGTTTTTTTTGTTGTTTGTTTTTTTTCTCTTTCTCTCCTCTTTTATTTTTTAGTGACTAATTCCTAATTTTGAATGCGATTAAGTTATAAATAAATAAAATTTAGAACATAGACATGTTGGTCCCTTGTAGCCATCCACTCCCCTCTCAAAGTGAGCTTCAAAGTGAAGTCATTTCTGTGGAGCACTAATCCTGGAGAAAACCCTGTTTTCGTTTTTGTCCTTTTCCCCCTTTTGATTATTCATCTCACGCAACTCATGACGCAACTCATGACATGCCTCTTACATCAAATTGCAAAATGGCAATGATAAGAAATGTGTTCATCACATGACTCCTCACTCACTCACCAAGGTTTCCCTTTCTTGAGATGCAAGTGGATGTGGAGACCTCGAAGAGGGTACTTTTTCCTGCTGGTCAACCTTTGACTAACTTCCTTGAGAAAGAGGAAAGTGTTATCCCGAAATTGACGTCTCAACTTCGATGACAGTGACCCGACCTGCTTGGCGCAAAAGACAAAAGGTGAGACCCTCCCCAAAAAATGATGCTTGCTGATTTCACTTGCCACCGATGTGCCTTCCTCTATGCTTCGGACGCTGCTAAAGCGGTCTTATTAGGGCATGACACTTATGGGGATCATCTTTTTTGGATGAAAATAGCGCAATAATTATCTTTATCGTACAAGTCAGTACATTTTTCAGTCTTAAAAGAAAGTACAAGGTATTAGACACCGGAGAACATTAGTTGAAACAATGCTTTTTCAAACAATGCGCATGTGAGAGAGAGGCTTTCACACATTGCACAGATTGCAGAAATGTGACTGCCATTAAGCAATTCAGAGAAACTATTCAGCTTTCATATCCAACCTCGGTTATGGATCTTGAAGACCAGTCAGATAAGTGAGATTACACCTCTCTAGCTCCCCGAAACATATCATGCCCATTTTCATTTGGAAAAGCAGGCATCTATGAAGCTCGGATATTTTCTTTATCAAAGAGAGCTCTGACTCGGTATTCATCCTAAGCGATGAAGCATTCGCTCATTCGTTTTACTTTAAGGTGCTATTCAGGACACAAGTGGAACAGGTGGCTTGGGCTTCTTCGTTTTCTCCACCAATATTGCTTGGGTTGTCAAGACTGTCCCTACAATGGAGACTACGCTTTATATTGCGCACCTTGAAACCTTGCATGGATCTATTGCTCCAGCATTGAGAAGAATCTTTACATTTTCCTATCATCGTATTGTAACTGATTTCCCCACCACATGTTTGGGTTGACTCCACTACGGTATTGCCATCCGCTCCCGCATGAGTTGCAATGGCTTTTGCAGGAGCAAGGAGCGCTTGCAATTGCAATCCGTAATTGACCACCTATAAGAACAGAGAAACCTCCAGAAGAACAACAGCAAAATGCTAGAAACGATCCTCGATTCGATGCATTGCACTTAGAATGCCCAAGCAATTATCAAAGACATAAGGCAGGTTATCAATCGAAAGAAAGAGTGGAACAGAGTTTCCTCAAGCCCAAATAAGAGGTGGTTAAAATATAGTACGGGTAATTGATTTCCTGTCCAGTCCAGTCCGGTCCGGTCTAGTCCTACTAAGGAACCGAGCGGGTGGTCTAATGGAACCGATTGAACACACGCCGAATCTGTTTTCTCTCTGTTTTTTTGCATATGTTCTAATTTGAAACAGGTTATTAGGGCGATCATTGGATGCAGGAGAGAAGCCGTGGGGCTAGAGGAGAACAGCACACCCATAAAGACGAAGTTCAAGCAACTCTCACTGAGATTCGAGGAGATGGGCGGCGCTTTCAACGGCTTCAGGGGAGCTCTATACGCGATGAAGAACGTGAGCTATCTGCTCATAATGATCCTGTCATATGGGCTAGTCTGTTACTGGCCAGAGGAATCTAATAAACTTAGGAAAGACTCGAAAGAGTATGAGATGGAAGGCTACTGTTCCATGGGTCATCTTTCATGGTGTTGGCGTAACCTAGAGGAAGTATCAGCTTACATGTAACAAATTAAAATATATAAATATCCGGTCGGTCCGGTTCCCCTTGGACCAAGAACCGACCAAAATTCACCATTTTATGAGTTTATGGAACCAAACTGGCCAATTCGGTACTATTCAAGCTCTTCTCGGTTCGGTCAATCCATGACGCTCACCTCTAAAGTATAGTTTCCTCAAGCCTACAATGCTCGAGCCCAGGTCCATAGAGGCGTGAGTTCAAGCTCAAGACCCTAGTGCCACCCTAGACATGGTCTCCAAGGGCCTAAGCTCGAGCTTAGGTCCTTGGGACCTAGTTTGAGGCCCAACACCCATGGACCCAAGTACAAGCATTGAGGACCATGGCATCGGTACTGAGGTCACGAGCATAGCCTCAATGGACCTAGTCCCAAGTGTCAAGGACTTGGCTTGGGCACCAAGTCCTAAGCTCAAACTCCATAAATCGAGGCAAGGGCGCTAGGGCCCGAGGTTGAGCCTCAATGGACCTAGGCCAAGGCACGAGTATTGGGCAGGCCTTGATGGACCCTAGTCCAAGCATGGGTTTATTGATCGAGGTCCCAAGTATAGGTGTTGGGGTCCCAAGCTGAGGCGCTTGAAGTCGGGCATGAGCATTAGGTCCTTGGGTTTGCTTTTTGTGGACTCAAGATCGGCACTTGTGCTTGTGCCCAGAAGTCAAGGAGCCAAGCTCGGGACCTTGAAACTCGAGCCTAATTCTCCAGCTACCCATGGGCAAGTCACTAGCACGTAAATACTATAGATCTATATGGAAAAATCAAATTAGAATTTCTTTACGAAACAAAATAATATATTTTCCAACTTATTTTCAGATTTCAGCCAAACACCTCGCTTTTTATAAAAAAAATTTCTCAAATATATTTCAAAAATGTCATATTTTTCGCGAAATAAACGAAGCCTAATCGATGGACTTGTCTGCTCATGTTCTCCTACAAGTATGTAGAGCGCAATGAACTTAATTTATTTGTTTATTTTTTGGTCGAAACAATTAACTTGGCCATGGTTTCATGGTTTGAGTCAGCGCATCCTCAGAGAAGGCACAAATATCACTGCACACCTATCTAGATATATTTTATAGGGGAAAAAGAAATAGTATAGACGTGGTTTAATAACAATTAGATAGAGTCTGCTAGGACCTGCATTCACTGATTCCGGACGTGGCAATGTAGCCTGAGCATTAACTACTCATATGGGGCAATCACATTATTTACAAAGCTCAGAATTTTGCTTACCCGCATTTTCTTCTAAATTACTTTTGGCATTAATTCTCTTGGTTCTGAGCTTAAACCTGTCGCTCTAATCTCTCTTTCTCTCAGCCTCTCTGGTAATAAAGCCCTACGTGGAGCACCATCTTTTCCTACCTGTTCTCTTCTTTGGGGAAAAAAATGGTGGATTATCTTCCAGTGCTAAAATTGCCATTGGCCTATCATCTGCTGTTACCCTTCATCGTGCTGCTATTGGTGCTATTCATTTTCTGCATCAAAAGAAGACGCAATGACTATGACTATGACTTTGGTTTACCTCAAGAGCCGATGAGCGAGTATCATCTTTAAACATTCCTTACCTGCACAAGTAGGGTTGATAGTTAATATGCCTCACTATCAGATTCAGACCTAGTGCTGCAGTTCACTATAATCAAGAAGGTTTTAATATCCTGGGTTATAGGCGTCGGTGATCGGAGCTCTGGCGGCGACGGTCACCGGGACAGCAGCACGGGTGATGAACCCTGTTCCTTCTTCTTCTTCCTTTTCGTTTTCTCTCGTCCCCGCCCTCTTGCTCCTTTTTGCTCTCTGTTTCTCTCCGTCTCTCTGTTGCTGCCCGTGTTGCTGTGCTGCTGCCTCCTTTTCCTTCTCTCCTCTTGCTCCATTTTGCTTTCCTCTCTTCTGCAGGTCATGGTGCGACAGGTTTTTTTTGTTGTTTGCTTTTTTTTTTTTTTCTCTTTTTCTCTTCTCTTTTATTTTTTAGTGACTAATTCCTAATTTTGAATGCGATTGAGTCATAAATAAATAAAATTTAGATGTCAACAGAAAGGAATAAGAAATTTATGTATATATTTAAAAAATACACCATCGCTTTATTAGATAACTATTCTATTATAATATTTCTATCAAGATATACACAATCAATAAAGATATCCGTGCAATCTCAAAAGATAGAGATAATCCATGGAATTTTCAAAATATATCTTAGGAAATCCCTACTTATCTCTATCATCTTCTCTCAACTTTGAGCTTGAGTATGAATTTGCGTTCCATTGAGTGTAGTACCTTGTGAGTGAGTGTTCTTCCCTCTGTTTAAAAGCTAGGTGAGGCTCCCTCCTGTCGCTGGTTCGGTGATTCACGTGCTTGCTAGTAGGGCCTCGGCGAAGATGGCGGCGGATAAGAGCGAGAAGAAGCTGAGAACTAAGGAGGACGACGAGGTGAGTGGGAGAGATGGTGAGGCGGTTTCGCCAAAATTGCCCGTCGGCATCATCACCGACATACTTGTCAGGCTGCCCGTGAAGGACCTGCTGCGATTCAAGTGCGTCTCCAGGCCCTGGCGTTCCCTTATCTCCGACCCTTCCTTCGCCAGTTCGTTCCTGGCTCGTTCCCTCGCTCGTCCGGCCGTCACCTCCCTCGTTTCCATCTCTGACCTGAGCCAGCCGGGCCCGTCGCTTTGCCAGTTCTTCAGGTTGGACCACCAGACGGGGCTCTCCGCTCTTGTACCTCTGCCGGACATGCCCTCTGAAACCGCGGAGATCTCAGAAGGCATCCATGGCTTCATTTGCCTCGACGACGGGGGTCTCACTTGCGTGTGTAACCCCAGCACCAGGGAAGTCAAAGCCCTCCCTCTCACCAGCCCTGATTTCCCCGACGATCTCCAGGGTGAGATCAGTAGCTTCGCCACATTAAGTTATGATTCAGCCTCGAAACAGTACAAGGTCCTCAAGACGTGGATTCTGTACAGCCCATACGGTGGTGTAGCCGCTGTTCATAAGGTTCTGACGCTAGGTACTAATTCATGGAGGGCAGTGGATGATTGCCCTATTAAGTTTCCCTGGGATGATTGCATCAGTGAAGAAGGGGCTATACATATCCTGACACGTGACTCGATGAGGGGGAACATTGTTGGCACACTCGATCTCGCGAGTGAGAAGTTCAGGATGTTATTGCTTCCTGAAGGTGTCCGCACGGTTAAGGTCGAGCTAAAGCTATTCAGAGGGCATCTGGCCTTGCTAGAGTGCCGACGCCTTTGGGACGACGGCACCATAACGATGTATGTTCTGGATGATTACAGGAGTCGGGTTTGGAAGGAGCTGAGAATGGTGCTGCCCCGTAGTTGGAAGGAGGGCGCAGGTTTTCCTCCTAGATCATTACGCATTAGCATTCCACGCAACGACGGCTCCGGCGACATTTTGCTCATCCCCACGATTATATACAAGCAGTCTGAGGAGTATTTGTTCTCTTACAATGTCGAGAGCAAGAGGATGAAGAAGGTTCAAATCCATGGTCCCCCTTTTCACATTTTTTATCAGTATAGGACTCTTTCCTTGGAATGCAGACCTTTTGATTTGGTAGACAACATATTGTCATTGAATCATGTTTAACTCGTGAAACAGATTCAGTCGGAACTTCACGTGATTATATCCTAGTAGTATACTATGGGAAGAGAAAGTCGCATTACTGATCATATGTTGTTATCATCGTCAGAATTTCAATGCACATAAGATCGCCTCGTATTCTTACTGTACTGGAACATGTTATCTGACTTGCAGCATCCAAAGTGCACTACATGCTTTTGTAGATCAACATCCGATCATCCCTGCAGATTAATATGCACTGCGACTGTTATATCGTGAATTTTTCGTTTCTTCTGCAGTCACAAACAATGTCCCTGTTCATTAATTTTTCAAATCTTTATGTACATGTGCAATCCGCGTTCACTCTCCTGCTAGCATCGAACCATAGTTGCTAGTTTTAGTACTTCACTTGCTTGTGCTCTCTCGTTAGCTTTCACATTCATTGTGATAAACATTCTTCTAGCCCATCGACAAGTTCTTTCCTCTGTTTTTAAACAAGTTCTTTCCCCATTTGGATGAAAGAGAGATTGCCGTCCATTTTTCGCCTTGCCATCAGATAAAAGTTGTCTTAGGTCGTGGATACGCACATCTCTGTATGTATGTGTTTCTGGAGAAGCACGTATTCAGTCGAAAAGCAGGGGAGTTTAGAAGCAGGTCATGGTGTTGAAGCCCCTTAAAGATGTCGACTTTCAATGAGAGCGACCTCGATGAACAAGATTGATTTTTCTCTCAGTTCACGCACACGCATTTCATCTAAGCGGCTCTTCCACTTTTCTGTCGAGATGTTGTCTTCTGCCAATCAAAATCTCATCAGGGTAATCAAGCTCTTTCTTCAATTTTCGGTTCCTATCATACACCTGAATTTATAAAAAAGCAATTACTATGCCACTGTCTGACGACTAACATGCATAACAATTCGGTTGTATCATCATCTTAAAGTAAAACTTCTGTCGAGGAAAACTTCTACGTCATTCTCCTTGACTTGTCCTAGTCATCGCCATCAGCTTGCTGTGAATTGGATGCCGCCTAGTTGCAGATGGATTGAAATTAACGCAGCTGGTAGTGCGTTTCAAATCCGCATTGCCTGCGGCATTTTGCATGATGTTGAGGGTCAATGGCTATCATCTGGGTTTATCTTCCAGTGCTAAAATTGCCATTGGCCTATCATCTGCTGTTACCCTTCATTGTGCTGCTATTGGTGCTATTCATTTTCTGCATCAAAAGAAGACGCAATGACTATGACTTTGGTTTACCTCAAGAGCCGATGTGTGAGTATCATCTTTAAACACTCCTTTCTGCACAAGTAGGGTTGATAGTTAATATGCCTCACTATCAGATTCAGACCTAGTGCTGCAGTTCACTATAATCAAGAAGGTTTTAATATCCTGGGTTATAGTTGGCCTTTTTCTGCAACAGCGAATTAACACCAACTCTTGTTTCAAAATTGGATTTTATGTTGACTATTGGTTTCATTCTCACCGAAATTTCTTTTACAGCGCTTGCCGCTAAGAGAAACCGATACCAGAGGCGGGAATCACTGATGCTCCTTGAAATGGAAAGCCGACATGCCGAAGGATTGTCCTCCCCTTTCAGTCCCAACTATTAGAATTCTTGCAAAGTGAAGAGTAATGAAGATTGACCGTGTCCTCTCCCCAAAAGGGAGTCTGCCGGATCCAGTTATATCATAGGCCTAAAAATCATGCAAACGGCTTCGCTGCTTTAGAAAGATGAATTGCTTCTCTTCAACTTTGGAGCAATTCCCACGAAAATGGGGTCATAATATGTCAAGTTGCTCGTGTAATGCACTGCATCATAATCTCACATTGATGATCACTCGACATAGTTCACTGTTTCCACGAAAATGGGGTCATAAAATGTCAAATGGCTTTGTAAAACAAAGTTTTATATGGTCCACCTTTGTCACATGGATATTGGATCTGAAGGCTTTCGGCCTAACACTGTTCAATATGTTAGACTTAGCCCAACTTATTGCGCTCTCTCTCTCTCTCTCTCTCTCTCTCTCAAAACTTGCTATTCAAGCAATTCCAGAACTTTACCTCGGTTAACGTGAGACTGAGCCCAAATATATGGGTCCGACTCAGAAACTTCACTCGTCTGAGCACTTTACCAGCATGATGAGAACTATCATTATACAACACGCATCGTTTCTCTCCTTCCATATATAGAAGATGGCAACATGCCAGGAAGGTTTTAATTAACAAAAAAGACCCAACTAACTGAGTAAAAAGCCGTCACCAAATCAACTTTAACCATGCCTCGAGGAGGAATGCCAAACCTATGACCGTTCTTTACTAAATCATGGTCTAAAAGAACATTGGTCTGAGACATTCCATCCTTCCACCGAAGCTGACTGGTTATTACTTATGGAAGCAGGCAGACTTCTCCTTCAGTCTGTTTGGCAATACTTATTTATGGATTTGTCAGGAGTAATGCAACAAGAAATGGGTCGAAAATCAGGCATTTCGACCTTCCTCAGCAACTCAGATGTGCTTAAGAGATCGAAGACAGCAGAGGTAAACTCTTGCCCCACAATTGACAAAGCGTCCTTGCAAAACCGAGTTAGAAAACCGTGAGGCCAGGGGATTCATCCCCATTCATTAAACACAGCACCTCTTCAACCTCCCAAATCAATGACAGGTTGAGTCAAAAGATTTCTCTTTTGCTCAAGCAACCTGAAATCTGGAAGATAGGGTAGATCATCCAATTAGCAACAAGAGGTGCTCCTAGCAGTAATTTGTAATAGTCAACGGCTACAGCTGGAAAATATTTCTGTGCCCCACAACTCTTTGTTGACCCAAATGAACTAGAACAAGTAGTTGAAGCAAAATTGCTCTGATCAAATACATCCCCGTCCCAAAATTTCTCTACCAATCCATTTGATAATTATCAAGCTCGGACGAGAGATTAGACCTCAGAGAACCAGTGTTCTTTTCAAAGTCTCCAGGTCTAATGTCTGAACACGTGACTAAGCAATTTTCGAAACAGTATGCCAGTTTGATATCATTCAACATAGTTTAGGTTGGAAGAGAACAAAAGTCGTGCAATTGCCCAGTGGAAGAGCGAAGAAGGTAGGGATCCCAAGGTACTCCAATTATTAACAATATAATTTGCCTTGGATCGCTGAAGATTCACGTAGAAACTGCGGAAAGATGGAATCCGGTGCCGGCTCCAACGGTTTTCTTTCGTTAAATCATTATCAAATGTGCAATAATTAGCCCAACTTGATGGTACGGTACCTGCAAGTGGAAGCTCGCTCGGGGACAAGGTCGAAAACTAGATTGGGACGAAAAGATTGCTACTTGCTGAGAAGGTGGTGACATGCATCCCTATATTTACGCTGACTTTGTTATTGTTCATATCTAGCCTGCGTCTTTAGGGAAAAAGTTTACTCCTTTGTCTCGCTTTTTGTTATCTAATTACTGTCGCATTAAGAGTTGAAATTATTCACATGTAGCCACTCAATTCACACGTCTTTGATAGCTTCCCCAAATACATCAACTTAATCAAACAATCACTTGATTTTGAAAATTTGATTCCTTTCTATTCATACCTAACCTACACATGACCCGTATGCACGTAATGTCTGCCTCAACACTAGTATATTTCAATGCAATAATGCTTATTATCCATTTTATTGGACAATTAATGACATGTTCATCATGAAGTCAACAATAAAAAATACCAGCAACCTATAAATTATTTTATGGTGATTATGAACGAGGGAAAAGAGATGTAATATATAAAACATGATAAGCTTATTGTATAATTTTCTTGACTAGTAAAAGACCTATATTTTGAGGCCCCCGAAATAGATTTTTCAGGTGACAATATACCAATTGAGTCTTGGACTTGTTTTAGAAAATAATTTTTCCTGCTCCAAGAAAACGTGTAACATCAACTAATTGCCGACTCATGAAGTTGTGGATCAAATCCATGCATAATAGATCTCAAAGTATGATCCATATTGATTCCTTACTATACATTGTGCATGAACACGTGCACATAGGCCTGCATGCACATAGTGTGTGTTCTGATACATAGGAATTTCATAATATACACGTAGTTGGCAACTAGAAGAAGCAGCAATACCGCTGAGGTTTGACGGAGAGAGATAGGTTGGATTCCTTCCAAGTCCTGTTGCTTGTGCGAACGCTTGTTTACAGAAATTTTTAAATATATGTAGGTCATCCGGGTGATTGATAGATAATACCCAAGAAACCTTTTTCGGGTCCAAGCATGCTTTTTTCAATGTCTGAGTAAGGGCACAATCGATAACCATTCTAGACAAAGTTGATTTTCAGAAGGGAAATAGAAAAATCTATTTCCATTTTTGGATGAGTTTCTAAGCAAAAATTTGTATTTAATAATGATGCAAAATTTTTATTTCCAGAATAAAATTTCGTTTGATAACAATACAAAATTCCTCCCTTCCAAAGGACGGCGAATGGTGATGGTGGTGACCGGCGGCGATAGCGTATGGGTGCCCTAATGAGAAAAATTTTTATTTCTCATTTTTATTCCAAAAATAGAGAAGCAAAATATTTTTACTTTTCATTTCTGTTCCAAATCTATTTTTGGACTAAAAATTTGTTATAGAAATAGAAAAATGAAATTGCGTCATCAAATGGATTTCTATTCCAAAAACAAGTCTTGAATAGAAAAATTATTGTGGAACAGAAATAGAATGGTTGTCATGCGCGCCCTAAAAGTAATGACGGGTATGAATTCTATCTTTGTATTAGCATCTGCAGTTTAGTCACATTTCATTGCATATTAAAAAAAAAAATGGATGTGGATTTCTTGAGGTCTATATTTCCAATGAAAAGATTTATTATTTATTATTGCATCGCATAGTCAAAATTTATGTATCATTTATCTTTGGACGAAATCTCTTCGAGCTCTCATTCAATGAGGTAGCTGTTGACACTTAAATTTGACAATCCATTTAGATATCCATCACAATGAAAAATTAGGGGCCAATCTTGACCCTTAAATAAAAATATTAGTTAAACAGCATATAGATATTATGAGCATTTTAATCAATCCCATAAGCGATGGAGGTTCCCAGCTTAATTGAATTAATTGAACTAAACCCATAAGAGGAAAAATCAAATTGACCCCATCAAATCTTCACGGTGGCCGAAAATTTGTAGATAGTGGGTGATAGTTGGAATTGATTTATTAAAAGCAAACTTGGAGAGCAATCAAAGTGATATTATCACAATTTATATCAAAAGAGATAATAGGAGAATTTCCTATTGTTAAAGATGGTTATATCTTTTAGAGTCCAATATAGGAAAGTAAGGGATTTTGATCTTAAAAGATCCGGAGACTTACAAACACAAATATGTGATTTGAGGGTTCACAAAGGGAGGCTCTCAACCAAGGTTAGACATATATTGATTTGGATCTCTCTTTTCGACGGCTCTAATATCATGTAAATAGATAGGATCTTCAAGAGAAAGGGAGAAAAAAGAAAACAGCTAAAAGATTACACTTATACAAAATTCCTAAATGAAAGAGTACATGGCATGTCTTTGTTTATAGAGCATGAGGAGATACCAATAAAACTCTTAATTTTTTTACCTAACCGCCTACTAACCTATTAATCATCATTACTGATCGACATGTAAGTAAGGAGGATGAGTAAAGGTGGGAATCTACTCGTCTGGGATCCTCCTTTGATCAAAACTGGGAACATCAAAAACCACTGAACCCAATACAGAGCCCACTGGCTCGAGCTCTCGGTTTTTATCAACTTGACAAATAGGGGTCCCCCGCCCAGATTGAGAAATCTCCCCCTCAAATTTCCAGAATTCTCCTCCTCCTCTTTTTTCTCCCCTAACCGGAAAATGAACTAGTGAAACTAATTTGGATCGTAGAAGTAGAGGTGATGTGGGCAAACATCACCCCTCAGATTCGTAAACAAAGAAAATCACGTGAAAGACAGGATTAAAATCGACAACAACGAAGTTTGTTCTATCAAAAGAGCATTCTTTCCACTAGTGGCGTTGAGATAGAGACGAGTAATGCATATTTGCTTGAAAATCTGGCACCATGATTAGAATGGTATTCCGGGCTCGAACGCCGAGCAGCCCGAGGGTAAAAGCACGCCCTTTTAATGACCCCTTCGGCATCTTGTTCCTGTACTTCCATCTTTTTCTAAACCAATTCTTTTTGTCTTCTTTTATTGACCGCGTGCGATCATGGACACATGACACGGACTCATGATACTTTTCCTAGCGTTAGGCCATTCGAATATTCAACTAAGTACATGACCGGATCAAACCACGAGTCCATCGACCCCAAAATTGATGGTCCAGATTAAAATTTCGAGCTTGTATTGTGGGATAATTCAAAGTGTCCGAGGTGAGAAAAAGGTTGCAAATAAGGAAACAAGCGAGGATAAACCCCCGCCTACTGCTGGCCCCAAAGAAAATGTCAATGTTGGTCGGATCTATGAAGGGATGGAATTTTATTTGCCAAGATTGACACGAAACAAAAGTAAATCTAGCTAATAAGAACAAAAGGGATATTAGATCGAGAGGAAAAATTCAATTCATGCCCCGTAAGACTTTGCGACAAAGAAGGGAAAAAATAGTTGTCTCGATCCAGATTCATTCACTGAGAAATTAGTTAGAAATATAGAATTTTCGCATTGCAATACAAAATGAGCTTATAAATTATTTTCCATCAGTATCTAATCTCAATCATCAATAATCAAAGTTGTTGTCCATGGGTTGTGAGGCTTGTCGAAGCTAATGGACCAAATGATAGTATGTCCACCCTAGAAATCAAAGCTTTTGGAAAATATTTTCTTAAAAATAATTGTATACATCAATTGCAAAAATGAATGAATGAATGAAAAAAGTTTTCATTATTCACGAAAATGTTTAGACATCAATTGTTGTTGACTATTAAAAAAATTTTATCCATTGACTAATTATTTTAAGCTATATAAATAATCATTTTTAGGTAAATATATTCATTCTTTACGAAATAAACAGAGCCTCAAACCATACGATTGACTCCGCTCAACATGTCCACTAATGCCTTTGCTGGATAAACATGGAAGATTTTTTATGGGATGTTTTTTGTTTGGAAGAAAAAGATAATGCCGGGAGAAGGAAATGCCATGTTGGGGTTCAGCATTCAGCCGGGGGGAGATGAACTTGGCAAAAATGAGGGTCCCACTAGTTATTGCCAAATATAGTTCTCGTCACGTGAACCCCCATATCAACTTGGAAATGTGGAATCGTATTCTCATTTTAGACCTTTTGTATTGTCTGTATATTGCTGTAGATGATGGATCCAGTTACATTACATGGAATTCACACAAACTTCATGCAGACAACCTCCGGCGACGTTTAATCTGAGGTTACGACATGAGAGAGGGAGAGAGGGGGAGAGAGAGAGAAAGATGATGATGGATCCATTTACATTACATGAAGGGACTGATAAAATATAAAAACATAGATTCTTTGGATGCTTTAATAATAACAACAGCAGCAATGATAATAATTACTTGAACAATGAAAATAGTCAATTAATGTTTAATTTGTATCATTATATCTCGTCTATAAATGGAAGTTTCCTAGTTCCTTGCACAATCCATCTCTTGGAGTAGTTGACCACACTAGTCTTCATAATAAACACCCGTGGAAAGTCCCTCCATTTATATCCCCCTTATAGTTGTCCCTCCAATCTTCCATAGCCAACATCTTCTCTCTCTCTCTCTCTCTCTCTCTCTCTCTCTCTCTCTCTCTCTCATAACAAAGAATAGATAATGGATGGTAACATCATCTGCATAGACGAGCTCAGCTCAACAAGCGACTCCAATGTTATTCCACTGCCGTCGAAATCATGGCAGCCACCAACGCCGCCGCAGAGCCTCTGCCGTCTTGGCAGTGGCACAAGCGTGACATTGGACTGCGAAGGCGGCATCAAGGCTGAGTCAAGGAAGCTGAACCCATCCAAGTACAAGGGCGTCGTCCCTCAGCCGAACGGCCGCTGGGGCGCGCAAATCTACGAGAAGCACCAGAGGGTGTGGATCGGCACCTTTAGTGAGGAGGATGAGGCCGCCATGGCCTACGACATCGCCGCAAAGCGCTTCCGTGGCCAAGAGGCCTTCACCAACTTCAACCAGAGGTCTAACACTGAAGATTGCGATCTTGAAGCCGCTTTCCTGATTTCTCATTCCAAGGCGGAGATCGTTGACATGCTTCGGAAGCACGCATACTATGAGGAGCTCGAGCAGTGCAAGAGAAGGTACGTCAACGCAAATGGCGATGGCAAAAGGGTGAGTACGACGGAAGCCCTAGGAGATCCATCTGGGCCGGGTCGGGCCGCAATGGCTTGTCATCTCCTTTTCCAGAAGGAGGTCACGCAGAGTGACGTAGGGAAGCTGAATCGATTCGCGATTCCAAAGCAACACGCAGAGAAGCACTTTCCCCTGCACAACCGCTCGAGCCCTACGACTTCGAAGGGAACTTTGCTGACTTTCATAGACAGTGGAGGCAAAGTGTGGAGATTTAGGTACTTGTATTGGAATAGCAGCCACAGCTACGTTCTGACGCGGGGTTGGAGCCGGTTTGTGAAGGAGAAGAGCTTGAGGGCAGGAGACATCATCAGCTTCCACCGGTCGGCCGGGCCAGAGAAGCAGCTTCATATCAATTACATGAGGAGGAGCGGGCTCAGTCAGGCCAGGCCAGTCCATCTGGTCCAGACGGTGAGGTTGTTTGGGGTCGACATCTTCCAAGTGTTGGGGACAGGCGGCGGCGTCAACTGTGGTGGTCGTTGAAGGGGAAGGAGAATGATCGAGGTGGAGTTATTGTAATTTGGATGCAACGAGAAGCAGATAGTGATTAGAGCATTATGACAGTCTCTGTGCCTGTTATTTTTATTTGTTGGGCTTCTACGATGTTGGTCGATTCAGAAGATGGAAGAGATGGGATTAGGACTTGGGAGAAGATAGATAAAAATACGCGGAAAAATTGTATCTTTTTTGTGTCTCTTGTAATGAAGAGTACGTAAGGTATTTATAGACCTTATAAGGTTACTATCTAAAATAACTAGATGTTACAATATAAACTGCAATCAATTACGATTAATCAAGGACTTGTGCAATCAAAAGAGATATAGAGAATTTTTTAATTATTTCTAACATCCTCAGAAACTTAACGTGGCTTAAAAGAAGTTAACTGAATTTTGAGAAAATATTAAAAAAAAAAAAAAACAATGGTGAATGTGTCTTAGTGAAGATATTGGCAGTCTAAACAAAAACGAGACAAACATTGTCATGAAGCTGTATAAAATGATAGTCTATTTCAATATGCTTGGTAGCTTATAGAAAATATTTTGAAAACACCAACACGTATAAAGGTAAAATTGAATAATAAAAAAATTCACAACGAAAGCAAGAACACTCATATACGTATCTTCAAAATATTGTTTGTACATTTTAATAAGAAGTACGTAGAAATGAAAAGGATGCTAATCACATTACCCTTGTACTGTATGCAAAAAGTTTGGTTCTGACATTCTTCAAATCTAAACTGCAAACGTCTGATCTCCTTATAACATTGGTTCTAACATTCTTCAAATGCAAACCACAAGTGTATGATGTTCTCGTATCGTTGCTTGAAATATTCTAGTTCTGATGTTCTCCATTCCAACCCTACAAATGTCAAACCTCTAGTTCAAACACACTATCAATCTCTCGCTAGAAAGAAAATCTAGAGTGTTCATCACTACAATTGTGCTAGCAATTGATCTTCTGTATGACTGATTTGACTGATCTCTGTCATCTCACTGGATCATCGTGTTATAGTCTTTCAGTCATCTCTTTGGCTCATTAACTTTGAAACTATTTCAGAGCATACTAATTCAGCTGTAAAAGTCTAAACTCGCTTCAGACTCTAAATCTAGACATTGATTTTGAAACCATTGCAAAGCATTAATTCAGGCATTAATTCTGTAATTGTTATGTAGTATTATTTCGAGCATTAGTTTTATAACCTTTACAAAAGCATTAATTTTGTAAGTGTTATAAAGCTTTAATTTGATTGTTAAGTTTGAAACCATTTCAGAACATTAATTTGGTTATTTGATTCTGAAATTGTTTCAGATCATTAAACTGTTCATTAATTTTGAAACCGTTTCAGATCATTAATGTAACCATTGATTCTAAAACCATTTTAGATAATTAATTTGGTCATTAATTCTGAACCTATTTCAAAATTTTATTTTAACCATTAAATTTAAAATTGTTTCAGACCTTTAATTTGGACTCGTTTCAAATCATTATTACGGCCATTAATTTTGAACTCATTTTAGATCTTTAATATGAACGTTAAATTTGAATTTGTTCCAAATCTTTAATTATGCCATTGATTTTGGAGCCATTTCAAAACTTCGATTTCAGCCCAACTCAATCTGATTACTGCAATTGCATACACATTTCAAGCGTCGTTTTGAATCGGTTATAATATATGGCATCTCTAGGTTCATCACTGAGTTGATAGTAGAACTTATACTAATACATTAACACAACCAAGATAACCGATTGTCCCCATCAATCTCTATTTCCTACAAACCATGAGTGACATCTAATAATATGTCATGGCTACTCATACATTGTGAATATGCCAATAACATAATGAATCCATCAGCTTTAGCAACTATGTAATTCAATCATTTTATCTCACTATGTCCTGATTGAACAAAAACCCTAAAATTGTTTGTCAAGCTACTAATTCGATCATACACTCAATTCTAGTTGACGAATAGTTCTACAAGACATAAATTGTTTCATTCTCGGTTACAATACCGATTGAGAGTTTTGATTAGATTATATAAGACATCAATCTTCTATGTTGTGTGTGTGTATATATATGTATAATAATAAGATAATTACACTTTGGGGCACCTAATTTTTTATTTCACGTGATAATACAACTATTGAGTCTTAGACTTGTTTTAGAAAATAATCTTCCATGCTCCAAGAAAATGCATCACGTCGTCTCGCGTGGTGACTTCGGAAGCCATGTTGCCACCAAAGAAGTCCCATCCAAGTCCCTCTTGACGTCTGCTTTATCTTTTGTTTATGCATGTAGAAAAGTGGACTCCCTTTACGAGAGATGGAAAAGTCTCGTCTCGAAAAAGGACATGGAAATGTGTGCGGAATTTACGGGCCTGCATGTTTTTATTCTTTGTTTATGTTTTTGAACACTTTCTTTGTTTTTTTGTTCCTGAGAACAAAAAAGGAACAGAAACGCGTTTGGTTGCGTTTCTGTTCCTTTTTTGTTTTTTTTGTTCCTGGAACAAAATTGAAACAAAAAAAACTTACTTCTTGTTCCGAAACAATTTTGAAGAAACACTTCTTCTTCTCTCTCTCTTTTTTCTTCTTTTTTTTTTTTGGCCGGTCGCCGGCCTCGGCCATGGCCGGCGACCGGCCGTCGAGGGCCGGCGACGCCGTCGAGGGTCGGCGACCTCACCGGAGCGTCGCCGGCCCCCGGCGAGGCCGGTGAGCCTCGACGTGGCTGGGCGAGGCTGCCGGCCCTGTCGGCGGTCCGGAGGAGGCCGGCGACCGGCCGAAAAGAAGAACAAATAAAAAAGAAAGGAAAAATAAAATAAAAATATTAAAAAAATTAAAAGAAACAAAAAAAGAATAAAATTTACCAAATGTGTTTCTATTCATTTTTTATTCCCGGAACAAACGTTACCAAACGCGTTCTTTTGTTCAAAAACTGTTCCCCGGAACAGAAACACTTTTTTTTTATTTCTGTTCCCTGGAACAAAAAAAGAACAGAAACGTTACCATGCAGCCCCTACGTAGCTAACTAAAATGCCTCGCCTGGCATCTTTGTTTGTTGTCTTGTCATTCAAAAACCGTCTACTTATGTAGCTAAGGCTACGCATGACAACACTTCTTGGCTGGGGAAGAGTTTTTTTTTTCAGAAATAGTTCTTTTCTATTTCTATTCCGGGGAACAATTTATGAGTAAAAGAACCCGTTTGGTAACTACACAAAATTTCTACTCTTGGAATAGAAAAAGAATAGAAATGCGTTTGGTAACGCAATAATTTCTCTTTTGTATTTATTCATTTTTTACTCTTGTCGCCGGATCGCCGCCGTCGCCGGCGGTGGCGACGGCGGCGGCGGCGGCGGCCGGCGGCCGGGGCGGCGGCGGCCGGCGGCCAGAGGCGGCGGCGGCCGGCGGGCGCCGAGGGCGGCGGCGGGAGACCGGGCGGGCGGCGGCGGGGCGGCGACCGGGCGACCGGGCGGCGGGCGGCGGCGGCGACCGGCGACCGGGCGGCGGCGATCGGCGACCGCGGCGGCGGGGGGCGGTGGTCGGCGGCGGCAAGAGATGAATAAAAGAAAAAAAAAATTCACTTATTTATGAAACTTATTCCCGGAACAAGAAGCAACTTTTTTTTACTTCTCATTTCTATTCCAAAACCATTCATGGGCTAACTTTTTGTTCCCGGGAACAAAAAACTAACTTGCCGTTATCAAACAGGTTTCTATTCTTTTTTTGTTCCGGGGAACAAAAGAATAGAAATTCTTGGGCTGGGGAAGGTTACCATGCGCAGCCTAAGCAGCCGCCACCAAATCCTTCTTCCAAGTCAATTCATTCTGGGAATCTTCCAGATGTTTGTCACATTCTATAATGAATGGAAATGTACGCGCAAATAAGGTGCACAACTTAGGTTTAGTATCTTGAACCGTCTAAGTGCAGACATTAATCCTGTATTAGGGCCATACATCTATGTTTTGGCTCGTGTGTTATCTGATCCCTTAAATTCGCATGTCTCTTTATTTTTTCAATCTTACTAGATTCATCATCCTGAGTCCCAAAGGTACCTATATAAGATGGGTTGCCATCATAGAATGAAAGAACCCTTTAATGAAAAATACAATTAGTATTTTCATGCCATTTAGTGAATAAGTCTTAGCAAACACCCCGGAGAATAAAAAGTCTTGCTTTCGACCAATTTTCGAACTCATTACCTTGATTTTGAGAAATTTTCTCAAACCCGCCCTAACTAGTCGTAACAAATAAATAATTGCACGCACATGTTATTTACTTCTTAAGCTCTTGTTACATTTGATCATTCACTCTCTTAGGATCATATTGTCACTCAATAGCAATAATGAGAGTCGTTCACCGTCAATCATGGGGTGCATGTTAAGACTCAATCCAATAGATATAACATATTGCTACAATTTGGAAGAAAATTACCAAAAAAAGTCATGAATTTATTGTGATGATGTCAATTCATTAATAAACTTTTTGATTTGAACAATTGAGACGTAAACCTTGACCATTGGCCAATGTAGCTCTTCAGGCTAATCTTGGCCGGAAATCACATGAACGTCAGCCATCCTATGTAGCATGATCACGCTAATGTAGACATCTTGCAATTTCTTTATTTTTTTTTAAGTTTTCATATTTTTTATATTCTGTTCTTTTCTTTAGCATTTTCTTTTTCTTTCTTTGCTTTTTAGTTTTTAGTTTTTTTTTTTTTTTTCACTATAGCTGACAAAGGTCGCCAGGTGATCTGGGTGTATGATTCAAGTGTGGCTACTGAGTGCCTCAAGATACTCGATAGTAAGACTATGATTATGAGTATTCTTTTTAAGTTGTATGGTTTTGTTGTTAAGTGAGTTCTCCCGTACATTCGAAATGCTTCTTGCTAATTTAAGGATTTTTATTGGGAGGCGTGCACTTCCTAGCATAACTATAGAAGGAAAGGATCACCTTATGAATGGAAAATTCAGATCAATCCAAGGGGTTTGTCGATCTTATTAGATAATTACGGTTGCCCCCCTCGACCGATTTATGCTAAACAAAGAAGTTATCGTATTTTTGGAGGTATCATTATCAAATCGGAAAATTTTTGCATATAGATTCATAATTATACACCCAAATCATCCAAATTCAAGATTCCTCTCGTGCAAAATTGTATGATTGCGTGGTGGACATGATATGTTGTGTTAATCATGAGTCATATCGTAAGTCATCGCCAACTTTACAAAATAACAAATTTATCAATCTCTAGACCGTAGTTTAATGCCCGCCCAGAGTTTTGAGGCTTGTTAGGCACAACATTGGATAAGGGGAAGAGTACCAAAATAGTCCTAAACCTTTTGTATTGGTACCAATTCTGTTCTAAACTTTTTAATTGGACCATTTTAGTCCTAAATCTTTTTACATTGGTACCAATTCAATCCATCCGGCTAATTTAAGCCGAAAAATGCTGATGTGGCTGTTGGCGGTCTTATGTGGCGCCACGTGGACAAATTTTATAATTTTTTAAATATTTTTTTCAGATTTTTTAAATTATTTATTTTTCTTTTTTTTTTCTCCTGACCCCTTCCGGCCGATCATCACCGGCCATGGGCTAGTCGGGGCAAGGGCCGCCACGCCCTCGCTGGCCATAGGCGCGGGCATCGGCCCTTGCCCAGATCCAGGCGAGGGTCGAAACCCTCACCCCTTGGCTGGCGAGGGCCTCTGCGCCCTTGCTCGTGGCGGGTGAGGGTGTAGTGGCCCTCGCCCAAATCTAGGCGAGGGTGTGGCGGCCCTCACCCAGATCTAGGCAAGGGCGCGGCCCTCCGCGGTTTCAAGCCTCGTAGCTATCGGCGAAGGAAGCGGTGGTGGTCAGGGCTCGTGTTGGCATTCTCACAAACATGCCTCGTGCAAGACGTGACCGCTCACGGAAGGAAGCATGCGTGCGTGCAGGCAGGAGAGAGAGAGAGAGAGAGAGAGAGAGAGAGAGAGAGAGAGAGAGAGAGAGAGAGTACCATTGAGCTTGATTGAGAGAAGAAGGGAGAGACGCTTCGCAGCTGGAGGAGACGAGACGCCCCGCTGCCGCGCCAGGCCGCCACACCCTCGCCCACCACGAGCAAGGGCTGCCGCGCCCTCGCCTGTGGCCAACGAGGGCGCAGAGGCCCTCGCTGGCCAACAGGCGAGGGCGCGGGGCCCCTCGCTCGGACCAACTTGTGGTCGGCGATGGTCGGCCGGCCGGCGACCTCGCCGGCCAAGGGTAAGGAGAAAAGAATAAAAAAAAGAAAAAAATAATTTTAAAAATCTGAAAAAAATTATAAAAAAATTATAAAATTTGTCCACGTGGCGCCACATAAGACTGCTGGCGGCCACGTCAGCATTTTTCGGCTTAAAATAGCCAGATGGACTGAATTGGTACAAATGTAAAAAGATTTAAGACTAAAATGGTCCAATTAAAAAGTTTAGAACTGAATTGATACAAATACAAAAGGTTTAGGACTATTTTGGTACTTTTCCCTTGGATAAGAGCCAAATTAATGACCTATGATCCTTAGCAGCTAATGTGCTTAGCTTAATATAATGTCTAATTAGACTCATTTTATTAAAAGAAATTAATAGTGTATCACCATTTCCACATCAAACCTTCAAAAATGAAAAAGGATAAGACAGCTCATATACTGTACTGAAGTGGAGGAGTTAAACAACTAAAATCTATTATTTTCAGATTTTGAAATTTACTTGTAAATGTGCCAAGATATTTAAGAGAGGGGTAGAAGGGAAAAAAAACTCAGAACCTCCGCCTTCTGTTGGGAGCACGCGGCAGTCAACACTTTTACTCGGAAGATCGCTAAGAATGAGTCCAAGTCAATCACTGTATACAATTATATCTACTTTCATATATAAACTTAAGCTAATGAATTTTGGGACAACAAAAATATATTTAACCACTCCGCAGCATGACAATTCTCTAATGTATGATTTTTCTAACACAATTCATATGTGCATTTCAATATTTTGACTCCATACTCTAGTGAAAGATTACTCAAGATGCCTCCATTATAAAGCCTAAGAAATACTAATAAAACTTTTATTTCTTTATTTATGACCACTAACTAACTACTGACTAATAATATTCATTAATATACTTCAACACTCTCCTCGAGCCAAAACATTCTGCTTATATATGATAGGTGCAAATTTCTTCTAAAGTTTGCGGCCAAAGTGCCATGAGCCCTACACTAGACAAGGGATATGAATACATTAAATTAGTTTTAAGACAAGTGGTTGACCAGAAGGTTAACACCTCTTTTCTCATACAATCTTGATAGAACCGTGTGGAAATTGAACTAGAATTGCATCACCCCATGGCGCTCAACTTTGGCCGCTACATAAAGATGTGCTTGACTCCAATGTTTATAGTTGCCTGGAAACTTGATGGCGACTTCGCTCCTCAATGGCGCTCGCAATTGAAAAGTAGTATCACAATGAATGACGTTCACGATAGGTATTGTTTAGGGGAAAATTATCCAAAAAGTCCTAAATCTATCACACTTCTGTAAATTCATCATAAACATTTCAATTTTGTCAATTGAGTCCTAAACCTTTTCACTTCTTATCAATTGAGTCCATCCGACCAATTTTAGCTGAAAATCATTGATGTGGAAGCTGGAAGTGCCACGTAGAACTATCATCGCTAACGTGAACTTATTTTAATAATATTTTGATTTGATTTTTTTCTCTTTTTTTCTTTTTTTCTTCTTCTTCTTCCTTTTGCCAATGGCCGACCACTAGAGGCCAACCACTGGTCATGTTGAGCCTACTAGCCTAGCTCGGCACGTCAGCCGAGGCCCAGCGAGGGTCGGCCTAGCCTAGGCCAAGGTGGCTTCCATGAGCGTCCCTTGGGCGCAGGCGATGCCTAACGAAGCCGCCTTGACTTGGGCAAGGGCCGGCCTCACTAGATCTAGCATGGGAGCCCTCACCAGGACTTGCCCACCCAGGTGAGGCCTAGTGAGGGTTGGCCTCCCCCAAGCCAAATCGAGCGAGGTCGAGCTTCGTTGAGTCTCACCTCTCGTTTGTAGCAAGCGAGGCTAGTCGACCCGACATGGCTGGTGGCTAGCCACCGGCAAAAGGAAGAAGAAGAAGCAAAAAAAAAGAAAGAAAACAAAAAGAGAGAAAAAAATAATAAAAAATAAAAATATTATTAAATTTTGTCCGGGTCAATATTGGCAGTCCTATGTGGCACCGCTAACATCCATCTTAGTGATTTTTGGCAAAAATTAGCCGGATGGACTCAATTGGTAATAAGTCAAAAAGTTTATAACTCAATTGATAAAATTGAAAAGTTTATGATTTTTTCGACAATTTTTCTGCATTGTTTAGTGTTATGCATAAGTGGGTGCACAAGTGGGGAAGTCTTTGAAGATGAGATGCTAAGATTGGAGCACTACGTAGAAAGTTTTCCTTTTTCTTGTTTGAGGGATTTTTTTTTGGCTCGGAATTCTTTGGGGAATTGAAAAGGAGAAAAATCACAAAACGAAAGCTAAGACTAAAACTAGAAAACAAACAAGGGCAGCAATTTGATTTTGACGGATAATCAAAACTATGACCACGAGCGAGAACGATGCGTGGCACAATGAAGCTCGAGATCAGAGAGGGCTCGACTAGTAGCGGTCCATATCGGATGACAAGAGTTGCCGATATGTTCTTTCTTTGCATGGCCCACCCCAAAAGAAGGAAAAAGAAAAAAAAAAAAACACCCTGTTCATTACTTTCCCCATTGAAAGGATGTTCATCACTAAAATTGCTCGCCAATCCATAATTGACGCCCACAAAGATTAATCATCATTACTGTTCGACATGCTAGTGAGGAGGATGAGGACACGTGGGAATCTCTACTCTCGTGAGGTCGCCTCTTTTGATCAAAATCAAGAACATCGAAAAACCATTGAAACCCGTACAGAACCCACCGACTCGATCTCTCGGTTTTTATCAACTTGACAAATTGGGGTGCCCCACTTAGATTGTGAAAATCACGTAAAAGACCGGATCAAATCGATAACGACAAAGTTTGTTCTATCATGGGAGCATTCTTTTCACTAATGACGTCGAGACAGACACAAGTAACGCATATCGCTCGAAAATCGGGCACCATATGATTAGCATGGGATTCTAGGCTCGAACACCGAGCAGCCCGCCCTCAGCATCTTGTTCCTGTACTTACCATCTTTTCTAAGCAAAATTTTGTCTTCCTTTATTGACCGTGTCCGACCACGGACACATTACACGGACGCAAGATACTTTTCCTTGAGCTAGGCCATTTGAATATCCGACTAGGTACATGAACGGATCAAACTACGAGTCCAGATTAAATTTCGAGGTTATGTCATGGGGAGTTCAAGGTGTCCGAGGTGAGAAAAATGTTAGGTATAAGGAAACAAGCGAGGATAAACCCCCGCCTACTGCCGACCCCAAAAGAAAAAGTCAATTTTTGACGGATCTATGAAGGCATTGAATTTGATTTGCCAAGATTGACACGAAACAAAAGTAGGACTAGCTAATAAGAACAAAAGAGATATTAAATCGAGAGGAAAAAATCAATTCATGCCCCGTAAGACTTCGCAACGAAGAAGGGACAAAATAGTTTTCTCAATCCAGGTTCATTGAGAAATTAGTTAGCAATATAGAATTCTTCGCATTACAGTACAAAATGAGCTCATAAATTATTTTCTATTAGTATCTAACCTCAATCCTCAATGATCAAAGTTGTGGTCTAGGGCTCGTGAGGCTTCCTAGTTGAGGCTAAAGGACCGAATGATAGTATGTCTACCTTAGAAATTGAAGCTTTGTTTATTTCGCGGAAAATGAATTACTTGGAAAATATTTTCCTAAATATGATTTTTTGTATCGATAACAAAAATAAATGAACGAATAAAAAATAATTTTATAGTTCATGAAGATGTTTAAACATAAATAATTGTCTACAATGAAAACCCTTTTCGCATTGGCTATTAATTTCAAGTTATATAAACGATTATCGTTAGACAAATATTTTCTAAATTATTCGTTCTCTGCGGAACAAATAGAGCCTCAAATCACACGACTGACTCCACTCAAAATGTCCACTAATGCTTTTCTGGATAAACATGGAAGATTTTTCATGGGATGTTTTTGTTTGGGAGAAAAAGATAATGCCAGGAAAGAGAAATGCCATGTTGGGGTTCGGCATTCAGCTGGGGGGAGATGAACTTGGAAAAAATCAAGGTCCCACTCTTTACTGCCAAATATAGTTCTCGTCATGTGAACCCCCATATCAACTTGGAAATGTGGAATCCTATTCTCATTTTAGAACTTTTGTATTGTCTGTATAATGTTGTAGTAGATGGATAATAGAACGAGTTACAACCTCCAGTGACGTTCAATCTGAGGTTACGACCTTTGAGAGAGAGAGAGGCACACACACAATGGCTGGCACAACTGTCAGAAGATGAAGGGAAGGAGAAAACGAGAAGAAGAAGGATAGGGAATTCAATGTATTTCTCTGACCTTCACTCGATGTACAGAGTTACATTATATTACAAAGTATGTGTAAAAGAAAAGGAAATGATACAATATACAGATTAGATCCGATCTTAATTGATCCAATAAAATCCTTATGATTTGATCCAATCGAATCTTTCCAATGTTTTTGCGTATCTTCCAACACTCTCCCTCAAGCTGATGGCTTGTAGATATCCAAGACGCTAAGCTTGCTCAAGAGATACGCATGTTGTCTTTGACATAAAGGTTTGGTGAAGACATCTACTGGTTGTTCTTCTGTTCCAATCCCTTGTGTCTCGATCATCCCTTCTTGGATTTTCTCTCGGGTGAAATGACAGTCTACTTCTATGTGCTTCGTTCTCTCATATATGATAGGGTTGGATGCAAGTTTGAGGGCTGCATCATTGTCGCAAAATAATTTCGTTGGTCCTCTAATCTGCACTCCAAGATCCTGAAGTAACCCTCTCAACCACACTATTTCACATGTGGTTTTAGCCATGGCTCGATATTCTGCCTCTGCTGAAGATAACGAGACAGTTGGTTGTTTCTTCGTTTTCCATGAAAGTAAAGAATCCCCCAATTTGATACAAAAACCCGGTTATCGATCTTCTGCTCATAGGACAGGTTGCATAGTCTGCGTCACAGTATGCAATCATCTTTATGTCACACTTCCTAGAGAGAAGAATCCCAAGTCCAGGACATTTTTTCAAGTACTTCACAACTTTCAACGCAGCATTCATATGAGACTGCTTCGGCTTATGCATGAACTGACTGAGTGTCTGCACAGCATAACTTATGTCTAGTCTGGTCATAGTTAAATATATGAGCTTCCCAACAAGCTTCTGATAGCCCAAAGGATCTTTGAGTATGGGATCTGCCTCCTGAGATAGTCCGGCATCATAATCGGCCGTCGTCAGTTTAATGTTTTGCCCAATCGATACCACAGCTGGCTTACATCTGGACAATCCTGCTTTTGAAATGATCTCCAGTGCAAATTTTCTCTGGCTGAGAGAGATTCCTTGGTTTGATCGAGCAATTTCGATTCCAAGGAAATACTTTGGTGATCCCATATCTTTAATATGGAAAGTAGAATGCAAGTATTCCTTAAGGCCTTTGATAGCTACTTCATCATTCCCCATAATGAGTATGTCATCTACATATATCATCAAGTAGATAGATGACATACCTTGGGTCCATGTGAAAACAGCATAATCAAATCTGGACTGTTGAAAACTAGCAGCTATCAGTGATTCAGCAAATTTTGCATACCACCGTCTGGATGCTTGCTTGAGTCCGTACAAGGATTTGCGGAGACGACACACTTTGTTCTCTCCCTGTCTCCGTAAACCTTGTGGTACTTCCATATATATCTCCTCGTCTAAATCTCCATGAAGGAAGGCATTATGAATATCCATATGATGTAATGACCAGTCTTGAGAGGCTGCCACTGAAAAGAAGGAACGAACTGTGACGTCCTTGGCGACCGGGGAGAAAGTTTCGTGATAGTCGAAACCCTCTTTCTATGTGAAGCCTTTAGCCACTAACCGTGCTTTGTACTCAATCGATCTATCTGCTCGATATTTGATCTTGTATACCCATTTGCATCCAATTGCCTTGCGATGTGGAGGTATGGTAACAAGATCCTATGTGTGATTATCCATTAAAGCCTTCAATTCTGCCTCCATGGCTATCTGCCAGCGTGGATAATTACTTGCCTCGTGGAAGTTGAATGGTTCTCGCTCTTCAGAAATGCGAGTGATGCACCATCGATGCGCGTGGGATAAGTGATCGAAGGAAACATAAGAAGAGATTGGAAAAGAATACCTGGTGAATTCCTCACTCCACATATGTAGTCTTTAGTCCAAGTAGGTGGTCGAGTGGTACGACCGGAACGTCTGGGTCGATCATTCTCCGAGGACGAATCATTATCTGGAATTTCCACAAGAGACGAATCTGAAGTAGGCGGAGCCGAAGGAACCTCATCATGTTGTCTTTCATTTTGGACATCCACTAAAGGTGTTGTGTTGGTAGTGGATGTGGAAAATTCCTGTGGATCTATCAAGGAAGGAAGAAGGATATATCCAGAACCTTCGAACTTGTCTTCGGTAGAGGAAGTTGGAGAATGCCTTGGTTCAATGCTACCTTTGTCATGGTTAGCAAAAGGAAAAACAGTTTCCTGGAATATAACATCTCTGCTGACGGAAAATTCTCCAGTAGTTGGATCAAAAACCCGGTATCCCTTTTGTAAAGTAGAATATCCCATAAAGATGCAATGGCGAGCATGGGGACTCATCTTATCCTTGGGTCCGACGATTGCAGCATAGCACAGACAACCAAAAACTTTCAAGTGGTCCAGGTCTGGCTTCTTTCCAAAAAGTATTTCGAAAGGAGATCGTCCATCAAGAATCTTGGTCGGCATACGATTTATTAAATAAGCAGCGGTCAATATGCAATCCCCCCAAAAATTATATGGAATAGAAGCTTGAAACTTTAAAGCTCTTACAACCTCCAATAGATGACGGTGTTTCCTTTCCACCACTCCATTTTGTTGTGGTGTATAAATACAGGAGCTCTCATGCAATATCCCTTGTGATGACAGAAGAGCAGCACATTCATGATTGAAAAATTCTTTTCCATTATCTGTCCTTATCCTTTGCACAGTTTTCCCAAATTGGGTTTTTGACAAGGAAAGAAATGTTCTTAAGTTGGACACAACTTGACTTTTAGATTGCATGAGAAAAATCCACGTGGCTTTGGAGTGATCATCCACAATGGTAAGGAAGAATCGAGACCCATCATGATTTACTATATGATAAGGTCCCCAGACATCGACATGCAGCAGGGAAAGGATATTTTTTGAATAACTTTGGCTCAAAGGAAAGGGACTACGCGATTGCTTTGCAATCGGACAAATTTGACATTGAGGATAAGAAAAGTAAGAGCTATGACCCAATCTGGAGTGCAAAAGAAAATTTCTATCATTGGAAGTCAAATTACACAATGACTTCTTATTACAAGGGAAAAGATTGAAATTTTTCAGCAAGCTTTTCCAGAAAAACAAATCTTCAAAGAGACTACCCCAGCCCATCAGTGTCCCAGTCGAAAGGGCCTGAAACAGACAGGTATCAACATCGAAAAAGACTCGACGGGAATTTTCCTTACAGGCTCTAGACACTGAAATGAGATTAAATTGGAAGTCCGGAATATAAAGGACATTGGTAAGAACAATATGAGAATTAAGGGTGACTATCCCCGTTGTAGTGACATAAGCAGTGTGTCCTTAGGCAATTGCACAGTGACAGGATCATCTAATCCTTCATGAATAATAGAAAATAACCCTCTATCACATGCTATATGGTCACTGGCTCCTGAATCGATAATCCAGGTATTTCTAGAAATAGTATTTGACAGGCAAAAAGAAATACCTGTAAAGCTGCTCCCCCTCTTTTGGACATCCAATTTTTGTAAGGCCTGCATAAGTTGTTGATATTCCCCATGTGTAATAGGCTGATTTGCAGAATTTACTGATCCTAGAATTTGATAGGTTGCTGCAGATATCTCATTTCCCCTTTTATCTTTTTCTCTAGGTCTGCCATGCAATTTCCAACAATTGTCAATTGTGTGATGGGGCTGCTTGCAAAAATCACAGAATAATTTTCCTTTATTTTTGAAATTCTGCCCATATCCTTTGGAAATTTGAGCACCATTGGATGCCCTTGGACCGGACGCATCTCCACCATCCATATCAGATGGAGCTCGCGCGCCTTTGGAACCGTCAAATCGTGGCATCTGATCCTGGTCGTCCACGCCACCCCATATAAAGCCTCGCTGCTCTGCGAACCCTAGCAACCCTCGTTGTTCCGCGAACCCTAGTGATTGCTCGTAACCCTTCTTCTTTTCTAGGGTTTTCTCTTTCTTGACCCTTGCCGCCAACGCTAGGGTTTCAGAGCTCTTGCTGTCCGACGAAGCGAGCCTCTGGTTCTCCTCTTGCACCGCAAGCTGGAAAATCCGGCCGAGGGTTGGTGCTAGTTCCATGGCCAGTATTTGCGATCTGAAGGTAAGGTATGAATCGTTGAGTATGAGCAAGAATCGAGTCGCCTTCTCTCTATCTTTCATGGCTTTATATTGCTGGAGGGTCAATTCGGGCCCTTCCAGCTTTTCTTCAGCGGCTTCCAATTCATTCCAGAGTGCTGAAAGCTTGTTGAAGCATGTCGTCACAGATGTGTTTCCTTGCTTCAGTTTGCTAAGTGCTTGGTGAAGCGAGAAAATTTTTGCCCGATCCAATTTCCCATACATTTCTCGGATGCTGTCCCAAATGATTTTCAAGTCTTCTGTGGGTGGTAAACCAACAGCGATTTCTGGGCTGATGCAGTTGCCTATTCATGTTCTAACCAATTGGTTGCATTTTCTCCACTTTCGTCCCATTTTTTCGTCGGTCGAGATCGGAACGGTCCCGTCGATAAAGCCCTCTTTGTCTTTTGTGATTAGGGCTCACCGAAATTCCCGCGCCCAACTTGAATAATTTTCTGGACCCGTGAGAGGGTGGCTGATGAGCCGCAACTCTAGTCCGTCGGCAATGGAAACATAGAGTGCGTTGCCAGGTTCTGGTCGACCCATGACGGCTGTGAAAGGAAAAGGAAGAAAACCAGGTGGAATTCCCTGGTATGGGTTTGTAGATTGACCCTGAAGTCCCGCACCAGAATCACTCGATCTGCCCGTCTACTCCGGGCTGATGGTCGAGCCTGCCCCAGTGCTGGTTGGTAGGCCTCAATCGCTCGGCATGCTACTCTGAAGTCCCGGCTGTGATGTGACTGGATTTGTCCCATGGATCCATGGATATGGCATCCACTGGTAGGGATACGCCGAGAATGGTTGACCCAGATTAAACTGAGCCGGAAAATTATGCCAATATGCGTGTTGATTTTGGATCTGGCCTTGGCTAAATTGTTGTTCGGCCATGGAATTAATGTTGGAAGCCTGTGGGGTCGTATCTGTTGCTGTTTGCTCGTCTGGGTTGGAGGTGAGATTTTCTGGTTTGTTCATACTGAAAAAATTTTCCCTTCAAAAAAAGAATAGTGATTCCTTTCGGCAACTCTTTTGTAGGATAGAGTTCCTCTAGGCAATCAAAAGAAAAGGAGCGGAAGCTATGCCAGAGTCTTCTGCTGCTCTGATACCATGTCAGAAGTTAAAGGGAAGGAGAAAACGAGAAGAAGAAGGATAGGGAATTCAATGTATTTCTCTGACCTTTACTCGATGTACAGAGTTACATTATATTACAAAGTATGTGTAAAAGAAAAGGAAATGACATAATATACAGATTAGATACAATCTTAATTGATTCAATAAAATCCTTATGATTTGATCCAATTGAATCTTTCCAATGTTTCTGCATATCTTCCAACAACAACCAAGGCAAGCGCAGCAGAAATGGCACTGGTTTGCCACCCGCAGAGGATGGAGCATCGGGGACGGAGCAGAGGGGATAGAGAAGAAGAAGAAAAAAGAACAACAGAGAAGACGGAAAAAGTGAATAATAAATTGGAAAGGATGACACATTCCAGTCGTTGAATTTCAATATCTCAAAATCCTTTCATGTAGAGGATCCTAGTAACACATATGGATACCTTGGATGCATGATATTAATATATCCAAAACCCACTTATATCCTATAGCATTGTACAAATCTTACTTTGAGTTGCAGTGACTCGAGGAAGACCTGATAAAATATAAAATAAAATAAAAAATAGATTCTTTGGATACTATGATAATAATAACAACAACAACGGTAATATTGACTTGAACAATGAAAGCAGTCCACTTAAAAGAAAGTACAAGGTCTAAGACATTGGGGAACATTGGCTAGCAATGCTATTTCTAACAATATGTACGTGAGCGAGAGGTTTTCACATGTTGCACAGATTGCAGAAATGTGACTGCCATTAAGCAATTCAAAGAAACCATCCCAATTTCAATATCCAACCTTGGTTTCTCCAAGATGACCTCCATTGAGAAGAGTCTATCTTTCCTACTTGGCCCCAGGCCATGGAAACTGGTCACAGTCACAGCACAGGTCGAGCAGGCCAGGATTGATTGACTCGAAACAAGGCTTTAGCAACCACCTCTCTTGAAGACCAGCCAAAAAAGTGAGATTACACCTCAATTGTTCCCCGAAACATGTCATGCCCATCTTCATTTGGAAAAGCACGCATCCATTAAGCATGGACATATTTTTATCAAGGAGAGTTCTGACTTGGCATTTATCCTAAGCAATGAAGCATCCGCTCATTCATTTTGCTTTAAGGTGTTATCTCGGACACAAGTGGAATGGGTGGCTTGGGCTTTTTTTGTTTTCTTTACCAATATCGCTTGGGTTGTGAGGACTGTCCCTACAATATGGAGACTACTCTTTGTCGCGACCAATTTTTTCGGGTGTGAACCACCTAGGGTTTGGCTAATGGATTATTAAGCCTAGACTTAACTCGGGCTCTCCCAAGCCCATACCAATTCGTGACTTAGGTTCAAATATTTAACATGCAAATGATTTTTATCTAGGAGTCGCCACTAATCTATTTTTTGGTGGGTCGATTAGAAACCCAAGTAAAGTAACGGGCGTTTCACTTTACTCCTATGAACCAGAGACTAAGGGTACGGGGACTTGGTTACACTAGATTTCTCTAATGCCCTTTCGGTACCACTTCTTTTTTAGTTTTCAAGAATGTTTTTTCCAAGCAGCTTAAATTGATTTTTAATCTATTCCCTAATATATAAGGTAATCATGCGGGTGCGCAAACCACTAATTTAACACCTAGATAAATAATGAATAAATTACAAAACTTACCTCAAAGAAACGAAAGCATCTGCATGGTTAGATTAAAAATCCACATCATCAACCCTAGATATGATTTTTAATTAACACGCAATTTCTTTTTCTTTTTTACTTATTTAATGAGAGTTATGCAATGTGCAATGCGATATTAACTAAATGACCTAATTCTAATGACATGTAATTTTTAATTAAATGGGCCTACCAAAAATACTAAATGACATGCATCTCAGTGAATCTAGCCCTAATGACGTACATATGACATTTTTTATTTTCCTAAAAGAATTCATTTTATCCTAAATAATAAAACTAATTTAACCTATGACATTTTTTGTATTTTTCATGAAATTCGAAATTTGGTGAAATGTGAAAATTACCTGATTAGATTAAAATCCTATTTAATTTATATTAGGAATTAGGTTGAACCAAATCCTAATTTAAACTAAAACATTATCTTAACCTAAATAATCCTAAAATACAATATATCTAAAAATACCTAAACTTATAATAAGTTAAGAAAAAAATATTATCTAAAATTAAACTAAGTGCAATTTAACCCTAGTATGTAAATGTACAAAATATGCCCTAATTCTACATGACATATGCATGATGATTTTTTTGTTGCGTTTTTTTTATTAATTTCAAAAAAAAAAATCAAATAATTAAACATGTAATTTAAGCTAATGAAAAAGAATCTAACATCCTAAATTCATGTCTTAATATACAAATAACTCTAAAGCATGTAATATTCTAACTCAGACATATTAAAGCAATTAAGACAAAACAGATCATCCAAAATCATCGAAAATGTCACACATCATTCAGATCAAAGGGTAATATTTCGCTAGTAAAATCGATAAATTGATCTTAAGCCTTAAAGATCAAAATATCAATTTTATTCCCGCTTGATTAATTATTTCATCTAAAGCCTTATAGATGAAATAAAAAAAATCCAAGTGCAGTTGCGAATCAAGTGATGTGTTGAAATTTCCAATCATATACTAAGGACTAATTATACTAAAAAAAAAACAAGATAAAGTAAAATAAAAATAATAAAATAAATAAATAAATAAAATAAACTTAAAAAAAAAAGAAAAGAAGAAAAAAAAAACTACCTAATGTGGACTCAAGGGAAAGAGCAACGACGCGCAATGGCTTCGGTGAGTGGGTGAAGTGCGGGCGGAGCGGAGGCAACACGAACTGAGGTGCGGCTCGCTGCCGGCGGGTCTTTGGGCAAGAACGGCGTTCGCGGCGGCTGCAGATCGCACGGGCTTCGCAGGTGAGGAGGAATCGCGGCTTTATGACGGGCGGAGACGCAGATCACCGAAGGAGGAGCGCCGGGCTGAGGTGAGCGCCGATCGAGGGGGCTGCAGTCCGACAGTGGTGCGCGGTGTTCGAGCAGTTGCGGGCTGCCGGTGGTGCGTCGGGCGTCGATTGAATCGCGACGGAGGCTAAACTTCGGGGGTCTCGGTATCCAAGTCTTTGCGGCGCTTGTGGATTGCAAAGGAGGTCGCCGGAGGTGCTGTTGCGGGTGTCGTGCACCGGAGCAACGGCGGCGTGCGCGGCGGCAGTCGAGCGGCAGGGGGAGTCACTTGAGGAGAAATGGCAAAGTGGACGGATGCCCACGCGAAGAAGAAGACCTGTTCGCTTTCTTTTTTTTTTTTTTTTTTTTTCTCTCTCTCCCTTTTGCTGGTCTGTCGCACGTCTCTTCCCCGCTATTGCTGACTTTTCTTCTGTTCCTTGCAGATTGTCAGAAAGGATGGGATGAAGACTTCCTTTGACTTTCAACTCACAGACAAAAAAAAAATTGAAATTCTCCAATTTTTTCGAACTTCCCCTACCTCAAATTCGCTCTCAATTTTTTTCGAAAATCATCCACTAAGCCAAAACCTCACTTTTGCTCTAAAAAATTTCGAAATCTCCACCATTTTCACGAAAAATAGAGTTCTCTTTTATAATGATTCCGGACGGCCAATTCATATGGCATTTTCTGAGTTTCCATCTCCGGTCACATTAAATCGAAGCTACAAATCAGAGCATGATTTCGCAATCAGCTCGATTTTGCTCAGATTTTTCCCATTTTGTAAAATTCTTGCCCTTTATTCATTTTATTTTTGAATTGTTTCAGCATTTAACAAAATCTGAATATTCATCGAATTCTAAATTTCCATGCATATTCAATCAAATCAATTTCCTCCATTTTTATTTTATTTTTTCTTTTATTTGTTCTAATGCAATTTTTATTTTCCTTATTTCCCTAGATTTGCTAAAATTAGGTGTCAATAGCTGCCCCTCTTTGAAGGTGAGCTCGTAGAGGTTGCCTTCAAAGACAAGTTGAGACCTAAACTTTTACCATACACATGTAATGAATGACTCCCCTTTTTTTTTTTTTTTTGGAATATGATTCCCATTTTGAAATTTATGTGATGCGTGGAAATACTAATGCAAATGATAAAGGAACTTACCTGAAATTACTTACCTTCGAGTAACTCAAGATAGATTAGTGTTACATGTCTAGGACCTGTACCATTTTACGGTCGCCCAGAATAGTAACATGGCTTTGCAAAGAGACTGCTTTCTCAAGACCCGTACCATTCTACGGTCGCTCATTATGGCATTGCTTTGTTGTGTCTAGGATCCGTACCATTCTAAGGTCACCTAAACTGAGGCTGTCTAGGACCTGTACCATTCTATGGTCGCCTAAACGGGGATTCATTTTCCAGGACCCGTACCATTCTACGGTCGCCTGAATAGGTGAATCTGGGAAAAATCTTTGGGGTGCGACTCCATCGAGCGCCGATGCTTGAAAAAGAATACCTGTACAATGACAAGTTTTTAAGGTATGGATAGAGATAGACTTACCTGGTGACATCTCTGTTCCTTGGGGATATGTTTCCTGCAAAACACAGTTGTAGGAAAGGCAATATGCATTGACAGACATGCATTAATTCAAATGAGGTTCATGCGTGATGATTTCTATCAATCTTGCATCGCCTAATTTCCATCGGGAAATATCTCAAAAGAATATTCCAATCTAAACATATGTGTCATGGATGTATCAAATGAGGGATCTTTTGGTCTGAAATGACTTTTTCTCTCATCCTCTTTAAAAAAGTCGTTTCATCCTGACCTTTGACACAGGATTTTAGCAATCACTCTATCTCACTGTCATCATGCCAAACAAGGGTTTGTGCAAATCTCGCAAGTGGTACGACCTTACCAATCTGAGAGGTCTTTAACAAGGATCGTAATGTGGGCCTGGTCAAAGGCTTAACAAAAGGGACTCTTCGAGTCGAGGCTTTTGAAAGAAATGAGTGATATTCTGTAATCATCTCTGGGTTTACAAGTCAAGAACCCTGCAAAAATGAGAAAGAAATAATCTTGCTCGCACTTCTTCAAGCGATGCTTAAAACATGTGAACCCCTAGGTTAATTCAAGTGCCCTAATCTGAAGAGACTTTGCAAGGGACGTAACGTAGGCTTGGCTCATGGGTTGAGAAATGAAAGGATCATTAGGCTCAAAAAGTGTTTAGGGGGGTTAAAGTTGGTGATCATCTTGACATTTCCACCACTTTCCTTCTCCACTATCAAAGATTTTTTTTTATATCACAACTCCATTGATTGTAACAGCATTTGAGGTTTTTTTAGTATCGCCTTGTTGGGGATACGACTTACTATATCAAGAGTTTGATTTTCTCTTTTCTGGGCATTGGCCTTGCTTTTACCAGGCACACTGCTTTTCCATGCCCCATATATATATATATATTTTTTTTGCACTTATTTTCTTTGTACTTCATTCTTTGTCAGCATTCTAAGCCATGCTACTTGAATGGTTCTTTTTGCCTTGCCCCAGTGTGGGGGATGATCACCAACTGGGTTAAACATGAAACGAATTCATAGGCTCAAGTGGGCTATGCAATGGATGGAAGTGTATAGGATAAAGAAAGAACTGCTCTTCATCATCTTAAGGCACTTTAAATTACTGTACAAGTTACACTGTAAAAGCAATACTCACAGATTGATGCAAGTGCGAGCAACAAGATTCCTACCATTCATTTTGAATTTGTCCCAATGTGGGATGGTCCTTGATAGGGATAATTTTAAAAAAATCTCCATAAGTGTATGGGGCTCAAAGGGGTTAAGCAATGGATCACCTGTAGTGTTTGGGATAGAGAAAAGAATGCCTCTCATCACCTTGGTTGACGTACCCTTTGCGAGATCAACTTTTCCTTGCAAGCACGGAATTTTTCCACACAACTCACTAGGAATTAGTGTATGAAAAAGTGTATGGAACAATGCTTGCCTTTCATCATTCCAAAGTATCCCATTTGACACATTCAATTTATCTCACATAATTCATCAGGGAAAACATGCAAGATTTGCAACAAATTTGAACAATTCAACTCATTGAGGCATTTTATTCATCATAGAAATATTTGCAAGACATGACATGACAAATTCTATCATGGATAATACTTCTTGACAGCATCTGAATTAACTGGAGTGGAAAACTCACGACCATCCATTTCCGCCAAGATCAAGGCACCGCCAGGAAGTACCTTCTTTACCACGTATGGGCCGTAGTTTGGGGCAAACTTGCCTCCGATCCGAAAAGATCGGCAACAACTTCCTTAGGACTAGGTCATTTACCTCGAAATGCCTTGGCCGTACCTTCCGGTTGAAAGATCTGGCTACTCTCTGTTGATATGTTTGGCCATGGCAGAGAGCTTTCAGTCTTTTCTCGTCGATCAAGTTCAACTGCTCGAATCTTTGTTGTGACCATTCTGCTTCAGACAACCCCACTTGGGATAAAACTCTCAGGGAAGGAATCTCCACTTCCATAGGTAGAACTGCTTCCATGCTGTATACCAAAGCAAACGGAGTTGCCCCAGTGGATGTGCGGATCAATGTTCGATACGCCATCAGTGCGAAGGGTAACCTGTCATGCCAATCTCGATAATTCTCGGCTGTCTTAGCCAAGATCTTCTTGATATTCTTATTGGCTGCTTCAACAGCCCCGTTCATTTGAGGGCGGTAAGGAGACGAATTCAGATGCTTGATTTTGAACTCGCTGAACAACCCATCCACAAGCTTGTTGTTCAAATTGGTCCCGTTATCAGTGATGATTGCTTCAGGGACACCATAGCGAGCAATTATGT
This sequence comes from Eucalyptus guilfoylei, assembly GCA_016097605.1. NCBI lineage: Eukaryota > Viridiplantae > Streptophyta > Magnoliopsida > Myrtales > Myrtaceae > Eucalyptus > Eucalyptus guilfoylei. The sequence continues at coordinate 11,089,932 of CM027863.1, forward strand.
CACGTTTGACAAACTTCACAACATTACGAGCAGTGACACTTGCAAAAGATGTAGCTTCGAACCATTTGGAAAAATAGTCTATCGCCACCAAAATGAATCGATGCCCATTTGAAGCCTTGGGATTGATTGGGCCAATCACATCAATACCCCACATCGTGAAGGGCCATGGCTCAGAAAACTGATGCAGTTCAGTTGGAGGAACATTTATTTTATTCCCATGAATCTGGCAGCGGTGACAACTCCGAACATGCTAGATGCAGTCACTTTCCAATGTGAGCCAATAATAGCCTAATCTCATAATCTTCTTGGCTAACATATGTCCATTCATATGAGGTCCACATACTCCTTCGTGCACTTCTTGCATGATTTGGATGGCTTCGGCTGCATCTACACATCGCAACAAGACTGAATCGTAAGATCTCTTGTACAAATTTTCCCCACTAACGAAGAATTTCGAGGCCATCTTCATGATGTACTTCCTATCAGCTTTAGTGCTTCCCTTGGGAAACTCTTGTTTTTTAATGTAATTCATGATATCGTAATACCATGGTTTCCCGTCAGGTTCTTCAGTCACGATCATACAATAAGCTGTCTTTGGTAAAACTTCTATTTTCAGAAGTTCGACTTCTAACCCATCAGTGACTTGCAGCATAGAAGACAGCGTCGCAAGTGCATCTGCAAATTGATTATGAGACCTTGGCAAGTATTCAAACGAAATTTCCTCAAACTCTTTTACCAGACCTTCTAGGTACTTGTGGTACGGGAGCAACTTGGCATCATTGGTCTTCCATTCACCTACGGTTTGCAGTATGATTAATGCGGAATCTCCGAATACTTTTAACTTAGCAACATCCATCTCGATTGCAGCCTGAAGCCCAAGAATGCAAGCTTCATATTCGGCCACATTGTTAGTGCATGGGAATATCAATTTCACAGCTACTGGATGATGTTGACCATCTGGGGATATCAAAACTGCCCCAGTACCCGAACCAGACAAGTTTACAGCTCCATCAAAGAACATCTTCCATGAGTCTTCATTTACACTCAAGACACAGTCATCAAGGAAACTATCATCGTCATTAGGGACTCCTGAATTGTCAGCCAATAGATCAGCGATTGCTCGGCCTTTAACCGACTTTTGTGGCATGAATTGCACATCAAATTCGGAAATCAAAATTTGCCATTTGGCCAACTTACCCACCAAAGCTGGCCGATCAAGTAAGTACTTGATGGGGTCGTTCTCAGTCACGAGGAATGTCTGGTAATGCAGTGTGTATTGTCGCAATCTATGAAATACCCACACCAATGCCGCACAAGTCTTTTCAGCATCAGAATACTTCAACTTTGACATAGTGAACTTTTTGCTCAGGTAATAAATGGCCCGTTCTCTTCTGTCGACGGGACTTTCTTGAGCCAACATTGCACCCAATGACTCACTATGAATAGTGAGGTAGAGAATCAAAGGATGCCCTGGCAGGGGTGGGACAAGAACTGGTGGATTTATCAAGTACTGCTTCAGCTTGTTGAACGCTTCCCGACACTCATCATCCCAGTTGACTTGTGCATTCTTCTTTAAAAGCTTAAAGAACGGCTTGGCAGTTTCAGAGAGTTGGGAAATGAATCAAGCTATGTAATTCAATCTCCCTAAAAGGCTCCGAACTTCTTTCACCGTTGACGGAGGTTGCAATTCACATATGGCCTTAGCCTTGGAAGGGTCGATCCCAATCCCTTTACTGCTCACAATAAATCCGAGTAATTTATCGGATGTTGCTCCAAACACGCATTTAGTGAGATTTAGACGAAGCTTGAACTTACGAAGTCGATCGAACAACTTTTTCAAGGTTTTGATGTGGCTTCTTCCTGGTCGGGTCTTTGCAATCATATCATCAACATAGACTTCAATCTCCTTGTGCATCATGTCATGAAATAATGCAACCATGGCTCGCTGGTAGGTTGCCCATGCATTCTTGAGTCCGAAGGGCATGACCTTATAATGAAAGGTTCCCCACGAGGTGATGAACGCAGTTTTCTCCTTGTCTTCCTCTTTCATCCTTATCTGATTGTATCCAGAAAAACCATCCATAAAAGAGAATAGCTCAAAACCAGCGGTACTATCCACAAGGACGTCTATGTGTGGTAATGGGAAATCATCCTTTGGACTAGCCTTGTTTAGATCCCGATAGTCAACACAAACTCGAACTCGACCGTCCTTCTTCATCATCGGCACAATATTAGCCACCCATTCGGGGTACTATGAGACTTCAATGAATCCCACTTTCAAGAGCTTCATCACCTCTTCCTCTATCTTCTTCGAGAGTTCGGGCTTAGTCCTCCGCAGCCTTTGCTTCTTAGGTGGCACGTCCGAATCAGTAGGTAGGCAATGCTCCACGATTGATGGGTCTAGCCCAGGCATGTCGGCGTAGGTCCATGCGAAAATGTCTTGATATTCCTTCAATAACTGAATTAGGCGCTCAGCCTCGTCTTTCGGGAGACTCGCCCCAATTTTCACCTCTTTGGCTTCTTCAGCGTCACTTAAATTAATAGTGACAGTTTGCTCGGATGTGAGAGCCTCGGCTTTTTCATGTTGTTCCCAGCTTCGCTGCACCTCAATGGAGTCTTCGATCGAGTCTTCAGGATCATCATTATCAACACTTGTTGTATTGGATTGGACCATTTCCACACCTTTGCATGCCATAAGATTGTTCCTAAAACATAAAGTAGATAAATCAGAAAGACAAACAGAGTAATCTACATTTAAAAAAAAAAAAATTCTTTGGCAAAAACATTTTTTGAAACTTTTTGACATGAGGAAGCATGATGAAATCCAGGCCTCAGAATTCTCCTTGGATTTTTCTTTTCTTTTATCGGTTGGATATCATCACCGGGCTGGTTTGGTGTACCTCATCATGCCCTCAAAATAAAGCTTGTAATTTCATTGAAATTCATCAATCGATTACATTTATTGAATGGAAAAAATGCAACACTCAATCATTAAAAAAAAAGCTAAAAACATCTTAGAAAATAAATAAAAATTCCCACGCAGGGGAATGTGCAAAAGCAGTAAAAGAGTTACTCTTGTGGGCCAAGGCCCATCTCTTCAAGGGGTGCTTCATCAATGGCTCCTACAATGAGGTCGTTGAACAAGCTTGCAACTCCTTCCAGCTTATCATCAGGGTTCTCCGTCTTCGGGGGTGTCGGATCATCCATGCCACCCCATCCATCTGGAATTATTTCACTAGGGTCAATGCAGTAGCTGGGAGGGGTTGAATACTTCACCAAGTAATCAAACTTGCCACTAGGTTGCCCCAAAGTGTTTATCACTTCATCCTGCATCATTCTCGGAGGACCGGGGAATGTCTCGTGAATGCTCGGGGGTAACGGGTTTTGCCTCCCTCGCCCTTGGTCAGGTGGCGGGTTCCGCATTTCCTGTCTTCGCCCTTCAAAACTTCCCCCACCTCTTCCATGGTACCCTAAACCAGCAGTGCCAGACCTTTGAGGGGCTTTAATGGGGCTTTGAATGCCCTAACCATTTCTCCCAAGACCATTGCTAGGGACGAAACCATTCCCAACCATTACTCTTCCCACCATGAGGGCAGCGTCTGAAACTTCAGGAGTGGGTGGCGATGAACCTCGAGAAGCGTGTATGGTGGATACCAACTCGAATGAATGGTAACTTGATTCAAATTGGGAATTCGGCTCTACATAGGGGATAGCCGTCTCATGATAAATCCGGTGGTCTTCCTCACCATACACAGTGACCAACTTCCTTTCGATCACAAATTTCACAGCTTGATGTAGACTTGAGGGCACTGCTCCAGCAGAGTGTATCTAGGGACGACCTAGCAGGAAATTGAATGCAGTAGGGATATCCAGTACTTGGAAGGGAATGTTGAAGATGACCGGCCCTATTTGCACGTCGAGATGGACTTCCCCGATCACTTCCTTTTTTGTTCCATCGAAAGCTCGCACCGAAGTCTTCGCAGCATGTATCCTTGATGGGTCTACCTTGAGGCGGTGAAGAGTGGCCAACGAACATATGTTCAGAGCGGACCCATTATCAATGAGCACTCGGGACACATGAGAAGACTTGTGCTTAACGGATACGTAGAGTGCCTTGTTATGCCTCCTGCCTTCGAGAGGGAATTCCTCATCAGAGAAGACGATCAAATCCTTGAGAATGACTGATCCTACAAATTCTTCCAGCTTGTATGCCTCAACCGTTTCTAGCACCCGAATTTCACTTACCACCTTCATTAGTGACTTTTGATGCACGGGGGACGTCAGCAAAAGCTCGAGTAAAGAGATTTGAGCGGGCATCTTTCATAATTGGTCAACCACGTTGTACTCGCTTGCTTTGATTACGGCCAGGAAGTCCTTAACCTCTTCATCAGTGACCGGCTTTGCAGGTTGAATACTGGCTTGACCATAGGTTCGACCAGATCTTGTAACAAGGTCAACATCCATGTCATAGGACCAAGGCACCGCCTTGTTGTTGACATACTCATACGGCTGAGGCACCTCTATCACTATCTCCTCGTCGGATGCATCCTCTAATGGGGGCATGTCCACCAGTGAAGGATCAACCTCTTTCTTGTCAGCATTAAGTGCGGCCTGCTCCTCCTCCCAATCGATGATGAGGTGAGAGATAGTATAAACTATACAGTTACGATCAGCATACACAATGATGCCGTCATCCACCATTTTGGCAACTCTTTCTCTCATTACTGATAGAGGGACATCTTCATGACCTCGGTAATACCCAGCTCTCACTAGCCCGTTATAGGCATCTGCCACGTGCACCTTTGAGTTCCTGATCCGTCCGACTTCAGGTTCCAGGATAGCATTCACCGTACCCTCATGCTCTGGGAGCGGATTTTTCTGGACATTCGATCGAGTAGTTTGGAATGAAAAGGCTTTTGTGTCCAGGAGATTTTGGATCTTGTGCTTGAGGGTGAAACATTCATCAGTTGAATGGCCCAGTTCACCGTTATGGTAGTCACATTTTTTGGTCGGGTCGTAACCGCGAATGCCTTCACGATTAGGGCGCTTTGGATCACTAGAAAGCAAACCCTTCTTTCGGAGGATTGTCAGCACTTAGGATGGAGACCCAGGGAGAGGGGAGAATTGCCTTCTATTATTCACTTGGGCGAATGGTTGACGGCCAGCGGGTTGTTGCTGTCTTGGGCTCATTTGGATCGCCGAGGCACGTTTGGCACTTTCTTGGCTATAAGCCACATTCACATCGACGGCTGCTTCTTTCTCTTTTTTGAGAGAGAATCTTTTACTAGATGGTTCGGCAAACCATCATTCCCTTATCCCCATCTCGATCTATTCTCCTACAGGAATAAGCTGATTGAAGCTCTCAACATATGTACTAGCCATTCAGTTACGAAACTCAGATGGAAGGGTTCTCGCGAACAACTTCATCAACTCCTTGTTGGTAGGCTCAGGAGTGATTTGAGCCGCCAGGTTTCTCCATCTCACAGCATACTCTTTAAATGACTCGCTCCTTTTCTTTTCCATCCGCTCCAGGTCTTCTCGGGAAGGTGCGATGTCCATGTTGAACTTGTACTGCTTGAGGAACGCGTCCGCCACCTCATTCCAGGTTTCGAGGAGGTTCACGTTTTTCATTACGTACCAATTTAGTACGGGTCCAGTCAAACTTGCATGAAATGATTGGATCATGAGGGGTTCATTTTTGACGTGCTGGGCCATGCGCACATGGTACATCTGCAAATAAGATTTCGGACAAGATGTCCCGTCGTACTTCTCAAATTCCGGCATTTTGAACTTGCTCGGCATTTTGACCTTCTCATAGACCGAGAGGTCAAATGGGAGTGAGCTTTGAGACTCTTGCAGCTGTCTCATCTTCTCTTCTAGCTTTGCAACGCGCTCATCCTGATCTATCTTGGGAACACTGTCAAGCTTGGCCTTTCCAACAAGGACCATATCATCTTCCAGCTCAGGCATTTCATCATCACTCATTTGGGCCCTGTTCCTCCGGACTACCATCTCAAGAAAAGCGGGAGGATTTGGATTCACCTGGAGGGATTGAAGTTGAGCTGTTATAAGCTGCATGGAAACGGCTAACTGCTTGAGTTGATCTTCCACGGAGGACATGCGATCGCGCATCTCGCTTTGGTCGGCCATTTTAGCCCTGGATCGCGTAATAATGGGAGAGCGCGGCGGATCCGTCTTCACCTAATGGAATAAATGAATACACATAAGCGCTTCATATAAAACAATGCCGGTCCATGACGAAAGTCTAACCGCTTTTATTCATTAATGAAATTGTTTGACATTAATAATGTAAAGAAACTTGCAAGGCCTTAAACTAGTAAATGATTCAGCCCCCTAAACATTAAACTAAAGTAAAAAGACCAAATAGACTCAAGCCACTTTATTTGGCCCGATCTATAAACATGTGGGAAGCCAACGCTCGACGTAATTGCCTCTTCTCCTTTGCGTCCTTCTTGGCTTGCCTCTCAAGGTCTTCAATCTTCCTCTTGTGACGATTAAGCTCCGCTTGCCGAGTGGGCTTTTCGGTCACATCTGGCACCTTTGGGAGATACTTGGTTGGAATCTTGTGCTGACGGATGTATCGAGTTGTGGCATAGTAATTCTTTTCATTCCCCTCAAGTTCATCTTCAGGTAAGATCAACTTTTGTTCGCGACATGCGAGCCAAGCTTGTTCGATACAGCGAAGTTCCTTCCTGTGGTCACCATCCTTAGCAATGAATCGGACTTGGATCAAACCCAGCTTGAGAGGAGGTGGTAGATCCTGCACGACTTGATATTGACGAGTTACTCGGAGTGGGTAGTAGGAAGTGGCACCGGTGATCCCCAATAGTGGGATCGGCTCATCATCGCCATGGGAGAGACGTGCTTTGGAGACTCGGAACCATTTAGCATGCCATAGGAAAATCTTGGTTTTCGGATTTTTCAATAATTTGACCCATTTTGAGTAAGAAAGATTTGGAGTTCGATCTTGATGTCTTTTGAATACTTCGATGGGATGATGGGAATCAGTGACATCAATAATATTCATGCGAATATCAATCTTACTCATATGAGAAAAGAATCAGATTTGTAAAAGTTCAATTGGTGCACGAAAGGTTTTATCTTCATCTTCCTTAAATCTGGTGAGTGACAAAAATGTCTCAGCTAGAATAGTGTTGACAAAACTAATCCTAGCACACACTTGTTTGACGATCCATGCGACAGAAGGATTAATGGCGCCCTTGCGAAGAGGGAAAACGATAAACCCGAAAAAAGCTAGGAGAAAGATCCTACTTTTCAAGAGAGTGTTAGCACTAGCAAAACTTTGATCTAGGAAGGAAAAAGGACATGCAAGACAATTATCTTTCAGCACTCTTTTTATGAGATTCTTATCCATCTTAAGAAAATCAGACAAAATCGATTCTGGTTCTAATCCAATGGGTGGATTTATTAATTCCAATTCCAAGGGTTTTCCTATGGCAATGCTGTACTCTTCCAGAGTTGGAGTCAGTTCATGCTTACCAAATATAAACGTTGATGTTTGGGGGCTCCAGAAATGAGCAAGTGCTTGCATGACGCCACTCTGGACATCAATGTCAAGGAGGGGAACAAGGCGACCAAGTCTGCTCTCCACATAGCTTTGGCCATCGTGACCTAGACGATCCCACCATGATTTGAGTTCAACCTTTGGTGCAGGCACGAATCGAATGTCGGATCTTCCCATTGTTTATAGACCAGAACTCGATCAACCTAATGTCATGGACCGACCATAAGCATAAATAAGTAAATTGCAAGAGTAAAGGATAGAGAGCTTACTTTACAATATGATTAAAACAATCACATAGACAAAACGCATGAAATGTGAAGTTTGATTTCTAACTATGAAGGCTAAACAAGGTGAAGTTAAGAGGGTGGGATGCCTTAGTTGCAGCCTCGCATACTAAGTCAAGTCCTCTTAACTCCGGCTCAGTCAAGAATGATACCCCAATGCGACGCAGCCTTGCGGGTAGAGGTAAACATTCTTGACACCAAGAAAAACTTTCGGGATTGAGTTGGGCAACCTCTACTACGCGGCCTCGCGGTCGAAGTCGTATCCAACTCAATACCATCCTAAATATCCTAGTGCGGCCCAGGTCTGGCGGCAGGTTGTGTGTGCAATAATGTAGTGTTAAATGCAAGACATGCACAACAATTCAAATCAAGCAACACTTCATAAGTGAAAGTAAACCATACATTCCTAACTCCAACCTGCAAAACAAGAGTTAGCAAACACTTCCCCTTATACCTCCCATCCTACAAGAACGTTTAACACCTTAAATGTTAGGGACGTACCTGGGATCCTCGCTGCCAAACAAAAACATTTTTCAAAAAGAAGAAAATTGGCCTAAGTCCACTAAGTGTTTTGACACAAGTCCCTAGCGGAGTCGCCAAGCTGTCGCGACCAATTTTTTCGGGTGTGAACCACCTAGGGTTTGGCTAATGGATTATTAAGCCTAGACTTAACTCGGGCTCTCCCAAGCCCATACCAATTCGTGACTTAGGTTCAAATATTTAACATGCAAATGATTTTTATCTAGGAGTCGCCACTAATCTATTTTTTGGTGGGTCGATTAGAAACCCAAGTAAAGTAACGGGAGTTTCACTTTACTCCTATGAACCGAGAGACTAAGAGTACGGGACTTGGTTACACTAGATTTCTCTAATGCCCTTTCGGTACCACTTCTTTTTTAGTTTTCAAGAATGTTTTTTCCAAGCAGCTTAAATTGATTTTTAATCTATTCCCTAATATATAAGGTAATCATGCGGGTGCGCAAACCACTAATTTAACACCTAGATAAATAATGAATAAATTACAAAACTTACCTCAAAGCAAAGAAAGCATTTGCATGGTTAGATTAAAAATCCACATCATCAACCCTAGATATGATTTTTAATTAACACGCAATTTCTTTTTTTTTTTACTTATTTAATGAGAGTTATGCAATGTGCAATGCGATATTAACTAAATGACCTAATTCTAATGACATGTAATTTTTAATTAAATGGGCCTACCAAAAATACTAAATGACATGCATCTCAGTGGATCTAGCCCTAATGACGTACATATGACATTTTTTATTTTCCTAAAAGAATGCATTTTATCCTAAATAATAAAACTAATTTAACCTATGACATTTTTTGTATTTTTCATGAAATTCGAAATTTGGTGAAATGTGAAAATTACCGATTAGATTAAAATCCTATTTAATTTATATTAGGAATTAGGTTGAACCAAATCCTAATTTAAACTAAAACATTATCTTAACCTAAATAATCCTAAAATACAATATATCTAAAAATACCTAAACTTATAAAAAGTTAAGAAAAAAATATTATCTAAAATTAAACTAAGTGCAATTTAACCCTAGTATGTAAATGTACAAAATATGCCCTAATTCTACATGACGTATGCATGATGATTTTTTTGTTGCGTTTTTGTTTTATTAATTTCAAAAAAATCAAATAATTAAACATGTAATTTAAGCTAATGAAAAAGAATCTAACATCCTAAATTCATGTCTTAATATGCAAATAACTCTAAAGCATGTAATATTCTAACTCAGACATATTAAAGCAATTAAGACAAAACAGATCATCCAAAATCATCGAAAATGTCACACATCATTCAGATCAAAGGGTAATATTTCGCTAGTAAAATCGATAAATTGATCTTAAGCCTTAAAGATCAAAATATCAAATTTATTCCCGCTTGATTAATTATTTCATCTAAAGCCTTATAGATGAAATAAAAAATCCAAATGCAGTTGCGAATCAAGTGATGTGTTGAAATTTCCAATCATATACTAAGGACTAATTATACTAAAAAAAAAAACAAGATAAAGTAAAATAAAAATAATAAAATAAATAAAATAAACTTAAAAAAAAGAAAAGAAGGAAAAAAAAAACTACCTAATGTGGACTCAAGGGAAAGAGCAGTGACGCGCAATGGCTTCGGTGAGTGGGTGAAGTGTGGGCGGAGCGGAGGCGACGCGGACTGAGGTGCGGCTCGCTGCCAGCGGGTCTTTGGGCAAGAACGGCGTTCGCGGCGGCTGCAGATCGCACGGGCTTCGCAGGTGAGGAGGAATCGCGGCTTTATGACGGGCGGAGACGCAGATCACCGAAGGAGGAGCGCCGGGCTGAGGTGAGCGCCGATCGAGGGGGCTGCAGTCCGACGGTGGTGCGCGGTGTTCGAGCAGTTGCGAGCTGCCGGTGGTGCGTCGGGCGTCGATTGAATCGCGACGGAGGCTAAACTTCGGGGGGGGTCTGGTATCCGGTGCTGCGGCACTCGTGGATTGCAAAGGAGGTCGCCGGAGGTGCTGTTGCGGGTGTCAGGCACCGGAGCAACGGCGGCGTGCGGCAGTTCGAGCAGCAGGGGGAGTCACTGGAGGAGAAATGGCAGTGGACGGATGCCCACGCGAAGAAGAAGACCTGTTCGCTTTCTTTTTTTCTTTTTTTTGTTTTTCTCTCTCTCCCTTTTGCTGGTCTGTCGCACGTCTCTTCCCCTGCTATTGCTGACTTTTCTTCTGTTCGTTGCAGATTGTCAGAAAGGATGGGATGAAGACTTCCTTTGACTTTCAACTCACAGACAAAAAAAAAATTGAAATTCTCCAATTTTTTCGAACTTCCCCTACCTCAAATTCGCTCTCAATTTTTTTCGAAAATCATCCACTAAGCCAAAACCTCACTTTTACTCTCAAAAATTTCGAAATCTCCACCATTTTCACGAAAAATGGAGTTCTCTTTTATAATGATTTCAGACGGCCAATTCATATGGCATTTTCTCGAGTTTCCATCTCCCAATCACATTAAATCGAAGCTACAAATCGAGCCGATTTCGAATCGTTCGATTTTCTTCGATTTCTCCCATTTTGTAAAATTCTTGCCATTTATTCATTTGATTTTTGAATTGTTTCAGCATGTAACAAAATCTGAATATTCATCAGAATTCTAAATTTCCATGCATATTCAATCAAATCAATTTCCTCCATTTTTATTTTATTTTTTCTTTTATTTGTTCTAATGCAATTTTTATTTTCCTTATTTCCCTAGATTTGCTAAAATTAGGTGTCAACACTCTTTGTAGGGCGCACTTTGAAACCTTGCATGGATCTTTGACTCCAGCACTGAGAAGATCTTCATATTTGGCCGGCATTGCATTGTAATCAATTTCCCAACTGCATGTTCGGGTTGTCTACTCTACAGTATCGCCATTTGCTTCTGCATTAGTTGCAATGGCTTTCACGGGAGCAAGGAGTACCTGCAATTGCAAGCCGCAATTGACCACCTATAAGAACAAAGAAACCTTCAGAACAATAGCAAAATGCTTGGAGCGATCCTTGACTCAATGCATTCCACTTAAAATGCCCAAGCAATTATCAAAGACATAGGTAAGTTATCAATCAAGAGAAAAACTAGAATATATTACCCTAAAGCCCACAAGTCGGTTGTTAAAATATAGTTTCCTCATGCCTATAGTGCCCAAGCCCAAGTCTAGCCCAGGTCCACGAAAGCCTGAAGTTGAGCTTAAGACCCTAGTTTCTCCCCTCCCCCTCCAACATGGTCATAAAGGACCCAAGCCTGGGCTTGGGTGCCGAGGACCTAGTCCAAGGCCTGGCCTTGATGGACTTGGGCACGAGCATTGGAGACAAGGGCACCAGTACCAAGGTCATGAGCCTAGCCTCAATGGACCTAGCCCCGAGCACCGAGGACCTAGGCTCGGGCATTGGGGTCCCGAGTTCGACCTCCATAATTTGGGGCAAGGGTGCTAAGGCTTGAGGCCGAGCCTTAATGGCTGCCAAGCTAAGGTCCAAAAGCTGGGCAAGCCTTGATGTACCTAGCCTAGGCATTGGGGTTCGCTGACCGAGGTCCCTAGTATAGGTGCTCCGATCCCGAGCCAGGGCGCTAGGGAGTCGGGCAATGGCACCAAGTCCTCAGGTCCAATTTTCGTGGACTTAGGACTCATGCCCAAAGCTAGGGATTCGGGCTTGGAACCCCCAAGCTCATGCCTAATTCCCCGGCCACCCATGCGTAAGTCACTAGCGACCAAATAGCAACTGTCTATTTAAAAATTTTAAAAAAAAATCAGAATTTCTTTACAAATCAACATAAAATATCTTCTAGTTTATTTTCAGATATAAGCTAAACACCTCATTTTCCTACAAAATGACTTCTCGAATACTTTATAAAATATCACATTTTTCATGAAATAAACGAAGCCTAATGGATAGGCCTATATACTCATGTTCTCTTTCAAGTCTTAGCCATGGTTTGACACAGTACATCCTCAAAAAAGGCTCAAATATCACCGCACGCCTATACTGACGATTGCCGGAGGATGCTCATTGGACCAAAATAGGTATATGGATGAACACCCATTTGGTCAAGATCCAATGACCTCAGTTTCCTTCAAACTACTCATGGGAAATTAAATTACATACAACACGATGCACAGAGAATTTTGATCTCGATGAATAAGTGTAATCATCTTTACCTGAGGAAATTAGGGGATCTGAAATTTCAAGGGCTTTGTACATCTTTAGTTCTTCACACAATGTGCTGAAAACAAAACATTTTGGGAACTTGCAGACCTTAATTACAGCAACTCCCCCAGGAAGATAGGCATTTCTTTCTGCATGCTTTCATGAATGGTATGCACGGTTGATTTCAGTGAAATCCTTCTTAATCTGTGAAATCCTTGCTTGGATTTCAACTTTAGTAGAAGGATCGGTAACAATGGTAGCTGAGTTACTCCTGATGGTTTACTTTTCTAGCAATGCCAAGCTGATTGGAGGTCACACACGCGAGAGTTAGACCAAAGTCTCCAGAGACAAAATTAGCACCTGATGATCGTATTACAATGTTTAATTGAACCAAAAGGCCAAAAAAAGAAAGCAGAACATGCGGGTTTGAATAACAGTGATTCTTGAAGGAGCTTAAGACAGCAGACCAAAAAAGGTTGCCACGCTTTACAAATTCACCTGTCAATAAAGCAATGTCCATTGTCCAAATCCTGGACATTGCACGAAAGCTACATTAAGCAAGCCCCTTCCATTTTGTGCACAAGTGTTTGCAGCACTTGCCTTGAGATATCCTCTGCATTGATTAGCAAGGGGACGCTTAATTGAGTTGCCTTCTCCAGCAAAGGAATCAAGTCCTTGACATCTGAAATCTTCTGAGCAATTACAAGGACTTTGGCCTTCTCAACCTCCACAAGAGGTCTAACTTAAGTGAAGAAATAATATAAAAGGAAATTTTTCATTGAAAGATGGGTGCGCATTCAATAAGCTCGGGATCTGTTGATGCGGGTGATGGAAGACTATCCCTCTGGGAGACAGACTGTAGAAATATGGAAAGCTCTTGAAAGAGTTCTTTCCGCATTTGAAGGAGACAATCATCCCTCTCCATATTATCTCAAACCTAAAACAAAATTCGCAACCTTCATTCCTTCTCGAACTAGAACAAAGGTTTCAGAAGAATAGGATGACTCGATATAAGATTACTCCATCATGTCCAATCCTTTCCTACAGCACCAGCGATCATTCTTCCAACAAGGTCATCGTTTTCCGCAGAGATTGATAACACAGGTGCAACATGCTGAAGAAATTTTTGGAATTTCGTCATGAATACCCCATCTCTTGGACAAATTGCAAAAACAGAAAAATCGATCGAGAACCTTTGATATAATCACTCCCTCTTACGAGGGAGGCTACCGACCGATTCTTTTACAGTCTTATCCATTTCTTTTTTATAAAGCTGACATTCCTACAGTTCAGCTAGACTCAGCATCTCTGCTCCTTAATTAACCATCAAGCGCGGGAGACGAGCCAGCACGGAATACTCAAATTTTGAAGAATCAAACCTCGAAAGATAGTAAGCAGCATCAACACAAGCAAACGAGCTATCACGAGAAGCGGCAGCAGCGGCGGTACTCTCCTTCCAAGTTCAGTAACTCCACTTCCTTATCATAACCAATCGCGACACAACCAATTCCAGGAGCGGGCTTCAAGCAAGATTTGCTCGCCGCTGAGTCGCCGGAAGCAAGGAAAGGAGGACCAACCTCTTGCTCAGAGATCCGCTGAAGACGAAGAGTCTAGGGGAACCAACATTCAGCCGACGTGCGTGCAATCTCTCTCTTGCTCGCGCTCGCGCACTTTCTGAAGAAGGCAGGCAGGGAGAGGAGGAGAAGTTCGGAGTAGAATACGAGAGAGAGTGGTTTACTGAAATAGTTGAGAGCAGGTGGGAGTGGGAGCGAGTTAAAATTGAGGGACGAGAGTGAACGAGACGCGCCAGGGGCAAAATACAGGCATGCACGGTAGGATGGCTGACAAAATTCGCGTTACCGTACCGTAAATGTATTCGTATTTCGTATTATTTCCGTATGTGTAGCCTGTGTTGTTTTGTATTTGATTTGTCACATTCTAATTTTGATTTTACATGTGGAATAACAGAATTGTGAAGAAAAAAATATATCACTAAGTAATTCATGCCAATTCGCATCAATACAAAAATTAAAGGTAAAGTATCGCGTTGGATTCAAATTTTCCTATATAATTCATGTTTTATCTAGTATCATGCAAATGGGTCATATTCAACATTTTCTGCCCTAGGGTTGGGCTGTATTTGTGTATCGTTGCACATTTTCCACGTTAAAAAGATATGGACGACTCACTAATTTTGATGAATATACAGCAAACCAATATGTTTTGGCCAAAGTCTAATCATTTTTGTGGAGCTAATCATCAACTTTACATTTCATGACAGCATTGGCATAACATGCTCTATACATATAATCACTCCTTTCTCCCTGCAAATCATGTAATAACCTTTTCGTACACTTTAGGTGATCATGAGTTTGTTCATGGTTAATAGCCCACATATCTTTTTTAATAATCTATGTGGCCCTACATAGATAGAAAGACACATCCTAAGGCTTCAAAAGCATCTTGACTCTTCCCTAGGGCATAATTTATGTTTGTGAAACAAGTCATGCATCAAATAACTACACCAGCCCTACAAATACATGTAAACATTGAACACTCTACTTCTAGCTCGGTTTGATTTTCTCAGCTTCTCATCATTTTCTTGTGAAACATATAAAATTAACCTATTCAAATCTACTGCACCTCTCACCCAAAGTAACCATTTATGCTCACGAATTTTTTGACGCAACCACCCGCCATGAACAAGGACCGAATGATTTACATGCGAGCATCTGTTGAGATCAGTAGAAGCAAAATTTCGATGCGTTGAGCATCATTATTGTCTTCTTTCCATTACTTTTTATTTATATTTGCACCGTCACACCATCTTTTTTGGTTACTAACAAAAGTAAACAAATTTGGAATGGATCAATCATACCAAGGGCCAAAATTAAGCTAAGATGAACCCCAAGTGAGTGGGAAGCACGGTCACCAAAACCCTTGTTGTTGATCTACGAAACATGAAATATTTATTCAAGTCATTGACTTCTTTATGGAAGTGGAGTTTGATGGGATCAGTTCACTGGGACATGAAATGAGGACGGGAAAAAAAAGAAAAAAAAAACATACTTGGCTTAGACATCAAGCCAGCATGATTGCATTCTCACTGCGCAAAATGTGGCTGTATTCACCTATAGAACAGACATGTTGGTCCCTTGTAGCCATCCATTCTCCTCTCAAAATGAGCTTCAAAGTGAAGTCATTTCTATGGAGTACTAACCCTGGAGAAAACCTGTTTCATTTTGTCTTTTCCCCTTTTAATTATTCATCTCATGCAACTCATGACACAACTGATGACATGCCCCTTCGTCTGCCCTACCTTTTTTGTCCAGAGGAGAAAAAAAATAAAGATTTATGGATATTGCCTAATTTGGGCCAATGGCTCTTGATTAGGCGTAAGCTCTCCCAAGCTTATACCTCACGTGATATTGGATGTCATTTTTTTAGTTCTTAACAGCCTAAATATTTCTAAGAGTTGCCACTAACCTATTTTGGTCGGTTAAAAATCAATCGAAATGTGAGAGGGTCATCTCAATTCCTACGCAACCCAAGAATTTGGGATTGGTGATTTGATTACACTAATATTTATTAGCGCCCTTTCGATACCTCTAACTTAGAAAGTCCTTGCTTAAGTTGTCACTCAGTCTTGATTCCCAATATAGTCCTAAAGGCATCGAAGTTGCCAAATGATCATGCAAATGTTTTTGTTAGGTTCATTTTCATCAAAGTCTAAACTAATCCTAACCTACTCTAGGAAAGCAATAAACAACCAAGTTATTGAAAAGCAATACTATAAGTAAACACTCAAGTGTTAAGATGAATTTCAAAGTAAGAAAATCCAATACAAGTCGAGCAAAGAATTGATATGGCCATGTTGTAAGCCCTAGGACATGATCCCCATTAGCTAAATTCAAATTGAGTTTAATATATTTTCTAAAGGACCAAATTACCAAAAAGGGCTAAACTATGTCAAAGACAAACTCTAAAAGGAAAACTGATCCAAAGATTATATTAAAATTTAAAAAAAAAAAAAAAAAGAGGCTAAATCTACTACCAAAGCCCCACAACTAGGTCAAGAACCATTTCTAAGCTATTTTCTGAATTTTTCGAATTTTAGAATTTTTATAATCTTTTAGTCTGTTTCTAAAAAATAAAATAATATTAGAAGTAAGATCAGATGTGGGCTCATGGATGTGGACTAGTGATATCAGCTGGGACAAAAGAAGTAGGCTCAATGATTCTAGCCCAGTCTATCCACGACCTGAACCGAGCCCAAATTCAATTATCCTTTCCACACTCCCTTCCCAAAACATGGAGACCTCCCTTCTTCCTCCTAGAACATACACTCGTCAATCACCCGCTAGGAGAAAGCCACCACCGATCACTGTTCACTCCAGCACCAGCACCAACATCGTTCATCATCACCAGCCACCGGTGTTTCACGTTCACAATCACAGAACAATGAGTTTATAGAGAATGGGTACCAGAGAGACAAACCAAGATGGACGTTTCATAGTATGGACGCTCCCGCCATAGGCTCCCAACGTTTCCTGGCCAAACGAAGTTCACAAGGATACCATGGGAAAATATGCATAAATGGTGCATGGAAGCCAAAGAGAAAACTACACGTTCAGGTAGGTATCATTTTCATTTATACAGGGACTGAATTTTGACACTTTTGTTTACGCAGTCATCGAACCAAGATGGATTCTTACCTTGCTGAAAGTGGAGCTCGGACCACGGCCAACGGACGGGTGGGTTCAAGAAGGCTACGAATTTCGCCACTAAAAGAGACACGAACTAGCAACGGGGACACAATCGAGTAAGAGAATCGCTGGTTAGCTTGGGCAAAGAGCAGAGCTAGGTAGGCGCGGCCTCTAGTGGTGGCAGCAAACGTTGGTTATGAAGCTTGTCGGGATCTCGGAGATGTGGGAAATGGGAGAGGGGGGAAAACATGCAAGCCAGAGAAAGGCCAAGATGCCTTCTTTTTTTTCTTTTTCGCATAAAAATCAGTAAATAACAAAAAAATTCCTTAGAATTCAAGTTACGTGAAAGTTGTCACTTAAACTACACATGAAATCTTCCATTAGATGAGTAACAATATATGAATCAAGAAGAGATAGAAAAGATTCTGCAAAAATCTACATGCAATTTTATACTCATCAACGTAGCTTAGTAATGAAATACCGCAAAATCAATCACAACTGATCACTGGCAAATCGTTAATATAAATGACGCAACATTCTTAATCAAATTCATCACGAACCCTTCAATTAGTCATTCGGTTCAAGTTTTTAGATCGGCGATATACTTCAATTAACACAAAAAGTTTGGTGCAATATGGAAATAATATGAGTAAAAGTGAACCCATCTAAACCATAGAATAGTGGGGATATAGCAATGAATTTTGGGCTGCTCGTTAATTGCCTGTTAGGACTCTCGTGTAGATCTCAGGATCTCTTGCAAGCTTCCATATTATCAAGCTCAAAAGAATCGCTGACATATTGTGACTCGCGATTATCAACATTATAAAATTGTCCAATATCGTCGCTTCATCAATCGATACTTCATCATCATCCCTCAACGCTAGCAAGCAGCTGGTCATGTTGCTCTGAGGGTCCAACATTCCTGCTGAAATCTCCTCCTTTCTCGAACTCCATTTCGGCAAAACGCGGTCCAGGATCCTCGACCTACCTTGAAGCCCCTTCCTAAAGACGGTGCCTGGGAAATTCAATGGGAGAGATCAGATGGCCTTGAAGGCAAGACTGAAATTCTCGAAGAGTTTCTCCTTGGTGAACTCATCCTCGATACCGATGAGAATGTCGCACTATACATTGAAAGTGAGCTTCTCCATTAGGACGACTGCCTTGACAGTGTCCCTGTCTCTAGTTTCTTCGAGAATTAGGTTTCTTGAATGTCACGCATTCTCTTGACATGATTTTGAAGGCTTTCTGGTTCCAAGAAGCTAAGCATCGCCCCCTTTATTAATCGCACCTGCAGCCTATTACGTGAATATCTACACATCGTCCATCAATGTGCAGATTCGCGAATTATCATAGCTAATATTTCGTGGTCAGGTTGTAGAATTTGCATGGATAGCTGTCATAATTTCCCGGAGGTTGAAAATCGGCTTGACACTTTAAATTTCGGGAGCAAACCCTCCTGATTTTCATCAAAGTCGATAGTTCTCTCCCAAAAAATAACCAAGTAGATCTTAGACAGAAGTATGAACACAAGTGCATTATCATCAAATTACAAGAATATAGTCCCGATGATAACTACCTAGATCCGTGAATTCGAAAAGATTATTCTTGCCACCGATGGTTGGATCAAGAGGGGCTGTTTGGACAAAAGGACATCACCATCCATAGTCAGTATGAACTTGTTACCGGCCTGGCCGATGATAAAGACCGTTGGCAAACCCATCAAAGAGGTCTTGTATACGAACCGTGCTTGGAAATATTCTCCTCTACCCATTTTGCGCCTTGCTTGTTCCTCTAGCTTTTATAAGAGTTAGGGTTTCTCCAATTATTGGGAACCCGAGAGACCCTTTTGAAAGACTCTTGACTTTTGGTTCCTTTGAGAAAATAATCAGCTAGACGATTAAAGCCAAAAGGAAGGTGGCAAAAAGTAAATCAGAGAGAGGCATAGCTTGAGGGTTCAAATCTTGTTGCAACCAATCAATGGAGTTCTACTCACCATTTCTGAGAATCTGTGAATATACTGTAGCAATCCCTTGTAGTAACCCATCGACAGTGAGATGCAAATTAAGCATGTGATAGAAACATAAATGACAGGACATATTCATATTATCTTATTTTCCCTAACAACGGTTCTATAATTGTCCGGTTCAATGCGCCGAGCAACAACAAAACAATGATATAAAACAATTGGAAGAAAGTCAAGTTTGCGAAGAATCTTTCATCCTTTTCTCACTTTATAACTTACTATGGACTGCAAAGCCACATGAAAAGATTCTTTCATCCTTTTCTCTCTTGATTCCTCAGTATGAACTCCAAATGACATGGATTGTTTCAGGCTAGCTCTTGAATCACATGCAGTTAGACGCACCAAATTGATAGATTGGGTCGAGTTTGGATGGGTCCAACTCATATTGACCTATTCTTATGTAGTACAATTTTAGCCATCCACATCCAGCTCCTGAACCTAACCCATACCCAACTCAATCCATATATTTACTAGTGTTTTTCTTTTCTTGGAAATTATTAACTAGTGTTGCTATAAGTTTGTCCAATGGATCATTCACTGGCAAACACAAAGCGATTAAATAAAAAGACACATAATTAATTGTTTCTTCGAGCGCATGCCCATACCTCGGTGGCCGATAAAATTTGTGATGTCCAAAAACGCGTCGCTGATCTATTCATTTTATTGCACATGCGGAAGCGAATAAAATAATCTCTAGACAACACTCAATTGAGATAGAAAAGCAGGATACTATTTTCACAAAACACATTTTTATAAACTCACAGGTTTATATATAAAAGTCTACAAAAAGATCGGCTCACAGAAAGAAGCTATCATACGACCTACTAGTCGGACACGTTCGCCGATCCTTCAGACTCCACCTTCACGGGCTCTGGGGCTTCGGGTCCTTCCCAACCCCATCAGGAGGGTCAGCTGACCTAAGGACCTGAAAAGTTAAGCCCACGACGGGGTGAGATAATGTCTCAGCAAGTTCACCCCCTAAACCCTTATTAGGAAGAAAATACACCTCGGGGTGGCCTAGCCACACAAAACAGAGGACTTCCCTCACTTCAGTTTTTTTCTGCATGCCAGCACAGTTCATATACACAATGCATATCACAGATGCACACAACAATTGAAACGCCTTACTCAACTCAATCAATCACAGGGGTTCCAATTTTAATCACGGCCCAATGGGCACGGCCTACGCAATGTTCGGCGGTCTTCTGGCGTAGCCAAGCGTCGTATTTTAATCACGGCCCAATGGGCACGGCCTACTCGAAGTTCGGCAGTTAATCACGACTCCATGGGCATAGCCTACTTGAAGTTCAGCGGTTAATCACTCAATTGCATAAATTATCAACCAATTGCACAATTAAGCAATCAATAACACATATCCCCTATCAATGGCCATCCTTTACCATGACCATAAACCTTTACCATAGCACAACCATTCATGCATCATCACGCATAAGCTCTAGGCATGTCACAAACCAACCATATTATCAAATATGCACAAATCAGCAAGCATTCCACCAATAACACCACAAAATCATAACCGGCCCTAACCGGCAAAAATGGCCCACTCGCGCGTCTCCGAGTTTAAGTCCAGAAATCTAATCAAATGAGTTTGGAAAATTTCCAAATTTGAATATGTTGTAAAGGACACATAAAAGAACATTTTTCATGAAGACACCTTAACCCAGATCGTTCTAGATTCGGCCCAGTAAATCGCTTAATTCAGTACAAAAACTGTGTCCGTTTTCCAGAAAGTCTGTTTTCGAAATCAGTTTGGTTTGAGATCCAAAACATGTTCGTTTGATCTGAAATTTGAGTATATTAAATTATAAGATGTGAAAAACAACTTTTGTGAAGAAACCATTTTGAAATTCGAACCCTAAGAGTTAATAACAACCCCTAAAATCCCAAAAGGTCACAAATTCCAGCACAGTCTGAGACTCTGTTTGCAAATAACGGAGCTGATATCTACTTTTTTTAAATCCCTAAAATCTTGAGAAAAATATATGTTATAGCTGAATATGTCCAAAACATTTCTCAAGAAGGAATCAATCTCAAATTCCCAACCCATTTCGATCTAAAAAAATGGCAAATGGTGAGGATCCAGAAATCCGAATTGCAGAAAGTCCACTGATTTGGACTAATCCATCTCAAATGTGCTAATCTCACTAATTAGATTAACACTAATCAATTATAAGGCTAATATAACTATTCTAGACTATCACTAATCCATTTTTAAGCTAATCTAACCAACCCTTAAGCATAATTAACCTCCTAAGCAAGGTTTAGTGAGTAAACTCACCAGTTTAGCGGTCCGGTGAGTCCACGGCGACGGCAACGCGGAGATGAGTGAAACTCGGGCTCACAGCGACACCAACAGACTAGGCTAAAAAACAGCCAACAAGCTTCACGGTTGCTGCTAGCTTTGGTTCTGTTTGCTGCTGGTCTTGGAGGCTGCAGGTTCTGTTGTGGCTGGGACGGGGTGGTGAGGTAGCTGCCGGTGGTGGCTGGACGCGAGGGCGGAGATTGCTAGGCTGGAACGGCAGCAAAGACTGAGCTGGTGGGTGGATCGTTGGATGATGCTGGTCGGTGGAGTTGCCGTAACAAAAATGAAAAGAAAGGGGACCAGCTGAAAAAGGACGTGAGGGTTGGTCGTGTGGGCTGCAAGGTGAAGTGGGATTGGGTAGTTGGTGGATAATGGAGAGATGATAGGTAGAGTTGCGTGGGATGAAGGGAAATGATGGAGCTGTTCGGTAGTGGAGGGAATGGGCAGAGGAAGAAAGAAGTAGTGTGGGGAATAAAATGGAAGGGGAGAGGAAGGAATCGTGGGGAAGAAGATGGGGAAATGAGCTGCTGCAGGGGAGTCGGCTGGTGGGGAAAGAGACGTGCGAGAGAGGGGGGAAAAGAGGAGAGAGAGAAGGGAGATGAAAGTCAAGGCAAAAATATCAAAATCATGATTAAAAAGCCACAAAAGTCTTCAAGCTTTATCACTCTGTTCTCCAAATTACTTTCTTGAATAAATTCCCCACAATTAACAAATTTTGGACAGCAAAATAGGCCCTCACTTCTCCCATCCGAATTTCACTTATTTTTTTCCGAATTGTCCGAAATCGATTTTTTAGCAAAATCTCGGACTCGATGGAATTTTCCCGAAAGATGAGACGATGTCCTAAAAATGAATCGTGACACGCTCGAACGTTCGATTCCCGAAACCAAATTCAATTTCGTGGTTAAAATCGACCGGATGCGATTTTAGTCCAATCCGACCTACCGAGTAGCTTTTAGGGATTTTACTGTGGTTATATCCCTTAACGGCTTCACCCAATAAATTGATTAACTCGTAAGTGATCAGCTTAGAGAAAAAAGGATCATAGGCGCAAAAGCCCATTTCGTTTTATCGAGACGGGTCAAAAATTCAGGATGTCACATAAGAAATCTATCAAACACATCTTAGACATGTAACAAACTTAATGATCCAATTCAAGTGAATACAAAAATCTCAACATATGATTATTGTAGCTTAACTACACTTGACAACAAAAGCCGAATACATCCTGACAATCAACGATCATCCAAGTTAAGAGTACTAAGTAGATCAATCTAACTTAGCCTTTAGAGTTTTCACTTACCTCAAATAGAAAGTTGGAATAAAATCAAAGGTTTCATCACCCTCAAAGCAAAATAATCAAGAACAAAGATTAACATTTCTCAACCTTTTAAAAGATAATAAAACCCACAGTTTCACCTTGTAAGCTCTTGAAAAATGGAATTTTGAAGATATGACAACAAAAGAATAAAATCTTTCGTTTCACATGAAAGATAGGAACATGAAAATATAGAAGGAAGATCTCTTTTTCTTTCTTTGCAAAAATAAGTTGTAATTCTTTTTTAAAGTTGAAGACATATGGGGACTTATTTATAGGCCAAGGGAGGTGAGAACGAGTAACTTAAGTTAACAGAAATGATGAATTAAGGTTAAAAAAATATGCTAGGTGGAAATGCAAGAGAGGTGGTCAAGTTAGAAAACTAGAAGTGCATAATCACATCATCCAATGTGGATAAACCAAGTAATAATGATGTTAAGTAAAAAAGCTAGGTGTAAAGAGAGGAATGGTGCTTTACTCCAAAGGATACAGGCGGCTTCAAAAGTGGCTTAATAAAAGTAGCCAAAATGAGATATTTTGATTGAAATGTGAGAGAACTCCTTGTTGTCCAAGTAAAAGAAATGAGTAATTGAGAGCATTAACGAGCTAAAGTTGAAAGAGATGATGTAATGCATGATATCAAGGTTAAACTAAGTTCAATGTCACAAACTAAGGATGTGGGGCTTAAAATACCTAGTGGAAAAATGAAGAAAGAGTACATAAATTAAAAATGGACAAATGGCTCACCTGTATGGTTTCCAAATTAGATATTTTGTTAAGTTATTAAAGAATCTTGAAAATAAATACATAAATAAGGAAATCAATGTCCATTTCAAGCATGGATAAGTTAGAAAAATATTTTGAACCTTAATAAAAACATTAGTGAAAAATAATGGATGTAAAGAAAAACTCAATTTGGTAAATTTAAAACTTGAATATTGTCAAAACTGCAATTTGAGGACTACAACTAATATGGTGGTAAATTAATTATTGCCACTCAACATCGTTGACATACATGTCAACACCTATCAATTTAATCTCAAAAAATAGCACTTCAGTGACTATGACCTTGGAAAATCATCCTAAATACTATTACTGAAAGTCGAAAATTATGGACGGCACACATGCATTTTTATCATTTGCAATAGTCTTAACTAGTGCACTTAAAGAACTTGTTGACTAAACCTATTAAGATTTTTTAATGGGACTATTAAAATATAATTTTAATATGTAGCATATATGGTTGCAATATAAAGATAATTTCGTGCCATGCTTTAATAAATATTAAGTATCAAGTTGGTATATCCAACTTACGCTGTGTTTGGCAATTTGGATAAAATTCAAAATATGATAAAATTATCCTATCCTATGTTTGATGTCTATTTAAGATATGATAAATGGAAATATCAGAGGATATAGACCAGATAAAATTATGCATTTGGGGAAGTGGGATAAAGATTGATAGGATTTCTAGCATCTATAATGGGGAAGTTATTTTTCTCGAATGATGGATTTTTTAAATTAACAAAATTAAAATTATATCTCAATATAAACAATATTTAAATTCTAACATAAGAAATTCAAAATAACAAAAAATAAAAATTTAGTTATTTTAATTTAATCTTATTTTCATTTGTATATATTCAAATTTAATTATATTTTAAAAAATTATTTCAATATATATTTATTATATATTTTAGGTATTTTAGTATTTTACGTATATTAGTAAAAATTACTATTTAATAAAAAAATTATTAGAGAACAATGGGCGGGGAAAAATAAAAAATAAAATAATTAAAAAGAGAGGAAAATAAAATAAAGTAAGCAAGAGTGTCACAAGAGATGGTTATTTTTCTTGATGGACAAGTTTTTTTTTTTTAAATTAACAAAATTAAAATTATATCTCAATATAAATAAAGGATGCCTTAAGCTCCACTCATTCTCCTATGTCTTATGTGCCGGGCCAAGTTGCTTGCAAGGCTTTGCTTAGTTGACTAAGCATCGGGCTTTCAGATCTTAGCACCACCAACCTAAACTCTTTTCTTCAACACATAGTTTAGCAATTAAGTCTCATTTGAGTTTGTTTTCAGCCACTCTATTTATCCTCATGATGACAGGCTCCCTCTCCTTTCCCTTACCCTTGTTGTAGTCTCATTTGAGTTTGTTTTCAGCCACTCTATTTATCCTCATGATGACAGGCTCCCTCTCCTTTCCCTTACCCTTGTTGTCACGGCATTCTAATAACTTAAAGTTCCCTGCTCGTGCTCCCATCAAGTGAAGCCCATAGCAAAAAAATAACAATTTAGTTATATTAATTTAATCTTTTTTTAATATATTCGAATTTAATTTAATTTTATATAATAATTTCAATATATAAATATAGATATATTTATTATATATTTTAGGTATTTCAGTATTTTGGTTATATTAGTACAATCTACTATTTAACAGAATTTTATTAGAGAATGATGGGAGGGAAAAAATAAAAAAGAAATTAATTAATAAAAGAGAGGAAAATAGAATAAAAAACCAAATAAAATAAATTAAGTAAGAGTATCGCGAGAGATTTTTACCATCTTATTTTATAAAAAATTTAGTTCATTTGTACTAATGTGTCATTTATACTAAACAATGTACATAATATGATATGAATATATCCAATTTTATTACTGTAATCACCAAACAGTGGATATGATTTATCAAAATCTCATAGATTTCATATTTTATTTTATTCAATTCTTTCATGATTAGAAATTCGAGCGACCAAACGTAGCCTTAGAGGTTTTGAATTGGATTCCTTGGGTTTCCTTTTTAATCATCTATGAGTTTCGTTCTTTAATACAGCTTAACACCTTCATCATTAAATTGATTTTCTCATGAAAATAAGTGTTTTTAGATATCAATATATTATGATGCGGATGCGATTGCCTAGGAATTTTCTATAACATTCAGATAAGTCAAAACGTGGTCAGTGAGCCAGAAACAAGAGATTTGATGATGATTTACACCAAAATTTTCAAGAAGATATCAAGATGCAATGGATATTTTATAATAGGAATTTATATATAGTTTTGATATCTTCTTTGTATTTACTCCTCATGCCAATCCTTTAAATCTCCTTGGCCCTCGTGCCAGTCCTTTAAATCTCCTTGGCCCACCTCTTGATCCTCACAGCGCCATACCTGGCCCAACTGTGGGAACAACTCAGGTTCAACCTCGTCACCATCGTAATCTTTTCGACCCTCGTCATATTTCTGGTCACTCTCAACTTCATGAACCAGCCCAACAAAAGTCTACCTTGTCGACTTCGCCTGCTACAGGCCTGACCTAGCCCAGATATGTACCGGCGAGACCTTCATGGAGCAGTCGGAGTTCATGACCGCCTTCACCAAGGAGAGCCTTGCTTTCCAGCGGCAGATCCTCAAGAAGTTCGGGCTTGGGCAGAGGACACACGTGCCTGAGGCTGTGCTCCAGGTCCCACCTAACCAGTGCGCAAGAGACATACAAATTAAAGAAATACATTGATTCAAGAGATACATGAACTAAAGAGACGTATCTCATTTTGTTAATTTTCATTGATCCATTAACGCACTATAATTACAACACAGAGGAGAATCCATCCACGGGAACCTATAATAAATCTAGGCTTGTTGTCCAAACCAATGAGAGCTTGTTCGAGGACAAATTAGAGTTTAGGCATTGAGGATGAGTGAGGGGGGGCGGTGAGCTAATGGCTTACACCTCGGAGCTTTTTCTTCCATCGTTGCCATGCTTGACCATGAGCACGAGATCTAGGTCTCAAATCAAGCATGAGCGTCAAATCTTAGATTGCTTGCGCTTGATCAAGGGCTCAAATCGATCTCCATCTGATGACGAAGGTGTTGGAGTTGCGGTCAAGGACAGTGGTGAACGAGCTTGAGGGCGTCAATGGGCAGTTTGGCGGGGAGAGAATAAAGGACTTTAGAGGAGGAGAGAGTAGGATGGAGGCGTGAGGAATTACGATGGAAAAAAAAAAGAGGGAAAGAAAGAAAGAAAACAAAAGGAGAAGGAGAAAAAATAAGAAAATTTTTAAAATACCAGGACGAAAATACCCCTGACTATATATAAGATTTGACCTTTATAACTATGTATCTTTATTTGAGATTAAGTAGGTCACTTTATATTCTTATATGAGATTAAGTGCACCATATGATCTCTTCTAAGAAAATGACCCACTTTAAATCCTTATATGCAATTTTCTCCAAATCTTAGCAATAACCGTATAATAATCCTCTACGCTCTCCATGCACTCTCTATAAATCCACCCCAAACACTCCCCAATGTTCCTCATGCATTGCTAAGACCCTCTCTCTCTCTCTATCTCTCTCTCTCTCTCTGTGCCATTTCCCCCCGTTTGCTTTTGGAACTCCAAGTTCTCGTCCTTTGTTATTCTTAGGAAACGCCTCTGAAGAAGAGCCACAAGAAACCTCCGAAGCTGCAAAAATCTTGGTTTTTTTGCAGAAATGGCTGCAGAAATGGCTGCAGAAATGGCCGAGCAACAAGAACAGATAACTCTGCAAAACCTAAGCCAAGCTTTCCCTATCTCAGTCGAACCTCAAAGCCAAGACTCGGACAGACCATCGAACACCAACCTCCCAAGCTTCCTGTCGTCAGTGAGGCTCAAGTACGTGAAGCTCGGCTACCACTACCTCATCTCCAACGCCATGTATTTACTGCTCGTGCCACTCCTCGGCATCTCCTCAGCCCACATCTTGACCCTCACGGCCCGAGACCTGGCCCAACTCTCGGACCAACTGAGGTTCAACCTCGTCACCGTCGTCCTCTTCCCTGCCGTCGTGGTGTTTCTGGTAACTCCCTACTTCATGACCCGACCAAGCAAAGTCTACCTTGTTGACTTCGCCTGTTACAAGCCCAATCCGGCCCAGCTATGCACCGGCGAGACCTTCATGGAGATCTCGGAGCTCACGACTGCCTTCACCGAGGAGAACCTTGCTTTCCAGCAGACGATATTTGAGAAGTCCGGGCTCGGGCAGCGGACTTACTTGCCCGAGGCCGTGCTCCAGGTCCCACCAAACCTATGCATGGCAGAAGCACGGGCAGAGGCTGAGGCCATGATGTTCGGGGCCATCGACCAGCTGCTGCCCAAGACCGGGGTCAAGGCTAAGGACATAGGGATCCTCGTTGTGAACTGTAGCTTGTTCAACCCGACACCGTCCCTGTCGTCAATGATCGTGAATCACTACAAGCTCAGAGGGAACGTGTTGAGCTACAATCTTGGTGGGATGGGTTGCAGCGCTGGGTTGATTTCTATCGACCTTGCTAAGCAATTGCTACAAGTTTGGCTTCTTCTCTCCCCTCTTCTTCTATTCTTCAAAGTATAAGTTTGATAATAGAAACTTTTTATGAATAACACCCTCAATGATATCGAAGCAAACAAAGAATGAAAACTTCCATTGACCAATGAAATGCTAAATATAAGTTGGGTAGTAGGAATTTTTTTCTTAGGTTCCAATAGCATCCATTTTGGCTGCGTTTGGTAATTAAGATACAATTTAGGATATGATAAAATTTATTCTATCCTACTTTTGATGCATAAGATAAAGTCGGATATAAGGGAAAAATAGATTGGATAAAACTATCCTATGAGAGAGGTGGGATAAATGTAGATAAGATTTGTAACATCCATAATATGAAAGTTATTTTTCTTGAATAACAAATTTCTTAAATTAACAAAATTAAAATTATATTTCTATATAAATAATATTTGAATTCTAATATAATAAATTCAGAATAAAAAATAACAATTTAGTTATTTCATTTAATCTTATTTATATTTATATATTTAATTTATGAAATATAATTTGAATTCTAATATAATAAATTCAGAATAAAAATAACAATTTAGTTATTTCATTTAATCTTATTTATATTTATATATTCAAATTAATTCTATTTCACAACATAAATTAAATATATAAATATAAAATCTATTTATATTATTACATATTTTAGGTATTTTCTTATTTTAGGTATGTTTGTACAATTTACTATTTAACAAAATTTCATTAGAGAATGATGGAAGGGGAAGAAAGAAATAAAAAATAAATTAATTAAAAAAGAGAGGAAAATAAAATAAGAAAAAAAATAAAAATAAAGTAGGCAAGAGTGTTGTGAGAGATTTTTACCATATCTACTTGTAAAATTTTTTGTTCATTTAAACTAATATACTATTTATACCAAACAACATATATGATATAATATAAATATATTCGACTTTTTTACTGCGATCATCAAGCAATGGATATGATATAACAAAATTTTTGGATTTCATATTTTATACTATCTAGTCTCATTCTCTTTAGAAATCTGAATGATCAAACATAGTCTTTATGTTGATAATGTGTCATGTGATTTAAAAGGAAAATGCTTAGCTAGCCATATTGTTAAGCTTGGAAAACGGACGGCCAATCCTGAGCCACACATTTTAAATGAGAGAGAGGGAGAACTATGTCTTGCTTGGAAATTTCCATGTATTGTGTTTGAGAAAGAAAATTTTTGTGGACATCCTTTGACTGTTTCACCATGAGACGGTAATGCTAGCACCATTCAATTTAAAAATATTTCATAAAATTAGAATCATGACAAAAAAAAAAAAGAGATGATTAAGTGACAGTTTTTAATCTAATGTGAAAATAACAGCATGTTCTAAACCACAAAAATCCATTCAACAAATAATTATAAATTATTTTGGGATCAAATCCTTTAAAAATTTATGGCTCAAAACAAATTATTATTTACATAGTAGCCCCAAGACTATTATGTTAATAAAGTCATAAAAAAATAACTTTATTTAGGTTGTGTCGACAGTAAAATTTTAGGTAATTACTTTCCTTAGTTTACGCTTTGGTTGGTAGAGAAGTAGGAGCTAGTGAGTGGTTTGAACTCAGAACCCTCGAAACCTAGATGTCGTTGAACAAAATGATCCACTGATAAGTCAACCCAAGATTTATTATGCCACAAAATATAGCTAGATTTGAAATAGGACTTTTCGCATTTATGAATTCGATATATGACAACGAAATTGAACAATTTAAGCTTTGTACATTCTCAATTTACTATATGCTTTATCTACTAGGTACTCAAAATTCTAAGTTTTCTTACTAGGGAGATTCAATTTATGTCTCAACAAAATTAAAGTTCAGCCAATGTTATTACTTCTCTTCTGGGTTAATCACTAGGTACATCATAACTCTTATGCCCTAGTGGTGAGCATCGAGAGCCTCACCCTCAACTGGTATCTCGGCAATGACCGGTCGATGCTCATCTCAAACTGCCTCTTCCGAATGGGTGGGGCAGCCATCCTCCTCTCCAACCGGTCCTCCGACCGCGGCCGCTCCAAGTACCAGCTCATCCACACCGTGCGCACCCACAAAGGCTCCGATGACAAAAGCTATGGTTGCTTGTTCCAGCGAGAGGACAAGAAGAAGAAGATCGGCTTGTCGCTATCCATGGACTTGGTGGCGGTCATCAAGGAAGCCATAAAGACCAACATCACGACCCTTGGCCCGGCAGTGCTCCCAATGTCAGAACAGCTCAGGTTCTTCATGACCTTGGTCGCAAGGAAGGTGTTCAAGATGAAGATTAGGCCATACATTCCCGACTTCAAGTTGGCCTTTAAGCATTTTTGCATCCACGTTGGAGGCCGACCTGTTCTTGATGAGATGGAGAAGAGCCTCGAGCTCACCAAGTGGCACATGGAGCCATCACGAATGACTCTATACCGATTCGGGAACACCTCGAGTAGCTCAGTGTGGTATGAATTGGCCTATTTGGAGGCCAAAGGAAGGATTAGGAAAGGCGATAGGACATGGCAAATTGCATTCGGGGCCGGATTCAAGTGCAACAGCGCAGTTTGGCAAGCGTTGAGGACCGTCGACCCAGCGAAGGAGAACAACCCATGGATGGATGATATTCACGAGTTCCCCGTCTATGTTCCATAAGCGTTGCCCATCGATCCAACGCAAAATAAGTGCTTCAGTTGTGATTTTGCCAATATAGGCAAAGTTGATTCCAAAGGATACGCAAATCCTTAATTATTCTATTGCATTGTGCTCATTGATAGGGCTAGTATAAGCACCTAGAGGGGGGTGAATAGGTGTAAAAACAATATTTTCGAGATAAGTGTGCAGCATTCAATAATAGATAAAGAGATGAGAGTTTTTCTCTTAACAAGATACGATCAAAGTAAAAGAGAGTAGGGAAGAAAATATAAACACAGAGATTATAGTGGTTCGGCTTATTCCAAGCCTACGTCCACTCTTCCGCACCGATGTACCCCACCGGGCTGGATTTCACTATGAACAAAAGAGATGTTACAGTAGCTCTTCCTTGATTCCACAGAATAGAGACTCTACTATCCTTCCTCAAGGTCTCTCAAAGATATAGACTCTCTTTTGTGTACAAGATTTCGCTCAACAGTTTAATTGACTAAGAACAAGGAGCTTCAGACTTTGGAATTCTTCTATCGCGCACACCTTCAAACGACTAGAACGTCTTCCTTATATACTCCTTTATGCCATCATACCCGTTGTCACTTACCAAAGGAATTCTTCCAATCTACCCGTTGAACAGAATCAATTAGGAAGATCTTCGAGCTATTTAAGGAACATGACGATAGCCCATCAATCCCGCCGCCCATACAATCGATCTTGGTTTCCATAAGCGTAACCTTCCAAGAATACTTCGTCAATCATCGGATCCAATCATCCCCGAATCAATCTTGATTTGAGTAAAAGATTCCGACATGCTATATCCAGCCAAGAGATTTAATCCCGTCGATAAGGTCAAATCTTTAACGAAACATCCAGGTTCTCGGATAAGCCTTCTTCGACGAGCTCTAGAGATCAATGGGATAGACTTTGAGTCTTGAGTCTGGTGGTCCGGAGGTCTTCAGACTTTGATGGAAGAGTCTACAAGTCTTCAGACTAGACTGATGGAAACGTTTTGTCAGCTTCAAAATATTTCAATGACGATTTCTCCAACACTCATAAGCAAGCATCATTCCAAATCTTATGGTTGCGTAGGTATTTAAATATGTCGAGAATTTTCTAATGCTCGTGATTATCTAAATATTTGAATATGTCAAGTATTTGTGATTATCCAAGTGCTTCCTCTCCAAGCCCTGTCGCTTGTGTAAGTGCATGTTTACACAAATTTTCAAATACTTATGGTTATCTAGGTATTTGAATGTTATATGTATTTGTGATCATTTAGATGTTGATATTTGAATTTTAGTTGACAAGTTAAGCATTGCTTTAAAGGAAAAAAAAAGGAAAAAAAAAAGGGTTAATTAGTTTTTTACCCTATCGGCGACCAACCTGGTGTGATACGTGACTTGATTGACTCGCGGTATCTTCTCCACCCGTGGTTAAGTCAAGATCCTTCTCCACTCAAGGCTTTGTTGCTATCCCTAGCAATTTCGATGGGGCATAGCAATTATGCATCGTTCAACATGTTACGTCCAATCATCGAGTTCCGACCAGTACCGATGCGGTAGGAGCGCCTGCTGTCCCTCCCGCAAGAAATTATTACGCATTGGCTCTCGCGCTCCATGTTAAATTGGTGACGACGTGGCTTATACCTTATCAAACCCACTGTTTCCCTAGTTGAGTAAACGATTCAACGCCTCCCAACCCAAAAAAGGGCATCCATTCAATGCACATGATCATCTAAGGAATTAATTGTCCTATGAATTAGATGCTACTCGCTCTCTCTCAAATATACTCTGCTTTTTACAACATTTTACTATGAAATTGGAAAAAATTAATAAGGTTATTGCTAACGATCTTTAATTGTACTTTTGAATTGAACATTTTTTATATTTGAAGTAGGTGATTTCTGGAAATGTTCACCATTTCAAATTTTATTACTGTTTTGGTTTTTTATTTTTTATTTTATTTTATTATTTATGTACAAGTTCCTTTCCTTCTTTACAAGAGGACCGGGCCCAGGATTACAAGAGAACACGGGCCAACCTCCTGGGCCCGGTCCATATATGTAGGTTAGACTTAGACCTAAAGGGTCTGGGCCACGGATACTAATGGGCTCTCAGATCAAGCCTTTCAAATATAACCAAATTAGGCCCATTGTACTATTCTCTTTTTCTTTTTCTCCTCTTTTTTTTTTTGGCTGTTTTTGTTTTGTTTTTTTTTTTTGTTTTTTTTTTTTGTATTCTCTCCCCTTGCGCTCTAATGCGATCAACGCATTGTAATTTATTATTATTATTATTATTATTCGGTTTTATTATTTATTTATCTTATACCAATTTTTATTCTTATTTTCCTTTTCTCCTCAAACCATCGTCTTTTTCCTGTATATTGAGAAATCCATTTTACTTACAAACTAACCTCCTCATCAATGATCAACACATTAGACTAGGTGCCACCATTGTCCACCTCCAGTCATCCGATCGCCACTGTCATCGGTCGGGCTAAGTAAAAAAATCGTGACATCAGCTTTCTGACATCCCTCTCCGACGACCAAATCGGAACACCACAATTATTCACACCCATATGGATAGGCAGAGCACAATTTCAAATCAAACATGCACGATTCGGGGAAATTCTCAACATGTTCAAAGAATCCTCAACAAATACTTTTACTCATTCACAAAGGAAGATGTCTAGTAAAAATTGCACCATAACACAAGTATAAGAGAATAACATATTTACTCCATCACAAAGAGCAGGGCAGGTTTAGTTGCCAAAAAAATGAATATAAGAATTAATATTGCAACATTTGATCCAATTTCATATAAGACCCAACCACATCTAGCAATGAAAGAATAGAATATACAAGCGAATATGGACAAAAATCAAACCAATATTAAGGGTGTGTTTGTTTTACGGAAAACTCAATAATATAGGAAAATGCTTTCCAGTAAACCATTTTCCAAGAATATGGTTAGTTTGCTTTCCGGTAAACCATTTTCCAAGAATATGGTTAGTTTTCTTTTATTTGGTGATATATGATTGAAGATATTTTCTATTGTTTGGATATTATTAGAAATGATTTCAATCTTATGACTTTATTTCATGCAAAAAAAAAAAGTTTGAATTTTTAATTTTTAAAATTTTTTGAAAAATTCAAATTTTTAATTTTTAAAATTTTTTGAAAAATTCAAATTTTTAATTATACTAATTTTCTCTTTTTATTTTTATATCTTTTTAAAATGGAATTTTAATTTTTTTTCTTTTTTCTTTTTTTCCTTCCTTTTCTTTTTTCTCCCTTCCTCCACGTTTGTTGACTAGCAACAGCCATGAGCTCGGACTCGCCTAGATCAGCTAGGTCTCGAGCTCATCGGCCCACGTGTTGGCTGTTTGAGGCCGATGGAGGAAGAAAAAGAAAGAAAAGAGAGAAGAAGAAAAAAGAAAAGAAGGAAAAAATAAAATAAAATGAATAATAATAATAATAATAATAATAAATTTAAAATTTTTAAAAATTATTAAGAATTTGACTTTTTATTAAAAAATCATTTTTATAAGAACAAACTTTTCACTAACCAAGGACCCTAAGAATAGGAAAATATTTTGGAAAATGTTTTTCGATTCTTTCAAAGAGGAAATCGTTTTCCCGACTTCACCAAAAAAAAAAAAAAAAAATCGTTTTCCCGAATTTAAACTTTGGTAGGAAAATATTTTTCGTTGACTAGCAAAACATTTTCCTTTGACTCATTTTCCTAAGTGAATTAATCGCCGGAAAATGAGAAAAACGTTTTTCATGAAACAAATACACCCTCAGTGAATGAGACTTTTGGCCAACCGGGGATGAATTAAGAAACTCATCAAGTGATCAGTATTTTGGAAAAAATCTATATATGCATCACGATTTGAGCAAGCCATGAACATCTGTGTATTCAGTTTTACAAAACCCATCGACAATCTAAATCAAGATCGAGTGAGATATAACAGCTTCAAGGTCCTTCACCGTGAAACGGAGCAACATAGAGCACTTCAATGCTCTTTCGAAAATGAGGCCAGGGGGATGACCAGAGTCCACGAGAAATCATCAGCCTGTATTCAATTAGAGTCTGCAAGTAATCATCAACCAAGATTCAAGTTGTTAAAAGCTCTCGGCCGCAAAACAGCAGGTGACAAGAGAAGGCGAGTCACGATTGTAGACACGACGGAAATGACAACAATGGCGGTTTTGTCGGGGCTAATATTGATGGAGGTGAGTAGAGATCGAGATTAACAAGATGACTCTCCATA
Source organism: Eucalyptus guilfoylei (assembly GCA_016097605.1). NCBI lineage: Eukaryota > Viridiplantae > Streptophyta > Magnoliopsida > Myrtales > Myrtaceae > Eucalyptus > Eucalyptus guilfoylei. The sequence goes on from CM027863.1 coordinate 11,125,089, forward strand.
GTTTGTTATGGTCCGTCTGGTCTATTCAATGGGTAGTGTGTATGTGTGAAGAGAATTACTAAAACAATCGTCAATCTATTGCAATTGTGTCAATTCAGTTCTAAACATTTCTTTTTTTTAGCCAATTGAGTCATAAATTTTTGTATTTATGTCAATTCGGTCTATCCATCTAATTTTGGCCGACCGATGCTAACGCATATTAAAATACACGTGTGATTTGTGTTAGAAAAATTCCACATCGAAAAATTTGCGTGACGCTAAGCAGTTAATACATCATAATTGGCCCGTAACTCCTTAACTTAAATTTTTGAGTAAATGTGGATACATGTTCGGACTTGAGCTCTCCCTTGACGATCTCCTCAATTGAAGATATTGGATATTTGTTGTGGGCTCCTAACAACATGCGCAATTTTTATTAATATTTTGATATTTCTTTTAAGATTCTTTTTTTTTTCTCTTTTTTTCTCCTTTTTGTTTTGCTCTCATCATCTTCATCCTCTAGCAGATTGCTACCAACAACTTGGCAAGTTGGCCCCACTAGCGATGGTGAGGACAAGTCTTGCCATGCCTAGACAAGGCTCAAACTCACTAGCCACTAGCGAGGTTGTCCTTACCAGTGGCTAGGCGAGGTCAAGCCTCACTGGGGGCAGGTGAGGCTCACCCTTGCCTTTGGCCGGTCGCTCAACCTCGCCCAGGCACTAGCTAAAGGATGAAGATGAAGGGAAGTAAAAAAAAAAAACAAAAAAAAACAAAAAGGGAAAAAAAAGGGAAAGAGGAAATAAAAAATTAAGAAAAAATTGAAATGGTATTTGAATATTATTAAAAATTATCCACATCAACGCCAATCACTCTGCGTAGGATGACCAACGTCCACATCAATGTTGGATGGTCAAAATTGATTGAATAGATTGAATTGACATAAATATAAAATGTTTAAAACTCAATTGCAAAAAAAAATATTTATAACTGAATTAGCACAATTGTAGCAGATTTGAGACTGTTTTGGTAATTTTCCTGGCATATGCATATTGTTAAATGAGCCAAATCCCATTAAATGAGAGACCAACCCTGGTTTTTTTTTTTAGTGAGCCTCTTTGGTATCCTCGATTGACCTCTTTTCTTTGACAGGCTAGCCTGTTTTATTTTTTTATTGAGTTGCTTCATGGGTTTTTTTTATCCACGTGAGCTTGCCAATCAAATTCTTCTGTTGATTTCCCCCAAGCCTAGTTTGAGCATGAATTGAGGTTTAAGGCAAAGTCCGGTAGTCAGTCCAGGTCTTGTGAGATGGCCTGTTGTAATGGTCCAAATTGCCTTTTCTATTAGTACCAAAAAAAGTCCTAAACGTTTAATTTATACCAATTTAATTCTTAGTCTTTCAATTGGATTTATTTAATCCTAAATATTTTCACATTAGTATTGATTGAGTCAATCTAACAAATTTAGGCTGAAAATTGCTAACATAAACACCAGCCTTCCTACGTAGGATGGGCAACGGTAACATGAATAATTTTTTAAATTTTTTTCTAAAAATCAATTTTTAATTAGATTTTCAATTTTTTTCTTTTTTTTATTCCTTCTCTTTTCTTTGGCGAGTGATTGGTACTCGGCCATGGCTGACGACTAGCAATAAGCGGGGTCTAATGAGGGTGTTGTGGCCCTTGTCGTCCACAAGCGAGGGTTGCCCTCGCCGGCCATGGCCAAGTATTGGGCATAGGCCAAAGGGAAGAGGAGGGGAAAAAAAAGAAAAAAAGATTTTTTTTTTTAAATGGTCAATGTCATGGAAAATCCTAAACCGATACATTCGTGACAAATTTACCCCAAACTAATTCTTTTAGCACCAAAAATCTCAAATGGATACATTTTTGACAAATTTATCCTCCACTAATTTTTGCTAAATTTTACCGTCAAATTACTAAGTTGGATGACACGTGTCAGTTGATGAGTGTACCAATTTTGGGTTTTATGCTCTGTTTGTCGCAGGTGTACTGGTTTTATGATTTTCCATTGTATTAATCTAATTTAACACAAATTAACAAATGGTAAATATATCACAAATGATCGGTTTGGGTTTATGGTGATTAAAAAATTTGTTTGGGTTAAATTTGTCACAAGTATATAAATTTAGGATTTTTCATAGCTTTAACCCAAAAAACAATAAAAAAATATTCAAAAAATTATTTACATTAGCATTAGTTGTGCCATATAAGACAATCAACATTTATGTCAGCAATTTCCAGCCTAAACTGACTAAATAGACTGAATTGATACCAATATGAAAAATGTTAAGATATAAATTAATCAAATTAAAATTTTAGGACTAAATTGATACTAACACAATAGATTTATGATTTTTTTTGGGTACTTTTCTCCATTTGTATTCGTTATTTTGTCCTTTTTACTATTTATTTATTTTGTTAAAATATCAACTCGATTACTGACTAAAATTCAAGTGTCAAAATCTCATAACTTCAAACATTGGCTTCAAATATAATAAAGAAACGCTTCTTATTAGAAAACTAATAGTGATGAAGATTCTTTTTCGAGGATACTTTTGACAGCCTCTCATGTCGATAAAATCAATAGGATAGGTGGTTATCAGATAGTCTTCTGCTAACTTATGTTCCCACTAGTTTGCCAAAGTTCAACTTAGGCATTGTTCCTGTATTTAAGTGAATATAAATTACTTTCGGAGATATACCAAAGTTATGAACACATAAATTCATTCTAAAGCTAGAGTGTGACTGATGATTGACTCGAGTAAAAGCAACACTTGCTAGATCTTACTGTAAGAATGTAAAATTGTATTGTATTTGATAATTGATCTCTGTTTACGGCTTCTATTTATAAGAAATGATACAATATTACTAGGGCTCCGGACATGGAAGGCATATACAAAAATAGGAGCAGCTAAAGTTAGGGATATAAACAAATCAAGAATAAATGAGAATAAATCAAGGAATGATTGCTAGAAATTTGCTAAATATCAAGTTCTAGTCAATGACTGATTGCTAGAGATTTGTTGAATATCAAGTTCCAAGTTTGGTATCCTTTGACATCTCCCCGCAAGCTGATGTGAGGGATCTCACAATGAGCTTGTGCCGCAATAAATGAAAGCGAGTGGTAGATAAGGCTTTGATGAAGATGTCTGCAGGCTGATCTGTGGAGGAGATGTACTGAACATGGAGTTACTTCTCACCCGCCCATTCTTGAAGAAAATGGTAGTCAATCTCAACATACTTCGTTCAGGCATGAAAAAGGGGATTTCTAATGTGGTAAATGGCTGAAATATTGTCTCACCACAAAATAGGAGGGCTCGACAAGGAGAGATGGAGGTCGCATAACAAGGCTTCTATCCATATAAGCTCGGTTGTCGTATTAGCTAGACACTTGAATTATGCTTCGGTGTTAGAGCGAGCTACAACTCGTTGCTAATAGGAGCTCCAAGAAATGAGATTAGATCCAAGAAAGACGCTATAACCATCAACGGACCTTCGAGTGTCATGGTCACCAGCTCAGCTTGCGTCAAAGAAAACATGTAGTTGACAAGTAGAGTTACAAGTAAGTAGAATGCCACAATTAGTAGTATCAAGCAGAAAACACAGAACACTTAACAAACCGCAAATGTGCATCTGTGGGAGCATGCATGAACTGATACGCGGTATTGACCACATAGGCAAGATCTGGCCGAGTGATGGTAAGATACTAGAGAATGTTGGTTTAAAGCAATTCTAAGATATGAAGTTGAAGTGAGACTTCTTTCTTTCGTTTTGCGAATGGAATTTGTACGCTCTCTCTCCGTATGCTTTGTTCTTTTTCCATAATTCAAGATTTTGGCATGCCTTAAGTCATCTGAACAAAACATGGGATACACACAGTATAAATGCATTAATCATTGACCCTGGTAGTAAAAAAACTCTGATCAACCTAGGGTTTTATGTATATCCAACAAAAGAAGCAAATTATATATCAACCGACAATACTCTGGCCCTAGAATGCTGTCATAGCCCGAGATAGGGCAGTCTATGCATGTCACATTATTGTCAAGCTTTGAAACTACGTACTTACCAATGCAATAGTTGCAATACGTGTGGCTACAACCCTTAATCCAAAACAAGTCGCCACTCCTCCTCGTCTCGAAGCAAATTTCACGGGTAAATGAAGGATCGGGCTTGGAATTCGGCGCATGACCTGGTTCGGTGACCGAGGAGCCACTGTAAGGCTTCTTTTGCTTTCATGTTGACTATGACCAAGCTCCAGCAGGAACCCATTCCAGGACTGGCACGTCATCGCCACCATCGTCCTCGTTAAGGCTTTGGGGCTTGGTTCAGAGAAGAGAAGCGGTGATCGCCTCATGGATGTCCTCGTCCTTGGTGGTATTGGACTTGGTGCTGCACCCAACAGCATCCAGCATATCGTCCCGGTTGACGTTGCCCTAGAACAAGGACCAATTACAATTGTAAGAAAGTTGTATTTTTATCTATGCTCTAGCAGCGTTATTGGAAAATATTTCCAAACTAAGAAAATGTAATGTCAATGCAGGATAGCGATATAACAATAATAAAATATATATTACTCATCTTTGACACTTATCTAGGGTTCAAGAGAACCAACTTCCCCAAGAGAACCATCTTCCCTAACTCTAAGAGAAGCTTCCATCTTGCTCCACAATTTGTCCATCTCTATTTCTTCGCGGTTTTAGTGCTGGTCCTAGTTTCTCATCTCCCCAAAAAAACTTCTTACGGAGGAACTTCTGCACGTGGTTCTGTCCTACTTGGTATTTGCAACTGCCTTCCCACCAGCATCATCTTTGTTATTTCTGAATTTCTGAGTAAGACTACGGGAATGCTTAAATTCTTTCGATTTACCATCGGATCTCTCCCAGCAAATATGATAGTCGTGGGAGCTCCTACGATCTCTGTTTCTTTTGTTGCTTTCCTTTCTCTCTTCTTGAAGAATCTTATCATTCTCCATAACAATGGGAAGAGGGTGAAAAATTGAGAGAGGAGCTACGTTGATGCAAAAATGGAGAGAGGACCGGCTCTTACTCTATAAATAATATCTTTTTTTATAAGCGTTTATTGCTTTTTTTAATAATTAAAAAATTTATGTTTATCGATTTATTTTTTTGGGGTTTAGCTAAGGCGACTAATTAAGGAAATATTATAATTTTCCAGTGTGGGTACATTTCCAAGAGCATTGAACATCGCATGGTGGGTGTCAAAAACCAAACCAAAAGCCGAACCGAACCAAGAAGTTTGGTTTTTTTCAGTTCGGATAATATTAAAAACCGAAACCTTTTCAACCAATATTAGCGGAACCAAATCGATAAAATTTGAAATTTTTCATAACTTCTTTCATCTCACTTTCCTTCATCAAATACCTTTTTCCTTTTATTTTTTTCTTTCATTTTTTTAAAAAAATCGATTTTTAAATATTTTTTATTCTTTTTCTTTTTTGTTTTAGCGAGCACCAGGCAAGACGTGCCACGTGTACGAGCAAGCATCAAGATATATCGGATTGAATGGTCTAACATGTGGCAAGTTCATACGAGTTTTCCAGATTTCACTCAAACTGTTTGGTTAGGGAAATACAAGGAAGAGCCATAAGCAAAACCAACTTGCATGAACTATTTGGTTAGGGAAATATAAGGGAGAGCCATAAGCAAAACCAACTTGCACTTCATAAACACCCAACTATTGATCTTCTTAACATAGAAACGGTATCCTATGTAGCACCGATACAGACACGCGACACGTGAAACTACGGGACACGACACGCCGATACGTTATTTATCAAAAAATAGAAAATTTCGACACGTTTCGACACGTTATATATTAAATGAAAATATTTTTATTTTTAATTAATTTGGTTCAAATTCATAATTAAATCAATAATAAAAGAGAGCATACAATGAACTTACACTAATAATATTAATAATCTATTCATAGGAAATTCGAAAGACATGTTCATAGTTAATGCGTATTTATGTTTGGGGACATATTTCTAACTATAACAAAAATTATTAATGACTAACAAGAAATTAGAATTGACTTATTTAAATAAGTTTATAATCTTTTACAATGACCAAAATTTATTATTATTCAACATTCAACACTTTTATTTTCCGAAATCACTTTATAGCTCTTATTATTTATTTTTCTGATAAAAACAAAGCCCCCATGGTCCACCCCAACTCCCACCTCCACATTTATTTCACTCTTTCCACCGTTTCTTCCCCCCACTTTATAGCTTCCCTTATTTATTTTTTTGATGAAAAAATAGAAGTCCGTGGGGTCCACGCCAAGCCCCACCCCACCCCTCTTTCCCGCCCCCAACAAACTTATTTCACTCATCTTTCCCTCGTTTCTCTACCGTCCCCTTTAACTCTAACAAAAATTATTGATGAAATTAATGACTAACAAGAAATTAGAATTAATTTATTTAAATAAATCTATAATCTTTTACAATGACCAAAATTTATTATTATTCAACATTCAACACTTTTATTTTCCGAAATCACTTTATAACTTTTCTTATATATTTTTATGATAAAAAAAGCCCCCATGGTCCGCCCCAACCCTCACCCCAACATTTATTTCACTCTCTTTCCATCATTTCTTCCTCCCACTTTATAGCCTCTCTTATTTATTTTTCTGATAAAAAAATAAAAGTCCCTGGGGTCCACACCAACCCCCGCCCCACCCCCCCAACAAACTTATTTCACTCCTCTTTCTCTTGTTTTTCTGTCTCCCCCCTTGTTACTTCTTTCTTGAAAATTAAACACCTACGCTTCCCTCTCTCCAGAAAGAAGAAATCACGGCAATGTCCCATCAAAATCTTATTTTTAATTTTTTGAGTTTCCTTCCCCTCAAAAACCCTAGCCCTAGCCTTCTCCTCCTCCTCGCACGACCCTCCACTTCTCAATCTCTTCTCTCTCTCGGTTGCCTCATCACAATCACTCGCTGTCTCACCTCTAGCCCTTCCTCTTTCGCAAGTGCAGTCTCGTCACCGACCCTCCATCGTAGTCGTGGTCCTCTCTTTGGGTCGCCTCAATCTTTGCTCTTCCTCTAGCCCTCTCTCATTGTCGCGGCCTCATCGTCCCCTTCGCTCTCTTGCCCTTGTATTCCTCAACGATCCTCTCTCTCAAACACGTGTGTCAGAACGTGTCGAGAAGAATTGACCACGTGTCGGAAAATCGGACACGTGTTGACCTTGTGTCTGAGTATGTCGGACACAACACGGAGGCTTCAGCAACGTGTCCGTGCTTCATAAACTGTACCTAGGGCACCTCCTCTAGTTCTACTTCTTAGTTAACTACATCAACATTATGTTCTCCCTTGATTTCTCCCCTTTCAACTCCTAAAACTCTCGACACTCTACCCCACATGCCATAGCACATTACACTATGCACTAAATAATCTCCGGCAATTCGAACACTCCAATTCCGTCACCACCACCACGCCTTGGTCGCAAATCAACAACGCCGAGTAATCCCTATACGAGTAGTAAAACCTTTCCTCCTCCAAAATCCCAGCCTCGCACAATGCTTTGCCCTAGGATTCAAACACAGCTAGAGAGAGTATCGACCAATAATACTCCGGCCCTAGAATAGTGCCATAGTCTGAGAAATGGCAGTTTATGCGTATCACGTTATTGTCAAGTTTGAAATTATATACTTAGCAACACAATGACAAGAGAAAAGAAGTTATACCAGCGAGAGATGACATGAGAAGTACCTAGGCAAAAATAATACTCAATATAAACAATAGGGTGAAAATTAGCTACCTCTTTCATCTCTCTCAATTCCTCGAGTTCCTTTATATTATCCTATAGGGCAACTATCTCTATGTTTCTATCCGAAAGGGCTGCCTCAGACATCTATAATTTCTTTTCAAGTTCATACACTCTAAGCTCCGAGGGCTTTCTTTCTTATTCAAAATTTCTCTGGAGAATTTCCCTTTGCAATTGCATGAACTATCTAAGACATCTTCCAAGGAAAAAGAATTAGAATGGTTGAGCTAAGATTGATTATAGGAGATGTCGCCTCATCAGCAATTTCTCTCTCCAGTCTAGATATTCTCTGCTCCAACAATGCCTTTTCATTTACTGCGCTCTTCATGTTTTCTCCTGCTTCACGTGGCTTCTCGCCACACGCTTTTTGCTCTTGTTGAAGCTTTTGTAAAACCTAGTTATAATATCCACCATTTTTCCATAAAAATATATAATATCTAGTAATAGGATCTTAGTTCATAACCAGAGTAATCGATCACCATACCTGATTATTTACTAAGAGTAAATCTTTCTTTGCAGTACTCTCTAATGCTTGATTGGTCAACTTGGTCAATTTTGCTTCCAAGCTCCTCTTCTATGAGAGTGCAGCCTGAAAGGCAAAAGAACTTATTTAGAAGAAACGAACAAAAAATAAAACACAATAATAATTAGGCAAACAAATTGTACTTGAAGAACCATGTCTCTCTCTCTCTTGACACAGAGCTTTTAGCCTATCATGGTCAGTGTCATTTCAATTAAGTTTTGCTTCTCCAATCTCAAAAAATCTCTTAGAGCCTCCATTTTTTTCCTGGAGGATCACTTCTTGCCTTTGTTTTTCATGTAATTCTTCCAGCAACTAATAATACGGCAAACCATATGAATTTTAGTGAGAGTGAAAAGGAGAAAGATGGGAATGGTAGGGTACGATACCAAGTATAGATAGCACAACTAACAATGCATTCATATCATGCAATAGACAAGCGGTTCCATCATGCAAACTAGCCACATGGAGAGCCTTCAATGCCCTTAAAAATATTTCTAAGAATGCTAGCAAATTACATAATTACTTGGGTTGGTGATTAACAAACTAGAATTTCACAAGATACATACATTTGGTTGAAAGAAATATACCTCAAAAGCTGTAGTCTTAATGCCAGTCAGAAAGAAAAGAAGGAAAACAAATAAGGATTACTAGCACACTTCCACCATCCTCATAGAAAAAAGAGACCGAGGAAGGAAAATAACTCATATAAAAAAGCCCTTATTAAAGCACTAGTTATACCTTTTATGGCAACAATGAAAAACCTACTCCAATTATTGTGTTACAGAAAACACAAGTTGGTGGTTAATTATTGTAGGTAAGATGTTTAGTCGCTTACCTGATCAACATTCTTCTGAGGATCTTCTAGAGCTTTACATAAATGTTGCACACATTCTTCATGAACTTCCACATTATGTAGCTTTAAATTGTCAGAAGTTTCTACATTTACAAACTATTATCATGCTGCAACTGTTATAAAGTAGTAAAGATTTATCAACAAAAGAAGATGCAACATTTCAAACAGAAACTAACAATGAATCCAAAAGCTAAAATGTAATATAATGGTTGAATGCATAATAGAACATAAGACAACTGCATAAACATGAGATCTGTTATGATTCCATCAGACTCCAAAAAAAAATCTTCTTTTTGAATGTCAATTTGTAACGCAAAGTACCTCATTTACTCCAACCTTTCGTTACTTTAAATTTAACTAGAATGTCTTCAATGTATTTGCTGCCATCTAACTCGATATATTCCTCTAAATAACCAAAAATAAAGATCTAACAACTTTAGGTAACCATGCTTGAAAAGTAATAGTTGACTAAGGAGATTTGGAACTAGTAACTACTCTACGGCACTCAAAATGACTAAAGCTAGAGTATACTGAATGTTTGATAATTCTCGTAAGTTCCTGAAGAAGTTACAAAATTATATCATTGTAGTGCTCACAAGCTCAGATAAGGAAAAAGATAAGTGAGCACAGAAAATAAAATTCACTTCCATCAATAACACACATGATTAACTTAAATTTATAATGATGAAATGAGAATATAGCCAAGTTGGTGGTTAATTATTATAGGTAGGATGTTTAGTCGCTTACTTGATCAACATTCTTCTGAGGATCTTCTAGAGCTTTAAATAAATGTTGCACACATTCTTCGTGAACTTCCACATTATGTGGCTTTAAATTTTCAGAAGCATCTACATTTACAAACGATTATCATTCTGCAACTGTTATGAAGTAGCAAAGACTTAGCAATAAAAGAAGATGCAACATTTCAAACAAAAACTAACAATTACTCCAAAAGCTAAAAGGTAATATAATTGTTGAATGCAAAATAAAATATAAGACAACTGCATAGACACAAGATCTGTTATGGTTCCATCAAACTCCAAAAAAATCTTCTTTTTGAATGTTAATTTGCAGCGCAAAGTACCTCATTTACTCCAATCTTTCGTTACTTTAAATTCAGTTAGAATGTCTTCGATGTATTTGTTGCCATCTAACTCAATATATTTCTCTAAATAACCAAAAATAAAAATCTAACAACTTTAGGTAATCATGCAAAAAAACCGATAGTTGACTATGGAGATTTGAAACTGGTAACTACTCTACAGCACTTAAAATGACTAAAGCTATAGTATACTAAATATTTGATAATTCCCGTAAGTTCTTGAAGTAGTTACAAAATTATATCACTGTAGTACTCACAAGCTCGGACAAGGAAAAATATGAGTGAGCATAGAAAATAAAATTCACTTCCATCAATAACACACATGATTAACTTAAATTTACAATGATGAAATGAGAATATGGCCAAGTTGGTGGTTAATTATTGTAGGTAGGATATTTAGTCACTTACCTTATCAACATTCTTCTGATGATCTTCTAGAGCTTTAAATAAATGTTGCACACATTATTCGTAAACTTTCACATTATGTGGCTTTAAATTGTCAGAAGCATCTACATTTACAAATTATTATCATGCTGCAACTGTTATGAAGTAGCAAAGACTTAGCAATAAAAGAAGATGCAACATTTCAAACAAAAACTAACAATTACTCCAAAAATTAAAAGGTAATATAATTGTTGAATGCATAATAGAACATAAGACAACTGCACAAACACGAAATCTATTATGGTTCCCTCAGACTCCAAAAAAATCTTTTTTTTGAATGTCAATTTACAGCGCAAAGTACCTCATTTACTCAAATCTTTCGTTGCTTTAAATTTAGCTAGAATATCTTCGATGTATTTGTTGACATCTAACTCAATATATTCATATAAATAACCAAAAATAAAAATCTAACAACTTCGTGTAATCATGCTTGAAAAGCAATAGTTGACTAAGGAGATTTGGAACTCTACGGCACTCAAAATGATTGAAGCTAGAATATGCTGAAAGTTTGATAATTCCCCTAAGTTTCTGAAGTAATTACAAAATTATATCATTGTAGTGCTCACAAGCTTAAACGAGGAAAAAGATGAGTGAGCACAGAAAATAAAATTCACTTCCATCAAAACACCCATGATTAACTTATATTTATAATGATGAAATGAGAATGTGGCCAAGTTGGTGGTTAATTATTGTAGGTAGGATGTTTAGTCGCTTACCAGATCAACATTCTTCTGAGAATCTTCCAGAGCTTTAAATAAATGTTGCATAAATTTTTTGTGAACTTCAACATTATATGGTTTTAAATTGTCAGAAGCATCTACATTTACAGAACCGCTAGCTATAAACGTAAGGCCAAAAAGTTGTAGCCTCGTGAAATCTCTAGCTTGTGGATGAAGAACATCACAAATTTCTTTACCCTGCATGAAAATGAAATACAAAGATTTAGCAGTCTACCTCTAAAACAACAGATTCCATAGAAACTCGAAAATATGTAATTCATTGGAAAAAGTAAATATATAAAAGAAGTCATTGGAACCTATTTCGTTTCAAAATCGAACGGTTGAAAATTTTGTCAATCTTTCACTAGGAAAGACACGGAAGTATCGGTGTAGTTAAATTCATATATACGCTTTAATTCATAAGAACGCAAGTATCATTTTGGAACTAGGCGAAAATAATGAACTTGTGTACAAGTAGAGGATAATCAAGAGAACACTATAACCAAAAAAAGAAGAGTTGATTTTGAGCATTAATATAATATAAAGGCAAGTAGATCTAACCCCACACTTATCGATGACCAAAACGATACGCTCCACAGCCCAGCGTCCAATTGAATCATCGATCTTGCACACATTAAAGAGCACCGAATTTCCATAAAAAAGTTTCTGCAAGATCCGCAGGAATCCTGGCCTTGCGTCATCTTTTGAAAAATGCTCATATGCAAAGGCCAATAGTCATGAAAAATAAGTAAAAAGGTAAGACAAGATTTTCATGTATACTATATGCACAAGCTAAGTACTCTCAAGATAACCAAACAATGGTTTATTAGGCGGAGAAAAGAAAAGGAAAGTGAGCCATTCAATTCAAGTTAGTAATCAAGTTATAGAAGTAACTATCACTATCTCACCATTGACCAATATAGCAAGAGAATATTCAATTCTCATTATCTCTTTGCTCTAGTAATTGCAATTTAACGAGGGAGAAATCGTGCCACAAGAGATCTCCAATCACCGAGAAGATTTAAGTCTCCCAAAGTGAAGACTCGTCAAGTGGGTAAAAAACTCAAGATACAAAAAATCCATTTAAAGTTCCAGTTAGCTTATTGATTCGAAAATACGTAGATTAACTAGAAAATGAAATGTTAGCAATACTTGCATATATAATGTGTAGTAGGGATTTAGTGAGAAAGGATATGGAAAATTATTACTCAAGTACATGTTTCAGGGTTTCCAACCAATTTTGGCCAAAATTTGCAATGTAGAAGCTACACAGCGTTATTGCTTCCAACAGGATAATTGCCCAAATTATAATCATGCTGCAACTGTTATGAAGTAGCAAAGACTTATCAATAAAAGAAGATGCAACATTTCAAACAGAAACTAACAATTACTCCAAAAGCTAAAATGTAATATAATGGTTGAATGTATAATAGAACATAAGACAACTGCACAAACACGAGATCTATTATGGTTCCATCATACTCTAAAAAAATCTTCTTTTTGAATGTCAATTTGCAGTGCAAAGTATCTCCTTTACTCCAATCTTTCGTTGCTTTAAATTCAGCTAGAATGTCTTCAATGTATTTGTTGCCATCTAACTCGATATATTCCTCTAAATAACCAAAAATAAAGATCTAACAACTTTAGGTAATCATGCTTGAAAAGCAATAGTTGACTAAGGAGATTTGGAACTAATAACTACTCTGCGGCACTCAAAATGACTGAAGCTAGAGTATGCTAAAAGTTTGATAATTCCCCTAAGTTCCTAAAGTAGTTACAAAATTATATCAATGTAGTGCTCACAAACTCAAACGAGGAAAAAGATGAGTGAGCACAGAAAATAAAATTCACTTCCATCAATAACACCCATGATTAACTTAAATTTACAATGATGAAATGAGAATGTGGCCAAATGGGAATAAGATCAAGGGATGCATCTATCCCATAACAATAATCTTCTAAGCTATTTATAGAAAAATAGACCGATTAGCTGAATTCTGACATTTTGGTGCTTAAAAATAATTTTTGGGAGGTTGATTTTTGTGACACCTATTTTCCTGTTGATTTTCAAATTAACCATGCGATTATCACCAAAACAATTTAGCGCTCTCAAAATTGATGGTTGTTTACTTCAACAAATGAGGGTTAGCTACCTAGTATCTAACTTTTGAAAAAATGTTTTTTCGAGCTCCAAAAAGATAATACTGTCCTACATAATAGCTAGTAATTATACAGCCATTTTTTTCTGATTTTTTTCAGTAGTAAAGAGAAGAATTAATTATAGATGCCAAGGCAATGCCAATAACAACCATGTTTGAATTTCACGCATACGAGCAAGTTCAATTAAACATCAAAGTATCTCTTTATATTTCTACGTGGCATTCAATTTGCTTAAAAATTCATAAGGTTTGAAAGTACCTCCATTGCATCAACCATCATTGTTGCCATATCATATGTAATCTCTTTAAAAGTTCCATCCAATAAGAATGCTATAATTGTCAACTTCCGACTCATTAGAAGAGCTTCAATCTCCTCACATCTTGGAATTGCATGTCTTGGGCTTGGAATCGTACGCCTTGGGCCAACCTTACTAGTACGTGTAAGAGCATTCAAAGTACTTAATGCAAGAATTTGGATTCTCGAACCAGTGCCGTCACTATGTGCCACATCATGGAACATGCACATAAGTACATGAGCTCCAAAGCACTAATTAAGTACTGCCTGAAATAGTTACGACTTGGAAATTTAGCTGAAGGTGAAATCAATCAAGCAAAATAATATTTAAACTTGTCGGGGAGAATAGAGTTTACACCTTTCAAGATTATTCCGAGTTTGTTTTGAAACTTGAGCAAAAAGCTCATCATAGAGCTTAGATCTCTTCAACGTTTTTTTTTATACAGCTTCCTCACTAGCTTGATCCACTCATCTAAGCTCGGTGGAGAGAGTCTATCGACCGAATCAATGCTCATGTACTTCAGGATTATCTTGAAGAGCTTCATCGTTGGGCTCATTAGATCACTATCGATTTTAAGTATTGAAGTTGCTATAAGATCCTGCAAACTTTATTAATTAGCTTTCCATGGATTTATATCACCTGAAATATATAAACCTAGTCCTCACCTTCTAGAAGCATAACATGTCCCCAGAAGTAAATTTTCCAACATATTGGATTTGTTCTTGCATCAACCTTAAAAACTCCTCCACCTATAGAAAATGACAATTATTTGACTTGACTATCAAAATGCACAAATAATAGGAAAAAGAAATAAGAATCGGTTAAGCACCTAAAATCTATCGAGTAAAGGTATGGCACCAGCAAGCTCGAGTGGAAGAGCCCTCAATAGAGCAGTCGATGTGCTGCAGGTGCAAGGCAACATAGAATTACTAAAGAGAATGAGCGTGATTCACATTTTATCTACTAAAAGGTCACATGTTCGGTATGAGAGATGTTAACATAAATGCATGCAACTCGTGGGGGTGCAAAATTGGAGCCATCTCCCTCTCCCTCTGAGAAAGCAGTCTGGTATGAAGAAGATGCTTCATTTCTTGAACTCCCCAACATACGTGGCTACTCTCATCTATTATTTCATAGAAGAAAACCCAAAACAAGGCATCTCATTCTCTTCTTCACATAATCAAACAATTCCTTCTCCCTTTTTGATACATTCAAGTTACTAACTGATCATGCAAGTGTCATTGAAAGGTTTATTATCCTAAATTAGCCCTAACCATTATAGAAAGGAAAAAGAACGACCATGACAAAGAGATTAGACTTTTCTGCTTGTGCATGCACTTACAAAATAGCAGCATCATACGTACAAACTTCACACGTGCAGGAACCGTGCGGCATCCGTGCGGCACTCGTGCCCAAGATCCTCCATGAGCCAAATTTTAAATCAAGTTCAATTTCTTTTCCACAAAAATCACTAAGACTGAACTACACCAAAGGTAACTCACTAAATCCACCAAACTATGTGATAATTAAAAAGAAACTAAGCTTAATCAAATAATAAACTATGTGCTAACGGATTTTTTAATCCAAAAATGGGGGCCCTTAGGCCTGGTCCAAAAATGGATTGCGACTTGGTCTCTCGTGGGCTTGAGTCATAGATATAGATTGGGCCATTATATCAAGCCCTTTCTTTTAAGTCATAAATTAACCCAACCCCTTAAAGAACAAACTAATTCCACTCCGAAAAGCCTAAGCCAGTCCATTTTTCACTGGAACAAAACCCAAATTCCAAGTAAGAAGATTGCAAGCCCAAAGCTCACATATCCAATTGCTATTACTAGAACCAAGCCTAAAACCCCATAGATTTTAATATCCTATCCTCTTCCACATGCCCCCGCTTCATTTACTCTTCTTCCTTGACACAAAACAAGAAGTCGAAATGCAGCTAGCTAGCTAGCCAACCAGTTGGTCGGTCGAGACGTTTAGTTCACATTGACAAATATGCTATTCAAGAAATGGAATCGCAGCAAAGAGAAGCACAAAAGACAAGCTACCTCACCTCTTGAGGATTCTTGGATGATTCAACGTCGATCGATGCTGAGAAAATACACTAGCGGATGAGATAGAGAGAGAGGGTTGGTGGTGGTGGGTAGAGAGCCTTAGATTGATCGGGGGTTCTTCTGGGTGAGCAGCAACTTTGGCAAAACTGATCTCCTGAAGGAGTCGGAAGTCGAGGAGGGGTGGGGGAAGTCGAGTTGGCAGAGAGAAGAGAAGGAAGGAAGTCGAGGATGGGTGGGGGAAGGAGGAGGAGGAAGCCGAGCAAAAGGAGAACGAAGTCTGAGGAGGGCAAGGAGGTCTTGAGGAGGAAGTTTGAGGATGACGATAAGGTGTTGGGGAGGAATACTAAGGAGGACAAGGGAACTTTTCATGTTCCCCTGAGATTCGGGAGGACCCATCATGAACTTTTCATATTGGGTCCCACGCAATCATTAAATTTTTTTCCTTCTCTTTTTCTCTATTGCTTGATTATGCACGATGGATTAGCGGGGTTTATTTTCCCAAATATCAGCTTCATCCCACATGTGATTGGTATATTTGGAGACCAATTATATTTCAAATTACAAAACCTGCCCTGATCATGTTCTTCACTTTATTGAAAAAAGAAGGTGAAGGAGGAGCAAAGGAAAAGTGGTGTCTTTTCACCGCATGAAAAACCCAAAAGGCTCGTCCTATCCATTAGTGCTAAGGGAAAAGGTAAGATTCTCCAAATCGGAGAATTTGATGGGCAAAACAATAATTTAAATGGTTCCTACTACTGCTGCTCCTCTTAAACTAGATCATTGCACATGAGCGTTTCAAATGGAAGCAACGGCGGCACGTGGTACAGGGTTTATTTTATTTTATTTCATTTCTTTTTTCTTTTATTTTCTTTTTCTTGTCGATGTGGCGTGCAAGGGTTTAAATTTGCAGCTTAGGTTTTTGTCTCGTTTGTCTTTTGGCTTCTTTTTCTCAAAATTAACGTTAAATTCTTCTTTTATGAATTTAGCTTATTTTGAATTTAATTTAATAAAATTTGTATTGAAAATTAGATTTGAATCGAAACGGCGTTATTTTAATCATTATGTAAGGAGAGATAAAATATTCAAAAAAGCTACGTCGTCATTTTCTGTTAGCCAAGTTGAACGGAATTACGGAAGGACTCGATTATATCGAATTGACATGTTTTAAGATTCGATTGCACTTTTTGTAAATTTGTTTTTTCAATTGTATTTCCGTGACAAGCGTTATATATATATATATATATATATATATATCAAATAAATCATAAACTTATTGTACTTCTACTAATTTAGTCATAAACCTTTTTATTGTGCCAATTAAATCCTAAACATTTTCATTGTACCAATTAAATCCTAAACCTTTCACATTTGCCAATTGAGTCTCTTTAACTAATTTTGCCGAAAATCACTAAAATGGACATTAGTCAGTTGGCACAAATGCCGGAATTTTTTTATTTTTAAATGTTTTTATTAATTTTTTTATGGGCGAGGACAATGAAGCCCTCACCGAGCATAAACGAGGGTTGCAACCTTTGCCCATATCAAGGCAATGCCAGCCTCGCTATGGCCTTGCCGGCCACAAAGTGAAAAAAAAGAAAAGAAAAGAAAATAATTTAAAAATATATAAAAATGATATTAAATATTCTCCATGTAGGACGACTGACATCCACGTCGCGATTTTCAGCCAAAATGGGTCGGATGGATTTATTTGACAAAATTAAAACGTTTAGAATAGAATTACTACAAGTGCAATAAGTTTTAGACACTTTTGGTAATTTTCCCTATACGTCGAGAAGTACCATGCATGGTTGCCCCCCGTCCTTTCTTTCTCTCGGTCCCACCCCGCAAGATATGGCTCAGCCAAAAAACGGCCCCGGCGCGAGCCTTATTTTTTTAGTAAAGTCAAGCTCCCTAAAGACTAAAGAAATGGATTAATAAAAGGGGGACTTCTGCAACGGGCTATGCCACCCAAAGCAAGAACGGGAAGTCGCATCCGTCCCATCGCAAGCACCTACAATGTCATGATCACATTGGTTTACCCTTTTTTCTTTCGTAGTTCAACGGATGGTCGCTCCTCTAACAGGAAAAAGTATAAATATAGAAACTTCTCTGCCCCTATATATATAATTTGCTTCTTTTGTTGGATTACATAAAACCCTAGCTTGATCAGAGTTTTCTTACCACCGGGGTGAATGATTACTGCATTTTTACTGTGTGTATCCGATGCAGTGCCGAAAAACAGTGTCTTATTTCTCCATGTAGTGGATTTGGGTTTTCGTAGGGTGAGTGAGTGATCTTCCGCATTTCCAGAACTCCAGCACCAGCGGCAAAGAATATGAGGAAGAGACAAAAGAGAGGAAAAAAAGGGGTAAAAAAACGTAGAAGTTGGCTGCCAATTGTTTTTGTTCAGATGACGTAAGGGATGCCAAAATCTCAAATTAGGGACAAGAGCAAAGCATACGAAGAGAGAGCAAAGCGAAAAAAGAAGTCCCACTTCAGCTTCATATCTTAGAATTGCTTTAGACAAATATCATTGCAAACTCCGATTTTCACACGAATTGTTAGAGTATCAATATTGCTTGTTTACGGGATTTATGTACTTTTTATATTCGTATACATGTTCCTTCCCTCCATTTAAAAGTTGGAATTTTTATTCAAGGTTATTTAGCATGTGAAATGCAGCCCATGTATTCGTGGAATTTCAGGTGTTGGTTCTTAATCTAGCAATTATAAGCTAGAGCAAGTTTTGCAAACGTAGGAAATCGAGATTAATGGTTGTTTTAGCAGGTCTCCATCTGAAGAGAAGGATCCACTGGTCCCAGCTCGTTCTAGTTTTCGGCTGTGATGAACGAGTGCAAACATGGGACCTGCATTGGGGCCCACCTGATTTCAGGTCGTCGCTTTGCTTTTCATTTTTCCAAATTCATCATATGATCATCCTCAACCTTAAAACCGACAAAACCGAAAAGTCTTCCTTCATCCATCCCCGTCCCAACGCTTCTCAATATAATCTCATTCACCACCAACGTTTCGCTTAAATCTTTTATTTTCTTCTGCGAGAAAACAGGCGAAAAGTTCTCGAACTGTTATGAATCA
Organism: Eucalyptus guilfoylei; assembly: GCA_016097605.1. NCBI lineage: Eukaryota > Viridiplantae > Streptophyta > Magnoliopsida > Myrtales > Myrtaceae > Eucalyptus > Eucalyptus guilfoylei. The sequence goes on from CM027863.1 coordinate 11,144,129, forward strand.
GCAGCAAAAAGCTGAATCCATATTGGCCAACGTGGGGGCAAAACTGACCTTTTCCCTTCCAAATTAAAAAGAAGACTAAAGAAGGATGTTTTTTTCTTGACATATTTGATACATATCGGGAATAAGTGACCCCCCAAAGAAAAACTTCAAACTATGCCCATCGTATTTATCCCGAATTTTTTGTACCCACATGGAGATTTCATTATATATTTTTCAGTCAAAACAATGCCATAGGCGTGCGTCATGTTAATACCATTCCTTTTTTAGCGTCTATGTAGACAAAATAGAATTTCAACGGGATAAATGCGTCGCACAATTACAAATTTGGCGGTTTCTTGTGTCATAAAAAAAAGTTAGATTAAATGTGTCTGTGGATAAAGTTTAAGATTTTTTGTGGCTTTTGTCCTTATTTATTAAATTTTTTACTAATAGCATTTGCCCGCATGAAGCATTATGGGATCACTATCAATTTATTTGAGAATTTATGACGTAAATTTTCCAGCACATCTCCCGTGGTGCAGAGCGGGAATAGGATTGGGCATCGCGATGAAGTTTTAAAGTCCCTCTCTACTATAATTTTTTTTTTTTTTTTGGTTTAACGTTAGTTAATGAAGCAAATAAAAGAAATTGGAGACCTACGTGTAAGACCTCTAATTTTGATGCATCCCAAAAAAACACGAACTATTGGTTTTATTTAAAAAATTCGATACGGTTGGGCAATGCACCACTTAAATATTTAAATGAGCTCACCAGAACCTAATGTGGAAGATGCATCAAAACAGGTATAGAACTCATAATTTACTCGTAATCACTGATTGTAGGTCATAAATGGATTGCCTTAGATTATAAAAACAGGTCTAGAATTATTATTATGAACGGTTTTTGAGGCTCACGACTTTAAGAGTCGATGATCACGTTGGCTTGACGATCGAATGGGGTGTCATAATTTTAGTCGAAATCATCAGCCTTACAAGCGAAATGCTTATGTCATTCTTGACTCGTCGATTTTGTTATCCATCATGCCTTGTTCCTACTCGCATCAAATACATAAAAATTTGTTGTCTCATGAATGGTGCCAATGTCTTTTTTCTAAGGCAACCATGGATGATGATATGCTTTGTTGGGGAATGAAAAACATCCTTAGCATGAGTAAGAAACATGAGCAAATTCGTGTACAAGAATCATCAGTCGTCTATCACTCAATAAAAATTGGGCAAACGCCGGTCATGTCATCTCCAAGATGATGCCATCGCATATGATTTTTGTTTGAGGTTCAAGTTCCTAATCTACCAACGTGAATCATAGTACCTTAGATATTTTCTCCGAAAATTGATTGAATGCAGGAATTGAAGAAAAACTTTTTTACCAGTCACGATGCTTGATCCTGCAACTTTAAGCTACATCTCGATTGGTTTCCCCTAGCAAAACATTTTCAATATTTCAAGCGGGGAAAAGTTGTATTCAATATGATTGAACGTCTTTTTTAGATTAATCTCATCATTTGCAACAACCTAGCATCTCATTTTGAGCATAGATCTATATAACTAAGACAACGGTTAGATAAAAAGTAGATGTTTTAACTACAGCTTTAACTCACTACTTCATACTCCAAATATTAAAGGCAAATTATGAAGAATCTTCGAATTATAATGTTATTTACAGGTCCGCATCATTGATGGTAATACCTGTTCAAGTTAATGGAGGCTCTTTAGTATCGAGTGCCAATCTCAAATCTCTTTATCAAGTAATTTTTAAAAAAAAATTCGTTTGATTATCATTAACAAAGTGATCAATATTAACTCTAAATTTATTTGACGGAAATTGGCTTCTACCGATGAGGGCCAATATCTATCACTGTTGGATCAAATGAATTTCTACCGTTGGATTGATCATACGAGGATTGACACTCTACACTGTTAGATCACAGAGGAATCAACGGTCGTAATTAGAATGGTTTTTTTTTTTTTTTTTTTTTGTGTATAAATAAGAAAAACCCAACTCTCTTCGGACATCTTCTTCTCTCCCTCCAGTTACCACCCTCGCTGCTGCCGCTCCTATTCCCGGCGGCGGCCATTCGTGTTCCCTCTTCCACTGCTCGTGTCTGTTCAGTACATTTTCACCCAGCAAAGGCAGCTCGCTCCCCTCTAGCACACTTCTCTCGACTTTTGTGGACCAGCTGATTGTGCTGAAGGGGGGAAAGTTCTTTGCTTTTTTCATCTTCTTTTGTGCCCAATTTACATCTCCTCAGCCAGCGCTCCTCCATGTTCACTGCCACCGGGATATCTCTCTCTTGTCAGCTCAACACGCCCCGGTCGCCTTGCGGTGACCGCTCTTGTTGCCATTTGCCACTGCCCGCTGCTGGTCAGTCGGTCGGTAAGCGCAAGGTGCCTTCTCCTCCTCGAGCTCTCTCCTTCTGACGAATGTCTCTCGGGCCGCTCGTCCTTTGCCGAGCCGGCTAGGCTGGCCTGGCCACTGCTTGGCTAAACGGAAAAAAAGAACTTTTCTTTTTGCCAAAGAGTGGGTAAGCTGGCCACCTCCTCTGCAAAGGAGATGCACCGAGAGAAATTCCTAAGAAAAGGGGGAGCGGGGAGAGACTTGGTGCGGCCGCTTGCCACTGCACAGCAGCTTGGATGGTGCTATCTCTTCCTCACTCTCCCTAATCTCTCTCCTGCCTCCTCGGCTCATCCTTTGCCAAGCTGGCTACGGCGGCCTGGCCACTGCTTGGCCAAACAGTGGGCAAGCTAGCCACCAGCTCTGCAAAGGAGATGGAGACTAGAGAGACGGGTTTGACGATTTTCTCTCTTAATCCTCACTCATCATCCTCTGCCAAGCTGGCTAAGCCGACCTGGCCAGCCGGCCTCCAGCTCTGCAAAGGATGACGAATGGGAGATCAACCGAGAGAAATTCCTCACAAACAGGAGTCGGGGAGAGACGGCTGTGCAACAGGCTGAGTGGTTGCGGTGAGGGAAAGCAGGGTGAGTGCTGAGCTGACGACAGTGCTATGAATTCTGCTGGCACGGGACATGGATGGGCAAGACTGTAAGAAATGTATGCTGGCCACAGTTTTAGCGGGGAAAAACAGGAATCTCCTCTAATGCAGAGCCAGTTTGTCAAACGAGAGAGGGTCTCTAGAAGGGGAGCCTAAGAGAGACGGCTGTTACTGGGTGAAGCCGACTACATAGACACGAGCAGTGGCAGGCGGAACACAACCCTGTGAAGTGAATGCGTCGCCTGCCTCCTTCAGTCCAAGTTCCTCTTTTTCTTTATGCTCAATTTCTTGATGGACTTTTACGAATTATACTCTCTGGTTTGAGATTGAAGAGTGAGGCGCTGTTCACTGTTCAGAATCTGAATGGAAATAGTAGGGTATTGGGTCTGTGGAGAAATGAGTAAAAAGTTGGAAATAGGTTCCGATAGAGTCTTCAATCTGGGATTGATAAATTAGCTGATTCTATTTTTGTTACGATAAGACCTCAGAGGTGTGTGGAATTCTTTTATTTATTCTTTTGAAATTCTTGATTCTGTTGTTTTAATCTTGGTGTTATTTGTTCATCTGAATATATTTGTTATGGGGTTGAGCTGGAAGTGCCATTAATGTAGTGGCCGTTTGGACAGAGTGAGAGGTAGTGTGTTTCTGCTCACTAGTTATGAGGGAGCTGGCTGGTCTAGATTGGTGCAACATTGCATTTGAGAGTTATCGTGAAGGCGTATGTGCAGAGCTGGCTCTTTTAGCTTGAGTTTTGCCTATGAACTTCCCCTTTTGGTCAGGTGGACAAATGCTTATATGTTCCAAACTTCTTGTTCTGACATTCTAAGCTGGAGTGACCTGTCTTGCTTTCCTGATTCAATTGTTAGTCTTGTCTTCATTTTCCTATTCTGTTACTTTGGTCATAACTCTTCACCATGGATTTGATGTAATTCACGGAGTACTTATTATCCTGCTCACTGAAGTTAGTTTTTGATTGTGATGGGATGATTATAGACAAAAAAATTCACCTCGTGAAACAAACAAAAAAATCTTAAGTATATTAACATTTTGCAGTACCATACGTAAGATCTCTGCAAATTATGTTTAGGGTTGCTGATCTAGAGGCATGACAAGTGTTTCTCTAATGCAAATTATGTTGTATTGATATCAAAGGTCAGATCGACTTTTTTCACTAACACACCCAAAGGGTGTTTAAATGGGTTGGACCCTTTTCTGACACCCATACTTAAAAGTTAACCTTCTGATTTTTTGGGTTTTTGATAAAAATGAATAGGAAATTATTTAAAAAGACGAAGCAATAGAAAGAAACGAAAAATCAGACTTTTTAGTCGAGAAGCAAGTTCCGTCATGATGAGGAACTCTAATATCAATTTGTTGCATCATGAACTCTAATCTCAATTTGTTGCCTTTAACGACGCGTCAGCTAAAAATTAGGTGTTAACAAAATCCAATCCAGAAAAGGGTGTTTAAATGGGTTGGACCCTTTTCTGACACCCATACTTAAAAGTTAACCTTCTGATTTTTTGGGTTTTTGATAAAAATGAATAGGAAATTATTTAAAAAGACGAAGCAATAGAAAGAAACGAAAAATCAGACTTTTTAGTCGAGAAGCAAGTTCCGTCATGATGAGGAACTCTAATATCAATTTGTTGCATCATGAACTCTAATCTCAATTTGTTGCCTTTAACGACGCGTCAGCTAAAAATTAGGTGTTAACAAAATCCAATCCAGAATTTAGTATTTAATTATTATGGATTACATCTGAGAGAACACAGATTGAATTCTAACATCTAGTTGCTAATGGACAGTTCAAATATATAATAAACTATATACAAAAGTAGTGAGATGCAAAAACCGTAATAAAACGTAGCATCTTCATTGTCATGCTGCAGTTTCATTGGTGGTGACTGAACATTAGTGGATGTTGCATTTACGTCACTACTCGACGCACTAAACTTTCGTTCTTCTCTCTTTTTTCACTTGATGCACTTTGACCGATATCCGATCAATTTTTCCACGACAAGCTTGGTGTAGTGGCCTCATGGTGTTGCGTCCAGAAAAATTGGCCAAGTTTCGGACACATCACTAATTTTACCGGAAAAGAGACTGGTTCCGGTCAAAGTTCATCAAAATGCGTATATTGACCCCGGTAATGTCAGATCCTGGTAACCCCACAAAGGAAATAGCTGGTGCAACTTACGGCCAAAAAATAGAGAAGTCCAGGGGTGAAAAGAAGAACAGATCCTAATCTCTATTCAGAGACATATGCTAAGCAGTTAGAATATGGGTACATCATCCTCAAATAGCCTAATGCCACAGTTAAATAATTAAAAGATCTTGATCAGACCCATAAAAAAGGATGCTACATAAATGTCCGGAGCTCTCAGTCAAGATCCCCACGTGATGTGGCGTCGGATTACCAATAAGCAAGATGAATCAAGCGGTAGCTTTGTTTAAAGCATAGTGATCAATATTATATGCCAAGACGACAAGAACATTCTCAACAAATAAGAACACTAACGATAGTAGGGTGTTTTCCCTCTTCCAAGGTAAGTCGGGGAGGCCAAAGCAATGCCGTGCTGTATACAGTTAAGCTGCTTAGCCACCTGCAATGTCAGAGTAGACATTGGTCAACGAGTTATTTTTTGTAGGGATGTGAGGCATCCTGCGGGATGATAGCATGACCGTAGCCAGTGAGAAGAGGTCACTAAACTTCCGCAAACTCCCTCGGGGACGTCTGAAGTGATAGATGAAATCAAGGCCAAGTTGAAAGAGTGTGCCCTGGCAATGTGTCTTGTGCAGATACAATCGCCCTCGTAGCCCGAGGATCTACTGTTCTGGTACGTTCTATACTCCTATTGTATTATTCACTCTTTTTATATGGTTAGATGTCAAGATCAAATCACTTCGACTTAAACTCCCCTGTTTAAGCTTTGGAAAGGTGTCCATATTCCAACACGTAACACTGTCAAGACCATCTGAACTAAATCCAGGAAGCTACATTTCTTCTGTAGTTTGCTTTCTTAGATTGGCTAACAATTTAGTTCTTTGAGATTTAGGAGAGTGGTGGACGAAATTGAGAGATTCCACTTGGAAGGAGGGACTCTAGAACAGCAAGTCGTACAAACTCTTACAACAACATTCGTCCACCAAATTCCGCAATCCAAAATCTCATTACACTATTCCTATGCCAAGGCCTAAACAAAGCTGATCTCGTCACTCTCTCGGGTACCGGCAATCATTCAGCACTGAAAAAATGGTTCACTAGGCCCTTTCTGTCACCCATGTTCTAAACTAATATCAATTACAGCAAGGCAAACACATGACAAACGATAATTGCAACTGGCATTACAAACTCTGTATACCTCATCTGAAGCTATTGGGAAAAGCAGAGGTTTCAAGGTTAATTCTGTCGGCTACAATTATAGGGTAGGAATAATTCAATCGTGTACTTCCTGTGTATGATTTGGTTCCTGTTATGTCCTTCAGAAAACCAGCAAGAGGGTCCATTGCGTGAGGAGCTTTGATCTGGGAATTTTCTGGGTTTGAATGCATACTGCTCACGGTGCATTATCATTGCTGGCAGATCTTTCTCTGTTTAATATGCTTCAGTGAGATAATCTCTTGCGCCCTCTCATGGATTGTGGTGAAAAGAAGAAATGAGGAATTTTTTAAACTAAAAGCCTTTTAAAGGGATCCTCTTATTCAATTACAATCCGAATAGTCTTAAGGAATTTTCCTTGATTTGGACTATGGAAACTAGGAAGACCCAAATTCTTGTACTTTCAAGAATGTCACTTTTTGCGAAGACAATGTTTTTCATAAGTTCTCTTTCTACTTGTGCACTTTTTCTCACAACTTGGCACATAGTGCGCTGCATGCTTTTTGATGTCGTCAGCTGGCTGCTTCCAACCACACAGGGCAACATCCAGATCACCTTTATGCTCTTGAGCTAATGTAACATTTGGCATTTGTAGATGGTCACAGAACTCATTGGAGAGTCAAGAATTTTTTGCCTAGTGCTGGCCCAACTACTCTATCAGGAAATGGAGAGGTTGAATTCACTATCCAAGACTCTCGGAATCAGTGTCGCATGATTTGAGGCTATTTTTAGCGGCCTTACATAATGCAAAGTTGGATAAGATTATATTAGTTGTTTTGCGTCCCTTGTTTGGAATATAGGTAAAAGACAAATATTTTAAGCCCATTGTTCAGTAAGAGAGAGATGGTGAAATCCTCAATGTGGTGCTAGTTAAGAATGGAATCTTATTTGGTGGTGATGGTCGTTCACGCTTCCCAACCATGGTAAAGTGCCAGCTCTTTTGAGGGATTAGCATATATATTCACCCACATTGTCCATGGGTTTAAACTTATCAGTAGCCACTAGTTAGTATCTAATCTAGAGCAACCCGTGGTGATGACATTTACCTTCACTACTATGAGAAATAATCCCACAATAGAGTAGGTTGACACAGCACAGGCTTCTTTACCCAGTAGGTAGAATTACATACATATCTAATCTCCAGACAAATAAGACTTTGCGCACAAATAATCATGAATCTCGTAATAACCTTCACTGAGAGGTCCCTCAAGGACTAGCTGCTGAATGCTAGATAAATTGCCCAATGAGATTAAATCGCACAAATCATTGACGGTAGAAAAACAAAAGGTCGAAAGTATTCATAATTCTTTCCCTCAAAATAAATTGGACACGAGCAAATTCGATCCTGCAAAATTATGCAGTTTTGATTACTTTGATCAGAGGCGAAGGGGTTTAGGTCAGACGGCGGTTAGGAACAAGCAAGAGGGAAGGAGAAAAAATGAAAAAACAAAGGAGAGACAAAACGGAGTAAAACAAACTACTGATCTTCTGGCTTGCATCGCCAACTTTGCGCATTGTTAACCTCATCTAAGAACTCCACCTGTCAACACCAAAAGTTCAGCATACGACCGTGTCAAGCACTGTCAGACTATCTTGCTCATTGGGTAAAGAGCCATCATCACTACTTATGTTGGGAAATCAAAGCCATGTTAGCAAGCAGAGGAATTTTACCTGAATACCCTTGCTGGCTAGGAACTATTTGAAATCTGCCAACTTCATAACACCCACAAGTACTGAGTTCTGTGGCGGGGCTGAGTTTGACAGAGGAAGCAAAGACAACATTCCATTCTCCGTGTTTCCAACTTGAGCATCGATCTAAGCTTTTTCATAATCCCCTAGCTGTGTAATCCATCAACATCATATACTCGAACAGGAAATATAACATGGCAATCAAGTTCTATAAAGATCGATTAAAACCTGAGCTCACCTTCTTTCAAAGCGCATTGCTCCTCAATTTCTCAGAAAGTTGCACCTAATTGTCACAAAACAAGGCTCAGAGGACACATTATTGCAGCATCACAATGACTCAGAACACTTAGCACTTCCTAAAGGTACCTTATAAGCACATTAATTAGATGTGACATCAATTGTGTCTTCGATTTGGGGATCAGACTTGAGGGCAGACATTTTTCAAGCAGTGTTGCTTCAAATGCTATGTTGCCTTGGCTGATCATCGCACCGAGACCTCCAAAAAGTAAAAACCACGAGTTTATATTCAACGAATAGTTTATTTTGGAACACAATAATGCTTAGTGGAAAAAGTACATCAACAGGATAACTAGCATTCGACCGACAAAAAAGATACTATAATCTTGTGAGTCACGAATGAGTTGTATCTTATGATAAATTCTCAGCATCACCAGGTGAAACCTCACTTTGGACGGGAAACAATAAGGAAAACTACTCCTTATTTCAGCTGGCATGGCATAAACCTGCACGAACTCTAAGATGCTATCGGATTCTGGAACATGACTTCCTTTGAAGCATAAATAAATTCTTTGACTTGCACCTGATATTAGAAATCGCAACGCTTATAGAAGGCTGGTTCATCAAACAATTAAACAACTAATGCATGGATTAAAGTCCCATGTGCAACATGCACAAAGCACGAATAAGCATCATTTGTTTCCATATCTTCACAGGGTTCCAGTTTTTGCAACCAAATTCAGAAATAAAGACAAGAAACTTGCACGAGCTTTAGGGAAGGAGGAGATTAGAAAAGGCTCGAAATTCCATTAATTCGTATTAAAATAAGGAAAAATATAAATAATTACTCAATCACAGAGCAGCAGAGCATGCCATTGACATGCTCTGTTCCTTTTGTTTTTACAGGCTTCTGAAAAAAGAAAGAAAAAAAAAAGTAAATGAAACGATAAAACAAAGTGGTGCTTCCCTACAATTCCAGGTCAGATAGAGTTTATTTCCCGTCCATATTACGAATCTCCATAATGAAAAGCACTCTTTTCAGGAGGCAATGAAAGACGTGACCGTACTACAGTTTGCGGAATGAAACAATCCATGCCGCGCATCACTGGTGCCAGATATAACTCACGGTTAAGTACAGCCGATACAGCTATTGAGGGCTTCATATCAACTACCAGACAAGCAGGTCCTTCGTCAAGCTTCCCATCCATGCTGCTCAGAAACTGCAAAAGCCGCATAAGCAATCCAGTCAGATATCCGAAGCCACCGTAGGAGCATGGAAGGCAAAAGACCGATGTATCGAAACGCTACTGTACTAAAGATGACAGCGATAGAAAGGAAAAAAGTGAATTTCGACTCAAGAGTTTCCCCAGGAAAGCTCCCCACCGCAGAGAGACCACTATTTCGTTCTAGTCAACTTAGGGGGATCAATGTTAGGGCAAAAACATACTGCTGGACCCACTGTACTAGCATAGGTCACACGAGATAATCCGATATCATTCTTTGACACGAAACAAGCATTACGTGTTCAAAGCTCTAATCCATACCAATTACATGCATCGAACCCATTATCCCGCATCGTTTCGTTTCCTTCTTCTGGATGAGATATCGAGTCAACAAACTCTAAGAGACAAGCTTAATCTACATAGCTTCTTCAGCTGGAAAGTTGTAATGATAAAGACGAGAGAAGTTGATGGAGAGAGGGAAGGAAGCAGTCTTGACTCTTTCCAGCCGCAATGCACCAACGAGTTGAAGCCGTCGATGGAGATGGAGTAGGAGAGAGAGGGTTCTCGTTGCAGACGCCACAGAGAGGCGTCCTTTCATCGAAGTTTCTTCGAGCGGGTTGAGGGCTTGTTGGAGGGAAAGGCAAAGGGGAAGGGAAAGAGAAGAGACGACGTGCGACGGCGTTGTCTTGGAGATGACGCGACTGGCGTTTACCCAATTTATATCGTGTGATTGACGATTGACGCCCGACGATTCTCGTGCATGAATTTGCTCCTGTTTTTTACTCATGCTAAGTGTGTTTTTCATTCCCCAAAAAATCATATCATCGTCCATGGTCGCCCTAAAAAAAGAACCTTGGCACCATTCGTTAGACAACAATTTCTTTTTGTATTTGATGCGAATAGGAACAAGGCACAACGGATAACAAAATCGACGAGTCAAGAATGACATAAGCGTTCCGCTTATAAGGCCAACGATTTCAACTAAAATCATGATGACCCATTCGATTATTGAGCCAACAGGATTGCCGAGACTTAAAGCCGTGAGCCTCAAAGACCATTCATAACCATTCATAATAATGGTTCCAAACCCGTTTTTATAATCTAAGGCAATCCATTTATGACCCACATTATTAAGTGCGAGTAAAATATGAGTTCTACACCCGTTTTGCCACCTCTTCTACATTAGGTTCTTATGAACTCATTTAAATATTTAAGTGGTGCATTACCCAACCATTTGTGACACAAAAAACCACCAAACTTGTAACTATGCAGTGCATTTACCCCCATTGAAATTGTATTTTGTCTATATGGACGCCAAAAAAGGAATGGTGTTGTGTGGAGTTGTGTTAACTGAAAAATCATTTAACGAAATCCCAACATAGGTACAACAAGTTCAGGGTAAATGCGGTGAGCATAATTTGGAGGTTTTTTTTTTTTTTTTTTTTTGGGTCACTTGTTCCTGATATGTATCAAATATGTCAAGAGGAAAACATCCTCTTTAGTCTTCTTTTTAATTGGGAAGGGAAAAAGTCAGTTTTGCCCCCGCCTTGACCAATCTGGATTCATCACAGTTCGAGAGCTTTTCGCCTGTTTTTTCGCAGAATAAAATTAAAGATTTAAGCGAAACGTTGGTGGTGAATGAGATTATATCGAGAAGCATTGGGGACCGGGAATGGATTTGTTGGTTTGGGGATGAGGATGATTAAACGATGAATTTGGAAAAATGAAAAGCAGAGCGACGACCTGAAATCAGGTGGGCCCCAATGCTGGTCCCATGTTTGTCACTTGTTCATCGTAGCCAAAAACTAGTACGAGCTAGGACCAGTGGATTCTTCTCTTCAGATGGAGACCTGACAAGACATCCATTATTCTCGGTTTCGGAAGTTTGCAAAACTTGCTCCAGCTTATAAGTGGACGTGCGAGCCGCCCGGATAAATTAAGAACCAGCACCTGAAGTTTCACGAATACATGGGCTGCACTGCACATGGTAAAAAACCTTAAGCATTACGCGACTCTAAAGAATTCAACCTAAAAATTCCAACTTTAAAATGGAGAGAAGCAATATATATGTGAATATAAAGAGTACACAAATCCTGTAAACAAGCGATGTTGATACTCTAACAATCCGTATGAAAATTGGAGTGTGCGATAATGTTGGTTTAAAGCAATTCTAAGATATGAAGCTGAAGTGAGACATCTTTCTTTTGCTTTGCGAATGGAATTTATACGCTCTCTCTTCGTATGCTTTGCTTTTGTCCACAATTTAAGATTTTGGCATCCCTTAAGTCATCTGAACAAAACAATTGGCAGCCAACTTCTGTGTTTTTTTTTTTTCCTTTTTTCTTTTGTCTCTTCCTCATATTCTTTGCCGCTGGTGCTGGAGTCCTAGAAAACGCGGAAGATCACCTACTCATCTTGCGAAAACCAAAATCCATTACATAGAGAAATAAGACACTATTTTTCGGCACTGCATTGGATACACGCAATAAAAATGCAGTAATCATTCACCCCGGTAGTAAGAAAACTCTGATCAACCTAGGGTTTTATGTAAATCCAACAAAAGAAGCAAATTATATATAAACACACACACACATTTACTTATCTTTTGCGTTTATGTTGCAGTATTAACCTGAACATGAAACATCTTTTGACAAATCTAACAATTAGAAATATACATAATCAAACAATGTATGATGATAAAATTACTCAATTGCACGCTTTTCTCTCCATAACAGAATCGAGTTGTCAAATCCAAACATGAGACATCAATCGTTTCACATTTGAATCAAAAAATGACATGCTAATTAAACACATTACACAACGTAACGTACGAAACATGCTTCTTAACTCCAAAAGAAATACTCGTGAGTCTTAATAAAATTTATGCCAATTATAAACAATAAAAGAACGACACTTTTGATCGTCGAGGAAAATACTGTTGCGAAAATAAGTTGAGTTGCTGCTAACTCCAGGACTGAATCAATATTCAGTGGATGGGGACGGGGGATCGTGCGTTTGGGGATTGTTCAACAACCTCGAAACCTCATTCACGACCTCTTGCACAAGTACCGCTTCATGCCTGCCAATTGATAAATAAAATGGAATTAAGCTCTAAGTGGTATAAGTAGTTCTGTCTATTTTGGTGGGAATGATGAAAATAACGTACCCATTCGCGATATTCTCCGACACCCATCCTTTGGAGGAGCCAACCTCCTTGAGAGCTCGCTCCCACCGCTCATAAGTAATTTCGTCAACCAGCTCCTTATGTTGAACCATGTACTTTCCAAACAAATGCGATATGTCTCGCACGTGCGACGTGTTCGCTTTATAGAAGATGGGCAATATCGTTTGCCCCTTTGTTCTCTTGCATTCAACCATTTGAGCTAGGTCCTCGAGACACCATGGAGAGGACGCATAATTGCTTGAGAGAATGGGAATGGATATTTTGCAGTGGTCAATGGCATTGCCTATCTCATGAACAGCATCTTTACCTACGAGAGACGGATCGTCGTCGTTAAAAACTTGGATTCCTTCGGCCACGAGACTGGTGTGGAGGTAAGCAGCGAGGTTATATTGAGTATCGGCACCACGGAAGCTCAAGAAGACTTGGCATTTACTTTCCCTTCCTTTTTTCTCCGAAAATAATGACTAACTGCAAGTGATGACGAGGACAACGAGTTAGAAAACCGGTCTAAGGTCAACTTAGAGAATGGCTCAAATTGTACTGGAAGGATACCTGATTTTATGAACATGGAAGACCGTTGGATCCAGCTCATCTCTAATTCACTCAAAACCTTTGCGACAACCATTTTTACCAGCTTTCCTTCGTGCCTGCATAGGCGCGCGCGTGCACGCACACATATATAAAAGAAAGTTAGACATTGACGTCATATCCGTGCACGATTTTCAATTCAGATTCGCAGATATAGAGACATAAATACCCATTAGCAATGGCCTGTGACGTCCATCCTCTAATCCTCGTTAGAGAACACAGCGCTTCTACCCATTCTTGCGCTTCTTCTCGCCTGCACGGCATCATCTCATGTTCACATAAAGCATCTCCAGAGCTACGCAAGTTACCCCCTTGGCGGCCTAAATCAGCAACATTCACTCTATAGAATACAGGGAAGACCGATTTGCCGTGATTACTGTGACATCGCATAATCTCGGTGAGCTCGCGGAGACACCCTTTATCATGCACATAGTGTTCGGAGACGATGGGAATCATGATCCTACAAGTCCGGATGGCCTGGAGAACCTCTGGGCCAATCTGCTGATTGCCGACCGAGAGGGAGGCGTCCTCGTCTCTGAACACGCGGAGCCCAGTAGCCGAGAGGCTTTTGTGGAGGAAGTCCGCGAAGCCGGTGCGAGTATCTCCAGCCCTGGAGCTCAAGAACACGTCGTACTTCCGAGGGGCCGCGCTTATTTTTTCCCTCTGGGATGATAGCAATCGGACAAGGGCACTCATCCTCCGTTTGTTTTTGGTTCGTAACTTCCCTTATATCCCTTTTTCTACTACGATCAAACTATGTTTTCCTTCGAAGCTTTCTAGTCGAGGAGGACCCTAGCGAATTGAAGAGCTCGAAGCTTGTGCTTGTCTTGTCTGTCCTGTTTAATTTTCCTTCAGCACGCCATATCATTGAACACAAACTGAGACAAGGGCTTAGTTTTACCGGTGTTCTTCTCGCTCCGATCCCACAAGATGTGCTCCAAGGACGTCGAGTTCCCCAGGTTGGTGAAGGGAATTGAAGAGCTAGAGGTGTCCGGGGCCAGGGGTTCGCGGGAGAGGGCGATGAGAGAAGAGAAGGGAAAAGAAGCGAGTTTTAGGGTTTCTGCCCAACGTTTGGATTAGGGTTTTGTCTCTTTGCTCCTCCGCTGAAAGAAGAGACACCGAGATACACGTGTGCAGACTCTAGGGCGACTAATTAAAGAAATATTATAATTTTTAGTGTGGGTATATTTCTAAGAGCGTTGAGCATCCCATGGTAAGCAATAAATGTGTCAAAAACCAAACTGAAAGCTGAACCGAACCGATAAGTTCGGTTTTTTCTGGTTCGATTCTCATTCGGTTCGGATAATATTAAAAACCAAAACTTTTTAACCAATTAGGTTTTTATCAGTTCGGTTAGCCGAACCAAATCGATAAAATTTAAAATTTTTCATACCTTCTTTCACCTCACTTTCCTTCATCAAATACATTTTTCTTTTATTTTTTCTTTCATTTCTTTTAAAAAATCGATTTTTAAACATTTTTTATTCTTTTTCCTTTTTGTTTTAGCGAGCACTAGGCAAGACGCGCCACGTGTACAAGCAAGCATCAAGATATATCAGGTCGAAGGGTCTAACATGTGACAAGTTCATACGAGTTTTCCAGATTTCACTCGAACTGTTTGATTAAGGAAATATAAGGAAAAGTTGTAAGCAAAACCAACCTACATGAACTGTTTGGTTAGAGAAATATAATGAAGAGTCATAAGCAAAACCAACCTGCACTTCACAAACACCCAACCATCGATCTTCTGAACATAGAAACTGTACCTAGGGCACCTCCTCCAGTTCTGCTTCTTAGCCAACTATATCAACATTATGTCCTCCCTCACTTTCTTCCCCTTCAACCCCTGATTCTCTTGACACTCCACCCCGCATGCCACAGCACGTTACACTGTGCACAGAATAATCTCTGGCAATTCGGACACTCCAATTCCGTCACCACCACCGCGCCTTGGTCGCGAATCAATGACACATTCCAGTCGTTGAATTTCTTACTTCGAACTGCAGTCACTAGAGGAAGACCTGATAGAATATAAAAAAGATAGGTTCTTTGGATACTAAATAATAACAACCACAGCAATGGTAATATTAACTTGAACAATGAAAGCAGTCCACTTAAAAGAAAGTACAAGGTATAAGACAATGGGGAACATTGGCTAAACAATGCTTTTTTCAAACAATATGTACGTGAGAGAGAGGTTTTCACATGTCGCACAGTTTGCAGAAATGTGACTGCCATTAAGCAATTCAAAGAAACTATCTGGCTTTCCATATCTAATCTCGGTTTCTTCAATTATGACAGCGCCGTATCTTGAAGACCAGTCAGATAAGTGAGATTACACCTCAATTGTTCCCCGAAATAGGTCATGCCCATCTTCATTTGGAAAACCACGCATCCATGAAGCATGGATATTTTCCTTTCAGGGAGAGCTTTGACTTGGCATTTATCCTGAGCAATGAAGCATCCACTCATTCATTTTACTTTACGGTGTTATCCCGGGCACAAGTGGAATGGGTGACTTGGGCTTTTTTGTTTTCTCCACCCACATCACTTGGGTAGTGAAGACTATCCCTACAATGGAGACTAAGCTTTGTAGGGCACACTTTGAAACCTTGCATGGATCTGTCCCTCCAGTAGCAAGAAGATCTTCATATTTGGCCGGCATTGCATTGTAACCGATTTCCCAATTGCATGTTCGGGTTTTCTACTCTACAGTATTGCCATCTGCTCCTGCATTAGTTGCAATGGCTTTTGCAAAAGCAAGGAGTGCCCGCAATTGCTAGCCGTAATTGACTGCATATAAGAACAGAGAAACCTTCAGAATAACAACAAAATGCTCAGAACGATCCTTGACTCGATGCATTTCACTTAAAATGCCCAAGCAATTATCAAAGACATAAGGCAGGTTATCAATCAAGAGAGAAACTATAACATATTTCCCTAAAGCCCAAAAGTATGTTGTTAAAATATAGTTTCCTCAAGCCTACAATGCCGGAGCCTAGACCCTGAGGTCAAAGCTGAGGATCCTAGTGTCCCGGCCTCAATAGACCCGAGCATTGGGGACAAGGGCACTGGTACCAAGGTCATGAGCACAGCCTCAATGGACCTAAGCCCAAGCATCGAGGACCCGGGCTTGGGCATCGAGATCCCGAGTTCGACCTCCATAATTCAAGGCGAGGGCGCTAGAGCTTGAGGCCGAGCCTCAATGGACCCAAGCTAGGGTGCAAAAGCTGGGCAAGCCTCGATGGACCTAGCCCAAGCATAGGGGTTCGTCGATTGGGGTCCCTAGTATAGGTGCTGGGGTCGTAGGCCAAGGTAACCAGGGAGTTGAACATGGGCACCTAGTCCTTGGGTCTAGTTTTTGGGGACTTAGGACTATCACTTGGGCATGGCTCATGCCCAGAAGCCAGGGATACATTCCCAAGCTTGTGCCCAATTCCCCGACTATCCATGTGTAAGTCACTAATGCCCAAATAGTAACAATCTATTTAAAAAAATCAAATCAGAATTTCTTTACAAAACAACATAAAATATCTTCCAGTTTATTTTCAAATGAACACTTTATTTTTTTATAAAATGACTTCTTGAATATTTTTCAAAAATATCATATTTTTTACGAAACAAAGGAAGGCTAATACTTATGTTCTCTCACAAGTCTTGGCCATGGTTTGACACACTACGTCTTCAAAAAAGGTTCAAATATCACCGCACGCCTATATCGACGATTGCCGGAGGATGCTCATCGGACCAAAATAGGTAAATGTATGAAGACCCATTTGGTCAAGATCCAATGACCTCAGTTTCCTTCGAACTACTCACTGGAAATTAAATTACACACAACACGATGCACACAGAATTTTGATCTCGATGAATGAGTGTAATAATCTTTATATGAGGAAATTAGGGGATCTGAAATTTCGAGGGCTTTTTACATCTTTAGTCCTTCACGATGTGCTGAAAACAAAACATTTTTGGATCTTGCAAATCTTAATTACAGCAACTCCCTCAGGAAGATTGGCAATTCTTTCTGCATACTTTCGTCAATGGTATGCGCGGTCGATTTCAGCCAAATCCTTCTTAGTCTGTGAAATCCTTGCCTGGATTTCAACTTTAGTAGAAGGATCAGTAACAATGATAGTTAAGTTACTACTGATGGTTACTTTTCTAGCAATGCCGAGCTGATCAGAGGTCACACAAGCGAGAGTTAGACCATTGTCTCCATAGAGAAAACTAGCACCTGATGATATTATTACAATGTTTAATGGAACCAAAAGAACAAAAATAGCAGATTATGTGCTTTAATGATGGAAATACTCATCTTGCGGTTCGAATAACAGTGCTTCTCCAACAAAGGTTACCACGCTTTACCAGTTCACCTGTCAATAAAGCAATGTCCTGCGCGACACACTCTTTCCTTCTCCAAATCCTGGACATTGCACCACGGCTAACATTAAGCAAGCCTTCCATTTTGATTGTGCACGAATGTTTCCAGTACTTGCCTGGAGATATCCTCTGCAATGATTAGTAAGGGAGGCGCTTAATTGAGTTGCCTTCTCCAGCAACGGAATCATTTTCCTTGACATCTGAAAGCTTCTGAGTAGCTACAAGGACTTTGGCCTTCTCAACCTCCACGACAGATCTAACTCAAGTGAAGAAATAATATAAAGGGGAATCTTTTATTGAAAGATGGGTGCGCATTCGATAAGCTCAGGATCTGTTGAGTCATGCAATGGAAGACTTTATCCTTCCAGAAGGCAGACTGTAAAAATATCGAAAGCTTGCCAAAGAGTTCTTTCCACAGTTGAAGGAGACAATCGTCCAACTCCATCTTATCTCAAACCTAAAGCAAAATTCACCACCTTCATTCCTTCCTGAACTAGAACGAAGGTTTCAGAAGATGAGGACGACCCATAACGCAATGCTGAAGAAATTTCAATAAGAAAACAAAACCCGCCAGAACAGTATTGATATTCTTAAAAATCCTGACATGTATTATTGACAAGAAAATGCAAAAATCATCCAACTCCATGAGGTGGAATTCCAGTCCGACTGAGCACTTTTACAAGTGTGATGGTGGCTGTCCTGCGGAAAGACTAATATTCGAGTTCTAGTTTTCAGCATCCCTTGTCTCTCTTCTTTCTTAAATTTCTCCCCCTTTCTACTAATTGTTGGCGATATATGAAGCGAAATAGGTTTGGATACATTTAAGTATGGGTGTCAGAAAAGGGTCCAACCCATTTAAACACCCTTGGGTGTATTAGTGAAAAAAGTTGATATGACCTTGATATCAATACAACATATTTTGCATTAGAGAAACACTCGTCATGCCTCTAGATTAGCACACCCTAAACATAACTTGCAGAGATCTTATGTATGGTACTGCAAAACGTTAATACACTCAAGATTTTTTTTTTTTTTGTTTATCACGAGTTGAATTTTTTTGTCTATAATCATCCCATCGCAATCAAAAACTAACTTCAGTGAGCATAATAATAAGGAGTACTTTGTGAATTACATCAAATCCATGGTGAAGAGTAATGACCAAAGCAACAGAGTAGAAAAATGAAGACAAGACTAACAATTGAATCAGGAAAGCAAGACAGGTCAGTCCAGCTTGGAATGTCAAATAAAAAGGTTGGAACATATAAGCATTTGTCCTCCTGACCAAAAGGAGAAGTTCATAGGCAAAACTCAAGCTAAAAGAGTACAGCTCTACACATACGCCTTCAAGATAACTCTCAACTCCAATGTTGCACAAATCTAGACCAGCCAGCTCCCTCATAACTAGTAAGCAGAAACACACTACCTCTCACTCTGTCCAAACGGCCACTATATTAATACCACTTCCAGCTCAACCCCAAAACAAATATAATCAGATGAACAAATAACGCCAAGATTAAAACAACAGAATCAAGAATTTCAAAAGAATTCCACACACCTCTTAGGTATCATCGTAACAAAATCAGAATCAGCTAATTTATCAATCCCAGATTGAAGACCCTCTCGGAACCTATTTCCAACTTTTTACTTATTTCTCCACAGATCCAATAACTACTATTTCCATTCAGATTCTGAACAGTGAACAGCGCCTCACTCTTCAATCTCAAACCAGAGAGAGTATAATTTGTAAAAGACCATCAAGAAATTGAGCGAAAGGAAAAAGAGGAACTTGCACTGAAGGAAGCAGGCAACCCATTCTCACTTCTCAGGGGTTGTGCTCCGCAGTGGGTTGTGTTCCGCCCGTCACTGCTTGTGTCTATCCAGCCGGCTTCACCCAGTAACAGCCGTCTCTCTTAGGCTCCCTTTCTAGCAGTCCTCTCTCGTTTGAGATACTGGCTCTGCATTAGAGGAGATTCCTGTTTTTTTCCCACCCAAAACTGTGGCCAGTATACATTTCTCGCATCCTTGCCCATCCACGTCCCATGCCACCAGAAGTCATGGCATTGTCGTCAGCTCAGCACTAACCCTACTCTCCCTCGCTGCATCCACTCAGCCCGTTGCACAGCCGGTCTCTCCCCGACTCCTGTTTGTGAGGAAATTTCCCTCAGTTGATCACCCATTCGTCATCCTTTAGCAGAGCTGGAGGCCGGCTGGCCAAGTCGACTTAGTCAGCTTGGCAGAGGATGATGAGCGAGGATTAAGAAAGAAGAAGCTCGTCAAACCCGTCTCTCTATTCTCAGTTCCATCTCCTTTGCACAGCTGGTGGCTAGCTTGCCCACTGTTTGGCCAAACAGTGGGCAGGCCGGCATAGCCAGCTCGGCAAAGGATGAGCCAAGGATGCAGGAGATGATTAGGGATAGTGAGGAAGAGATGGCTGTGGCGGCCCACTCCCGTTTTTGAGGAATTTCTCTAGGTGCATCTCCTTTGCAGAGGTGGCGGCCAGCTTGCCCACTCTTTTGCAAAGGACGAGCGGCCCTGACCAGCAGCGGGCAGTGGCAAACGGCGACATGAGTGGTCACCGCATTGCGACCAGGGTGTTTTGAGCTGACAAGAGAGAGATCACGGCGGCAGTGAACATGGAGGAGCGCTGCCGGAGGAGATGTAAACTGGGCACCAGTAGAAGAGGAAAATAGCAAAGAACTTTCCCCGTTCAGCACAACCAGCTGGTCCATAACAGCCAAGAGAACTGCGCCAGAGGGGAGAGAACTGCCTTTGCTGGGTGAAATTGTACTGAACAGACGCGCGCAGTGGACGAGGGGACACCAAAGGTCGCCGGGAGAGAACGGGCATGCATGGAGAGTTGATTGACTGCGAGCTATGGTTTTCTTATTTATACACAAAAAACCATTCTAACTACAGCCGTTGATTTCTCTGTGATCTAATGGTATGGAGTGTCAATCTTCGTCTGATCAATCCAACGGTAGAAATTCATTTGATCCAACAGTGATAGATATCGACCCTCGTTGGTTAAATTTAGTAGAGGAGATTACCTTTCTGTAAATGATCTAATTAGCGTCTGCATGGCGTGATGCTGAAGATGTTGTGCGCTAACCTCCTGTGATTTCTCACTATATTGTGTTCTGACCAAGCATACGATTCAAACACTTTGGGTTCAGTTTGCCCCACGGTGTCGATAACGAAGCTACAGTACTCTTGATTTTAATGTCTTGTTCTCTTTCATCTAGAGCCATGACGACATCTTTTCTTCGTAATGAATAGTCTCTCTCTATAATTGAGTAGTCTTTTGAAAACATGAGGAGCTTTTTATGTACGTCGCGAGACTGTTTTCTGCGGCCTATCCTGCTCTTCATGTTGTCAGCACACGCAACCGTATGTCGTGCAGCTTTTTTTTTAGCTGACTAGAATTCGGGGTCGATAATGCAGAAGCATCAAGATAACGTGGGAACTTATGCCAGGTTCTGATCCAATTAACGGGTGTGAATATTTCGTGTTTCACAAAAGTACCGTAAGTTATATGCAATAAGAGGATGTTTAATCACATCACTAAAGCATGTTGTGTTTCCAAATGAGAGCTCATTTTTTTATTACCTTAAGCAATCTACTGATCTCCATTCATGCTAGTTTCCTTTATGATTAACATCTGCTAATTTGAGACATTGCATGTATGTCGCCTAGAAAATTTTCTGCACATGAGTCGCATGTGCAAGCTGAACAACAAGCACGGGCCCTTATTTTTTACTTTTTGTTGAAAGTGTAGGCCTATTTTTGAGATTAAGATAATCAATTTTGCCCTTATTTGAGACAATATTGACTTTAGGTTCTCCTTTGAAATAATGACCCTACTTTATATTTGAGATAAGGTCAATTCCAAGGGAAAGTAACTTCATTTTAGACCCCTATTTAAAATTTTCCCCCACCAAAGGTGGTCAAGCGCATGCTCAAGACAAAGATTTGACAGTTACCCAATAGTATCACGTGGTAAATTGCAAAAGCAGTCCGGAATCTTGAACAACCATGTGCTTCCAGATGAGAAAGCATTTCGTGTGCGCAATGTTGCTCTCAGTTTGGCAAGATTGCTGCAGGTATAGTTCTTATGCTTTCCCTGTCTAAGAGCCACGACATTTTTCCACAGTATGATTTATACTTCTCCTTGCATGCACTGTGACGACTATCGTTTGAGAACTTGTATAGATGAGGAGGGGTTGTCTTTAAAAGTTTCCAAAGTGATGCCAGTAATAGCAGCATATTTGAGGATACAAAACAGCTGATGCGGTGGTCCTGCCTTATTGGATCATCAATCCTAGTACTGCACTCCTAAACCTTGAAATTCAATGCGCTCCGAGGACCAGCTGGCCATACCCTAAATTAATTCAATACGGAGGCATGTGTTCGACTTCTGTCCCCCCTTCACGAGTAAGCGTTTGTTTGTAACATGCTGACATACTTCAGTGCTCATTCATGATATAGGTAACGATCTTGGAGATAGTCACGACTGTGATTTATCAAGTAAAGATGATTTATTTTCTTTATAGCTGCCTACTATGCTCCTAGTGCCAGGTGCACCCGAAACATGATCATGGTTGACCGTGTACGAGCCAATAGCATACGTGCCTTTTCCATCAATAGATTGCTTTGTGCTCGTAATATGCAATTCACTGTGTAGTAGTCCCTAGACGTTGAAGATTTAATTGATGATCTGAACCTGGTGACGAAGAAAACTCCTGTGGCTTAAGTTTGTGAAGCATATGAAAGGCCACAGGAAAAGTTCAAGCTTTAGAAGAAAATGCAGGTTGATTTGCTTCAATGGTTTCTGCATCCTGTGAGAGGATTGGATGGCATGATCTAGAGGGCTTGGTAGACAAGTTCCAAAATCGTGTGTCCTTTAGAGTGAGAGCAGAGACTGTAGAGCTTACGAATATCCCATGAAAGTGCATATAAAGAATTGTACCATAAAAGCGTCGGGCAATGGTGTCGCAGTGGTGACCCAGATTGTGCTGATGGAGGCCAAAAAAACCATGCTGTTAAGGAAGCTTCAAGCCGTTCAGGATCATATTTCTGCTCTAGAAATCTTCCGAGTTAATCTTAATGGTGATCAAGATGTTGCAAAGAGTATATATCATCAAGGACATCGAGAAGAAAGTTCTACGTTGCCCACCCTCATTAAGGGCACATGTTTTTTTGGCATCCGAGATGAATCAACTCACAACATAATCCTTCTAGGGACTGCTTCTTAACTTGAAAACAGTTTGGTAAGAGAGTAATACTACCAGTATCCCCCCAGAGCAGTGAGAACAGTTTGGTAAGCAGCAGTCGCAACAAGAATTATGTTACAAGCTGATTCATTTCAGATGCCGAAAGAACATGCAAACTTCTCGACAACAGTTAGTTCTAAGCCAAAAAACTCTAATAAAGAGAGAGTAGGAGTAAAACTTCCTTCTCACCGTCCCTGATGGCATAACTGCTTTGAAATATCTTGACTGCCATTAGAATTCACTTGGAAGATTTCTAGAACGGAAACATGATCCTAAACAGCTCGAAAGCTATATTTAGAGGTCCTAACAAAAAACTGATTGAAGGGTCATGACCGCAAGAACCATGAGTTACATGACCATATATCATTGTTATACAGAATGCCCACTTAGCTTGT
The DNA here is from genome assembly GCA_016097605.1 of Eucalyptus guilfoylei. NCBI lineage: Eukaryota > Viridiplantae > Streptophyta > Magnoliopsida > Myrtales > Myrtaceae > Eucalyptus > Eucalyptus guilfoylei. Next base: position 11,167,469 of record CM027863.1, read on the forward strand.
TTCAGTGTAATCTCCATCTTATATCAATTTGCACCCTAAAGATGGATAATTATACTTCTCAAAGAAGAAAAAGGAAATCCAAAGACTTACAAGCCCCATCAACTATTTAAAATCCAATTTTCAACCCAAAGAAACATAGGCAAAGCAGAGGAGCACAAGAGATGACAATAGGCTGTGGTACTCTCTCGAAGTCGATGAGGCCTGAATCGTACACACGGAACTTGCAAGATAAGTGTGGTTTCAATATGGGTTGAAACTATTCTAAGCCAACAAGTTTCGGTTTGGGTCCAATCCGTACTATGGACCCCCTAAAAACTAGCTTTTCCACATCCACATGTCATAGGAGGGGTCTCTAACATGATGGTCAGCTGAGGCATAGTTAGCACTAGTTATGCATGTAAGAGGCAGCCAAGAGATGGTTCCAAATGTTTAATTGGAGGCTTTCAATGAGAAAACATGCCTTATATCACGCTAGGTACCTCTAACCAACAGAAAACATGACGACAAGAAGTCCAAAAAGTCTTGGGACCAACATGACACGGAAATATATGGCCATCACCTGACAAACTCTGCACAAGGTGATGCCCTCCTATGCAGGGGCGGCAGCCACTTAGGCCCAATAGATAGGAGCAGTTATGTCAGCTCATATGCACAAACACATCCGCATGGTGCAAGAGGCCATAAGAGAATCACTCATATAGCCTATCCATTGTATGCTTCAAGCGTTCAATATCAGCTCCCACGATTTCATCTACCTTTTGCCCCTTGCTGAAGAAATGAAGTCTCGGCTGCAGCAAAATACAAAATCACTTTCTCATATGGAAAGGTTCTACGCAGATGAGAGTTTAATGAAACAGAAGACAGAAAATTAACTCCCACACAGTTCTTGCTGGCATTTCTCAAGAAAAATCCATTGGAATGCATAGTTTAGGACAAAAATGTCAGAAAATGATGACAATGCCTCCAACTTTTTCGTCATGCCAAACTCATAGCACTTCTCACTCCACCCGATTTTTTTTTAAGTTGTGGACTTCTCTTTTGTGACCCTAACTGCACCACATCAGCCCAAAGCTGACACATCACAGAGTTGAAACAAACTTGAAGAATCTACGTACAATTAAGACTACGAAGCAGCAACGGTTCAGTTCAACCCCAAGTCCAACCATTTCTGCTTCTTATGGCATAAATAAACCTATAGCAAGAACAAATAAAAGCCAAAAGAAAGAACTTCCACCTGAACTAGATAAAACCTGAACATTTCCTGTTAGACTCCAGTTGACTAAACTCGGTCCATATTCCTTTGGATTTCTGTAAAACTTCAGGGTGTCATGCACTTCCAAAAACACTGTTCATGTCCATTTTTTCCATATCATGGATTTTGTATCTAGGCCCATTTCTACCCCCAAGCGCCCAAAAAAAGAAAGAAAGAAAGAAAGAAATCAAATGAAAAACTCAAAAGATGGCACAGCTGTAGTGAAGCTGTAATAGCTCCAATTAAAGAACATATTAAAACAGATTTTCCTAATGGCCAAGGAACGAACGATCAACTCCATATTGCTCCAATAAAGATACATTTCAGGAAATTATAAAGTCAATTGGGTCAGATAAGTGTGTTCAAATGCTGTGCAGTTGAAAAGCACTAGATATGGACAATATAGAATGAAGCAACAACTGCTATGCTATGTGCGCATGCAATCATACTAGAGCAAAAGAATTGGTGTTTTGGTGTACGAGCAGTTTGATAACAGAAAAGAGCTGTTATCTCTGTACCAAGATATACACTATCAGAAGGAACCGCCATTAGTATGCAAGACATTTTAGATCACAATCAAGAATTTTCTTCCATAGATAAGAATGAGGCTTCCGGACACAAATTTCTTTCCAAGACAAGCTTGAGTTCTGAGAATGTTCCTCCATTTGCAGCATCAACTAGTAAAGCAATCTTCAGATTATCTTTGTTAGTGAAATTAAAGATACCGTATACTTTGCTTGAAGATAGCATCCAATTATATGCATAAACATTGTCTTACCACAGAGTCTATCCTCAGCTCCATCAATTTTGTCTTGAATGCCCTCCTGCAAACAAATCAACAACTTTAGCTTCCAAGAGTAGAAAGCATTTCTATCATAGAAGAGAAAGCCGTTAGCATCACCATGGAGAACTTCCACTAAGATTAATGAAACGGTCTAGAGGGACTAGGTGGAAACCAGAGAAGAAGCAAATTATATGCAGTCACGTGAGGGTACTTCTCATTCAATGCTTCAATGGCAGGGGACATGAATCTGCCTGCAAGACACGGATTAATGTCAAGGCTAAAATAACCTTTTTAATTCGAGTAACAGAGTATAATCAAGAGGAAGAAGTGCCTGGAGGGCATTGAGAAATGCCTAGATGGTTGAGATTACTTACAAGGACCACACCATGCTGTGGTGAAGACTCATCTATCAAATTCAATCAGACAAAAGCATAAGATATTTCTTATTTCGGGGACCCTGCAAGTGGTAAGAACTGCGGTCCCATCACTTCCGTGTCATATGTGTCTAGCTATAAAGCAATAAGAAGCTGATAGCAAAAGAAGAACAGACCACGGATCTTGGCAAGCACACCATAGAACTTTTCATGTAAAACTTTTGCTTTATATCTCTCATAGAAATTTCAAAGTGCTCCAAACTAAACACCTACTTCCATCACCTCCTCTTTCATTGGTTTCCCAATCAGAGCCTTAGAGAATGACTTATCAAATGTGTTGGGGATAACTTCCGGTTTATTTGCTATTTTGTGGGTCACGAGCTTCTTAACGTTTTTCTTGCTTGTGAAAGCACATAGAGTGTGATGCAAGCTCCATCCTCTGTGTTTGCATTATATGTGTTCTGGGCCAGTCAGTGGCTGTTCTTCCAATTCACTTCACGCTATAGATTAGTTGGGGCCAAGAAGTGAAACCTATTTGGCAGAGCTTATTTTTACCTGGTTAAAGTTGAGCAACTCAAGCTCATTGCATGGCATTGCCAAAGTCTAGAATATTGACTTTCTTTATCCTTTGGAAAGAGTGAGCAAGATCATTCATATCTTGGAGTTTTTAAGGCTTGTTTTCCTTTTTTAAGGAAATTAAACTGGAGAACCACTCTCAATATGAGTCCACTTCTTTGAGTCGTCTTTAACCGACAGACCCTCTTTGCATTGGCTACCTTTTTAACTAATGCAACATTTTCTATGACGTCACACTTTGGTTGCCACTATGTGCCTTATAGTATTAGTATAATTGTTATTTGAACTGTTTCCAAATATAGTTAGGTGTCGTATGGTACTCATAAGGATGGTGTAAGCCTTTTGGAAAATGAATTGGCCCTTTGACTATTTCTTATGCTTCTTTCCTGCTATGTCTGTTTCGGCTGATATTTCCTTCTAAAAGCACACTCAGCCACATGTTGTGTAAATCTGCAGCCTAAAATGGATGCCGCCTCCTCCTCTTCTCGTCGTAAGCCTCGGCAAGTTGTTGAGAACTAGATGCCAAAGGCTCCTCCTCTTCCCATCGTAAGCTGCAGCGAGCTGCCGATAACCGGACTCCAAAGGCGCCGTCTGCCTCTCCGGCTCCTAGTGATTCCCACCTCGCATCGGTGCAGGAAGCTGGGGCGGACAAATCATCAGCAAGAAAAGGAGAGGGGAATATAACCTCAAAAAGCCACACAAGAGTAAAGTCGGCAAATTTTTGTCATTGCTTGATCTGTTCATTTCTTAAATAAAATTTTAGAAAGTTATGGTTCAACGATGTGTTCTGAGTTTTATGGTAATATGCAGGCTCGAAGTACTATGATCAACACTAAGTTTTCATTGTCGTTTTTTCTCAAGCAAGTGGAGAGGTCTAATTCTAAGGAACGAGCTGCAATCGAAAGAGTGAGATTTGGAGGTTTGTTAGGCCTACCAGAGCAGATTATGGCAAGGACTTTAATTGCCTATTTGATAGGCAAATGGAATCCTAAGGATGAAAAGTTCGAACTTCCTCGTACGATTTCGCCGACTCCCTTAGATGTAGCATTAATTTTTGGTCTCCATGTTACTGAAAAGCAGGTGAAACTTGATAAAATACCATAATCTTTGGAATCAACTCTTATATTTACTCCCACAAGAAAAATTCCATTGTATAAGATTGAGAAGAAGCTTGATAAGCTAAACAATAATTCGAATTTTATAATGTATTTTTTGCTCTTCAAATTTACCACTCCTCATTTTCCAAATCCAACTCAAACAGTTGATAGTCGATTTGTGCTTCCTCTTTAAAATTGTGGATAGTATTAATGAATATGTTTGGGGTTTGCTTGTGCTGGATGATCTAAAAAAGTGGCTAAAGGCGAGAAAATATGGAAGTAAGCAATATGTTGGAGGTTGTATTCGTTTTCTCTAGGTAATTTTCTATTCAAGTTTTCTAGTTTATCATAAACATTAACATTATCATTATTATACAACACATGTTTTCTCCTCTTTGCTCTTTTTTTAATTCTAATATAGCTTATGAGTTGTATGTAATTTTTTTTTTTCCACATTGACACAATTGAGGTCTTGATTTCTACTAATTTGTGTAGATTTGGTCTTATGAACATATCGACGTGGCTCGGCCTAACATTCGAAGTAACTGCTTGACTTTTCCCCATGCATGCCGATGGGAACGCTGTGAGAAATATGATAGAAAAAAATCAAATAAAAATTTGAAGATCTAAGTGCTGATCAGGTGAATAATATTTATTGTATTGATTACATCTATTCTGAGCTTGTCATCTAAACTAGCAATAACATTTGCTAGTGAAAATTAGCTGGATGGAATTGCTTGTTGTAATCATTTCCTACTTTGAATGGCATTTCTTAAGTTGTTCGCTCTGTGTGCATTAAATAATGAAAGATCTTCAGCCGATTTAATTGAGTTGAAAGTCGATACCATCAAAGAGCTTTTGGATTTGGAGGCACAAATGAATAAATCCCAAAAGACAAGTCCACAATCAGGAATGTCAAATCTTCCGATGGACAATGTGAGTTATATTTCCTTCCAATTTCTTTTTTGGGATTGCATATCCTATAATGTCATGTTTCTATCACTACATTTTCTCTTTGTTTGGGTTATTATAATTGAAATTACAATTTTCTCATGAAAATGAAATCGCAAATGATGGATTTGCAGAATATCAATGCAGAAATAGAATCTGTGGTAGATAAATTGGAGAAAACACATATATTTGCAGGAAGCTTCCGGTGCATCAAATATGTGTTTTCTCCAATTTATCTACCACAGATTCTATTTCTGCATTAATATCCTGCAAATCTACCATTTGCAGTTTCATTTTCATGAGCTTCTACCCACGAGAAAATTATAATTTCAATTATAATAACCCAAACAAAAAGAAAATGTAGTGATAGAAACATGACATTATAGGATATGCAATCCCAAAAAAGAAATTGGAATGAAATATAACTCACATTGTCCATCGGAAGATTTGACATCCCTGATTGCAGACCTGTTTTTTGGGATTTATCCATTTGTGCCTCCAAATCCAAAAGCTCTTTGATGATATCGACTTACAACTCAATTGAAGTCGGCTGAAGCTCCTCCATTATCTAATGCACACGGAGTGAACTTAACAAATACCATTCAAAGTGAAAAATGATTACAACAAGCAATTCCATCCAACTAATTTTCACTAGCAAATGTTAATGCTAGTTTAGATGACAAGCTTAGAATAAATATAATCAATACAATAAATATTATATAGCTGATCAGCACTTGGATCTTCAAATTTTTCTTTGATTTTTTTCTATTATATTTCTCACAGCATTCCCATCAGCATGCACAGGGAAAAGTCAAGCAGTTACTTCAAATGTTAGATCGAGTCACGTCGATATGTTCATAAAACCAAATTTGCACAAATTAGTAGAAATCAAGTCGTTAATTGTGCCAATGTGGAAAAAAAAAATTGCATACAACTCATAAGCTTTATTAGAATTAAAAAAAGAACAAAGAAGAGAACAAAAAACAGGTGTTGTATAATACTAATAATGTTAATGCTCATGATGAATTAGAAAGCTTAAATAAAAAATTACCTGGAGAAAAAGAATATAACCTCCAACGTACTGCTTACTTCCATACTTTCTCGCCTTTAGCCACTTTTTTAGATCATCCAACATAAGCAAACCCTAAGCATATTCATTAATACCATCCACATTTTTAAGGAGGGGCACAAATCAACTATCAATTGTTCGAGTTAGATTTGGAAAGAGGAGTAGCAATTGTGAAGAGCAAAATGTACATTATAAAATCCGAATCATTGTTTGACTCATCAAGCTTCTTCTCAATCTTATATAATGAAATTTCTCGTTGGAGTAAATAAAAGCCGATTCCGAAGATTCTGGTATTTCGTCAAGTTTCACCCGCTTTCTAGTAACACGGAGGCCAAAAATTAATGCCACATCTAAGGTAGTTAGCGAAATCGTACAAGAAAGTTCAAATTTTTCATTCTTAGGATTCTATTTGTCTATCAAATAGGCAAATTAAAATCCTTGCCATAATCTGCTCTAGTAGGCGTAACAAATCTCCAAATCTCACTCTTTTGATTGCAGCTCGTTCCCTAGAATTCAACCTCTCCACTCGCTTGAGGAAGAGCGACAATGAAAACTTAGTGTCGATAGTATCGATCATAGTATTCCGAGCATGCGTATTACCATAAAACTATGCTCAACATATCCTTGAACCCATAACTTTCTAAAATTTTATTTAAGAAATGAACGGATCAAGCAATGACGAGAATTTGCTGACCTTACTCTTGTGTGGCTTTCTGAGGTTATACCTCCCTCCTTTTCCTACTGATGATTTGTCCGCCCCAACTTCCTGCACCGATGCGAGGTGGGAATCACCAGAAGGAGCCGGAGAGGCAGACGGCGCCTTTAGCGTCTGGTTCTCGGCAACTCGCCCCGGCTTACGATGGGAAGAGGAGGCAGACGGTGCCTTTAGCGTCCAGTTCTCAGCAGCTTGCCGAGGCTTACAACGGGAAGAGGAGGCGGCATCCGTTTTAGGCTGCAAATTTACACAACATGTGGCTGAGTGTGCTTTAGAAGGAAATAACAGAAATATCAGCCGAAACAGACATAGCGGGAAAGAAACATCGGAAATAGTCAAAGGGCCAATTCATTTTCCAAAATACAAAAGGCTTACACCTTCCTTCTGAGTACAGCACCTAACTATATTCTGAAACGGTTCAAATAACAATTATACTAATACTATAAGAACATAGTGGCGACCAGAGTGTGACGCCATAAAAAATGTTGCATTAGCCAAAAAGATAGCCAATGCAAAGAGGGTCTGTCGGTTAAAGAAGACACTCATATTGAGAGTGGTTCTCCAGTTTAATTTCCTTAAAAAGGAAAACAAGCCTTAAAAGAACAAAGATATGAACAATCTTGCTCACTCTCTCCAAAGGAGGAAGAAAGCCAGTATTCTAGATTCTAGCAATGCCCATGCAATGAGCTTGAGTTGCTCAACTTTAACTAGGTAAAAATAAGCTATGCCAAATAGGTTTCACTTCTTGGCCCCAACTAATTTATAGCGCAAAGTGAATCGGAAGAACAGCCACTGACTGGCCCAGAACACATATGATGCGGACACAGAGGATAGAGCCTGCATCACACTCGATGTGCTTTCACAAGCAAGAAAAACGTTAAGAAGCTCTGACCTCATGACCCACAAAATAGCAAATAAACCGGAACTTATCCCAACACATTTGATAAGTCGTTCTCTAAGGCTCTGATTGGGAAACCAGTGAAAGAAGAGGCAATGGAAGTAGGTGTTTAGTTTAGAATACTTTGAAATTTTTGTGAGAGAGATATAAAGCAAAAGTTTTACATGAAAAGTTCTACTCATTTGATAAGTCGTTCTCCTCTGAGGCTCTGTTTGGAAAACTAATGAAAGAGGGGAGAATGGAAGTTGGTATGAAGTTTGTGTAATTTTAGATTTTATGTGAGAGAGATATAGAGGGAAATTCTAAATCTATGCACATTTCAATTTTGAATCCCCACCCCCAAGTTCCTCCACCTCCTAAGTACCCACGCAAAGCAGAATGCAATATTGTTTAGAATCTGCTGTTGTTTACACGAAGGCAACAAAACTATCGGTGAACATTAACATATAATTGTTGAGACATCATATTGTGTGAGCATGCACTCATAAGTAGAAAGTAAAGATAGCCCAAGACAAAAAGAACTCATGCATTGAGGTTGTCCTGCTATGCGATTACAAATTTCTCGCCAGAAAATAGTAGCGCTAGAAATCATATTACCCCTTGAGAAACTATTGACCTAAAGTAGCAGCTGCGTAGCTTAGCTTATGATTAGATGCAGCAACATGAAGAGAGGACTCCTCTATTGAGCAGGGAAACCCTAGAAATTCGGAAAGGAGAAAGAGAAAAGAGAGGAATTAGGTGACTAAGGTGTGAGCGCAAGCATGAGTAGTCTTGAGCGGTATGAGGGGGAGCAAGATGCTTACCTCATCAGAAGCGGTGTCAGCGAAGCTCGAGAAAATGGCCGCCTGGTGCAAGGAGAGTCCAATGGAGATGGTCGAGGTGGCTAGGTCAAGTCTATCTGAGGAGAAGGATCGGCGCTTCCGGAAAAAGAAAAAGCCCCCGCTCTCAAAGTAGATAACAAGAGGGAAATGCATCAACAAGTTCCACACCTTTTGCTCAAAAGCATCTCAATCAACCTGAAAACTAATCCAAACACGGATTAGCAAGATAAGAAGGATGAATTACTTCCAGCTTCAACAATAAACCACAACAGACTGAACTGGCAATTGTGTTACAAGAAATCGGAGGATAACTCATGATTGAGACAGGCAAGAGTTGCCGCTAAATCAGAAAGAAAAATGTAGAAGAAGAGGAAAAGTGTAATCAAACATAGATAGGATGGCAAATCAGCATATCATCATCATCAAAGTTTGCAAAATATAAACTAATTTTCCACGATAAAAATCTAACCAACAGAACCTCTTAGAGGAATCTATAATGTGAAATGGCTTGCAAAGAACTGTAAACTTTAATTTAAACATATTCTTTCTTATAATTAGCAAATAAGTAATTCGCTAGTCCCAAGGTACAAGAGGTGCGGACACATCTGTTCAGAGAAACAGATCTAGAAAGCCAAGACTCCAAGCAATGCAGCATATTTCACCTGGCAAGCATCTCTTCCAAAGTATTCAAACGGAGAGAACATTCTCAGTGTTGACCGACGATATGACGAGACAGTATGGCTGACAGTATGACCGGCAATTTCCAATGCATGGTACTCATATCAAATACGAAACCAACTATAACGGCACCACACTCCTATTCTCTTGATCCAAACAACATGTCGATCAAGCACAGGAGGGCTAATCAGCATGCTCAACACAAACCGCAGTCCCTTGGAAATTTTTTCATTCAAACACACAATTGGGAATTTTAAAAACTCTGCAGAACATAGTCTCGATAAAATTCATCTAGTAATACACACATCATACGCAGAACGGAAGACCCTAAAACTTCCCCGCCTCACCCAGCACCAAGCCCTCACGCGCTCCCGCCCCAAACCACTAAGCCATCCTCACTCCTTCAAGCGGAACTAATGGGGCGTACCACCCATCGCCACAACCAGATCGACAGCTCGCAATCGCCTCGTCGTCCGCAACACTCGAATTCGCCGGACCCAAAAAAAAAAAAAAAAAAGAAGAAGCCAAAACCTAATGTCTCTAACTTTATCCGAAACACGGAGAGACATCTCCTCCCGCCACTCAAAACCAAGCCGAACACTCCATTTCATCAGAGCCAAGCCCGTCCCCCTCGTCCACAACGCCTCGCGGAAGATGAATCGGTAGACAAAAGATAAAAAAATAAATAAAAGAGGCGAAACGGCGAGAAAAATGTAATATATGGGCTTTAAAACAAGAAAAGATAAGAAAGGGTTGAAAAGTCAAAAAGGGAAGCTGAAGGAAAGTGGAAGAAGCTTCGGCTGAGTTTAAAAAGAGAGAGAGAGGGAGAGAAAGAGAAGAATATCGGCAGAAGCAGGGGAAACGCGAAACAGGGGAGAAGAGAGAGAAGAGAAAGGAAAAAGGGAAAAAGGGAAAAATTTTGGCACGCTCGTGATCCGGACGCCTCATCAAGCCGACTCAAGTGTGTTTTATAAGGCCGGTAAGAAATTGAAGCCTTTAATCACTTACTTGAAGCAATCGCCGCAATTAGGGCTCGAAATTCGGATTTCTTGGGTATTTGTGTGGCGAAACCCGATTTTTGAGTCGTTAAGCTGTATATTTTTTTAGAAATGGTACTTTGGGATGTTGTGAAGCTATGGCATCTTACGGATCGTGATTTGAGCTTGCGGTTTGTTCGGAACGGAATTTTGAAGTTGGGGGCGCAATCTGGTACTGTAGCGAACAGTATATTCGAGCCTGTTTTTTTGTTGTTTTCGGTACTGTTTTGGAGTTGGGGTTGTTGTTGTACGTCAAGAGAGCTTTCTAAAGACTATAAGACGGCTTGAAACGGATTTTTGTGGAGGAAGTTATGGTGCGACAAAGTTGGCGCATGGGCCGCGCCTAGCTGAAAATGATGGGTTTCCACTAAATTGCGAGCTTTTGTGGCGCATAGGTGTCGTTTTATCGACAAATAGGCCTAGTATAGATGAGTCGTTATGCGAATATTCTTTTTACTCAGCCTTTTGATATCATTTTTCCGTTAATTGTTAGGAATCCGAATGCGTTGGTTCGTGTGAGCGTCGTAGTTGATTTTTGGCTTTTCCCAGGTGAGTGGCACTATTTCTTCTTTGTATTTTAAACTCATGTTTTGAGAAACATGGTGGATTATATATTCCATGAGTTGATAAAAAGCATATTTTGTTGCATAAAACAGGATCGAGCTATTACTGCCATTTTTGTTGTTTGAATGGAGTTATATTCCGACTTCGATTTGAATGGTTGTTTGAAAAAGGATTTGTGAGATTCTTTGTGAAAGAATCTTGAAAGGTTTTGGAGAATGCTTTGATATTTATATATCAAATTTTGAGTTGTGATATGACTTTCTTTCTAATGTTGGATTACTTGGATATTGTGATTGGTGGTTGGTGCTCAATGTCATTGTGGACCCCGAGGGGTGTGTGGGTATGCGCATACTATTCTAGGATATCCTTGTGGGCGAGCCACCGGCTAATAATAGGTGGAGACCTTGCCAAGGGGGGAATCTTGGTCGTCTTGTCACGGGCGTTACGCGTGACCATGGTTAGACATTTGAGCATGAAGTGGTCAATGAAGTGGATCATTGACGTGTGATTTGAGTTTGGTCGATGGAATGGACCATCGATGTGATTCGATGAGATTAATCAATGGATTTGACCATTGATATATGTTTTACGGGATTGACTAATGGACTTGACCATTGGTACTTTCGGTATTTGAGTTATGTTTTGGTATTATGATAAAGTGAGTTATGTTTGTGTTTTAAAATGTGCATAGTGATTTCTCGATCCGCTTAGAAGAAATGTGTTACTCACTGAGCCGTGGTAGCTCACTCCTCTCATCTACTTGTTTTTCAGGTTCTTCAGCGAGTCGCGAATAGGCGTGAGCGTTCGTTCGGGGAGGACTTTTGTGGTGGAAATTTTTGGGTATGGCTTGTGCATAGTAATAGGTTTATAAGTTAGTCTTTGTATAAGGTTTATGTTTTGAATTTTGTGGATTATAGATATACTCTAATATTGTAACCAAGTGCCCCTTTTTGTCAAATATATATATATATATATATATATATATATATATATATATATGTGGATGTATATATGTTGATGTCGGGTTAAATTTTGGTTATGTTGAGGCTGCGTCCTTTGGCAAAAGGACGGCCGGTGTCATGCCCATTTTTCTTGTGAATCGGGGTGTGACAAAAAAAATGAACGCAACGCACTTGCAGCGGCGGCGGAGGCGCGAAAAGGAGAATAGACCGGCGAGCTCGAGCGAGCGGAGGAGAAGACGGAGAGAGATTACCGCCGACGAGATGGGATACGGAAGATTTCAGCTATAATCCGAGAGAGAGAGAGCGTGTCTTAATTTTCGTTCTTTTTTTCTTGTTGTGAAATGGTTGTGAGATTAAAATGTTTTATTTGTTCAAAATAATAAAAAATGGTTTTTTTTTAACAGATGAAAAGATAAAATCAATAGTAGAGTGATCGCATCATCGACTTATTTTAAAAGAAGTAGTAATTTTCTTAAATAAAGATAAGTGAATCGTCACTAAAGCGACATAACCGGAGAGAGATTAAATTTGGAAAATAACTTGCAACTTTAATAACATTTTCTTTCAAAAAAGATCACTTTAATTCTGTTATGGACAGTTAATAGATATTTAGGAATATTAGTTCTTCACGTCAGTATTTCCCACCAATGAACCCCACGTGAAATCCGCCTTCTCTATTCTAATGCTCACGGATGAAGACCTTACACCATCACCATCCCTTGATAGCTTACTCTGCCGCATTGCGCATGGTTAAATATTTAGATAGATTCATTAATTAACGTACCTCACCCGCTACTCTCCACCTCTTCGAGTGATTGGGGACAAATGCGCCCACGATATTAAGAAAAACTTCATGTGTATAATAATTTGTCGGACAACAAATTATTGACATAGGATTGGTTGTACCTCTTCGATTAATTTAAATTATCTTCATGACTTGGCCGACGCATCGCCAAACTTCGCATGCCAATCGATTGAGTCGTTCTTACAGGTTAAATCATAAACAAAGACTCGCTTCTTCAAACTTTTGGTTGACTGGGCCCATTCATGATTCTGCGAGTTCACTACTCCCACTCCCAACCATCATCCACAAGCACGGCCCCTCTTCTCCTCGTCAAAACAACAATGGCCCCTCCACTTCAACAAGCAATCGACCGTGATGATGTTGATGAGCTCCGTTACTTACATTGTGGAGAAGCCAAAACTCTTAGATCGTGTATCTTAGGACCCCTTCCCAAATACTCCTCTACACGTCGCCACGGCCGCCGGGCAAACCCAAGTGGCCTTTGCTATGGCCATCTTGAAGCCGTCGTACGCTCGGAAGCTGAATCCACGGGTTATAGCCCCATGCGCTTGGCTTTGCAACATGAGCATTATCAAACCTGACAAACTCTGCGCAAGGTGAAGCCCTCCTATGCAGGGGCGGCAGCCACTAAGGCTCAATAAGTAGGAGCAGTTATATCAGCTCATATGCACAAACAAATCCGTATGGCACAAGAGGCCATAAGAGAATCACTTATATAGCCGATCCATTGTATGCTTCAAGCTTTCGATGTCTGCCCCCACGATTTCATCTACCTTTTGTCCCTTGCTGAAGAAATGAAGTCTCGGCTGCAGCAAAATACAAAATGAGTTTCTCATACAAAAAGGTACCATGCAGACGAGAGTTTAATGTAGCCAAAGACAGAAAATTAACTCTCACACAGTTCTTGCTGATATTCTCAAGGAATGCATAGTTTAGGACATAAAATGTCAGAAAACGATGAAGATGACTCCAACTTTTTCATCATGGCAAGCTCATAGCACTTCTCACTTCACTTTGAGGCCGGATCAATTTCAGTGCAAACCCAAACTGACCTTTTTTTTTTCTTTTTTTTCTTTTTAAGTTTTGAAATTCTCTTTTGCGACCCTAACTGCACCACATCAGCCCAAAGACAACACATCGCAGAGTTGAAACAAACTTGAAGAATCTACGTACAACTGAGAACTGCAGCAACAATTCAGTTCACTCCAAGTCCGACAATTTCTGCTTCTTATGACATAAACCAAACCTATAGAAAGAACAAATAAAAACCAAAAAAAAAAAAAAAAAAAAAAAAAAAAAACGTCCATCTGAACTAGACTAAACCTGAACATTTCCTGATCAACTCCAGTTGATTAAACTCAGTCTTCAATTCCCTTCGGGTTTTTTTGTACAACTTCAGGGTGTCATGCACTTCCAGGAACACTGCTCATGTCTGCTTTTTCCATATCAAGGATTTTGTACCTAGACCCATTTCTTACCCCAGCACCAAAAAAATAAAAAAATGAAAAATGAAAAACTCAAAAGATGGCAGCTGTAGTGAAGCTGTAATAGCTCCAATTAAAGAAATAACACATTTTCCTAATGGCTAAGGAAAGAATGACCAACTCCATATTGCTCCAGTAAAGATCCATTAATTATGAAGGTCAATTGGGTCAGACAAATGTGTTCAAATGCTGTGCACTTGAAAAGCACTAGATGTGGACAGTATAGAATGAAGCAACAACTGCTGTGGGCTCATGAAATCATAATGGAGCAAAAGATTTGGTGTTTTGGTAGCAGATTGATGACAGAAAAGAGCTGTTATCTCTGTACCAAGATATAAACTCTATCAGAAGGAACCACCATCAGTTTGCAAGACATTTTAGATCACAATCAAGAATTTTCTTCCATAGATAAGAGGGAGGCATCAAGACACAAATTTCTTCCCAAAAAGAGCTTGAGTTTTGAGTGCATTCCTCCATTTGCAGCATCAATCAGAAAAAGCAATCTTCAGATCATCTTTGTTAGTGAAATTAAACATCCCGTATACATTGCTTGAAAATAGCACCCAATAACATGCATAAACATTGGCTTACCACAGAGTCTATCCTCAGCTCCATCAATTTGTCTTGAATGCCCTCCTGCAGACAAAACAACAATTTTAGCTTCCAAGAGTAGAAAGCATTCCTATCATAGAAGAGACAGCCATGAGCATCACCATGGAGAACTTCCACTATGATTAATGAAATGGTCTAGAGGGACTATGGGGAAACCTGAGAAGAAGCAAAAGATATTACCTGATCAATGTCAATTTTATACGTAGTCACGTGAGGGTACTTCTCATTCAATGCTTCAATGGCAGGGGACATGAATCTGCCTGCAAGATACAGATTACTGTTAAGGCTAAAATAACTTTTTCCATTCAAGTAACAGAGGATAACCAAGAGGAAGAAGTGCCTGGAGGACATTGACAAATGCCTAGATGGTTGAGATTACTTACAAGGACCACACCATGCCGCAGTAAAGTACAAAATTGCTGGCGAAGACTCATCTATCAAAATCAATCAGACAAAAGCATAAGTTAATTTCATATTTTGGGGGCCCTCGAAGTGGTAAGCATTGCGATCCCATCTCTTCCGTGTCACACATGTCCAATAGCCATAAAGCAATAAGGATTCGACAGCAGAAGAAGAACAAACCTCGGATCTTGGCAAGCACGCCATCGAACTGCTCTTCTGACTTGATAAGGTGCATCTTGGACGAACCTGAGATTGCAAGATTGGCCCAAGTGAATTTATTGAATTTAAGCCATTCAGAATACACAATTCATCCAAGAGGCAGGAACTATCCACTATACAACCATTGGTTTTTGCGTTCTTAAAGAAGGAAAATAAGCAACCGACAGAAATGCTACAAATTGTCAGCCTTTCAGGAAAGTATGAGCAGGCCTGTCCATAACTGGGAACCATGAATTTTGCGCATTGAATCCGGTTCCAACTATCACACCCTTCCTCATGTTATAACACCTCTTCCCCAAAATTGGGAGAAATATAGACAAGAGTCCACAGCTGGTCAAATGCACGTTGTGCAGTGGGTAAGAAGCTTGGTTTGCGGAAAGCAGGAAGAGCCCTGAACTCCAACTGGGCGAATCGCAATCAAAATGCAATCTTTCAAGTCGCAAGTCGCGTTATTTCTTCAAAGGGTACCGACACGCGAACGGGGCATAGCCGATGCAAGAATCGGACACACGTCGACAAGCAGACTGAGGAAGCAATCAAAAACGAGGGAAAAGACGGGAATGCAGCGAAGCGGGTATTGATGAATCGGGACGGAGGAGAGAGAGAAAGCGCACCCGGCGAAGGAGACGAAGCGGAGGAGAAGGTCCGGGGAAGAGAGAGAGCGGCGAAGGCGGCGGCGGCGGCGGCCTTGGGAGCGACGGCTCTGCGTGCGGCGTCGGCATGACCCGGAAGAGGGAGGGGCAACTGGGGCCGTCGACGGAGGCCGCCGGCTCCCGTGCGGCCGCTCGAGGTCCACGATCGCCGGAGCAGAGCCGCGCACCTCCTCATTGCGGCGATGAGAGAGAAACAGAGAGAGAGAATGAAGGTGTGGAGAAAAACCAGAAGGAAAGCAAAGCTAGGAAGGAGATGCTTTGGGCCGGAAGTTGGGGTGCGATATGTCTTGTTGGGCCTGGACCGTTTGGACATTGGTTGGTCTAGCCCACAAGTAGACCCCACAAGTAGACCTCATCAAGGGCCTAGCTGCTAACAAGCCCACCCACCAAATTGGCGGGCTTAGCAAGGGATATAGGCCCGTTTGGGTGAGCCTGGCCAAGCTGCACCTTCCTCTGCCGTTCCGAGCTGTCAAAGCTGTGGCTTCTGTCCTAGTCGTGATCTAAGTAACACCGACACTAACAAGCGACACGACACGTCGTTTCTAAAAAAATAGAGAATTTCGACATATTGGGACACGTTGTATATTAAATATATATTTTTATATATACATAACAAATTATCATTTTTATGATTATTTTAATCAAATTCATAATAAATAAATAAATAAATAAGCCTATAATGAATATACACTAAAAACATTAATCCGTCATTTATTAATATCATTCTTTGACAAATTCAACTCTATTTCAATAATTCATAAATTTTGGAGAAAAAACAAGCAATCCATATTTTGGACTCGCATGTTAGATACGTTGGAAAATGAGGAAAAAACTTAAAGGGTGAAATTGTGTGTCACGGAAAGTGGGAGTCGGAAGAGAAGAAAGACTAGATTTTTCTTCTTTCTCCATTTATTATTTTTAGGGATAAGTATTGCAGAAATCCTAAAACTTGTCACGAAAATGCGATTGAGTCCTAAAACTTGTAAAAGTGCAATTAAGTCCTAAAATTTGTCAAAATGTTTCAATCGAGTCCTAAAATTGACGCCGTCAAATTTCCTAATGGAAAAAGCTGACGTGGCACGAACGTGGCTTTTTTTAATCATTTCTCTTTCTTACGTGGTGAATAGTTAAAAAAAATTCCGTTAAAAAATTTGACGCCGTCGGTTTTAGGACTCGATTGAAACATTTTGACAAGTTTTAGGACTTAATTGAACTTTTTACAAGTTTTAGAATTCAATTGCATTTTCGTGACAAGTTTTAAAACTTCTGTAGCATTTATCCCTTATTTTTATTACTGTGTTTTATTTTTTCACATATATACATTTTGACATCTCATTTATTGAATTTTTTAAAGTTGACCTCGATATCGAAATCACGTGTCGAAAACTCGTATGTTAGAATTCCAACTCAAGTGTCGGAGAATGTCGAGAAAGTTGACCAAGTGTCGGATTTTACGACACGTGTTGACCGAGTGTCGAAAAGTGTCCGAATGTGTTAGACACGTGTCGAAGTGTCCAACATGACACGAAAGCTCTTGAAGAATGCCGGTGCTTCATAGCCCGTCGCCACAGTCGCCTCCGACCCTCGCCTTTGTCTCTCGAAAGCATCGAGTCGTCGCCCCGACGGTGAGCCGTCGCCTCTGCCTCTCACAAGTGTTGCCGCGTTGCTCTTCTTCATCTTGTGGTTTCATCTTTTTGCTCATCTCAGGTTAACATCTTGGATTTCTTTATAATGCGATTTGGGATTTTTTGGCAAACCCTAAAGTTAGTTTGGGGAAGGGGGGATTAGTGAATGTTTTGTTAGATACAAGTTGAGTTCCAAAATTGAATGAAACAAATGGAGCTCATTGTTGGCTACGCTTGTTGATGTCAAAAAATTGGAGCTCCAGTTCTTTCATAGTGAGACGGTTTTGCACCCTCGATCGTTGGGCTTTATGTTGTCATGTATTTTGTCCGAAAAATTTGGACCTTCCCATCCCGTTCTGCACCCTCGTCGTGCTATGCTCGTCTGGATGACTGTGAATCGCGATCGTGGAACTGAGGGTGCAATTATTGGCCTTTTGGAATAGATGGACTTGGTTGTTCTTCTACTACTAGTGCTAGTTGGGGATGTAGCGAACTGGGTTCCTCTGTTGTCCATCGGACCGAGTTAGCAGAAGTTCGATTGGTGCTATCGCGTTTTGGAGTCAAGTTCTTGTGATGGTGCACGGGGTTTTGCTGTAAGATGTTTTTTAGCCTGAATGAGTAGAGTTTGGCAGTCTGTAGCCATCATGGGAACTAGCCGATATTGAAAGGTCCCATAGCAAAGTTTCTGTGAATGAAATTGTTCAAAGTTGTTTTTACGGGGAACTTCGAGAAGTAGTTTGGAGCAACATCTTTTGAAGTCTGTTTTTTTTTTCAAAAGAAGTAGATAATATGGATGAATGACTTTTTGTTATATTACTTGATGGAATGTTGATTGTTTTTTTGCTTATTGTTGAATTTTAAATTTAATAGTGGAATGTGGATTACTTGTTTTTTCCTTCAAGTTTTATGGATTATTATAATGAAATGTAGTTGAATTTGTCAAATTAAAAGAATGAATTATATTAACAAATGTAGGATTAATGTTTTTAGTATAGATTAATTCTAGGCTCTTTTTATTATTATTTAGTTATTTATGCATTTATATATAAAAATATTTATTTAATATTTAACATGTCGGAACGTGTCGAAATTCTCTACTTTTTGAGACATGACGTGTCGGCATGTCGTGTCGTGTCGTGTCTCGTGTCCGTATCGGTGCTACATAGCAAGAAACTGCATGTTGATCCTCAGTAAGTTCTATTCTTTACTCCTTAAATTCCTTTTTAAACTATTTTAACCGAGTGCTTGTCATCGTATAAGGTGGTTACTTTTTGAATTTTGTTTCCTTTATTTCTTAGATGTGTGCTATATAAGTGTTAATTATGATGCAAACTGATGATATTTATCAAAAGGATATGTTTGAAGACACCTTTAGTCCCATTGCCATTTCCTCATGGGATAAGTGCGGAAGTTCTAAAACTTGTCACGAAAATATAATTGAGTCCTAAAATTTGCAAAAAGTGCAATTAAGTCCTAAAATTTGTCAAAATGTTTCAATTAAGTCCTAAAATCGACGCCGTCAAATTTCCTAACGGAATTTTTTTTTTAACTATTCGCCACGAAGGAGAGAGAAATGATTAAAAAAAGCCACGTCCGCGCCAAGTCAGCTTTTTTTCGTTAGGAAATTTGACGGAGTCGATTTTAGGATTCGATTGAAACATTTTGACAAGTTTTAGGACTTAATTGCATTTTTTGCAAGTTTTAGGATTCAATTGTATTTTCGTGACAAGTTTTAGGACTTCTATTACACTTATCTCTTTCCTCATTAATGAATCTCTGAACATTCTTGGAATATCTTTGACTGCTTTCTTATAGAACTTTTCTCAATAATAGTTAACCACCTTGTTGGGCTCTTGTGCAATGACTAGGAGCAATGAATTTGTTGTTGAACAAAGTGTTGATTTTTGGTTTTGCAGTTTTTGAGTTGACTTCTCTACTTATGTCAGTCAAAATGCATGTGATGCATGCTTGTCTGCCTGCATTTCTTCTTGTTTTAGAATTGGGATCATTCACTCTGTTGCCTAATTCATAATCTTTGCAGGTTACCCAATGCCGTGATGCCTTTTAACCAAGCCCCGCCTTGTTCTGTTGTACAGTAGATAGAACGAATTTATGAGCTTTCTAGTTAGACATTAGCTTACGAGGCTTGGTACCAGGGCTCTGTCTCTCTCTCTGTCTCTCTCTCTGTCACTCACGCGTAGATCCTCCAATGTCTTTTTAGTGAGAGGGGTTTGTGCCTTTTGAATTTGTTAGTTCCATGGCTGTTTATCTAATTCTTTCGTATTTTTGTGGGATTATGATATTGCAAAAGTGTATCCCAAAGTTGGCGCTTTGTTGTGGCTAGATTTTGAATTAGGAACAAGAAATGACCTGTTCGTATCCCCAAGGCTGAATGGCATAGGCAGATCAAAGTCAACCACAAAATTTGCATACCCAACTTTGCCGAGAGCTCATATCCAACTTTTCTATTTGTGCATGCACCTACAGAATAGCAGCGTTCTGTATAGACTTGGCCCATGCCGTCCGTTCAGCCATGCGGCAAATGTGACCCATGCAACTCATGTAGTATTAATCCAACGTTGTTTATTATCCTGACTAATCTTACATACTCGTATTGATTTATAAAAATTTATTGAAGCGATTTATCTATAATTGATATTAAAATCTACATTGGTGAGTTGTGAAAATATTTTAAGTTCACTAAAATCACAAATGAAAGATATCGAAAATTAGGAAAATCCCAATTCAATCAAATTTGAATCATGAACACCATCAACTATGAATTTTAGAACATATTTACTCTATCTTATAAATAATATGGCGGCAAGTTAAGTATCATCGTCCTACACTACTAATGAACACGTCAAAACCTATCAACTTAACCTTAACACCTCCGACTTTTGGCGATCTGATCATATTAATTAATCCTAAACATTATTATCAAAGCATGTGAAATTCTATGTCACACTTTCCTTCTAGAGGTAAGAATAGTAAGAGTGTCAAAACTTTCGTATGGCGCTTATTTAAATACCATTGTTTTTTCGTTCACTTGAGTGTCACAAATTTGAAAAATCGATCATTTAAGTGTCAATTCCGATTTGTCTCATCAGAAAATCCGACGTAGACAACGATCATCCGACGTGGCTTCACCAACATTGATGTGGATAATTAAAATATATTTATTTTTATTTTGAATTTTTATTATTTTTTCTGTAGGTAAAAATTCAAAATAAAAATAAATAATAATAATAAATTCTCCGTAAGATGATTTACCGGAATTGGTACTCAAGTAATCAATTTTAATTCAATATTGCACTCAAGTAAGCCAAAAAAGAAAAATTGATACTAAGTGGCATATAAAAATTTTGATGCTCCTACTATTCTTATCCCGATTTCTTTTTATCTTCATGCTTCAAAGGCTCTTCTTCCTTAAATTCTTGCATATTTTTATCGTACTTCTTTAGGCACCTACCATGAACACTAACAACCCCAAATGCTTAAATTCAGCAATCAATTTTATAATATTCAAACAAGAATTACAAAGTTCATCATTTGTGATCAGTCATTGAAAATGAAAGTGCTTGCAAACACAAAGTAAAAGCTTTCCTTCCACCTGTTGAACATTTAACAATGCCCGGGATCTGTTTCATCGTTGACCCGAAAACAAGGCTCAGAAATATGGGAATTAATGGTGTCTGAGATTTGCTTGAGTAACTTCTCAGTAAATTGGCGCTGTAAGCTTTGATCACTTTAGGAACATTTGGAGGAGATTGTCACTAAGACCCCGTCAATAGAAAAGCCAACACGATGTGTTTCGCCAACTTTGAAGTGACTTAGGAAACTTCCTTGCAACCTCTTAATGTCTCATTGTCCATGGGTCTCTAGGGACGTGATTGAACTTCAATTCAACACCTTAACTCCTACTCTTGGCAAAAAAGAAAAGACTCTTCCATCTCGTCACAGGCATGTTTGTGGGTTAAACACAGCAAACAAGACCCATCACCCGACTCGTGATAAAGAATTCATTGAGGATGCTCCTTCAGGCTTATGTTTCTCATACTTTCGTACTAAATGGAAGCTAATCTTTGTCATCAGACTAAGGAAGGTAAGGTGGTTAGTAGTTCAACTTCCACGGAGACGCTTCCTTGGCAGTTAGCAAATAACATCCTCACATTTGTTGATAATATTTCGATAGATGAATTGCAGAATATTTATCTCTTAGGGTAGTCTTTAAGTAAGAGATCTTGCACTCCAATTTGCAGCTACCCCACTTAACTTTGCCTTCCCGATGTGAATCTTTCTGTCTTATTCTTAAGAAATATCATCTGTGGGGTCCACGGAGTTCTCATTGTTTCATAAGCTTCGAACTTCTTGGTTCTTCTTCCTCGTGGTTTTGTTGTCCACCATCTCTTCATCTCTGATCTTCCATGTATTTCTCTCATTTTTGAGACAAGCCTTTTTGCCAAGGCCGTTTTTTGCAATGGTTATCGTACGTCTAGTTGGGTGAATGAGTTCAACGACCTTTCTGCCGGGTAGACTCGCCTACTCAAAAACTCTCCATCCCCAACCAGTCACATCCGTGTCCCCGGCATTGTCATTACCACGAATCCGAAGGTGGTCGAGCGCGTGCTCAACACGAGATTCGACAATTATCCAGAAGGATCACACGGTGAATTGCAAAAGCAGTCTGGAATTGCCGGGCTTTGCCTGAAGAAATGAAGAAAGGCCAAAGCTCAAAGAAAGGTGACGCCCAGTAAGGCCGCCCTTGCATGGGCGAGGATTGGCTTTGCCAGATCTAGGTAGGGAACCCTCACCGACGCTCGCCCAAGCCCAAGTGAGGCCCAGAAATTGTCGGCCTTGCCATAGGCCAGGGCGGCCCTCTTGCTACTAATCCTCCTCACTTTCCCCCAGGCTACCCAGAAAGAAAACTAAGGAAAATATTGGCCCACTCAAGAAATGCAAGTCGACGGACTCGAAGGCGTTATTGTCAAGCAACGTCGGGAGCTCATCGTGTCCCAGAACCTAAAATTTGACATCAGCTACGCCTTCCAACTCCTAATGCAAGAAGCCATGAGTGCTTCTCTCTCTTCTTCGCAACCCTCAACGTCCTCCCCCAGCACTGGCAGACAACACTGTGTCAGCCAAAAACAACGTCAACGGTGACGGTCAATCGTTGGTGGCTGCTCTGATGTTCGGGGAGATGGAGAGGTATACACATATAGGGATGTTAAAACCGAACTGAAACCATAACTAATCGGAAAGGAAACGAATTTTAGTGCATTTTCAAATT
Organism: Eucalyptus guilfoylei; assembly: GCA_016097605.1. Classification (NCBI taxonomy): domain Eukaryota; kingdom Viridiplantae; phylum Streptophyta; class Magnoliopsida; order Myrtales; family Myrtaceae; genus Eucalyptus; species Eucalyptus guilfoylei. Next base: position 11,190,337 of record CM027863.1, read on the forward strand.
AGATAATGACAAAATAACCATTGCTTTTATTTCTGTTCAGAATTGGTTTATGACTCAATTGACAAAATTTAAAAGTGTTAAATTAGCAAAAATATAATAGGTTCAAAACTTTCTTGATAATTTTTCCAAAACCAAGAGTTAAATGACCATAGATAATTGTTGCATAGGATCTCCCGCTAAGCATATTTCGATGTAATCTCCATCTTATATCAATTTGCACCCTAAGATGGGATTACTATACTTATCAAAGAGGACAAAGGAAGCCCCGTCATTTGGAATCCAACTTTTGACCCAAAGAAGCATGGGCAAAATCGAGAATAGCACAAGAGATGACATTAGGCTGTGGCACTCTCTCGAAGTCCAGTAATGCGATGAGGCCTGAATCGTCTACACGGAACATGCAAGATAAGTATGGTTTCGATATGGGTAAAAACTATTCTAAACCAACAAGTTTTGGTTTGGGTCCAATCGGTACTATAAACCCCTACAAACTAGCATTTCCATGTCCATATATGAGGCGTCTCTAGCATGATGGTCAGCTGAGGCAAAGTTATCACTAGTTAACTGCATGTAAGAGGCAGCCAAGAGATAGTTCCAAATATTTGATCGGAGGCTTTCAACGAGAAAACATGTGTTAAATCACACTTCGTACCCCTGACCAACAGAAAACATGACAACAAGAAGTCCGAAAAGTCTCGGGAGCAGCACAGATAGAGAAATATATGGCCATCACCTGACAAACTCTGCACAAGGCGATGCCCTCCTATGCAGGGGCGGCAGCCACTAAGGCTCAATAGGTAGGAGCAGTTATATCAGCTCATATGCACAAACAAATCCGTATGGCACAAGAGGCCATAAGAGAATCACTTATATAGCCTATCCATTGTATGCTTCAAGCTTTCAATGTCTGCCCCCACGATTTCATCTACCTTTTGTCCCTTGCTGAAGAAATGAAGTCTCGGCTGCAGCAAAATACAAAATCAGTTTCTCATACAAAAAGGTACCATGCAGATGAGTTTAATGTAGCCAAAGACAGAAAATTAACTCCCACACGGCTCTTGCTGATATTCTCAAGGAATGCATAGTTTGGGACATAATATGTCAGAAAACGATGAAGATGACTTCAATTTTTTCATCATGGAAAGCTCATAGCACTTCTCACTTCACTTAATGGGTGTCAATGAGGCCCACTTCACTTAATGGGTGTCAATGAGGCCGGATCAATTTCTGTGCAAAAACCCGAACTGACCCTTTTTTTTCTTTTTTCTTTTTTTTAAGTTTTGAAATTCTCTTTTGCGACCCTAACTGCACCACATCAGCCCAAAGACAACACATCGCAGAGTTGAAACAAACTTGAAGAATCTACGTACAACTGAGAACTGCAGCAACAATTCAGTTCAACTCCAAATCCGACTATTTCTGCTTCTTATGACATAAACCAAACCTATAGCAAGAACATATAAAAACCAAAGAAAAAAAAAAAGTCCACCTGCACTAGACTAAACCTGAACATTTCCTGATCGACTCCAGTTGATTAAACTCAGTCTTCAATTCCCTTCGGGTTTTTCTGTACAACTTCAGGGTGTCATGCACTTCCAGGAACACTGCTCATGTCTGTTTTTTACATACCAAGGATTTTGTACCTAGCCCCATTTCTTACCCCCAGCACCAAAAAAATAAAATAAAATAAAATGAAATGAAAAACTCAAAAGATGGCAGCTGTAGTGAAGCTGTAATAGCTCCAATTAAAGAAATAACTAAAACATATTTTCCTAATGGCTAAGGAAAGAATGACCAACTCCATATTGCTCCAGTTAAGATCCATTTCAGGAAATTATAAAGGTCAATTGGGTCAGATAAATGTGTTCAAATGCTGTGCACTTGAAAAGCACTAGATGTGGACAGTATAGAATGAAGCAACAACTGCTGTGGGCTCATGAAATAATATTGGAGCAAAAGATTTGGCTTTTTGGTAGCAGATTGATAACAGAAAAGACTGTTATCTCTGTACCAAGATATAAACTCTATCAGAAGGAACCACCATCAGTTTGCAAGACATTTTAGATCACATCAAGAATTTTCTTCCGTAGATAAGAGGGAGGCATCAAGACACAAATTCCTTCCCAAGAAGAGCTTGAGTTTTGAGAGCATTCTTCCATTTGCAGCATCAATTAGAAAAGCAATCTTCAGATCATCTTTGTTAGTGAAATTAAACATCCCGTATACATTGCTTGAAAATAGCATCCAATAACATGCATAAACATTGGCTTACCACAGAGTCTATCCTCAGCTCCATCAATTTGTCTTGAATGCCCTCCTGCAGACAAAACAACAATTTTAGCTTCCAAGAGTAGAAAGCATTCCTATCATAGAAGAGACAGGCATGAGCATCACCATGGAGAACTTCCACTAAGATTAATGAAATGGTCTAGAGGGACTATGGGGAAACCTGAGAAGAAGCAAAAGATATTACCTGATCAATGTCAATTTTATACGTAGTCACTTGAGGGTACTTCTCATTCAATGCTTCAATGGCAGGGGACATGAATCTGGCTGCAAGATACAGATTAATGTTAATGCTAAAATAACCTTTTCCATTCAAGTAACAGAGGATAACCAAGAGGAAGAAGTGCCTGGAGGACATTGACAAATGCCTAGATGGTTGAGATTACTTACAAGGACCACACCATGCCGCAGTGAAGTACAAAATTGCTGGCGAAGACTCATCTATCGAAATCAATCAGACAAAAGCATAAGTTAATTTCATATTTTGGGGGCCCTCGAAGTGGTAAGCATTGCGATCCCATCTCTTCCGTGTCACACATGTCCAATAGCCATAAAGCAATAAGGAGTCGACAGCAGAAGAAGAACAAACCTCGGATCTTGGCAAGCACGCCATCGAACTGCTCTTCTGACTTGATAAGGTGCATCTTCGAGGAACCTGAGATTGCAAGATTGGCCCAAGTGAATTTATCAAATTTAAGCCATTCAGAATACGCAATTCATCCAAGAGGCAGGAACTATCCACTATACGACCATTAACTTTTACATTCTTAAATAGGGAAAATAAGCAACCAACAGAAATGTCACAAATTGTCAGCCTTTCAAGAAAGCATGAGCAACCCTGTACATAACTGGGGACCATGAATTTTGCGCATTGAATCCGATTCCAACTATCACACCCTTCCTCATGTTGTAACAGCTCTTCCCCAAAATTGGGAGAAAAATAGACAAGAGTCCACAGCTGGTCAAATGCACGTTGTGCGGTGGACAGGACGCTTGGTTTGCGGAAAGCAGGAAGAGCCCTGAACTCCAACTGGGCGACTCGCAATCAAAATGCAATCTTTCAAGTCGCAAGTCGCGTTGTTTCTTCAAACGGTACCGACACGCGAACGGGGCATAGCCGATGCAAGAATCGGACACACGTTGACAAGCAGACTGAGGAAGCAATCAAAAAACGAGGGAAAAGACAAGAATGCAGCGAAGCAGGTATTGATGAATCAGGACGGAAGAGAGAGAGAAAGCGCACCCGGCGAAGAGAGAGAGCGGCGAAGGCGGCAGCCTTGGGAGCGACAGCTCTGCGTGTGGCGTTGGCATGACCCGGGAGAGGGAGGGGGAATTGGGGCCCTCGACGGAGGCCGTCGGCTCCCGTGCAGCCACTCGAGGTCCACGATCGCCGGAGCAGAGCCGCGTACCTCCTCATTGTTGGAGAAATATGGCTTCGAAATGGGTTGAACAATGAAATCGGATCGAGTAAAACAACTCGGACTTTGAGGCGTGATATCACTTTCTTTAAGGATTTATTTGCCCCACAACGTTGCTGATGGTCACCGGCAAAAATCCTCCAGGATACAACAAAGTCTCAAATTGAGAATACTAGACAGCAATTCTAGTATTTCTCCAGGATCTCTCTAGGAAACAATCTAAAAAATGGCTGCAGTTTTTCAGAAATAAGACTCGAAAAAATGACAACACACTTTTCCTTCCGAAAAATGACAAGTATATATATGAAACAGTCTTGCAACTCTTCGTGAAAATTGCCAAAGAATGAACAAACACATCATTTAGAAAATTGCTCGGATAAACAAATGCGACTCTTCGGAAGGAGTCGAAAACCGAACAATTGCAACCCTTCGGGAAAAGTTGTCTTGAAAAGACACAAAAGAAATTCGGAATAATTTTTTTTTTAAATAAATTTCGAATTTTCATTATTATATTTTATTTCCAAAAATTCTTAAAAGCAAAAGCAACTTTTTGATTAAAATTAATAACATAACAAAAATAAAAATAATAAAGGGATTAGTGCTAATCAAACTGCGGGTGCGTAGGCGTGCAAAGTGCTAAGTGCGCCAAATAATCGGGCCAAAATCGCGCACCCGCACGCGGGTATGGTGGGGTCTAGCCCCACCCGACCATTCCTTTATTTACTCAAAGGAAATTGCAGACTTTTAAGCTGGCCCACTCCCTCCCATTTTTTCTATGTGAGACAAAGAGAAAAGCACTTATTTTGTTTTAACAAACAAAACTCCAACACTCATTGTGGCAATGAGAGAGAGAGACTGAGAGAAAGAATGAAGGCGTGCAGGAAAACTAGAAGGGTCCAGTCACCGGCCGATGTCCATGTCAGTTGGCCAGATGGACTGAATTGGTACCGATGTAAAAAGATTTATAACTGAATTGGTTTAATTGAAAAATTTAGAACTGAATTAGTACCAATGCAATAGGTTTAGGACTTTTTTAGTATTTTTCCCCGAGTGTCTAGAAAAACGTTGAAAATATTGACATGAAAAAGTTATGCACAGTACCACCGCTCGCGGTGGCCGCGATGGCTAGAACTTTACTCCCCCATCCGGGGGGAGGGGTTCGAAACCCCGCGTCCCCATTGCGCGACTCACTCGCGGCTAGGCCGATTTACGCCATCGGCTACCAGCTGATTCCTGGGTCACCCAAAAATTATGCACAAGTGATGCATTTTGATATTGTTTGCAAACACTCCGCGAATGATATTAATTTTTGTTAATTCAAAATAATGAAATTTCAATGGCATTTTACCAAAAATCCTTATTTTATTCAAATTTTTGAGATAATTAGATTTCATCTTTTGAAGTTTCGTGAATGGGAACATAACTATCATTTTGTCTTCGAAAAGCTTTAAAGAGTTTTTTTTGTGAATCATCCCATAATATGTATATGTATTTGTATATAGATAAAAGAAAAAAAAAAAAGATTTGATGATGATATGCACAATAAAAATTTACAAACTCGTGATTGTTTTAAAAAGTTATCTATGTTAAATTTTTTTTATAAATTTTATTGGACAATTAATCCATAAATTTGCTTTCAGTGCAATGGGCCTCTTAGTTTAGTCGGCCCGACCTCCCCTCCTCCCTCTCTGCCGTCCTAGACCCTCCCATTCGCTCTAGGTTTTTTACTGTAGCACTCATTCGACACCTCCCTGTCGTACGCTGCCTACCCGACCCTTCGACTCGCTCGGATTCCACTCCCATCAACTCCCTGCCAACCAGACCTCCCGATCCTCCCACCCAATGTTTTACTGTAGCTTCCACTCGCGACCAGACCTCCTGATCCTCCCACCCGAGGTTTTATTATTTACTGTAGCTTCCACTCGGATCGAGGTTAGCGTTCAAAGGTAGTGAAAGTGAAGGATGCTCATTCTTGATTTTGTGAAGTCTTGCTTTACTTATTTAGGAGAAATAAATTTTTCTCCATTTCCTTTGTAATTTGTACCGTCCATTTTTCTCTTGTTTAGATGGCCATTACATGTGCATAATTTTAGGGTTCGCAGATGGGTGTTTTTTTTTTTTGGGTAAAAGGTTTCTGATGAGTGTTCTTATGTCATGGAGAGTAATCGAAGCCTTGTGCCCAAATTTGCTAATTTGCTTGTTGCTTCTAATTGTTTCTGTTATCACTTATATGGCCAGTCCTTCTACATGGCTATTTCCCTTTGGATTTATAGACAAGGAAACCACACCAGAGCAGAGCGGATTAGGAACACAACGACGCAGGCCGAAGAAGCAACAAGCTTTGGGGCAGAGGCCGGAGAAGCACCACAATGTAGAAGGACTGGCCATATAAGTGATAATAGAAACAATTAGAAGCAACAAGCAAATTAGCAAACTCGGGCACAAGGCTTCAATTACTCTCCGTGGACATAAGAACACCAATCAGAACCTTTAATAAAAAAAAAAACACCCATTTGCAAACCCTAAAATTATGCACTTGTAATGGCCATCTAAACGAGAGAAAAATGGACAGTACAAATTACAAAGGAAATTGAGAAAAACTTATTACGCCTAAATAAGTAGAGCAAGACTTCACAAAACCAAGAACCATATCAGCATCCTTCACTCTCACTACCTTCGAACGTTAACCTCGATCCGAGTGAAAGCTATAGTAAAACTTTGAGTGGGAGGATCGGGAGGTCTAGTCGCGAGTGGAAGCTACAGTAAAACGTGGGAGGATCGAGAGGTCTGGTCGGCAGGGAGTTGATGGGAATGGAATCCGAGTGAGTCGGAGGGTTAGGTAGGCAACGCACGGCAGGGAGGTGTCGAATGAGTGCTACAGTAAAAAACCTAGAGCGAATGGGAGAGTCTGGGCTGGCAGAGAGGGAGGAAGGGAGGGAAGAGGGGAGGTCCGACCGGGCCGACTAAACTAAGAGGCCCATTGCACTAAAAGCAAATTTATGGATTAATTGTCCAATAAAATCTATAAAAAAAATTTAACATAGATAATTTTTTAAAACAGTCACGATTTCGAAATTTTTGTACATTTTTATTGTGCATATCACCATCAAATCTTTTTTTTTTTTTTATCTTTTATCTATATACAAATACAAATACATATACATATTATGGGATGATTAGATGAAATCACAAAAAAAAAAAAAAAAAACTCTTTAAAGCTTTTCAAGACAAAATGACAGTTATGTTCCCATTCACGAAACTTTAAAAGATAGAATCTAATTATATCAAAACTTTGCATAAAATAAGGATTTTTGGTAAAATGCCATTGAAATTTCATTATTTTGGATTAACAAAAATTAATATCATTCGCAGAGTGTTTGCAAACAATATCAAAATGCATCATTGTGCATAACTTTTTCATATCAATATTTTCAATGTTTTTCTAGACACTCGGAAAAAGTACCAAAAAAGTTCTAAACCTATTGCATTGGTACCAATTCAGTCCTAAACTTTTCATTTAGACCAATTCAGTTCTAAACCTTTTTACATTGGTACCAATTCAATACATCCAGCTAATTTTGGCATGCTGGCACTGACATGGACATCGGCCGGTGACCGGACGCTAACGTGGCAATTTTTAAATATTTTTTTGAATTTTTAAGGAGGGACACAAATCGACTATCAATTGTTCAAGTCGGATTTGGAAAGAGGAGTGGCAAATGTGGAGCAAAAAATACATTATAAAATCCGAATCATTGTTTGGCTCATCAAGCTTTTTCTCAATCTTATGCAATGGATTTTTTCTAAATATAAGAGCTGATCACGAAGATTCTGGTATTTTGTCAAGTTTCACCTACTTTCCAGTAACACGGAGGCCAAAAATTAATGCCACATCTAAGGGAGTCGGCAAAAGCGAAATCGTACGAGGAAGTTCAGATTTTTCATCTTAGGATTCCATTTGTCTATCAAATAGGCAATTAAAGTCCTAGCCATAATCTGTTTTGGTAGGTGTAACAAACCTCCAAATCTCACTCTTTCGATTGTAGCTCGTTCCCTAGAATTCAACCTCTCCACTCGCTTGAGGAAGAGCGACAATGAAAACTTAATGTCGATAGTGTCGATTGTGGTACTCCGAGCCTACGTATTACCATAAAACTATGCTCGGAACACATCCTTGAACCCATAACTTTCTAAAATTTTATTTAAGAAATGAACGGATCAAAGCAAAGACAAGAATTTGCTGACCTTACTCTTGTGTGGCTTTCTGAGGTTATATCCCCTCCTTTTCCTGCTAATGATTTGTCCGCCCTAGCTTCCTGTATCGATGCGAGGTGGGAATCACCAGAGGAGCCGGAGAGGCAGACGGCGCCTTTGGCGTCTGGTTCTCGGCAGCTCGCCGCGGCTTACGATGGGAAGAGGAGGCAGACGGTGCCTTTGGCGTCCACTTCTCAGCAGCTTGCCAAGGCTTACGAAGGGAAGAGACGGAGGCAGCATCCATTTTAGGCTGCAGATTTACACAACATGTGGCTGAGTGTGCTTTTAGAATGAAATAACAGAAATATCAGCCGAAACAGACATAGTGGGAAAGAAGCATCGAAATAGTCAAAGGGCCAATTCATTTTCCAAAATACAAAAGGCTTACACCATCCTTCTGAGTACCATACAGCACCTAACTATATTCTGAAACAGTTCAAATAACAATTATACTAATACCATAGGCACATAATGGCGACCAGAGTGTGACGTCATAGAAAATGTTGCATTAGCCAAAAAGGTAGCCAATGCAAAGAGGGTCTGTCGGTTAAAGAAGACACTCATATTGAGAGTGGTTCTCCAGTTTAATTTCCTTAAAAAGGAAAACAAGCCTTAAAAGCACAAAGATATGAATGATCTTGCTCACTCTCTCCAAAGGATAAAGAAAGCCAGTATTCTAGATTCTAGCAATGCCCATGCAATGAGCTTGAGTTGCTCAACTTTAACTAGGTAAAAATAAGCTATGCCAAATAGGTTTCACTTCTTGGCCCCAACTAATCTATAGCGCAAAGTGAATCGGAAGAACAGCCACTGACTGGCCCAGAACACATGATGCAGACACAGAGGATAGAGCCTGCATCACACTCGATGTGCTTTCACAAGCAAGAAAAACGTTAAGAAGCTCTGACCTCATGACCCACAAAATAGCAAATAAACCGGAACTTATCCCAACACATTTGATAAGTCGTTCTCTAAGGCTCTGATTGGGAAACCAATGAAAGAAGAGGCAATGGAAGTAGGTGTTTAGTTTAGAATACTTTGAAATTTTTGTGAGAGAGATATAAAGCAAAAGTTTTACATGAAAAGTTCTACTCATTTGATAAGTCGTTCTCCTCTGAGGCTTTGTTTGGAAAGCTAATAAAAGAGGGGAGAATGGAAGTTGGTATGAAGTTTGTGTAATTTTAGATTTTATGTGAGAGAGATATAGAGGGAAAATTCTAAATCTATGCACATTTCAATTTTGAATCCCCACCCCCAAGTTCCTCCACCTCCTAAGTACCCAAGCAAAGCAGAATGCAACATTGTTTAGAATCTGCTGTTGTTTACAGGAAGGCAACAAAACTATCGGTGAACATTAACATATAATTGTTGAGACATCGTATTGTGTGAGCATGCACTCATAAGTAGAAAGTAAAGATGGCCCAAGACAGAAAGAAGTCATGCATTGAGGTTGTCCTGCTATGCGATTACAAATTTCTCGCCAGAAAATAGTAGCGCTAGAAATCATATTACCCCTTGCGAAACTATTGACCTAAAGTAGCAGCTGCGTAGCTTAGCTTATGATCAGATGCAGTGACATGAAGAGAAGACTCCTCTATTGAGTAGGAAACCCTAGAAATTCGGAAAGGAGAAAGAGAAAAGAGAGGAATTAGGCGACTCAGGTGTGAGCGTGTGAGCGCAAGCACGAGTAGTCCTGAGCGGTATGGGGGGAGCGAGATGCTTACCTCATCAGAAGCGGCATCAGCGAAGCTTGAGAAAATGGCCGCCCAGGGCGAGGAGAGTCCAATGGAGATGGTCGAGATGGCTGGGTCGAGTCTGTCTGAGGAGAAGGATCGGCACTTCTGAAAAAAGAAAAGCCCCCGCTCTCAAAGTAGATAACAAGAGGGAAATGCGTCAACAAGTTCCACACCTTTGGTTCAAAAGCATCTCAATCAACCTGAAAACTAATCCAAACACGGATTAGCAAGATAAGAAGGATGAATTACTTCCAGCTTCAACAATAAACCACATGATACGCAGAACGGAAGACCCTAAAACTTCCCCGCCCCAAACCACTAAGCCATCCTCACTCCTTCAAGCGGAACTATAAAAAAATAAAAAATAAAAAAAAAGCCAAAACCTCTAAAAAGTCTCTAACTTAATCCTAAACACGGAGAGACATCTCCTCCCGCCACTCAAAACCAAGCCGAACACTCCATTTCAACAGAGCCAAGCCCGCCCCCCTCGTCCACAACGCCTCGCGGAAGATGAATCGGTAGACAAAAGATAAAAATAAAATAAAAAGAGGCGAAACGGCGAGAAAAAATGAACGCAACGCACCTGCAGCGGCGGCGGAGGCGCGAAAAGGAGAATCGACCGGCGAGCTCGAGCGAGCGGAGGAGAAGACGGAGAGAGATTACCGCCGACGAGATGGGATACGGAAGATTTCAGCTATAATCCGAGAGAGAGAGAGCGTGTCTTAATTTTCGTTCTTTTTTTCTTGTTGTGAAATGGTTGTGAGATTAAAATGTTTTATTTGTTCAAAATAATAAAAAATGGTTTTTTTTTAACAGATGAAAAGATAAAATCAATAGTAGAGTGATCGCATCATCGACTTATTTTAAAAGAAGTAGTAATTTTCTTAAATAAAGATAAGTGAATCGTCACTAAAGCGATATAACTGGAGAGAGATTAAATTTGGAAAATAACTTGCAACTTTAATAACATTTTCTTTCAAAAAAGATCACTTTAATTCTGTTATGGACAGTTAATAGATATTTAAGAATATTAGTTCTTCACGTCAGTATTTCCCACCAATGAACCCCACGTGAAATCCGTCTTCTCTATTCTAATGCTCACGGATGAAGACCTTACACCATCACCATCCCTTGATAGCTTACTTTGCCGCATTGCGCGTGGTTAAATATTTAGATAGATTCATTAATTAACGTACCTCACCCGCTACTCTCCACCTCTTCGAGTGATGGGGGACAAATGCGCCCACGATATTAAGAAAAACTTCATGCGTATAATAATTTGTCGGACAACAAATTATTGACATAGGATTGGTTGTACCTCTTCGATTAATTTAAATTATCTTCATGACTTGGCCGACGCATCGCCAAACTTCGCATGCCAATCGATTGAGTCGTTCTTACAGGTTAAATCATAAACAAAGACTCGCTTCTTCAAACTTTTGGTTGACTGGGTCCATTCATGATTCTGCGAGTTCACTACTCCCACTCCCAACCATCATCCACAAGCACGGCCCCTCTTCTCCTCGTCAAAACAACAATGGCCCCTCCACTTCAACAAGCAATCGACCGTGATGATGTTGATGAGCTCCGTTACTTACATTGTGGAGAAGCCAAAACTCTTAGATCGTGTATCTTAGGACCCCTTCCCAAATACTCCTCTACATGTCGCCACCCTTCCCAAATACTCCTCTACACGTCGCCACGGCCGCCAGGCAAACCCAAGTGGCCTTTGCTATGGCCATCTTGAAGCCGTCGTACGCTCGGAAGCTGAATCCACGGGTTATAGCCCCATGCGCTTGGCTTTGCAACATGAGCATTATCAAACCGCGAGGGCATCGGCAACCCTTGACCCCGAGTTGATCCAAGTCCGAGGACGAGGCAAGATCGCCCATTTACATCATTTCACCGAGAGAGACAGAGACAATGAGCTGGAGCTCCTCGCCGAATTCCTATATGCCTGCAATTTGCCAATTAAAGACTCAATATGCTAATTCGAGACTGTGGTTTGCGTCGTCGTTAGGAACCACAACCTAAAAGCATTCAATGTTTTGTTTGGATGGCTTAAGCAAGAGTCTTTGACACGATCTTGAACCAAAAAGACCAAAATTGTAGCATTGTCTTACATATTGCTTTGTCCAAAATGCAACTCAAGATATGTTTCATGCTAGTTCAATTCAACGATATCATAATTGTTCGTGCTTTTATGTTTCGATCTTTGAATTCCATATAGTCTAATCTAGGAATGTACCTTAAAATGGGTGGGTCGGATCATATTTGGATGAGGATGATGCCAATTCAAATTTACCCTTTTATCTCATATTCATCTATTTTTACATAATAGCGTTTTAATGACTCATATTCGACATCGTCCCGACCCAAGTCATACCCAGTCCAACTCATTTGACTGTTCCAAGAGAGTATCGGCAGAAGAGGAAGCTGAGTCGAAGTCAATTATTTTTTCTTTTTGGATCAGTTTAGTCAAAGTAGATGGAAAAGAGAGACAAGAAAGACTAATAAATAAACAGGCGACATGGAAAAGAGAGCGACAATCCACTGATTCCCAAGAAATCCATCGATTCTTGGCCCATTTTGGCCAATCAATTGATTGATTCGTCTAACTCATGATCCATGACCCTACTTTTCTTGAGAGCCAGTTAGGCCCGACTTTGGGAGGAAAAAGATAAAAGTCACTTTTAGAGAACTTTATTAGTGCATACGCTAAAGAAATTTACTCTTTCTTTAGTACTTCCAGTCCTAAGTCGACTGTGATTCATCAAGGCTGACTTCCCTTTCCCGATCGTAGTTGGTAAGTGATGCCATTGTTGTCACAAACAAGTACATAAGAGATAGTTCATTTATTGCATTTCACAGATTACGATGTCTTTTGGTTTGTTTGGGAGGTATCCGAACACGAACAAGAAACACTCAACGTATTTAAAAGTAAACATAAATAGCAAAAAGTTCTTCGAAAAGTATACTAAATTGAACATCATTGCAGCTACTAGCTCATTGCTGCTACTAGCTCCCTGATGCAGAATTACTCTTACCTTACCCTTTTTCTTTGTGCTAATTCTTTTCTCCTTTCTCACACAAGCATTAACTATCTTATTCTAAATGAGGAAATGGGCACGTTGTCATGATATCTCGCATCCATGGACGAAAAAATTGCATTTACAAAGTCCATTGTCATGAGCACATTGGTGAAAACAGATTTTGCCTATTGGTGTCTATTTCGCTTTAATTCATCATCACTAATCATCTCTCAAATTTCCTTGTATTGACCTTATTCATTAGCATTCGAGAAGTCATTTGCGAATCTGTCGTAATGCGAAGCAGATGTGTGATAATTTAGATGAAAACACAACTAATTGATTTTGTTAAAAAAAAATCTCCAGCTGTCATGCATGTGCAGATAATTATGATTCTCTATTCTCAGCTTTTGGTTATCTACAGGCAGCTTTTTTTCTCCTTTTGACATTTCCATTTTAATTTGCATGTATGTCAAAACTCGCTTTCAAAGACTCAGACACACCATATATAATCTAGCATCAAGGGAGCACCTTCTGCAGGCCATTTCCTTTAGCGGTAGTGATGTGCCGGAAAAAGCAACCCCACCCAACAGAAAGAGAAGTTCAAATTTTAGTTCCAAAATGGGACGAGGAAAGTGAAAGCTCCAACGGTCCACGAATATCGATTCAGCTTCCGCTTGCCCAACGCATTCACTCACCTGGTTAAAATGTCAGTCGACTGCGAAGCTATTGTGATCAATCAACGAGTTAAGCCCCTCCACTTCAACTAGCAGTAGCAATAGAAAATGATGATGTTGCTGGGCTACATAGCTTAACTACGGAGGAGTGAAAACTCTTAGATTGCCTATCTAAGGAACCCTTCCCTTTTTGGTACATTTTGTTATATGTATAAATATAGCATGACGAAAATAGATAGAAATATATATAAAAAAAATGGAACTATTTAACCAATAGATGTCTTTCACATTTAAGTAGAGAAATGAATAACTTTTTTTCAAATTTTCTATGGCAATTCCAAAAAAAAAAAGTTACTTCTATATTAAAAAAAGTATTCATAAAAACATATAGAAAAAGAAGGTATATTGGACAGTGTTGAAAGCTTTTTCCTTAACAAGTTTCTTTCTATCAGGAATTCAAAATTTTTTTTTGTATGACAATTAAATAGTCAAACTCTAGATTAACTCATCTTAATCTGAAAATCGCCAAGGCTCGCCAACCATTGCTGGAGAATAAGGGCAAATGAAAAGGAAAAGGAAAAGGAAAAAATTAACTAAAAAATTTGGAAAAAATAAAATAAATAAAAAATATTTGCAAAATTGCCATGTCAACGTTTGTTGGCTGTTCGATGTCCACATCAGTGCTGGCCGACCAATTTGGCCGAATGGAGTAAATTGATATCAATATGAAAATGTTTATGATTGAATCGATCCAATTGAAATGTTTAGGTTTAGGATTGAATTGGTTCAATTAAAATGCTTAAAATTGAATTGGTATCAATGCCATAAGTTTAGAATTTTTTTGGTACTTTTCCCCCACATTAGAGATAAATAAGATGAGATGGGGCGGAGTACAAAAATGTCAAAGTTCGAGGGCTATAAAGATTGGCCCAATTCCTTTAAAAAAAAAAAAACTCAACTTTATATTTAATCCCAATTCTTCTTGAATTTTTTTATTTAATTCCAAACTTTAGGTCCAATCCAAATCAGCTTTGAATTTTTATTTATGAAAAAGAATTCAAACTTTAGATCTGATTCCAATTCTATTCTTAATTTCTTTGGGGTCTCAGAGAAAAATCACCAATTTTTTCTCTGGCCCCAAATTCGCGCCCATTAGTCTTATGTTAAAAAATCACCATAAATTGTCCAAAATTTTCACATCCTAGAATGGTTTCATATTGGAAATGATTTTTCATGTCACCTTATTAATGTGGATTTGTTATTACATGGAAATGCCACGTCAAGTTGGAAGATGATGGATTGAAAATTGGTGATTTTTTTAAGACAAAACAAAATCCAAAGCGAATTTGAGATCGGACTTAAAATAAATTCGCTCGGACTTAAAATTCGAGATTTTTTTAGGCAAAAGAAAAGTTCAGAATAGATTTGGAATTGGACCTAACTTAAAGTTTTTTTTTTTTTTCTTTTAAGCGAATTAGGCCCGCATTGAGCGTCGGATGGTCTAATTACTGCTCGCTCCCGCTGATCATGGCTTGACGCTGGGGAGGTGAAGTCGAGTTTTTTTTTTTTTGCTTCGCATGCTTCCTTGCTCTGGTAATCGCGACTTCGTCTTGCCTTTTGGCGTTGGGGAGGCGAAGTCGAGTGTACGTTTCGAGCCGCATTGCGGGTGGGTGTAATGCGCACGCCTGCTCGTCTCCTTTTAACGTGCACGGCAGCGCCAGGAGGAGGGCTTGATAACGGTGGTCTTTTGCAAGACTAAGGGCTTGAGTGGTTGGTAGGGTTTAACCCTAAGGAAGACGGGTCGGTTTGCGAGTTCTTGTAGATGATCTTCGCAGTTTTGGCGCTTTCTTGTTTCGGTCTTGGTTTTTGTTTAGTTTAAGGCCTTGGACTTACGGAAATGAACCGTCTTTTTTGAACTTGGTGGACTGTGTGGACCGGGTGTTCGCTGAATGCGGAGTTGTGTTATTCAAGAGCGTTTGAACTTAGTTTATGGCCTTGTAGATGATCTTCGCACTTTTTTGTTTCAGTCTTGGTTTTTGCTTAGTTTAAGGCCTTGGACTTATGGAAAGGAACCATCTTTTTTGAACTTGGTGGACTGTGTGGACTGTGTGGACCGTGTGTTCGCTGAATACGGGGTTGTGTTATTCAAGAGCATTTGATATAGAAAATTCTCGCTAAAATCGAAAGGCAACGGAGTATATCAGAAAATTCTGGCTGTGTTTATTGAAGACTGTCACAATGACTATCTCTACAGATTTTTAGTTTATTCATTTCTTTAACCCTTTGAGGAGGCCGAACACATATTGGTAAATAGCTTTGCATCCGTTTATTAGCCATTACTATATTTTGGAGCCTTTGACCGTTAGAAGGATGAAAATGGAAACATAGAGAATATACACGTCTACACTTCAAAATGTGTAATTTGTCTCTAAATTTGTTCTTGGAGCAGCGTTTCTGTAAAGATTTTTTGGGAGTGGACGTTCTCATTCATTTATTTTAGAGCATGATCAGCTGCGATTAGATACGATGCAATAAATCAAGGTTCATGCTTACGACATACAATGGGTAATTTCAATCTTATTATATGGGGAGTTGCATGTGTTATCTCACTCATTCACTGAGCCTTTTAAAAGTCAGCTTTTTCCTAATCCTCCTATTGGGAAGTTGATTTTCAAACTTGAAACTGTCGATTATGCGGTCGCAAGAAAAAAACATTATAAGAGAATCAGGAACTTCTGCTCTTTGAGAATTTTGTTTGTGCTTCTCCCTGCAAATGCTTTATCATGTTAAAGGAAATACTTTTTGGTGCATAGGTGTCCAACAGATCAGATTATCAATAGGCTGCAAGATGGAAGCTTGTGCAGAATGCTCAAGGAATTGTGTAATTCTTCATAGAAAGAACAAAAACGCATCACCTAATGTTAGCTCCTTTTTCAAGGTCATGATTGGCAGTCATTTTTCTGAGCTTTTGGTATGTTTCCACCCTCTTCTATTTACGACACTGTAATACTTTTTCCCAACTTATACCTTCTTTACCACTGGTCAGTACAAGCTAATTTCTTCTCTCTTTCATCCTACTGTATATTGACTTGTACCGGTTGAAAAGATATTGGTTATCCTCGAAAATCAAATCTTTTAAGGTTGTGTGCCTTGTGCTGTTTGTAAACTTTGAGAGCTTATACTGCTTGATATTGCATGCAATAGTTGCATTTGTCCTCTTATTTAACTTATTTGAGACTTTATGCAATTGCATAACATAATTATTTTTTGTTGGGTCATGAGTGAGGACATACGTGGGTAATCAAAATACAACATCAATATTGGCTTCTCATTGAGGAGTTAGCAACATAATTAGTTGGCCTACCGTATTTTACCTCTGGCATGCCCTAATCTAGAGCTTTACCCTGTGAATGAGTCTGGGCACAGATCTCTAATGAGTGACTTGGTTAAGAAGAAAAAATTGAAGAAGCAAAGTGAACATATCAATAGAAAATCCCTGCTTAACGGACTCTTCTCTAGACTTCAAAAACTTTCTGTTTAACAAGTTTTGTGTATAGAAACTTTATTTGAATACGAAAGCAAATTTGAACACAGGCCTAAAGATCTAACACAAAGACTTATTATTTATCAGAATCCTACCTAGTGGTGTAAACCAGTTACTAATAGAACTTCTGTTGTAAGCAACTGAGAGAAATAAAAAGTTTTATTCGACCTATGCTAACCTGTGAAATAGTTTCTCAAGGAATATATCTATTGATTATTTTATCAAAACTTAACCATCCAGTATGTAACTCGACATGTGTGGTACTCAGACAATCCCGAGCCTTGATGAAGAAATAGGCATATACTTCAGGTAGTTGACCTTTAATCTCCGCATCTACATGACCTGAATAAGTCACGGTGTTAGGAATTACATGGATCATTTACGATGTTGTGTTTTTGTTTCAGATTATTGCCTATCAAGTGCTCAGATGATTTTAGTTGGGCTAACTTGATATGCAATATTTCAGTAATGTGATGCTCGTGCAGCCAACTTTCTCCCGAAATTTGATCTGGATAGGCATGATCATAGTTTGTCGCGTTGATTCTGTCGTAAGATTAAGCTCTGTTTTACAATAGATGTTTTTCCAATTGCAATACATTCCTCCAAAATTTGCTCCGACAATCTCAGGACTGCTTAATCAAAATATCCATCCGGAGGATTCAGGTGGGAGGCAATGGGAAGTAACTTTGTCCGAGGTTGATGGATCCTTTGCATTCCAGAGAGGTTGGAATGCTTTTGCATGCCACCATGGTTTAGAATTTGGATATTTTCTGTTGTTCTATTACCTGGGTTCCCACTTCAGGGTCGACATATATGATCAGACTGGATGCAGAAAAGTAGATTTTCCAGAAAATAGGACCAGTGAGAAAAGAAGTAGGAGTTCTAGAAATTCTTTGGATGACCCCACCAGTGAGAAGATTTCACGTGAGAGTGCTTCAGTTGTTTCTGGGGCATTGGCTGAGCTAGATCAATGCGATTGCAGACCAAACGTGGAAAAGTCTGTGAAACAGATGGCATCGGTATGTCTAAAGAGTTGTGGAAAAAGTCAAACCTCTTTCCAAAACGGTGTTTGCTGAAGAATTGAGCTTTATGATGGATAGAGACATTGAGAACAGAGAAAGAGAAGAGGCGCGACCTGCATTTGACTTGTTTGATTTCTAAATGAAGAAAAACAAACCCTGTACTGGTGGAAATCCCTATATCGTGGATGGGACTGGACCTTCTTCTGTTGGAGCTGTTTTATCACAATTATGTCACGATGAAGCTGGAGGAGCTGATAAAGACCCAATTTTGGATTCTGTCCATAACAGGACATGTGAGGAAACAGATCAAAACATCAAAAAACTTGAAAAAAGCAGAAACTCAGAAGGGATAGATAAACAAGAGGCTCTCTTGAATAACTGCACGGGTAAGAACTCTGAGCCTCTTATGTATATAGGGATCATATGTGTATATATACATATTTATCAATTGGAGTACGGACATGATAACCGTTATTAAAATGGACCTTCTCTTTCCCTTGAGAAGCAAGTTATGCTAAGAGGGCTGCTATGGGCATGGTTACCGACAATGATGCTTCATGACTTTATCTGATCTACTTCTGAGCTGTTAATGTTAAACACTCTCTAAGATTAGCATGTAATTGTTTCTGTAACTGAAATTTATAAAAACAATATTGGAAGATGATTATTTGACACTTCATATGTTAGGCTAGGTCTTAGGTTATAATAGGCAGTTGGCAACCACCACCCAATCTGATGGCATATTACTCGGGGACTTTACTAAAGGCTGGACTTGTTATTATGAAGTTAATTAATACGACTTATGGTCAGCCAGCTACTAGTACCTTTTGTTTGCTCTCTGCTCACTCAGCAGCTGCATGCTATTAGTACCGTTTGTGTAGTTATTGACATGGCGTGTCTCAGAAGCTCTCTTGTTAAAGGTGCTTAATCTTCTTCTGTTTTTTGATATGTAGGACGGATGAAGTGTTACCAAACGTCGAAAGAGGGCTGATGGAGATGGATGAAGATAACAATTGCGAAGGTTTGCATTTGCTTTTACTTCAGGAGAGGTAATTGTTATGTAGTGATGTGGCAAAGTTAACTTAGTTTATCTTTCAGTCGAAAGGCCAAGGATTATTAATCAAGAGCAAGTGGAGATGACTTCTGGACACTGGAGTACCAAAATGGCTATTCTGGAAATCTATGGTATGATTTCAGAGAACCTTCGTAACTTGATACTGATTCTGTGGATCCATTTCATAGCATGCAGTGGTTCTTGCTCAATCCATGCTCCTATATGCAGGAAAAAAACCAATTGCTGAGGCGGATTATACTGCAAGTGATGGACAACTAGCAGAGGGTGAAGCTATCAATGCAATGGCTTCTTCAGTACATATGGCTGCCGATACCTCCTATTCAGTCAAAGTCGTTACGGACTGCCATTCTCATCTATTGGGTTTTTGATTTTGTGTTATCTCTATTTAGGTTCCCTTTTGATTTGGCTGCTGTTGATCCTCAAAATTGGCTAAGACAGTTTTGTTTTTTTCTTTCCCTCCCATATTTTAGTTTTAGGACAGTTTTTTTTTTTTTTTTTTTTTTTCATTTGATATTTTAGTCTTCATTTCAGCTCAAATTCATTTATTCATATTAGGAGCATAATGGACATCCGACGGCCCACGTCCCAGCTTCTAAATGGGGTTGAATTACTTCACAGGCATCACCCAATGGATCTTTTACTGAATAATTTAAAATGGTTTTTTTTAGAATAATTTCATCCCTCCCCTGGTCGTTATTTTTCTTCTATTTTACTTATGTTGCAATTACAATTGCATTTATGGTATTATCTGCTTACTTGTGTGGACCGAAGTAACGTTCCTCGTTATTTCACTTCTGTTGATGCAGGAGTTGCCGCCGACCTTCCATCGTCATTTTTTAAGGGATCTTCTTCAAGAGACCGGAAAGTTGTGTTTCTCAAGGATCCATCTAAGAGAACGTGGCCAGTCCTTTACCACGAGAGATGGGGAGTAAAAGCACTAACATCCGGGTGGGACGGCTTTCGCCAGGCGAATGGCATCCAGCAGGGAGATGATTGTGTATTTCAACTCCAAATCCTGTCCAGCTCTCAGTCTCTGTATGAAGTCTCCATCGCCAGGGTCAACCAGCTTGCCCCGGGTCAAGAATTCACGGCTTTTACCAGTGGGATCCCCCCTAACTAGGCTGTACCATCTTATTCTCAGTTGTTGGCCTTCTTCCCAGCCTTGAATCCCCTTAACTGCCATGACCGAAAGACCCGGAATGTTTAATGGGTATTACGATCAATATGACGCGGGCTTGTAAATAATATTATAATTTAAAGATTCTTCATAATTTGTCTTTAATATTTGGAGTATGAAGTAGTGAGTTAAAGCTACTTTTTATCAAATAGTTGTTATATGACTCATAGTTATATAGATCTATGCTCAAAATGAGATATTAGGTTATCGCACACGATGAGATTAATCTTAATAGGGTTTTCAATCAAATTGAGCACACCTTTTCCCCACTTCTTGAAACATTTAAAATGTTTTGCTAGGGGAAACCGATTGAGATGCAGCTTAAAGTTGCTGGATCAAGCACCGTGACTGACAAAAAGGTCCTTGTTGGATTGCTGCATTCAGTCAATTCTCTGATAAAATATCTGAGGTGCCATTATTCACGTTGGCAGTTCGGGAACTTGAACCTCAAACGAAAATCGTATGCTCCCAGAGGAACTGATCTGCTTGTCCCTCTGAATCTGAATAGTGGATACAGTCACCATAAGCTTGAAAATAGTAAAATTCTTGTGATTAATTTCGACACTAACTTATACCCAGTACAAGGCATTACATTTTCCAGTCTCAAAAGAAAGTACCAAGGCATTGGACTCCGGAGAACATCGGCTGAACAATGCGTTTTCTAACAATGGGTGTGTAAGACAGAGATTTTGACGTGTTGCATAGATTGCAGAAATGTGACTGCCATTAAGCAAATCGGAGAAACTATCCAGCTTTCAATATCCAACCTTGGTTTCTTCAATTATGACAGGGCTGGATCTTGAAGACCAGCTAGATAAGTGAGATTACACCTCTCCAGTTCCCCGGAACATGTTATGCCCATCTTCATTTTGAGCACGCATCCATGAAGCACGGGTATTTTTTTTTATCAAGGAGAGCTCTGATTCGGCATTTATCCTGAGCAATGAAGCATCCACTCGTTCATTTTACTTTAAGGTGTTATTCCAGGCACAAGTGGAATAGGTGGCTTGGGCTTCTTTGTTTTCTCCACCAATATCGCTTGGGTTGTCAAGACTGTCCCTGCAATGGAGACTGCGCTTTGTAGTGCGCACCTTGAAACCTTGCATGGATCTATGACTCCAACACTGAGAAGATCTTCATATTTGCCCGTCATTGCATTGTAACCAATTTCCCAACCACATGTTCGGGTTTTCTCCACTACAGTATCGCCATCTGCTCCTGCATTAGTTGCAATGGCTTTTGCTGGAGCAAGGAGTGCCTGCAATTGCAATCCACAATTGACCAGTTATAAGAACAAAGACACCTCCGGAACAACAGCAAAATGCTAGAAACTATCCTACACTCAATGCATTCCACTTAGAATGCCCAAGCAATTATTGAAGACATAAGGCAGGTTATCATTCAAAAGAAAAGAAAAAACATAGTTTCCTCAAGCCCATAGGAGAGGGTGTTACACTGGTCAACTAAGAAAAGGTTGATGTAAAGAATTTGATGATCAGCAGACAGAATGCAAATCCACTCTGGAACCATAGCACACACACCCATATCAGGTAACGCCAGCTTCTGGCCTTGTCTATTTTGTCTCACATTTATTGATTTGGCAATGGCAGCTACTCCTGCCACTTTAAACTTTTATCTGACATGCAACACCACCATTCCCAAGTCTTGCTGAACATTAAATATTCAAAATGGGTTTTGTTTTAAAAGCACAATGTTGTCTCAAGCTATTGATAAATAAAGTATAGACTAGTCGATAGATCTGCCTGCGCATATTCTAATACAAATATATAGAGCACAATCAACTTAGTTAACCTGGTCAAGGTTTGTCCCTGTATATCCTCAAAGCCGCCATTAACAACGCACAACAAGAGTGATGATTTGCTAGAGAACAAAGGCACCAGAGGAGGCTTGTTGGACCAAACTAGGTATGCATGAACAAAATTTGGTCAAGTGCCAACCACCTCAGTTTCCTTTAAACCACCTGCTGAAATTTAAATTACACACAAAACGATGCACACAAAGAGATGAAGCAAAAAAGTGGAAATCATACTGTTGCTACGACGTCAGAACCAATCTGTTCCTCTTGATCTTCCATCTTGCTCTTTATCACAGAAATATACTCAGAAAGATGTATATAAGCTGCACCACCACCAGGTACTATTCCCTCATCCATCGCAGCAAATGTAGCCTGCTTTGCATCCTCTATTCTAAGTTTACGGTCTTCAAGTTCCACCTCAGTGTGCGCTCCTACCTAAATTGAATGCACATTGCTTAATATAAAACAGAAACAACAGTGAATCGCTTTCAAACTAGTAAGCAATACAGAATTATGAGTCTGATAAATATGTGCAGTTCATTTATCTCGAGGACATTTGAGGGGATCTCAAATTCACAAGCTTGTACATCTTTAGTTCTTCAAACAAGTTGCTTAAATAGACTATATGTGAGTGGAAATTGCCTCCAAAAGAATGCGGGATCTTGCAAACCTTAATTATAGCAACTCCACCAGTGAGTTTGGCAATTCTTTCAGCAAGCTTTCGGGAATGGTATGTGCTGTCAGTTTCAGTTAAATCCTTCTTAATCTGTGAAATCCTTGCCTGGATTTCAGCTTTAGTAGAAGGATCAGCAACAATGATTGTTGAGTTACTGCTGATGGTTACTTTTCTAGCAATGCCAAGCTGATCAGACGTCACACCATCAAGAGTTAGACCCAATTCTCCAGAGAGAAAATCAGCACCTGATGTTATTACAATGTCAATGGAACAAAAAAATAGCAGAAAATGCGCTCTAATGATGGGAACACTCATACAGTTTGAATAAGAGTGCTTCTTTAAGGAATTTAAGACAGCATAAAAACAAAGGTTGCTACGCTGTACAAGTTCACCTGTCAATAAAGCAATGTCCTGCAGGACACCTTTCTTTCCTTCTCCAAATCCTGGACATTGCACGACAGCTACATTAAGCAAGCCTTGCATTTTGTTCACAACAAGTGTTTCCAGTACTTCCCTTGAGATATCCTCAGCAATGATTAGCAAGGGGACACTTAATTGAGTTGCCTTCTCCAGCAAAGGAATCATTTCCTTGACATCTGAAATCTTCTGATCAGTTACGAGGACTTTGGCATTCTCAAACTCCACGAGAGATCTATCCTGGTTTGTAATGAAATGAGGCGACATATAGCCCTTATCAATCTGGCAGGAAAAAAAAAATCTGACTTAAGTGAAGAAATCATCAAAGGGGAATTTATTATTGAAAGTTGTGTATGCATTCAATAAGCTCAGGATCTATTGATGCATCCAATTGGACGACTTTATCTATTTAGGAGACAGAGTTTAGAAGATAGAGAGCTTGTAAAAGAGCATAAGAGATTAATAACTCTTTCCACATTTTGCAAGGAAACAATCATCCAACTCCTTATTATTTCAAACCTAAAGCAAAATTCACCACCTTCATTCCTTCTTCAACTACAACAAAGGTTTCAGAAGATGAGGATGACTCGATAGAGATTACTCCATCATGTCCAATCCTTTCTATAGCGTCAGCAATTATCCTTCCAACAAAGTCATCGTTTCCGGCAGATATTGACGCCACAGCTGCAAAATGGTGAGAAAATTTCAGAATTTTGTCATGAATAGCTCATGTATTGGACAAAGCACCCCCCCCAAAAATAAAAAAAATCCATCACTAACCTTTGATATGATCACTCCCTCTTACAGGAAAGCTCTTTTCCTTCAAAATCCTGACCAATTCCTTTACAGTCTTATCCATTCCTTTTCTTATAGAAATTGGATTAGCCCCAAAAGAAACTGCCAACAGCCCAGATTTAATCATTGCTCGAGCCAGGATAATTGCGGTGGTTGTGCCATCACCAGCCAAGTCATTCATGCGGCCAGCTACCTGGAAATATATCCATTTGAGCAGAAAAATATAAATTTAAGAGTTAAGCATGAGAGCAAGCTTCTGGAGAGGATTAAATATTAACCATGAATGACCTCTTGGACTAACATTGCCCCGGCATTCTCAATTGCATCTGAAAGTTCTATTGCTCGGGCAATCGTGACACCATCATTTATTACTTTCAGAGATTCGGACTCTGAGAGGACAACATTGCGTCCTGAAGTAAAGAGAAATTAAATAAATCAATTAGGCCATAATGGTAGAATCAATCCTCTAATCTGGACACAACTGGAAAAAAACATAAACCTATACTACGGTCAGTTGAGGAATACTGATCAAACAAATTTACACTTTTTTGTTGCAAGGAACTTTCCAGTAAAAGAGCTTTTTCGTACCACTCTAAAAATATCAATAACATAAAAAGAAAAACAATATCCGATTGAATAGTATTGATATTCTTAATAATTCTTGACTATGCATATATCAATGAGAAGAAAATTAATAAATCATCTGGCTCCAAAAGCCAAAGCCGACTGAGCATTTTTACAAGTGTAACCTTGGTTGTCCTCCTGAAGACTAACATTGGACTTCTAGTTTTCGGCATCCATTGTCTCTCTTCCCTTTCAACTTTCTCCTCCTTTCTATAAAGTGTTTACAACGTATGACGTGAAATGGGGTTGGATTAGACAAAAGCATGTGTCATAATGGGGTCAACCCATTTAAACACATTTGGGAATGTTGGTGAAAAAAGTCAATATGCCATTATCAACATGACACATTATAACCATCTACATATTGCTGTGTGACATATTGATGCGCATGATAAAACATTGTATAAATTTATTTACAAGAACCTGTTTTCAAAAAAAGTCAAACATGTTATGTTAAATGCTTAAAAACATGTAATCTTCGGATTTCAAGGTTGCAATAGGATCCTAAGTGGCATCAACACTATTATGCCATGACATCGAGCTGTCAATTATTTTAGTAAGTGCAAATGCCAAATGCTGAAATATTTTAGTAAAAAGTCTTTCTCACAACATGCAATAGAAGCAATTTATATTGTTGGGTTCAACAATTTGGACGGTAGGAAATAGTAAATAGACCATGTCAAATTGACCCCAAATGCACCTTAAATACATATGAGTTAGTAAGTGTACTTCCAGAAAAGGTTTAGAGAAACACTTGTCATGCCTCTAGATTAGCATACTCGCAACTGGTACTGTACAATATCCATATATTGAAGAAATTTCTTCTTCTAATGAGGGGACCATGTTCTGTCTATAATTATCTTCCATTGCCACCAAAACAACTAACTTGTGTGTATGTGGTGTCAATTAACTATCTTCCGTGAATAGGATAGATAAGAATACTCTGTGTATTACTTCTAGTCCATGGTGAAGAATAAGGGCCGAAGCAACCGAAAAAGAAACCAAAGAAAAGAATAAAACAGGAATCAGGAAAGCAAGGCAGGTTAGTCAGCTTGGAATGTAGGAATTAAAAGTCCGGAACGTCTAGCATTGTCCCCTCGACAAAAGGAAAAGTTCATACACTAAACTCGAGCTAAAATACCACAATTCTGCACATATGCCATCAAAATAACTCTCAGCGCCAATGTTGCACAAAACTAGACCAGCCAGCTCCCCGACAACTAATAAGCAAAAACACACTATCTCTCCCTCTGTCCAAAAATACTAATTCCAGCTCAACCCCATAATAAATAAATAATTAGATGAACAAATAGTTCCATGATTAAAATGACAGAAACAGGGAATTTCAGAAGAAGAAACAGAAGAGCTCCACAAACCTCTAGGTCCGATGGTAACAGAGACAGCATCAGCCAATTTATCAATCCCAGATTGAAGAGCCTCTCTGCATTCCTTGCCGAAAGATACCCTCTTTGGACCCGCTCTCACCACAAAGTTCCCTACTTTCTGCCCGTTCCTCCATAGACCCAACACCCTCCTGCCTCCACTCAGATTCTGGACAGGGAATAGCGCCCAAATTCTTCAATCTCAATCCGAAGAAGTATAATTCGTAAAAGGGCATGAAGGAATCGAGGGAAAAAAAGAAGAAAGTCAAAAGAGGAACTCACCCGAAAGAGCAGATTCGGAGGGAGGATCGAAGGTGCCGTAAAGGAGGAGGCGGACATTCTCAGGGGCGGTTCCTTCCTGGGTTTTTCGAGGGGTTTAAGGCTTTTAACGTTGGGAGCCGCTAATTCCCACCCTTCCGTTAGCTTATTCACGCCCTTAATAAAGATTAAAATGGCAAAATTAGCCCTAGGTGATTCCGATAAGCCGCGAGGAGGGCGAAGCAAGCGCCGGCCGCGACGATGAGGAGGCGCGCTTCGAGGACCGGCGGCGAGGAGAGAGGGGAGAGAGAGGGGCGGGAGACAGGATGGGTAGAGTTTTAGGCGATATGGAATTTCACTTAATCAAATAAACGAAAAAAATTTGTAGGATGATTACAAGGTAAGTGAAAGTCTGGCAAATAATGATATATATTTATATTCATATAACCAACATCATTTAGTGTGAAAAGATTTAGTTTGTTGTTGTAGGTATTTTAAACCTGCAAATTAGCACGTGCATGGATTCTAGCCAGCACAAAACGAAGGAAATGTGGATGGATTGCCCTGAAACATGCTGGCCTGCAATCAATTGCCCCGAAGTGGTCTAGCCCGTGATGGGCTATCCCTGGTTAGGCTGGGCCTGAACTCTTGGCTCCTGGTCCATGATGTGTTCTTGTTACATAGTTGACTCCTTGGACTTCTTCCTTTAGAAGTCGATGAATGCTCCTTAGCCATTTAGATACTGATTTCTACGGGAGTGCTAACTTTGTTTTTGCAGGTTTAGTGTTCCCACAACAACGAAGGTAAAAAAAAACTGAGGCAATCAGAAGGTGTGGAAGCCAAACAAAAAGAACGATTGCTCTAATACCATGTCACAAGTTGAGATGAAAGCGAGAGAAGAGTCGTGAATGGAAGTGAATGTATTATGTGTACTTCATTGATTGTATTCTTACAAAAGAATCACTATATAAAGAATGATTATATTTCTTTAATCTACGAGGATCAAATCTAATCCTAAGTTGATTCAACTAATCAATTACAATCAAAATAAATCTTCAACATCTCTTGAAAATATTCTCCCAAATCAACATCATATTTTTGAATATCAAATTCCCCTCCAACAAAAATAAATAAATAAATAAATATCAAATTCCCCAAATTCCACTGGACCCTTCCTTTAAATTAAACCCTGCGCCGCTCACTTCCATATCGCGGCCACATGTTCTTCTCCTTTCTCTGGAAGTTTGGAACCCAAGCCCTGGACGCCACAGCGTCTCCTTCAATTCGCTCCCAGCTCTTCGATTCCCTCAACCGACTTGGGAATCTGGGCGTTCACGGAGCAGATCACACCCTCGAGCTTGTCGGATCGGAGCGACAAGAACGCCACTGTGATTACAACCATCGGTATCCATGGGATGGGTGTTGCTGGGAAAACATCTCTTTCTCAGCTTGCATTCAATGATGGTGTGGTGAAGGAAAATTAAAACAACAAGCTTCGAGCTCTTCGATTCGCTAGGTCCTCGACGAAAAAGCATGGAAGGAAAGCATACTTCGATCGGAGAATATAGAGAAGGGAAGTTACAAAATGGAGAAGTACAACATTTGGACCACTAGCCACGTTTTCTTGAGCTTCAGAGGCGGATATACTTGCACCAACCTACATCAATGATGATTTGCAATGCTCTTTGTGGCAATTCATCATTTCCGCACGGTATGCGCACCGTAAATGGTGATTGGTGTGCTGGCTGAGATGATGGATTGCTACGGAGAGCATTGTGAATTTGTCTTTCCTCTCTCTATGAATTTGAGATGCAGTGCAGGGTGGAAGGCTGTGGCCTTGAGGGAAGATTAGAAGATGATTTCACTTGCCATTGTTAATGGGTATGTATGTACACATGTATGATAATGTCCATATGTATTTATGAATTCATGAATCTGAATCCAAACGCCTGTGCACTTGGATGGGAATGACCTCTATATGTCTCTATGAATTGTGTGAAAGTGCTAGTATAGACACCTAGAGGGGGGTGAATAGGTGTAAAAACAAATTCTTCTTTTTTAAAGACTTAATTCAAGACAAGGATACGAAATAGTATAGACAAACATACAATGCTACGAATTAAGTAAAGAGATAAGGAAAGAGAATTGAAACACAGAGATTATAGTGATTCGGCTTAGACCAAGCCTACGTCCACTCTCTCATGCTAATAGCCCACCGGCTGGATTTCACTATGAATCAAAAGAGATGTTAAAATCTTACGTCCTCGATTCCACGGTGTAGATACTCTACTACACTTCCTCGAGGTCTCACAGAATTTTCTCTTTTGAGTACAGATGTATGCTCAACAAATGAAATATCAAAGAGTAAGGAACTTCAGACTTTGGAATTTTTCTATCTCGCACACACTCGAACAACTAGAGCGTCTTCCTTTTATACTCTCGCATGCCTGCATAACCGTTGGCACCTTCCGAAAGAGTTCGTCCAATCTACCCGTTGGACCGAATCAATTACGAAGATCTCGCGTTATCAAAGGAATATGAAGATAGCCCATCAATCCTGTTCGCCCATACAATCAGGATCTAGGTTTCCATAAGTAGAACCTTCCAAATATACTTTGCAAATCCACAGATCTGTCTTACTCGATTTACTTGTCACACGAATAATAGATCTTTATATGCCTTCTCCAACCGAGAGATAATCTTTGACCAATCGAATCAAATCCTCAAAGGATAACCTTGTATCCGGATAAGATTACTTCGACGATCTAGAAACTGTCAACGAGGGCAGACTTTGAATCTTGAGTTTGGCGATCTTCAGTCTGGCGATCTTCAGTCTAGAAGTCTTCAGACTTTGATAGATGAGACTAAAAGTCTTTAGACTTAGGAAACGTTTTGTCAGCTTCAAAATACCGAAGGAAGATTTCACCAACAATCTCCCCCTTTTTGTTGGTGACAAAACTTTCCTGCAGATTTAGACATTCTGACTTGCAACACTTAAGCAAACCAAGATTTTCTTAAACAAACATTATTAAAGATTAGAAAAAGATAGAAGCGAATCTGCAACCACAGAAAACATGTTAGTTCTCAAATCACAACTATCTTTAGCATAATCAATAATAGCTTAAGTTACTTATCAAGTCTCAGAAATCCAAATCAGTCCAAAAACAGAAAAAACACACCAAACAAGATAAAGTCCAAACAAACAGAAAACATAAAACAAATATGCATAAACATCTCCCCCTTTTTGTCAACAGTAAAAAGTGGAGACCGTTCAAAAAAAAGAAGAAGATAGATTGAAGAGATCAAGAGTTAAGGCTGCTTGGGTAAGCGAACAAGCTCGAATTCTCCCATTGAGTGCACTGTCTTTTCAAGCTTGTCAAAACTTTGCTTCAGCGCCTGAAATTCTTCCCCCTGCACGTTAGACTGAACTTGATTCTTCAGGGAATTGATCTGTTCATGAAGAAACACTGAAGTGGCCTTAACAACGTTCTTGAGATCCAGCATCTCAAAACTCATAGCATATTGCTAATTCCGCACATCCAAAAGAATTTCTAGCAGTCTTGAAAAGTCGGCTATTTGAGCAGTTGTACCACTTGGACCAGCAGAATGAAACTCAGGAAATGGAGTCTTAGTGGAAGGTCTATCTTCTGGATAGTGTGAGACATACACTTCTTCTGGATTTGCTGCAGAACGACTCACATCACTAGCAAGAAAGGGTAAAGAAGTACCTTTTTGTCCAACAGCTCCCCCTGTTTTGATGCCCTCAGGTGGAGAAGGTAAAACTTCTTCAGCTTCAGAGTGATGCGCTCCATCAGATTCTTCTCCTCTTATCTCAGAATGACTAGACAAAGAGATAGCCAAGGTTGGCTCGAAGGAGTCTGCTATACCCTGATCTCCCTCTTTCTCTGTTTCTTCTTCCCTTTCTTCCACTTCTTCTTCAGCTTCTTCTGCTTCCTCCTCTTCTTCTTCTTCCTCGTCTTCTTCCTCTGCTTCTTCCTCTTCTTCTTCTTCTTCTTCCTCTGCTTCCCTTCTTTCCTCTGTTTCTCTCTATTCTTCCTCTTTTTCTGATTCTTCTCTCTCTCTTCCTTCCTCTGACACTTCTCTTCTCTCTCTAAAGCTGACAAAGGTTTTGAGATTTTTCAAGGCGAATATAGTGAGCTCATCCTCATCTTCTTCATCTTCCAGAATGAGAGCTCTTTTCTTCTTTACAGGAGCAACCATGGGCTCCTTGCCTTTTCTTTTAGCCGCAGCAGAGTCTTGTTTTGCTTTGAGAGGAGATTTCTCCTTCATCCGTTCTAGCACTTTGTTCAGCTCCTTTAAGCGCATCTTTGTCACCATTTTGAACTCAATTACCATCGGAGTGATGACTTTTAGACTCAAAGGTGCAGAGATATGAATTTTGAAATGCCTAAAGAGTCGAGTGATAAGAGCAGAGTAAGGAAGTTGTCCCTTATCCTTCGTCACAGTTCGATACATATGGAACAGAATGGTGTGAGGTAGAGAGAACTTAAAACCGGTATTGATTGCACACATCAATTTGGCTTCTGATCGAGAAACATCTGTCTTGGAGGTCGATTTAGGACGAATACAATTAATCACAATTTTGTGCAACAGAATGTTCGTGGCACTCATCCTTGTATAAGAAAGTTTTCCTTCAATATCTCTGTCTCTTACCAAAGACAGAATATCATGAGCAATGGACACATTAATCGGCTGGAAACTCGTTCTTTCCACCCTGATTATGTCAGCCAAAATGTCTGTGGTCACCAAAAATTCCCTGTCCTTCACAGTGAAGACAAAAGCTTTATGCATCCATAAAAGATAGGTTCGAATAAAAGTAAGCAGTAAGCTCTGGGAATGCACGAGAGGATTCAGAACAGAATTGCTCCAATTGCAATAAAGAAAACTTTTCCCTCAAATTAACTTTTATTGAATCCAGGAAATTGAAATCAACAATTCTAGGGTTCATCACCCCTCTCTTCAAAAGACTTGCATAAACCTTTTTATGATTTTTGGACTAAAAAGGTTCGAACCATCAGTGATGCTTGCAGCCACCCCAGACCTAGGTTGAAAGTGAGAAAACAATCTCTCATCATCATCCGTGAGATTGCGGTTGATTCGCAGCACCATATTGTGGGTCACTTGGAATATTCTTAAACGCTTTCTCAGCCGATCCTTTCTCCACAACTCCTTGCCTCTCTAACTCTCTCAAGAATAACATTTCATTTCTGAACCCTCTATCTTTCAAGAACTCATTAATCAAAGACAATGGCGATCCTCCATTCTTCAAATTTGAGTAGAGTTTGAAAGCATTTTTAGGAGTTAGAGTTCTTACAGGTTCAACCCCTTCTATAACTTCATCGCTTGGTTGTTTCGAGGAAGGTTGACGCTGTTGAGAAGGTTGATGCTGACTTGGACGCATATGAGAATCTTCTTCTTCGGTTAAGTCAAAGTGGGTAGGACCCTCAGGCATGCGACGTGGTCCCCTGCTTGCAATTCTCGAAGACTTTCTTGAAGACATTGACACTCCAATAGGGAATAACCAACTTGTTCGAAAAGATGAGAACTTTCGAATGAATCGAGAGTGAAAGTGAAGAAAATAGAAATTTTGTATTCTAGGATTTCGGAGTAAAAGTGAAGAAGACGATACACAGTGGTATATAAAGCAAGTGAAGCGGGGTAAACGAAACGTCATAAAAGGAAATAAAAAAGATGATTTTTCAAAATAATAACTTCCTTTTATGAATTTAACTAAATTCCATAAAAATCGATAACTGCCTTTTTGAAATAAGGAGTAAATTAAGAAAGATAAATTAATTAGCCAATGACCAATAAATAAACTTACATTTTCAAAGTTTAAAATTAGTAATCACTTACAGTCGAGGCTTGAGATCTTCTGAGTCTGAGCAAAAAAGGAACTTCTTATTTTAAGTCTTGAAAGCATCCAGACTTTGCTGAGTAAGAGATATGATATTAAGTCTGGTACGAATAGACTCAAATTGATTTTTCTCCAGAGGCTTTGTAAATATGTCTGCTAGTTGATTCTTAGAGTCAATGAACTGGATCATTACTTCTCCATTCTGAACATGATTTCTAATAAAATGATGTCGAATCTCTATATGCTTTGCTCTTGAATGAAGAATAGGATTCTTGGTAAGATTAATAGCGCTGGTGTTGTCACACTTGATCTTTGTGCAAGAATCTTTGACTCCAAAATCTCTTAGTTGTTGTTTTATCCATAAGATTTGTGAACAGCAACTTCCAAGAGCCACATATTCTACTTCTGCTGTTGAAAGGGCAACTGTATTTTGTTTCCTTGAAAACCAAGATACTGTTCTATTACCAAGCAATTGACAAGTATCGGAAGTACTCTTCCTTTCAACTCTGCAACCTGCTAGATCTGCGTCTGAATATCCAAGGAGAGTAAAGTCTCATTCTTTGGGATACCATAGACCTATCTTTGAAGATGTTGCAACGTATTTGATGATGCGTTTAGCAGCACTTAGATGAGATTCTTTTGGGTCTGATTGAAATCTGGCACACATGCAAACACTAAACAAAATGTCAGGTCTAGAAGCAGTAAGATAAAGAAGTGAACCAATAATACTCTTGTAAAGTTTCTGGTCAACTTTCTTTCCTTCTTCATCTTTATCCAGCTTTAAAGAACTAGACATAGGAATTTCAATTTTTTTGCAATTCTCTAAACCAAACTTTTTAACAAGTTCTTTAGCATATTTTTTTTTGATGAATGAAAATTCCTTCCTTCAATTGTTTTACTTGTAAACCGAGAAAAAATGATAATTCACCCATCATGCTCATTTCAAATTCATCCCGCATAGTCTTAGAGAAATTCTTGCAAAGACTTTCGTTAGAAGAGCAAAAAATTATATCATCAACATAAATTTGAGCAAACAGAAAATTTTTACCTTCTCTTTTGATAAACAAAGTTGTATCCACTTTACCTTTGGCAAAGCCATTTTTAGTTAGGAAATTACTTAACCTGTCGTACCAAGCTCGAGGTGCTTGCTTTAATCAATACAAAGCCTTTTTTCAATCTGAATACTGAATCTGGCTTCTTTGGGTCTTTAAAACCGGGAGGTTGTTCCACATAGACTTCTTTTTGGATAAATCCATTCAGGAATGCGCTTTTAACATTCATTTGGAATAACCTGAAATTCATATAACAAGCAAAAGCAAGTAATAATCTTATTGCTTCTAACCTTGCTACTGGTGCATAAGTCTCATTATAGTCTATCCATTCTTCTTGTGTATATCCTTTGGCCATGAGTCTTGCTTTGTTTCTTATGACTTTTCCTCTTTCGTCCATCTTGTTCCTGAAAACCCATTTTGCTCCAATAACAGATTTTCCTTTCGGTTTAGGAGTTAATTTCCAAACGTCGTTAACACTGAACTGTCTGAGCTCTTCTTGCATAGCTTCAATCCAGCTTTCATATGATAAAGCTTCTTCTATGCTTTTGGGTTCTATTTCAGAAATAAGAGCCACAACGCTAGACTTTTTATGTCTTTTGGATCTTGTACGAATTCCTTCATCAATGTTACCAATGATGAGTTCTTTGGGATGACTGGACTTGTGCTTCCAGTTGCTGGTTGGTTTGACAGATTGCTGATCTTCGTCTTCATTTGATTCTCTACTTCATAGGACTGAAGTGTTCCAACCAATTCATCAACAGAAAGTGGTATGATCCTTTGTGTTTCCCTTATTGAAGTCTTTATATGATTCCACTCCTTGGAGAGTCCACATAGCAATTTGTTAACCTTCATGGGTCCTGAAATTGGTCGACCTTGATATTCAAGACCATTCACAATTTCTGTAAAACGGCTAAACATATCAGTAATAGATTCTGCTTGCTTCATTTTGAAGGCTTCATATTGACCGAGCAGAATATTGATTCTGGTTTCTTTTACACGATATGTTTCTTCATAAGTAATATGCAGTCTATCCCAAACTTCTTTAGCTGTTTTACAAGAAGATATTTTGTTATATTCAGTAGGAGATAAAGCACAATATAAGGAGTAAATAGCTTTTGCATCAAGAGTTTGTCTCTTGGTTATCTCTTCTTGAGTCATGTCGCTAGCCTCTGTAACCTCTTTCCCTCTATCTAAGAT
Source organism: Eucalyptus guilfoylei (assembly GCA_016097605.1). NCBI lineage: Eukaryota > Viridiplantae > Streptophyta > Magnoliopsida > Myrtales > Myrtaceae > Eucalyptus > Eucalyptus guilfoylei. The sequence continues at coordinate 11,224,650 of CM027863.1, forward strand.
TGTAGCTTTAGGAATGATTTCTTTATCTACCACATCCCATTCTAGAGGATCTTTCAATCTTAGGAATGCCTTCATCTTGTTTTTCCATATGTTGTACTCTTTTCCATCGAAGTATGGCGGTCTTGTGTTGCTTTGTCCTTCAACCAAACCTGGAGCCAACATACTAGCCATGGATCTTTAACTCTGAAGTAAAAACACTTCAAATGAATGAGTACACGAGCTCTGATATCAATTGAAAGTGCTAGTATAGACACCTAGAGGGGGGTGAATAGGTGTAAAAACAAATTCTTCTTTTTTTAAAGACTTAATTCAAGACAAGGATACGAAATAGTATAGACAAACATACAATGCTACGAATTAAGTAAAGAGATAAGGAAAGAGAATTGAAACACAGAGATTATAATGGTTCGGCTTAGACCAAGCCTACGTCCACTCTCTCATGCTAATAGCCCACCGGCTGGATTTCACTATGAATCAAAAGAGATGTTAGAATCTTACGTCCTCGATTCCACGGTGTAGATACTCTACTACACTTCCTCGAGGTCTCACAGAATTTTCTCTTTTGAGTACAGATGTATGCTCAACAAATGAAATATCAAAGAGTAAGGAACTTCAGACTTTGGAATTTTTCTATCTCGCACACACTCGAACAACTAGAGCGTCTTCCTTTTATACTCCCGCATGCCTACATAACCGTTGGCACCTTTCGAAAGAGTTCGTCCAATCTACCCGTTGGACCGAATCAATTACGAAGATCTCGCGTTATCAAAGGAATATGAAGATAGCCCATCAATCCTGTTCGCCCATACAATCAGGATCTAGGTTTCCATAAGTAGAACCTTCCAAATATACTTTGCAAATCCACAGATCTGTCTTACTCGATTTACTTGTCACACGAATAATAGATCTTTATATGCCTTCTTCAACCGAGAGATAATCTTTGACCAATCGAATCAAATCCTCAAAGGATAACCTTGTATCTGGATAAGATTACTTCGACGATCTAGAAACTGTCAACGAGGGTAGATTTTGAATCTTGAGTCTGGCGATCTTCAGTCTGGAAGTCTTCAGACTTTGATAGATGAGACTAAAAGTCTTTAGACTTAGGAAACATTTTGTTAGCTTCAAAATACCGAAGGAAGATTTCACCAACATTATGCACCTAACTTTGGATTTACGCACGCATGTGCACAGGAACGAATGAAACCTGGTGCAACTAGTGGTCGCAAAGGTTTGTAAGTATTCTCTGTTTTCATGATATGTCTCCCTTCAAGGATTTTTCCTGTCCCGTTCAGCAAAAGCAGTGAAAATACGATGGAGGAACATGTCCTTTTGAGTAGTTTCAGTGATTTATGGCGAAATAGATGGTTTTATTTGCCATTACCTGTCGAGGTAAATATCTACATAAGCAATGGCCTGTAATGTCTAGGTTCCTTGCTTTCCTCCGTTCTGGCACCAAACCTACATCAACGACATCCGCTTTGAATGAAAACTGATTTGCAATTCTCTCTGTGGCAATTCATCATCTCCATCCGCTCCCGAGTACACCATGTACTCTTCGCATAGATAGGTATTGCGGTCCTACAAGTCCTGACGGCCCGGAGGCAGGGGCGCTGTAGATGAAAATGAAGAGGCCTATGTGGAGTGTCTAAACCTCAAGTGGATTTCCTCAGCGTGAAAACTTCGACTATGCTGCACATCTTTGTGTCTTTTATTTCGTCTTCTCGATTATTCAAAGTAGTTTAAAATCGACTCTTATCGTTTATCACTTCCTTATTAGCGTGCGAGTTAAAATAAACGAGGCACAGAATCATTGTTGAATGATTATAATTGGTACTGGGGTCAGCATGGAGCTAATCTTTGACTTTTCTCAATAATATTATACTCATCAGCCAAAACATTGGTGACCATCCGAACTCCGTGGTACAGTCGGTAACCTACTGCTAATAGGCCTGCTCTCGCCATGTTCATAGGTTATATCAAAACTCTTGTCGAGGGAGTATGACTCCACATCATGTGGTGAGTTCTACCGCCAATTTTTTTTACCAACAACAGAGCTTCGGGCTTTTCCATCATCTCTTGGGTGATGGATGGCCAACACGAACAACTCATCACCTACTTTATATTCAGGGTGAAAACTAATTTCCCAACAACATCCAACGCCTGCCCATATCTATGAAACATAGAGTAACACATGAAACAGGCGGGTAATTTCACTACTCTATATTACTAATACCCACTAGATGTTCCGGCTTTAACGAACCCAGGTATGACATCCAACGTATACTCATGCATTTGTGAACATTGAGAAATGCATAAAAGAGCAATATATTTCATATGACTAACACTTATATAACCGTCCGAGCGGGGATGGTCCTATCCCATTTAGGCAGGGTGTTAAAAACCAAATCGACACCAAAATAGAATTACAATCATACTTAGTCACTTAAACACTTATTAACTTTCAATTACACTTACTAACTCACACAGTGCTTATCCCTACCATTTTTTAGGAAATAATCTCTTAATTTTGCCAATAGGCATGCGGCCCTACTAGCAAAGGGAATAGGGGTGGGGCCGGTTTCAAACCCCATGAGCATCACACATATATGTACAATTTGGCACTATTCATGTATTATTTGGCATTGTTCATAGTAATATTTTGACATCGAAGACCTATGGTCTTGGTTTGATCATGAAGGTGATCTCCAAAAAAATAATTCTCTTAAACTCAAAAAAGAATTTAACGAATTTTGCCACAAAATTTTCTGTCGGCTACAAAACATTTGTGAACAATTCTCTTGAATGACTGAACCCAACTCTTTTTTTTTGGGTGGGGGTGGGGGGACTTATTTATAAATCTCTAATTCCCAAGTTTTTTTGTGAAAAACTTTCACCTTAAGTCAATATCCTGGTCAATATTACGGAGGTAGCTTGGGGGATGATGTGATGCAGCCACTTTCTTCGGTCGCCTTCTCCTCTGCCTCGAACCCTAAGCCTTAGATGGCTCCAGCTCGCGCCATAGCCTCTCCTTCAATTCGCTAGGCTCCGTCGTCCGTCGGACGTCGGAGAAGGAGTAGTGGGATGAAGGGGCAGAGTGAACGAAAAAATATTGGCTATAGCTCAGATGTAGCGGCGGGTGATGAGGTAGATGCAGAAGCAGAGCGGCGGTGGCGGCATGGTTCGTCAGACGACGAGCTCCGTTGTCCGTCGGAGAAAGAGCAAAGGGCAGTGCAACGGGCGAGAGTTGAATGAAAAAAATAGAGAGAGAAAAAGTCCCATGCTTCCATTCAATTTAATTGCGAGAGAGGAGGATCTCTGGTGGGGTCCGACTAATTTGTCAATATATCCTCCACTTAATTTCTACATTAATATAATCCATGTCAACGTCAATATACCTCCGCTTAATTTCTCAATATTTCCTCAACTTAATTTCTACATCAATATAATCTACGTCAACATTAATATTCCTCCGCTTAATTTTTCTAGAGAGGAGAAATCTACGTCAACATCAATATTTCCTCCACCTAATTAATATTGACGCTGGAGAAGGTATGAGGTAGGTAGCCGGGGGTATAACAGTGGCGTGGCCGCCTAGTATATTTCATGAGAGCGTAGAGTTTGTCCCACGGCAGTCGCAGCCCCTTCTTCGCTCGCCTTTCTCCTCTTCCTGGAACCCTAGATTTAGACGCCTCCAGCTCGCGCCACAGCCTCACCTTCGATTCCCTTAACCGACTTGGGAATCTGGGCGTTCACGGAGCTTGTCGGATCGGAGCGACAAGAACGCCACTGTGATTACAACTGTTAGGTTTCCATGGTTCTGTGGTGCTGGCAAAACATCTATTTCTCAGCTGATGGTGCGGTGAAGGAAAATTAAAACGAAAACGACAAGTGACAGAAAAGAGAAAGGAAGTGGGCGAATGTTTTCTCTGTTCATTAATTGTCTTTGTACAATTACATTGGTCCTATTTGTAATCCAAAAGATGAAAGGAAAATAGGAAATAATGTACAGTAATATATACAGAGAATATGTAAAGAATTATATCTTTCCCATACACCAAGAAAATCACGGATTTACTCCATAATTAGAATCAGTGAAAAGAGAGAAGGCTAAATACAAACAAACATGAGTATGAGTGCCTTGTCTCTACGGCTAGCTGCATACGCCTCGAGATTCCAGAGGGGAAAACTAAGCGCGCCCCCTCGGAAGTACGACGTGTTCCTGAGCTTCAGGGGCGGAGATGCTCGCACCTGCTTCGCGGATTTCCTCTACAAAAGCCTATCAGCTACTGGGCTCCACGTGTTCAGAGACGACGCCAGCAATCAGCAGACTGGCCCAGAGCTTCTCCAGGCCATCAGGACTTGTAGGATCGTGATCCCCATCATCTCCCAACGCTATGCGCAGAGTAAATGGTGTCTCCGCGAGCTCACCGAGATTATAGATTGCCGCACAAAGCATGGCATATCAGTCTTCCCTGTATTCTATAAAGTGAATGTTGCTGATTTAGGCCGCCAATGCGGTAACTTGCGTAAATTTGAAGAGGCTTTATGTGAACATGAGATGCAAAGCAGGCGAGAAGAAGTGCAAAAATGGGTGGAGGCCCTGTGTTCTCTAACGAGGATTAGAGGATGGATGTCACAGGCCATTGCTAATGGGTATTTATGTCTGCTTGTATCTACGAATCTGAATTGGAAACCCTGTTCACTTGGATGGGAATGATCTGTAGGTCTAACTTTGTTTTATATCCTTAATATGCGCATGCGTGCGTGTGTGCAGGCATGAAGGAAAGCTGGTGAAAATGGTTGTCGCAAAAGTTTCGAGTGAAGTAGAGATGAGCTGGATCGAACGGTCGAACGGTCTTCCTTGTTCATAGAATCAGGTATATTCCAGTACCGTTTGAGGCATTCTCTGAATATAGAGAAGCCCCGCCCGACCTTGACTGGTTTCTTTGCTTTTTAAAATTACTCCTGAATCGTAGTCATCATCACTTGCAGCGATTCATTATTTTTCGGAGAGGAAAAGAAGAGAAAGTAAATGCCAAGTCTTCTTGAGCTTTCGTGGTATTGATACTCAATATAACCTTGCTGCTTTCCTCTACACTAGTCTTGTGGCCGAAGGAATCCAAGTTTTTAATGATGACGATCCGTCCCTCATAGGTAAAGATTGTGTTCATGAGATACGCAATGCCATCAATCATTGCAAAATATCCATTCCAATTATCTCAAGTAATTATGCGTCCTCTCCATGGTGTCTCGAGGACCTGGCTTTAATGGTCGAATGCAAGAGGACAAAAGGGCAAATGATATTGCCCATCTTCTATAAGGTGGGACATGTCGCACGTGCGAGACGTATTGCATTCGTTTGGAAAGTACATCCTTAGACATAAGGAGCTGATCGATGAAATTACTTATGAGCAGTGGGAGCGAGTTCTTAGGGAGATTGGGTGCTCCAGAGGATGGGTGTCAGAGAATATTGCCAATGGGTACTTTTACTTTCATCATTCCCAGCAAAACCTTAACTGGACAGAACTACTTATACCTCCTAGAGCGTACTTCAATTTTATTTGGGTGGCAATTGGCAGGCATGAAGCGGTACTTGTCAAAGAGGTGGTGAAGGAGGTTTCGAGGTTGTTGAACAATCCCCGAGCACATGATCCCCTGTCCCCATCCACTGAATATTGACTCAATTACAACCGGATTTTCCTTGCCGATCAAAAAGTGTCATCCTTTATTGTTTATAATTTGCATAAATTTTGCTAAGACTCGCGAGGATTTCTTTTGGAGTTAAGAAGCATGTTTCGTACATTATGCTGTGTAACGTGTTTAATTGGCATGTCGTTTTTGGATTCAAATGTGACACGATTGATGGATGTCTTGTGTTTGGATTGGATAAGTCGGCTCTGTTGTAGAGAGTCCAGTCAGCTTAATTAGTTGTTTGAAGTTGCTCTAAAGGATTTTCTAATTTAGTCTGGTACATCTTCCCTACCATACCTAGTCGAAAGGTCTGCTCGTTCCGACGACCGTAAAGCAAGAGGAGAAAATGAAAATGGGAAAACAGTTGCAATTTGCATCAACATATCTTGAAATATACTGCAATGTGCTGGATCACTGGAAGAGAATATCTCCGTGTTTTTTATTAGCTTTTTTCGTCTTTTCTCTAAAACTAGAATCTGATCATGCACGCATGGAAAAAGAAGCCATCTTCATACCTGGCTATCGTTGCTGAGAGGGGCTTTTCGATAGGAACTTTTTCATCGGAAGAGAGAATGCAATGATTAGATCTGTTCAAGGATTTAGTATGTCGATCTCAATATGACTTGTTGCAAAAGTTGTAATTGTTTATTGCCATTAATGAGAAGAAACCCAGGAAGAGCCACACCTGAGAGTGTCCGGCTCCTTCACAGCACCTTCAATCCTCCCTCAGAAGCAGATCTTTCTGGTAAGTTCCCCTTTTCTTTTGTTTTCCCTCAATATGTTCGTGCCTTTTTTTACGAATCATACTCTTTGGATTGAGATGGAAGAATTGAGCGCTGTTCACTGTTCATAATCTGAGTGGAAGTAAGAGGGGATCGATAAATTAGCTGATGCTGTTTCTGTTACTATAGGAACAAGAGGTGTGTGAATTCTTTTATTTCCTCTTCTGAAATTGCTGTTTCTATCATTTTAATCTTGAAATCATTTGTTCATGTGATTATCTATCTATTTTGCGGGGTTGAGCTGGAATTAAATTAATTTGGCGGCCGGTTTGACAGAGTGAGAGATAGTGTTTTTGCTTATTAGTTATAGGGGAGTTTGCTGGTCTAGTTTGAAATAGGAGAGTATTGAATCTATGGAGAAACGGTCAGAACATTGGATACTTTGTGGTAAAAGCCGGATCGAAGATGTATTTTGGCAGGAAATGCAGAGAGGCTCTTCCATCTCGGATTGATAAATTAGCTGATGTTGTTTCTGTTACTATAGGACCAAGAGGTGTGTGAATTCATTTATTTCCTCCTCTGAAATTGCTGTTTCTGTTATTTTAATCTCGGAATCATTTGTTCATTTGATTATCTATCTATTTTGGGGGTTAAGCCGGAATTGGATTAATTTGGTGGCCAGTTTGATAGAGTGAGAGATATTGTGTTTTTGCGTAAATTACCAACTCCTTTAAATATCACCACTGCTGGACGAGAAAGTCCTTTTATCGATTCAACTAAAATAACGACAAAAGAGTAACACAAAACTTAAATAACCTCGAAGCACACAATACCAATACCTTCACAAATGACAATAACTACTTGGATATGGCACTCTAAATGTAAGCTAGCTGCTGTCAAGATGCTTGTTTTCTTAATTTCATTAACACCTAATCATAAATGTAATGATTGCAGTATAAATTTTTTTGGGTAAAAAATTCCAATATAATTGAAGTGGAACTTTTATTATAGTAAATACGAAATGATGAACCTACGCTATGTTTGTCAAAAAAGAAAAATGTGAAAATGCTTAACAAAGTGATTTTATATAATGGGAATATTAGTAGCTAGGTAGCTAAACTAATATTTGATTGTGGGCGGTTGGAGGCAGAAGAATAGGATATTGAAATGCCATGCACATTCCTATATAATGGTTTAATCTTTCAATAGGTCACACCATGTTCAACTTCAATAGTCGTTGCTCAAACATAAATCATAAAATGTCAATTCTAAATGCATGGATAATTATACATCTATTTTGCACAAATGTTATTAGCTTAAACCCAAGATTGCTTCTCATTTTGGAATCATGGCAAGTTTTTGTCGTGACATGGCGCACGTGCTGCCAAGTGCATAGAAGATATGCTTTGGACTTGGAGTGATGTTAATGTTCAAAATGGACTCCTAGAAGATCACTTTTAGATCGTTAAGCTCCCATTATTTATCTGATTATTGTGCAGTTTATCTGGTGTTTGAATAACATCATTTCTAGCTGGTAATCGTAATTTCGCATTTTTCTCACTAAAATGCTTTTCTATTGTGGTAGACATGGCAAACTGATCAAATTGGTGGCTGAGGTGCTCGTGAAAAAGCTGAAGACAGAACATAGACCGGAGCCTGAACATTTAGTTGGAATTGACTATCAAGTCGTAGTAGTAAGGAAATTGTTAGATATCGACTTTGGAGATGTGCGGTTCATTCAAATTTATGCATTGGGGGTATCTGTAATAATACTCTCGCTGGGGTCGTCTTCAACCCTCTCCCTTCTCATTTTGCGAAGTGTTGTTTCCTTAAAGATTCTCAAGTGAGGTCATCAAGAAATAATGGCGTAGTTGAGTTGTAAACCGTTGGCTGTTCATGGAGGAACAAGGAGCATTGACGAAATTGAAGATGGAATGAAGAGGATTGGCAAAGCACTTTCAAATAACAAAGTGCTAGTTATACTTGATGATGTTGATGACAGCAAACATGTGGAGAAGTTAGTTGGAAAGGTACTTTGTATTCGGGAACTAGAATATTGATTACAACCATAAACAAGATTTTTTTTTGGTTGGAAACCATAAACAAGGATGATCTGCAGATAAAGTATCAAATTTCAGATTATGAAATGGAGGTGATGAGTGATGATTACGCGTTTGAATATTTTAGTAGACATGCATTTAACAGACTTTTCTTCATATGACTGAGGGTCTTTGAAGAACAATTGTGTTTGTTGTTGGGAGACTTCCTTTGACTCTAGAAGTAATGGGTTCGTTCCTCTCCCGCCACGGAATGAAAGAACTACGGAATGAGACATTGAAAAAGTTAGAAAAAGTACCTCCAGAAGATCCTTTTCGAAAGTTAAAAGAATAGCTATGATGCCTTCACTCTAGCGACAAATTTTTCTTGATATTACTTCTTTTTTTGTAAGTGAGGATAAGATGAGTGCAATTTATGTGTGGGGAGTTTGAGATTCTTCCGCATAATGAAGTTGCTGACCTCAGCAGCAAGTCTTTGGTAAAGATTGTGGAGAATAATAAGTTTTGGATGCACGATCAATTCAGATCTTGGAAGGGAAATTGTTAATCAAGAAAATCGAACAAATTCTAGAGAGAGGAGTAGGATAAGGATTTGCAAGGAGATCCTTGATGCAATAAGAACAAAGGAGGTGATGCAATAAGAACAAAAGAGGTAAAGCAATTCTCGAGAGAACTAACAGTTTCTCCAGTTGAAAATCCTCTACGCTGCATCAGGATGCTTTTTTCCTTTCTTCTTTTTGGCATTTTAATGCTTTTCCTTTGAAATATAATACTAATGCCACTCATTTGTTGCTTTCATTTGCAGATGAACAACGTTGAAGCACCGGATCTTGATTAACGCAAAAATCATCCTAAGGTCATTATTAGATCGGGAGGTTTAAACGGCTAAAATACCTCAAGTCAAATTGGGGGAATCTTTGTTGGTAACTTAGGGGTTGTTTGGCAACTTGCCAAACAGTGTTTGTTTCTATTATTTTGTTTCCAGGAGTAGATTTGAAACCGAAATGTGTTTGGTAAAATTTTATTCTCGGGAACAAATTTCTATTTTTTTGTTCCCAGAGGTAGATTTGGAACAGAATCGAGAATTAAAAAAAAAAGAGTTGATTCTTGTTCCCGAGAACAATTCTAGAATCAAGCACCTATTTTCTCTTTTTCTTTTCTTTTCTTTTTTCTTGTTCTTCTTCCTCCTTCCTTCTTCTTCATCTGCTGCCATCCGCTGTTGTCCGCCGCCCACCGCCGCTGGTCGCTGGCAACTGGTCCGGCGAGCTCACCGGAGGCTCGCCAGGCCAGGGTGAGGTCCGGCAAGCTTGCCAGAGGCAAGCCCAGCTACCGGCGAGGCTCGCCCAGCCCTGGCGAGGCTCGGCCAGTTGCTAGTGAGGCTCGGCCAACAAGGGTCGGCCTCATCGAGGGCCAACGACGCTTGGGTGAGGTCACCGGCCCTCGTTTGGCCGATTGCCGGTCATCCCAAGGCTAGGAACCGGCCACTTGAAGAAGAAGAATATGAGAAAGAAAGGAAAAAAAGAAAAGAAGAAAAAAGAAAAAAAGTAGTAAAGTAACAAAATTATTTAAAAATTAAAAGAAAATGATTTGGAGTAGAATTTTGAGCACAGTATCAAACGCAATTCTATTCTAGGAATTGAAAGTTTGGATAATTACCAAACGGCTTAAAATGCTTAATAATTATTCTCGAAAACAGAATAAAAAATAATCATTTCTGATCAGAAATTGTTCTCAGGAACAAAAGAGTTACCAAACGTGCCCTCAGAGTATCATCTTATTAAATTAAGATGATTTTTTGGAGTCATCCTTCTCAAATGTCTAAGCCAACCAATATGCACTTAAAAGAGTGTGGTCCTATGATTCGAAACTATGGAACTTCATCAAGGTGTATGATATACTTTTTTCTATTATATATTCTTTGATAGGACTATTTGACTCTTCATCCATTAAATATTGCATTAATTGTGACGGATGGCAAAAAAATTGAAAGTTCTATCTCTTAAAAGTTCTAAAAGAATAATCGGACGAGACTTCCATGGCTGCCTGAATTTAAAGGGGCTTATTTTGGAAGATTTTTCCAATATGGGGAGAATTGACGTCTCTATTGGGAAGTTGAAGTGACTGATTGACTTGAACATTTTGTTTGCCACTGTCTTCAAAGTTTGCATGAAGAATTCAGGACCTAGTGAATCCAGAGCACTTCATCGTACAATAATGTCATAAAGTGAAGAAACTCCCATATTCAATATGGAAGTTGAAATCATTACACGAGGTGCACTTTTCAACTGATCTTGCTCTTTATTCTAGAAAATTTGCGGGAGTTACCTGGTGTTGTTATTGAAAAGCTTCAAGATCTGGAATCCTTTCAAGTCAATAGTCCCTATTTACAAGGTCACTACCTTACAGAATCCGAAGTTAGCCCCATCTAAAAATTCTAAATCAATCACTTACTAGGGTTAGTGAAGTTCCAAAGACCTCAGCATGCTTCCTTGCTTGCAAAGATTGGAATGGATTGCATGTCATTAAATTCAAGAGTTGTTAGCGCTCCCAACAAGTTTAACCCACCTAAAATTGGAATTTGCATTGTTGCAAGTAGTCTCGGATCTCTTGAACTTGACTAATTTGACTAAGTTGTATCTAGATGATAGAGGAGAAAGTGGTAAACATTGCACGTGTGGGTTTCTGTGGATTGGGAGGTTGTCCAACATGACTAAATTGAACTTGAGACTTGACAATGTCAGAGCTGCCACTCTTCAGCAAACCTTTATGCAACTTCCCTTGTCTTTTGCAAAAGCTAGGCCTTAATGATTTCTGTCTAATTGCGTCGCTCTATCCGAACATGAGTTGTCACGTTTAGAGCTCTTTAGAGTATGAAGGCATGTATATGAATTCGATGGGCTTCAACTTCCACATTTGAGGGAGTCGTTTTTGCAAAAGTGTTGCCCCCTCAAGACATTTAGGCTATGAAGGATGAGAAAGCTGAAAAATGTTTGAGTGAGCCTTTGGGCTTGCTTGATCACATCCAGTTTCGTCAGGTGTTTGAATCACTGGAGGCATTGTCTCATGTAGATTGCAAGTCCTTTAGGGAAAAATGTTTTCTACTTTTGAAAAGTGGAAAACATTTTCCTCACTTGATCTCTCTTATCTCACATGTCTACAAATCCTCACTTCCTCCTCCCATTTCTTCTTATTCTTTTCTTTTTTTATTCGAATTATTTTTTAATTTTTTTTCTTTTTTGAATTCGAATTATTTTTAAATTTTTTCTTTTTGAATTCGAATTATTTTTAATTTCCTTTTTCTTTTTTTCTTTTTCTTTTCTTTGTCACTTGCCAATCTGGGAGCGGCGAGCCTCGTGCTCGTCGGCGAGCTCGAAGCTCGCCGGTGGCCGATCGTGAGCTATCACCATGGCCAGCAATTGACCAAGAAAGAAGGAGATGGAAAACAAAGAAAAAAGAAAAGAAAAAGAAAATTGAAAAAAATTAATAATAGATTTTAAAAATTAAAAATAATTAAAAATAAATTTTAAAAAAATATGAAAAAATCATTTTAAAAAATAAAATAAATGAAAAAGAGTATATGGAGGAAAAGTAAGTATGAAAAAACCTTTTTTTTTCTTGGGTAAAGTAAGATATGTATTGACTTTTAACCAAAAGAGCATGGAGGAAAAGATTTTCCTTATCGAACAACGAAAAATATTTTTCACTTCATTTTTAGGTTTCATATGAACACCGGAAAATAATTACATTTTCCTGGAAAATGACTTCCTGAAAATATTTTCTAGAAGCGCCACATTTTCCGCGAAAAGAATGGAGCTTTAGTAATTGTTCTAGTACTAACCCTTCCAGCTGTGTACACTTTCAGATTCCTGCAGGAGAAAGCAAGAGTGGTCCCTTGTAGCTACGATGTGTTCTTGAACTTCAGAGGTGGAGACACTCACACCGGCTTCACCGATTTCCTCTACAATAGCCTGATTGCTGCTCGGGTCCATGCGTTCAGGGATGACGATGCGCTCCCAATCGGAAAGGAGATAGGCCCAGAGATTCTTGGGGCCATTAATAGTTGTAGAATTGCAATTCCCATCATCTCCGAATAGTATGCGCAGAGTAAATTGTACCTCGGCGGGCTCACCGAGATTATGGAATGACACAGGAAGCATGGCCAATCAGTCTTCCCTGTATTCTTTTAAGGTGCATGTTGATGATGTACGTCACCACCGCGGTAGCTTTAAAAAGGCTCTAAGTGAACATCAGAGGCAGTGCAGCTCAGAAGAACTGCAAAACTGGGTGACAGCGCTGTTTTTTGTTGCGTGGATCAGAGGATGGATATCACACACCATTGCTAATGGGTAGGTATGTACGTAGCATGTATTTATTTACGAATCTATAGCCGTCGCAAATCTGAATCCAAAACTCCTGTGCACTTGGATGGGAATGACTGAGCCGGAATCACAGAGTTAGGGGCAGGAAGGAATCAAATTGTATGCCTAACTTTCGTTTCACACATATGTGGGAAGGCATGAAGGAGAGCTGGTGAAAATGGTGGTCACAAAGGTTTCAAGTGAAATGAAGACAACATGGATCAAACGGCCCATAAGACAGGTATCCCCTAGTTCCATTTGAGCCAAGCGCCTATGATACGTAACTATACTTTATGTTCATCATGTGAGAGCTTTCGCCCCCTTCAAAGGGAAGGCATGTATGGTTCGCATGTTTTATGACTTTGACCGATTTCGTGACTTTTAAAATTACCTTGGTCTTTTTAAATTTTCATGTAATTCACATTGGCTATATCTCATCATCGTCACTTTGGTTTGTCTTGCTGTATTGCAATGTATCTCTACTTTTCAGAAAAAGGAGACAGTATATGCCAAGTGATCGTCACCTTTCGTGGCCTTGATACTTGATTTGGCCTTGCTGCTTAACTCTATGTAAGCCTTGTGGCTGCTGGAATTAGTGTATAACGATGATGACCAGTCCCTCATACTTAAAGGTGTCGCTCATGAGATTTGGAAAGGCATCAACCAATTCCAATTATTTATGCAAATTTTACCTCCTCTCCTTGATGCCTATAGGAGCTAGCTCAAATGATTGAATGCAAGAGAACAAAGGGGCAAAAGATATTACCCATCTTCTACAAAGTGGAGCGCTCACACTTGCAACATGTCTCGGGTTGTTTTGGCAAGAGGATGCTTCAAGGTAAGGATGTTGTTGACGGAAATACTTATGAGTGGTGGGAGCAAGAGGAGCTTAGGTCTTGCAAAGGATGGGTATCAGAGAAAATCGCCAATGGGTATTTCCTTTCATCATTCCCATCAAAACCTTAATTCGATCCCATTATTAGAAATCCCTTATGCTACTCAAATCTTCCTTCAATTTTCTTTGGTAATTGATAGGCATGGAGGGGTGCTTGTGAAACAGATCGTCAAGGAGATTTCAAGATCGTTGAAGAATACCCAAACGCATGATCTCCCATCCCCATCCACTGAATATTGACTCAATCCTGGAGTTGGTAACAACTCATTTTAGCATCTATGGCTTCTTTTTACTAGGGGTGTGCAACGGAAACCGCCCGAACCGGGACCGGACCGGACCGGCCGGTTTTGGGCGGTTCCCACCGTCGGCGGTCCGGTTCCCGGTTCCAAGGTGGGAACCGGACCAACCGGACCGATCGGACCAGACCAAATTTTTTTATATATAATTTATATACATATAATATATAAACACATATAATATATGAATATTATATATGAAACTTGTTGCAATCGGAATTGCAATTGAGGTAACAATCTCTTATGTGGCCAAGAGACCACCAAAGCTCTTAGAAAACTTATTTGTTAGTTTTATCTTCTCCTCGATGTGGGATAAGGCTCTAGGAGTTCCTCATGCTCACTCTCTCTCTTGCTCCCCTCACTTGCAAACGACAAGGCACTTCAAGCCTCAAAGAGTCTAACATCGACTAAACATTCAAAGCATAGAAGAGAGATTGTCTATAAAACCTAAGCCAAGCACATATTTTACTCAAATTGTTCATGGCTTTTATGCTTAAAATCAAGAGTGAAACACATAAATTATGATTAATATTCATGCAAGTGAAGTTTAAATATTTTGCACGTGAAAACATGTGTGAGTAGTTTTATTAGATCGCCTAGGAACCAAATTGGATTGATCGGTCCGGAGCATGGTCGTTCTTTAATAAATGGTCGTTATTTAGTGAAAAAAGAAAGTGCCGATCCTATTGGACCGAACCGGACCGGACCGGAACCGATGGTCCGGTTCACGGTTCCCAAAATTTGGAACCGGTTTTTCTGGTCCGGTTCCCAGTTCCACCTTGGAACCGGACTGAACCGGGAACCGATCGCCCCTACTTTTTACTAGAGAATTTTCCTCGACGATCAAACAATGTAATTATATATTGTTCATCATTTGCGTCACTTTTCTGAAGAGTGGTGAGAATTCTTTTGGAGTTAACAAACATGTCACGCATGTGATGTGGTGTTGTATAACCTACTAGGGGTGTGCAACCGGACCGGGTATATCCAGTTTCCAGACCGGCTCACTCGAAAAATAGGGTTGGGAACCAGTTCCCATTGAAACCGGTCCTTGAATCGGTTCCCAAAATTCGGAACCGGTTTAAATCGATCTGGGAACACGTTCCAAATGATTACCCACCTGGAAACTGGTTCCTGGACCGATTTTGGAACCGATTCCCGATCTTGTTTTGTAAGTAGAGATCCAAAACCCTTTTTTTTTCCTCCTGATTTCTATTCTTACTCCCGCAATCACACAATATTTTTCCTCTTGGCTCTCTCAAACATGCATGGCACTCCTCCTTTGTCATTTCTCTTCCTCACTTGCTTCCCTCCCTCACCGGCTCCCTCTCGCACCGTCTGATGGACGGACAGTGTTTGTCGCCGCCAAATTCTTGTGTATCACATGGATTGCCTCGCCTAATTTCTCTTTTGGAGGAGGAATTATGCTTGCATAAATGAGTAGTTTCATGTAGTAGTTGTGGGAATAAGACTAATATTAGACCCATGTTTGTTGCTAATTATTTGTCTTATGATTTTATTTATTATAATTAGCCCCACGGATCCTTTATTTTTCGTTTAGTCAAAAAGTTAATATATTAATTTATTACCAGTGCTTAATGTTTTAATATAAATTAGGAGAATTATGTTATTTTCTTGTTTGTTAATATAAAATTCAAAGTCGTATAGGATATCGGGAGATTGCAAAACAGGTTCTAGTGGAAAGAGGGTTGACCCTGGAACCGGATCGGAAAAACAGGGTAGATCGAGTACAGGGTCCAATACAAACATGGTCGGGTATAGGGTCCAGAAAAGGGGAACCAGTTATAATAGGGTTGGGTACAGGGTCCAGGTCTAGACCCTACCCACCCTGGACCCGATCACCCCTAATGCTTAGTCTCTCGTTCGACGCTTCAAGCTCTTCAATGCACTTTATAGATTTAGCAATCTCGGCATTTATGGAGCAAATCACGCCCTCAAGCGTTGGATCAAGGGATGTAATTTGTACAATCCGCACTGCAAATGGTTCATCATATTTGTCAAGACTTTGAACTACCATCAGATTGTCATCGAACTTGACATTGATAGATCTTTCACTTCTCGTGAAATTTTGTTAAACATACCATATGCCTTGCTAGTAGTATAGTAATTAAGAAATATACCTTCATTTGATCTTGATTCAAACTTACTAGCATTATCGTTTGCATTTTTCATAATATAACATTTGCAACTAAAAGTATGAAAGTAAGATATGTTTGGCTTTCTTCCTCTAAAAAGCATAGAGGGTGTTTTATCCAACAATGGACGCAAAAGCACTCTAGTCATGACATAACATAATGTTGCAATTGCTTCAACCCAAAAGTGAACAAGAATGCTACTTGCAATCATCATTGTCCTTGCCATGTCTTGTATACTTCTGTTATTTATTTATTTATTTCCGTTACACCATTTTATTGTGGAGTGTATGGAGTTGAGAAATTGTACTCAATTTCATTTTCCTCACAATAATAAACAAAGTTCTTGTTTTCGAACTTCCCACCATGATTAGTCTTGATGCTTGTAATACTATAGCCTTTCTTGTTCTCAATCTTTCGTGCAATTTTCATGAAGGATTTGTATGCTTCATTCTTTTAGGCCAAGAAAATTATTGTCGCGACCTAACCCCTCTCGCAGGAGAGAGAGATTGTTAGATTTAGGGGCATTGTCAACTTCGGGCCAATGGTCTTCCATTGACTCAGGCTCTCACAAGTTCATATCTCGCTTGACATCGAGCGTTCAAATTTTTAATCAATTAAGCCCTTGCAAATTTTGACTAAGGAGTCGCCACTAGTCTTTTTGGGATTTGCTAGAAACCCAATACAATATAGGAGAATATCTTATTATTTACACAACCGGAGATTTTGAATTCGAGGACTTGATTATGTTTGCACTAAGGCTAACATCTTTTCAGTATCTAACCTAATCATGTGCTAACCAATGCCATAGTAGCCTATTAAGAAAATTCTAAAGTTTGTCCTAACTATTCTAAAACAAGGAAGTAACATTCAAATATTGAAAAGCACAGTCCACTACAATCATAGTAGAAAGTATACAAGCATTATAAAATTGTCCCTAAAAAAGAAGACAAAACAAAGAAAAATAAGAATCCCCATTGTAAAGCTCTAAAGGCTTGTCCAAATTTTGGACTTTAACATTTTTAAAGGGATTTCCAATTTTTCTAATTTTTAATTTTTTGAAAATTTTCGAATTTTTTAATGATTTTTCTAATACTTTTTTTTGGGTTTTCTTTTTTTTTTTAGTGATTTTCTAAATTTTCTAAAATTTCTAATGATCTTCCAAATTTTCTAGATTTCTATGGATTTTCAAATTTTTCCAAATTTTCTAATTTTTTTTAATGATTTTCTCAAATTTCTAATTTTTCATTGATTTTCGAATTTTATAAGTTTTTTCTTTTTACTTTTTTTTTTATATTTTTATATTTTTTTGCAAAATAAATGGATATTTTAAATATGTCGACAAAAATTCAAGTGTCAACAGCTACTTAAGTGAATTTTGAATAATCATTCATAATCACTAGACAATACTTCTTTCCACCAAGGCTAGTATTTCTTATAGGTCCGAAGAGGTTCATATGAAGTAGCTACAATACTCAATTAGTAGAAACAATATTTATAGATTCAAAAGAACTTGTGACTTGCTTACCTAACGAACATGCATTATAGACTTCATTCTTCTCATACCTCATTCTTGGAAGACCTCTTACCATCAAGGTACGGATACCTGGAGTGCCAAAACTTGGCACGGAGGGACACTTAAGTACAAAAAATTTGAAAAGTGACGCTTAAGTGCCAAAATCGGAGCAAAATAGATCACTTAAGTGCCACTCCGGCCAAAATCCAGCCAAAATGTCGACATAGCGATTTTCCAGCGAAGAAAGTGCAAAACGACGTCGTTTTGCACATTGACGTGGCTAAACAATACAAAAATGACGTTGTTTTGGTGCTGACGTCGTAAAAAAAAAATAAAACTTAATTAAATTAAATTTAAAACTAAACTTATTTAAAACTTTTAAAAATAAAATAAAAATATTAAAAAAACTAAAAAAACTAATTTTTTTAAAATAAAAAATAAAAAATAAAAAAATATTTGAAAACTAAAAATTAAAAAAACTAAACTTATTTAAAACATTTAAAAATAAAATAAAAATAATAAAAAACGAAAAATAAAAAAATATTAAAAAACTAAAAATTTAAAACATTTAAAAACAAAACTTATTTACAACATTAAAAATAAAATAAAAATATTAAAAAAACTAAAAATTTAAAAAGTGGGGGTGGGGGGGGGCCCTTAAAGGCGGCGGCGGGTGGCGGCGAGGGCTCAGCCCTCCGCCACGTGCCCCCCTTTTTTGAATATATTTTGAATATTCTTTAATATTTAGTTTTTTTAAATATTTTTATTTTTATTTTTAAATGTTTTAAATAAATTTACTTTTAAATTTAATTTAATTAATTTTTATATTAATTTTTTTACTACGTTAGCACCAAAACGACGTTGTTTTTGTATTGTCTAGCTACATCAGTGTGCAAAACGACGTCGTTTTGCACTTCCTTCAATGGAAAATCGCCACGTCAGAATTTTGGCCAGATTTTATCCGGAGTGGCACTTAAGTGATCTATTTTGCTCCAATTTTGGCACTTAAGGTAGCGCATGGTAACGCTTCTGTTTCTCCCAATTTCTGTTCTTTTGTTCCCCGGAACTAAAAAAGAACAGAAACCTGTTTGGTAAAACATTTGTTCCCAGAAACAATTTCTCAAATTTTTTGTTCCCAGGAATAGTTTTGAGAAGCAAAAAAAAGTTGCTTCTTGTTCACAGAAACAATTTCTAGAAATAAGGCAATTTTTTTTTTTTGTTTCTCTCTCTTGCCGCGGCCACCTCCAATCACTCGGAGCCACCGCCGACCGCCGCTGCTGGACGCTGCTGCCGACGCTGCTGCCGCCGCTGCCGTCGGACGCCGCCGCCGCAAGCTGCCTAACGACGTTGCCGCTGCTGTCGCCGGCCGCCACCGCCTGACGACGTCGCCGCCCACCGCCCGCCGCCGCCGTCATCGCTGCACGACTGCCCGCCGCCGACCGTCACCGACCACCACCGCCGTAGAGCCCATCGGCCACAGGAGGTGGCGGCCGATGGGCTCTGCGGCGGCGGTGGCGGCGACGGCGATTGCAGCGGTGGGCGGCGGCGGCGGTGGACGACGGTCGGCGATCCGTGAGCAAGAATAAAAAATGAATAAATATAAATAAGAAATTGTTGCATTACCAAACGCATTTATATTCTTTTTCTATTCCTAGAGTAGAAATTTTGTGTAGTTATCAAACAGGTTCTTTTACTCAGAAATTGTTCCCCGGAACAGAAATAGAAAAGAATTATTTCTGAAAAAAAAAAAAAAAAAAAAAACTCTTCCCCGGAACAGAAGCGTTGTCATGCGCAGCCTAAGTGTCACTTTCCAAACTTTTAGTAAGTATCCCTCCGTGCCAAGTTTTGGCACTTGGGGCGTACTTCTGCCTCTTACTATCTCATTTAAAGCTAGTTTAGAGGTTTGCTTTGAGCTAATGTGAGCAAGTTTTCTATGTCACATCTCTTTCCTTCTTTTTTATGGAAAATAACTAATGAGTGCTTTCACTATCAACGTTCAACAAATAGATATTTCCATACCTTTTTCTTGAGTAAGTTTTGAGGCGTGTTTGCCTTTTACTTGTGCAAACACAATATTTGAAGTTGATCTCACATCCTCTATCACAAAGCTGACTGATGCTTACTAAACTATGTCTCAATCCTTTGACCAAGGCAACGTCATCAATGATTAGTTCTCCCACTTTGATGGTGTCTCTACTAATTATTCTTCATTTGTCTTTTCCTCCAAAGGTAACAGATTCACCATCAACTTGTGTTAAATCTAGAAAGGCTTCGGTATCTCCAATCATGTGTCAAGAGCATCTATTATTCAAATATCACATGATTGACTTCTTTTCCTACATCAAAAAGTCAGTTTTTTTTTTTTTTTTTGGTACCCATACAAACTTGGTTCCATCACCATTAATGTGTCCAAACTTCCAGTTCACCTTCTTTGACTTTGCTTTTTGGTTTGGACACTCATATGTTGAATGCCATCACCATTCCAGCTGGAGAACTTATGGAACTTTCTACTAATTGGTTTAATAAAATGTTTTTCAAAGTTATTTTGTAAACTGGAATGGGAATACGAGTTTTTTTTTTTGTTTAATTCTTTCTTTAGTTTTCAGAAATGGATTGCTTTCTTCTTCATTTCCCTCATGCCCTAATCGGATTTATTGTAATAAGGGATTTGAATTGAGGAATTTGAATTGAAAGGATGTACTCAAGTACTTTTGAACCAAGAGAAAACTTTGAGCAAACAAGTGAGATCTCTTTCTTGAGAGAGTCGGTTTTGCCTTTAGCAAGTTTGCGTTGCACGATACATGTATTAAGTTCCTTGCCTAATTCATTAAGTACAACTTTGTGAGAAATGTTTTTTTAATAGTAAGTTTTGCTACTTCCCTTTTTAAATCGGAAATCTTTTTGGAAGCCTTTGTGTTCCTCAAAAACTTCTTTTAAAAATTATTGCATTTCTTCATAAGTAAGGTCATAATTTTCTACCTTGATTTCTTCATCGCTTTCAGAGTTTGCCATAAGGCACATGCTGGCATGATTAGCATCTTCATCGCTGCTTTTGCACTCGATGTCACTCTAGGTTTCAGTTTTGAGTTCACGCTGCTTCTTTTCGAACTTTCCTCTCTTCTTCTTTTGAAGTGGACAATCAAGCTTAATGTGTCATGGTTTTCAATATTCATAGCAAACCACATCTTAAAAATTTTCTTAATTTTGGCTATTTTCCCTTTTGTTCAGTGTATAATTAACTTAAACGAAACGAAACCGATTCTAGGCAATATGGCATCGGTTTGTCTAAAATTGTCCACATCAAATTGCCAGCCGTAACATGGAGGGTTAACTTAGTCAAAAGGACTTGATTGTATTATCACTCAAAGGTAGAGTAGTGCATTGGTTCAATTAAAAAGTTTAGGACTCAAATGGAATTTGTATTATAGATTTGATTGATTGTGCAATGATGCCGTCAAACGTCATTTGCCTTCAAGTCAACTTTACTACTATTATAGTGCTGTTCGATTCATGTACAAAGTCTCACAGCTCAGCAAGATTTCTCTATAGATGATTGACAATCTTCATAAGGGCAAAACTCTATGAACTTCATAAGCACAAAAAAATCTAAAAAACTTATTAAAAAAATCAGAAGAAATTCTATAGCACAAAAAAATTTATGGGTCATATCAAATGCAATCCTGTTCTTTTTTATTCCAGAAATAAAAATTTTGTGTAACTATATAACGTGTTGTTTTATTAAGAAATAGTTCTAGGGAATAGAAATAGAAAAAAATATTTCTAAAAAGAAATTATTCTCTAGATTAGAATTGTTATCAAATGGACCCGAAGCATATCGTGTTTGTCTTTTTGTTATGGGAAAAGATCATCAGACAGACTTTGAATTTGAGGTTTCTTACATAATTTACATTATCATGCATTGCTACAATGGACGGTGGAGTCGAGCAACGACACCATGAGTGAATACTTTTGATATATACAAAAAAAAGTGGGGGGGGGGGGGGGGAAGTGATGGAGATCTCACCCATGGAGTACGGTCTGGGTGGGTGAAGTGGAGAACTGTCGTTGGGGTTTGAACAACTATGGAATGCCATTTAATTAGTCAAAGGAAAAATTTTATAGGATGACAATAAGGCCAATGAAGTCTTACGGCATGAATTACAAGGAAAATATATTGCGACATGCACACAAAATGAGCGTAGACGATGGACATGAGAATGCTTTATTTGATTAATAATTACACACAAAAAAACTGGAAATGAATATATCCAAGAAAAGTCGGTGTTACCCAATCGAGGATAAGATGAGAGAATGTTGTTCACGGTGGATTCATCATGCCAAATTGAAGATTTTCAGCTGGTTTAGTGAGGAGATATGAGCAAAATGTGTGAACGAAGTTAGAAGGGGCTGAAAAGTACTTAAAGGAAAGTGAAAGGAGACTAATGAAAACATAAAGCATTTAGAACCTCTAGAGAATCTAACATGTGATCGGCAGCATGGGTCTTCGTGCAGTTAATGAAACTTTAAAGCAACGGCTCTGTACGTGAGGTCTTGAAGCATCGTTTCACGAGTACTTAGCCTTAGAGTTCTCCATTGGCTTCATGTGATTACACCAAGAAATTTTTAGTGTTCAAGTCGATTAAATACTTGTAGTAAGAATTTGTATATAATTCGTTCGTGAAATTGAGAGATTATTTAGTGAGGAATTATTGAGACTAAATATTGCGTGAGGGTGTAATTGGGGCTTGAGAAACACTATGAGTGTTTAAATGACTCAAATGTGTAATCTCTATTGTATTACTTGATCTATAGTAGAATTCGTCGCTGTCCTCCCCACGGACATAAGTCATTATGACCGAATTACATAAATCTAGTGTTCGATTTTTTTTCTTTATTCAATCTATTTTATTGTTCGATCGCTCACTTTTCGCAATACTTCCCATGGCGCTAAGCAAGAAAAGTCATCAAGTCCTCTTGATTTTCTTGATTACTTTTCTTGCTTTATGCAATCAATAATTCCGTTATTTGCTTTTGATAGACGAAGGCATCGACCCTTGTCGTCGAAAGTGGGAACGGTTGCTGCATCGTAACCAAGGCCTTCAAATCTTGTAAATCAAAAGACAGAAAAATTAAAATTTTGAGTCAAATTACGGCAAGCCTCAAATTTTATGGTAAGAATAATATACTGTTCACCCTTTGAATAATCCAGTTTCACCATCGACCCCCGCAAAAAACACTTGTTTAAAAGCGAATCGTGCCTTCCACAGGATTGCAATACCCAGCCAGGGGTAAAGGTAACTTACCAACCCTCCTCATCTCGGGAACTTATCTTGGTTGAAGAGAAAAGTCCCCAGAAGAGGGGCAGCTGCTGCATTGATGAGGAATCAGTCTTGATACTACATGAGGAACATATGAAGGAAGCTGAAGTGGGGCTGGATGCGGATCTTCCTGCAAAACTGAAAGCTAAATGTGTGAAGTCGACTAATTCAAAAAAAAGGTAAAAGATTCTGCCCATATGGAGCACAATCATCTAAACAACACTCAGTGGAGAGTACTCAGCTAGTGGAAACACCTATTAGGGTGGCAGATAAGTCAGGTCAATGGGCTCTGGTGGCTAGCCCTAATAAGCCACCAAATTACCCATGAAAATTTTAAGCTGGAATTGTCAGGGGCTGGGCAACCCCCTGACAATCCAGGCTTTGCGAGTCATTGTGACTCAAGAAAAGGCCCAACCTTGTTTTTATAATAGAAACAAAAAACCAAGAACAGAAAGTGCTCAGATTAAAAAGGAGATTAAAGTTTCAGAACTATTTTATAGTCAATCCAGAAGGTACAACAGGAGGCTTAGCTCTTTTCTGGGATGATCAACTACTCTTATCCATCAATTCCTTCTCAGCCGCAGCAATCTTTACTCAATGTCACCTGAAAGATAGCAATCAGAGAATGAATATTATTTTTCTCCATGCTCCAAATGGTTTCAGAGAGAGAATACTGCTATGGGAACAGATCCATTTAGTTAGTGTGCACTATCGAGTACCCTGGCTTTGCTTGGGTGATTTTAATGACATACTATATCACTGGGAGAAAGTGGGCAGAAACAGAGCAGAAAATTACCGGTTAACAGCTTTCAGAGACTTTGTTAATCAGTGTTCCCTGATGGATTTGGAATGCAAGGGGTGTTCCTTCACTTGGTCAAATAACCGTGAGGGCGAGAATCTGGTAAAAAAGAGACTAGATAGAGCTTTCTGTTCGCTCGAGTGGAGAATTACTTACCCAGAAGCTGAATGTGTAGCTCTCCCGGCAATAGGCTTGGATCACACCCCTCTTCTGATATCCCTGGCTCAACCAAAGCATAAACAACGACAGCAGTTTAAGTACGAAGCATACTGGGCTGAGGATGCAGAATGTAAAACCATAGTCAGAGAGACCTGGCATGAACCTGCTTTACAAGATCTTACTGTAATGGGTAAACTGCAGCAAGTACAGCAGCAGTTGACAAAGTGGAGCAAAAACAAATTTGGCCATGCCAAGAAGAGGATTACCTGGTTGAAAGGTGAACTCCAGAACCTGATGAACAGTACACACATTAATGGAGAAGCAACTCAAGTGAAAAAGTTAACTCAAGAAATTGATCAACTATGGCGGCAAGAGGAGATGTATTGGGGCATGAGGTCGAGGATAAGTTGGTTAAAGTGGGGCGATAAAAATACTCGCTTTTTTCATGCGACAACAATTCAAAGAAGATGTCGAAACCAGATTTCAATGCTCAAAACTGACAATGATGCATGGGTACGAGAGGAACAACAGCTGAAAGGAATGACAGAGCAATATTTCAAAAATTTATACACATCAGTGGGTTCCCGTAACTGGCAACCCATCTTACAACTTATCCCTACCTTAGTGGATGACCAAATGAATAATACCTTGATTGCTCCAATTACAGTGGAGGAAATTACTAGTGCGATGCAGCAGCTAGGAGCTTTCAAGGCACCTGGTCCTGATGGGTTTTATGGCATTTTCTACAGAGGGCACTGGCTAGCAATCTCCAAGGATATCCATCAAGCAATGCAACTTTTCTTTACCTCTGGCCATCTAGATCCTGCAATTAACAGAACACTCATTACATTAATACCCAAAATCCCACACCCTGAAAAACTCGAGCAATGTCGCCCCATCAGCCTTTGTAATTTTCTTTACAAAATAACCTCCAAAGTGCCGACTAACAAAGCTAAAACCAATTTTACCTCACATCATCGCAGAGAACGAGTGCATTTGTGGGAGGCGGGCAAATTCAAGACAATATATTGATAGTTCGGGAGGTGTTACACAGATTACGAACTAGCAACAGAAGAAAGAAGTTTCAAGCTGTTTTAAAATTGGACATGCAGAAAGCGTATGATCGCATTGAATGGGATTTCCTTAAAGCCCTAACCAAACTGGGATTCTGTGACCTATGGGTTCAATGGATCATGCAGTGTGTCACCACAGTCACATTCAGCATAAATTTTAATGGGGAGCCCTTACCTTTCTTTAAACCCACCCGCGGCTTACGTCAAGGTGACCCACTCTCACCTTATTTATTTATAATTGTGGCCATTGTGTTGTCTATCCTGATGAAGAAAGCTGTTCAGGAGGGTACACTTACAGGAATCAAATTGAACAGAAGCTGTCCCACTCTGTCCCATCTGCTTTTTGCTGACGATTCGATCTTCTTCCTGCACGGCACAATTGTAGAATGTCAAAACTTGGCTGCAATCTTAAATCAATACTGCTTTGCCTCAGGTCAGGCCATTAACCTGAACAAATCAGGCATTTATTTTAGTAAAGGCTGCCCTATAGCTCTAAAGAGAAACATAGCAACAACTCTCAGAGTTCCAGAAATCACAAAGACAGGGAAATATTTAGGCATACCTTCAGACTGGGGCCACTCCAAGAAAGACATGTTCGCATGGATCTTAGCTCGGGTCAATTCTAAACTGGACAGTTGGAAGGAAAAATTGTTATCCAAAGCAGGTAAGGAAATTCTTCTTAAAGCAGTAATACAAGCCATCCCTCAATATGCTATGTCAATATTCAAAATACCTATATCGATTTGCAAAGCAATTGAGAGGAAGGTAGCATCTTTTTGGTGGAAAAGCAATGAGAAAAAGGCTGGAATTCATTGGAAGAAGTGGGATTTGCTGAAAACCAGGAAGAGTGAAGGGGGTTTGGGTTTCAAAGATTTACAAATTTTCAATACATCTATGCTAGCAAAACAGATGTGGCGCATCACTCAAAATCCAGATTCTCTGTTAACTAAAGTACTAAAAGGGCTGTATTACCCACACTGTGACATCTGGAATGCTGGAAGAGGTTCCCGCCCCTCTTGGGGCTGGCAGAGCATCATTAAGGCCAGGGACTCCATAGCTCCTCAGGTCATGTACAAGATCGGCAATGGAAAGAACACATCAATTAGAGAAGATCGATGGCTAAAAAGTGGCCCCATAGGAGGCCCAGCAACAAATCAAGAGCCAGCCAAAGTAGCAGATCTTATAAACCAAGACACAGGTACATGGAATGAAACTCTTTTACATTCTATGTTTGATGAAAGATGTGTTAAGGAAATTTTAGCCACAACCATCGGACTACCTGATGAAGAAGATAAATTGGTATGGATGCATACAAAATTAGGCGATTACTCAGTTAAAAGTGGCTACTTTATATTCAGGGAAATCTCAATCAGATCACAGGAAATACAAGCAACCTCGTCATACCAAGTTAACCCCAACCTCGGAAATACATTTAGCGAGTCTACAACCCCCCCCCCCCCCCCAAAAATCAAACTTTTCCTCTGGAATGCATGCAATAATGCCCTAGCTACAATGGAGAATTTACATCATCGAAAAATTGTACCTTCCCCTCTATGCCCCCTCTGTAAGCTGGAAGCAGAAACCCTTGAACATACGCTCCTCCTCTGTCCATGGACTGCTTAGGTCTGGAACTCGGCTCCCCTGCATATCTAGATCTCCAGATACGGCCTAACTCGGCTTGAAGATTGGATCTGTAGCATCCAAGAAAATCCAGTCACCAACTGCAAATTTGATCAAATAGCGGTGATGATGTGGAGCATTTGGAAAGAGCGTAATCAATATATTTTCAATCATCAAACCCCAAAGCCGCAATACACAATCTCTAGAGCAGAGGCATTAACAGAGAGCTACCGAGCCATAAACAGTAAATCAAAACTCAAGAAAGAGGCAGAAAACTCATCTGGAAAATGGCATCCACCTCCTCCAGGTACGCTACGAATTAACATAGATGCTTCCTTTGTTCCAGATCTGGCAGAGGACTTAACATCCAACGACGCAAGAGACCCTCCTCGACACAGAGCCGCCATTGCTTGCGTCTGTCGAGATCACCGAGGCCATTTGGTGGATGGATTCGCGAAGCCAGTCGACGCCGCTTCGGCTTCTCAGGCGGAGGCGATAGCCATGGAGGAAACCCTAGCGTTTATTGAGAACCGAAGTTTTCTCTCTCCACAAGTACACTCTGACTGCCTCTCTCTTGTGTACGCTTTAAAGTCTTCCACCGAACTCAGTTGGGAAGTGCAATCGATCGTTGGCCGGGCCAAAGTCAAACTCACTCGTCTTCCGGGCCTTTCCCTGGCCCGTTGCAGCCGAAGCTCAAATCGCCTCGCGGATTGGACAGCTAAGGCGTGTCGAACCAATACTCTCCCCTCTAACTGGATATCCAACCCCCCTGCTTTATTTGATCTTTTATGCACTGATGTTCTTGGTGTAATATTTCCTGATATGCAATAGTAAATCATGAGCTGCTGTTTTCTGATTAAAAAAAAAAAAACGAATCGTGCAGTTTCACCATCCTTTTTTGTACAATAAGTGACGCAATAGCATTGCGTAAGTGTAGCAAGATTCATTTAACTTAGACAATTCAAAGGTACAGTCGTTATCATATTTCCCATTATCCTTTGTGCTTTCGTCAGGTAAGCTGACCTCGGTTGATCGTTTTGTCTCCGGCTGCAATAGCACATGTGAAATGTTTCTTCTTTCCTCGTTCTTTCCTTTTTCATGCTCGAATCCCATGGCATTGATTTTGCTTTTGATTTGTTAATAACATCTACCTTCTTTATTTAGGAGTACCATTGGTCAAAATCAGGTCCCATCGATCCCCAAATGCCGAAATTTTTTACTAAAAAGTGTTTTCCATGACATGTTATAGAAGCAATTTATATTGTTGGGTCCAACAATTTGGACAGTAGGAAATAGTAAATTGACCATGTCACATTGACCCCGAATGCACGTTAAACACATATGAGTTAGTAAGTGTACTTCCATTAGAGAAACACTTGTCATGCCTCTAGATTAGCATACCCTAAACATAAGTTGCATAGATCTTATGTATGGTACTGTACAATATCCATATATTGAAGAAGTTTCTTCTTTTAACGAGGGGACCGCGTTCTATCTATAATTATTTTCGATGGAAGTACAGTACAGCGTAAATGTCAAAATTTGGTACAATGGGACACTTAAGTACTAAAAATTACGAAAGGTACACATAAGTGCCACATTTAAAAAAAAAAAAAATTGGGACATTTCAATATCAACTCTGATGAAGGGCTCTAGAAATCCTATATAGCATTTTTTTTTTTTTTTAATAATGTAACTAGCCTACATGGTTTGCCCAAAAGCTGGGTCAATAAACAAGAGTTAAAACAATGTTGTTTTGCCTCTTTTTTGAATTTTAATAGAAGTAGAAGAAGGAGGAGGAGGAGAAGAAGGAGGAGAAGGAGAAGCAGGAAAAGAAGGAGGAGGAAGTGTTTCAAACCTGCATATTAGCACGTGCATGGATTCTAATATCAAGGCAATATAAAACAAAGGAAATATGGGAAAGATGATTTTAGTTATGTCCCAATTTGGACGTGAATGAAATGATGGCCCCATGGGGAGAGACATCAAGTGCATTTCATTCTTGGTTTTGTCACGCTTTTATACTCTGTACATGTGAGATGCTCATAATATCATCATATCATATAAGATAAAAAAAAAAAAAAATCAATGGCCAGGCCTTTTTTGTTATCAATAGCAAGTGTCGGACATCTGAAGTGTTAAAATTTGACACGGAGGGACACTTAAGTGTAAAAAGTTAGGAAAGTAACACTTAAGTGTTAAAATCGGAGCAAAATGGATCACTTAAGTGCTAATGGCGAGAAAATTCGGCCAAAATGCCGACGTTGTGATTTTCCAGCGAAATAAGTGCAAAACGGCGTCTTTTTGCATGTTGACGTGGCTAGACAATACAAAAATGATGTCGTTTTGGTACTGACGTGGTAAAAAATAAATATAAAAATTAATTAAATTAAATTTAAAACTACATTTATTTAAAACATTTAAATATATATATTTAAAAAAAAAAAAAAAAAAAAAACCAAGGGAGGCTGGGTGAGGGTTGCAGCCCTCCCCTAGATCAGGCAAGGGTCGGCGGCCCTTGGCCAGACCAAGCGAGGGCCGCCGACCCTCGCCGGACCGGGCGAGGGTTCCAAATCTAGGCGAGAGCTCGCGGGCCCTCGCTACCGGGGTCGCTGGCCCTTGACCCCGGCCGACCCTTCCCCCATCGTCGGCGGCCCTTCTTGGCGGCGACAGCGAGGGTTCAGCCCTTAGTTGCCTCCTTGGTTTTTTTTTTTTTTTTTTAATTATACTTTATTTATTTTTTATAATTAATTTAATTAATTTTTATATTAAAATTCAAATCCACACCAAAATGACGTCGTTTTTGTGGTTCTTTGCTGAGTTAGCTGTCTAGCAAACCACATAAGTGAGAAAAATAATAAAAAATTGCCATGTAAAATTTCTGACGAGGTTCGTCGGAAGTGGCACTTAAATGTCCCACTTTAAAAAAAAAAAGTGGTACTTAAGTGTCACTTTCCTAACTTTTGGTGCTTAAGTGTTTCTTCGTGTCAAGTTTTGGCACTTATGTACTTCTTCCTATCAATAGCAGGTGGATAAAGCAATAATCAAATTTGGTAAGTTAGATCTATCCTTTGCAATTTCCTAATGTGCGTAAAAAAATATGTTGCTATCGTTTCATCACACGTATTGTGGACCTAATGAAACCAACCTAACATTTTTTGCACTCTTATCAGCTTGAGTGTCCATTTTAAGCATTCCCTCTCTTTTCTTTGTTATCAAAAAGTTTGCCTTAGATATAAATAGGGTCGAGTTTGATGGTGTTCGTGTAAGGAAGACAAAATTCATTAGATTGGAGATCGTTGTCAGAAGTGCGCAGTGGAAACCCAATACTTTCACTTGGGAAGATCACCAAGAGAAAGCTCAAGTCCGAACTAGTCAATATATTCAATAGGACCCACCTTTAGTCAAAATCTTAAACCGAAGAGTTATGGGCCAATTAGGGTATATTAACTACTCTACACTATATCAATTCTCCAATGTGGGATTCACAATTCACTCACACATGCATTCTAACAATCTCTTCTTCACGTGTGAGCTTAGTGTTAGGTCCGCTCCCGCTTAATTCAAGCATCTTTTTGTATCAACTTCCTATAGGCTTGTATTGCTATACCACAACGTCCATCTGCCCACCATTTGCCTGGAAACTACAACCATGGCCTCTGATACCATTTGCTGGAACGCGTAGTAGAAGCTCAATATCTTTATTTGGGGAGATCGATAAGAAGAAGCCCAAGTCTAAGCTAGTCAATATATTCAATTGGATCCACTTTCACTCAAAAGCTTAAACCGAAGAATTATGAACAAAAAGTTATGGGGCAATTATGATATATTAACTGCTTTACACTATATCAATTCTTTGATGTGGGATTTCTCTAACATAACTCACTCGCATGTATTACTTAACAATCTCCCTCTCATGTGTGAGATTAGTATTAGTTTCACTCCCCCTTAATTCGGTGAATCTTGATAATCTCTCTCTCTCTCACGTGTGAGCTTAGTATTAGGTCTGTTCAACAGTAATTTAGGCATCTTTGTGCATTAACTTCCTATGGGCCCGTGACACCGCAATGCCCACCTATCTAAAAACTGCAATCATGGGCTCTGATACCATTTGTTAGGAGCATGCAAAAGAAGCCGATACTTTCATCTAGGGAGATCGCCAAGAGGAAACCCAAGTCCGAGCCAGTCAATATATTCAATTGAATCTACATTCATTCAAAAGCTTAAACCGAAGAGTTATGAGCGAATTAGGATATATTAACTAATTTTCACCACATCAATTCTCTGATGTGAGATTTCTCTAATACAACTCACTCATATGTGTATCCTAACAATCGCATCCAAGGATGAACCTCGCTTAGAAGATGCTCTTGTCAATCAAATAATGGAGAAATATTAGAGTGCAAGTGAAATCGCCAAAAAACGCGATGGTGAAATTTGAGACCCATGCTCATCATCATATTCGTTTTTGCTCTTATCCCTGAACCATGATTTCAAGGCTTTCAGTAGCTTGTAGAACTCTAATCACAATGAAGGAATGTGGCATATGTGTTCATGATAATCGAGCCGGTGCTCATAGTAAATTTACTGCAATGGTAAATCTTAGATGACCTCGGACGATAAGAAACCTGAGTTTTATGTGCCCGACTCACTTCACCAATATCCAAATTTTTAATTGATGTAAATTTAGATTGGAAAATCTGAATCTGAAAAATGACACCAATGTGATTGGAAAAAAAAGAACGAAAAGATCTCTCACTTATTATTGAAAGAGTATGAATTTGAGTTTGATCGCACACACAATCGGTGTGGAGATTTGTATTATATTTATAATAAGTACATGAGCGGGAAAACAAAATTAAAAAGATTTTACAAAGATAACAATCTATAGTATCAATGATAGCAATCTACAGTATCAGTAATTGACACAAATCGTGGAAGATCGGCTCAATCAATGGGATTGGCATAGATTGTAGAAGATGGCTATATCATTGGAGATTTGCTTTATCACACCCCCTCAAGCGAAATGGTGGCGGAGTCATTGTGAGCTTGTCGCGTAAAATAAGAAAACGAGAGATGGATAGAGGCTTTGTCATGATATCTTTGAACCTGTGTAGGAATGAAGCGAACTTCCAACTGCTTCTTTTTAATTAAATCACGAACAAAATGATACTCGATTTCTATGTACTTGGTTCGGACATGAAAGATGGGATTGGCAGCCAAATAGATTGCCCCTACATTATCACAAAGAACAAGGGGTGGCCGATGTAGAGTGTATTGAAGGTCTTGAAGGAGTTGTAATAGCCATAATAATTCAGAGGATACGTTAGCCACCCCTTTGTATTCCGATTCAGTGCTGGATCTAGCAATGGTTGGTTACTTTTTAGAACTCCAAGAAACCAAGTTGGGACCAAAATAAATGCAATAGCCACTAGTAGATTTTCGGTCATCAGGGCAGCCATCCTAGTTAGCATCCATAAACGCACTAAAGGTCAATTGGTGAATATGTCGCAAGGTAATGCCATAATGAATAGTAGCCTTGAGATAGCGCAAAATCCGTTTGACGGCTGACCAATGATCTTCAGTTGGACAATGCATAAATTGGCACACGTTATTGATGGCAAAGGATAGATCTAGCCTAGTAAGAGTGAGGTATTGTAGTGCCTTAACCGTACTTCGATAAGTGGAGACATTAGTCAGTGGTTCACCACTTTGTTTTGACAACTTAGAAGCTGAGGGAGCCATAGGTGATGAGCAAGGTTTTGCATCAGCCATACTTGTACGAGTTAGAAGAGTGGTGGCATACTTGGATTGAGTGAGGGACAGCCCAGTAGAGGATCTATGGGCTTTGATGCCAAGAAAGTATGATAAATTTCCCAAATCAGTGATTGCAAACTCAGTGCCAAGGTGAGTCATTAATTCAGTGATGGAGGAGGTAGAGCTCCCAATAATAATAATATCGTCCACATAGATGAGAAGAAGTAGAATGTGGTTAGAGCGATGCTGTATGAATAATGAAGAATCAGCAGTGGAGGCCACAAACCCAATAGATAACAAATATGAACTTAGCCGAGAAAACCATGCTCTTGGAGCTTGTTTTAGCCCATATAGAGCTTTCCGAAGACGACATACATGGCCAAGATAATGCAGATCAAAAAATCCTTGGGGTTGCTTCATGTAGACTTCTTCTTTAATGGTGCCATGGAGAAATGCATTCTTAATGTCCAACTGACGTAGAGACCAGTTATATGTGATAGCTAAGGAGAGAACAACTCGAATCGTTGTTGGTTTGATAACTAGACTAAAAGTTTCATCATAGTCCAAGCCAGCCTGTTGAGTAAAGCCCTTCGCAACGAGTTGTGCCTGCTATCAGACTTGGTTTTTAAGCGATAAATCCACTTGCAATTGACCACATTCATAGAAGGGTGATGAGGGACCAATTCCCAAGTGCCATTTTGAATGAGAGCATTAAATTCACTGGCCATAGCTTGTTGCTAGTTGGAGTCTTTGTTTGCAATGGAAAAACAAGTGAGTTCACTTGGTGTCAAGCTTGAGTGAAAACAAGAACAAAGTGGGTGCTTAGTGGAAAGAAAAACCTTTGGTTTACGAATATTGTTTTTTAGACGAGTGACCATTGGATGGGTAGAAGTTGGCGGTTGAGGTTGAGAAGATTGCAATGGATGAGCTTCTGGAGAAGAGGATCCAGAAGATTATTGAATATGTGATGAGGAGTCATCCATGATAGTAGATGGACTTGATGGAGTTGATGTGGTGGTGGACACCCCTTGAAACTGTGGGGGCTTAGTAGAGGAATAACCAATGCAAACAGGAGAACTAGGCGATGGTGATGACAATTGACAAGATTGTGAATTAGCAAATGGGAAGAAGTTCTCCTGGAAAATCACATGGCGAGAGACATATAATCGGACAGTGCTACGATGAAGACAACGATAGCCATGGTGATGAGGAGAATAGCCAAGGAAGATACATTGCATTGTTCTGTCATCAAGTTTATTGAGAATATAAGGGCGCAACTAAGGGTAGCATGCACATCCAAAAACACGCAACTGTAAATAATCAGGTTTCTGGCCAAACAATTTCTCATAAGGAGACAATCCACTCAAGACCATTATAGGCATGCAGTTAATTAGAAAGACTGTAGTGAGGAATGCATCATTCCAATATATACGAGGAACAAAAGCTCGAGTAAGCAATGTGATGCCAGTTTCCACAATATAACGGTGTTTGCGCTCAGCCCGACCATTTTGTTCCTGTGTGTGCGAGCATGAAAGACGATGTAGGATGCCATGAAGATGAAGATAAGGATCAAATTTCTTATACTCACCACCTCCATCAGTTTGAAGTGCCTTGATCTTACAATTGAAATATTTTTCCACTTGGGATTTAAATTGGACAAAAGTAGACAATGCATCAGATTTCACAGTAAGTGGAAAAAGCCATGTATATCCACTATAAGCATCAATAAAAATGATATAACAACGAAAACCATTAACTGAAGTAACAGGAGATGGTCCCTATAGATCAGAATAAAGTATCTCCAAAGGAGCATTACAAGTAGTTGATGATCTAGTAAAGGGAAGATGATGCGACTTGCCCAAGTGACATGATTCACAGAAACTAGATGAGGAAGACAGAGATATCGGCAAGTCATGCTTTGAAATAACTGAAGAAGTAATGCGGGCAGCTGGATGACCCAAGCGCTCATGCCAAATAGAAGCAGAAACTCGTTCACCAATGAAGCATGTGGAGCTGGTGGTGATTTATTTGACTGTAGAGGGACCTTATTGGTGGTACATGCATTATTAAGATAATAAAGTCCATTCTTATGCTGGCCTTTGAGTAGGAGGTTCCCCGAGGATCGATTCTTAACACAACAGAAAGTAGGATGAAATTCAAATACCACATCGTTGTCTTTGGTAAATTGAGAGACTGATAATAGATTCTTCTTGATAGAGGGAACATGATAAATATTTCGTAGTGTAAAAGAACTAGTAGGAGAATGTAAGATGGAAGAACCGATATGTGATATTTGCAAACTTGACCTATTTGCAGTGCGGATTTGATCGATGCCAAAATAGTCGCTCCGAATGTTCAAATTTTCCATGTCAGCTGTAAGATGATGAGTGGCACCAGAGTCTGGGTACCAATATGGATCAAATGACTCACCAATTGAAGATGCATACATTGCAGATGGAGAGCCACTATTAGCTTTATAACCAGGATTAAATCGCTGGTAGCATTGGAGAGTTGAGTGACCTGCACGACCACAAACCTGACAAATGAGTCGAGAATGAGAGGAACCTCCTTCATAAAAATTGCGACCACGGCCTCGACCGCGTCCTCGACCATTGGAGGGAGGATTTGGGGCAGCAGATGATTTGACCACAACATTCACAATAGGAGAAGACTATATTGGAGATTTAGTGGTGCGGCTTTGAAGAATAATTTCCTGATTGTAAAGCAGGCTGAGGAAGTCATCAAGAGGTAATGGATCAAGACAAGATGTGACTGAGGTAACGAATGCATCATACTCCGAACCCAGGCCACCGAGGATGCTGAGAACTAATTGGGAATCAGAGATGGGATGAGCCGCGGCAGAAAGTTGATCCGCAATATTCTTGGCTTTTTGAACAAAATCTTCCATGGAAAGAGAGCCCTTCTTTAGAGATCAAAGTTGATACTCTAACTGCATTATGCGAGCTTGAGATTGAGGAGCATAAAGTTTCTCAAGCGAGGTCCAGACATCATGAGAAGTCTCAAGACCGACAATGTGTGAGAAAACTGATTTAGTAAGAGTGGAGAGGATGCAGCAGAGGATGAGTTGGTCTTGATAATGCCATGCAGTATGATCCGGGTTGTCAATCACATTATTATTAGCATCAGTGATAGTGGGTGTCGGACAAGGATATAGCCATCCACAAACCGAAGATACCCATGAAGACGAAATAAAGGAAGAAATTGTGCTCGCCATAGAAGGTAATTGTTGCGATCTAGCTTGATTTGGAGAACATGAGATATATTGCCAAGAGCAAAGGGTGGTTGGGAGGGGGATAACAAGGATGAAGCGTTAGCAGCGGTGACGGCAGTAATGGTGTTGGAGGATGTAGAAGAAGACATTGTAGTGGAAAAAAAATTGTGAAGCTTTGATACCAAGAAAGAGTATGAATTTAAGTTTGATCGCACACACGATCGGTGTGGAGATTTGTATTATATTTATAATATGTACATGAGCGGGAAAACAAAATTAAAAAGATTTTACAAAGATAACAATCTTCAGTATCAGTGATAGCAATCTACAGTATCAGTAATTGACACAAACCATGGAAGATCGGCTCAATCAATGGGATTAGCACATATTGTGGAAGATTGCTGTATCATTGGAGATTTGCTTTATCAATTACTACTTGAGATTCTACACAATGCTCAATGAAATCATAGTCCGAAAAAGGAGTATGTTATGCAACCGTCTGTGACCTTAGTTATGCAAAAGGTTCTAATTTCCAAGCAGGTAAAAATACTAAAAGAATTCCATCTCGATAGAATGTCAAAGTTGATAGTAATTTTCCAATCTTCTTGGTAAAAAAAATTATGACTGATAACTTGCTTGTCAGGTAAAATATAACTGTGCATCAAATAACACCAGCTTACAAGGTTTTTACCATCTTGAGATAAAAGTCAATATGAAACCTTAAAGAGGGACTTTCTCCCGCCAGTCTATTTATACCAAAAAATGGCTAACTTTTAGTTATTATTAGCATGTGGTAGACTTAGGGCGCGTTTGGTTTAGTATTTTGAAAGCCCATTGAAAAAATGCAAAGTAGTTTAGCCTAAAGGATTTTAGGTAAATATAAAGGCCGTTTGGTAAACTATGCTTTGAGAAGCAACTTTGAGAGAAATGCTGTTTGGTAAAAAGCATATTTGAAAAGCTCTTTGGGTGATTAATATTAGTTTTTTTAATTTTATTTGTTTAAAATTGAAAAAAAATAATGTATGAAACTTTTTAAATATAAATTTTGACAATAATACTAAAAAAATCGAATACATACATACATACATACATACATACATACATACATACATACATACATATATATATACATACATATATATATATATATACATACATATATATATATATACATACATATATATATATATATATATTAAAAATACCAAACCCTTCATCGGAATTTTTAAATTTTTATTTGCTTAAAATTGAAAAATAAATGATGTATGCAACTTTTTAAATATAAATTTTCACGATAATGCTAAATAAAATCAAATACAAATATATAATTTTATTTTAAAAAAAGACCAAACCCTTCGTCGAAATTTTTTAATTTTTCTTTGTTTAAAATTGAAAAAAAAAATAATGTATGCAACTTTTTAAATATAAATTTGAAAATAATGCTAAAAAATCAAATACATATATATAATTTTTTTTTAAAAAGACGAAACCCTTCATCGGAATTTTTAAATTTTTACTTGTTTAAAATTGAAAAAAATAATGTATGCAACTTTTTAAATATAAATTTTGACAATAATGCTAAAGAAATCAATATATATTTTAAAAGACAAAATCCTTCGTCGAAATTTTTTAATTTTTAATTTTTTAAATTTGAAAAAATAATGTATGCGACTTTTTAAATATAAATTTGAAAATAATGCTAAGAAATCAAATGCATATATATATATAATTTTATTTTAAAAAGACCAAACCCTT
The DNA here is from genome assembly GCA_016097605.1 of Eucalyptus guilfoylei. Taxonomy (NCBI): domain Eukaryota; kingdom Viridiplantae; phylum Streptophyta; class Magnoliopsida; order Myrtales; family Myrtaceae; genus Eucalyptus; species Eucalyptus guilfoylei. Next base: position 11,262,054 of record CM027863.1, read on the forward strand.
CATCAGAATTTTTTAATTTTTATTTGTTTAAAATTGAAAAAAAAATAATATATGCAACTTTTTAAATATATAAATTTTGACAATAATGCTAAAACAATCAAATATATAAATAATTTTTTCAAAATACCAAAATATATTTATTATTTTAGCATTTATATATATTTGATTTTTTTAGCATTATTTTGGCATTTTAAAAAATAATAGCGAGGGCAAAATCAGAAATTTGAAAAATGAGTAATGATAGTTTTGGAAGAAAAAAATAAATTTCAGTATTTGGCCAAATGTTGAAAGCTCAAAGTTTAGCCTTCCCAATGTTAATTTTCACTTGAAAGTTACTTCAAAATGGTTGCCAAATAGTCCAACATTTCCCCAAGAGGCTTTGGAAGCTGAAAGTCCCTTGAAAATGCTGAACCAAACGTACTCTTAATTGATGTGAACAAATTTTGCTCATTTATAAACATGATTATTATTAATTCAAAGAATCGACAGCTTGAAAGAACCAATCAAGAGTGGAGTTGACAATCTCAAATGGAACCATTAAAGAAATAATCGTCAACATAGTGGAATCAAGCAACCGTTAAGATGGAGTCGAAGAAATTTTTCAGGCAGTGGAATCAATGTAAGTGCTCAGTAACCGCTTGTAACTTCTATTTATGACCTCCATTGATCACCATTGATTGCAAGATTTAAATAGCCAGAGTGTACTCTTCGGAATCTCCCCATGCACAAACAAACAAATCTACTATCTTTCGTTTATCTTTACTTTTCTACATTGTTATTTAGTTTCTAGATTTGCGCTGTCGATTATATTTGGACATGCATTTTGTTTACCGATGATATTTCCTATTTGAAGCTGCTACAAAACCTATTTACTCTAATAAAACTGAAGAACAATTTTCAATGAAAGGTATTTCGTTACGAATCTCATTTGTGCGAAACACAATCAAACCTTTAAAACTGAACCTCTCCTCAGTAGGATAGATGGGGCAATATTTAAAGATGTTCTAACCTTTTTTCACGTACATTTTAAATCTTTAAAACCGAACCTCTCCTCAGGAGGACAGATGGGGCAATATTTAAAGACGTTCTAACCTTTTTTCACGTGCATCCTAAATCTCACACATGCAACAAAATTGACAGAAACGGGAGAAAAAGAAACCGAAGACAAAGGAACCAATCATCTGAAGTTGTCAACGAATAGATGACTTTCAAGATCATGTGCTCACTTGATCATGTGCTCACTTGACATGCTGAGACAGGACTTACTTGGTGAAGTTAAAATGGAAGTAATACTGATAGGAACGTGGCACATTCATGATTTAGTAACATAAGGGTAATGTACGGATCATGGAATTATTCAATAGAACTCTAATGCAACTATGTATTATTATCGCCATCATGCAATTAACGGATGTGCAAGCATTTCTTTATTATAAGAACTAGTTATGTAGCACGAAACAAAGGAAATGTGGGAAGGATGATTTTAGTCTAAGTTAGGATATCTTCATAAATTGATGCTAACATCTATTTCTTACATCATATTTCAATATCTCCCCACATAAGAAGAACAATACTTGCTGATGAAGTCACAGAATGTTACTAAGGCTCATGAGTTATAGTCGTTTCGATCGAACATTAACTTGAACAATAGACCATTTTAAATAAACTGTGAGTTGTTAAGACATTTACAAACTTACTGATGATATAATTCTGAATTTACTAAAGAAATTACCAACACAGTCGGAATATCATCAAGACCTATAAAATAATTATCAACCAAACAACTCAGTATGATTGGAGTATCATTGCAATTGGTCAGCCTCACATGTTTAAGAGCGTAGGAGAGTTTGGCTCATATTTGTTTCCACGTGCAAAATCATTTTAGCCACCAAACCAGCTCACTGTGATGTCCTTTTCGAATAATTATATGTTCCAGCTAAGCCCAATTCAATTTTTTTTTTGGGGAAGAATAATATACTATTCGTCCTTCGAATTGACAAGTATACGAACTGAAAGATAGTCAACGTTTTGACAATGAGGCCCTTGGAATTTGTAGGTAAACAAAAACAATGACTGGAGTCTTGAATAAGAGAAAGCATTGAAAGAACCATACTTAGGTTCCAAAGGAGGAGAGGGAAGTTACTAACAAAGAAGAAAATGTATGAATTAGCCATTGTTCAGCTACTAGCCCTTTTGGCCATGTACGCTTATAGATTCCTGCAGCAGAAATCAAGTGCGGTCCCTCGGAACTACGATGTGTTCTTGAGTTTCAGAGGTAGAGACACACGCACTGGCTTTACTGATTTCCTCTACAAGAGCCTGGTAGATGCCGGGGTTCATGTGTTCAGAGATAATGAAGCAATCCCAGTTGGCGAGGAGATAGGCTCGGAGCTTCGTCAAGCCATCAAGACTTGTAAGATTGCCATCCCCATCATCTCCGAACAGTATGCGGAGAGTAAATGGTGCCTCCGCGAGCTTACTGACATTATGTATTGGCATGAAAAGCATGGGAAATCAGTTTTTCCTGTGTTCTATAATGTGCATGTTGATGATGTAAGCTACCAAGGAGGCAACTTTAGAAAGGCTCTACGTCAACATAGAATGATGTGCAGCTCAGAAGAAGTGCTGCAGTGGCAAAAGGCGCTGATTTCGGTAACTGCGATCGGAGGATGGACGACAAGGACCATTGCTAATGGGTATGTATTTGTATTAATGTATTAACGCGTGCATTTACGTTCTACGAATTTATATCTGTCACAAATCTAAATCCAAACCCTTGTGTACCGGGATGGGGATGACTGATTCGAGGAGCTACATAGTTAGGGGAAGGAAGGAATCAAACTGTTTGCCTAACTTTGGATTTATATATATGGGCAGGTATGAAGGAGAGCTGGTGAAAATGATGGTTGCGAAGGTTTGGAGTGAATTGAAGACGACGTGGATAGAACGGCTCCCCATGTTTCCTTTATTGATGTCTAATGACTACATAAGATCAGGTATCTCCCAATCCCATTTGAGCCAAGCGCCTACCATTTGTAAGTATTCTTTCTGATCATCATGTCAGAGCTTTGGCCCCGCTTCAATTCCCTCATAGAACAGGCATGTAAGATTCGATTGGTCTATGATCTAGACTTGATTTCGTGGCTTTTAAAATTTACCTTGATCTTTTGGAATTTTTCTACAAATTGTATTGGCTACATCTTATCATCATTTGTCTTGCTGCGATGACAGTGTATCTTTACTTCTCAAAGAAGAAAAGAAGAGAAAGTAAATGGCAAGTGTTCTTGGCCTTTCGTGGCCGTGATACTCGAAATGGTTTTGCCGCTTATCTCTCCATCAGCCTTGCGGCTCAAGGAATCACTGTGTTTAGCCATGATGATCCATCCCTCATAGGTAAACATCTTGCTTGGGAGATTCGCAATGCCATCGACCACTGCAAGATATCAATTCCGATTCTCTCTGAAAATTTTGCCTCCTCTAGTTGGTGCCTTGATGAGCTACATCGAATGGTTGAATGCAAGAAAAAAACAGGGCAAAAGATAATGCCCATTTTCTATAAAGTGAAGACCTCTCACCTGAAAGAAATATCACATCAATTTAGAGAGTGCATGCTTCGACGTAAGCTAGTTGACGAAAGTACCTCTGAGCAATGGAAGCAAGCTCTCGAGGAGGTTGGGTCCACTAAAGGATGGGTGTCGGAGGCAATCGCCAATGGGTAATTAATTTCGTTATTCACCTGCCAAAACTGTAATTTGATCCTCTTACTTGAAACTTCTTATACTACTCGGAGCTTACTTCAATTTTATTTGGCAATCGGCAGACATGAAGGGGAGCTTGTGAAAGTGATCGTCAAGGCAGTTTCAAAAATGTTGAAGAATCCCAAGCTCATAATCCAGCCATCCCCATCCACTGGATATTGACTCAATCATGGAGTTAGTAACAACTCAATTTTTAGCATATGTGATTCCTGTATTATTAGAGGATTTTCCTCGACGATGAAATGTGTCTTTGTGTATAATTCATCATTTCCATTAATTTTCTAGAGACTGGCAAGGAATTCTTTTGGAGTAATACGGATGTTACGTGTTTTGTTAAAGCACTAGTATAAACACCTAGATGGGGGATGAATAGGTGTGAAAACAGATTTTGTGAAATGCAGTAAAAATACTTTACTTTTAAACTGAGTCTGATGAACAACAGACTTTGAAGAAGAATTCAGACTTTAACAACTATTTCGAAACATAGAAAGATATCAGAATGAATAAAGTAAAGGAGTTCAAGGAAGAGAAAATGAACACGAGATTTATAGTGGTTCGGCTTAGATTAAGCCTACGTCCACTCTCTCACGTTGACAGCCTTCTGGCTCGTTTCCACTATGAATCGAAAGAGAATTACAGCCTTATAATCTTGACTTCTTAGTGAAGAGTTTCTACTGCTCTCACAAAACTACACTTTTGAGTTTCTCTCTCTTTCAAATATAAATTTGAGCACTATATGATGAAGAACAAGTGATTTAGAAGCTCTCAAACTTTGGAATTCTTCTTTTCACGCTCTCTTTTGAATGACTTGAAAAACCTTCCTAAATACTCATTTATGCATTTTCGACTGTTGGCACTTTCCAGATGAATTCTTCCAATCAACCCGTTGGACAGAATCAATCAAGGAGATCTCAAGCCGTTTGAAGATTGAGATGAAAGTCCGATGATCCTAGTCGCCCATATAATTAGAATCTTGGTTTCTATAAGTAGATTCTTTCCAAATAAACTTGCCTCCAAAAAATGATTTTTCAGTTCCGTGATCGATTCCAACAATGATATCCAAAATGGTAAGTGAGATTTCCAACCAGAAAGCCATATATATGATGTTCGTACTAAAGCCTTGAAGGAAGAAAAATAATCTCGAGTCTGATTATATTTTCGTTATTCACTTGCGTTCAGTTTGGGTCTTCATTAGAGTGGGGCAGATTTCTGATGTAAGAATAGACTTTGAAAGAGTTACACAAAAATCTTATATTCCACAGAATGAAAATAAGAATAGAACTAGAAAAGTTTTGTCAGCTTCAAAATTTAATAGGAGTTTTCTCCAACATTTTGTGTATCTGGTTAATAAACATATCGCCTTTGGATTTAGATGTGACTCGATTAATGGATGTCTCATGTTCGGGTTTAACCAGTCTGTTCTATTAGAAGAGAGAGAGAGAGAGGGGGGGGGGGGGGGGCAGGCACGACAGGAGAGAAAAATGCCCAAACAATAAAAAGTACGGTCGGTTGGGTAGTTGTCTGAAGGTGCCACAAAGGAGTTGCTCATGCGTTGAGGCAAAATGTGATATTTCCAAGTGCAGATTGCCTTCTAATTAACTATAGTATATCTTTCTTATTATAGCTTTCACATCGCATAGCCTGTCCCTTTCGTGTACCTCGTCAATAAGCAATTCGGTGAAAAAGATGAAAATAAATAACATGATGTAACCCCCAATCCAAAGATACAGGAAAAAGAAAAAAATCTACCCCTTGGCAATTTCCTAATGTACGTTAAAAAGTCGACTCGCATGTTCATGTAAACCATTCCTTCTTTTTTCTTTGCCATAAAAAAATTGACTTGGACATAAATCGGGTCGAGTTTGCCGGTGTTCGTATAAGGAAGAGAAAATTCATCAGATTGTAGATCACATGCAAGGAAGAACCTTACTCAGTCCATGCTCTTGACAAATGCCCATTACCATCTTCTAGGTTTTGCTCTTATGCCTAACCATGATCTCAAGGCTTTTGGTAGCCTGAAGAATTCTTATCACAAAAAAGGATTGAGGCATACGCATTCATGATTATCAAGCCAGTAAGAGAAGTAAAGCTATATATTGCGATGGTAAACCTTAGATGACCTCAGACTACGATAGATATGAGTTTTATGTGTCCGACTCACTTCACTTACACCCAAATTTCAATCGATGTAGATTTAGATCGGAAAACCTGGATCTGAAAATGACATCAATGTGCTGGAAAAAAAGAAAATCGCTCTTATTTCTACTACACGGTGCTCAGTGAATCATAATCTGAAAAAAGGAGTATGCTATGCAACCGTCTGTGACCTTGGTTATGCAAAAAATTCTGCTGTCCGGTAGCGTAAAAATCTGAAAAAAATTCCATATTCGTAGAATGTCAAAGTTGCTATTAATTTTGCAATCTTGTTGGTAAAGAAAAAATGATGACTGGTAACTTGCTTGTCAGGTCAAATACATGTGTGCATCAAATGAAACCAGCTTACCAGGTTTTCACCATCTTGAGATAAAAGTGAATATGAAACCTGAGAGATGGACTTTTTCCTGCCGGTCCACCTTTGATTTTCTATAAAACGAGAGTGATAATATTTAGAGTCGTTTAAATATCCAACAAAATCTACAAAAAGAGAGTGAAAAAATCGAAGACAAAGGAACCAGTAATCTCAAGCCGTCGACGTATAGATGACTCTTCAAGACCATGTGATCCTTTGACTCTCGGTTATCAAATTGTGAATAAGAGAGAACTTATTTGGCGAAGTTTAAAAAAAAAAAAAAAAGAAGTAGAATAATACTGATGGGGATGTGGTGCTTTCATGGTTGAGTAAGATAAGGGGAATGCACCGGTCATGGCATTATTCAATTGAACTCGAATGCCCTATGTTATGCAGTTAGGGAATTTGCAAGCATTTCTTTTTGCTGATAATTAATTATGTAGTACAATACAAAAAAAAAAAAAAAAAAAAGGAAATATGGGAAGGATGGTTTTAGTCTAACTTAGGATATTTTAAGAAGTGGATGCAAACATTTATTTCTTATGTCATACTTCGAAGTCTCACTAATTAAGAAGAAGAATACTCATTGATGAATGTTACCGAATGTTACTAAGGCTCGTGAGTTATAGTTGTTTTCATTGATTATTATCTTTCTCAGTGGACGATTTTAAATAATCTGTGAGTTTTAGGACATTTACAAAGTTACTAATAATATAATTTTGAATTTACTAAAGAAATTACGAACATATTCAGAAAATCATCATGACCTATAAAAATTTTATCCATCAAATCAACTTAGTGTGATCGGAGTATCACTACAACCAGTGAGCGTCACACAATAAGAAGCGTAGGAGAGTTTGACTTATATGATATTCCACTACCAAAACCAATTTAGCCACCAAAACCAGCTCATCGTGGTATCCTTTTTGTATAATTATATGTCCAGTTAGCTTATTCATTTTTGCTGTCAAGAGTTGCTCATATCATCGCTGTTTTCTTTTAAACAGAATGATCAGGGAAAATTAAAACCAAGTCAAATTATGACAGGCCACAGATTTTAGGGGAGAATACTATATTCGGCCTTTGAAATAGTCAAGAAGCTTCGACCAAAAAAAAGAAAAAAATAAATAGCCAAGAAGCCGAATTAAAAAGAAAAAAACGAAAAGAGGTGCAACATAGTCAACGTTTTCACGGTGAGGCCCTTTTGACATTTGTACCGATCAACCAAAACAATGACCTGAATATTGAAAGCATCATGTTCTGAATGAGAGAAAGCGTCCAAAGAAGACATAGTTAGATCCGAAAAGAGGAAATCGAAGATAAGAACAAAGAAGAAAATGTATGACTAAGTAATTGTTCTAGTACTAGCCCTTCCGGCTGTGTACGCTTTCAGATTCCTGCAGGAGAAAGCACGAGTGGTCCCTTGTAGCTACGATGTGTTCTTGAACTTCAGATGTGGAGACACTCGCATCAGCTTCACCGATTTTCTCTACAATAGCCTGCTTGCTGCTGGGGTCCATGTGTTCAGGAATGATGATGTGCTCCCAGTCGGCAAGGAGATAGGCCCAGAGCTTCTTCGGGCTATTAATAGTTGTAGAATTGCAATGCCCATCATCTCCGAACAGTATGCGCAGAGTAAACTGTACCTCAGCGAGCTCACCGAGATTATGGAATGACACAGGAAGCATGGCCAATCAGTCTTCCTTGTATTCTTTTAAGGTGGACGTTGATGATGTACGTCACCACCGCGGTAGCTTTAAAAAGGCTGCAAGTGAACATCAGAGGCAGTGCAGCTCAGAAGAATTGCAAAACTGGGTGACAGCGCTGTTTTCTGTTGCGTGGATTAGAGGATGGATATCACACACCATTGCTAATGGGTAGGTATGTACGTAGCATGTATTTATTTACGAATCTATAGCCGTCGCAAATCTGAATCCAAAACTCCTGTGCACTTGGATGGGAATGACTGATCCGGAATCACAGAGTTAGGGGCAGGAAGGAATCAAATTGTATGCCTAACTTTCGTTTCACACATATGTGGGCAGGCATGAAGCAAAGCTGATGAAAATGGTGGTCATAAAGGTTTCAAGTGAATTGAAGACAACATGGATCCGACGGCCCTTAAGATCAGGTATCTCCTAGTTCCTTTATGTTCATCACGTGAGAGCTTTCGCCTCCCTTCAAAGGGAAGGCATGTATGGTTCGTATGTTTTATGACTTTGACCGATTTCGTGACTTTTAAAACTACCTCGGTCTTTTTAAATTTTCATATGATTCACATTGGCTACATCTCATCATCGTCACTTTGGTTTGTCTTGCTGTATTGCAATGTATCTCTACTTTTCAGAAAAAAAAGACAGTAAATGCCAAGTGATCGTGACCTTTCGTGGCCCTTATACTTGATTTGGCCTTGCTGCTTAACTCTATGTCAGCCTTGTGGTTGCTGGAATTAGTGTATAAAGATGGTGATCTGTCCCTCATTGGTAAAGGAGTTGCTCATGAGATTTGGAAAGGCATCAACCAATGCAAAATAGCAATTCCAATTATCTATGAAAATTTTACCTCCTCTCTTTTGTGCCTATAGGAGCTAGCTCAAATGATTGAATGCAAGAGAACAAAGGGGCAAAAGATATTGCCCGTCTTCTACAAAGTGGAGTGCTCACACATGCGACACGTCTCAGATTGTTTTGGCAAGAGGATGCTTCGACATAAGGATGTTGTTGACGGAAGAACTTATGAGCGGTGGGAGCAAGCCCTCAAGGAGCTTGGGTCTTGCAAAGGATGGGTATCAGAGAAAATCACCAATGGTATTTTCTTTCATCATTCCCATCAAAACCTTAATTCGATCCCATTATCGAAAATCCCTTATGCTACTCAAATCTTCCTTCAATTTTCTTTGGTAATTGCTAGGCATGGAGGGGTACATGTGAAACAGATTGTCAAGGAGATTTCAAGATCGTTGAAGAATACCCAAACGCAGGATCTCCCATCCCCATCCACTGAATATTGACTCAATCCTGGAGTTAGTAACAACTCATTTTAGCATCTATGGCTTCTTTTTACTAGAGAATTTTCCTCGATGATCAAACAATGTAATTATATATTGTTCATCATTTGCGTCACTTTTCTAAAGAGTGGTGAGAATTCTTTTGGAGTTAACAAACATGTCACGCATGTGATGTGGTGTTGTATAACCTGCAGAGTCAAAGCGTTGTTTTTGGATTCAGACATGATTAATGGATATCTCATGTTCATATCTAACAAGTCTGTTTAGTTATGGATAGAGAGGATATGAAAAGAAGAATGTCGGCAAATTCCTCATAGCGATTGCAATTTACTTACAACAATGGTAAAATTTTGGAGGAACTGATAATATACTACTTTATTGGAATGTTGGTAAATTCCCCTTGGTGTTGGTAGCTTACTTGGTAAACTTTCAAAATAATTGTTAATTTACCACTTTATTGAAATATTGGTAAGATTTGTGTTACTGCTTATAATTTACTTAACTCATTGGTGAAATTCTAGAGGAGTAGGTAAGTTACTACTTATGAACACCTAAATTTTGGCTAAATATTTATGATAAAAATTGCATATAAAATTAAGGATCAATTTGGCCCTACCAAAAATGATTTTCGTATCACCTGGGTCTTAGCTTTTATTTGCATCCATTAATTTTTATTTTCTATTTTATTTTCCTTTTATTACCTTATTTCGGATAAATAGAATTATATAAATAAATAAATAAAAGGCAGAAGCGGGCTCGGCGGTGGGCACGGTCTGACCCTAGCCCCCCTCTCCTCCTCCCTTTGCACGGGCCAGGCCCATATGGCCTCTTGCTTTTCTCAGCCCGGCCCGCGTGCCTCTCTTCTTCCTCCCTCCTTCCTCTGCAACCCACGCGCAGGAAACCTAGGCGGAGGGGAGGAGCGAGGGTAGACCGACGACCGAGGGGGCGACGGAGCACGCGTCTTCAATGCGGTAGAGGAGGCGGCCTAGCTGGAGCCGCCTCGACTGGTGGCACGCCGGTTCGGCCGGGGGAGGCCGGTCGGAGCGCCAAAGACCGGCGGTCGAAGAGCCACCGCCGACCGGCCCCTTCGGCCTATAATTAGAGCGTCGGGCGGAGGAGACGAGGACACACAGACAAAGAGAGAGAGTTCGGAGGAGCGAGCTCAGAGGACCCCCCTGAGAGACATCTGGGGCGTGCCGAGAGCGAGCAAGTCCGGGAGAGAAAACTGGAGAGAGGGAGAGATCTGTGAGTAAGAGAGATCTGTGAGATTTGAGCGAGGGAGAGATCTGGGAGGCTGAGAGCGAGATCTGAGAGACAGAGAGCGAGAAGCAAGCCTCCGGGGATCACCGCGCTTGAACCGCGCCGACGACCTGCCAGCGTTACCCCACCTCCCGAACCAAGCCCGCGGTAGGTCGCGTTTCAATTTTTCCGACTGGTTGTGCCGACTCAGGATCGGTTTCCCGAGGATCTCGGCTCGGAGGCGCGCGAGGCGGACGGACGTAGCCCGATCTTCGAGCTCGTCCGCCGTCCGACGTCGCGAGCCGAGCAGGGACCCTCGGCCAAACCTCCTCTGTTTCGTGCCCTGCTTTGCCCCGTCACGAGTTTTGCCGTTTGTCTAGCGTGCATGATTTCCGGCCCCGTTTGTGCGTGTGCCACGATCTCGGAGCCTAGTCTGTCGACTGCTGTGGATCTCAGCTTGAACTCGAGCTCGGGCGTTCCCGTTCCTCACTCCCAGTTTGCATATGCCTCATGCTTGACGATGTGCCTAAGTCAGATGCTTATTTGTGTTCTTCATGGTTGAGACTTGCTACTTTTCACTCACGCGTACATTAACTGAAACTGAATTCCGCTTGTTCATCATTGCCTGGTTTTGGTCTAAGTTGGAGTTCGAGTAGGGGAAAAGCCCCCTCTCAGTCGGCGCCTCACATGTGTTCGATGAAATGCCCGGGTGAAGTTCAGGCGAACGCTCTTAGTTTTCTGCCCGACGTGGGTGCTCGCATCTTGCTAAAATACTCCATGAATTGCTTCAAGTCCAGGGTGAAGAATAAGGACCGAAGCAACAAAAAAGGAAAATGAAGAAAAGAATAACAATGGAATCAGGAAAGCGAGACAGGTCAGTCAGCTAGGAATGTAGGAATTAAAAGTTCGGAACATATAGCTTCGCCCCCTCAACAAAAGGAAAAGTTCATACACTAAACTCGAGCTAGAATACCACGATTCTGCACATACGCCATCAAAACAACTCTCAACTCCAAATGTCGCACAAAACTAGACCAGCCAGCTCCCCCACAACTAATAAGCAATAACGCAATTAACTCTCACCCTGTCCAAATTACTAATTGCAGCTCAACCCCCCATATTAAATAAATAATCAGATGAACAAATAGTTCCAAAATAAAAATGACAGAGACAAGGAATTTCAGAAGAAGAAATAGAAGAGCCCACACACCTCTAGGCCCGATGGTAACAGAGACAGCATCAGCCAATTTATCAATCCCAGATTGAAGAGCCTCCCTGCATTCCTTGCCGAAAGACACCCTCTTTGGACCCGCTCTAACCACAAAGTTCCCAACTTTCTGCCCGTTCCTCCATAAACCCAATACCCTCTTGTCCCCACTCGGATTCTGGACAGGGAACAGCGCCCAAATTCTTCAATCTCAACCCGAAGAGTATAATTCGTAAAAAGGGCATGAAGGAATCGAGGGAAATTAAGAGAAAAAGGAGGAACTCACCGGAAAGAGCAGATTCTGAGGGAGGATCGAAGGTGCCGTGAAGGAGGAGGCAGACATTCTCAGGGGCGGTTCCTTCCTGGGTTTTTCGAGGGGTTTGAGGCTTTAACGTTGGGGGCCGCTAATTCCCACCCATCCGTTAGCTTATTCACGCCCTTAATAAAGATTAAAATGGCAAGAATAGCTAGGGGTGTGCATAGTCCAGATGGGCGATTCCCGACCTAGAACTGGGAACGCCCACTAAGGACCGGTTCTGAAAAATTGGAACCGGGATCCACCCGTTTGTTGCATGGATCCACCCGAGATTCCCGAGTGGATCCATGGAACCGATCTTAACGCGAAATAATTTTGGTTTTCAACATAGAACGACTACGCGACATCAAAGCAAGCCAAAAAAAACCAAATTTAAATACGTGGAACAAACTCATCAAGTAGAGTAAATTAGACAAGGTTACAAGGATCGTACTTCCATATCCAAAGCAACCAAAGATATCTCCGATGAGTTTCTTGACATGACAAACATTTTCCACATCATCAAGGACAATCAAAACTCTCATGTGGCCACATAAGTCCCTGAAAAACTCGATTCCCAAGCTGGCTAAAGCAACATCCTTAGGTGCCCCTTCCAGAACATCAGAAATCAACTTAGTTCGCAAAAGCTGAAGCCCTCCTAATTCTTGAGTTGTTTCTGTAATATCTGCGAGGAAGGAACAGCCATCGAAATACTGGGAGACTTCGTTGTATACGAGTTTTACAAGAGTCGTCTTGCCAATTCCGGCTTAGCCATGGATGACCACAACTTTCTGCTTGTCCTCGGCACCAAAATTCATCAAGCCCATGATGCGGCCTTTTTTTGTTCTTACCAGGTGATCGTTGCCATTAAGAGCAAGATCCAGGAACATGGTAAAGTCAAAACACAAGCTAAAACCAGTGATAGGAACATATCGGCATGAATTAGCATCACGATCTGTCAAATTATCCGACCTATTGGGTAATCGAACCGAAGTACAAGTTCACAAGCGGACGATGAATCGAGAGGCAAGCTGGAAGCCGATGATCGTACCTTGTTGAGTGACGGAAAAAGGGGGCTCGGTCGAGATGGACAGCAGAGGCGGAGGAGTAGCAGCTGTGGCGGGTGGCGACCGGCGCGAGGGGGCAGACAGCAGCGGCGGAGGAGCAGCCGCGGCAGCGTTGACGCTTAGGGAGGAATCGAAGAAGAAGAGACTGAGCGAGGGGGCAGACAGCAGCGAGGGGGCGGACAGTAGAGGCGGAGCAGCAGAGGCTGTGGCGGGTGGCGACCGGCGCGGAGGAGGAGCAGCGGCGGCGTCGACGCTCGGGGAGGAATCGAAGACGAAGAGACTGAGGAAGAGACAGAGAGAGAGAACCGAAGACAGAGACCGAAGACGAAGAGATGAGACGCGAGACGTAGGGTTTCTTTTAGTAATTTTTTTTTTTTTAATATTAAAAAGGTTTCGGTCCGGTCCGGGTGAGCAGGCGGGCGGATCCGCCCATGGAACCGAGAACCGGACCAGTACCCACCGGTTCCCTCAAGAACCGCTGGTTTCGGATAGTTCCGATTTGGTTCTGGGCGGTTCTCAGGTATTTTGCACACCCCTAAGAATAGCCCAAGGTGATTTCAATAAGCAGCGAGGTGGAGGAGATCGCGGGGAGGGCAAAGCAAGCGCCGGCGGCGACACTGAGGAGGCGCGCTTCGAGGACCGGCGGAGAGAGAGGGAGAGAGAGAGAAGGGCGGAGACAGGATGGGTGAAGTGTGATTGGAGTTTTAGGCGATATGGAATTTCACTTAATCAAATAAAGGAAAAAATTTATAGGATGATTACAAGGTAAGTGAAAGTCTGGCAAATAAATATTGATATTCGACGAAATAATTATATATATATATATATATATATATATATATATATATATATATTCATATAAACAACATCATTTAGTGTGAAGAGATTTAGTTTGCAAATTAGCACGTGCGTGGATTCTGGTCAACATAAAACAAAGGAAATGTGGGAAAGAAGATTTTAGTTTAAACTCAGGATTTATTTTTGAAAAAAAATCTATGCAAAACAGTTATCTCCTAGTCATATTTTGATGTCTCTCCACTTGAGAAAAAGAATCCGATCGCACAAAGTGATTCAAAAGCTTATTGATAGGCTAAAAAATGTTACTGGGACACGTTAGTTGTGAGCTGTTTTGATTGAACATTAATTTGATCGATAGACGATTTCAAATAATCAATAAGTTATTATGACATTTATAAAAATTATTGACGCTATTATTTTGGCTTCGTGCAAATTAATGTTTGCTCTCAAGAGGAGCTCGTGGTTCAAATCTTCGCCGGACAAGACCACATGCGTGTGACGCCATGAATAGGAGCATTTTTACCCAAAAAAGTCTAAACTTAATTTCCAAATTCCCAATTAAACTCTAATCCCAAAATCTTATCAGTTAATCACAAATTTCACCCCTAAACCGTAGTTGCCGCCTCCTTCAACTCAAAATCTCCGCCTCCGTCACCTTCGCTCGGCTTCTTCTCTTTCTCAAACCTAGCCCTAGACGCCTCCAACTCATGCTTGGTCTCTCGTTCAACGCTTCAAGCTCTTCAATGCACTTTACCAATTTAGCAATCTCGGCATTTATGGAGCAAATCACGCCCTCAAGCGTTGGATCAAAGGATGTAGTTTGTACAATTTGCACTGCTGATTGTTCATCATATTCGCTAGGACTTTGAACTACCATCAGATTGTCATTGAACTTGACATTAATAGATTCTTTCACTTCTTGCGAAATTTTGTTGAACATACCATATGCTTTGCTAGTAGTATAGTAATTAAGAAATATACCTTCATTTGATCTTGATTTGAACTTACTAATATTATCATTTTCATTTTTCATAATATAACATTAACCAAAAGTATGAAAGTAAGATATGTTTGACTTTCTTTCTCTAAAAAGCTTATAGGGTGTTTTATCAAACAATGGACGCAAAAACACTCTATTGATATAACATAATGTTTCAATTGCTTCAACCCAAAAGTAAGCAAGAATGCTACTTGCAATCATCATTGTTCTTGCCATGTCCCTAAACTCTCTTTTGACTACACTATTCTATTGTGGAGTGTATGGAGTTGAGAAATTGAACTCCATTTCATTCTCCTCGCAATAATCAACAAAGTTCTTGTTTTCGAACTCCCCACCATGATCAATCCCGATGCTTACAAAATCCTTTAACATTTCTCATTTTGAATCTTTCATGCAATTATTATGAAGGATTTGCATGCTTTATCCTTTTAAGCCAAGAAGATTATTGTCGTGACCTAACCCCTCTCGTAGGAGAGAGAGATTGTTAGATTTAGGGATATTGTTAACTTCAGGCTAACAGCCTTCCCATGACTCAAGCTCTCCCAAATCCATACTTTACGTGACATCGAGCGTTCGGATTTTAATCAATTAAGCCTATGAAAATTTTGACGAAGGAGTCGTTATTAACCTTTTTGGGATTGGGTAAGATACGACACGGCATAAGATTTTGGATTTGGAGACCTAATCATGTGCTAATTAATGCCATAGCAATCTATCAAGAAAATTTCAAGGTTTGTCCTAACCATTCTAAAATAATGAAGTAATATCCAAATATTGAAAAGCACAATCAATTATAATCATAATAGAAATTGTGCAAGCATCGTAAAATTGTCCATAACAAAGAAAACAAAATAAAGTAAAATAAGAATCCCTATTGTAAAACCCTAAAGGCTTGTCCAAATTTTGGGCATTAACATTTTTAAGGAGTTTTCCAATTTTTCTAAAATTTTCTATTTTTGATTTTTGTTTTTTAAAATTTTCGAATTTTTAATGATTTTTCTAATAATTTTTTGTCTGGGTTTTGTAATTTTCTTTAGTGATTTTCTGAAATTTTTAAAATTTCTAATGATTTTCCAGATTTTTATGGATTTCCTATTTTTCAAATTTTTTAATGTTTTTCGGAATTTTCTAATTTTTTAATGATTTTCTTAAAATTTCTAATTTTTCGTTCATTTTAAAATTTTCTAAAATTTTTATTATTTCCCAAATTTTTTTATCATTTCCTGGATTTTTAATTTTTTAAATATTTTTGCCAATTTTTTAGTTAATTTATTATTATTATATTCGTGGAACGGGTTCGGACCGTTTACCTGATCCGACGCCGACCCGACACAAACCCGGATCCGACCCAGTAGGATTAAAAAACGAATTTTTTTATAATTTTTTATTTGTTATTTGTTATTTTTTCTTTCTTTTTTCTCTTTTGTCTTTTCCCTATTTTGTCCTATTCACTGCACCTTCTCCTTCCTTCAGCCACCTTCAGCGCCCGAAGCTTCTCCACCTGCAATTTATTTTTCCAGAACCAAGAATACTCGACGGCGCCGCCATCCCACGTCGCCGGAGCACAAAGGTTTACCTGGCTCGGGAACGGGGTGTTCATCGCCGAACGATCGCCGGCGGAGCTTCGACGGACGGTGAGCAGCTTCCCTTTTCGTCTAGGGATTTCGCCTAATGGCCGAATGCTCAACACTCAGCCGTGAACAGCACGGTGGCCGGCGGTCGCGCAAAGGTTTCTCCAATGGCCGAACCACCTTCTGCTCTGTTTTCTCTCGATCGAGCCCCTCTCCAATGGCTGAACTCTTTTGTGTCCTCTCTCTGATCTCCAGCCAGCTCAGCCTTCTTTGTGCCCCAGCTTTTCTCACGTCACTCTTGTGGCGTTTTCCTCACAGATGCCGGTTCGTGCAAACAAGGGGAAGAAGTCACCTCGGGCCGGGCCCCTTTTAGGGGCTTAAAACAAAAGAAATAAAGATGGGCTGAAAACGAAAGAAATGAAGATGGGCCTAAAAAGAAAGAAACGAAGATGGGAGGGGCGAACGGGGTTTAGACTTTAGAGGGGTGAAAGTCGCTAAGTGGGCCGGACACACCGACCCACACGACTTCATCATTTTTTATCATTTTCATTTCTTTCATTTTTTTTATACTTTATATGTTTTTTCTTTTTACCTTTTTTATTAATTTGTATATATATATTTTAAAATAAATGGATATTTTAAAAACGTTAACAAAAATTCAGGTGTCAATAGCTACCAAAATGAATATGAAATAATCATCCATGATTATTGGGTAATACTTGTTTCCACCATGGCTAGTATTCCTTGTAAGTTCGAAAAGGTCCACATGAAGTAGCTGCAACACTCAATTAGTAGAAACAATATTTATAGATTCAAAAGGACTTGTGACTTGCTTACCTAACGGATATGCATTATAGACTTCATTCTTCTCATACCTCATTCTTGGAAGACCTCTTGCCACCTCCTTCGAAGCTAGATTTAGAGTTTTGCTTTGAGCTAATGTGAGCAAGTTTTCTATGTCACATCTCTTTACTTCTTTTTTATGGAAAATAACCAATGAGTGCTTCCACTATCACCTTTCCGTAGATAGATATTTCCATACCTTTTTCTTGAGAAAGTTTTTGATGGGTGTTTGCCTTTACCTATGCAAATACCATCTTTGAAGTTGATCTCGTATCCTTTATCACAAAGCTAACCGATGCTTATTAAATTGTGTCTCAATCCTTTGACCAAGGCAACATCATCAATGATTAGTTCTCCCACTTTTATTGTCTCTACTAATTATTCTTCATTTCTCTTTTCCTCCAAAGGCAACATATCCACCATCAACTTGTGTTAAATGTAAAAAGGTATTGGTATCTCCACCCACTGTTCAAATATCATTTGATTGACTTCTTTCCCTACATTAAAAAATTAGTTTTTTCTTCTTTGGTACCCACACAAACTTGGGTCCATCACTATTAGTATATCTAAACTTCCGGTTCACCTTCTTTGATTTTGCTTTTTGGCTTGGACACTCATGTTTTGAATGACCCTCCCCATTGCAGCTGGAATAGTTAGGGAACTTTTTACTAATGTGTTTAATAAAATGTTCTTCAAAGTTACCTTTTTAAACTGGAATGGGAATACGAGTTTTCTTTGAAATTGTTTCTTTAGTTTTGGAAATGGATTGCTTTCTTCTTCATTTCCCTCATGTCCTAAATCGGATTTGGTGTAATAAGGGATTTGAATTGAAAGGATGTGCTCAAGTATTTTTTAACCAAGAAAGAAAATTGAGCAAGCAAGTGAGATCTCTTTCTTGAGAGAGTTGGCTTTGTCTTCAACAAGTTTGCATTGCACAATACATCTATTGAGTTCCTTGCCTAAGTCATTAAGTACAACTTTGTGATAAATGTTTTTAATAGTGAGTTTTGGGACATCCCTTTTCAAATTAGAAATATTTTTGTAAAGCCTTTTTGTGTTCCTCAAAAACTTCTTTTAAAAATTCTTGCATTTCTTCATAAGTAAGGTCATGATTTTCTACCTTGATTTCTTCATCGCTTTCAGAGTTACCCATAAGACATATGTTGGCATGGTCAGCATCTTCATTGTTGCTTTTGCACTTGATGTCACTCCAGGTTTCAGCTTTGAGTGCACGCTTCTTCTTTTCAAACTTTTCTCTTTTCTTCTTTTGAAGTGGACAATTAAGCTTAATATGTCATGGTTTTCTGACATTCGTAGCAAACCACATCCTAAAAAATTTGCTTAATTTTGGGATTTTGCCTTTGGTTCAGTGTATAATTAACTCAAATGAAACGAGACTGATTCTAAGTAAAACGGCATCAGTTTGTCTAAAATTGTCCACGTCAAATTGCTGGCCGTGATATGTAGGACGGTTGCGAGTGGCCAGACAGCTATGTTATAATTCTAGGGGTAACTTAGTTAGAAGGACTTGATTGTATTATCACTCAAAGGTAGAGTGGTGCATTGGTTCAATCAAAAAATTTATAACTCAATTGGAAATTGTATTATAGATTTGGGATTGATTGTGCAAATTTGCCATCAAACTTCATTCACCTTCAAGTCAACTTTACTAGTATTATAGCACGGATTCATGTACAAAGTCTCAAAGCTCAGTAAGATTTCTCTACAGATGATAGACAATCTTCACAAGTTCAAAACTCTATGAACTTCACAAGCACAAAAAAATCTTAAAAACTTATTAAAAAATAAAAAAAAGTTCTATAGCACAAAAAAATTGTGGGTTGTATCAAATGCATTCCTGTTCTTGTTCTATTCCAAAAATAGAAATTTTATATAATTAACAAAAGCATTGTTTTACTAACAAATTGTTTTAGGAAATAGAAATAGAAAAAAATTATTTCTAAAAAGAAATTATTTTTTGGAACAGAAATGTTACCAAATGCACTTGAAACATATCGTATTTGTCTTTCTGTTGTGAGAAAAGATCATTGGATGGACTTTGAACTTGAGGTCTCTTACATGACTTACATTTGCTTATCATGCACTGATACAATGGACGGTGGAGTCGAACAATAACACCATGAGTGAATACTTTCAATATATATATATATGGGGAAAGCGATGGAGATCTCACCCATGGAGTACGGTCTGGATGGGTGAAGTGGAGAAGTGTCGTCGGGGCTTTGAGCAACCATGGAATGCCATTTAATTAGATGAAGGAAATATTTTATAGGATAATAATAAGGCCAATGAAGTATTACGGCATGAATTACGAGGAAAATATACTATGACATGCACCCAAAAAGAGCGTAGACCATGGATATGAGAATGCTTTATTTGATTAATAATTACACAAAAAAAAAAAACTCGAAATGAATATATCCAAGAAAAATTGGTGTTACCCAATCGAGGATAAGCTGAGAGAATGTTGTTCATGGTGGATTCATCATGTCAAATTGAAGATTTTCACATGGTTTGGTGAGGAGATACGAGCAAAATTGTAGACGAAGTTAGAAGGGGTTGAAAAGTACTTAAAGGGACGTGAAGGGAGGAGACTGATGAGAACATAGAGTATTTAGAACCTCTAGAGAATCTAACATGCGATCGGCATATGGATTCAAACGCGGATTTCACTTCGTGTGGAATTCGTCCACTGGTGACTGACCATCCCCTTGGAAGAATTATATATATAAATATATGGTTGTGGGAATTTTGGTTGCGCCCGTTGATGCGTGGGCAGCGTGGGTCTGCGTGCAGTTAATGAAACTTTAAAGCAACGACTCCGTATGTGAGGTCTTGAAGCGCCCCTTCACGAGTGCTAAGCCGTGGATTTCTCTGTTGGCAACACCAAGAAATTTTTAGCGTTGAAGTCAATTAAATGCTTGTGATAAGAATTTGCATATAATTTTTTCGTGAAATTGACATATTATTAATGAAGAATTATTGAGGCTTAACATTGCATGATTTATTGAGTATAAATGAGACTTGAAAGATACTGAGAGTATTTGAATATCTTCAATGTATAATTTCCATTGTATCGCTTGATTTATAATGGAATTTATCATTACTCTTTCCATAAATGTTTATCACTACGATTGAATCACATAAATCTGATGTTCAATTTATTTTTTTTTATTCTGTCTATTTTTTTGTTCAATCGTTCGCTTTTCGCAATACTTTCCACGGCCCGGGCAAGAAAAGTCATCAAGTCCTCTTGATTTTCATGATTTATGCAACTAATAATTCCCTTATTTACAACTAATAGACGAAGGCATTGACCCTCATCATTGAACGTGGGAACGGTTGCTGCGTCGTAATCAAGGCCTCCAAATCTTATAAATCAAAAGACAGAAAAAATTAAAATTTTGAGTCAAATTACGACAAGCCTCAAATTTTATTGGAAGAATAATATACTGTTCACCCTTTGAATAGTAATAGGTGCTATAAACTCAACGTTCTCACGATGAAGCCTTTGGGATTTGTGGGTAAACAAAAACTCAGATCCCAGGCGAGAGCATTCAAAGAAGGCATACTTAGATCCGAAAAGAGAGAAGAAAATGAATAAGAGAAAAGCATTGTATGGCTTAGCGACTGTTCCACCACTAGTCCCTCTGTCCGTGTACGCCTACAAAGCCCTGCAAAGGAAAAGTTGCTCGGCCCCTCGGAACTATGATGTGTTCTTGAATTTCAGAGGTCCAGACACTCGCACTGGTTTTGTCGATTTCCTCTACAGCAGCCTTGTAGCTGCTGGAGTTCATGTGTTCAGGGATGATGACACGCTCCCAATCGGCAAAGAGATAGAGCTGGAGCTCCTTCAGGCCATCAGAAGTTGCAGGATTGCGATCCCCATCATTTCTGAACAGTATTTCGAGAGTAAATGGTGCCTTCGTGAGCTCACCGAGATTATGAATTGCTTTGTTAAGCATGACACATCAGTCTTCCCTATATTTTATAAGGTGGATGTTGTTGCTGTACGTCGCCTACGCAATAACTTCGGAGAGGCTCTATTGAAACGGGAGATACAGGGCAGGCGAGAAGAAGTGATGGAATGGGAGAAAGCGCTGCGTGATGTAACGTATATTAAAGGATGGATATCACAGACCATTGCTAATGGGTACGTATGTATGTATGCATGTATGTATGTATGTGTGTGTGTATGCATTTACGAATCTACGAATCGAACTCCTATGCTCTTAGATCGGACTGGATGATGCGGAATCGCAGAGTCAGGGGAAGGAAGGCTATACGACTAACTTTGATTTACACACGCGGTGGACAGGAATGAAGGAGAGCTGGTGAAAATTGTGGTCGCAAGGGTTTTGAATGAATTGAAGCCAACATGGATTGAACGGCTCCCCCTGTTTCCTATATTGATGTCTCATCACCACATAAGATCATGTAAGTATATAGTGTTCATCATGTGAGCTTTGGCCTCCTTAATTCCACATAAAGTCATAAAGGCTCGCATGGTTTATAACTACCGATCTCGTGGCTTTTAAAAGTTACTTGGTCTTTTAAGATTTTCATATAATTCGTATGGGCTGCATCTCATCATCTCCCTTGGTGGGTCTTACTGGATCACAGTGTATCATTACTATTTGAAGGAGAAAAGAAGACTGCGTCAATGCCAAGTGTTCTTGGCCTTTCGTGGCTGTGATACTCGATACGGCTTTGCTGCATACCTATACATCAGCCTCGTGGCTACAAAAATCAGTGTGTTTTATGATGATGATATGTCCATCGTTGGTAAAGTCTTTAGTGATGAGCTTATAAATGCCATCGAGCACTGCAAGATATCAATTCCAATTCTCTCTCCTAATTTTACCTCTTCTCAGTGGTGCCTCCGTGAGCTAGAATCCATGGTTATATGCAAGAAAACAAAGGGGCAAAAGATATTGCCCATATTCTACAAAGTGAATCCATCGGACGTGCGAAATTTATCCCTTCCATTTGAATCAAATTTTTTTATACATGAGGAGCGTTTTGGCAGAGATTGTTCTGAGCGTTGGAAGCACGCTCTCAAGGTTGTTGGGTCCTTTAAAGGATGGGAATCGGAGAAAATTGCCAATGGGTACCATTCACAGAAAAATCTTAATTTGGTCCTATTACTGGAAACTTCTTATACTAATCAGAGCTCACTTCAATTTTGTTTGGCGATTGGCAGGCATGAAGCGGTACTTGTGAAACAGGTTGTCAAGGAAGTTTTGAGGTTGTTGAAGAATCCCCAAACACAAAATGGCCATCTCCATCCACTGAATATTGACTCATTCCTGGCGTAAGTAACAACTCATTTTTATCACTTGTGTTTCCTGTTTTACAAGAGGATTTTCTGAGACCATCAAACATGTCCTCATTTATTGTTGATCATTTGCATTAATTTTCTAAAGAATGGTGAGAAATTCTTTGGGATTCAGATGCAACACGGTTAATGGATGTCTCATGTTCGGATTTACGAGTCTATCCTGTTACAAATAGAGAGAGTACAAAGAAGGAAGCGTAAATTAGAGCGGGGAGACCAAGGGAATGAAAGGCGGAGAGAAAACTGTCCAAACAATAAGAGGTCCAGTAACCTTAATTAGTTATCTGAAGGTGCCACAAAGGAGTTGCTATTGAGTGGAAGTACAATGTGATCCCCGAAATCGAGACTGCCACCTAATTAAGTCAAGTACATCTTCCTTACTCAAACTAGTCGAGCTCATTCCGGCGTAAAACAAGATTAGAAAACTAAAATGGAAACAGCTGCAATTCGCATTCCCATAACTTGAAATATACCACAATGTGCTGGATCACTGGAAGATTATATCTCCTTTCTTCACTTTCTTGTCTTTTTAAAACTAAAATCTATGCACGCTTGGGAAAAGAAGCCATTTGTACCCAGCTAAGGTTGTTGAGAGGGGCTTTTCCTTAAGAACGGAGAAGGCAACAATTATATCTGTTCAATGATTCAGCATGTCGATCTCCATGTCACTTGTCGAAAAATTTGTTCATGTTTGTTGCCCTCAATTTCTATAATATTTGATTGTACTTGTTCTTTGGATATGCAAATAGGGTTATTTTACCACGTATTAGTTTTCTTATGGAGTAGAACGAGCCACTAGAAAAAAAGAGATAACATTATTTCTCTTCTTCATACAATTTCAGTATAAAACTAATTGGATTCCATCTTCCCATCCATTACAAGTAGAAATGACGTAATGCGACATGTGAGCAATTACGATAGGATGACGAGCTACTACTATTTAATTTGACAAATTCACATGACTTTAATGATCTTCATCTTTATGAAGAAACTTCAATTGAAGTCACCAACCAGTTTGGGAAGATGAACTTATCTCTTTAAATATCAGAGCACCGTTAGTTTCAAGTCAATCTTAATTATCTTTGCCTATTCAATTGACAGGTGAATAATTGTTTTCATCCTTACATTGGAAACATTAAAACCATGTTAGATTTGATTTTACAAACTCGGCGATCTTGATCCATAGAAACTCAGAATCTTTTCTGCATACGAGTCACAGGAAATGCTCATAACTTTCACCTTTTTAGACATCGAAAGTTTGTTCAATTCTGATAACTCCAGTAGCTTGCAACCTCTAAACACTAAAACTCTATTGGATTATAATCATGGATGACATCTACAACTTTGCCTGTCTAGTTTGTAATCTCTCAAATATTGAACTTTTGTTGCATTTGGTATTAGAAACTAGCTATGCTGCAAAATTAACCAGTTTAACTTGTCATTTGCCAAAGTAGAAACATCATGATCATACGTCTCATTTCTTGACAGCTCGAAGTTGTAGGTCCTGTAGGACTACAGGATGGGCATGGTGACGAAGACCATCACCACCGTTTCAGGCTCCAGATTTCTGTGCTCCGCTGGATCCACCAAAGACAGTCTTGTTTGTTTCTTTTTGTTCTTAGTTTAAAAGACCGTTGCGTGGCAATCGTTGAGTTGCAACTTTGTTTTTGGTACTTTAGATGCGGAATATTTGCTCTCAGAGGTATGAATATTATTGTTAGGTCTTCCCTGGTTTTGTTGCTGAACAATACTTCTCTTGTGACCCTATGCAAGGAATTTAATGAACAATTTGAGCTTTAAAGATATGCTTGTTGAATATATTTCGGCACAGGGATTTACCTTTGCAACTAAAGGTGAAATAAGCCACGAATGAGTGACGATTGTAAAGTGTCTTTGGTAATTTAAGAGTATCACTAGTGTAGCAAGTGCACATTGACAGAAGTTTGAATAATTACCGCATTGGGTACCTCCCTTTTATGCAGAGGAAGCTTATATTGCATTTTAGAGTTCAAACTTGAAGGAGAATTGTCAGTACTCGGCAGCAGTAGTCATAGAGCTGGTCTGGTCCCCAGTCCCAGGCTTAAAAGGGTTAATCCTGTTATGCATGTTGATCCCTAGATTAGGCGCTGGACCAGCCCAACTCGGACTATGTTTACCCCTAACGGTACATTAGAATAATAAAATTTTCAGCAAAAGAAATTCCCCCCCCCCCAAAAAACAAGTGCACATGGCGCCGCCCACATTAGAATTTTGACATTAATCATTTTTCTTTTATTTAGGTTGAGGATCGAGTCTTTTGACTAATCAATTATGTACGTTAGGCACTAAACCGACCCCCACAAAAACACTTGTTTAAAAGTGAATGTGCAGTTTAACCATCCTTTTTTTAACATTAAGTGACGCAATAGCGTTGCGTCAATGTAGCTAGATTCAATGTAGCTAGATTCAATAAGTGACGCAATAACATTGCGTAAATGTAGAGATTCATTAAACTTAGACAATCCAAAGATATCGTCATTATCATATTTCCCTTGAACCTTCGTGCTTTTGTGAGGTACTCTGACCTCGATTGGATCGTTTTGTCTCCGACTGCAACAATGCGAGAAATATTTCCTTTTTCCTTTTTCCTTTTTCTTTCCTTCTTCATGCTTGAATCGCGTGACGTTGATTTTGTTTTTGATTTGTTGGTAATGTCTACCTTCTTTATTTACTCGACGAATCTTTAGGGGTGTCGTTGGCCAAAATCAGGTCCCATCGATCCCTCAATACTGAAATATTTTACTAAAAATTGTTTTTCATGACATGCTATAGAAGCAATTTGTATCGTTGGCTCCAACAATTTGGACAGTAGGAAATAGTAAACAGACCATGTCAGATTGACCTCGAATGGATGTTAAATACGTATGAGTTAGTAAGTATACTTCCAGAAAAGCATTAGAGAAACACTTGTCACGTATTAGCATATCCTAAACATAAGTTGCTTAGATCTCATGTATGGTACTGTACAATATCCATATATCGAACAAATTTGTTCTTCTAATGAGGGGACCGCACTCTCTTTATAATTATTTTCCATCGCCACCAAAACAACTCACTTGTGTGCATGCGGCGTCAAATAAATATCTTCTATGAATAAGATATATAAAAATGCTCCATGAGTTACTTCAAGTCCATGGTGAAAAGTAAGGACCGAAGCAACAAAAAAAAGAAAGTGAAGAAAGAATCACAATGGAATCAGGAAAGCAAGACAGGTCGGTCAGCTTGGAATGTAGGAATTAAAAGTTGGGAACCTCTAGCATCGCCCCCTCGACAAAAGCAAAAGTTCATCCACTAAACTCGAGCTAGAAGACCGCGATTCCGCACATAGGCCATCAAAACAACTCTCAACTCCAATGTTGCATAAAACTGGACCAGCCAGCTCCCCCACAACTTATAAGCAAAAACGCAATTAACTCTCACCTCGTCCAAAATACTAATTCCAGCTCAACCCCGTATTAAAGAAGAAATAGAAGAGCCCACACACCTCTAGGCCCGATGGTAACAGAGACAGCATCAGCCAATTCATCAATCTCAGATTGAAGAGCCTCTCTGCATTCCTTGCCGAAAGACACCCTCTTTGGACCCGCTCTCACCACAAAGTTCCCAACTTTCTGCCCGTTCCTCCATAGACCCAGCACCCTCCTGCTTCCACTCAGATTCTGGACAGGGAACAGCGCCCAAATTCTTCAATCTCAATCCGAAGAAGTATAATTCGTAAAAGGGCATGAAGGAATCGAGGGAAAAAAGAAGAAAGTCAAAAGAGGAACTCACCCGAAAGAGCAGATTCGGAGGGAGGATTGAAGGTGCCGTAAAGGAGGAGGCGGACATTCTCAGGGGCGGTTCCTTCCTGGGTTTTTCGAGGGGTTTAAGGCTTTTAACGTTGGGAGCCGCTAATTCCCACCCTTCCGTTAGCTTATTCACGCCCTTAATAAAGATTAAAATGGCAAAATTAGCCCTAGGTGATTCCGATAAGCCGCGAGGAGGGCGAAGCAAGCGCCGGCCGCGACGATGAGGAGGCGCGCTTCGAGGACCGGCGGCGAGGAGAGAGGGGAGAGAGAGGGGCGGAGACAGGATGGGTGGAGTTTTACGCGATATGGAATTTCACTTAATCAAATAAACGAAAAGAACTTGTAGGATGATTACAAGGTAAGTGAAAGTCTGGCAAATAATGATATATATTTATATTCATTTAGTGTGAAAAGATTTAGTTTGTTGTTGTAGGTATTTTAAACCTGCAAATTAGCACGTGCATGGATTCTAGCCAGCACAAAACAAAGGAAATGTGGATGGATTGCCCTGACACATGCTGGCCTGCAATCGATTGCCCCGAAGTGGTCTAGCCCGTGATGGGCTGTCTTTGGTTAGGCTGGGCCTGGACTCTTGGCTCCTGGTCAATGATGTGTTAATTGACTCCTCTGGACTTCTTCCCTTAGAAGTCGATGAATGCTCCTTAGCCATGATATCAGTAAGGAAGAAAACGGTAAGAAGAAATTTTTTTTTTTTTTTGGAAGTGTCTAGATACTGATTTCTACCAGAGTGCTAACTTTGTTTTGCAGGTTTAGTGTTCCCACAACAACGAAGGTAAAAAAAGACGGAGGCAATCAAAAGGTGCGGAAGCCAAACAAAAACAAAAAGAACGCTCGCTCTAATACCATGTCACAAGTTGAGATGGAAGCGAGAAAAGAGTCGTGAATGGAAGTGAATGTATTATGTGTACTTCATTGATTGTTTCTTACAAAAGAATCACTATATAAAGAATGATTATATTTCTTTAATCTACGAGGATCAAATCTAATCCTAAGTTGATTCAACTAATCAATTACAATCAAAATAAATCTTCAGCATCTCTTGAAAATATTCTCCCAAATCAACATCATATTTTTGAATATCAAATTCCCCTCCAACAAAAATAAATAAATAAATAAATATCAAATTCCCCAAATTCCACTGGACCCTTCCTTTAAATTAAACCCTAGTCGCCGCTCACTTCCATCTCGCGGCCACGTGTTCTTCTCCTTTCTCTGGAAGTTTGGAACCCAAACCCTGGACGCCACAGCGTCTCCTTCAATTCGCTCCCAGCTCTTCGATTCCCCCAACCGACTTGGGAATCTGGGCGTTCACGGAGCAGATCACACCCTCGAGCTTGTCGGATCGGAGCGACGAGAACGCCACTGTGATTACAACCGTCGGTATCCATGGGATGGGTGTTGCTGGGAAGACATCTCTTTCTCAGCTTGCGTTCAATGATGGTGTGGTTAAGGAAAATTAAAGCAACAAGCTTCGAGCTCTTCGATCCGCTAGGTCCTCGACGAGAAAGCATGGAAGGAAAGCATACTTCGATCGGAGAATACAGAGAAGGGAAGTTACAAAATGAAGAAGTACAACATTTGGACCACTAGCCCCGTTTGCTTGAGCTTCAGAGGCGGAGATACTTGCACCAACCTACATCAACGATGATTTGCAATGCTCTTTGTGGCAATTCATCATTTCCGCACGGTATGCGCACCATAAATGGTGATTGGCGTGCTGGCTGAGATGATGGATTGCCACGGAGAGCATTGTGAATTTGTCTTTCCTCTCTCTATGAATTTGAGATGCAGTGCAGGGTGGAAGGCTGTGGCCTTGAAGGAAGATTAGAAGATGATTTCACTTGCCATTGTTATGTATGTACACATGTATGATAATGTCTCTATGAATTGTGCACCTAACTTTGGATTTACGCACGCATGTGCACAGGAACGAAGGAAAGCTGGTGCAACTGGTGGTCGCAAAGGTTTGTAAGTATTCTCTGTTTTCATGATATGTCTCCCTTCAAGGATTTTTCCTGTCCCATTCTGTAAAAGCAGTGAAAATACGATGGAGGAACATGTCCTTTTGAGTAGTTTCAGTGATTTATGGCGAAATAGATGGTTTTATTTGCCATTACTAAATATCTACATAAGCAATGGCCTGTAATGTCTAGGTTCCTTGCTTTCCTCCGTTCTGGCACCAAACCTACATCAATGACATCCGCTTTGAATGAACACTGATTTGCAATTCTCTCTGTGGCAATTCATCATCTCCATCCGCTCCCGAGTACACCATGTACTCTCCGCATAGATGGGTATTGCGGTCCTACAAGTCCTGACGGCCCGGAGGCAGGGGCGCTGTAGATGAAAATGAAGAGGCCTATGTGGAGTGTCTAAACCTCAAGTGGATTTCCTCAGCGTGAAAACTTTGACCATGCTGCACATCTGTGTCTTTTATTTCGTCTTCTCGTTTAAAATCGACTCTTATCGTTAATCTCTTCATTATTAGCATGCAAATTTGAATAAATGAGGCACAGAATCATTGTTGAATTATTTTAATTGGTACAGGGGTCAGCATGGAGCTGATCTTTGACTTTTGACTTTTCTCAATAATATTATACTCACCGGCCAAAACATTGGTGACCATCCGAACTTCTTGTCGTGGTACAATCGGTAACCTACTGCTATGAGGCCTGCTCTCGCCTTGTTGATAGGTTATATCAAAACTCTTGTCGACGGAATATGACTCCACATCGTGTAGTGAGTTCCACTACCAATTCTTACACCAGGAGCTGGGCATCGGGGGGCAACGACGGAGGAAGACGGAGCCAACCACAAGCACAATTGAGGGGACAATGGCCGTCCACGAGTCGTCATCGGTCGTGACAGCACTCCCAAATCTGCAACCATAGCTCCAGCCACAACAGCTTGTCCATGGCGGCGAGCAGCGATGGTTGAGTTCTAGATCAATAACTCCATCGCTGTGGACAGTCATATCTTGCGATCTAAGAAAGATGAGATGGAGAAAACAGAGAAATCTGGCCATGCTCGAATTGGACATAGTGAGCGCCAGCCTAATCAAGGCGCCCGTGACTCCGCCGTTGCTGGTGACTCCGCCCTCGACAACGGCGGAGGAGGAGCAGAGGGTGAGCGAGCGACTGTGGACTAAAGAGGAAGGAGAGAGAAGAACTTAATTTTTTTTTACTTATTCCACGTCAACTGTGCCATGGAATCGGTAGACATGGAATCGTCCCTTGCAAGAGCAAGAAAATTTTGGGTGGTATTCTGAGTCAGCAAACACCCCATCCACTTGCTGATCGCCATGTGTCCCATGGGCCCACTTGTTAGGAGAGGTAAAGTCCTCTTGTCTCTCTCCACTCTCCTCGAGGGAAGAAATCATCAAAGGGGAATTTATCATTGAAAGTTGTGTATGCATTCAACAAGCTCAGGATCTATTGATGCATCCAATTGGAAGACTTTATCCCATTAGGAGACGAGTTTAGAAGATAGAGAGCTCACGAAAGAGCATAATAGATGAATAGCTCTTTCCACATTTTGCAAGGAAACAATCATCCAACTCCTTATCATTTCAAACCCAAAGCAAAATTCACCACCTTCATTCCTTCTTCGACTACAACAAAGGTCTCAGGAAGATGAGGATGACTCGATAGAGATTACTCCATCATGTCCAAGCCTTTCTAAAGCATCAGCAATTATCCTTCCAACAAAGTCATCGTTTCCGGCAGAGAAGGACGCCACAGATGCAAAATGGTGAGAAAATTTCAGAATTTGTTCATGATAGCTCATGTATTGGACAAAGCACCAAAAAAAAAAAAAAAAAAAAAAAAAAAAATCACTAACCTTTGATATGATCACTCTTACGGAAAGCTCTTTTCCTTCAAAATCCTGACCAATTCTTTTACAGTCTTATTCATTCCTTTTCTTATAGAGATTGGATTAGCCCCAAATGAAACTGCCAACAACCCAGCTTTAATCATTGCCCGAGCCAAGATGACTGCGGTGGTTGTGCCATCACCAGCCAAGTCATTCATGCGGCCAGCTACCTGGAAATATATCCATTTGAGCACAAAAATATTAGTAGAAGAAATAAGCATGAGAGCAAGCTTCTGGCGAGAATTAAATATCAACCATGAATGACCTCTTGGACTAACATTGCCCCGGCATTCTCAATTGCATCTGAAAGTTCTAGTGCTCAGGCAATCGTGACACCGACATTTATTACTTTCAGAGATTTGGACTCTGAGAGGACAACATTGCGTCCTGAAGTAAAGAGAAATTAAATAAATCAGTTAGGCCCTAACAGTAGAATCAATCCACTAATCTCAACATAACTGGAAAAAAACGTAAATCTATACTATGGTCGGTCGAGGAATAACTAATCAGACAAATTTACATTTTTTTTGTTGCGAGGAACTTTTAGTAAAAGGGCTTTCCGTACCACTCTAAAAATATCAATAACATAAAAAGAAAAACAAACTCTGCTTGAATAGTTCTTGATAATTCTTGACTATGCATATATCATTGAGAAGAAAATTAATAAATCATCTGGCTCCAAAAGCCAAAGCCGACTGAGCATCTTTACAAGTGTATCCTTTGTTGTCCTACTGAAGACTAACATCAGACTTCTAGTTTTCGGCATCCATTGTCTCTCTTCCTCTTCAACTTTCTCCTCCTTTCTACAAAGTGTTTACAACCTATGATGTGAAATGGGGTTGGATTCGACAAAAGCATGTGTGTCATAATGGGGTCAACCCATCTAAACATGTTTGGGAATGTTGGTGAAAAAAGTCAACATGCTATTATCAACATGACACATTATACCCATCTACATATTGATGCACATAATAAAACATTGTATAAATTTATTTACGAGAACCTGTTTTCGAAAAAAGTCAAAATTTATTATGTTACATGCTTAAAAACATGTCATCTTCAGATTTCAAGGTTGTAATAGGATTATATGTGGCATAAACACTATTATGCCGCGAACTTGCAAGTTTTCAATTATTTTAGTGAGTGCAAATGCCAAATGCTGAAATATTTTATTAAAAAGTGTTTTTCAACATGCCATAGAAGCAATTTATATTGTTGGGTTCAATAGTTTGGGCAGTAGGAAATAGTAAATAGACCATGTCAAATTGACCTCAAGTGCACGCTAAATACATATAAGCTAGTACGTGTACTTCCAGAAAAGGTTTAGAGAAACACTTATCACACCTCTAGATTAGCACACCCTAAACATAAGTAGCATAGATCTTATGTATGGTACTGTACAATATCCATATATTTAAGAAATTTTTTTTCCTAACGAGGGGACTGTGTTCCATCTATAATTATTTCCCATCACCATCAAAACAACTCACTTGTGTGCGTGCAATGTCAAATAAATATCTTCCATGAATAGGATATATAAGTACTCCACCAATTACTTCAAGTCCATGGTGAAGAATAAGGACTGAAGCAACCAAAAAAGAAAATGAAGAAAATAATAACAATGGAATCAGGAAAGCAAGACAGGTCAGTCAGCTTGGTATATCTAGCATTGTCCCCTCAACAAAAGGAAAAGTTCATACACTAAACTCGAGCTAGAATACCAGAATTCTGCACATACACCATCAAAATAACTCTCAACTCCATTGTTGCACAAAACTAGACTAGCCAGCTCCCCGACAACTAATGTTGAAAAAGCACCGCCTCTCTCCCTCCTAGAGTTCTCTAGATCTCTCTCTCTCTCGTTACTCCTCCAGATTTCTCTCCCTCTCTCCAGACAATTCCTCAGCAGCAATTGTTGACCCAAGTTGCAATAAAATAATAGGAAGAATATGGTGTGGGAAGTCGGTGGGTGTGCCGACTTTCCACCTTATAAACAGGGGTTCTTGCCCCTTAAGTGTGAGGAGTGTGTACGTGAGTATGTGAGTGGGTGGAGTAGGTGACGTGAGTGTAGAGTGATAGAGAGTGAGTGGGTGTGTGCAAGAATTGTGTTCGTGTGAGGTGTGAGAGGTGTATGAGAGTGGTGTGTGTAGAGAGTTTGTAATTTTGTTTATATAAAATAAAGCAATTGTTTTACTTGTACATCCACTTACTTCTCAACAAGTGGTATCAGAGCAGGTCATCGGAGGCCGTGCGAAGACAGTGGTCGGGGACCATTGTAAGTGAGCAAGGCGGTTAGGGATCGTCGAGCCAAGGAGCGAAGAAGTGAAGGACGTCGGAGTTCTGCCAGTGCACAATCTGGGATTGTGAAGTTGATTGGTCTGGGACCAGGCTTACTTGGTATAGTGCGGGGCATTATACTCAAGTCACGATGGCGGATTTCTCGAGTTCGGTAAGTGGCATCGAGAAGCTGAACAACTTAAATTATAATAATTGGAGTACCCGCATACAATATTACTTGCTAGGACAAGATTTGTGGGATATTGTTGGCGGGAGCAACACCACCCCACCCATGAATGATAGCGAATTAAGAAAATGGAATATAAAATCGGGTAAGGCTCTTTATGTGCTTGCCATGACTGTTGAAGATGAATTACTGCAACATATAAAGAGTGCGACGACCCCGAAGGAGGCCTGGGATAACTTGGCGACGCTGTTTGCAAGGACAAACGATGCCAAGTTACAATGCTTGGAGAACGAGCTCCTCTCAATCTCGCAACAAAATATGACGGTGAGTCAATACTTTTCTAAAGTTAAATCTATTTGCGAAGAAATTTCAAAATTAGATCCTGAGAATGCCATCTCTGAGACAAGAATGAGAAGAATAATAATTCATGGGTTAAGGCCGGAGTATAACGGTATTGTTACGGCCACCCGTGGATGGGCAAATGAGCCAACTCTAACAGAGTTGGAAAATATATTGGCCAATCAAGAGGCCTTAGATAATCAAATCCCTAAGGTCACAATTAAAGATAATGAAAGTGCCCTCTTCAGTAATAAAAGAGGGTTCAAGGGCCAAAATAGAAATAGAGCAGGTGCAAGAGATGGCAAACCATGGAAAAGTCATGGAGATTGGCGAAGGCAACCACAAGAGAAGGGTTATCAGCCAGGGGGAGCTCGTCAAGATCGCGACAGTGATGACGATGAAGACAAGAGCAACAAAAGTCGTAGCAAACGGTGCTATGTTTGTGGCAAGGTAGGACATATTGCTAGATTCTGTTGGTACAGGCGGGAAGAAGGAAATGTTGTCACTTCCTGCAAGAAGGAGATTGAAAGCGAAGAAGAATGGGACTTTCAAGCGCCTATTGTAGTGAAGGAAAGAGAAGAGCTTGCAACCGCTTGTATAACTGAGTTGGATAATTCGACAGGTTCTATCATGACCCCGAATAAGAGCAAGCCAAGGGGGAACTCGAAGAAGCAACTAACAACGCCAACAAGCAGTCGTGAAAAGAAACTACAAGAGATGGAGGAGATGATAAAGAAGCTGAAAGTTGAGAAGGCAAAGATGGAGAATATGTTGAAGAAAAGGGATGAGATGATAAGGCAGAAGGATCGAGAGCTCAAGGCAAAAGAAAGGGAGCTAGAGAAGTTCCGATGTGAGTTCAAGAAGCCGCATAAACTTCAGGACCTCAAGCCCACTATGATGTTTCGAATTAATCATATCGGAAGAGACAACGAACAAATGAAGGAGAAAAAGAAAGTTTTCTTTGAGAAAAAGAGGCCATCTACACCCTACATCCCGTGGTGTAAGGATCGGTGGAATAAGATCAAGGGGAAGAGATTTTATGAGGAAAGGGATCAAGATGTCTACATTGAAATGCTTCGGATGGGATTGAATTGGTTGAAGCATGAAATGAAAGTCACAAATGAGAGGGTTGACTAGATGAGTTTCAATCTCAAAATTCTTAGAGGAGATATGCTGAATACGAAGACCGAATTGAGTGAAAAGAAGGAAAAGGAGACTAAAGCACAAGTCGAATTGACATCGCAGAAACCCAAGCTTCAAAAAGTTCGATGGAAAGTCGCAGCAGGAGAAGCAACTGAAGATGGAGCCATAGAGCCATCCACATATGAGGAAGCTTCATAGTATGCTAAATGGAGGAAGACAGTTGAAGAGTCAAAAGTAATATCGGCATGGCTATAATATCTAAATTAAGAGAGAGTAGTCGGTGAGAGGGAGTGTTGAAAAAGCACCGCCTCTCTCCCTCCTAGAGTTCTCTAGATCTCTCTCTCTGTCTCTCGTTACTCCTCTAGATTTCTCTCCCTCTCTCCAGACAATTCCTCAGCCGCAATTGTTGACCCAAGTTGCAATAAAATAATAGGAAGAAGATGGTGTGGGAAGTCGGTGGGTGTGCCGACTTTACACCCTATAAATAGGGGTTCTTGCCCCTTAAGTGTGAGGATTGTGTGATGTGGGTGGAGTGTGTACGTGAGTATGTGAGTGGGTGGAGTAGGTGACGTGAGTGTAGAGTGATAGAGAGTGAGTGGGTGTGTGCAAGAATTGTGTTCGTGTGAGGTGTGAGAGGTGTATGAGAGTGGTGTGTGTAGAGAGTTTGTAATTTTGTTTATATAAAATAAAGCAATTATTTTACTTGTACATCCACTCACTTCTCAACAACTAATAAGCAAAAACACAATATATCTCTCCCTCTGTCCAAAATACTAATTCCAGCTCAACCCCATAATAAATAAATAATTAGATGAACAAATAGTTCCATGATTAAAGTGTCAGAAACAGGGAATTTCAGAAGAAGAAACAGAAGAGCTCCACAAACCTCTAGGTCCGATAGTAACAGAGACAGCATCAGCCAATTTATCAATCCCAGATTGAAGAGCCTCTCTGCATTTCTTGCCGAAAGACACCCTCTTTGAACCCGCTCTGTTCTCAACTTTCTGCCCATTCCTCCATAGACCCAACACCCTCTTGCTTCCACTCAGATTCTGGACAGGGAACAGCGTTGGATCAAGGGATGTAATTTGTACGATCTGCACTGCTGATGGTTCATCATATTCGTTGAGACTTTGAATTACCATCAGATTGTCATCGAACTTGAGATTGATAGATTCTTTCACTTCTTGCCAATTTTTGTTGAACATACCATATGCTTTGCTAGTAGTATAGTAATTAAGAAATATACCTTCATTTGATCTTGATTTGAACTTACTAACATTATCGTTTGCATTTTTCATAATATAACATTAACCAAAAGTATGAAAGTAAGGTATGTTTGGCTTTCTTTCTCTAAAAAGCTTATAGGGTGTTTTATCAAACAATGGACGCAAAAACACTCTATTGATTATATAACATAATGTTGCAATTGCTTCAACCCAAAAGTGAGCAAGAATGCTACTTGCAATCGTCATTGTTCTTACCATGTCCCTAGACTATCTTTTGACTACACCATTCTATTCTATTGTGGAGTGTATGGAGTTGAGAAATTGTACTCCATTTCATTCGCCTCGCAATAATCAACAAAGTTCTTGTTTTCAAACTCCCCACCATGATCAATCC
Organism: Eucalyptus guilfoylei; assembly: GCA_016097605.1. Lineage (NCBI taxonomy): Eukaryota > Viridiplantae > Streptophyta > Magnoliopsida > Myrtales > Myrtaceae > Eucalyptus > Eucalyptus guilfoylei. Next base: position 11,297,997 of record CM027863.1, read on the forward strand.
TGATGCTTACAATAATATAACTTTTCTCGTTTTGAATCTTTCATGCAATTATTATGAAGGATTTGCATGCTTTATCCTTTTAAGCGAAGAAGATTATTGTCGCGACCCAACCCCTCTAGCGAGAGAGAGAGGTTGTTAGATTTAGGGATATTGTTAACTTCAGGCCAACGGTCTCCCGTGACTCAAGCTCTCTTAAGTTCATACCTTGCGCGATATTAAGTGTTTAGATTTTAATCAATTAAGCCTATGAAAATTTTGATTAAGGAGTTGCTACTAATCTTTATGGGATTGGGTAAGACACGACACGGCATAAGATTTTGGACTTGGGGACCTAATCATGTGCTAATTAATGCCATAGCAATCTATCAAGAAAATTCCAAGGTTTGTTCTAACCATTCTAAAATAAGGAAGTAATATCCAAATATTGAAAAGTGCAATCAATTATAATCACAATAGAAATTATGCAAGCATCGTAAAATTGTCCATAACAAAGAAAACAAAATAAAGCAAAACGAGAATTCCTATTGTAAAACCCTAAAGGCTTGTCCAAATTTTGGGCATTAACATTTTTGAGGAGTTTTCCAATTTTTCTAAAATTTTCCATTTTTTGATTTTTTTGTTTTGTAAAATTTTCAATTTTTTAATGATTTTTCTAATAATTTTTTGTCTGGGTTTTGTACTTTTTTTTAGTGATTTTCTGAAATTTCTAAAATTTCTAATGATTTTCAGATTTTTATGGATTTTCTATTTTTTCAAAATTTTTAATTTTTTTTTCGGAATTTTCTAATTTTAGTTATTTTCTTAACTTTCTAATTTTTCATTCATTTTCGAATTTTCTAAATTTTTTATTATCTCCCAAGATTTTTTATCATTTCCTAAACTTTTAATTTTTTTAATATTTTTCCGAATTTTTAATTAATTTATTATTATTATATTCGTGGAACGGGTGCGGACCGTTTACCCTATCCGACTTGATGACCCGACACAAACCCGGATCCAACTCGGTAGGATTAAAAAACGAAAATTTTCTAATTTTCTAATTTTTTATTTGTTATTTGTTATTTTTCTTTCTTTTTTCTCTTTTGTCTTGTCCCTATTTTGTCCTATTCACTGCACCTTCTCCTCCCTTCGGCCACCTTCAGCGCCCGAAGCTTCTCCACCTGCAATTTATTTTTCCAGAACCAAGAATACTCCACGGCGCCGCCATCCAATCTCACCGTGTCGTCAATGGTGCCCACGTCGCCGGAGCACAAAGGTTTACCTGGTTTGGGAACGGGGTGTTCATCGCCGAATGATCGCCGGCGGAGCTTCGACCGACGGTGAGCAGCTTCCCTTTTCGTCTAGAGATTTCGCCTAATGGCCGAATGCTCAACACTCAGCCGTGAACAGCATGGTGGCCGGCGGTCGCGCAAAGGCTCCTCCAATGGCTGAACTACCTTCTGCTCTGTTTTCTCTCGATTGAGCCCCTCTCCAAGGGCTGAACTTTTTGTGTCCACTCTCTGATCTCCAGTAGAGCTGGCAATATGGGTCAAAAACCCATATTATGACCCATCTTTAGTTAAATGGGTCATATATAGGTCAAGTGAAAGTTAAATATAGGTCAAAAATGAGTCAAGTGAAGATTAAATATGAGTCAGAAATGGGTTAAGTGAAAGTTAAATATGGGTCAAAAATGAGTCAGTGAATGTAAAACACAAAAAGAAATAGTCTAAATGGGTTATAAGGAAACCCATTTTAAAGTTTAAACCATGGTTTTTTTAAATTAATAAAAAATCGAAATTATAATTATTTTTCATATTATAATTTTTTTCTTTTCTTTTTTCTTTTTCTTCATTCCTTACTGGCGGCTGGCAGGGTGACGGTCGACCGCCGGCCAGCGACAAGCCTCGCCAGATCGGCGAGGTCGAGGCCTCGCCCGACGCCGGTGAGGTCGAGCCTCGCCAGTTGTCAGCGAGGCCGAGCCTCACTGGATCTAGCGAGGCTCGAGCTCGCCGGCGTCGGGCGGGGCCTGGGCCTCGCCGATCTGGCGAGATCGAGCCTCGCCCGACGCAGGCGAGCTCGAGCCTCGCCAGATTCGGCGAGTCTTGAGCCTCGCCAGTCGTCAGCGAGGCCGAGACTTGCCGAATTTGGTGAGGCTTGAGCTCGCTGGCGTTGGGCGGAGCCTTAGCCTTGCCGGATCGGCGAGATCGAGCCCTACCCGACGCCGGCGAGCTCGATCTCGCCTGTGGCCGATCGCCGGTCGTTGTCGTGGCCGGCGGCGGGCCGAAGGAGAAGAAAAAAAAAAAAAAAAAATTATTAAAATATAAAAATTATATTTTAAAAAATAAAAAATAAAAAATATATATTTTTAAAAAATTTAAAAATTATATTTTAAAAATATAAAAATTCGATTTTTTAAAAATATTTTAAAAAGAATTATAAAAATTTTCCATTAAATTTGTATTGCATAAAAATTGTTAAAATATTTGTATTACATAAAAATGTTTTAACAATAAATAGGTTTTAGCAATACGGGTTGGGTCGGGTATGGGTCAAATACGGGTCGGGTCGGGTATGGGTCACTAGATTTGTATTATAAGAATATGGGTCAAAACGGGTTAAATGGGTCAAATATGGGTCGACCCATTTTCGACCCGACCCATACCCAACCCGACCCACCCATTTGCCACCTCTAATCTCCAGCTAGCTCAGCCTTCTTTGTGCGCCAGCTTTTCTCACGTCACTCTTGTGGTGTTTTCCTTAGAGATGCCGGTTCGTGCAAACAAAGGGAAGAAGTCAACCTTGGGCCGGGCCCCTTTTAGGCTTTTATGGGCTCAAAACAAAAGAAATAAAGATGGGCTGAAAACAAAAGAAATGAAGATGGGCCTAAAAAGAAAGAAACGAAGATGGGAGGGACAAACGGGGTTTAGAGGGCTGAAAGTCGCTAAGTGGGCCGGACACACCGGCCCACACGACTTCATCATTTTTTTTTTATCATTTTCATTTTTTTTTTATCTTTTATATGTTTTTAGCTTTTTACCTTTTTTTAAAATGGATATTTTAAAAACATCGACAAAAATTCGGATGTCAATAGCTACTCAAGTGAATCTGGAATAATCATCCACAATCACTAGGTAATACTTGTTTCTACCAAGGCTAGTATTCCTTATAGGTCCGAAAAGGTCCATATGAAGTAGTTACAATACTCAATTAGTAGAAATCGTATTTATAGATTCAAAAGAACTTGTGACTTGCTTATCTAACGAACATGCATTATAGGCTTCATTCTTCTCATACCTCATTCTTGGAAGACCTCTTACCATTTCCTTTTGAAGCTAGTTTAGAGTTTTCCTTTGGGCTAATGTGAGCAAGTTTTCTATGTCACATCTCTTTACTTCTTTTTTATGTAAACAAATCAATGAGTGCTTTTGCTCTAAACTTTTAATGGATAGATATTTCCATACCTTTTTCTTGATGAAGTTTTTGATGGGTATTTGCCTTTACCTATGCAAATACCATCTTTGAAGTTGATTTCATATCCTTTATCACAAAGCTGATTGATGCTTATTAAATTGTGTCTCAATCCTTTGACCAAGCCAACGTCATCAATGATTAGTTCTCCCACTTTGATGGTGTCTCTACTAATTATTCTTCCTTTGTCTTTTCCTCCAAAAACAACATATCCACCATTAACTTGTGTTAAATGTAGAAAGGTATTGGTATCTCCAATCATGTGTTGTGAGCATTTGCTGTTCAAATATCTTTTGATTGACTTCTTTCCCTACATTAAAAAGTTGGTTTTTTCTTCTGTGGTACCCACACAAACTTGGGTCCATCACTAGTAGTGTATCTAAACTTCTAGTTCACGTTCTTTGACTTTGCCTTTTGGTTTGGACACTCATGTTTTGAATGACCATCACCATTGTAGCTGGAATAGTTAGGGACATTTTACTAATTGGTTTAATAAAATGTTTTTCAAAGTTATCTTTGTAAACAGGGATGGGAATACGAGTTTTCTTTGAAGTTCTTTCTTTAGTTTTTGGAAATGGATTGCTTTCTTCTTCATTTCCCTCATGCCCTAAATCGGATTTGTTGTAATAAGGGATTTGAATTGAAAGTATGTGCTCAAGTATTTTTGAACCAAGAGAAAACTTTGAGCAATCAAGTGAGATCTCTTTCTCTAGAGAGTCGGCTTCGTCTTCAGCAAGTTTGCGTTGCACAATACATGTATTGAGTTCCTTGCCTAAGTCATTAAGTACAACTTTGTGAGAAATGTTTTTAATAGTGAGTTTTGCTCCATCCCTTTTTAAATCAGAAATCTTTTTGGAAGCCTTTTTGTATTCCTCAAAAACTTCTTTTAAAAATTCTTGCATTTCTATACAAGTAAGGCCATAATTTCTACCTTGATTTCTTCATCGCTTTTAGTTAGCCATAAGGCATATGTTGGCATGACCAAGATCTTCATTGCTGCTTTTGCACTCGTTATCACTCCATGTTTTAGCTTTGAGTGCACGCTTCTTCTTTTCGAACTTTCCTCTCTTCTTCTTTTGAAGTGGACAATCTGATGGAGTTGTGGAGTATGATAGAGGAAAATAATGTTAAGCGCATAAACAATTTATTTTAGGCATGCACTTCCTAATAGGTCACTCATCTTATAATGTTAAAGTAGGCAATAGGGATTTTATTGTTGCTAATGACATATATGTAATTTTCATATTAATTATGTATGCCCTAGACTCCTGCTATATATAGGGCAATGTCTTTTATAGTTGTAACGCTGAAGCTTGTAACCCTAGAACTTGTAACACTGATATTGATAGTGAAAGATTACCTAGTGTGGCACCATAGTTTTTTCCATTTTCTTGATTTTGGGAAGGATTTTCCACGTAAAAAATTCTCGCTTGTTTTCTTCTTTATTTTTTCTCTTTATATATTCACGTTCCTAATAATTGGTATTGAAGCCTAGTTTTGGCAAAATAGTGCAAGCGAATATGGACGGAGGGAAGGTGAAGATCGATTGTTTGATAGCAAGGACTTTGGTTTCTGGAAGATGCAGATTGAGGATATGCTGTACCAGAAGAACTTGCATCGGTCTCTGTCTGGAGAGAAACCAGACTCTACGAATCAAGAAGAGTGGGAATTGTTAGATCGACATGCTTTGGATTTGATTCATCTCACATTGGCGCAGAATGTTGCTTTCAACATTGTCAATGAGGCGACAACGGTGGATTTGATGGCGGCGTTGTCCAATATGTACGAGAAGCCTTCCACATCGAACAAGGTACATTTGATGTGTCGTCTTTTCAATCTAAAGATGAACAAAGGTGCTTCCGCGATAGATCACATCAATGAATTTGACGTGATCATGACTTAATTGAGTTTGGTGGATATCAAATTCGATAACGAGGTAAAGGTTTTAACTTTATTATCTTCTCTACCTGAAAGTTGGAGTGCAACTATGACTATAGTGAGCAATTCGTTTGGAAAGAAAAAGTTGAAGCTTCAAGCGATCTGAGATTTGATTCTTTGTAAGAATATTCGTAGAGAAAATCGGGTGAATTTTCGGGTGCTGCCTTAAATACTGAAGGTAGAGGAAGAAGCGATCAATAAGGTGGAACTAGTAACATGGTAGATCGAAATCTAGAGGAAGAAGTAAATCAATACCTCATGGAGAAATAATTTGCTGGAATTGTGAAAGAAATGCCATTTGAAACAAGATTGTAGAGCCCCAAAGAAGAAATTTCAGTATTGAGACCGAAATCATGAGGAAGAAAAATCTGTGAATGCAACTCTTGAAGAGACGCATGATAGTGATGCTTTAATTTTGAGCATTGATAGTCCAATTGATTCTTAGATTCTTGACTTAGGTGTATCATTTCACTCTACTTCGTGCAAAGAATTAATGCACAATTTTATTGCTGAAAAATTTGAAAAGGTTTATCTTGCTGATGATGAACCTTTGGATATTATGGGAAAGGGTGATGTTTATATAAAATCTAGTAATGAATATCAATGGAAGTTGCATGATGTTAGATATGTTCCAAGATTTAAGAGAAATGTAATCTTTATAAATCAATTAGAAAGCACGGGATACATAACTATTTTTGGGGATGGCTCTTGGAAAATAGTTAAGGTACTTTGGTTGTAGCACGGGGAATAAAGTCAGGAACACTCTACATAACTGAAAGCAATAGAGAAACTGCAACATTTGCTAAGTTCGAAGTTGATTCCAAATTATGGCACTACAGGCTTGGACACACGAGCGAAATGGGGATGGAATTATTAGCATTTAAGGGAAAAGTACCTAATATGAAGTCCATAGATATTGGTCGAGAAAAGAACACTACAAGTGCCATAATTTTGCCCAAAGGGACACTTAAGTGCCATAACTTACGAAAGGTACACTTAAGTGCCATATTTGAAGAAAAGTTGGATACCCGAGTGCCACCTCCAGCGAAGCCAGCCGAAAATTATACGTGGCATTTAAATATTAATATTTCTCGCCGAGGTGGTTCGCTGGAGAGCTGAGTTAGCTCTAATTCACCCAAAACGACGTCGTTTTGGGTGAATTCGATGTCGTTTTGGTATAATTTGAATTTTTAATATAATATACAAATTAATTAAATTAAATTTAAAACAAAATAATAATATAATTTATATTTAAAAAAAAAAAAAGGAAACAGAGGAGGAGGAAGGCAGCCGGCGGGCCGAGGGTTGAGCCCTCGTCGCCGCCGCCTCCCCGCCATCGCCGGAAGGTAGGGGAGGGTCGACTGGGGCCGCCGGCCCTCGGCCAGGGCTCGGCGACCCTAGCCCTCGCTGCCGGCTGCCTCCCTCCTCCTCCTTCCCCCCCTTTTTTTCCTTCCTCTCCTCCTTAGCCGTCGCCCCCCCCCGCGCGCGGGGCCGGATCTAGGCAAGGGCCGCGAGCCCTCGCCAATCTAGGTGAGGGCCGACGGCCCTCACCCGGCCGGGCCAAGGGCCGCCACCCGCTGGGGGTCGCCTCAACGGGCGGTGGCCCTTGGCCCGGCCGAGTGAGGGCCACCGACCCTCGCCCGATCTGGGCGAGGGCTGCAACCCTCGCCCCGATCTGAGGCGAGGGCTTGCAAGCCCTCGCCACTGGTCGGCCGGGGTCACCGGCCCCTGGCCAGGGCCCGGCGACCCCAGCCGACCCTTCCCCCTCCGTCGCCGATGTGGCACCCCTCCAACGACCCCCGATCCGTTAGGGTCGCCACAATCTACTTGCCTTTCTCTTGTCCTGATAAAATAAATCTTTTTGATACTATAGAATTATAATAGGACCATAAATCCTGGGGGTTTACAATTTTAAACGATCCCTGCATAGCATATAAATGCATAGTGGAAGCGATAACGCATCTCCCTATCTCAACAATTTGAAATGATGCACACTTTCTAGACAAATTTTCTTCTTCTTCTTCTTTTTTTTTTTTTTATAAGATAAGCCGGACACCTTTATTTACATAAGTCTAATGGATAACACCGGTCGGTACAACAAAAGAAAACTGCCGTGGACTTTCTAAACCCGGCTATACATCACAAGATAACCTGACCTCCCTTTGCTTTTCCTTCTCATTTAGCCCAAAACAAAAGTCTATCAGATAGTGCCGGTGGTCCAAAAAGTGTCACCTGCTACCCGTCACACATACGATCACACCTATCGCGGTCCATCGGTTGGTGGAGGCGGCAGCATCCCCATCATCACTCCATCACGTCGGACGTGTACCGATAGAAACTCTTGGACTACTGGGCCATCAGGTAACCCAACATCCTACAGGACTAAAACTTGAACTCGGATGAAGACCAATCCTCGAGCACCAACACAGATGTGCTCCAAACACGAGCACTCAACATCGATTGGGATGCCATAAAAAGTACCACGAGTGACAGGCAACAGAGGCATCTTTTAATTTGAAATGTTAGTCCCCAAACTGGGTGAATACAATCACTCAGTAGTAAAGATTCATTAAGCTATATCAAGCATTGCCATTAATATCCAGATTCAAGTATGGTAGACAAAAACAAGTAATTAAAGAATAGGTATTATCGAAATCATGAAATCCTTCAATGAGATGGCAAATGTAGTCTTAATGTGTAATGCAACCTATCCAAGATGAACAAATCTCAATCATAGGGCCAATCTGTAATAACGTGTCCCGTTCTTTGCCATACACTCAGTCTCATATCCAGACTATACACACATGTAGCAAAATCTTTCATTTTATTATTCAAAAGATTCATTCCCCGGAGGACCAATGTTTGCGTCCCTCCGACATTCATACCCCTCCAGGCATCATGAAAGCCTCCGGCATTCAGCCACTTAGGGCTACCGGGCATCTGGAGCGAATCACGCCTCCAGGCATCTCGTACCCCACCTGGCATCACGAGGAACCTCGGGGGCCTCCCATGAAAATGGTTACCCCGGCCATCCGGATTTACATACCGACTAGCATACTACCGGGCATCCCGAAGCTCTCGGGGAAAAACCTCCGGCATTCAGCTACAAGAGCCACTAGGCATCCACAAGGCATCGACTCACTCGATCCTTTGGGCATCCCGACTCCCGGGGCATCGTTGACTCGAAGGTCCAACGGCAACAACTTAGCATTTTAATTTACAAAACACTTTCAAATGCTAAAACAAGACGTCTCATGGACCCTCTAACACATCTCAATATTGTACAAGTATCCACAGCCAATACCATCATATCACATAGCCATTTGAAAAACACATTCACCTTCGGACACTTTGTGAAAATTCGAAAATAGAGCTCTCGATTCTACTATGCACAGTTTTGGTAAATATTTCAAAATAAATACTAAATGAGCTCGAAAAATTGTGAAATTTTGACATGTTATCAATGAGACCGTAAGGAAACAGTTTCATGAAGAACAGAGTCAAATTCCTTACATATCGAGAGTAAAAATTTTGGTATTGCTTGCTAAAGTTTCTGTAAAAGTTCCAGATTTAGCATTTTCATAAAAAAAAATCATTTCATCAATTAAATCTCGTCCATTTACCCTAAATTTTTGATATGTTGTACCTACAGATGTACTCTCCAACTTTCGTTAAGAAATCGAAGTCAAATTGTGGCTAGAAAATTACAGAAAAATCAAAAAGTCACCGAGGGTCACACTGTCCTTCACAAAATAGTTCATTAACCTAACGAGAGTTTTTCCTACTCCTTGAATTTCGACCTCCAACATCCACAATCAAATATATACAAGTGTATTACACTATAACACAGCCTTATCACTTCCAAAAATCCTCCATAGTCAGATCTTTAAATTCTTGTTCCATCTCAAAATTCGAAATCCACAATGCATGCCCTGTTTTTACCTAGTTTTCTTGATCTAGCTTCATCTTACATGTCCAAAATCCAACATGCAGCTATAAAATTTCACCTTTCTCACATCTACCAACTCTTAGCTAGATAAAACAGCAAGCAAAACATAGATTGAAGAACTTCTATTTGCCTTAAACCTCTCTACTCGATTGCTGGCCAAAAACAGGGGTTTGAGGATCGCGGCTTGGTCCAACTGGCGATGGGGATCGGCGGCGTCGATGGCGGCGGCACGGACACGGCGGGAGGCGATCCTCCTCTTCCTCCTTCGTGGCTCACGCCCGAACGCCCGCTCACCCTCTCTCTCGGTCTCTCACTCGACCCTCTCTCACTTGCTCGGTTCACTCCCTTTCTCTCTCTACTCATCAATTTCGAAACCCCCTCCCCTTTTTGTTCTTTGATTAATAATTAATCCCCTTTTTGCATGCAGATATTTTGATGAATGAAGCTGCAATGGACAAGTGGCTTCAAATAATGAACAAGTGGAGGCAATTCAAAGACAAGTGTTGAATGGCATCCCCCCCCTTCTTGATCCGGTCAACAATCTTGGGGGTTCTTTGGGCTTGCTTGGGCCCGAAATTTTGGGCCCAAAAGTCCTTAATAAAAGCCCAAAAATCCTTTTTTTTTTAAACGATTGGTTCCCACCGAAATTAATTTAATATCCCCAAAATCAATTTGTTCCATATGCAAGGATGTAATTGAAATTCTTGCGTGCCGTCCAACATTCTCAAAAATTTTATTCTTTAAATTTCAGCACGCATATTCCTTACAAGAGACCGAATTCCATCCTTTCGGTTCAAAATAAAATTTTAATCAATCATAGTCCAAAGATTTTCTCTTGTTGCATAATTGATCGATCCATTGCTTAACATACTATGCCAATTCGACAAATACAGATGACTGCCCGTCATTTGTACCATTGCTATAATTCGCTAACACTTTCATCAATTTGGTCATGACCGTCACCTGTCCGAGGATCGTCTAAATTTTTGGATGCCACAGCCGACCCTTCTCGCCAACGACAGGGAGGTGGCGGCTCAGCCCTCAGCCGCCTCCCCCACTTTTCTTTTTCTTTTTTTTTTAAATTTTTTTAAATTTTAAATTATTATTTTTAAATATTTTAACTAAATTTAATTTTAAATTTAATTTAATTAATTTTTATATTATTTTTTACCATGTTAGCCCAAAACAACGCTGTTTTTGCATTATTTGGCCACGTCAGCATGCAAATGGCATCGTTTTGCACTCGCTTCGCTGGAAAAATGCCACATATGCAATTTGGCCAAATTGGCACTCAAGTGAGCCATTTTGCTCAGATTTTGGCACTTAAGTGTACTTTTCGTAAGTTATGGCACTTAAGTGTCCCTTTCTGCAAAGTTATAGCACTCCAAGGGTTCGCGTTTCGATATTGGTCTATGTGAAGATTGTGTTCAGGGCAAGTAGAAATGTGTTAGTTTTTCGAAAATTGGAAGAGAACTAAAGAAAAGAAAATTAGAGTTGGTGCATACAGATGTGTGGGGACCAGCTCTTGTGAATTCCCTTGGAGGCTTGTGCTATTATGTCACATTCATTAACGACTCCACCAGAAAGGTATGGGTTTATTTTTTGAAAAATAAATTGGATGCGTTTGCTACTTTTAAGAGATTGGAAAGCTGAAGTGGAGAATGAAACTGGGCTAAAGATTAAATATCTAAGATCCGATAATGATGATGAGTATGATAGTAAGGAGTTCAAGCAAATTTATGTAGAGAACGGAATCATAATGACAAGAACTGCTCCCAACAAACTACAGCAAAACAGAGTTGCTGAAAGAATGAATATTACTTTGAATGAGCGTGCAAGAAGTATGAGGTTGCTTGTAGGATTACCCAAGATGTTTTGGGAAAATGTAATTAACACAGCAGTATATCTGATTAACAGAGAACCTTTAGTTCCGCTTGCTTTTAAGTTACCAAAAGAAGAATGGAGTGGCAAAAAGGTAAATTTCTTGCATCTGAAAGTTTTTGGTTATGTTATGTATGTCCATGTAAATTATGAAAATAGAGAAAAGCTTTATGCAAAAGCTAAACATGTTTTTTTCCATTAGATATGGTTCTAATTATTTCGGTTATCAATTTTGGGATGAATAAAATAAAAAAAATAAAAAGAATTGTTGATGTTACATTCAATGAAAACTTATTGTATAAAGACAAATCTGCACCAGAATCTAGTGTGAAGAAACAAACGGTGGAGAATAGAGAGATTAAACTAGAGGAGGTTTCTAAGAGTGTTTTGGTTGAAATTTCTGAAACTGTTGTTGTTGACTCTGATAAAAAAACTAGAACAAGAATTAGGTACACTTGAACCCACTATGAGAAGATCTAATAGAACACCTAAACCTATACAAAGATATTCTCTGGTATTGTATTATTTGTTTTTGACTGATGTTGGCGAATTAGAAAATTTTTCGGAAGCAGTGTAAGTTAAAGATTATGTTAAGTGGGAGTTAGCAATGTAGGGAAGAATAATATATTGTTCACCCTTTGAATAGTCCAGAAGACAAATTCGAAGGAAGAAACAAATAAGTGCAATATACTAAACGTTCTCACGATGAAGCCTTTGGGATCTGTGGGTAGACAAAAACTCAGATCCCAGGCGAGAGTATTCAAAGAAAGGCATACTCAGATCCGAAAAGAGAGAAGAAAATGAATAAGAGAAAAGCATTGTATGGCTTAGCCACTGTTCCACCACTAGTCCCTCTGTCCGTGTACTCCTACAAAGCCCTGCAGAGGAAAAGATGCGTGTTCTCTCGGAACTACGATGTGTTCTTGAATTTCAGAGGCTTAGACACTCGCACTGGTTTTGTTGATTTCCTCTACAGCAGCCTGGTTGCTGCTGGGGTTCACGTGTTCAGGGACAATGACGCACTCCCAGTTGGCAAAGAAATAGGCCCGGAGCTCCTTTGGGCCATTAGAAGTTGTAGGATTGCGATCCCCATCGTTTCTGAACAGTATGCACAAAGTAAATGGTGCCTTCGTGAGCTCACCGAGATTATAAATTGCCACGAAGGGCATGTCATATCAGTCTTCCCTATATTCTATAAGGTGAATGTCGCTGATGCAAGATGCGGATCTGGTAAATTTGGAGAGGCTCTAATGAAACATAAGGAACAGGGCACGGCAGAAGAAGTGCGACGATGGGAGGAAGCGCTGCTTTCTGTAGCGGGCATTAGAGGATGGATATCACAGACCGTTGCTAATGGGTATGTATGTATATGTGTATGTATGTGTGTATACATTTACAATCTACGAATTGAACCCCTATTCACTTATACGGAATCGCAGAGTTTAGGGAAGGAAGGCTGTACGACTAACTTTGGTTAACACACATATATGTGGTGGACAGGCAAGAAGGAGAGCTGGTGAAAATTGTGGTCGCAAGGGTTTTGAGTGAATTGAAGACAACGTGGATCGAACGGCTCCCTCTGTTTCCTATATTGATGTCCAATCACCACATAAGATCGTGTAAGTATTCTCTGTGTTCATCATGTGAGAGCTTTGGCCTCCCTTAATTCCACGTAAAGTCATAAGATTCGCATGGTTTATGACTACCAAGCTCGTGGCTTTTAAAAGTTAATTGGTCTTTTAAGATTTTCATATGATTCGTATGGGCTGCATCTCATCATCTCCCTTGGTGTGTCTTACTGGATCAGTGTATCATTACTATTTGAAGGAGAAAAGAAGACTGCGTCAATGCCAAGTGTTCATAGCCTTTCGTGGCTGTGATACTCGATATGGCTTGGCTGCATACCTATACATCCGCCTCGTGGCTGCAAAAATCAGAGTGTTTTATGATGATGATACATCCATCGTAGGTAAAGAGGTTGGTAAGGAGCTTATAAATGCCATCGAGCACTGCAAGATATCCATTCCAATTATCTCTCCAAATTTTGCCTCCTCTGCTTGGTGCCTTAGTGAGCTAAATTACATGCTTAACTGCAAGAAAGAAAAGGGGCAAAAGATATTGCCCATCTTCTACAAAGTGAATCCCTCAAACGTGCGATATTTATCACCTTGTTTTGAAAAACACCTTCATAGACATGAGGCATTTTACGGCAGAGATATTTCTGAGTGTTGGAAGCACGCTCTCAAGGAGGTTGGGTCCTTTAAAGGATGGGAATCAGAGAAAATTGCCAATGGGTACTTACTTTTATCATTCACATGAAAATCTTAAGTTGGTCCTATTACTGGAAACTTCTTATACTAGTCAAAGCTCACTTCAATTTTGTTTGGCAATTGGCAGGCATGAAGCGGTACTTGTTAAACAGGTCGTCAAGGAGGTTTCAAGGTTGTTGAAGAATCCCCAAACGCAAGATGGCCGTCTCCATCCACTGAATATTGACTCATTCCTGGTGTAAGTAACAACTCATTTTTGTCACTCGTGTTTCCTGTTTACAAGAGGATTTTCCTAGACCATCAAACATGTCATTATTTATTGTTTTTCATTTGCATTAATTTTCTAAAGACTGGCCAGAAATTCCTTTTGGATTCAGATGCAACACGGTTAATGGATGCCTCATGTTTGGATTTACAAGTCTATTCTGTTAGTATATAGGAAGAAGCGTAAATGAGAGCAGGGAGGCCAAGGGAATGAAGGCGGAGAGAAAATTGTCCAAACAATAGAAGGTCCAGTAACCTTAATTAGTTATCTGAAGGTGCCATGAAGGAGTCGCTATTGAGTGGAAGTAAAATGTAATCCCCAAAATGCAGATTGCCACCTACTTAAATCAAGTACATCTTTCTTACTCAGACTAGTCGAGCTCATTCTGGCCAAAAACAAGATGAGAAAACTAAAATGGAAACAGCTGCAATTCTTATTCACATGACTTGAAATATACCACAATGTGCTGGATCACTAGAAGATAATATCTCCTATCTTCGCTTTCTGGTCTTTTTAAAACTAACTCTGATCATGCACGCATGGGAAAAGGAGCCATTTGATACCGAGCTAAGTTTGTTGAGAGAGGCTTTTCCTTAGGAATGGAGAAGGCAACAATTAGATCTGTTCAATGATTTAGCATGTCGATCTCCATGTCACTTGTTGTAAAAGTTGTACATGTTTGTTGCCCTCAATTTCTATAATATTTGATTGTACTTTTTCTTTGGATATGCAAATAGGGTTATTTTACCACGTATTAGTTTTCTTATGGAGAGTAGAACAAGCCACTAGGAAAAAAAGAGTGTTATTTCTCTCATTCATACAATTTTAGTGAAAACTAATCTGGTGCCATCTTCCCATCCATTACAAGTGGGAAGGTCGTAACGTGACATGGGAGGAATTACGATAGAATGAGGAGCTACTACTATTGAACTTGACAAACTCACATGACTTTAACTATCCATCTCTACGAAGAAACTTTAATTGAAGTCACCAAACGGTTTGGGAAGATGAATTTCATCTCTTCAAATATCAAACACTGCTAGTTTCAAGTCAATCTTGATTATCTTCTCATTCAATTATAATTGTTTTCATCATTGCATTGGAAACATCAAAACTATGTTAGATTTGAATTGACAAACCTGGTGATCTTGATCTGTATAAATTCAGAATCTTTTCTGCATACAAGTCACAGAAAATGCTTATAACTTTCACCTTTTCAGACATTGAAAATTTGAGATCAATTCTAACAACTCCAGTAGCTTGCAACCTCTAAAAATTGGAACTCTACTGGATTAAAATAATAGATGACATCTACAACTTTACCTGTCTAGTTTATCATCTCCCAAATATTGATTTTTTTTTTGCATTTGATATTAGAAACTAGCTATACAGCGAAATTAACCAGCTTAACTTGTCCTTTGTCAAAGTAGAAACATCATGATCACATATCTCATTTCTTGACAGCTCGAAGTTGTAGGTCCTCGAGGATCACCAGATGGGCATGGTGATGAAGACCATCCCCATTGTTCCAGGCTTCAGTTTTCTGTGCGCTGTGGGTCCACCGAAGGCTAACTTGTTCTGTTTGTTTCTTTTCGTTCCTAGTTTAAAAGAACATTGCCTGGCAACAGTTGAGTTGCAACTCTGTTTTTGGTACTTTGGATGTGGAATATTTGCTCTCAGCACGATGAATACTATTGTTAGGTCTTCCTTGGATTTGTTGCCGAACAGATGCTATCCAAGGAATTTAATGAACAATTTGAGCTGTAAGTATATGCTTGTTGAATATGTTTCCGCATTGAGATTTACTCATGCAATAAGAGGTAAAATAAGCAACAAATGAGTGATGATTGTAAAATTTCTTTGGTAACTTAAAAGTATCGCTGGTGTAGCAAGCGTACATTGACAGAAGTTTGAGTAATTACAGCGTTGGGTACCTCCCTTTTATGGGAGGGGAAGCTTATATTGCATTTTAGAGTTCAAACTTTAATGAGAATTGTTAGCACTCGGCAGCAGTCCTGATAACCAAATAAATCAACGTATCGTTGTCCTCTGGCACTTTTTAGTCCACCGCAACTGCTTTGACTATAAGCTCTCTGGAAAGGAAGCCAGATCGACCGTTTTATTGTTCAGGGGTGAATTTATAAATACACATTTTCCGGAGTCTTCGTTCGTGCACTGACCGCACGAGGCAGCACCTCCCCCGCTCAATTCTGAATTTTCTCCTGCATTTCTTTTTTATTTTTTCCGTTGGTCAACTTTTTTGTTATTTTTATATTTCTACCGGTCTCCAACCACCGAACCCTAGGCTTCCTCCGGCACATATATTTTTGTTTTATTCCTTTCATGGTGCATTTGAATAATCAAATTTTCAGCAAAAGAATTCTCACTCCCTCCCACCCCCCCACCCCCCCCCCCCCCCAAAAAAAAAAAAAAACAACCAAATGCAACATGGCGCCGCCCATGTTAGCATCGTGACATTCATCAATTTTCTTTTATTTGGGATGAGGATCAAGTCTTTTGACTAATTGATTATGTGCGTTAGGCACTAAACCGACCCCGCAAAAAAAAAACATTTGTTTAAAAGCGAATCGTGCAGTTTAACCATCCTTTTTTGTACAAGAAGTGACGCGATAGCATTGCATAAGTGTGGCGAGATTCATTGAACTTACACAATTTAAAGGTGTCGTTGTTATCATGTTTCCCTTGATCCTTCATGCTTTCGTGAGGTAATCTAACCTTAGTTGGATTGTTTTGTCTTCAGCCGCAATACCACACGAGAAATATTTCCTTTTTCTTTTTCTTTCATTCTTCATGCTCGAATTGTGTGGTGTTGATTTTGTTTTTGATTTGTTGGTAACATCTACCTTCTTTATTTAGGGGTGTCATTGGCCAAATCAGGTCCCACCGATCCCCAAATGCCAAAATTTTTCACTAGAAAGTGTTTTCACGACATGCTATAGAAGCAATTTATATTGTTGGGTCCAACAATTTGGACAGTAGGAAATAGTAAAAGGACCATGTCAATTGACTGCGTATCATTACTCGATACGGCTGTGATATTACTATTTGAAGGAGAAAAGAAGACTGCGTCAATGCCAAGTGTTCATAGCCTTTCGTGGCTGTGATACTCGATACGGCTTTGCTGCATACCTATACATCAGCCTTGTGGCTGCAAAAATCAGAGTATTTTATGATGATGGTACGTCTCTCGTT
The DNA here is from genome assembly GCA_016097605.1 of Eucalyptus guilfoylei. Taxonomy (NCBI): domain Eukaryota; kingdom Viridiplantae; phylum Streptophyta; class Magnoliopsida; order Myrtales; family Myrtaceae; genus Eucalyptus; species Eucalyptus guilfoylei. Next base: position 11,314,963 of record CM027863.1, read on the forward strand.
GGTAGAGCGATTAGTGGTGAGCTTTTGAATGCCATCGAGGACCGCAAGATATCCATTCCAATTCTCTCTGAAAATTTTTTCTCCTCTACTTGGTACCTCCATGAGCTAGGTCACATGCTTAGCTACAAGGCAAGAAAGAGGCAAAGGATACTGCCCATCTACAAAGTAAATTCATCGGACATGCGAAATTTATCCTCCTTATTTGGAGATCACTTTCGTAAACATGAGGAGCACTTTGGCAGAGATTTTTGTGAGCAATGGAAGCACACTCTCAAGGAGGTTGGGTCCTTTAAAGAATGGGAATCGGAGAAAATCGCCAATGGGTACTTACTTTCATCATTCACATGAAAATCTTGATATGGTCCTATTACTAGAAATGTCCTATACTACTCATAGCTCACTTCAATTTTGTTTGGTGATTGGCAGGCATGAAGCGGTACTTGTGAAATAGGTCGTTGAGGAGGTTTTGAGGTTGTTGAAGAATCCCCAAACACAAGATGGCTATCTCCATCCATTGAATATTGACTCATTCCTGGTGTAAGTAACAATTCATTTTTATCACTTGTGTTTCCTATTTTACAAGAGGATTTTCCGAGACCATCAAACATGTCATCATTTATTGTTCATCATTTGCATTAATTTTCTAAAGACCGGTGAGAATTTCTTTTGGATTCAGATGCAACGCCGTTAATGGATGTCTCATGTTCGGATTTACAAGTCTATTCTGTTACAAATAGAGAGATTATATAAAAAGAAGGGTAAATGAGAGCAGGGAGACCAAGGGAATGAATGGTAGAGAGAAAATTGTCCAAACAATACTGGTAACCTTAATTAGTTATGTGAAGGTGCCATAAAGGAGTTGCTATTGAGTGGAAGTAAAATGAGATCCCTGAAATGCAGATTGCCATCTAATTAAGTCAAGTACATCTTCCTTACTCAAATTAGTCGAGCTCGTCCCGGCATAAAGCAAGATGAGAAAACTAAAATGGAAAGAGTTGCAATTCGCATTCACATAAGTTGAAATACACCATAATGTGTTGGATCACCGGAAGATAATATCTCCTGTTTCGCTTTCTTGTCTTTTTAAAACTAAAATCTGATGATGCACGCATGGGAAAAGAAGCCATTTGATTCCTAGCTAAGTTTGTTGAGAGGGGCTTTTCCTTAGGAATGGAGAAGGCAACAATTAGATCTGTTCAATGATTTAGCATGTCGCTTTCTATGTCACTTGTCGAAAAAAGATGTATTGTTGCCCTCAATTTCTATAATATTTGATTGTACTTTTTCTTTGGATTAGAGGTGTTAAATGGGTGGATTAGGTCGGGTTTGGGTCGGGTCATTAATGGTCCGACCCAAATTAACCCATTAACCCATTTATGACCCATTTATGCCTAATGTAAATTTTTCGACCCATACCCGACTCAACTCATGCCCGACTCATTTAACTAAACTTAAAAAGCTTATTTCTTATATATATGTTTAAAAAAAATGGTATTACTAAAATAGTTTTATACAACGCAAATTTAATGGACAATTTTTAAAATTTTTAAAATAATTATTTTAAAAAATCGAATTTTAATTATTTTTTATTTTTTTAAAATTAAATTTTTAATTATTTTTTTATTTTTTAAATATAATTTTTAATTTTCTTTTTTTCTTTTTTGTTCTTCTTCTTCTTTGGCTGGCCGCCAGCCACGACGACGGCCGGCGGCCGGCGGTCGGCCACAGGCGAGCCTCGAGCTCGCCCCTCGCCAGATCTGGCGAGCTCGAACCTCGCAGGCATCAGGCGAGGCCTCCGCCTCACTAGATTTGGTAAGCTCGAGGCTCCCCAGCGTCGGGCGAGGCTCGAGCCTCGCTAGAGCGAGATCGAGCCTCGCCTGATGCCGGCGAGCTTGAGCTCGCCTGACGCCAACAAGGTCGAGGCTCGCCTGGTTGATCGCCGGCCATCGCCGTGCCGGTGACCGGAGGAAGAAGAAAGAAAAAAAAAAAAAAAAAAAAGAAAATTAAAATAAAAAAATAATTATAATTTCAGTTTTTATAAAAAAAATGTTTTTTGTAAAGTTAAATAGAGAAGAGAGGGTTTCTCTTTGTAAATGAGTTCATTTTTAATGGGTTGATAAATGGGTCTTAAATGGGTTAAATAGAGCAGACCCATTTAAGACCCATATATCTCAGCCTCTTTATTTTCAAAACTCATTATGGGTGTTTTGGGAAATGAGGCTTGACCCATTAACGACCCATTTAACTAGAAATGGGTCCATAAATGGGTCAATGACCCATTTAACACCTCTACTTTGGATATGCAAATAGGGTTATTTTACCAAGCATTAGTTTTCTTATGGTGTAGAACAAGCCACTAGGAAAAAGAGAGTCCGTTATTTCTCTCCTTCATACAATTTTAGTAGTAAACTAATCTGGTTACATCTTCCCATCCATTGCAAGTAGGAATGACATAATGTGACACATGAGCAATTACGATAGAATGAGGAGCTACTACTATTGAACTTGACAAATTCACCTGACTTTAATGATCTTCAGCTCTATGAAGAAACTTCAATTGAAGTCACCAAACGATTTGGGAAGATGAACTTTATCTCTTTAAATATCATAACACTGCTAGTTTCAAGTCAATCTTGATTATCTTCGCCCATTCAATTGATAGGTGAATAATTGTATTCATCATTGCATTGGAAACATCAAAACTATGTTAGATTAGAATTGACAATCCCGGTCATCTTGATCCGTATAAATTCAGAATGTTTTCTACATACCAGTCACAGATAGTGCTCATAACTTTCACCTTTTTAGACGTCGAAAATTTATTCAATTTTGACAACTTTAGTAGCTTGCAACCTCTAAACACTGAAACTTTATTGGATTATAATCATAATTGACATCTACAACTTTACCTGTCTAGTTTGTCATCTCCCAAATGTTGAACTTTTGTTGCATTTGGTATAAGAAACTAGCTACACTGCAAAATTAACCAGTTTAACTTGTCCTTTGCCTAAGTAGAAACATCATGATCACATGGCTCTTTTCTTGATAGCTTGAAGTTGTAGGCTAAGTAGCACTAATACCGACACGCAACATGACACGACACGACACGACACGACACGACACGACACGCCGACACGTCGTTTCTCAAAAAATAGATAATTCCGACACGTTTGGACATGTTGTATATTAAATATATATTTTTATATATACATAATGAATTATCGTTTTTATGATTATTTCAATCAAATTCATAAATAAATAAATAAATAAATAAGCCTAGAATGAATATACACTAAAAACATTAATTTGTCATTTATTAATATTATTCATTATTTCAATTTGATAAATTCAACTCTATTTTAATAATTCATAAAATTTGGAGAAAAAACAAGCAATCCATATTCTGGACTCGCATGTTAAATATGTTGGAAGATGATAAAAAAAACTTAAGGGGTGAATTGTGTATTACGGGAAGTAGGATTCAAAAGAGAAGAGAAGACTAGATTTTTCTTATTTTTCCATTTATTATTTTTATTATTGTATTTTATATTTTTATATATATTTTTTGACCTCTCATTTATTGAATTTTTAAAATTGACCTCGATATTGGAATTATGTGTCAAAAACTTGTATATTAGAATTCCGACTCGAGTGTCGGAGAGTGTCGAGAAAGTTGACCAGGTGTCGGATTTTCTAACACGTATTGACTGAGTATCGGAGAGTGTCCGAAAGTGTCGGAGAGTATCGGACATGTGTCAAAGTGTACAACATGACACGAAGGCTCCTTGAGAGTGTCGGTGCTTCATAGGTTGTAGGTCCTGGAGGACCAATAGATGGCATGGTGATGAAGACCATCCCCATTGTTTTAGACTTCAGTTTTCTGTACTCTGTTGGATTCATCAAAGACTAACTTGTTTTGTTTGTTTCTTTTTGTTCTCAGTTTAAAAGACCGTTGCCTAGTAACAGTTGAGTTGCAACTTTGTTTTTGGTACTTTGGATGTGGAATATTTTATCTCACTGCTATGAATATTATTGTTAGGTCTTCCCTGGATTTGTTGCTGAACAATAATTCTCTCGTAAAGATTTGAGCTATGAGGATATACTTGTTGAATATGTTTTTGCATAGAGATTTACTCTTGCAATTAGAGGTGAAATAAGCAACAAATTAGTGACGATTGTAAAGTGTCTTTGGTAACTTAAGAGTGTTGCTAGGGTAACAAGGGTATGCTGATAGAAGTTTGAGTAATTACTGCATTGGGTACCTCCCTTTTATGCAGGGGAAGCTAATATTACTTTTAGAGTTCAAACTTGAATTAGAATAGTTAGCACTCGGCAATAGTCCTGATAACCAAATAAATAAGAGGATTGTTGTCCTCTGGCACTTTTTAGTCTACCACAACTGCTTTGACTTAAAGCTCTTTGGAAAGAAAGTCAGATCGATCGTTTTACCATTCAGAGGGCGAATTTGTAAATTCACATTTTCCGGAGTCTTCGTACTAGGTAGCATCTCCGCCGCTCAATTTTGAATTTTCTCTTGCATTTCATTTTTTTTTTACATTTTTTTCTGTTGGTCAATTTTTTTTTTTTTACATTCCTACGAACTCCAACTGCCGAACTCTTGGCTTTCTCTGTCTCTCTCTCTCTCTCACACACACATTTTAAATTCCTTCCATGGTGCATTTGAATAATCAAATTTTCAGCAAAAAACAAAATGCACATGGCGCGGCCCACGTTAGAATTTTGACATTCATTATTTTTCTTTGAGAAAATTTCAAATAAGAACATAAAAAGACTCTTTCCTCAAAAAAGGTAAAAAAACAGGTTTAAAGTAAGTATTATCTCAAATAAGGGCTTCAAATGGCCAACTTAGTCTTAAATAAGAGCGTGAACTTACAAGTTGGCAAAATCTTACTTATAGATAGGGGTATTTTCGTCCAAGAATATTTTTTTTCTTTATTTTTATTTTTCTTTCTCTTTTCTCTATTTCTCTTTGTTTTCTTTTCATTATTTTTGTTTTTCTTTCATCTTTCTCACACCTCCTCCTTCGCTATATCTCCCCCACCTATGAGCTTGAAGTTATTTACTGTCGATTGCCTTCTCTGACGACGAAATCCTCAATTCCTCAGGACACATTAGATCTCAACTCGCTCGAGCTTAATTTAGGGTTCATATCGACCTCCATCTGACAACGAAGATTCTGGAATTTTTGTGGAGGGCGGTGGCAGACAAGGTCGAGGGCTTGAATAGGACTTGTCAATGGCGGCAATGTGGCCATCGGAGAGAAAGGTGTAACCAAATGGGTAGGAGTTCCATGTGTTGGCAACTGAATCCAATGGTTAACAATGTGAATTTGGTTGATGATCAATCTAAGGATGGGATATCAGTTGAGGAGAAGTTGAACAGTGTTGATGAGAATGGCAAAGAGTTCAGGTGGGTGTCTTTGGACTAGGGATTACTACAAGGAGCCACTGCCACCTCAAAGGCCAAGGAGGAGCTTTGAAAGATCAAACCTTAATTTGAAATTGATGAGGCAAAACCATTGTCGAGGTTGAAAAAGTCGCCTACTTAAGTCAGTCAAACAAGATGATTTGGCGACGCTTTAATAATGTTGCTTCTGTTGTTGGCAAGCGGGACCAAAATCAGTACAAAAATTGCAATTGCTGGGTTGGTGCAAGGCATGGAATATGTGAAGTTTGATGCGCTCTCGAGGTGAGAGAACATATGTCGCTAAGGGGATTAGTTGCATTGTTGAAGAGTTGGAAAACAAGTTGGCGGTTGCTGAGTCTTGGCAAAAGCAAAAAGATGTTGTCAAGAAGATTAACCAATTGGTAATATTAGCCGAAGGCTGACGAGGAGTTCCATTAAGGACTTAATTAGGCTGTCCGTCAGACGGAGTTCTAGAAAGAGTCACTTAATTTGAGCAATCTTTGTTGTATGATTATTGAGTGCTTCGAAGTTCAATCCCATTATGATGATAAAAGGACAAACAGTTGCGCAAACTTGATGCTGAAGAAGATTTTGCACACAAGAGGTAAGAGAATATTCGAGAAGTTACAGTCTTGCATTGTCTTAATGAGATGTACAATCCATTCTGATATTCAAGAGGACGATCTCCACAACCTAAAATCACATGGTAGAAGTTTATGTAGTTGAACTTAATTCAACACAATGTCAACTCATTCCCATGCTAGTTTTGCAGCTGTATTTGTAATCTAATGAAAAAGAATTCACAGCACAAAATATATGGATTTTTAATTCGACTAATAGCAAAAACTGGTGATGGTTGATAATGAAAATCATTTGAGAATGTGATCTAAGTCATGTCAAATTAGTAGCACCACAACAACAACAACAACTTCAGAGCTTTGGACACTAAGGCAAATGATATGCACTCTACTTAATCAATGGACCTACTTCGACATAATGTCAAAGGACTTGTACAATTGCAACATTCATATTCAAATTCATTGGTCACAATAAATCAGGATCCAGATGAGACCGAAATTTTTTTATTAAGAGCAACGGTTCCAAACAAAGCAAATATGCAAAAAGCTAGATAAGAGGCCAACGGTGAAGTGCTCAGACTTCGTCAGCAAATTCAACACTACCAATTTGCTCATAGCACTTTTGCTTCATAACATGTCCTCAAACATTCGTTAACTTTTCATGGAGCTCCACAATGAACTCATTCTCATCCTAAACCTCAGCTTCTGAGCTTCTCGCCCAAACTTCTTGTTCTGCAGCTCCTGTTAGTTATAAACCTCTTTATCAGCTTCAACAAGGGCCTTTTTTGCTTAACACTTTCTCGGCATTTCAAATCAGAAAGGAAGAAGTTTCTAATTATCCATTGTTAAAACAAACCTATTTGAGCATTTCATCGAACATCTTTGGGGTGCGTGGCGAGCCTCTAAGAAAGAAAAATCAAATTAGACTGGAACTTGCAATGATTGTCGAGATAAAGGAATCATAATTCTGTAATCTCGCCACTTTTGGCTTCATGGAATCGTTTACGAACAATTTCAAGGAGTGTAACTTAGAATATTCAAAACGAGCTAGGTTGTGTTGTAATGGCTTGCGTTGAAGAAAAGCTGGTGCTGGTCATAAGACGAAATGACAGAGAGAGAGAGGGGCTGATGAGTGATGATCGTGTGGAAAATGGAGGTGGATGACAAACTGGTCCTGGTTATGGTAATTCATCGAGCTCACAAGTGGGGGCAGTTGGAGCAGGAAGAAGATGGAAGAACAAGAAGAAAAGAAAAAGAGAAAGAAGAAAGAAAAAAAAATAAACTTCGACAAAAATGCCCTTAGTCGGAAATAAGATTTAGCCAGCTGGTAAAATTGGGTCCTTGCTTAAGACTAAATTGTTCACTTCAACGATGTCCACTTTGGGCCGGTTTTTAAGAAAGCACCTTCATTTTATATTCTTATTTGAAATTTATCCTTCTCCTTTTATTTGGACTAAGGGTCGAGTTTTTTGACTAATTGATTATGTGGGTTAGCCACTAAACTAATCCCACAAAAAAAAAAAAAACACTTGTTTAAAAGCAAATCATGCGGTTTAACCATCCTTGTTTTTATAATAAGTGACGTGATAGCGTTGCGTAAGTGTAGCGAGATTCATTAAACTTAGACAATTCAAAAGTATCATCGTATCACATTTCCCTTGGTTGGTTCATTTTGTCTCCGACTAAATATTTCCTTTTTCCTTTTTATTTCCTTCGTCATGCTCTAATCGTGTAGTGTTGATTTTGTTTCTAATTTGTTGGTAATATCTACCTTATTTGTTTACTCGATGAATCGTTAGGGGTGTCGTTGACCAAAATCAGGTCCCATCGATCCCCAAAGGCCGATATATTTTACTAAAAAGTGTTTTTCACGACAAACTATAGAAGCAATTTGTATTGTTGGGTTCAACAAATTTGGACATTAGGAATAAGTAAATAGACCGTATCAAGTTGACCCCAAATGCATGTTAAATACGTATGAGTTAGCAAGTGTACTTCCAGAAAAGGATTAGAGAAACACTAGTCACGCATCTAGACAAGCACCCTCAACATAAGTTGCATAGATCTCATGTATGGTACTGTACAACATCCACATATTGATGAAATTTCTTCTTCTAACAAGGAGACTGCATTCTGTCTATAATTATTTCTTATGGCCGCCAAAACAACTCACTTGTGTGCGTGCCGTGTCAAATAATCATCTTCTGTGAATGGGATATATAAGAATACTCCATGAATTGCTTCAAGTCCATGGTGAAGAATAAGGAACGAAGCAACGAAAAAGGAAAATGAAGAAAAGAATAACAACGGAATCAGGAAAGTAAGACGGGTCAGTCAGCTTTTGGAATGTAGGAATTAAAAGTTTGGAACATCTAGCATCGCCCCCTCGACAAAAGGAAAACCTCATGCAAACTCGAGCTAGAAGACTACGATTCTGCACACGCGCCATCAAAACAACTTTCCACTCCAAATGTTGCACAAAACTAGACCAGCCAGCTCCCCCACAACTAATAAGCAAAAGCACAATATCTCTCACCCTGTCCTAAATACTAATTCCAGCTCGACACCCCTTAATAAATAAATAATCAGACGAACGAATAGTTCCATGATTAAAATGACAGAAACAGGGAATTTCAGAAGAAGAAATAGAAGTGCCCACACATCCCTAGGCCCGATAGTAACAGAGAAAGCATCAGCCAATTTATCAATATCAGACTGAGAGCCTCTCTGCATTCCTTGCCGAAAGATACCCTCTTTGGATCCACTCTCACCACAAAGTTTCCAACTTTCTGCCCGTTCCTCCATAAACCCACCACCCTCCTGCTTCCACTCGGATTCTGGACAGGGAACAGCGCTCGAGTTCTTCAATCTCAATCCGAAGAAGTATAATTCGTAAAAGGGCATGAAGGAATCGAGGGAAAAAAGAAGTAAATCAAAAGAGGAACTTACCCGAAAGAGCAGATTCTGAGGGATGATCGAAGGTGCCGTAAAGGAGGAGGCGGACATTCTCGGGGGCGGTTCCTTCCTGGGTTTTTCGAGGGGTTTAAGGCTTTAACATTGGGGGCCGCTAATTCCCACCCTTCCGTTAGCTTATTCACGCCCTTACTAAAGATTAAAATGGCAAGAATAGCCCATGGTGATTCCGATAAGCAGCGAGGCGGAGGAGATCGCGGGGAGGGCGAAGCAACCGCGGCGGCGACGATGAGGAGGCGCGCTTCGAGGACCGGCGGCGAGGGGAGAGAGAGAGAGGGGCAGACAGGATGGTGAATTGTGATTGGAGTTTTACGCGATATGGAATTTCACTTAATCAAATAAAGGAAAAAATTTATAGGATGATTACAAGGTATGCGAAAGTCTGGCAAATAAATATTGATATTCGACGAAATAATTAGATATATTTATATTCATATAACCAACATCATTTAGTGTGAAAAGATTTAGTTTGTTGTTGTAGGTATTTTAAACCTGCAAATTAGCACGTGCATGGATTCTAGTCAACATAAAACAAAGGAAATGTGGGAAAGGAGATTTTAGTTTAAACTCAGGGTTTTTCTTTTCTTTTTTTTAAAAAAATTTTGATGCAAACAGTTATTTCCTATGTCATATTTTGATGTCTTTCCACTCAAGAAAAAGAATCCAATCGCACAAAGTGATTGAAAAGCATTATTGATGGAGCTAAAGATGTTACTAGGACTCGTTAGCTGTAAGTTATTTTGATTGAGCATTAACTTGATCGACAGACGATTTCAAATAATCAATCAGTTATTATGACATTTATGAAATCATTGACGCTATTATTTTGGCTTCATGCAAATTAATGTTTGCTTTCCGGAAGAGCTCGTGGTACAAATCTTCGCTGGACAAGACCACACGTATGTGACGTCATGAATAAGGGCATTTTTGTCCTAAAAAGTCCAAACTTAATTTCCAAGTTTCCCAATTAAACACTTATCCCAAAATCTTATCAGTTAATCACAAATTTCACCCCTTACTCTCGTTTAGACTAAACCCTAGTCGCCGCCTCCTTCAACTCAAAATCTCCGCCTCAGTCACCTTCGCTCAGCTTCTTCTCTTCCTCAAACCTAGCCCTAGACGCCTCCAACTCATGCTTAGTCTCTCGTTCAATGCTTCAAGCTCTTCAATGCACTATACCGATTTAGCAATCTCGACATTTATGGAGCAGATCACGCCCTCAAGCGTTGGATCAAGGGATGTAGTTTGTACAATCTGCACCGCTGATGGTTCATTATATTCGTTGCGGCTTTAAACTACCATTAGATTGTCATCGAACTTGACATTGATAGATCTTTCACTTCTCGCAAAATTTTGTTAAACATACCATATGCCTTGCTAGTAGTATAGCAATTACGAAATATGCCTTCATTTGATCTTGATTCAAACTTACTAACATTATCGTTTGCATTTTTCATAATATAACATTTGCAACAAAAAGTATGAAAGTAAGATATGTTTGGCTTTCTTCCTCTAAGGGCGCGTTTGGTAATAATTCTGTTCTTGGGAACAGATTCTGATAAAAAATGATTCTTTTTTATTCTGTTCCCAGGAACAATTTCTAAGCATTTTAAGCGGTTTGATAACTGTCCAAAATTTCTGATTCTGGAATAGAATTGCGTTTGATACCGTGCTCATTGATTCTGTTCCAAATTAATTTCTTTTAATTTTTAAATAATTTTTTTTTCTTTTTTACTTTTTTTCTTTTCTTTTCTTTTCTTTTTCTTTTTCTCCTATTCTTGTTCTTCTTCTTGTGGCTGGCGACCTCACTGGAGCGTCGCCGGCCCTCGGCAAGGCAGGCCCTCGTCGACCGAGCCTCACCAGTGACCAGGCCGGCCTCACCGGGGCTGGGTGAGGCCCGCTTGGCCACCAACGAGGCTCGTCCAGCCTTGCCTGGCCACCAGTGAGGCTGGGTGTCGCGAGGCTTGCCCAGCCCCGGCGAGGCTGAGCCTCGCCGGTGGCCAGGCAGGCCCCGCTAGGGCTGGGTGAGGCTTGCCTGGCCACTGGCGGGGCTGGGCCAGCCTCGCCGATGGCTGGGCTTGCCTTCGGCGAGCTCGCCGGACCTCGCCCTGGCTTGGCGAGCTCGTCGGACCAGTTGCCGACGGCGGCGGATGGCAATCGTGGGATGGCAGTAAATGAAGAAGAAGAAGAGAAAATGGAAGAAGACTTGATTCTCGGATTTGTTCCTGGAACAATAATCAACTTTTTTTTATTATTGATTCTACTCCAAATCTGTTCTCGGGAACAAAAATTTTATGAAACGCGATTTTGTTCCCAAATTGCTCCTGGGAATAAAAAATCAGAATCAGTCACTGTTGGGATGGTTACCAAACAGTACCTAAGGGGGTGAATGATAATCATTCTGTTCCGAAATAGGTTCGGAAGAAAAATATATCTTTCTATTTTTATTTCTAGAAGAGTTTCTAAGAAAAATAACCGTTTGATAATGACACAAAATTTCTACTCTAAAAATAGAAATTCGTTTGATAACGACATAAAATTTTTTCTTTTCGGACGGAGACCAGCGGCGACCGGAGACCGGTGCGCGACGCCCGGCAGCGATCAGGCGGGATGTGAGCCCAGACGGACGGTGGTCGACGGCAACGGATGAAGGATCGGTTGACGAACGATGAGAAGAATTTTTATTTCTCATTTCTATTCCAGAAATAGAGAAGTAGAAAATTTCTACTTCTGATTTCTATTCCAAAACCTATTTCTGGAATAAGAATCTATTTCAGAAATAGAAAAATAGAATAGGTTTATCAAACGGATTTCTATTCCAGAAACAGGTTTGGAATAGAAAAATTGTTTCTGGAACAGAAATAAGCAGTTGTCATGCACCCCCTAAAAGGCTTAAAGGGTGTTTTATCCAACAATGGACGTAAAAACACTATTGATGATATAACATAATGTTGCAATTGCTTCAACCCACAAGTGAACAAGAATGCTACTTGCAATCATCATTGTCCTTGCCATGTCTTGTAGACTTCTGTTTTTTTCTTTCCATTACACCATTCTATTGTGGAGTGTATGGAGTTGAGAAATTGTACTCGATTTCATTTTCCTCGCAATATTCAACAATGTTCTTATTTTCGAACTCCCTCACCATGATCAATCTCGATGCTTGTAATACTATAGCCTTTCTTGTTCTCAATCTTTCGTGCAATTTTCATGAAGGATTTGTATGCTTCATTCTTTTCACCCAAGAACATTACTATCGCGACCTAACTCCTCTCGTGAGAGAGATTGTTAGATTTAGGGTATTGTCAATTTCGGGCCAATGGCCTTCCATTGACTCGGGCTCTCACAAGTTCATATCTCACTCGACATTGAGCATTCAAATTTTTAATCAATTAAGCCCTTGCAAATTTTGACTAAAAAGTCGCCACTCGCCACTAGTCTTTTTGGGGTTGGCTAGAAACTCAGACGATACGGGAGAATATCTTACTATTTACGCAATATAAGATTTTGGATTTGAGGACTTGATTATGTTAGCCCTAAGGCTAACGCCTTTTTGGTATCTAACCTAATCATGTGCTAACGAATGCCATAGAAGCCTATTAAGAAAATTCTAAAGTTCGTCCTAACTATTCTAAAATAAGGAAGTAACATTCAAATATTGAAAAGCGCAGTCCATTACAATCATAATAGAAAGTATACAAGCATTATAAAATTGTCCCCAAAAAAGAAGACAAAACAAAGAAAAATAAGAATCCCCATTGTAAAGCTCTAAAGGCTTGTCCAAATTTTGGACTTTAACATTTTTAAAGGGATTTCTAATTATTTTTTTTTAAATTTTCTGATTTCTGATTTTTTATTTTTATTTTTTTGAAAATTTTCGAATTTTTTTAATGATTTTTCTAATAATTTGTTTGTTTGGGTTTTCTTATTTTTTAGTGATTTTCTAAATATTCTAAAATTTCTAATGATCTTCTAGATTTTCTAGATTTCTATGGATTTTCTGATTTTTTTTTTCAAAATTTTTAATGTTTTTCCAAATTTTCTAATTTTTTAATGATTTTCTCAAATTTCTAATTTTTCTTTGATTTTCGAATTTTACAATTTTTTAACCTTTTTAAATAAATTTTTATATTTTTGCAAAATAAATGGATATTTTAAAAACGTCGACAAAAATTCGGGTGTCAACAGCTACCCAAGTAAATCTTGAATAATTATTCATAATCACTAGGCAATACTTGTTTCCACCAAGGCTAATACTTCTTATAGGTCCGAAGAGGTTCATATGAAGTAGCTACAATACTCAATTAGTAGAAACAATATTTATAGATTGAAAAGAATTTTTGACTTCTTACCTAACGAACATGCATTAAAGACTTCATTCTTCTCGTACCTCATTCTTGGAAGACCTCTTACCATCTCCTTAGAAGCTAGTTTAGAGGTTTGCTTTGAGCTAATGTGAGCAAGTTTTCTATGTCACATCTCTTTAGTTCTTTTTATGGAAAATAACCAATGAGTGCTCTCACTGTCAACGTTCAGCAGATAGATATTTCCATACCTTTTTCTTGAGAAAGTTTTGAGGGGTGTTTGCCTTTTACTAGTGCAAACATAATCTTTGAAGTTAATCTCGCATCCTCTATCACAAAGCTGACTGATGCTTACTAAATTGTGTCTCAATCCTTTGACCAAGGCAACATCATCAATGATTAGTTCTCCACTTTGATGGTGTCTCTACTAATTATTCTTCCTTAATCTTTTCCCCCAAAGGTAACAGATCCACCATCAACTTGTTTTAAATCTAGGAAGGCATCGGTATCTCCAATCATGTGTCGTGAGCATTTGTTGTTCAAATATCATTTGATTGACTTCTTTCCCTACATTAAAAAGTCAGTTTTTTCTTCTTTGGTACCCATACAAACTTGGGTCCATCACCATTAGTGTGTCTAAACTTCTGGTTCACCTTCTTTGACTTTGCTTTTTGGTTTGGACACTCATGTTTTGAATGACCATCACCATTGCAGCTGGAGAACTTAGGGAACTTTCTACTAATTGGTTTAATAAAATGTTTTTCAAAGTTATTTTGTAAACTGGAATGGGAATACGAATTTTCTTTGAAATTGTTTCTTCAGTTTTTGGAAATGGATTGCTTTCTTCTTCATTTCCCTCTTGCCCTAAATCGGATTTGTTGTAATAAGGGATTTGAATTGAGGGATTTGAGTTGAAAGGATGTGCTCATGTATTTTTGAACCAAGAGAAAACTTTGAGCAAACAAGTGAGATCTCTTTCTCGAGAGAGTCGGCTTTGTCTTCAGCAAGTTTGCGTTGCACAATACATGTATTGAGTTCCGTGCCTAATTCATTAAGTACAACTTTGTGAGAAATGTTTTTTCGATAGTGAGTTTTGCTACTTCCCTTTTTAAATTGGAAATCTTTTTGGAAGCCCTTTTGTGTCCTCAAAAACTTCTTTTAAAAATTATTGCATTTCTTCATAAGTAAGGTCATAATTTTCTACCTTGATTTCTTCATCTTTTTTAGAGTTTGCCATAAGGCACATGTTGGCATGATTAGCATCTTCATTGTTGCTTTCGCACTCGATGTCACTCCAGGTATCAATTTTGAGTTCACGCTTCTTCTTTTCAACTTTCCTCTCTTCTTCTTTTGAATTGGACAATCAAGCTTAATGTGTCATGGTTTTCAACATTCATAGCAAACCACGTCTTAAAAATTTGCTTAATTTTGACTATTTTTTCTTTCATTCAGTGTATAATTAACTTAAATGAAATGAAATTGATTCTAGGCAATATGGCATCGGTTCGTCTAAAATTGTCCACATCAAATTGCCAGCCGTAACATGTAGGACGGTCGAGGGCGGCTAGACAGCCATGTCATAATTCTAGGGTTAACTTAGTCAGAAGGACTTGATTGTATTATCACTCAAAGGTAGAGTAGTGCATTGGTTCAATTAAAAAGTTTAAGATTCAATTGAAATTTGTATTATAGATTTGGGATTGATTATGCAAATATGTCATCAAACGTCATTCGCCTTCAAGTCAACTTTACTAGTATTATAGTGCTGTCCGATTCATGTACAAAGTCTGACAGCTCAACAAGATTTCTCTACAGATGACTGACAATCTTCACAAGGGCAAAACTCTACGAACATTTTTTTTTGGTCGAGAAACTCTATGAACCTTCCTTGGCGCCCCAGGCCTTGGGTGGAGAACCTCCAATGGGCTATGTCTTTTCTTAATGGCAAATATTTCTTTCACAGTATAGCTCGCTTCTCTTTTACTGCCATGTGCTACATTATTTGGAAGAAAAGGAATGCTATCATCTTTCGTGGGAAAACGGTGGCTGCTGTTGCACTGAAAAATCATATTGTCAAGATTGTCAAGGATAAAGCCATCACTTTCTCAAATGTCCCGGATATCCCAAGAAATAGAAGACTTCAGAGAAGTTGGGGTTTCGACCCCTCCATCTTTGCTTATCGCTCTGAGATTACTTAGCTCCGGTAGTGGAAGAAACTGTGCAGTCATCTTTCAAGCCTTTTGGCTCTCCGTTCTTCGGCCCTCTCCTTATGGCGGTCGAGGTTCTTTGAGGGGTTTAGCGCCTTGGTGTTTTTTGTGTGACCTCTTCGGTCTTTTGTTCTCTGTTGTTGCTGTTTTCTTCTCTCTGCCTTGTAGCTTTCTTGTTTCGGCTCCCCTCCACTCTGCTTGCTGTTGCAATTAGAGAGTAAGTTTTGGCGCCTTCTGTTGTTCTTTTGTCCAAAGCTATACAATTCTTTACCTTTACCAAAAAAAAAAAAAAAAAAAAAAAAACTTCACAAGCACAAAAAATCTGTGAAGACATGCAAGTCTTCGAATCATTTAAATACATCTTATACAGTGGCACAACAGACACGCACACGCACATAGGTGAACTCTGATCAATATGTCATGCTTATTGAATGAACTTGAAGCATATCGTAAGAAAATATTATCGGACAGACTTAGAATTTGAGGTCTCTTACATGATTTACATTTGCTTATCATGCATTAATACAATGGACGGTGGAGTCGAGCAATAACACCATGAGCTAATATTTTCGATATACAAAAAAAAAAAAAAAAAAAAAAAAAAGGGACAGCGATGGAGATCTCACTCATGGAGTACAGTTTGGATGGTGAAGTGGAGAAGTGTCATTGGGGCTTTGGGCAACTATGGAATGCGATTTAATTAGTTGAAGGAAAAATTTTATATGATGACAATAAGGCCAAAGAAGTCCTACGGCACGAATTACGAGGAAAATATGTTGTGAGGTGCACACAAAATGAGCGTAGACGATGGACATGAGAATGCTTTATTTGATTAATAATTACACACAAAAAAACGGGAAATGAATATATCCAAGAAAAATCGGTGTTACCCAATCGAGGATAAGATGAGAGAATGTTGTTCACGGTGGATTCATCATGTCAAATTGAAGATTTTCAGATGCTTTAGTGAGGATATATGAGAAAAGTGTATAGATGAAGTCCGAAGGAGTTGAAAAGTACTTAAAGGGACGTGAAAGGAGACGAATGAAAACATAAGAGTATTTAGAACCTCTAGAGAATCTAACATGTGATCGGGCACATGGACACAGTATAAACATTAGGTACTGTTCATTGAGGGGAAAATGTAGATCCAATAAATTTCGCGTTAAAATATGTATCGAAATTGAGTTTGAAGCCAAAATTTGAATTTCAAAAATAAATTAAGTTGAAATCAAAGGAGGGGCACACAAATCAGTCTTCTGGTTGGCGTCAGAATGTTCAAGATGAAGTCGGTCAACGACATTTGACAGAGGATAAGTCCGAGGACCTGGGCTGACCGTGTCTCACGCGGATTTGACTTCCGCGTAGAATTCGCCCACTGATCACTTCCGTGGGGGGCAGAGTGAGTTTTCGTGCGGTTTACAAAACCTTGAAGCAACGACTCTGTAAGTGAGGTGTTGAAGCGTGTGTTTGACGAGCGCTTGACCGTGGATTTCTCCATTGGCTTGGTGTGACGACAGCAAGAAGTTATTAGCATTGAAGTCGATTAAATGCTTGTGATAAGAATTTATGTATAATTCCTTCATCAGTTGAGATTATTTAGCGAAGAATTATCGAGGCTAAATATTGCGTGAATTATTGAGTGTAATTAGGGCTTGAGAAACACTCTCATATTAGAATGGCTCGAGTATGTAATCTTCTTTGTATTGCTTGATCTATGGTGGAATTCATCGTTGCTCCTCGTAGACGTAATTCACTATGACCGAATCATATAAATTTGATGTCTAATTTATTTTCTTTATCCTGTCTATTTTATTATTCGATCATTCGCTTTTCGCAACACATCTCACAGCGTGAGCAAGAAAAGTCATCGAGTCCTCTTGATTTTCTTAATTTATGCAATTAATAATTCCATTATTTACTATTGATAGACAAAGGCAGTGACCCTTAACGTTGAATGTGGGTACGGTTGCTGGGTAATTAAGGCCTTCAAATATTGTAAATCAAAAGACAAAAAAAAAGTTAAAATTTTAAGTCAGATTACGACAAGCCTCAAATTTTATGGTAAGAATAATATACTGTTCACCTGTTGAATAGACCAGAAGACAAATTCAAAGGAAAAAACAATTACGTACAATATACTCTCCAGAAGACAAATTCAAAGGAAAAAACAATTACGTACAATATACTCTCCAGAAGACAAATTCAAAGGAAAAAACAATTACATGCAATAAACTCACGATAAGGCTTTTGGGATTTGTGGTAAACAAAAACTCAGATCCATGCGAAGGAAAAAACAATTACGTGCAATATACTCACGATAAGGCTTTTGGGATTTGTGGTAAACAAAAACTCAGATCCATTCAAAGGAAAAAACAATTACGTGCAATATACTCATGATAAGGCTTTTGGGATTTGTGGTAAACAAAAACTCAGATCCCAGGCGAGAGCATTCAAAGAAGGCATACCTAGATCCTAAAAGAGAAGAAGAAGCTAAAAGAGAAGAAGAAAATGAAGAGAAAAGCATCGTATGGCTTAGCGAATATTCCGCCACCAGTCCCTCTGTCCGTGTACGCCTACAAAGCTCTGCAGGGGAAAAGATGCGCAGTCGCTCGGAACTACGATGTGTTCTTGAATTTCAGAGGCCCAGACACTCGCACCGGCTTTGTTGATTTCCTCTACAACAGCCTGGTAGCTGCTAGGATCCACGTGTTCAGGGACAACAACATGCTCCCGGTTGGCGAAGAGATAGGCCCAGAGCTCCTCCGAGCCATCAGAAGTTGTAGGATTGCAATCCCCATCATTTCTGAACAGTATGCACAAAGTAAATGGTGCCTTCGTGAGCTCACCGAGATTATGGATTGCCATGAAGAGCTTGGCATATTAGTCTTCCCTGTATTCTATAAGGTGGATGTCGTTGATGTAAGACGCCGATCAGGTAAATTTGGAGAGGCTCTATCGAAACAAGAGAAACAGGGCAGGCGAGAAGAAGTGCTACGATGGAAGTATGCGCTGAGTTTTGTAGCGAGCATTAGAGGATGGATATCACAGACCATTGCTAATGGGTATGTATGTATATATGTATGTATGTGTGTATGCATTTACAATCTACGAATTGAACCCCTATTCACTTAGATGGGACTGAATGATCCGGAATCAGAGAGTTTGGGGAAGGAAGGCTGTACGACTAACTTTGGTTTGCAAACATACATGTGGTGGGCAGGCATGAAGGAGAGCTGGTGAAAATTGTGGTCGCAAGGGTTTTGAGTGAATTGAAGACAACGTGGATCGAACGGCTCCCCATGTTTCCTATATTAATGTCTAATCACCACATAAGATCGTGTAAGCATTCTCTGTGTTCATCATGTGAGAGCTTTGGCCTCCCTTAATTCCACATAAAGTAATGGCTTATGACTACTCATCTCGTGGCTTTTAAAAGTTACTTGGTCTTTTAAGATTTTCATATGATTCGTATTGGCTGCATCTCATCATCTCACTTGGTGTGTCTTACTGGATCACAGTGCATCATTACTTTTTAAAGGAGAAAAGAAGACTGCGTCAATGCCAAGTGTTCTTGGCCTTTCGTGGATGTGATACTCGATACGGCTTTGCTGCATACCTATACATCAGCCTATTGGCTGCAAAAATCAGAGTGTTTCATGATGATGATGCGTCCCTTATAGGTAGAGAGATTGGTAGTGAGCTTTTCAATGCCATCAACCAGTGCAAGATATCCATTCCAATTCTCTCTGAAAATTTTGCCTCCTCTGCTTGGTGCCTCCATGAGCTAGGTCACATGCTTGACTGCAAGAAAAGAAACGGGCAAAAAATATTGCCCATCTTCTACAAAGTGACTCCCTCAGATGTGCGATATTTATCCCCTTTATTTGGAGACCACCTTCGTGAACATGAGAAGCGTTTCAGCAGAGATCAATGTGAGTTTTGGAAGCACACTCTCAAGGAGGTCGGGTCCTATAAAGGATGGGAATCAGAGAAAATCGCCAACGGGTACTTACTTTCATCAATCACATAAAAATCTTAATCTGGTCCTAATATTGGAAACTTTTTATATTACTCAGAGCTCACTTCAATTTTGTTTGGTGATTGACAGGCATGAAGCGGTACTTGTGAAACAGGTCGTCGAGGAGGTTTCGAGATTGTTGAAGAATCCCCAAACACAAGATGGCCATCTCCATCCACTGAATATTGACTCATTCCTGGTGTAAGTAACAACTCATTTTTATCACTTGTGTTTCCTGTTTTACAAGAGGATTTTCCAAGACCATCAAACATGTCATCATTTATTGTTCATCATTTGCATTAATTTTTTAAAGACTAGCAAGGAATTCTTTTGGATTAAGATGCAACACGGTTAATGGATGTCTCATGTTCGGATTTACAAGTCTATTCTGTTATAAATAGAGAGAGTACATAGAAAGAAGCATAAATGAGAGCAGGGAGACCAAGGGAATGAAAATTGTCCAAACAATAGAAGGTCCAGTAACCTTAATTAGTTGTCTGAAGGTGCCATAAAGGAGTTCTATTGAGTGGAAGTAAAATGTGATCCCCGAAATGCAGGCTACCATCTAATTAAGTCAAGTACATCTTCCTTACTCAATCTAGTCGGAACGGCGTAAAACAAGATGAGAAAACTAAAATGGGAACAGTTTTTACATTCATATTACTTGAAATATACCACAATGTGCTGGATCACTGGAAGATAATATCTCCTATCTTCGCTTTCTTGTCTTTTTAAAACTAAAATCTGATCATGCACGCATGGGAAAAGAAGCCATTCGATACCTAGCTAAGGTTGTTGAGAGGGGCTTTTCCTTAGGAATGGAGAAGGCAACAATTAGATCTGTTCAATGATTCGGCATGTCAATCTCCATGTCACTTGTCGAAAAAGTTGTACATATTTGTGGCCCTCAATTTCTATATTATCTGATTGTACTTTTTCTTTGGATATGAAAATGGGGTTATTTTACTACGTATTAGTTTTCTTATGGAGTAGAACAAGCCACTAGGAAAAAGAGAGTATGTTATTTCTCTTCTTCATACAATTTCAGTAGGAAACTAACCTGGTTCCATCTTCCCATCCATTACAAGTAGGAATGACATAATGTGACATGTGAGCAATTATGATAGAATGAGGAGCTACTACTATTGAACTTGACAAATTCACATGACTTTAACTATCTTCATCTCTATTAAGAAACTTCAATTGAAGTCACCGACTGGTTTGGGAAGATGAACTTCATCTCTTTAAATATCAAAGCACTGCTAGTTCCAAGTCAATCTTGATTATCTTCGCCCATTCAATTGATAGGTGAATAATTGTTTTCATCTTTACATTGGAAACATCAAAACTATGTTAGATTTGAATTGAAAAACCCGGTGATCTTGATCCTTAGAAATTCAGAATCTTTTCTGCATACAAGTCACAGAAAATGCTCATAACTCTCACCTTTTTAGACATTGAAAGTTTGTTCAATTCTGACAACTCCAGTAGCTTGCAACCTCTAAACACCAAAACTCTATTGGATTATGATCATAGATGACATCTACAACTTTACCTGTCTAGTTTGTCATCTCCTAAATATTGAACTTTTGTCGCATTTGGTATTAGAAACTAGCTATACTGTAAAATTAACCAGTTTAACTTGTCCTTTGCCAAAGTAGAAACATCATGATCGCATGTCTCATTTCTTGACAGCTCAAAGTTGTAGGTCCTGGAGGACCACCAGATAGGCACGGTGATGAAGACCATCCCCATTTTTTTAGGCTTCAGTTTTTGTACTCTGCTGGATCCACCAAAGGCTAACTTGTTATGTTTCTTTTTGTTCTTAGTTTAAAGGACCGTTGCCTGGCAACAGTTGAGTTGCAACTTTGTTTTTGGTACTTTAGATGCGGAATATTTGCTTTCAGAGCTATGAATATAATTGTTAGGTCTTCCCTGGATTTGTTGCTGAACAATAATTCTCTTGTGAACCTATGCAAGGAATTTAATGAACAATTTCACCTTTGAGGATATGCTTGTTGAATATATTTCGGCACAGAGATTTACTTTTGCAATTAGAGGTGAAATAAACCACAAATCAGTGACAACTGTAAAGTGTCTTTGGCAACTTAAGAGTATCACTAATGTAGCAAGCGCACCTTGACAGAAGTTTGAATAATTACTGCATTGGGTACCTCCCTTTTATGCAGGGGAAGCTTATATTGCATTTTAGAGTTCAAACTTGAAGGAGAATTGTAAGTACTCGGCAGTAGTACTGATAGAGCCGGTTCGGTCCTTGGTCCCAAGCTTAACAGGGGTTAATCATTAGTCCAAAAATTGAGGACCAACATTAAGCATGTTGATCCCTAGGTTAGGTGCTAGACCAGCCCAACCCGGACTATGTTAACCCCTAATGGTGCATTAGAATAATCAAATTTTCAGCAAAAGAAATTCCCCACCCCGCCTACGTTAGAATTTTGACATTCATCATTTTTCTTTTATTTGGGATGAGGATCGAGTCTTTTGACTAATCAATTATGTGTGTTAGGCGCTAAACCGACCCCTACGAAAAAAAAGACACTTGTTTAAAAGTGAATGTGCAGTTTAACCATCCTTTTTTAACAATAAGTGACACAATAGCGACGCGTCAGTGTAGCTACATCCAATAAGTGACGCAATAGCATTGCGTAAGTGTAGCGAGACTCATTAAACTTAGACAATCCAAAGGTATTGTCGTTATTATATTTCCCTTGATCCTTCGTGCTTTCATGAGGTAATCTAACCTCGGTTGGATCGTTTTGTCTCTGACTGCAACCACGCGAGAAATATTTCCTTTTTTCCTTTTTCTTTCCTTCTTCATGCTTGGATCGCATGGCATTGATTTCGTTTCTGATTGTATCTACCTTCTTTATTTACTCGACGAATCTTTAGAAGTGTCGTTGGCCAAAATCAGGTCCCATCGAGCCCTAAATGCTGAAATATTTTACTAAAAATTGCTTTTCACGACATGTTATAGAAGCAATTTATATCATTGGCTCCAACAATTTGGACAGTAGGAAATAATAAACAGACCATGTCAAATTAACCTCGAATGCATGTTAAATACGTATGAGTTAGTAGGTATACTTCCAGAAAAGCATTAGAGAAACACTTGTCACGCCTCCATATTAGCATACCCTAAACATAAGTTGCTTAGATCTCATGTATGGTACTGTACAATATCCATATATTAAACAAATTTGTTCTTCTAATGAGGGGAACCGCACTCTCTCTATAATTATGTCCCATCGCCACCAAAACAACTCACTTGTGTGCGTGCGGCGTCAAATAAATATCTTCCATGAATAGGATATATAAAAATACTCCATGAGTTACTTCAAGTCCATGGTGAAAAGTAAGGACCGAAGCAACAAAAAAAGAAAGTGAAGAAAAGAATCACAATGGAATCAGGAAAGCAAGACAGGTCAGTCATCTTGGAATGTAGGAATTAAAAGTTGGGAACCTCTAGCATCGCCCCCTCGACAAAAGCAAAATTTCATACACTAAACTCAAGCTAGAAGACCGCGATTCTGCACATATGCAATCAAACAACTCTCAACTCCATACGTTGCACAAAACTAGACCAGCCAGCTCCCCCACAACTAATAAGCAAAAACGCAAAAACTCTCACCCCGTCCAAAAAACTAATTCCAGCTCAAACCCCCATATCAAATAAACAATCAGATGAACAAATAGTTCCAAAATCAAAATGACAGAAACAAGGAATTTCAGAAGAAGAAATAGAAGAGCCCACACACCTCTAGGTCCGATGGTAACAGAGACAGCATCAGCCAATTTATCAATCCCAGATTGAAGAGCCTCTCTGCATTCCTTGCCGAAAGATACCCTCTTCGGACCTGCTCTTACCACAAAGTTCCCAACTTTTTGCCCGTTTTTCGGTAGATTCAATACCCTCTTGTTCCCACTCAGATTCAGAACAGGGAACAGCGCCCGAATTCTTCAATCTCAATCCGAAGGAGTATAATTCGTAAAAGGGCATGAAGGAATCCAGGGAAAAACAGAAGAAATAGAGGAACTTACCGGAAAGAGCAGGTTCTGAGGCAGGATTGAAGATGCCGTGAAGGAGGCAGACATGCCCAGGGGCGGTTCCGTCCTGGGCTTTTCGAGGGGCTTAGGCTTTGACGTTGGGGGCGGCTATTTCCCCACCTTCCGAGTTTGCTTATTCACGACCTTTAAAAAAGATTAAAATGGAAAAAATAGCCCAAGGTGATTCCAATAAACCGGAAAAGATCGCGGGGATGGCGAACCAAGCGCCGGCGACGATGGTGAGTGCTTCAAGGACCGGCAGCGAGGAGGGGGGAGAGAGAGGGGCGGAATGTCGGCAAAATGGAGGAAACAAAAGAAGCGAGAGTCACTTGATGTTTCTAAAAACCGCCGGTTCAATCAATATGGACCGGAGAAAAAAGGAGATGCACTGGTTCAATCAATATCTCAATCCATTTTCGCCAAAGAAAAATATGAAAATTGATCGAGACTCTGTCTGTTTTCGAAAATGTGGCATAAGAAGCCATTTTATAGGAATATGATAATATTTTTCAATGATCGACTGAAACTTGGAAATAAATTAGAAGATATTTTTCATCGTTTGGTGTGAAATTCGATTTGATTTTCCTCTATGCACTCATTTTAATAATATTTTATTTTTATTTTTATTTTTATTTTTTCTAAAAATTTGGTCTTTTAATTTTTTATTTTCTTTCTACTTTTTTTCTTTTCTCCATTCCTTCTTCTTCAATTGGTTGCTAGCCACGACGATGGCCCGTGATTGGCCACAAAGCGAGCCTTGAGCTCGACGCTCGCTTGTGGTTGGTCGATGGCCATTACCATGACCGTGACCAAATATAAAAAAAAAAAGCAAAAAGAAAGAAAGAATAAAAAATAAAAAAGAAAAAAAAAAATTCAATTTTTTTTTAAAAAAAAAAGTTGGGGCTATTAGGGGTGTTGAATAAGAGAGAGTGAGTGAGGAAAATGTTTTCCTTTATTTGAAATGTGTAAACCATTTTCCCTCATTTTAAAAGACTTTTTTTTTCTCTTCAATCAATTCATTTTTCATGCAACGAATGTTGGAAAATTCAGAAAATATTTTCTTGGAAAATGTTTTCTATGAAATGAACCTGAGTGTGTTTATTTAGTGGAAAATGTTTTCCGAAAATTGATTTTCTAGACTTTCACTAGTTTGGTTCGCGAAAAATGACTAACCAACCAAAAACACACATCGGTGAGGCTCAAGCTAGCCGACCTAGTCGTGATAGAGGAAGGAGTAAAAAGAAAAGAGAAAAGATAAAAAAGGAAAAGAAAAATAATTAATTATGCGCATTTTTAAAAATAATTTAAAACCAACATTTTTTAAAATAAATAAAAAGTTAAAAAATTCATTTTTTAACCTGAGATAAAATCATGAGATTGAAATCATTTTTCAATGAGATCCAAATATTAAAAAATATTTTTGATCATATATCATCAAACAAAAGAAAACTAGTTGTATTCCAAGAAAATGCTTTCTTGGAAAGCATTTTCCTTTATTATTGAAACAAACACACATGTTTTTTTTGGGTCAAAACATGGGGTTCAAATAGAGGCAAGTAAAAGAAATCGCTCGGACCGCAGATCGAACCCGGTTGGTTCTAGGCGTTTTTGGAGGCACCGGTAAATCTCAGTCCGGTTTCCGATTTTAGGTGTCTAAGTGCCCACTGGACCAGACAATTTTTTCAATATTTTATTTCTTAAAAATATGTAAAAAATTCTAATATATCTCCTATTTCGAACTCATGCATGCAAACACGCGGAGTCGCACGATTCCCAATTCATTTCACTCACGCGGGTGAGTAAGATGACAAGAACAAATTAAAACACAATAGTAGTTGCTCATTACAATCAAAATTTGCCACAAATAGGAAAAATTTATGTGAAAACTATAATGTAGCGTGTAACTCACCAATTATAGAAATATCTTGATTACCAAGAACATCTTCAATTTCGTCTTGAATATTAACAACAAATTGCAAAAGAAAAAATCATGAACATGTCATCGGTTTAATTGGCCTATTCGAAATCGAATCGGACTAGTCGATTCAGGATCATCGGAGATTTTAGTGTCAACGGGCATGTTGTGGGTAAAGAATTACTTTGAAAGGATGCCAATGAGATGATATGATAAATATTCAACATATCCTGCATTGCAGATCGGCAAGAGGATGGTAGGGCTATTATCTACGATTCTAAATGACAGGCTGCTTCCATCAAGAAAGTCATCGTTTCCAGCAGAGTTTGACGCTATAGCTTCAAAATGGTGAAATTTTTTCAGAATTTCGTCACAAATAGCTCATGCCTCGGACAAAGGGCAAAAAAAAGGCTAAAAATCAACCAATAGCCTTTCATATGATCACTCCCTCTTATAGGAAAGCTCTTTTCCTTCAACCGGGGGTACCAGAGCAAGCAGTCGGTTATGTAGACTTGGCCATAAAGCAGCCACTCAAGCAGTGAGATTTTCACCCATTGTCACTCACTCCAGGTACGGAAAGTTAGTATACCTGTCTATGCGGCGGTAGCTAAAGTCGAAATCCTGATGTGGTGTCTATCTTCACCACCGTGAGACCCCCTCTAATTCTCCTTTCTATTTTTTTCTTCCTGAGGAGGAGGGAATATGGGAGTGACATTGCGGGGTCTCCCACCTTAGGAGAGATCTCCCACTTGTTTCTTCCCCTTGAGCAATTACTCCCTCTTACAGGAAAGCTCTTTTCCTTCAAAATCCTGACCGATTCTTTTACAATCTCACTCATTCCTTTTTTAGCAGAGGTTGAATTAGTCCCAAATGAAACTGCCAGTAACCAAGATTTGATCATTGCTCGAGCCAAGATGATTGTGCCATCACTAGCCAAGTCAGTCATGCGGCTAGCTGCCTGCTGGTATATAAACTTAAAGCGCAAAAATAGAATCTTTAAGCCTATAAGCATGAAAGCAATCTTTGGGGGAGGAGGAACTACTAACCATGAATGACCCCTTGGACTAACATTGCCCCAGCATTCTCGATTGCATCTGAAAGTTCTATCGCTTGGGCAATCTTGACATTGTCATTTATGATTTTTGGAGTTTTGGACTCTGAGAGGACAAGCTGCGTCCTAAAGTAAAGTGAAATTGAATAAATCCATTGCATAGTCGGTTCACTAATCTAAACATAACCAGAAAAATTGTAATCTACTATGGTCGGTTGAGGAATTGCTGATCAGGCAAAGTCATATTATTTAGGAACTTTTTCTTTAAAAGGGCATTCTCGTACCACTCTACATATATCAACATAAAAGAAAAAAAAAACACAAAATCTGCCCGAATAACTTGAAAGCTCTTGCCTAAACATATATTAATGATGAGAAAACTGATAAGTCATCCGACTCCATAAGCCGAAATTCCAGGTCGAATGAGCATTTTTACGAGTGTAACATTGGTTGTCTTGTGGAAGACTAACATCGGACTTCTGGTTTTCGGCGTCCGGTGTCTCTCTTCTTTCTGAACTTTCTCCTCCTTTTCGCTAATTGTCTATGATATATGTTGGGAAATGGGTTTTGGATTAGACTTAAGCCCGAGTGTCATGACATTTGGGAATGTTAGTGGAAAAAGTCAAATGTGTTACTGATATCGACATAACATGTTATACACATTAACATGTTGATGTGCAACATATTGCTGCATGTTTTTCTCTTTGTCTCGGATGATATGTTAACAAAAGATTTAGAATCAAAAGGTTTTCGGCTGAGTCAATCAAAGACGGAATACCTAATGAATAAGGTCAACAAGAGTAGAAGCTTAAACGACGATGTAAGAACATGGAGTACCAAGGAGTGTGATGACTATTTTGCCTGAGGAAAAGGAAAATCAATGGAGATCTCATCCATGGAGTTTGGTCGGGATGGGTGAAGTACAGAAGTGTGATTTGGGCTTCCACCAACAATGGAATGCCACTCAAATAGCTTGAGGAAAAGTTTTATAGGACGATAATAAAGCCAGCAAAATGTGATGGCACGGACCTCGTGGCAGTTAGTGACATGCGCAACAAAATGAGTATAGACCTAAGAAAATAAGAATGCTTAATTTAATAGAAGATAAATCTAACCATAAAATAAATAAATAAATAAAACAGTTGTTACGGCAATTGAGGATAAATCTAATCTGATCGCACAATTTCTTTTTCTGTTAATCACGCATATAACAAGAAAATTCCTCATTATTTGCGAAAACTCGGCGGTCAATTTCGGACTGGCCCAAAAAAACAAAAGAAAGAAAATGGGAGGAACTTGCCAGAAGACAACAGAAGCGACAATAACAGAGAGAGGAAGAGTGAGAGAAATGGCTACGCGTCTCCTACTTTGTCTTCCACTGTGGTGCGAATGTTAGAAGCATGGAAGATAAGCAGAGGCCAAGCACAAATGTAATGACTTGAGTCTTGAACGCTTCAAGTCTTGAAGAAGAGAAGAATATGGATGCCTTAGCCATTGTAGCCACTATAGCCATTGTTGTTGTACTAGTAGGTCTATCCATGTACATCCTGCGGAATAAAACAAGCGCAGTCCCTCAAAACCATGATGTGTTCTCGAGCTTCAAAGGCAAAGACACTCGCACCGGCTTCACTAATTTCCTCTACAACATCCTGGTAGATGCTGGGGTCCACCTTTTCAGGGACGACGGTAAGCTCCCGGTTGGCAAGCAGATTGAGCTGGAGCTTCTCCGGGCCATCAGGAGTTATAGTATTGTGATCCCCATTCTTTCCAGTCATTATGCGGAGAGTACATCGTGCCTCCGTGAGCTCATTGAGATTATGGATCGCCACGCTAAGTATCAGAAATCAGTCTTCCATATATTCTATAAGGTTGGCGTCGGTGATATACTTGACCGACGTGGTAACTTTGGAAAGGCTCTAGATAAACATGAAAGGCAGTGCAGCTCAAAAGAAGTGCTAAAATGGAAGCGTGCGCTGACTTCTGTAGTGAGGATTAGAGTATGGATATCACAGACGACTGCTAATGGGTATGTTTGTATCTAAGTACGTATGTATTCAAAAATGGAATGACCGATCCAGCGGGGGAAGGAAGGAATCAAACTGCATACCGAACTTTGGTTTTACACATTCATATGTGGGCAGAAATGAGGAGCGTCTGCTGAAAATGGTGCTCGCAAAGGTTTCAAGTGAATTGAGGACAGTGTGGATCGAGCAGTTCCCTATGTTTCTTATCTTGATGTCTAATTACCACATAAGATCAGGTATATTTCCATTCTAGTTGAGCCAAGCGCCTACCATCTGTAAGTATTCTCTTTGCTCACCATGAGAGAGTTTGGCCTCCCTTCGAATCCACATAGAAATAGCATGCATGGTTTGTGTGGTTTCTGACCCAGACCAACTTCGTGGCTTTCAAAAGTTAATTCGGATGTCTTTGGATCACAGCATGTCTTTACTTTTCGGAGAAGAAAAGAAGCGAAGTGTTCTTATCCTTTCATGGTCCTGATACTTGACGCGGCTTTGCTGCTTGCCTCTACATCAATCTTATGGCTGCTGGAATCAAAGTGTTTAGCAATGATGATCCGTTTCTTGTAGGTAAAGATATTACTCTTGAGATTTACAATGCCATTAACCACTACAAGATATCCATTCCAATTCTCTCTTAAAACCATGCTTCCTCTCATTGGTGCCTCGATGAGCTGGCTCACATGGTCGAATGCAATAGAATAAAGGGACGAGAATATTGCCTATTTTCTATAGAGTGAAGCCCTCGGACGTGAGGTGTATCTTCATTGTTTAAAAAAGTGCATGCATTGACATAAGGAGCTGGTTGATCAAAGTACTTATGATCGGTGGGAGCAAAATCTTTGGGAGGTTGGGTCCTCCAAAGGATGGGAATCGGAGAAAATCGCCAATGGGTACCAGAACCTCAAGTTGATTGTATTACTGGAAACTTCTTAAACTACTTATAGCTTACTTCAATTTTATTGACAATTGACAGGCATGAAGGGGTACTTGTGAAACAGGTCGTCGAGCAGGTTTCGAGGCTCTTGAGCAATCCCCAAACATGTGATTGCCCCATCCCCACACACTGAACATCTCAACAACTCATTTTTGGCGTCTATCATCCCTGTTTTACAAGAAGATCTTCCTCGACGATCAAATGTGTCCTCATTTGTTATTCATCGTTTGCATTTTTTTTCTAAAAGCTGGCGAGGAGTTCTCTTAAAGTTAAGAAACATGTTACGCATGTTATGTTGTGTAATTTGTTTAATAAACATGTTGTAGTTGGTTTCAGATGTGACATAATAAAGAGATGGCTCATGTTCGGATTCGACAAGTCTGTCAGTTATAGATAGAGAGAAGACGCGGAAAGAAGCGTGAATGAGCGCAGGGAGACCAAGGGAACGAGAGGATGTGAGAAATATGTCCAAACGATATAAAGTCCAGTCACCTTAATTAGCTGTCTGAAGGTGCCATAGAGGAGTTGCCACAGAGTTGAAATGTGATCTCCCGAAACACCGATTGCCTTTCTGGTTAAGTGGAGTACATCTTCCTTATTATGACAAAGTCCAAAAAATCGGCTTGTTCCAGCGTAAAACAAGATGAGCAAATGGAAAATGGAAAATGGGAAACCAGTGGCGATTTCCGTTAGCATAGCTTGAAAATATACTATAATGTGCTGGATCAGGGGAAGAGAACATGTCCTTCCTAGGTTTTTCGTCCATGTTAAAACTAAACAGTGATTGTCGGCGCAAAGCAAAAGAAGCTTTTTTGTAGGAAGAGACAAGGCAACAATTAGGTCTGTTCAATGATTTAGCATGTCGATCTCAATGTGACCTGTTGCTTGTACACCTTTGTTGCCGCTCAGTTCTACGATATACAGTGGTGCTTTCTCTTCGAATAGGCAGATAGGAAGATTTGATTGCGTATTAGGTCTGTAGTAGGACACGCCGTTAGGAATAAAAGATATTTGAAAAGGAAAAAATTGCATTTTCAATCTTCTTCAGTCAATTTCAGTAGGAAACGAATCCGGTAAGATCTTCATATCCATTCCACGCAGGAATGACGTACTATGGCATGTGAGCAAATAAAATTGAACTTGATGAATTCACATATTTAGGTTCCAGAGCAATTATCTCACCATAAAGCAGCACCGTCTAGCCATGCAGATATTTGATTTCATACAAATTCAGTGGTGTAACTCAAATGTATTCTCCTTTAGATCTCTCGGAAGCCAAATTCCTTCATTATGTGAGAGCAGAGTCTGTGGTGCCCTGCGGTTGTTCCGTTACCAGCATCCATCACCTCAAAACTAGAGCTGCCATCCAGGTTTATCATCACTAATGTGACCCCTTTCTGCAATATCGGTATTTTGGATCAGATAGCAAATGCAAAAGGATACGCCTGGTTCTTTAGCCGATTAATATGCTGAACAACCTTACTGAGGCTATTGCACAATGAGCATAGGCACGGATCTTATTTGATCCCGAGAAGCTCCCTCCCAGGACATTTTTCCCCATGAGTCGTTACCCAAAGCAGTGCACTGCAACGAAGAAATCAGCCTCTAGATGTCTTATTTCAATAACATGCTGCAGAGAAAGGGAGTGCTGACTAACTAACTAAGCTTATGTGTATGCTTGGTCTCTAAATGTGCCGGCAAATTGCATCAATATGTAGGTTTTAGGACTTTGAGGAAGGCATAGCCAAAACAAATTTATCACCCTTCAAGCAGAAGTGCCAGAAAAGGATTTAACAACAAGGACACGCTAATAAACCATGAGAGAAGAAGAGATGCCCCCATCAATCAGCTTGAAAATGTCGCTTTTAGGAACTTAACAATCGTCGGAGGAATTCAACTATAACCTGTAATAGTCAGGATTTGGATCATTGGAAATTGCATTTGGAAACCACAATTTACACATCCCAGTAACTGTCTGCAGTACGTTTTCGTATCAAAAGTAGATGCAATGCTTATCTGATCCAGATACCTGTTTTCCACACACAAAAAGCATCTGTGTAGCATCACTATTTCTGCAGAACAAGATCAAGACCATCCAGTTCATCGGTGCATCAGGAAAAGTACCAGAAACTATACACAAATGCACTTGAAACCCCATTGTGGCCGCTGTTGAGAGCTCCTCCTGCTTCACCAACCCACGCTACTGCCGAAGTAGCTGAAGTACACTTAATTGTGTTTTGCTGCTTATTAAATATCTTAACTATGCCATCAAGATATGTCCGATTACGAATCTTTTCGATGAGGTGCTGATCAGCCCCTACTCACTTGAAAAACTGCCTACGATCCAAGATGATTATAAGTTGTCGAACAGTAGCTAAAGAAGGCACCCAATCCGGGATTGTAGATGTGAAGTGCAATTGCATCAGAGGATTTTGGGTCTTGGCCAAGTATCCTTAGACCAAAGTGCATTATAGCTTCCCCCTGGTGCGAAGATAAGAGGCTTGGGTTTGAAACTCTTGTTAATGTCTAACACCAAGTTCTTGAGATAAATTGTATCAGACACATACTGGTTTGCTGCTCCTCTTTACCAACTCCACTCCCACTCAATTCGTTTCCTGAACAGCAGGATCAGCATGTCCAAAAGTGTACACACAAAATTATCACCCACAAGTCCACTCATGTATTGTGAAAACTTGCTTCAGTATTATACGATTGGTTATAAGCCTATATTGGACGTAGTAAATAAAGTATTCAAATTTACTCTAGTGGATCCAAATATATAAAATATAAATGGCTGCAATATAATTGGAGTAGGAGGCGCTTCTAAAGTCACTATACATAGCTCTAAAAACAGAACAAAGAATGTAATTGCTAATTACCAAATTCCCAGCAAAGAATTGTGTAATTCTTGTCGACGGTACAATGCACAATGTACAAAGGATTCGATATTCTTAGAATCCCTAGTCCCCATTGCAGGCCCATGTCTTCGCGGTATTGTTTGTCCATTAAGTGCTTTTAACCCAAAGATGACTTCAACACTGATGAAGATGAAACAGATCTAAATTAATAAAAAAAGTTCTCGGTTAAGAAACATGAACTTGGGTTCTTCAACCCTTCCGAACTATGATACTTGGTCGATGTAGCTCAAAATGAGATGGATCATCTTCTAGACAAAAGCCAAGTCATCAAAGAATCAGTTTCTGATGAGTTACAACACTCGGAATCTGTCAAGAAAGTTGAATTGAAGTCACAAACCAATCTCGTGAAGATGAACTTCTTCTCTTTAAGGGCCTGTTTGGTAACCATCCAAACAGTGCCTGATTCTGATTTTTTGTTCCCAGAATCAGTTTGGGACGAGAATCGCGTTTGGTAAAATTTTTGTTCCAGAGACCAAATTTGTTCCCAGAATCAGATTGGGAAGAGAATCAAGAATCAAAAAAAAATTGATTCTTGTTCCGGGAACAAAATTGAGAATCAAAACTCTTCTTCTTCTCTTTTCTTCTTCTTCATTGACCGCCATCCCGCAACCGCCGTTGCATCGGTTCTTTGCCGTCACGGCAATCGGTTCGACAAGCTCGCGGAGGTTCTCGTCTGGCCTAGAAAAAAAAATAAAATAATAAAAAAAAAAGAAGAATAGGAGAAAAAAGAAAAAGAAGAAGAAGAAGAAGAAGAAGAAGAATAGGAGAAAAAAGAAAAAAGAAAAATTAAAAATTAAAAAAGTAAAAAAAATAAAAAAGAAAAAGAAAAAAAGGAAAAAAATAAAAGAAAAGGAAAAGGAAAAAGATAATAATAATAATAATAATAATAATAATAATAATAATAATAATAATAATAATAATAATAATAATAATAATAATAAATAAATAAATAAATAAATAAATAAATAAATAAATAAAACAAAAGAAAAAAAGAAGAATAGGAGAAAAAAGAAAAAAAGAAGAAGAAGAATAGGAGAAGAAGAAAAATAATAATAACAAGAATAAAAAGAAAAAAGAAGAATAGGAGAAAAAAGAAAAAAGAAAATTAAATAATTAAAAAATAATTAAAAAATAATTAAAAAATAAAAAAATAAAAGGAAAAAAATAAAAGAAAAGGAAAAGGAAAAAATAATATAAAAAAAGAAAAAAAGAAAACAAAAGAAAAAAAGGAAAAAAAGAAAAGAAAAAAAGGAAAAATTTATAAAATTATTTAAAAATTAAAATAAATTAATTTGGAATAGAATCAATGAACAAGTTACCAAACGCAATTCTATTCTAGAATCGAAATTTTGTACGCTTACCAAACGCATTCTTTTACTTAGAATCGGTTCCTAACGAATCAAAATAATCATTTCTCGGTCGAATCTCTTCCCGGGATGTAATCGTTACCAAACGCGCCCTAAATATATCAGTACTGCGAGTTTCAAGTCAATCTTGATTATCTTGACCATTCAAATACCAGGCGAGTAATAGTTTCCATATGTACATCGCAAACATCAAATTCTGTTAGATTTGATTCAACAAACCTGGTGATCTTGCCATTTAGAAATTCAAAATCATAGTCAGAAAAGAGAGTGTACTGTGCAGCGGCCATGAACTCAGTTATGCGGAAAATTCTACTGTCCCGTCCAATCAGAATCCGAAAAAAATTCCGTATCGGTAGGAATTTGAAGTTGCTGGCAATTTTCCAAACGTGTTGGTGAAAAAAAAATTAAAAAACACGACTTATAATTTGCTTGCCAGGTACACTGGCAGGGAATTACCAACACTATAAAAAAAATTATTAATAATCCGATAAATTATAGATTACCAACTTCTCTTAAATTTTGTCATTATTATATGTAAATTACCAACTCCTCTTAAATTTTTACCTTTGTTTTACGAGAAAGTCCTCCTATAACAGAGATTTCACTAAAATATCGACCGAAAGATAGTAACACGACACTTAAATAACCTCAAATTAC
This sequence comes from Eucalyptus guilfoylei, assembly GCA_016097605.1. Taxonomy (NCBI): domain Eukaryota; kingdom Viridiplantae; phylum Streptophyta; class Magnoliopsida; order Myrtales; family Myrtaceae; genus Eucalyptus; species Eucalyptus guilfoylei. Next base: position 11,349,404 of record CM027863.1, read on the forward strand.
ACCATTCCAAAACCATCACAATCATATGAATTACCTGGATATTCTTTAGACTGACTTGTTCAACATTTGGAAAAGCTAAAGTTGTTCTGCAAAGTTGTACAGCACTCTTTTGCAGGCCTTACTTTGCACGATGCGCTATGGACTTCGCTGCTACATTTCCATTTACTTCATCTAATCAATTTTTTTATATCATTATTGGCCTCCACCACCGGAAAATTCTTTGTCACCACATGAAGACTTAGCGAATTGGTGTGGGTTGCCTTTCTCACGAAATTTCCAAGAACATAGAGATATAAATGCCGGCTTTTAATTTGTGGAATTTATGGTCATCTACTGATCGCATGGATAACATATGCACGTTTACTTCCCTTGCTAAGATCAACATACATCTGTTTCCCACTCGGCATATTCTTCACGAATCTGTTAATTTGTTTTTCCACATGGCCAAACCCGCCGGCGGGTTCGTGGTGTGTTGAAATATTCTGTTTTCTCGATCTAATTTCTTTGCAGCGAGTTCTGTGTTGGATCTTCTCCATTCAAGACTTATATCATCTTGAAAAGTAGCCGAATGTGAAGTAATTGAGTAGTGTATATATATGGATCAAAACCCTAGAGCAGTGGGGGATCGAGATTTAAATGAAAGTTTCAACACGTAATCACTAATCTTAATCCTGCATTTGTTATAATCATCAGGCTTGGCAAGAACCGCAAGGAGTGCCCGAGTTGCTCTTCTCGATGCTGTTTTTATTTTAACAGAACGATTAGGGAAAATTCAAACCACGAGTCAAATTATGACAAGCCTCAAATTTTAGGGGAAGGATAATATTCTCTTCACCCATTGTAATAGTCAAGAAAACGAATAAGAAAAGTCAACGTTATCACAATGAGGCCTTAGTATTTCGTGAGTAAACAAAAACGATGTCTGGAATCTTGAAAGCATCAAGTTTGGAGATAAAGAATAATGCAGAAGAGAGAAATTTGCATAATTTTTTTAGAGTCCATAATGAAAAATATATTATAAGATGACTATATAATGTAATAAGATATTTTCAATTACAATCAATTAAGATCAATAAAGGGCACACACAATTAAAGAAGGGAGATATAGAAAATCTTCTAGATATATCTCTAACGTCTTTCAAACTCAAGATGATGTAGAAGAACACTAAGATCTGCTTTAGTGAAGACGTCAATAGTATGATCAACCGATAAAGTGGAGATAAGAGAAACAGTACCATGGAGCACACGATATTGTATGGAACAACAGTCCATTTAAATGAGCTTGATGTGTTAATGGAAAACATCATTATCTGTTAGTTGGATAGCACTCTAGTTGTCATAGTAAATGAGTGTTCCACCATTATGATGGAATCTCGTGTCTTCTAATAGCCATACAGTAATTTTGATAGCATAACGGCTAGACGATGATATTCTGCTTTCATACTAGATCGAGTGATAAGAGTTTGTTTCTTGTTACACTTTAAGATAAGTGAGTTACCTAGAAATAAGTAGTAGCCTATAGTGAAGTGATGATCAAGAGGGTCACTAGATTTGTCAACATCAAAATTAGTTGTCAACTCTAAAGTAAAGTGAACAAAAAAGTGAAGGCCATGAAATAAGGTACCCTTGATGTAACAAAGAATTCGAAAAATTGACGCAAAGTGAGCGTACATGACGTGATTATGAACTGACTGACAATGTGAATTGCATAGGCGATGTAGAAATAGGAAGACATATAGGAATGCCAACCTTCTGGCAATAAATTGAAGGATTCGGAAGAGGAGTCTCATATTTGTCATCAAATTTGGCATTAGTCTTAGTTAGAGTTGTAGCAATTTTGTTACTAGTGAGTCTTGCTCGGCAATAACTAGAGGAATTTGAAGCAACCTCCAAGCTTAGAAGATAGCTAAGTTATCAAAAATCTTTCATTTTAAATTGTTGATTGAGATATTGTTGTAGTTTTGTAATGCTGGTATGATTATCGTCAATTTTGACCATGTCATCCACATATAATAGTAACAGAATATACCCATGAGATGTATATGGAACAAATAGAGCATGGCCATTGGGATTGGATAAAAAGCAAAGACATTTCTTGGTTGAGCTAAACTTAGAATGTAATGTAGGATGAGCTTGTTTCAATCTACATAATATTCGAAGTAAGTGATACACTTCACTATATATCAGTATCTCCAGGAGTAGACTCCATATAGATTTCCTCAGTAATATTGCCATTGAGATATGGATTTTTAACATCCATCTAGAATAGAGACCAACCCTTGATAGAGGTGACACCGAGAAGACTTTGAACATAAGATTTGCAATAGGAGCACTGTCAATTCCATTCTTTTGAGTAAAACCTTCTACTACTAATTATACGCTATAGTGTTCAACAGTACCACGTACCATTGTTTTAATCTTATACACCTATATAGAACCAAAAGTAGACTTTTCAAGAGGCAAATCAACCAAATCTATGTGATTTGTCTAAAGCTTGCAATTTATCTAAGATAGCTTGCTGCCAAAGATGACTAATACTAGTTTCTCTAAATGTATGAGGCTCATGAAAAGAAACAACGGTAGAGTAACAATGGAAATTACATAGTCAAACAAAAGGTTGACTTACACAGGTGGAACGGGGAATAGGAGAAGGGGGAATGACCAAGGGTGGAAAATCAGTCGATAGTGCAATGGATTTACCAAAGTGGTACCACTAGAGGTACTTCATCATGATTAGGAGAAGACAACTCCGAATAAGAAGATTCCAAAAGTAGAGCGAAGTCTATCGTCTTTAGGGAATAAATCTATCGAAGGATTAGTAATGGGGGGAATACTAGGAGAGGATTCGAAAGGACGGAGTGATGACAACATTTTATATTCCCAAAATGTAATATGAAAAGACATGTGAAAAATATTAGCATAGGATTCTAACCTTTGTACCTTTTGTGTCTAAGCCTAGACATGGGGGGAAAGTGTTAAAATATGTATATATTAAATCATTTATTCATCTAACTGCTTAATATTTTAGAACAATTAAAAATGATATTACAAAATTTTACATCTTCAATAAGAGAAAGCATGGAACGAAGACATACTTAGATGCCAAAGAATAAAAGAAGTAAGGAGCAAAGAAGAAAATAAATGACTCCGCAATTTGTTCTACCACTAGCCCTTCTGTCGGTGTATGCTTAGAGTTTCCTTCAGATAAAAACAAGAGCATCAAGTTTAGTCCTCGCTACAGAGAAATATTATTAGCTAGTGATGAAAGAAAAAATACTTCAATCTTGAAAGAAGACGAACTCAAATTATAGTCAACTTTATAATGACCTTGGAATTTCTGGGTAAACAAAAACGACTTGAATCTTGTAAACATCAAGTCATGACTAAGAGAAAGCAGTTAAAGAAGACATACTAAGGTCCGAAAAGAGAAAAGACAAGTCACGAAGAAAGAAGAAAATGAATTCCCTGGCGATTGTTCTACCACTAACCCATCTCTCCGTGTGTGCTTACAGATTCCTGCAAAAGAAGAAAAGCACGGCCCCTCAGAATTATGATGTGTTCTTGAGCTTCAGAGGTGGAGATACTTGAACTGGCTTCACCGATTTCCTCTACAACAGCCTGGTAGCTGCTGGGGTTCACGTGTTCAGGGATGATGATGCGCTCCCAGTTGGCAAGCAGATTGGCCCAGAGATTCTCTGGGCCATTAGGAGTTGTAGGATCGCGATCCCCATCATCTCCGAACAGTATGCGCAGAGTAAATGGTGCCTCCGTGAGCTCACGGAGATAATGGATTGCCACAGACATCATGGCAAATCAGTCTTCCCTATATTCTATAAGGTGGATGTTGTTGATGTGGGTCGCCAACGTGGTAACTTTGAAGAGGCTCTGTGTAAACATGAGATGCAGTTCAGCACAAAAGAAGTGCTAGAATGGCGGGAAGCGCTGACTTCTGCAGCGGGGATTAAAGGATGGATATCAGAAACCGTTGCTAATGGGTAAGTACGCACGCACTTAATTGTTTAGGAATCTACGAATATATATCCGTCACAAATCTCAATCCAAATCCTTGTTCTCTTGGATGGAGTGACCAGAATCACAGAGTCAGGGGAAGGAAGTAGTCAAACGCCTAACTTTGATGTCTTATGTTAAAGTATCATATATCACATATCGCTTATTTACGGTATATTTTTTTTTTTTATATACATGTGGTTTTCCTTCACTTATAAGTTAGGCTTCTGAGTTTGGAATCCTAACGTGATATTTAAGTCAGATTCTGTTTTATTTTGCATGTGCAAACTCGTTTATCAAATTTCACATGTCGTTTATAATCCGATTTCCACGTGAAATGGGCTTGTCTATGAGGTCTTCAGGCACGAAGGAGAGCTAGTGAATATGGTGGTCGCAAAGGTTTCGAGTGAATTGAAGACCACGTGGATTGAACGACTCCCCATGTTTCCTATATTGATGTCTAATGATTACGCAAAATCAGGTATCTCCCAATTCCATTTGAGCCAAGCACCAACCATTAGTAAATATTCTGTGCTCATCAAGTGAGAGCTTTGGCCTTCCCACATAGTGAAGGCATGTAAGGTTCACGTGTTTTATGACTTAGGCCGATTTCGTGCATTTAAAAGTGGACTTCTGAAATTTTCGACTTCATCTTATGATCATCACTTTGGTTTGTCTTGCTGGATCACAGTCCATCGTTGCCTTTTGGAGAAGAAAAGAAGAGAGAGTAAATGGCAAGTGTTTTTGGCCTTTCGGGGCCCCGATACTCGATTTGGCTTTGCTGCTTACCTCTACATCAGCCTTGTGACTGCAGGAATAAGAGTTTTTAATGATAATGATCCGTACCTCATAGGTAAAGATGTTGCTCATGAGATTCGCAATGCCATTGACCACTGCGAGATATCCATTCCAATTATCTCTGAAAATTATGCCTCCTCTCCTTGGTGCCTTAATGAGCTAGCTCAAATGGTTGAATCCAAGAGAATAAAGGGGCAAGAGATATTGCCCATTTTCTATAAAGTAAGCACCTCACATGTGCGAAACTTATCTCATTTTTTTGGAGAGTGCATGCTTCGACATAAGAAATTGGTTGACACAAATACTTACGAGCGGTGGGAGCAAGCTCTTAGGGAGGTTGGGTCCTCCAAAGGATGGGCGACAGAGAAAATCGCCAATGGGTACTTTTCATCATTTCCACCCAGATTTTAATTTGATCCTATTACTGAAAACTTCTTGTTATACTCCTAAGAGCTTACTTCAAGTTCATTTGCAATTGGCAGGCATGAAGGGCTACTTGTAAAACGAGTCGTTAAGGAGGTTTCAAGGTTGTTGAACAATCCCCGAACACGTGATCCCCCCATCCCCATCCCCAAACACATCTCCCGTATGTAATTCCTATTTTACAAGAGGGTTTTCCTCAGTGATTAAATGTGTCCTCGCTTATTTTTCGTCATTTGTATTAATTTTCTAAAGATTGTTGAGGAATTCTTTTGGAGCTAAAGAAATATGTTACCCATGCTATGTTGCCTAATCTATGAAATAAACATGCCGTTTGTGGGTTCAGATGTGACGCGATTAAAGAATGACTCATGTTCGGATCTGATAAGTCTAGTTTGTTACAGAAAGAGAGGGGCTGTGAAAAGAAACAGGAATGAGGGCATGGAGACCAAGAGAACGGAAGGAGGAGAGAAAAATATCCCAAAAAATAAGATGGTCCAGTCACCTTAACTAAAGGAAAGTCCTAAATTCTATTGTACGAATACAAATTCAATCATAAATGTTTTAATTTGATTGAATCATAAATCTTTTGATAATTTGTTAATATAGTCATTCTAAGTAATTTTGACCGGCAATCGTTGATGTGAATGTTGACCTTCTTAGGGCATGGCTAGCATTGACGTGAATTTTTTTTTTTTTTTTTTTTGAATTTTTATAATTTTTATAATTTTTTCTTTTGTCTGTCTTTTTTTCGTATCTTTCTTCCTCCACTGATCACGAGGGTCAACTTTGCTAGCCTCGGGCGAGGCTAACCCTTGCTTGTGGCCAGTCGCTAGTCATGGCGATCAACATAGGAAAAAACAAGAAAAAGAGAAACCATAGAAAAAGAAAAGAAGAAAAAGAAAAAAAGTCACTAAAAATTCAATAAAGCATCGACGTTGGTGTAGGCTGGCCTCCACGCCAACAACTGTTAGTCAAAATTGGACAGAAAGATTATATTGACAAATTGTCCAAAAGTTTAAAACTTAATTGTCCAAATTGAATGGTTTTGGATTCAACTGATATTCATATAATAGGTTTAGGATTTTGTTGGTAATTATCCTTCTTAATTAGTTGTCCGAAAAAGCAATAAAGGATTTGCTATGGAGTTGAAGTAAAATGTAATCTCCCGAAATACATATTGCCTTGTAATCAATTCTGGTACATCTTCCCTTCTATAATTAGTGGTAACGTCGGCTCGTTCCCACATAAAACAAGTTGAGAAAATGAAAATGGGAAAACTATTGCAATTTGCATTACAATAGCTTGAAAATTACATCAATGGGCTGGATCACAGGAAGGGATATCTCCTTTTTAGCATCTTCGTCTATCTTAAAACTAATATTTGATTATGCCCGCCTGGAGAACGAACCCATTTGATACCTAGCAAGAAAGGAGGGAAATTCTTGGATCGAAAGCAGGAACTTCAAGCGCTTCTGCAGTGTTCTACAAATCATGGTTTGAAAAGGGGGGTGGGCCATCCAGCTGTCCACCTTGGTTGTGTAGAAAATTCTACCGTGTTGTCGGATAAAAAATTCAAAAAGGATGTCAAGACAAGATAAGACCGATTATGAAACTTCGTTTTCATTCATCCGCTTCATGGAAGATGGATAAATTCCTAGATATATAAGATAAGACCCTTGGAGATTCTACATTTCAAGGTCACGCGTTGATGAGCAACTTTAGTTATCATGAATGCTCCCGGTCAGTGCATTGAGATGTGATTGTTAATTTTTAACCTTTTTAATCTTACTTATCAGACAGAAGAAGCTGAAAACTCCGTGTTGGTGGAATTTTAAAGTTGCTGGTAATTTTCAATCTCATTGGAAAAAAAAAAAAAAAAAAAAAAAAAGCAAAATATGACCAGCAATTTGCTTGCCCAATAATCAACACTATTACAAATATATCAATAATCTAATCAAATAAAAAATCATCATCTCCTTTTAAATTTTATCATTATCATATGCAAATTATCAAACCTTAAATTTTATTATTGTTGCACGGGAAAGTCCTCCTTTTGATGATTCCAGCAAAATAATGACCAAAAAAAGTAATACAACACTTAAATAAACCTCAAAGCACGCAATACAAAAATTATCCCATGTGACGTAAATTACCTCGATATTTCCTAGGTTGACTTGTTCAACGTTAGAAAAGCTAAAGTTGTTGTACGAAGTTGTATAACACTCGTGGAGGTGTCTCTAAGCTTTCCATTTCCTTCATTTAATTATTATTTTTTTATTGAATTTCCATTTACTTCATATAATTTATCTTTTTGTTATCCTTATTGGGCTCCACCATTGGAAAAGTTCTTTGTCACCACATAGAGAAATGGCAAACTTTCGCCTAATTTTAAACTTGGTAAATTGGTGCGGAAATTTCAAGACCACAGAGAAGTAGTATGTTAGGGGGCGCATGACAACCATTCTGTTCCAGAAATAGTTTATAGAACAGAAATCGATTTTTTTATTTTTATTTCCGGACGAGTTTCTGAGCAAAAAAATCCGTTTGATAACGATACAAAATTTATGTTTCAGAAATAAAAGTTCGTTTGATAACAGTATAAAATTTCTATTTTTAAATTTTTCCTTTTTCGGAGCAAATGAGATGTCCATTCTTACATTGTATAAATGTAATGTTAAGTCCCATTATATCTTGGTGCTTTTTGCCCCTCCAAGCGCCTTATTATCACCTGTGGATCTCTAATTCCACATTCAAGCATTCCTTGGTTGGGTTGAACCTAAATCCAAACCAAGAGAGTCCGCATATAATCTGTTGGTGATCGATATCTCACTCTCAATTTTAATATGGTCAAGTAAAAAAAAAAGTTAAAAGAAAAGTATGGTGAAGTGATTGGATTAGATGTCCGACCAACATTTGCAAATTGATCAAAATACAATGATTTTGATCCGAACACTCTGTGGGAAGGGCGTTTAACCTGAATGATTCAACCAACATTTGCAAATTGATCTGAATACAATGGTTTTGGTCCAAACACTCTGTTCCATGTTATGGGTTTCCGGCAACTACAAAAATCATCAGGATTCAGTATTTTAAGATAATCAAAGGTAACACATGAAGAAGAAGCACTTGGTCCATGATACAAAGTGGCACATGATTGCAGCTGGATGGCTTTTGAAGAATGTATATATCTCCATTAGTTGATTAAATGTTTCATCAATTATATTGTACAAATTTAAATCAGAAAACGATGAGAAGGCTGTTGCTGGAGTATCTATGAAATAATTTTCTTTCCCCCCTCTTTTTTGGAGATTGATCACTGATTAAAAAGTTGCGACCAATCTGTAAATGTACTCTACATTACATATGTTGGCGAGATAGGAAAGTTACTGAAGTTCTAAACTGGAGCAAAACGGAGACGACATTTGACAGAAAATTCAAAGACAGGCGAATCTACCCATCTCTTATTCATACCCACGAGCAGCAAACCCAACTCCAATCTTTTATTCATATCCACACGCAGCAAACCCAGTTCCAATCCTAAGATTCATACGCAAAAAAGCACACGAACCCACGCAAAAATAAGAGGAATCGGCATGAACCAGAGAAGGGAGGAGACGGGTAGTTCTGCTTCTTTGCGCACTTCGCGGTCCTGGGCCTCGTCGGACGAACTCGAGCGACTCAGGTGTCTGCTGCAGAGGGCTTCTGGATGAGGCGAGGGGGCAGATTCGCGAGCAGCTCGTCGCTGGATGAGGAGAGGGCGTCACGCGGCATTGCTGAGGATAACAAAAAGATAAATTAAAATTAACCAGTTTAACTTGTCCTTTGCCTAAGTAGAAACATCATGATCACATGGCTCTTTTCTTGATAGCTCGAAGTTGTAGGTCCTGGAGGACCACCAGATGGCATGGTGATGAAGACCATCCCCATTGTTTCAGACTTCAGTTTTCTGTACTCTGCTTGATTCATCAAAGACTAACTTGTTTTGTATGTTTCTTTTTGTTCTTAGTTTAAAAGACCGTTGCCTAGCAACAGTTGAGTTGCAACTTTGTTTTTGGTACTTTGGATGTGGAATATTTGCTCTCACAGCTATGAATATTATTGTTAGGTCTTCCTTGGATTTGTTGCTGAACAATAATTCTCTGGTAACGATTTGAGCTGTGAGGATATGCTTGTTAAATATGTTTCTGCATAGAGATTTGCTCTTGCAATTAGAGGTAAAATAAACAACAAATTAGTGACGATTGTAAAGTGTCTTTGTAACTTAAGAGTGTCGCTAGGGTAACAAGGGTATGTTGATAGAAGTTTGAGTAATTACTGCATTGGGTACCTCCCTTTTATGCAGGTGAAGCTCATATATAAGAATTGTTAGCACTCGGCAATGGTCCTGATAACCAAATAAATAAGAGGATTGTTGTCCTCTGGCACTTTTTAGTCCACCGCAACTGCTTTGACTTAAAGCTCTTTGGAAAGAAAGCCAGATCGATCGTTTTATCATTCAGAGGGCGACTTTGTAAATTCACATTTTCCAGAGTCTTCGTACTAGGTAGCACCTCCGCCGCTCTTACCTCCGCTGCTCTTTCTCTTGCATTTCTTTTTTTATTTTTTATTTTTTCTGTTGGTCAATTTTTTATTATTATTTTTACATTCCTACCAACTCCAACTGCCGAACTCTAGGCTTTCTCTGTCTCACACACACACACACACACACACTATATATATATATTTTAAATTCCTTCCATGATGCATTTGAATAACCAAATTTTCAGCCAAAAACAAAATGCACATGGCGCGGCCCACGTTGGAATTTCGACATTCATCTTCTTTTCTTTTTTTAGAAAATTTCAAATAAGGGCATAAATAAGACTCTTTCCTCAAAAAATGTTTAAAGTAAGTATTATCTCAAATAAGGGTTTCAAGTGGCCAACTTAATCTTAAATAAGAGTGTGAACTTACAAGTTGGCAAAATCGTACTTATTTTTTTTCTTTTCTCTTTTCTCTATTTCTCTTTGTTTTCTTTTAATTATTTTTGTTTTTCTTTCATCTTTCTCACGCCTCCTCCTTCGCTATATCTCCCCCACCTATGAGCTTGAAGTTATTTGCTGTCAATTGCCTTCTCTGACGACAAAATCCTCAATTCCTCAGGACGCATTAGATCTCAACTCGCTCGTGCTTAATTTAGGGCTCATATCGACCTCCATTTGACAACGAAGGTTCTGGAATTTTTGTAGAGGCGGTGGCAGACAAGGTCGAGGGCTTGAATAGGACTTGTCAATGGCGGCAATGTGGCCATTGGAGAGAAAGGTGTAACCAAATGGGCAGGAGTTCCATGTGTTGGCAACTGAATCCAACGGTTAACAATGTGAATTTGGTTGATGATCAATATAAGGATGGGATATCAGTGGAGGAGAAGTTGAACAGTGTTGATTAGAATGGCAAAGAGTTCGGGTGGGTGTCTTTGGACTAGGGATTACGACAAGGGCCATTGCCACTCCAAAGGCCAAGGAGGAGCTTTGAAAGATCAAACCTTAATTTGAAATTGACGAGGCAAAACCATTGTCGAGGTTGAAAAAGGCGCCTACTTAAGTCAGTCAGACAAGATGACATGGCGACGCTTGAATAATGTTGCTTTTGTTGTTGGCAAGCGGGACCAAAATCAGTACAAAAATTGCAATTGCTAGGTTGGTGCAAGACATGGAATATGTGAAGTTTGATGCGCTCTCGAGATGATAGAACATATGTCGCCAAGGGGATTAGTTGCATTGCTGAAGAGTTGGAAAACAAGTTGGCGGTTGTTGAGTCTTGCCAAAAGCAAAAAGATGTTGCCAAGAAGATTAACCAATTGGTAATATTAGCCGAAGGCTTACGAGGAGTTCCATTAAGGACTTAATGTAGGCTGTCCGTCAGATGGAGTTCTAGAAAGAGTAACTTAATTTGAGCAATCTTTGTTGTATGATTATTGAGTGCTTCAAAGTTCAATCCCATTATGATGATGAAAGGACAAATAGTTGCGCAAACTTGACGCTGAAGAAGATTTTGCACACAAGAGGTAAGAGAATATTCAAGAAGTTACAGTCTTGCATTGTCTTAATGAGATGTACAACCCATTCTGATATTCAAGAGGATGATCTCCACAACCTAAAATCACATGGTAGAAGTTTATGTAGTTGAACTTAATTCAACACAATGTCAACTCATTTCCCATGCTAGTTTTGCGCCTGTATTTGTAATCCAATGAAAAAGAATTCACAGCACAAAATATATGGACTTTTAATTTGACTGATAGCGAAAACTGGTGATGGTTGATAATGAAAATCATTTGAGAATATGATCTAAGTCATGTCAAATTAGTAGCACCACAACAACAACTTTAGAGCTTTGGACACTAAGGCAAATGATATGCACTCTACTTAATCAACGGACCTAATTCAACATAATGTCAAAGGACTTGTGCAATTGCAACATTCATATTCAAATTCACTGGTCATACTAAATCAGGATGCAAAAAGCTAGATAAGAGGCCAACGGTGAAGTGCTCAAACTTCGTCAGCAAATTCAACACTACCAATTTGCTCATAGCACTTTTGCTTCATAACATGTCCTCAAACACTCGTTAACTTTTCATGGAGCTCCACAATGAACTCATTCTCATCCTAAACCTCAGCTTCTGAGCTTCTCGCTCAAACTTCTTGTTCTGCAACTCCTGTTAGTTATAAACCTCTTTATCAGCTTCAACAAGGGCCTTTTTGGCTCAACACCTTCTCGGCATTTCAAATCAGAAAGGAAGAAGTTTCTAATTATCCATTGTTAAAACAAAACAAACCCATTTGAGCATTTCATCGAACATCTTTGGGGTGCGTGGCGAGCCTCTAAGAAAGAAAATCAAATTAGACTGGAACTTGCAATGATTGTCGAGATAAAGGAATCATAATTCTGTAATCTCGCCACTCTTGGCTTCATGGAATCGTTTACGAACAGTTTCAAGGAGTGTAACTTAGAATATTCAAAACGAGCTAGGTTGTGTTGTAATGGCTTGCGTTGAAGAAAAGCTGGTGCTGGTTATAAGACGAGATGGCAGAGAGAGAGGGGCTGATGAGTGATGATCGTGTGGAAAATGGAGGTGGATGACAAACTGGTCCTGGTTATGGTAATTCATCGAGCTCACAAGTGGGGGCAGTTGGAGCAGGAAGAAGATGGAAGAACAAGAAGAAAAGAAAAAGAGAAAGAAAGAAAAAATATATATACTTTGACGAAAATGCCCTTAGTCGGAAATAAGATTTAGCCAGCCGGTAAAATTGGGTCCTTACTTAAGACTAAATTGTTCACTTCAAATCTTTATTTGAAACGATGTCCACTTTGGGCCCGTTTTTAAGAAAACACCTTCACTTTATACTCTTATTTGAAATTTATCCTTCTCCTTTTATTTGGACCGAGGGTTGAGTCTTTTGACTAATTGATTATGTGCGTTAGCCACTAAACTAACCCCACAAAAAAACACTTGTTTAAAAGCAAATAGTGCGGTTTAACCATCCTTGTTTTTACATAAGTGACGTGATAGCGTTGCGTAAGTGTAGCGAGATTTATTAAACTTAGACAATTCAAAAGTATCATCATATCACATTTCCCTTGGTTGGTTCATTTTGTCTCCGACGGCGATAGCACACGAGAAATATTTCCTTTTTCCTTTTTCTTTCCTTCGTCATGCTCTAATCGTGTGGTGTTGATTTTGTTTCTAATTTGTTGGTAATATCTACCTTATTTATTTACTTGATGAATCGTTAGGGGTGTCGTTGACCAAAATCAGGTCCCATCGATCCCCAAGGCCGATATATTTTACTAAAAAGTGTTTTTCACGACAAACTATAGAAGCAATTTGTATTGTTGGGTTCAACAAATTTGGACATTAGGAATAAGTAAATAGACCATATCAAGTTGACCCAAAATGCATGTTAAATACGTATGAGTTAGCAAGTGTACTTCCAGAAAAGGATTAGAGAAACACTCGTCACGCATCTAGACAAGCACCCTGAACATAAGTTGCATAGATCTCATGTATGGTACTGTACAACATCCACATATTGATGAAATTTCTTCTTCTAACAAGGAGACTGCATTCTGTCTATAATTATTTCCTATGGCCACCAAAACAACTCTGTTGTGTGCGTGCGGTGTCAAATAATCATCTTCTGTGAATGGGATATATAAGAATACTCCATGAATTGCTTCAAGTCCATGGTGAAGAATAAGGAACGAAGCAACGAAAAAGGAAAATGAAGAAAAGAATAACAATGGAATCAGGAAAGCAAAACAGGTCAGTCAGCTTTTGGAATGTAGGAATTAAAAGTTTGGAACATCTAGCATCGCCCCCTCGACAAAAGGAAAACCTCATGCAAACTCGAGCTAGAAGACCACGATTCTGCACACACGCCATCAAAACAACTTTCAACTCCAAATGTTGCACAAAACTAGACCAGCCAGCTCCCCCACAACTAATAAGCAAAAGCACAATATCTCTCACCCTGTCCTAAATACTAATTCCAGCTGGACCCCCCAAAATAAATAAATAATCAGACGAACGAATAGTTCCATGATTAAACTGACAGAAACAGGGAATTTCAGAAGAAGAAATAGAAGTGCCCACACATCCCTAGGCCCGATAGTAACAGAGAAAGCATCAGCCAATTTATCAATATCAGATTGAGAGCCTCTCTGCATTCCTTGCCGAAAGATACCCTCTTTGGATCCACTCTCACTACAAAGTTCCCAACTTTCTGCCCGTTCCTCCATAACCCCACCACCCTCCTGCTTCCACTCGGATTCTGGACAGGGAACAGCGCCCAAATTCTTCAATCTCAATCCGAAGAAGTATAATTCGTAAAAGGGCATGAAGGAATCGAGGGAAAAAAGAAGAAAATCAAAAGAGGAACTTACCCGAAAGAGCAGATTTTGAGGGATAATCGAAGGTGCCGAAAAGGAGGAGGCGGACATTCTCGGGGGCGGTTCCTTCCTGGGTTTTTCGAGGGGTTTAAGGCTTTAACATTGGGGGCCGCTAATTCCCACCCTTCCGTTAGCTTATTCACGCCCTTAATAAAGATTCAAATAGCAAGAATAGCCCAAGGTGATTCCGACAAGCTGCGAGGCGGAGGAGATCGCGGGGAGGGCGAAGCAAGCGCCGGCGGCGACAATGAGGAGGCGCGCTTCGAGGATCGGCGGGGACAGAGGGAGAGAAAAGGGGGAGGGGGTGGGGGGTGGGGGGACAGGATGGGTGAAGTTGGAGAAAATATTGGATGGTCCCCGAGTGCCAAGTCAGCGTGGTCTCCGGCCATTCATGAAGCGCCACGTGGAGGCGTGGGTCCGCTGGCCATCTTCTGCACAAACGTAGGCTGCTTTCCTCTCTCTCTCCTCTCCTTAGCCTTCTTCCCTCTCTTCCCTAGCCTGCACGCTACCCACGCTACCCCTCTGCAATGCATTTACTCTTTCGTTCTCAGAGGAAGGAAAGAGGAGCAAACCCTTTCCCTTTCCTCTCTAGAGAACTCGACGGCTTTCAAAATTTTGAATCCCAACTCGTTGTTGCTCCGGCTTCGTCAAGCGGCCATTCCCCCTCCGTCTCTGACGAAGCGCGTTACGGCTGCTCCGACGCTCGCTCGCTTCTCTCTCTGCGTTCTTTGCTACTTCGGCCAAGGAGGAAGAGATCCAGAAGATCGGGAAGCTTCACTGGGCGCCGGAGGAGCAGGTGAAGTCGCTGTGCGTGAAGAACCAGATCTGGAGGGACCTCGCCCAGGCCAACGTGGCCACCGCCAACGCCCTCCGCACCAACCTCGAGCAGGTCCTGGCGCAGGTCAGCAAGGACGACCGCCCCCGCAATGGGGTCTCCCTGGAGGACGAGGCGGACGACGCCGCGTCGGCGGGAGCAATTACGAAGGAGGGGAGGAGGAGAGCGGGAGGCAGGCGGGAGTGGAGGTGCAGGAGGATAAGAGGAGAGGGAGGACGATGATGACGTCGTGCCGGAAGTACGGGAAGGAGGAGGCGAGCGTGCTGTTGTTGCCGTTCAGGCACGTGTGTTTGTGGGTGGTGTGCGGGTCTTCCCTCCATACTTGTCCGTTCTGTAACTCTCCCAAATCCGATAGTGTCCATTTATGCTAGACCAGTTTTTTTTTTTTTCTAACTTTTCTCTTTTCGAAAAACCAGGGGAAATAAAACGGAAGAAATATTTCCAAGAGTTAGATAGAAATTTCTCCGATCATGACCCTTTTTTTTATTGGTTCTAGTTGATCTTGTGATTTGATTAATTCTTTGCCAAATATTTCTTGTCTCTTTCGATTCTCTAACTGGGTGGGTTGCTGGTGGATGTATCCAAAATTCATATCCATAAAATTGTCCTCAAATGAAGCAGTCAGTGAAGCAGCGGATCGGAAAGAGTATTGAATGGTTCCTGGCACAATTTAGACATATTTCCACATCAAACATTCTCCTCAAATTAGCTCACGCCTGAGCAGTACATAATATGGAGAATGAACTAAGTTTTGAATTTCCAACATACTTGTTTACCACACCTCTCAAACCACTTCTCCGTGAAGAAATAAAAATGTTGAACATACAGCAACAAATAACAAATGTTGGGCATTTCACATCAACCGAGTGACCAGCAATTACGGCCCTGAAGAGTAGACCAATATTCTATTAAAAATTAACACATTACAAAATAACAAATGTGCTTCGTCGGAGATGGCGGGGAATAGCCACTTGACAAACGCCGGAACAGCAACGAACAAGGAGAGAGAAGCGAGCGAGCGCCGGAGCAGGGGCGGCTTTAATGTGCTTCGTCGGTGATAGCGGGGGAACGGCCGCTTGACGAGCGCCGGAGCAAGGGCGACCTTAATGTGCTTCATCGGCGACGGCGAGGGCGGTCGTCCTTGCTGACCTGCACCAGGACTTGCTTGAGATTGGTGCGGAGGGCGTTGGTGGTGACCTCGTTGGCCTTGGCGAGGTCCCTCCAGATCTGGTTCTCCACGCACAGCGACTTTACCCGCTCCAAAATATTTAAAAAAAAACAAAACAGAAGCAACGCCTGCTACAACCTCCATTCCGCATGCTCAACAGCAGCACCGACTTTGTCCTCTCCTTCACCACCACCTTTGTCTTAGCGGTCCTCACCCTCGTTCGCCGGCAACACTAGCAGTCACACCTGACATTTGTTATGTCACCGTCCTCGACTTCTCGAGTTTCTTCAATGCTGAAACCACTTAGATTCGTCGAAACAAATGTCCGCCGTGGAAAGAGCGCAGAAACAGCGAAGAGCGCTCGAGCTGCAACGAACGCCAGAGCAGAGGCCTGGAGGAGCAAAATCTAAGAGCGAAGGGGAGATCCAAAATTTGAATGAAGGAGAGGGAGAGAGAACGTCTTTGTTGCAGAGAGGAGGCCGTCCATTTTCTTCTTCGGGGATGGAAGGAGACAGGATATGAGCGAGACAGAGAGAAATAAATGCGTGCAGGCTTTTATTTGTAGGTCTAGTGATAGGGGAAATAATAAAAAAAAAATATTGTTTTGCGGGAGAAGAACTACTTCTACGAGAAAATCTTCAGTGGCCCCCACACCTCCACATGGCGCTTCATGACTCGTTGGAGACCACGCTGACGTGCTGGTCCGGGACCACCCAATATTTTGTCGTGAAGTTGTGATTGGATTTTTAGGCGATATGGAATTTCACTTAATCAAATAAAGGAAAAAATTTATAGGATGATAAGAAGGTAAGTGAAAGCCTGGCAAATAAATATTGATATTCGACAAAATAATTATATATATTTATATTCATATAACCAATATCATTTAGTGTGAAAAGATTTAGTTTGTTGCTGTGGGCATTTTAAACCTGCAAATTAGCACGTGCATGGCTTCTAGTCAACATAAAACAAAGGAAATGTGGGAGAGAAGTTTTTAGTTTAAACTCAGGATATTTTTTTAAAAAATCGATGCAAACAGTTATTTCCTATGTCATATTTTGATGTCTTTCCACTCGAGAAAAAGAATCTATTCGCACAAAGTGATTCAGAAGCATTATTGATAGAGC
This sequence comes from Eucalyptus guilfoylei, assembly GCA_016097605.1. Classification (NCBI taxonomy): domain Eukaryota; kingdom Viridiplantae; phylum Streptophyta; class Magnoliopsida; order Myrtales; family Myrtaceae; genus Eucalyptus; species Eucalyptus guilfoylei. The sequence continues at coordinate 11,366,697 of CM027863.1, forward strand.
TAAAGAATGTTACTAGGACTCGTTAGCTGTAAGTTGTTTTAATTGAACATTAACTTGATCAATATACGATTTCAATTAATCAATCAGTTATTATGACATTTATAAAATTACTAACACTATTATTTTGGCTTCGTGCAAATTAATGTTTGCTCTCAGGAGGAGCTTGTGGTACAAATCTTCGCCGGACAAGACCACATGCATGTGACGCCATGAATAACGGCATTTTTGTCCAAAAATTTCCAAACTTAATTTCCAAGTTTCCCAATTAAACCCTAATCCCAAACTCTTATCCTTTAATCACAAATTTCACCGCTCACTCTCGTTTAAACTAAACCCCAGTCGCCGCCTCCTTCAACTCAAAATCTTTGCCTCCGTCACCTTCGCTTGGCTTCTTCTCTTCCTCGAACCTAGCCTTGGGCGCCTGCAGCTCGTGCTTAGTCTCTCGTTCGACGCTTCAAGCTCTTCAATGCACTTTACCAATTTAGCAATCTCAGCATTTATCGAGCAGATCACGCACTCAAGCATTGGATTAAGGGACTTAGTTTGTACAATTGGCAGTGCTGATGGTTCATTATATTTGTTGAGACTTTGAACTACCATTGAATTGTCATTGAACTTGACATCGATAGATTCTTTCACTTGTCACGAAATTTCATTAAACATGCGATATGCCTTGCTAGTAGTATAGAAATTAAGAAATATACCTTCATTTGATCTTGGTTCGAACTTACCAACATTATTATTTGCATTTTTCATAATACAACAGTTGCGAACAAAAGTACAAAAATAAGATATGTTTGGCTTTCTTCCTCTAAAAAGCTTATAGGGTGTTTTATTCAATAATGGACGCAAAAACACTTTATTGATGATCTAATATAATGTAATTGCTTCAACCCAAAAGTGAGCAAGAATGCCACTTGCTATCATAATTGTTCTTGCCATGTCTTGTAGACTTTTATTTTGTCTTTCAAGTACACCATTCTATTGTAGAGTGTATGCAGTTGAGAAATTGTACTCGATTTCATTTTCCTCACAATAATCAATGGAGTTCTTGTTTTCGAACTCCCCACCATGATCAGTCCTGATGTTTGTAATACTAGCCTTTCTCATTTTGAATCTTTCGTGTAATTTTCATGAAGGACTTGTATGCTTCATCCTTTTAAGCCAAGAACATTATTGTCGCAACCTAACCACTCACCCAGGAGAGAGAGATTGTTAGATTTAGGGGTGTTGACACCTAAATTTTTACCCACAAATATTTCATCTAGGTGTTTAGTATATTTTTTAAATGGAAGATGTTTTCCCTTAAAAAAAAAAAAAAAAAATAAAAAAAGAAAAAAAGTTGGGGCCAATGATCTAAATGTGACTAGCCAAGCCCAGGAGGTCAAATTGGAATTAAAATGGCAAACTGGGGCCAAAATGCAATTTCCAAAAGTTGAGGGACCAATTCGCAAATTTTGCAAAATTTCACCCGAGCCCTTAAATCATCATCTTAGCCCCAAATTAAGTTGAAATTGAGCTTAGGCCAGGTCGAATCAATCAAATCGGGCCAAAAAGGACCAAATTGCATTGAATTGAACATTCTCGGGCAAGAAAGTGGCCAACTTTGAGGGACTCTTTTGCAAAATTGGGTGGAGACAATTGCGAAAAATGGTCAATATCTTAAACTACTATACATGAAATTGCTAATTGATTAAAAACCGCAGCCAAGTTGACAGATTAAAGCACCCAAACCAGCTGCCAAATCTCAATCCATGATTTAGCCTCATTTCGGAGCTACTAAGTAAGCTTATTTGTGGCCCCACCATATCCTACTCAGCATCTCAATCAGCCTGATCTTTGCACGTGATAGAAGAACATATATAGCAGTACAAGTGGACGGAAATTGGCCAGGGATAAGCTGCTGAAAGCACGGAAAATCGCAGCAAAGTCCGCACACTCAATAGCTGCAGAAGTTAAAAAATTGGCTAAGTCAGAAGAGTAGGTGAACCAGCTCAGTTTGCAGGCTTGATAGGTGGACAAAAGACTGACCAAAAATCCCTTAATTCGGGGGATAAGATGACGGAAGGAAGGTCTTTCGAGGAAGGAGAGAAAAGAGACGAGAGAGAGAGGGTAGAGCTGGGAATCGTTCCCCAAAGAAGCCCTCAGAAGCAACTCCAGAAAAGGAAACCCAGAAATTCCAGACCGACCTAGAGAGAGAAAAGTGAGATTTTCACACACTTGAGGCAAAAATTAGCCAAAACCTTCAACTAGAGAGTTAAACTTCACTCAAATATCTTTCTATCCATAGGTCGCACGTCCAAAACGAAGTTCGGGAAGGTCTCCTAAAGCCCCCCGAAAACCACCCTCCTGGCGGGCCAAGAAAGTCGGAAAATTTTCTTAGTGTTGAGCCCGGTTGGTCACGGATGAGAGAAAGTGAGTGTTTTTGAGAAAATTGAGAGACAAATGAGGAAAATATTGAACTTCACCCCAAACAAAATACACATAGTTTGGTTTGGTGTCAAGTTTTCCAACAAAAGAGGTCTTGAAGTTTAATTTTAGAGGTTAACGAAAACCTTCGTTGTTAGTTCTTTTTTTTGCAGATCTCATTCCCAGTTGAAGAAGCCAACTCCCACGGGCCCCCGAGGATAATTTCTTGGTTTCTTGAGCCAAGAACCACTTGAAAGGGAAACTAGGAAGCAAGGTAAGCATCCTAGATATTTTTTTTTTCGAGTTTGAGCGTGTTTTGATCATGAAAATCAAGAGGAAAACCAGCCCGGAAAACTGATTTCTGAGGCTGAAATTTTTCTAAGTGTTTGAAATCTCTTCAAGAGTTTTGCATGTGTGCTTCTTGAAGAGGTCGTTTTGATGTGCTCGGTTGGTCATTCTCTATGATGTTTGTTGCATTTGAAATCTCATGTTACCTACTTTCACTCGGATTAAGTAGTGTTTCCCTTAGATCTCGTATGTGATGAGTATCGGGGCTTGAATATGGGCATTCAACCTGTTTGCTTGATTTGGGTTCAAACCCAGATTTACAAAATCAGATCAAACCCGCATATTTGATGACAATTCCAGATTGGTTTTCGTGTGTTTTAAGCTGTAATTTCTATCTAATCTTACTCCTTGAATGTGGTAGTATAATCTTGATACTTTAGATCCGCATGAGATTGCTTATGAGTGGAGATTGAAGGCTGCAAACATGGCTCGAGGAGGCTATTGGGGCTAGTTTAATGCACGCCAAGTGTTCGACAAAATGCCCAAACTAAGCTTCGATCTTGAAACGGTCGATTTGAGCTTGATTATTGTGATATTCATGTGCTGTGTTACTCCATGTTAGCATAGATCGGTTTAAGGAATTATTATTAATTTTTCTTAAAAAAAATAATTAAAAAAAAAGAGAAAAATATGAAAATTTCAAAAATATCAAAAAATGTTAGATAGCATCAAATTAGGATAGAAATGACATATATGAAATTTTCCTAATTTTAAAAGGTCATTTTCCTAATTTAATGCTATTTTGATATTTTATAACCATTTTTATAAATAATCCATTTTGCGTAGATTAAAACTATTTAAAGTAATTTCATGCGTATAGAGTAATTTCATGCATATTTGAATTCTCATTTTGCTCATGGGGGTCCTGTCTCGGGCGTGATAACAAGGCCATGTAATATTATTTGCCCGACTTGTATCGGGTTTACCTTTTCCGTTTATTTTCAAGTCATTTCAATTTCTTGGATGTTTACTTATGCGCCGCTTTTCATTAATTTGAGTGTAAATTTATCTTCTAAATTATGTTAGGATTAATCTAGAAATTAAGGAAAACAAACGTACAAAAACATTTGCATGGACGCTTAGTGGTTTTATAAGGATGATAATTGGTAATCAAGATTGTGTGGCCATTTAGATGAACAACCTTTCAAGTTAGTGGTACCGCAAGGGCGCTAATAGAAACATTAGCATAAACAAGTCCCCATTCCTAGAAATCTCTGGTTGCGTAGGAATTGAGACAACACTCCCGTGTCTCGATTGGTTTCTAGCCGACCCCAATAGACTAGTGGCGACTCCTAGAAATATTTAGGTTGTTAAGAATTGAAATATGAAATCCAACGTCGCGCGAGGTATGGGCTTGGGAGAGCCCACGCCTAATCTAGGGCCATTGGTCCGCCTCTTTAGGCAAATACCCCTAAACCTTTCTTCTTTTTCCCCGGACGAAAAAAGGAGGTCGTGACAAGGGGTATTGTCAACTTCGGCCCAACGGCCTTCCATTGACTCGGACTCTCCCTAGCTCATATCTCACGCAATATCAAGCATTTAAATTTTTATTCAATTAAGCCTATGCAAATTTTGACTAAAGAGTCACCACTAACTTTTTGGAAATGCTCTAGCAACTTAGTAAGATACGTGAGGATATCTTACTATTTACGAAATCCGAGATTTTGGACTCGGGGACTTAATTACCTTAGCCCTAATGCTAACGCCCTTTTGGCACCTAACGTAATCATGTGCTAATTAATGCCATAGCAGACTATCAAGAAAATTCTAAGGTTTTTCCTAATTATTTTAAAACAAGGAAATAACATTCAATTATTGAAAATTACAATCAATTATAAACATAATAGAAAGTATGCAAGCATCATAAAATTATCCCTAAAAAAGAAAAGAAAACAAAGCAAAACAATAATCCCTATTGTAAAGTCTGTAAAGGTTTGTCCAAATTTTGGGCTTTAACATTTTTAAAGGGTTTTCCAATTTCTCTAGAATTTTCTGATTTTTGATTTTTTTGAAATTTTCGAATTTTCTATGATTTTCTAATAATTTTTTGTCTGGGTTTTGTATTTTTTTAGTGATTTTCTTAAATTTCTAAATTTCTAATGATTTTTCCGGATTTTCTAGATTTTTATGGATTTCTTATTTTTCAAAATTTTTAATGTTTTTTGGAGTTAATGATTTTCTTAAATTTCTAAATTTTCATTCATTTTCGAATTTTCTAAATTTTTTATTATTTCCCATGATTTTTTATCATTTCCTGAATTTTTAATTTTTTAAATATTTTTCCCAATTTTTTAATTAATTTATTATTATTATATTCGTGGAACGGGTTCGGACCTTTTACCGATCCGACTCGCTGAACCGACCCAAACCCTGCTCCGACTCAGTAGGATTAAAAAAACGAAAATTTTCTAATTTTTTTTTTAATTTTCTAATTTTTCTTTCTTTTTTCTCTTTTGTCTTTTCCCTATTTTGTCCTATTCACTGCGCACCTTCTCCTTCCTTCAGGCACCTTCAGCGCCCGAAGCTTTCTCCACCTGCAATTTATTTTTACAGAACCAAGAATACTCGATGGCGCCGCTATCCACTCTCACCGTGTAGTCATTGGCGCCCACGTCGCCGGAGCACAAAGTTTTACCTGGTTCGGGAACGGGGTGTTCATCGCCGAACGATCGCCGGCGGAGCTTCGACTGACGGTGAGCAGCTTCCCTTTTCGTCTGGGGATTTCGCCTAATGGCCGAATGCTCAACACTCAGCCGTGAACAGCATGGTGGCCGGCGGTCGCGCAAGGGCTCCTCCAATGGCTGAACTACCTTCTTCTCTGTTTTCTCTTGATCGAGCCCCTCTCCAATGGCTGAACTCTTTGTGTCCTCTCTCTGATCTCCAGCCAGCTCAGCCTTCTTTCTGCCCCAGCTTTTCTCACGTCACTCTTTGTGGTGTTTTTCCTCACAGATGCCGGTTCGTGCAAACAAGGGGAAGAAGTCAACCTCGGGCCGGGCCCCTTTTAGGCTTTTATGGGCTCAAAACAAAAGAAATAAAGATGGGCTGAAAACAAAAGAAATGAAGATGGGCCTAAAAAGAAAGAAACGAAGATGGGAGGGACGAACGGGGTTTAGAGGGCTGAAAGTCGCTAAGTGGGCCGGACACACCGGCCCACACGACTTCATCATTTTTTTTTTATCATTTTCATTTTTTATATTTTTTTTATCTTTTATATGTTTTTAGCTTTTTACCTTTTTTTAAAATGGACATTTTAAAAACATCGACAAAAATTCGGATGTCAATAGCTACTCAAGTGAATCTAGAATAATCATCCACAATTACTAGGTAATACTTGTTTCTACCAAGGCTAGTATTCCTTCTAGGTCCGAAAAGGTCCATATGAAGTAGTTACAATACTCAATTAGTAGAAATCGTATTTATAGATTCAAAAGAACTTGTGACTTGCTTATCTAACGAACATGCATTATAAGCTTCATTCTTCTCATACCTCATTCTTGGAAGACCTCTTACCATTTCCTTTTGAAGCTAGTTTAGAGTTTTCCTTTGGGCTAATGTGAGCAAGTTTTCTATGTCACATCTCTTTACTTCTTTTTTATGTAAACAAATCAATGATTGCTTTTGCTCTGAACTTTCAATGGATAGATATTTCCATACCTTTTTCTTGAGGAAGTTTTTGATGGGTATTTGCCTTTACCTATGCAAATACCATCTTTGAAGTTGATCTCGTATCCTTTATCACAAAGCTGATTGATGCTTATTAAATTGTGTCTCAATCCTTTGACCAAGGCAACGTCATCAATGATTAGTTCTCCCACTTTGATGGTGTCTCTACTAATTATTCTTCCTTTGTCTTTTCCTCCAAAAACAACATATCCACCATTAACTTGTGTTAAATGTAGAAAGGTATTGGTATCTCCAATCATGTGTTGTGAGCATTTGCTGTTCAAATATCTTTTGATTGACTTCTTTCCCTACATTAAAAAGTTGGTTTTTTCTTCTGTGGTACCCACACAAACTTGGGTCCATCACTAGTAGTGTATCTAAACTTCTAGTTCACGTTCTTTGACTTTGCTTTTTGGTTTGGACACTCATGTTTTGAATGACCATCACCATTGTAGCTGGAATAGTTAGGGACATTTTACTAATTGGTTTAATAAAATGTTTTTCAAAGTTATCTTTGTAAATAGGGATGAGAATACAAGTTTTTTTTGAAGTTCTTTCTTTAATTTTTGGAAATGGATTGCTTTCTTCTTCATTTCCCTCATGCCCTAAATCGGATTTGTTGTAATAAGGGATTTGAATTGAAAGTATGTGCTCAAGTATTTTTGAACCAAGAGAAAACTTTGAGCAATCAAGTGAGATCTCTTTCTCTAGAGAGTTGGCTTTGTCTTCAGCAAGTTCGCGTTGCACAATACATGTATTGAGTTCCTTGCCTAAGTCATTAAGTACAACTTTGTGAGAAATGTTTTTAATAGTGAGTTTTGCTCCATCCCTTTTTAAATCAGAAATCTTTTTGGAAGCCTTTTCGTATTCCTCAAAAACTTCTTTTAAAAATTCTTGCATTTCTATACAAGTAAGGTCATAATTTTCTACCTTGATTTCTTCATCGCTTTTCGTTAGCCCTAAGGCATATGTTGGCATGACCAAGATCTTCATTGCTACTTTTGCACTCGTTATCACTCCATGTTTTAGCTTTGAGTGCACGCTTCTTCTTTTCGAACTTTCCTCTCTTCTTCTTTTGAAGTGGACAATCTGATGGAGTTGTGGAGTATGATAGAGGAAAATAATGTTAAGCGCAGAAACAATTTATTTTAGGCATGCACTTCCTAATAGGTCACCCATCTTTTAATGTTAAAGCAGGCAACAGAGATTTTATTTTTGCTAATGACATATATGTAATTTTCATATTAATTATGTATGCCCTAGACTCCTGCTATATATAGGGCAATGTCTTTTATAGTTGTAACGCTGAAGCTTGTAACCCTAGAACTTGTAACACTAATATTGATAGTGAAAGATTACCTAGTGTGGCACCATAGTTTTTTCCATTTTCTTGATTTTGGGAAGGATTTTCCACGTAAAAAATTCTCGCTTGTTTTCTTCTTTATTTTTTCTCTTTATATATTCACGTTCCTAATAATTGGTATCGAAGCCTAGTTTTGGCAAAATAGTGCAAGCGAATATGGACGGAGGGAAGGTGAAGATCGATTGTTTGATAGCAAGGACTTTGGTTTCTGGAAGATGCAGATTGAGGATATGCTGTACCAAAAGAACTTGCATCAGTCTTTGTCTGGAGAGAAACCAGACTCTACAAATCAAGAAGAGTGGGAATTGTTAGATCGACATGCTTTGGATTTGATTCATCTCACATTGGCGCAGAACGTTGCTTTCAACATTGTCAATGAGGCGACAACGGTGGATTTGATGGCGGCGTTGTCCAATATGTACGAGAAGCCTTCCACATCAAACAAGGTACATTTGATGTGTCGTCTTTTCAATCTAAAGATGAACAAAGGTGCTTCCGCGATAGATCACATCAATGAATTTGACGTGATCATGACTTAATTGAGTTTGGTGGATATGAAATTCGATAACGAGGTAAAGGTTTTAATTTTATTGTCTTCTCTACTTGAAAGTTGGAGTGCAACTATGACTATAGTGAGCAATTCGTTTGGAAAGAAAAAGTTGAAGCTTCAAGCGATCTGAGATTTGATTCTTTGTAAGAATATTCGTAGAGAAAATCGGGTGAATTTTCGTGTGCTGCCTTAACTACTGAAGGTAGAGGAAGAAGCGATCAATAAGGCGGAACTAGTAACATGGTAGATCGAAATCTAGAGGAAGAAGTAAATCAAGACCTCATGGAGAAATAATTTGCTGGAATTGTGAAAGAAAGGCCATTTGAAACAAGATTGTAGAGCCCCAAAGAAGAAATTTCAGTATTGAGACCGAAATCATGAGGAAGAAAAATCTGTGAATGCAACTCTTGAAGAGACGCATGATAGTGATGCTTTAATTTTGAGCATTGACAGTCCAATTGATTCTTAGATTCTTTATCTCAACAATTTGAAATGATGCACACTTTCTAGACAATTTTTTTTTTTTATAAGATAAGTCGGACACCTTTATTTACATAAGTCTGATGGATAACACCGGTCGGTACAACAAAAGAAAACGGCCGTGGACTTTCTAAACCCGGCTATACATCACAAGATAACCCGACCTCCCTTTGCTTTTCCTTCTCATTTAGCCCAAAACAAAAGTCTATTAGATGGTGCCGGCGGTCCAAAAAGTGTCACCTGCTACCCGTCACACATACGATCACACTCAGCCCGGTCCATCGACTGGTGGAGGTGGCAGCATCCCCATCATCACTCCATCACGTCGGATGTGTACCGATAGAAACTTTTGGACTATTGGGCCATCAGGTAACCCAACATCATACATGACTAAAACTCAAACTCGGATGAAGACCAATCCTCGAGCACCAACACAGATGTGCTCCGAACACGAGCACTCAACATCGACTGGGATGCCATAAAAAGTACCACGAGTGACAGGCAACAGAGGCATCTTTTAATCTGAAATGTTAGTCCCCAAACAGGGTGAGTACAATCACTCAGCAATAAAGATTCATTAAGCTATATCAAGCATTGCCATTAATATCCAAATTCAAGTATGGTAGACAAAAACAAGTAATTAAAGAATAGGTATTATCGAAATCATGAAATCCTTCAATGAGATGGCAAATGTAGTCTTAATGTGTAATGTAACCTATCCAAGATGAACAAATCTCAATCATAGGGCCAATCTGTAATAACGTGTCCCATTCTTTGCCATACACTCAGTCTCATATCCAGACTATACACACATGTAGCAAAATCTTTCATTTTATTATTCAAAAGATTCATTCCCCGGAGGACCAATGTTTGCGTCCCTCCAGCATTTGTACCCCTCCAGGCATCATGAAAGCCTCCGGCATTCAGCCACTTAGGGCCACTGGGCATCTGGAGCGAATCACGTCTCCAGGCATCTCGTACCCCACCTGGCATCACGAGGAACGTCGGGGGCCTCCCATGAAAATGGTTACCTCGGCCATCCGGATTTACATACCGACTAGCATACTACCGGGCATCCTGAAGCTCCCGGGGAAAAACCTCCGGCATTCAGCTACAAGAGCCACCGGGCATCCACAAGGCATCGACTCACTCGATCCTTTGGGCATCCCAACTCCCGGGGCATCGTTGACTTGAAGGTCCAACGGCAACAACTTAGCATTTTAATTTACAAAACACTTTCAAATGCTAAAACAAGACGTCTCATGGACCCTCTAACACATCTCAATATTGTACAAGTATCCACAGCCAATACCATCATATTACATAGCCATTCGAAAAACACATTCACCTTCGAACACTTTGTGAAAATTCGAAAATAGAGCTCTCGATTCTACTATGCACAGTTTTGGTAAATATTTCAAAATAAATACTAAATGAGCTCGAAAAATTGTAAAATTTTGACATGTTATCAATGAGACCCTAAGGAAACAGTTTCATGAAGAACAGAGTCAAATTCCTTACGTATCGAGAGTAAAAATTTCGGTATTGCTTGCTAAAGTTTCTGTAAAATTTCCAGATTTAGCATTTTCATAAAAAAAATCATTTCATCAATTAAATCTCGTCCATTTACCCTAAATTTTTGATATGTTGTACCTACATATGTACTCTCCAACTTTCGTTAAGAAATCAAAGTCAAATTGTGGCTAGAAAATTACAGAAAAATCAAAAAGTTACCGAGGGTCACACTGTCCTTCACAAAACAGTTCATTAACCTAACGAGAGTTTTTCCTACTCCTTGAATTTCGACCTCCAACATCCACAATCAAAGATATACAAGTGTATTACACTATAACACAGCCTTATCACTTCCAAAAATCCTCCATAGTCAGATCTTTAAATTCTTGTTCCATCTCAAAATTCGAAATCCACGATGCATGCCCTGTTTTTACCTAGTTTTCTTGATCTAGCTTCATCTTACATGTCCAAAATCCAACATGCAGCTATAAAATTTCACCTTTCTCACATCTACCAACTCTTAGCTAGATAAAACAGCAAGCAAAACATAGATTGAAGAACTTCTACTTGCCTTAAACCTCTCTACTCGATTGCTGGCCAAAAACAGGGGTTCGAGGATCGCGGCTTGGTCCAACCGGCGATGGGGATCGGCGGCGTCAATGGCGGCGGCGGCGGCACGGACACGGCGGGAGGCGATCCTCCTCTTCCTCCTTCGCGGCTCACGCCCGAACGCCCGCTCACCCTCTCTCTCGGTCTCTCACTCGACCCTCTCTCACTTGCTCGGTTCACTCCCTTTCTCTCTCTACTCATCAATTTCGAAACCCCCTCCCCTTTTTGTTATTTGATTAATAATTAATCCCCTTTTTGCATGCAGAAATTTTGATGAATGAAGCTGCAATGGACAAGTGGCTTCAAATAATGAACAAGTGGAGGCAATTCAAAGACAAGTGTTGAATGGCATCCCCCCCCTTCTTGATCCGGTCGACAATCTTGGGGGTTCTTTGGGCTTGCTTGGGCCCGAAATTTTGGGCCCAAAAATCCTTTTTTTTTTAAACGATTGGTTCCCACCGAAATTAATTTAATATCCCTAAAATCAATTTGTTCCATATACAAGGATGTAATCGAAATTCTTGCGTGCCGTCCAACATTCTCAAAAATTTGATTCTTTAAATTTCAGCACGCATATTCCTTACAAGAGACCGAATTCCATCCTTTCGGTTCAAAATAAAATATTAATCAATCATAGTCCAAAGATTTTCTCTTGTTGCATAATTGATCGATCCATTGCTTAACATACTATGCCAATCCGACAAATACAGATGACTGCCCGTCATTTATACCATTGCTATAATTCGCTAACACTTTCATCCATTTGGTCATGACCGTCACCTGTCCGAGGATCGTCTAAATTTTTGGATGCCACAGCCGACCCTTCTCGCCAACGACGGGGAGGTGGCGGCGATGGCTGAGGGCTGAGCCCTCAGCCGCCTCCCCCCCTTTTCTTTTCTTTTTTTTTTTTTTTTTTTTTTTAAAATTTTTAAAATTTAAAATTATTATTTTTAAATATTTTAACTAAATTTAATTTAATTAATTTTTATATTATTTTTTACCATGTTAGCCCAAAACGACACTGTTTTTGCATTATTTGGCCACGTCAGCGTGCAAACGGCATCGTTTTGCACTCGCTTCGTCGGAAAAATGCCACATATGCAATTTGGCCAGATTAGCACTCAAGTGAGCCATTTTGCTCAGATTTTGGCACTTAAGTGTACTTTTCGTAAGTTATGGCACTTAAGTGTCCCTTTCTGCAAAGTTATGGCACTCTAGGGGTTCGCGTTTCGATAATTGTCTATGTGAAGATTGTGTTCAGGGCAAGTAGAAATGTGTTAGTTTTTCAAAAATTGGAAGAGAACTAAAGAAAAGAAAATTAGAGTTGGTGCATACAGATGTGTGGGGACCAGCTCTTGTGAATTCCCTTGGAGGCTTGTGCTATTATGTCACATTCATTAACGACTCCACCAGAAAGGTATGGGTTTATTTTTTGAAAAATAAATCGGATGCATTTGCTACTTTTAAGAGATTGGAAAGCTGAAGTGGAGAATGAAACTGGGCTAAAGATTAAATATCTAAGATCCAATAATGATGATGAGTATGATAGTAAGGAGTTCAAGCAAATTTATGTAGAGAACGGAATCATAATGACAAGAATTACTCCCAACAAACTACAGCAAAACAGGGTTGTTGAAAGAATGAATATTACTTTGAATGAGCGTGCAAGAAGTATGAGGTTGCTTGCAGGATTACCCAAGATGTTTTGGGCTGTTGACACCTAAATTTTGGCGACCCATTTGCATTAAAAAACTAGGGGTTAATTTTATCCCTAAAAAAAAATAGTTAATTGCATAGCATATAGTTTTAGGTACATTTATTTTAATTTGCATATTTTGCATTTATTTATTGGACCGGGGACGGGTAGGTTTGAATTAGTGGTTCTGAGCTTTAATTTGGACAGGTCGGATTAAGCCCACGAAACAAGTAAATTGGCTCGAGCCCATTTTCTTTTAATGACAAAAATTACCTAAATGAAGATTTTAAATGATATTACAGTGGATTTTTGGGATTTAAAAAATTGGATTGTAATCTTATTTTTAGTCTTTTGGTGATAAAATCGTTGAAAATATTAAGGAGGATAGGGAATAATCTAAAATATTTTGTTGTAGATGGAGATTTCGAAAGATTTTAGAGTTGGATAAGGGAGCTTTATCTTTAATGATTGAGTGAATTATCTGGAAAATCTTCACAAAAAATTTTAGATTATCTTTAATCGCTGAGTCAACATCTGAAATCTTCATGGCAGAACAGATTGATTTGTTTTTTTTTTTCTCTATAAAAGGGGTCTTCTCATCGTCGAAAAGGAGGAGGCCAACATATTGAAACACACGGCCACGCATATTGACATACACTGCCGAGGAGAGAACGTGAGGTCAAAAAGTGTTTTTTTTTCTCCCTTGTGAGTCTGACACACGCAAAGAAAGAAATCACATGAAAGAGAGAGTGAAAGAGAATGGTAGGTCAAATTCTTCGGTCATCTTTGACTGAGTGCCCCCAATCTCGACGCTGCTACTTCCCATCGTCTCGACAAGCTGCCGCACCGCGCCTGCTGCCCCTCAACAACGATCGGCCGCTGTTTCTCACCGTCGTGAAGTCCTCGCTCCCATGACGTGCTGTTGTTTTGTCTCCGTTTGTTGCCCGTGACGAGTTGTTGGCCGTAAATCTCACGGTCCCGTCGATTCACCACCGACCAGCCCACAACACCGATGGGTCGCTGCTCTATCTCGTGCCACCCTCCCATAGCCACACGACCAACACTGTGGTTTCTCTCTTCCATTGCTTCCAGATCAGCATCGTCTATTCTCTTGCCGAAACACATCAATTCTCGGTCCCTTACTCATAGTCTTCGCTTGCTCGTTCCATCCTGATGCCCTAGTGGGCCTCGACAATCCATGGCGAAGCACCAAATCAAAGGCATTATATAAAGGAGAAGGCTTGGCACTTTGGATGAAAAGCCATTGAAGATAGTGCAAAATTCGAGACAAAGGGCACACTCTCGGTCAATTGGGAGAAAGGAGACCACTCTGTCAGAGAGTGTCCACTCACACTCACGTTCAACACGAGGCTTCAAGGTTTTCCTGGAGCTCGAGAAAACCCGACGTTGCTAGTACCACCCTCACCGCGAAGCCGCCTGAAGTTCCAGTGCGTTCTTTTTTTCTTGAGACCGCAACACCAAGCATCGTTAACGGACTGAGTCAGATCGTCCAGTGGATTCCAAGAGGTCTCGCGGAGCCCATCGGGTGACTTTCGAACAACCGAGCACCGCCACGTTGCATTGCGAGTAGCCATTCGAGGATCGGAATTCGAAAACCAATATTTGAATTAGGTGAAAATCTTATCTATTTTTATTTTCGAATATTCCATTACCTTATTTGAGATATTTGTTGATGCATATGATTGAAATTGCCACTGAAATTTGGGATTGACAGTCCGATTTTCGCGCCCGAAATCCGACTCGCAATCCCTTGCAAAAATCGACAATCCAATCTCAAGCCCGAGATTTGATTCGCGATTCAATTTTAAAATTGGTCAACCCGATCTCATGCGTGAGATATGGTTCGCCAATTTTTGGATATTAACATTATCTTGCTTGATTTGATTGCGTGGTGTTTGAGTCAGTTTTATTTTCATAAAGAAAATCCAAAAAAATATTTGAGTTAGGATTAGATTTGCTTAGAATATTTCTTGTTTTAGGGTTATCTAGAATTGCAACCTTATTTCGAAATTTTAAATAAAAAATCCAAAAAATGTGTTCATTTAGGATGTTAGTTTGCACGTTTAATTATGTGTTAGCTTTAATTTCGAATTTCATAAAGAAAAACACGAAAAAATCATTGTGCATAGTAGGTTAGAATTGCATGTTTCATTTTAAATTTAGATCATCTTTTTAGATAAATTACATTTTAGATTAAGATAATGTCTTAGTTTAAATTAGGATTTAATATGACTTAATCCTTAGTTTAAATTAGATAGAATCTTAATCTAGCTAGATCATTTTTGCAATTTTTCTTAAATTTCGAATTTCATGAAAAAAATGAAAAATAAAAATTTGTCTCTGCATGAATTAGACTCAATTTTTAGAATAGATTGCATTTTTTAAGAATAGAGATATCAAATGCACATCATTTTAGTGATTGTTATTAGGTTCATTTAATTAGAAATTGCCTGTCATTAAGATTAGGTCATTTTGGCTAATTTAAATTGCATATTTAATTAGTGCATGTTCATTAAAAAATCACAAAATTTTTAATCATTCATATAGTTTAAGATATTTTGCCATGCCATATTATTTCATATTAGGTCAGAAGCACTGCATTGCATTGCATATGGACTATATTCTCGTTTAAAAAGTGAAAACAAAAATTGAGTGATGGCGTGTTAAATAAAAATCATATTTAGGATTGCTGATGTGATTCTGATTTAACAACGCAGATGCTTTCGTTGCTATGAGGTAAGTCCTGCAAATTTTTTATTTACTTTCTTGGGTGTTAAATTGGTGGTTTGCGCACCTGTATGATCACCTCACACGTTAGGAAAATGAATTAAATCAATTTAAGCTGCCTACAAAAACATTTTTTTAAAAATAAAAGAATGATACCGAAAGGGCATTAGAAAAATTTATTGTAACCAAGTCCCCGTACCCAAAATCTCTGGTTCGTAGGAGTAAGATAATTCTCCCATTATTTTACTTGGGTTTCTAATCGACCCACCAAAAATAGATTAGTGGCGACTCCTGATTGAAAATCAATTGCATGTTAAAAAATTGAACTTAAGTCACGAATTGGTATGGGTTTGGGAGAGCCCGAGTTAAGTCTAGGCTTAACAATTCATTAGCCAAACCCTAGGTGGTTCACACCCGAAAATTAGGTCGCGACATGGGCAAATGCAATTAACACAGCAGTATATCTGATTAACAGAGAACCTTTAGTTCCGCTTGCTTTTAAGTTACCAAAAGAAGAATGGAGTGGCAAAAAGGTAAATTTCTCGCATCTAAAAGTTTTTGGTTATGTTATGTATGTCCATGTAAATTATGAAAATAGAGAAAAGCTTTATGCAAAAGCTAAACATGTTTTTCCATTAGATATGGTTCTAATTATTTCGGTTATCAATTTTGGGATGAATAAAATAAAAAAAATAAAAAGAATTGTTGATGTTACATTCAATGAAAACTTATTGTATAAAGACAAATCTACACCAGAATCTAGTGTGAAGAAACAAACGGTGGAGAATAGAGAGATTAAACTAGAGGAGGTTTCGATCAAAAAAAAAAACTAGAGGAGGTTTCTAAGAGTGTTTTGGTTGAAATTTCTGAAACTATTGTTGTTGACTCTGATAAAAAAACTAGAACAAGAATTAGGTACACCTGAACCCACTATGAGAAGATCTAATAAAACACCTAAACCTATACAAAGATATTCTTTGGTATTGTATTATTTGTTTTTGACTGATGTTGGCGAATTAGAAAATTTTTCGGAAGCAGTGTAAGTTAAAGATTCTGTTAAGTGGGAGTTAGCAATGTAGGGAAGAATAATATATTGTTCACCCTTTGAATAGTCCAGAAGACAAATTCGAAGGAAGAAACAAATAAGTGCAATATACTAAACGTTCTCACGATGAAGCCTTTGGGATCTGTGGGTAGACAAAAACTCAGATACCAGGCGAGAGTATTCAAAGAAAGGCATACTCAGATCCGAAAAGAGAGAAGAAAATGAATAAGAGAAAAGCATTGTATGGCTTAGCCACTGTTCCACCACTAGTCCCTCTGTCCGTGTACTCCTACAAAGCCCTGCAGAGGAAAAGATGCGTGTTCTCTCGGAACTACGATGTGTTCTTGAATTTCAGAGGCTTAGACACTCGCACTGGTTTTGTCGATTTCCTCTACAGCAGCCTGGTTGCTGCTGGGGTTCACGTGTTCAGGGACAATGACGCACTCCCAGTTGGCAAAGAAATAGGCCCGGAGCTCCTCTGGGCCATTAGAAGTTGTAGGATTGCGATCCCCATCATTTCTGAACAGTATGCACAAAGTAAATGGTGCCTTCGTGAGCTCACCGAGATTATAAATTGTCACGAAGGGCATGGCATATCAGTCTTCCCTATATTCTATAAGGTGAATGTCGCTGATGCAAGATGCGGATCTGGTAAATTTGGAGAGGCTCTAATGAAACATAAGGAACAGGGCACGGCAGAAGAAGTGCGACGATGGGAGGAAGCGCTGCTTTCTGTAGCGGGCATTAGAGGATGGATATCACAGACCGTTGCTAATGGGTATGTATGTATATGTGTATGTATGTGTGTATGCATTTACAATCTACGAATTGAACCCCTATTCACTTATCCGGAATCGCAGAGTTTAGGGAAGGAAGGCTGTACGACTAACTTTGGTTAACACACATATATGTGGTGGACAGGCATGAAGGAGAGCTGGTGAAAATTGTGGTCGCAAGGGTTTTGAGTGAATTGAAGACAACGTGGATCGAACGGCTCCCTCTGTTTCCTATATTGATGTCCAATCACCACATAAGATCGTGTAAGTATTCTCTGTGTTCATCATGTGAGAGCTTTGGCCTCCCTTAATTCCACGTAAAGTCATAAGATTCGCATGGTTTATGACTACCAAGCTCGTGGCTTTTAAAAGTTAATTGGTCTTTTAAGATTTTCATATGATTCGTATGGGCTGCATCTCATCATCTCCCTTGGTGTGTCTTACTGGATCAGTGTATCATTACTATTTGAAGGAGAAAAGAAGACTGCGTCAATGCCAAGTGTTCATAGCCTTTCGTGGCTGTGATACTCGATATGGCTTGGCTGCATACCTATACATCCGCCTCGTGGCTGCAAAAATCAGAGTGTTTTATGATGATGATACATCCATCGTAGGTAAAGAGGTTGGTAAGGAGCTTATAAATGCCATCGAGCACTGCAAGATATCCATTCCAATTATCTCTCCAAATTTTGCCTCCTCTGCTTGGTGCCTTAGTGAGCTAAATTACATGCTTAACTGCAAGAAAGAAAAGGGGCAAAAGATATTGCCCATCTTCTACAAAGTGAATCCCTCAAACGTGTGATATTTATCACCTTGTTTTGAAAAACACCTTCATAGACATGAGGCATTTTACGGCAGAGATATTTCTGAGTGTTGGAAGCACGCTCTCAAGGAGGTTGGGTCCTTTAAAGGATGGGAATCAGAGAAAATTGCCAATGGGTACTTACTTTTATCATTCACATGAAAATCTTAAGTTGGTCCTATTACTGGAAACTTCTTATACTAGTCAGAGCTCACTTCAATTTTGTTTGGCGATTGGCAGGCATGAAGCGGTACTTGTTAAACAGGTCGTCAAGGAGGTTTCAAGGTTGTTGAAGAATCCCCAAACGCAAGATGGCCATCTGCATCCACTGAATATTGACTCATTCCTGGTGTAAGTAACAACTCATTTTTGTCACTTGTGTTTCCTGTTTACAAGAGGATTTTCCTAGACCATCAAACATGTCATTATTTATTGTTTTTCATTTGCATTAATTTTCTAAAGACTGGCCAGAAATTCCTTTTGGATTCAGATGCAACACGGTTAATGGATGCCTCATGTTTGGATTTACAAGTCTATTCTGTTAGTATATAGGAAGAAGCGTAAATGAGAGCAGGGAGGCCAAGGGAATGAAGGCGGAGAGAAAATTGTCCAAACAATAGAAGGTCCAGTAACCTTAATTAGTTATCTGAAGGTGCCATGAAGGAGTTGCTATTGAGTGGAAGTAAAATGTAATCCCCAAAATGCAGATTGCCACCTACTTAAATCAAGTACATCTTTCTTACTCAGACTAGTCGAGCTCATTCTGGCCAAAAACAAGATGAGAAAACTAAAATGGAAACAGCTGCAATTCTTATTCACATGACTTGAAATATACCACAATGTGCTGGATCACTAGAAGATAATATCTCCTATCTTCGCTTTCTGGTCTTTTTAAAACTAAACTCTGATCATGCACGCATGGGAAAAAGGAGCCATTTGATACCGAGCTAAGTTTGTTGAGAGAGGCTTTTCCTTAGGAATGGAGAAGGCAACAATTAGATCTGTTCAATGATTTAGCATGTCGATCTCCATGTCACTTGTTGTAAAAGTTGTACATGTTTGTTGCCCTCAATTTCTATAATATTTGATTGTACTTTTTCTTTGGATATGCAAATAGGGTTATTTTACCACGTATTAGTTTTCTTATGGAGAGTAGAACAAGCCACTAGGAAAAAAAGAGTGTTATTTCTCTCATTCATACAATTTTAGTGAAAACTAATCTGGTGCCATCTTCCCATCCATTACAAGTGGGAAGGTCGTAACGTGACATGGGAGGAATTACGATAGAATGAGGAGCTACTACTATTGAACTTCACAAACTCACATGACTTTAACTATCCATCTCTACGAAGAAACTTTAATTGAAGTCACCAAACGGTTTGGGAAGATGAATTTCATCTCTTCAAATATCAAACACTGCCAGTTTCAAGTCAATCTTGATTATCTTCTCATTCAATTATAATTGCTTTCATCATTGCATTGGAAACATCAAAACTATGTTAGATTTGAATTGACAAACCTGGTGATCTTTATCTGTATAAATTCAGAATCTTTTCTGCATACAAGTCACAGAAAATGCTTATAACTTTCACCTTTTCAGACATTGAAAATTTGAGATCAATTCTAACAACTCCAGTAGCTTGCAACCTCTAAAAATTGGAACTCTACTGGATTAAAATAATAGATGACATCTACAACTTTACCTGTCTAGTTTGTCATCTCCCAAATATTGATTTTTTTTTTTGCATTTGATATTAGAAACTAGCTATACAGCGAAATTAACCAGCTTAACTTGTCCTTTGTCAAAGTAGAAACATCATGATCACATATCTCATTTCTTGACAGCTCGAAGTTGTAGGTCCTCGAGGATCACCAGATGGGCATGGTGATGAAGACCATCCCCATGGTTCCAGGCTTCAGTTTTCTGTGCGCTGTGGGTCCACCAAAGGCTAACTCGTTCTGTTTGTTTCTTTTCGTTCCTAGTTTAAAAGAACATTGCCTGGCAACAGTTGAGTTGTAACTTTGTTTTTGGTACTTTGGATGTGGAATATTTGCTCTCAGCACGATGAATACTATTGTTAGGTCTTCCTTGGATTTGTTGCTGAACAGATGCTATCCAAGGAATTTAATGAACAATTTGAGCTGTAAGTATATGCTTGTTGAATATGTTTCCGTATAGAGATTTACTCTTGCAATTAGAGGTAAAATAAGCAACAAATGAGTGATGATTGTAAAATTTCTTTGGTAACTTAAAAGTATCGCTGGTGTAGCAAGCGTACATTGACAGAAGTTTGAGAAATTACAGCGTTGGGTACCTCCCTTTTATGCAGGGGGAAGCTTATATTGCATTTTAGAGTTCAAACTTGAATGAGAATTGTTAGCACTCGGCAGCAGTCCTGATAACCAAATAAATCAACGGATCGTTGTCCTCTGGCACCTTTTAGTCCACCGCAACTGCTTTGACTATAAGCTCTCTGGAAAGGAAGCCAGATCGACCGTTTTATTGTTCAGGGGTGAATATATAAATACACATTTTCCGGAGTCTTCGTTCGTGCACTGACCGCACGAGGCAGCACCTCCCCCGCTCAATTTTGAATTTTCTCCGGTATTTATTTTTTATTTTTTTCGTTGGTCAAGTTTTTTGTTATTTTTATATTTCTACCGGTCTCCAACCACCGAACCCTAGGCTTCCTCCGGCATATATATATTTTTATTCCTTCCATGTTGCATTTGAATAACCAAATTTTCAGCAAAAGAATTCCCACTCCCCCCCCCCCCCACAAAAAAAAAAAAAAAACAACCAAATGCAACATGGCGCCGCCCATGTTAGCATCGCGACATTCATCAATTTTCTTTTATTTGGGATGAGGATCAAGTCTTTTGACTAATTGATTATGTGCGTTAGGCACTAAACCGACCCCCGCAAAAAAAGCATTTGTTTAAAAGCGAATCGTGCAGTTTAACCAGCCTTTTTTTGTACAAGAAGTGACGCGATAGCATTGTGTAAGTGTGGCGAGATTCATTGAACTTACACAATTCAAAGGTATCGTTGTTATCATGTTTCCCTTGATCCTTCATGCTTTCGTGAGGTAATCTAACCTTAGTTGGATTGTTTTGTCTTCAGCTGCAAAAGCACACGAGAAATATTTCCTTTTTCCTTTTTCTTTCATTCTTCATGCTCGAATTGTGTGGTGTTGATTTTGTTTTTGATTTGTTGGTAACGTCTACCTTCTTTATTTAGGGGTGTCATTGGCCAAATCAGGTCCCACCGATCCCCAAATGCCAAAATTTTTCACTAGAAACTGTTTTCACGACATTCTATAGAAGCAATTTATATTGTTGGGTCCAACAATTTGGACAGTAGGAAATAGTAAATAGACCATGTCAATTGACTGCGTATCATTACTCGATACGGCTGTGATATTACTATTTGAAGGAGAAAAGAAGACTGCGTCAATGCCAAGTGTTCATAGCCTTTCGTGGCTGTGATACTCGATACGGCTTTGCTGCATACCTATACATCAGCCTTGTGGCTGCAAAAATCAGAGTATTTTATGATGATGGTACGTCTCTCGTTGGTAGAGAGATTAGTGGTGAGCTTTTGAATGCCATCGAGGATTGCAAGATATCCATTCCAAGTCTCTCTGAAAATTTTGCCTCCTCTATTTGGTGCCTCCGTGAGCGAGGTCACATGCTTACCTACAAGGCAAGAAAGAGGCAAATGATACTGCCCATCTTCTACAAAGTAAATCAATCGGACGTGCAAAATTTATCCTCCTTATTTGGAGACCACTTTCGTAAACATGAGGAGCACTTTGGCAGAGATTTTTGTGAGTAATGGAAGCACGGTCTCAAGGAGGTTGGGTCCTTTAAAGAATGGGAATCGGAGAAAATCGCCAATGGGTACTTACTTTCATCATTCACATGAAAATCTTGATATGGTCCTATTACTAGACATGTCCTATACTACTCAGAGCTCACTTCAATTTTGTTTGGTGATTGGCAAGGCATGAAGCGGTACTTGTGAAATAGGTCGTTGAGGAGGTTTTGAGGTTGTTGAAGAATCCCCAAACACAAGATGGCTATCTCCATCC
Organism: Eucalyptus guilfoylei; assembly: GCA_016097605.1. Lineage (NCBI taxonomy): Eukaryota > Viridiplantae > Streptophyta > Magnoliopsida > Myrtales > Myrtaceae > Eucalyptus > Eucalyptus guilfoylei. The sequence goes on from CM027863.1 coordinate 11,388,795, forward strand.
ATTGAATATTGACTCATTCCTGGTGTAAGTAACAATTCATTTTTATCACTTGTGTTTCCTGTTTTACAAGAGGATTTTCCAAGACCATCAAACATGTCATCATTTATTGTTCATCATTTGCATTAATTTTCTAAAGACCGGTGAGAATTTCTTTTGGATTTAGATGCAATGCCGTTAATGGATGTCTCATGTTCGGACTTACAAGTCTATTCTATTACAAATAGAGGGGAAAATTGTCAAAAAAGTCATAAATCTATTGCACTTTTGCCAATTCAGTCCTAAAATGCTGACGTGGACGTCGGCGGTGCCACGTAGGACTGTCGGAGCTAACATGGACAATTTTTAACATTTTTTAATAATTTTTTGAATTTTTTGAATTTTTTTTTTTTCTGTTTTTTCCCCTTTTTTCCTTTTTTTTTTGGCTTTCTTCGCCTTTTCCGGTGGCCGGCCACCGGCCACAGCTAGCTGGCTAGCCTTGCCCGCAATAGGTGAGGCTCGACCAGGCGAGGAGGTGTTGCACCCCCTGAACGGCCCCCGATCCGCTAGGGTTGCCACAGATCACTTGCTTTCTCTCCACCTGAAGGTCTATTACTTTGATACCATGATACTTTCAGGAAGTCCATGAGTCCTGGGGGTTTATAATTCTTACATTGGTCCCTGTGCAGTTCATATAGCGGAAGCATATCCAACATCTCCCTATCTCATATTCAAAAACGATGCACACTAACTACACATTTTTATAGGTAAAAGCCAAACACTTTTATTTACATAAACCTGATGGACATCTTAGTCGGTACATCAAAATGCCAAGATTTTTCTAAACTTGGCTATTTTCAAAAGGTACTCGACTCTCTAACAACCACGTACATAGGCCCATCAGTCAGTGTTGGCGGTCCAAAAATGCTTCATCTGCTGACTATCACTCTTGGTCACACCCAATTCGGTCCATCCTGGCGGCGGTGGCAACGGCCCCAGCGTACTCCCATCACGGCGAACGAACATAGTTAGAAACTCCTAGATCACTAGGCCGGCGGGAGGACCAATGTTGAACATGATCAGTACTCACACTCGAACAAAAACCAGCCCTCGTATCTCAGGATGGTGGTGCTCCGAACACTCACAATGAAGGTCGACCGGAATACCATAAAATGTGCCGGGGGTGACTGATAGCAGAGGCATATCTTCTAGTCTGAAATGTTAGTCCCCAAACGGCGTGAGTACAACCACTAGGCAGCAAAAGATCCATTAAACTATACTATGCATGCCATCAGGATCCAGTTTTATGCAAGATAGACAAGACAGTTCATCAAGAAATGAGTATGTGTCGAAACCATAAAACTCTTTAATGCAATGACCAGTGTCGTTCCAACAAACAAGATGCATCATGCCCAGTCACACAAGTCCCGATCATAGGGCCAAACTGTTATAACACGTCCCATTTCATGCCATACAATTTAGTCACATAACCAGACCACACTCACACTTAATATAATGATCAGTTTTAACATTCAAAAGGGTTTTATCTCCCAGAAGACCAATGTTTGCGTCCTTCTGGGATTTAACACCCAACCTGGCATCGCGAAAGCCTCCGGCATTCGGCCCCTAGGCCACCGGGCATCCAGAGTGTGTTTTGTTACACCTCTTAGGCATCTCGCACCCCACCTGGCGTCACGAGGAATCTCAGGGGCGCGCCATGAAAATGGTTACCCCTACCCTCCAGAATTACGTATCGACATACCACCGGGCATCCCGATGCTCCCGGGGAAAACCTTTGGGGCACTACGGACCCCAGGCATCCAAAGGACATCGACTCACTCGAGCCTTCGAGCCTCCCGACTCCCGGGGCATCGTTGACCCGAGGGTCCAATGGCAACATTAACATCTTAATTTCCAAAAACGCTTTTCAATGCAATGACAAGATGTCCCTTGAGTCTCATTAAATCTCAATATTGAATGATATGCTGAATGCCAATATCATCATGTCAAATAACGACTCAAGATGCATTCACCATTGGGACAAATTGAGCAAATTCGGAATAAAACAGCTCAAACATCAAAATACACAGTTTTAGTAAAAATTTCGGTATAACCCCTAAATGAACTCCGAAAATTCTAAACTTTTGATATGTTATAAATAAGGCCTAAAGGTAAAAGTTTCATGAAGAACACTAGGCCAAAATAGTTATGTATGAATTGCAACAGGTCGCATAACTCAGCCTAGAATTCATTCCAGAATTTATACTCCCACAGCAAAGTGCCGAACATTAAAATAGATTTATGCCACTATGTATGAATTTCGAAAAATCTGAATAAATATATGTTATATGTTGACACCTAAATTTTTGCATAATTTTTGGGGTTAATTTTTACTAAAAAATAATTAAAAAAAAACACACACACACATGGCAAATAGTTTAGAAACATTTTATTTTCATTTTGTTTTATTTTATTTTAGGCCGTCGGTGAAGGAAGGATTTTTCACATATTCCGTTCAAATTTTTCACATATTTAGGCAATATTCACCAAATGATGTATTTTGAAGCAAAAAGGAAAATTTTGGATGGAATATTTGATAAATGCAAAAGGGAATATTGCGCGGGGTGCAATGATATATTCAGTGGTATTTTGCATGAGCAAAATTAGAAAGTAAAATATACCACGAAGATCCAATTTTTTGGCTTATAAAAGGGACCGCGTACGGACAAAGAAGGGGGCTCTCTCTTTTTTCCGGAAAAAAGAAAAACACAAAAGAAAAGGGTGAGTGGAGAGTGACATGAGAGAGAGGAAAAACCGAAAAAAAAGAAACAGTGCCGAAACCCTAATCGGCACTATTCATCTTCCCCGAAGAGCAGCCGGCGCCGCTGCTACTCGCCGCCATCGGCCTCCGTCCTTGCTAACGCCGCGCCGATGCCGGAATCTGAGCCGCCGGCCAGTCCGCCCAAAGCCCGCGACGCCGCCCCTCGTCCGAGCCGCCCTCCTCTACGCCGTCGCAGCCGCTAGTATTCGTCCGCGAGCCTCGACGCGAGCCCCGCTTCGCGTCGCTCGTCCCCGATCCGCTCGTGGAGCCACCGCCGCTGCAGATCCGTGGTCCAGACGTCGAGATCTCTCCGCCTGCAGGTGTCCGAAGCTTCGGCGCTCCTGTCCCGACGCCGCCGTGCTGCCCAGATCACCGATCGACGGAGCTCGTCCCGCCGCTCGCCAGTCTCCCGTCCAGATCCGATGCAGCCGCTGCCTCCTTCGCCGACGCTGGCAGCTGAGCTCCCTGTCGCCTCGCCGTTGCTGCACTGGAGCCCCCCCTGCACTCGTGTCGCCGCCCCGCGCCACGCCGCCAACGCGCCGTTCCTGTCTCTCTCGCCAGAACCCTAGCCGGCGTGCTCCCTCTCACCGGCCGGTCTCCAATTTTTATTTATTTTTTTGAAAAAAGAAAACAAAAAAAAAGAAAAAAGAAAAATTAGGTAAATTGTTCTTTTTCTTTTCTGTTATTTATTTATCTTTTTTTTTTTTAGTTGATGTTGCATATTATTTGCTATATTTAATGTAATCATCCTTTCGGTATAGAATTGAGAATTCATGTTATGAAACTGCCTTGAAATTAGTGATTGTCAGTCCGATTTTTGCGCCCGAAATCCGACTCGCAATCACTTAAAAAAATCGCTAATCCAATCTCCCGCCCGAGATTCGATTCGTGATTTATGTGAAATTGGCCAACCCGATCTCATGCGCGAGATATGGTTCGTCAATTTGGGTATCAAGATTTGGGTATCAATATTGCTTGATTTGCTGTGGCGTTATTTAAATTAATTTTGAAAAAAAATCAATCAAGAGATGTAGGTTAGAATTAGGGTTTGCATGTTTAGAATTGAAATTTTTTTTTAAATAAAAAATAAAAATCCATTGACTTAGGTTGTTAGTTTTTTTTTTAACTTTAGATTGCATGTTTAATTATTAGGCAATTGTTAATTTCGAAAATTAAAAAAGGAGAAGAAAAGGAAAATTAGGGTTAGGTTTGCTTTTCTTATTTTGCATGTTTATGATAGAGATTTTATTTTGAATCATGAAAAAGAAAACAAAAAAGAAGCATATTCATTTAGAATGTTAGTTTTATTATTATTCGATTTGCATGTTAAATTTTAATTTCGAAATTAGTAAAAAAACAAAAAAACCATCATGCATATATCATATAGGATTATAGCATTTTTTGCACGTCGTTGCATCTTAGGATAAAATTGCACTTAGTTTAATTCTAGATAATATTTTTCTTAATTTATTATAAGTTTAGGTATTTTCTTAGATAGATTGCATCTTAGGATTATTTGGGTTAAGACAATATTTTAGTTTAAATTAGGATTTAGTTTAACCTAATTCCTAAAGTAAATTGAATAGGATCTTAATCTAGCTAGGTAATTTCCACATTTTATTTAATTCCGAATTTCATAAAAAATACAAAAATGCCTTGGGTTAAATTAGTTTCATTTATTTAGGATAGAATGCATTCTTTTAGGAAAAAGAAAAATATCATATGCACGTCATTAGGGTTAGATTCATTGAGATGCATGCCACCTAATATCTTTGCTAGGCCCATTTAATTAGAAATTACATGTCATTAGAATTAGGTCATTTAATTAATATCGCATTGCATATTGCATGATTTTCATTAATTAAGTGAAAAAAAATGAAATTGCGTGTTAATTAGAAACCATATCTAGGGTTGTTGATGTGAATTTTAATTTAACATTGCAGATACTTTCGTTGCTTTGAGGTAAGTTTTTGTTTTTGCAATTTATTTATTGTTTGTCCGGGTGTTAAATTGGTGGTTTGCGCACCCGCATGATCGCCTCACATGTTAGGGAAATAGATTTAAAATCAATTTAAGCTGCCTGCAAAAACATTTTTTTGAAAATAAAAGAATGGTACCGAAAGGGCATTAGAGAGATCTAGTGTAACCAAGTCCCCGTACCCATAGTCTCTGGTTCGTAGGAATAAAGTGAACCTCCCGTTGCTTTACTTGGGTTTCTAATCGACCCACCAAAAATAGATTAGTGGCGACTCCTAATTGAAAATCAATTGCATGTTACGAACTTGAACCAAAGTCGCGAATTGGTATGGGCTTGGGAGAGCCCGAGTTAAATCTAGGCTTAACAATTCATTAGCCAAACCCTAGATGGTTCGCACTTGAAAAATTGGTCGCGACAACTTGGCAACTCCGCTGGGGACTTGTGTTAAAACTCTTAGTGGACTTAGGCCAATTTTCCTTTTTGAAAAATGTTTTTGTTTGGCAGCGAGGATCCTAGGTACGTCCCTAACCTTTAAGGTGTTAAATGTTTTTGCAGGATGGGAGGTATAAGGGGAGTAGTGATTGTTAACCCTTGTCTTGCAGGTTGGAGTTGAGGATGAATGTTTTAAATTCAAGTTATTGAAGTGTCGTGTGATTTAAACTGTTGTGTATGCCTTGCATGTAACACTACACTATTGCACACACAACCCGCCGTCGGACTTGGGCCGCATAGGATCATTTAGGATGGTGTTGAGATGGATACCACTCCGACCGCACGCCCGCAATACGAGTCGCCCATCTCAATCCCGAAGTTTCTTTCATGGTGTCAAGAGTACCCACCTCGGTCTGCATGCCCGCAACCCGAGTCGGCTCTTTGACAAAGCCGAAGTCATGAGGACCCGACATAGTCCACAAGCCCGTGGCTAGTCTGATCATCCTTGTGGCTCCACCTTGATAAGCCTGATAGATTAGAAAACGAGCCACTTACCATGCGCATGTCTATGTGATTGCCCATCATTGGTGAAGTAAGTTCCCTAAATTTTTGCCTTTGCATTTTACTTACTTTATCGCATTATTTTGTCGGTCCATGGCATTAGGATTGTCCTGAGTCTTGATCAATATACAATGGGGACACCGGACATTTGAATTATTCTCCCTCCAAAGGAAGAGCTTAGCACTTGGTGGAACAAGTTAGATCAAGATGGCTATCAGTTCGTAGAGTCGCACATCGGTCGACTGCTTCCACTACTGCGTATCAACATCCATGGCGGCCTCATCCAAGCACTTGCCCATTGTTGGTGCCCTGAGACTTCTACCTTTATCTTCGGCGGTAAGCATGAGCTCACTCCCACCCTGGAAGAGTATAGCATTGCCATAGGAAAGTCCTTGAAAGCTGAATTGATTAGTCCGCCTATTGGAATAGATCCTGTTATGGCCTTATCTGATTTTCTGAGAATTAAGGAAGATGACATAAGAAAGGTTTTAAAGGCTCACCGCAATGCATGTCCTTTATCTTTTCTGAAAGAATGTTTTGAAAAAGGCACCTCATTTCAAATGCGTAGGATTTTCCTTTTAGCTTTCTTCGGGTTTGTAGTATTTCCTTACGGCAAGAATGCTATTAACCCTTTGATTGCTCAATTAGTTAGACAAGTGTTGGAAGGAAAAAAATTTGTAAATACTGTCCTAACTGAAACTTTTCTTTCTCTCACTCGATTCAAAGGAGGTGGTGATAAGACTCTCCATTCCTCTCCTGAACTTTTACAAATCTGGTTCATTTCTCATATAAAGGGTTTCGGTGGTCTAATGACTATACATGATGTTAGTAATTCTAATCACCCTATTATAAGATTTGAGAACAACCAAAAACATGCGCCGGATTATCATTATTCTAGGTGGCTAGCTTTCATGAAAAAACCAACTTCCAAGAGTTTCCTATGGCATGCTAAATGGTTCCAAGTTCGGGTAGCGAGACTCTCGTGTGGAGGAATTGGCCCAATTCCTCTATTGGGATTTACTGGAGCATTGGAGTACTACCCGACTAGAGTGACTCGTCAGTATCAAGTCGTGCAAGAGCTTCCCCCAGTGTTGCAAGCAGATCCACTCCAAGTTAGCTTCGTTGATGGAAGCCGAGGCCATGAAGATTCCATTCTCACTATCAAATCGATGTGGGACATGTGTCATCCACGAAAGCTTAAATGGCCTGAGGAAGAGTTGAAGGGTAAAGAAAGGAAGTACTATGCCTCGACTAAGTACATTCAACAACACAAGATTCCTGAGGAGTTGCTTCCAAAGATACCAGAGGTGCCGTTGAAAATCACCAATCGTGCTGAGAACAAATGCCTCAAAAGAGTTGCTGAAAAAGCCCAAGAGGAGAATAAACGATTGCGCCGAATGGTGTCCTGAGTGTATATTGATCAAGCCAAATGAAATGCTTGAATCAATCTTGCTATTCTAATCTTTAGATTAATGTTTAGGAAGTTGAGTCATTTACTTTCCTAGTTCATTTGTTTATGACATTTCGAGTTTCTATTTTGATAGGCTTGTCAAAAGCTCCATTGATGAATACAAATTCTAGAATATTGCCATGGATCGGCATATTTTCATATGAGATACTTATTTGTGTTCATTTCTTAAAATTAGGTGATAACGGATCTTCCACGCTCGCCCATTATCACGCGATTAAGAGCAAGAATGGCCGAACAAACCGAAGTGCGTGATCGTATCTCTGCTATGGAAGGCCAACTCCAACAGTTAGCCGCCTCTATGGAGCTTATAACAACTCAAATCCAATCCCTCCGAGTGAATCCGGCTCCTTCACCCGCTCTCCCTGAGATTGTTGTCCCGAAGCAGACAAACAAGGCCCAAATGGGTGAGGATGACATGCCTGAGCTGGAGGATGATCCATTCCCGATCAATGTGGAAAAAGGCTAAGCTTGTCGACGTCCCTAAGACGAAGCAGGATGAACGCTTCACAAAATTGGAAGAAAAGTTGAAACAATTGCAGGAGTCACAGAGTTCACTCCCGTTTGACTTGTCCGTGTACGAGAAAGTCAAGATGCCAAAGAAGTTCAAAATGCCGGATTTTGAGAAATACGATGGTACTTCCTGCCCAAAAGCTCATCTTCAGATGTACCATGTGCGTATGGCTCAATATGTCAAGAATGAGCCCCTCATGATCCAATCATTCCATGCAAGTTTGACTGGGCCTGCATTGAACTGGTATGTCATGAAGAATGTGAACCTTCTCGACACTTGGAATGAAGTGGCCGACGCATTTCTCAAGCAATACAAGTTCAACATGGATATTGCACCTTCCCGAGAGGATCTAGAGAGGATGGAGAAAAAGAGGAGCGAGCCGTGAGATGGCGAAATCTGGCAGCCCAAATCACCCCTGAGCCTACTGACAAGGAGCTGATGAAGTTGCTTATCAAAACTCTCCCGTCCGAGTTCTGTATCCGGATGGCTAGCACGTACGTTGAAAACTTCAATCACCTTATTCCTATGGGGGAACAAATTGAGATGGGGATAAGGGAAGGATGGTTTACTGAACCGTCAAGTAAAAGATTCTCTGCCAAGAAGGAGAAGGAAGCTGCTGTAGACGTGAATGTGGCTTATGGCCAAGAAAGTACCAATCGTGCCTCGGCTATCCAGATGAATCAAAGGCAACAACAAACTGCCGGTCGACAACCATTCGCCCAAGCAAGAAGGCAATTCACTCCTCTCCCTGGATCTCCATCCCAAGTGTTGGCTATCCTAAGAAAGAAATGTTTGCTTACTAATGAACCAAAGCGTCCTAATCGTGAAAGCATCCGAGGTTACGACCCGACGAAGAAGTGTGATTACCATAGCGGCGAATTGGGGCATTCAACCGATGAATGTTTCACTCTCAAGCATAAGATCCAAAACCTCTTGGACACGAAGGCCTTCTCATTTCAAACTGCTCGGCCAAACATCCAAAAGAATCCGCTACCAGAACATGAAGGTACGGTCAATGCTATCTTGGAGCCTGAAGTCGGTCGGATCAAGAACTCAAAGGTGCACGTGGCAGATGCTTACAACGGGCTGGCAAGAGCTGGATATTATCCAGATCAGGAGGACGTTCCACTATCACTGATGAAGGAAAGAGTCACCAGGATGGTGGATGACGGTATCATCGTCTATGCTGATCATAATTGCATAGTTTCCACTATTTCCTCCATCATTATTGATTGGGAGGAAGAGCAGGCGGTGCTCAATGCTGATAAGGAGGAAGTTAATCCTTCACTCGTGGACATGCCCCCACTTGAAGATGCATCCAATGATGAGATAGTGATTGAAATGCCTCAACCATATGAATATGTCAACAATAAGGCGGTCCCTTGGTCCTATGATCTAGATGTTGACCTTGTTACAAGGTCTAGTCGGACTTATCCTCAAGCCAATGCTCAACCCGCGAAACCTGTCACCGATGAAGAGGCTAAAGAATTTCTGGCTGTGATTAAAGCAAGTGAGTATAACGTGGTTGACCAATTGCGGAAGATGCCCGCCCAGATCTCCTTACTCGAACTCTTGATGACATCCCCCGTGCATCAAAAGTCGCTGATGAAGGTGCTGAGTGAAATTCGAGTGCTAGAGACGATCGAGGCGAACAAGCTGGAAGAATTTGTGGGATCGGTCATTCTCAAGGACTTGATTGCTTTTTCTGATGAAGAATTCCCTCTTGAAGGCAGGGGACATAACAAGGCACTCTACATATCTGTCAAGCACAAGTCTTCTCATGTGTCCCGAGTGCTCATTGATAATGGGTCCGCATTGAACATATGTCCGTTGGCCACTCTTCACCGCCTCAAAATAGACCCATTTAGGATACATGCTGCTAAGACTTCTGTGCGAGCTTTTGATGGCACAAAGAAGGAGGTGATCGGGGAAATCCACCTCGATGTACAAATAGGGCCGGTCGTCTTCAACATTCCCTTTCAAGTGCTGGATATCCCTACAGCTTTTAATTTCCTGCTAGGTCGTCCCTGGATACATACTGCTGGAGCGGTACCTTCAACTTTACATCAAGCTGTGAAGTTCATGATCGAAAGGAAGTTGGTCACTGTCTATGGCGAAGAAGATCACCGAATTTATCATGAGACAGCTATTCCCTATGTGGAGCCAGACTTTGAGTTCGAATCAAGCTATCACTCGTTTGAGTTGGTGTCCACCATTCATGCTTCTCGAGACTCATCGCCGCCCACTCCTGAAGTTTCAAATGCTGCTCTCATGGTGGGAAGAGTGATGGTAGGGAATGGTTTTATTCCTGGTAGTGGTTTTGGAAGAAATGGTCAAGGCATCCGAAACCCCATTGAAGCCCCTCAGAGGTCCCATGCTGCTGGATTAGGGTACCATGGAAAAGGTGGAGAAAGTTCTGGAGGACAAAGACGGGAAAGGCGGAACCCGCCACCTAACCAAGGGCGAGGAAGGCAAAACCCATTGCCCCCGAACATTCGCGAGACATTCCCTTGTCCTCCGATAATGATGCAGGATGAAGCAAAAATAATGGACACCCTGGGTCAGCCAAGTGGAAAGTTTGACTATCTGGTGAAGTATGCAGCTCCTCCCAGTTTCTACATTGATCCCCGCGACATTGTCCCAGATGGATGGGGTGGCATGGATGATCCGACACCCCCGGAAATGGAAAACCCCGAAGATGCATTGGAAGGAATCTCTAGTCTCTTCGATGACGTCTTCATAGGGACCATTGACGAAGGACCTCCGGAGGAGATGGGCTCTGGCCCACAAGAGTAACTCATTTACTGCTTTCTCACATTCCCCTGCGCGGGAATTTTTATTGCTTTATAGCGCTTGTTTTTGATTTCTTCTTTTTCGCTTTCTTTTTAGGTCTTGAAAATCGCATTTCCATTCAATAAATGTAATTGATTGATGAATATCAATAAAATTACAAGTTTTATTTTGAGAGCATGATGAGGTATACCAAACCAGCCCGGTGGTGATATCCAGCCGATAAAAAAAAGAAAAAAAATCCAAGGAGAATTCTGAGGCCTGGGCTTCATCATGTTTTCTCGTGTCAAAATATTCCAAAAAATGTTTTTACCAAATTTAAAAAAAAAAAAAAAAAAACAAAAAATATAGATTACTCTGTTTGTTTTTCTAATTTATTTACTTCATGTTTCAGGAGCAATCTTACGGCACACAAATGTATGGAAATAGTCCAGCCCAATGCAACAAATGCTGACTTTGACGACCTCAAGGACTTGAGTGAAGATTCCATTGAGGTGCAGCGAAGCTGGGAACAACATGAAAAAGCCAAGACTCTCACATCCGAGCAGACTGTCACTATTAATTTAGGTGACACTAAAGAAGTCAAGGAAGTTAAAATTGGGGCAAATCTCCCCAAAGACGAGGCCGAGTGCCTAATTCGGCTACTAAAGGAATATCAGGATGTCTTTGCATGGACCTATGCTGACATGCCTGGTTTAGACCCATTGATCGTTGAGCATTGCTTGCCTACTAATCCGGACGTGCCACCTAAGAAGCAAAGGCTGCGAAGAACTAAACCCGAGCTCTCGAAGAAGATAGAGGAAGAGGTGATGAAACTTTTGAAGGTGGGATTCATTGAAGTCTCACAATACCCTGAATGGGTGGCTAACATCGTGCCAGTAATGAAGAAGGATGGTCGAGTTCGAGTTTGCGTCGACTATCGAGATTTGAATAAGGCCAGCCCAAAAGATGATTTCCCGCTCCCTCACATAGATGTCCTCGTGGATAGTACTGCCGGATTTGAATTATTCTCGTTTATGGATGGGTTTTCTGGGTACAATCAGATAAGGATGAAGGAGGAAGACAAAGAGAAGACTGCATTTATCACCCCGTGGGGGACCTTTCATTACAAGGTCATGCCCTTCGGACTCAAAAATGCAGGGGCGACTTACCAACGAGCCATGGTAGCACTATTCCATGATATGATGCATCAGGAGATTGAAGTCTATGTTGATGATATGATTGCAAAGACTTAGCCCGGAAGAAGCCATGTGGAAACCCTAAAGAAGTTGTTTGATCGACTTCGTGAATTCAAGCTTCGGCTAAATCCCACTAAATGCGTGTTTGGGGCAGCATCCGGTAAATTACTCGGATTCATTGTAAGCAGTAAGGGGATTGAGATCGACCCATCCAAGGCTAAGGCCATATGCGAGTTGCAACCTCCAGCAACGATGAAAGAAGTTTGGAGCCTTTTGGGAAGACTAAATTACATAGCTCGGTTCATTTCCCAGCTCTCTGAAACTGCCAAGCCATTCTTCAAGCTCCTAAAGAAGAATGCACGAATCAACTAGGATGGTGAGTGCCGAGAAGCGTTCGATAAGTTGAAGCAGTACCTGATGAATCCACCAGTTCTTGTCCCGCCATCACCGGGGCATCTCTTGATTCTTTACCTCACCATTCATAGTGAATCATTGGGCGCGATGTTGGCTCAGGAAAGTCCTGTCGATAAAAAAGAACGAGCCATTTATTAACTGAGTAAGAAGTTCACTGTATCAGAGCTGAAGTATTCCGATGTTGAAAAGACTTGTGTCGCATTGGTGTGGGTATTGCATAGATTGCGACAATATACGTTGCATTACCAGACGTTCCTTGTGACTGAGAACGACCCCATTAAGTACTTACTTGATCGGCAAACTCTGGTGGGAAAGTTAGCCAAATGGCAAATTTTGATTTCCGAATTTGATGTGCAATTCATGCCACAAAAGTCGGTTAAGGGTCGAGCGATCGCTAATCTACTGGCTGAAAATTCAGGAATCTCTAACGATGATGACAGTTTCCTAGATGACCGTGTTTTGAGTGTAAATGAAGACTCATGGGAGATGTTCTTTGATGGAGCTGTAAACTTGTCTGGTTCTGGTACTGGGGCAATTCTGATATCCCTAGATGGACAGCACTATCCGGTAGCTGCAAAATTGGCATTCCCATGCACTAACAATGTAGCTGAGTATGAGGCTTGCATCCTCGGACTTCAAGCCGCAATCGAGATAGGTGTGGCCAAGTTAATGGTATTCGGAGACTCAGCGCTGATCATATTGCAGACTGTAGGTGAATGGAAGACCAAGGATGCCAAGTTGCTCCCGTACCACGAGTATCTAAAGGGTCTCGTGAAGGAATTCGAAAAAATTTCGTTTGAATACTTGCCAAGGTCTCACAATCAATTTGCTGATGCACTCGCGACTTTATCATCTATGTTGCAAGTCACCGACGGGTTAGAAGTCGAGCCATTGAAAATAGAGGTTTTGCCGAAACCGGCTTACTGTATGATCATAACTGAAGAACCTGATGGAAAACCGTGGTATTACGACATCATGAACTACATTAAAAGGCAGGAATTTCCAGAAGGAAGCACTCCCACTGATAGGAAGTACATCACGAAGATGGCCTCAAAATTCTTCGTCAGTGGCGAGAATTTGTACAAGAGATCTTATGATTCAGTCTTGTTGCGGTGCGTGGATGCAACCGAAGCCACTCAAATCATGCAAGAAGTGCACGAAGGAATATGTGGCCCTCATATGAATGGGCACATGATGGCTAAGAAGATTACAAGATTAGGCTACTATTGGTTACACTAGAAAGTGACTGTATCAAACATGTACGAAGTTGTCACCGCTGCCAGATTCATGGTGATAAAATAAATGTTCCTCCAACTGAATTGCACCAGTTTTCCGAGCCATGGCCCTTCTCAATGTGGGGCATTGATGTGATTGGCCCAATCAATCCCAAGGCTTCAAATGGGCATCGATTCATCTTGGTAGCGATAGACTATTTCTCCAAATGGATCGAAGCTACATCCTTTGCAAATGTCACTGCTCGCAATGTTGTGAAATTCGTTAAACGTGACATAATTGCTCGTTATGGCGTCCCTGAAGCAATCATCACTGATAACAGGACAAATTTGAACAACAAACTCGTGGATGGGTTGTTCAGCGAATTCAAAATCAAGCATCTGAATTCGTCTCCTTACCGCCCTCAAATGAATGGGGCTGTTGAAGCGGCCAATAAGAACATTAAGAAGATCTTGGCCAAGACAGTCGAGAATTATCGAGATTGGCATGACAGGTTACCCTTCGTACTGATGGCGTATCGGACATCGATCCGCACTTCTATTGGGGCAAACCCTTTTGCTTTAGTGTACGGCGTGGAAGCAGTTCTGCCCGTGGAGGTGGAGATTCCTTCTCTGAGAGTTTTATCCCAAGTGGAGTTGTCTGAGACTGAATGGGTGCAGCAAAGACTTGAGCAGTTAAACTTGATAGATGAGAAAAGACTGAAAGCTCTTTGCCATGGCCAAACTTATCAGCAGAGAGTGGCCAGATCCTTCAATCGAAAGGTACGATCGAGACATTTTGAGATAAATGATCTTGTTTTGAGGAAGCTGTTGCCGCCTTTTCTAGATCCTGGGGGCAAGTTCGCTCCAAATTACGGCGGCCCGTATGTGGTGACAAAGGTACTTCTTGGAGGTGCCCTGATCTTGGCAGAGATGGATGGTCGTGAGTTTTCTACTCCGGTCAATGCTGATGCTGTCAAGAAGTATTATCCATGATAGAATTTGCCATGTCTTGTCTTGAACTGCAAGTATTTTATGATGAATAAGATGCATCAATCAGTTGAATTGTTCAAATTTGTCATAAGTCTTGCATTTTTCTTCCTTGATGAATTGTGTAAGATAGATTGAATATGTCAAATGGGATACCTTGGAATGATGAAAGGCAAGCCCTATCCCATACACTAATCCTCGGTGAGTTGTGTGGAAAAATTCCATGCCCGCAAGGAAAAGGGTGATCTCGCAAAGGGTACGCTAACCAAGGTGATGAGAGGCAGTTCTTTCCTCTACCCGAAACACTACAGCTATACCCATTGTTTAGCCCTTTGAGCCCATACACGTGAAGAGTTTTTAAATCATCCCTGTCAAGGACAATATTTGAGATGAATGATAGGAATTTTCTTACTTACACTTGCATCAATCTTCAAGTATTGCTTTTGCATTGTAACTCATACGATAATTCGAAGTGCCCTAGGATGATGAAGAGCAATCATTTCTCTATCCTATACACTTTTATCCATTGCATAGCCCACTTGAGCTTATGGATTCATTTCATATTAAACCTAGTTGATGATCATCCCCCACACTCGGGCAGGACAAAAACATTCAATTGACGTGAACTAGAATGTCAACAAGAATGGAGACTTTGTTAAAAAAAAAATAAATGCAAAAAATGGGGCATGAAAAAGCAGTGTGCCTGGTAAAAGCAAGGCCAATGCCCAGAAAAGAAAAAAAAGTCAAACTCTTGATATAATGAGTCATACCCCAACAAGGTGGTACTGAAAAACTCAAATGCTGTTGCAATCAATGGAGATTTATCTTCAATAGTGGAGAAGGAAAGTGGTGGAAATGTCAAGATGACCACCAACTTTGACCCCCCTAAACACTTTTTGAGCCTGATGATCCTTTCATTTCACAACCCATGAACCAAGCTTACGTTACGTCTATTACAAAGTCTCTTCAGATTATGGCACTTGAATTAATGTAAGAGTTCATATGTTTTAAGCATCGCTTGAAGAAGTGCGAGTAAGATAATTTCTGCCTCATTTCGTATGTTTCTTGACTTGTAAACCCCAAGACAATTGCGAAATGTCATTTTTCAATAGCCTTGACTCAAAGAGTCACATTTGTTAAGCCATTGACCAAGCCGACAGTACGGTCCCTGTTAAAGACCTCTCAGATTGGTAAGGTCATACCACTTGCAAGATTGCTCGAACCCTTGTCTGGCATGACGATGGTGATCAAAGGTCAGGATGAAACAACCCCTTTTAAAGAGGATGAGCGAAAAGTCCTTTCAGACTGAAGGATCCCCCATTTGACACATCCATGACACTCATGTGTTCAGATTAGAATCTTCTTTTGAAATCCTTTCCATTAGGTAATGCATGATTGATAGAAATCATTACGCATGAACCTTACTTGAATTAATGCATGTGTTATACATATTGCTTTTCTTACAATCATGTTTTACAGGAGACATATCTCCAATGAACAGAGATGTCACCGGGTAAGTATATCTCTACTTGTAGTTGTACATGTATTTTCCCTTTTGAATACACTGACACTCGATGGAGTTGTCCCCAAAGATTTTTTCCCAGATTGCAACGTTGGGCGACCGAAGAATGGTTCGGGTCCTAGCCAAGCAAAATCTCCGTTTAGGCGACCGTAGAATGGTACGGGTCCTAAACAACATTTATTGCTCTAACAGGCGACCGTAGAATGGTACGGGTCCTGAAAAATGAATCCCCGTTTAGGCGACCGTAGAATGGTACGGGTCCTAGGAAAGCAGTCTCTTCATAAAGTCATGTTACTATGCTAGGCGACCGTAGAATGGTACGAGTCCTGGACATGTAACACCAACCACCTCGAACTACTCTATCTTCCTTGAAGGTTAGTTCATTTATCATTTGCATTTGCATTTCCATGCATCATACAAATTGCATTAAAAATGGAGTTCATGTTCCAACAAAAAATCATTCATTGCATGTGCATGATCAAAATTTAGGTCTCAATTTATCTTTGAAGGCAATCTCTGCGAGCTCACCTTCAAAGAGAGGCAGCTGTTGACACCTAAATTTTTGCATAATTTTTGGGGTTAATTTTTACTAAAAAATAATTTAAAAAAAAAACACACACACATGGCAAATAGTTTAGAAAAATTTTATTTTCATTTTGTTTTATTTTATTTTAGGCCATCGGTGAAGGAAGGATTTTTCACATATTCCGTTCAAATTTTTCACATATTTAGGCAATATACACCAAATGATGTATTTTCAAGCAAAAAGGAAAATTTTGGATGGAATATTTGATAAATGCAAAGGGGAATATTGCGCGGGGTGCAATGATATATTCAGTGGTATTTTGCATGAGCAAAATTAGAAAGTAAAATATACCACAAAGATCCAATTTTTTGGCTTATAAAAGGGACCGTGTACGGACAAAGAGGGGGCTCTCTCTCTTTTCCGGAAAAAAGAAAAACACAAAAGAAAAGGGTGAGTGGAGAGTGACGTGAGAGAGAGGAAAAACCGAAAAAAAAAGAAACAGTGCTGAAACCCTAATCGGCATTGTTCATCTTCCCTGAAGAGCAGCCGGCGCCGCTGCTGCTCATCGCCATCGGCCTCCGTCCCTACCGTCGCCGCGCCGACGCCGGAATCCGAGCCGCCCGCCAGTCCGCCCAAAGCCCGCGATGCCGCCCCTCGTCCGAGCCGCCCTCCTCCGCGCCGTCACAGCCGCCAGTCTTCGTCCGCGAGCCCCAACGCGAGCCCCGCTTCGCGTCGCTCGTCCCCGATCCACTCGTGGAGCCACCGCCGCTGCAGATCCATGGTCCAGACGTTGGGATCTCTCTGCCTGTAGGTGTCCGAAGCTCTGGCGCTCCTGTCTCGACGCCGCCGTGCCGCCCCGATCGCCGATCGACAGAGCTCGTCCTGCCTTTCGCCAGTCTCCCGTCCAGATCCGACGCAGCCGCTGCCTCCTTCGCCGACGCTGGCAGCTGAGCTCCCTGCCGCCTCGCCGTCACTGTGCCATAGTCCCCCCTGCACTCGTGTCGCCGCCCCGCGCCACGCCGCCGACGCGCCGTTCCTGTCTCTCTCGCCGGAACCTTAGCCGGCGAGCTCCCTCTCACCGGCCGGTCTCCAATTTTTATTTCTTTTTTTTGAAAAAAGAAAACAAAAAAAAAGAGAAAAAAAGAGAAAACAAAAATTAGGTAAATTGTTCTTTTTCTTTTATGTTATTTATTTATCTTTTTTTTTTTTAGTTGATGTTGCATATTAGTGCTATATTTAATGTAATCATCCTTTCAGTATAGAATTGAGAATTCATGTTATGAAACTGCCTTGAAATTAGTGATTGTCAGTCCGATTTTCGCGCCCGAAATCCGACTCGCAATCACTTAAAAAAATCGCTAATCCAATCTCCCGCCCGAGATTCGATTCGTGATTTATGTGAAATTGGCCAACCCGATTTCATGCGCGAGATATGGTTTGTCAATTTGGGTATCAAGATTTGGGTATCAAGATTTGGGTATCAATATTGCTTGATTTGCTGTGGTGTTATTTAAATTAATTTTGAAAAAAAAAAATCAATCAAGAGATGTAGGTTAGAATTAGGGTTTGCATGTTTAGAATTGAAATTTTATTTTAAATAAAAAATAAAAATCCATTGACTTAGGTTGTTAGTTTTTTTTTAACTTTAGATTGCATGTTTAATTATTAGGCAATTGTTAATTTCGAAAATTAAAAAAAGGAGAAGAAAAGGAAAATTAGGGTTAGGTTTGCTTTTCTTATTTTGCATGTTTATGATAGAGATTTTATTTTGAATCATGAAAAAGAAAACAAAAAAGAAGCATATTCATTTAGAATGTTAGTTTTATTATTATTCGATTTGCATGTTAAATTTTAATTTCGAAATTAGTAAAAAAACAAAAAAAACCATCATGCATATATCATATAGGATTATAGCATTTTTTGCACGTCGTTGCATCTTAGGATAAAATTGCACTTAGTTTAATTCTAGATAATATTTTTCTTAATTTATTATAAGTTTAGGTATTTTCTTAGATAGATTGCATCTTAGGATTATTTGGGTTAAGACAATATTTTAGTTTAAATTAGGATTTAGTTTAACCTAATTCCTAAAGTAAATTGAATAGGATCTTAATCTAGCTAGGTAATTTCCACATTTTATTTAATTCCGAATTTCATAAAAAATACAAAAATGCCTTAGGTTAAATTAGTTTCATTTATTTAGGATAGAATGCATTCTTTTAGGAAAAAGAAAAATATCATATGCACGTCATTAGGGTTAGATTCATTGAGATGCATGCCATCTAATATCTTTGCTAGGCCCATTTAATTAGAAATTACATGTCATTAGAATTAGGTCATTTAGTTAATATCACATTGCATATTGCATGATTTTCATTAATTAAGTGAAAAAAAATGAAATTGCGTGTTAATTAGAAACCATATCTAGGGTTGTTGATGTGAATTTTAATTTAACATTGCAGATACTTTCGTTGCTTTGAGGTAAGTTTTTTTTTGCAATTTATTTATTGTTTGTCTGGGTGTTAAATTGATGGTTTGCGCACCCGCATGATCGCCTCACATGTTAGGGAAATAGATTTAAAATCAATTTAAGCTGCCTGCAAAAACATTTTTTTGAAAATAAAAGAATGGTACCGAAAGGGCATTAGAGAGATCTAGTGTAACCAAGTCCCCGTACCCATAGTCTCTAGTTCGTAGGAGTAAAGTGAACCTCCCATTGCTTTACTTGGGTTTCTAATCGACCCACCAAAAATAGATTAGTGGTGACTCCTAATTGAAAATCAATTGCATATTAAGAACTTGAACCTAAGTCGCGAATTGGTATGGGCTTGGGAGAGCACGAGTTAAGTCTAGGCTTAACAATCCATTAGCCAAACCCTAGGTGGTTCGCACCCGAAAAATTGGTCGCGAGATTATAGCTTAAATAATTCCTTACAGCTTTCATGAAGAAATCAAGACCAAAATCATACTAGAAGTTTCTATAGAAAATCGACAAGATTACTAAGCTACACATAAATAATTCCGGACCACATGGATTCAATGGAGTCCGATGCCTATATCTTGGCTAATTTACTTCCAAAATCCATCCAAATCTATACTTCTTAATGTAGTTCAAAGGAATTTAAAAGTACACATAGAAAACCAAAGCATTTCCTTAATTTCTCAATCCATTTCTACTCTACTCATCCAAAATCCAGCATCCAACATCCACAACCCAAACATCTCCAAGTCTATTGCACTACATCAGACCATAACAACATTGCAATATATAGGTCAATGGACTTTCACTTGCCTCGAGTCCTATGGTTCAACAGCTAGGGGGTTTGGTTCGGTGATGCGGCTCGACGGCGGCGAAGACCAGCGGCATCGACTGCAGCAGTTCAAGCACGGACGGAAGGCGATCCTTCTCTTCCTTCCTCGCGGCTCACACTCATGCGCCCACTTCTCATGCCCAAACTCTCTCTCTCTCTGTTCACAATTCTGCTCACTCGAATTCTCTCTCTCACTCACTCGAATTTCTGCTCGGTTCTTCTCTCTCCTCCCCTCAATTCCGAACCCTTTTATTTCTTTGGTTTGTTGACTATTCAGTCAATTGGATGGGAGATGCGGTGGCGTCCAAGACCGAAGACAGCTGTGGAGGGCGTGGCTTTCCCTTGCTCAATCTCTCCTCCTGCGCTGGCCACCGGATGAAGAGCAACGTGGCCTCCGCTGGCCACTCTTCGGTCAACAACCTTCAAGATTTGTTGACCCAGCTTGTCGACAATTAAGGGAGGCTTGGGTTAATTGGGTCGGCAAATTTTTTTTTTGGCCGTACGGTCCTTAATACACGGCCCAATTTCTCCAAAGATTAAATCCTTAAATTTCGGTACATGTATGGAGCATTTTGGTTTCATGGTCTCCATGGGAATCAACTAATCTTCTCTTATTCAATCCACTTCATGTGTAAGTATATGACTGAAATTCTCGCGTGGAGAAATAAATCGGCAAGGTTGCATGGGGTCATGACGATGTACATGGGAGGTTCGGTCCAAGAGAATAAAAATAACGTGGCTATTGGTGAGATTGTTCATATGGCCATTCAAAGAGGAATTTCTTTTTCTCCAAAAGTAAACGTTTCGGGACATCGAGTGGCGACGAAACTAGGCCAAATGTGGTACCGACGATAATCTCGTCAATTACTCACGGCCGTTGCATATTTGAGGGTCGTCGAAATTTCCGGATGCCACAAGAGGAGCCCCGGCGAGGCCGACCCTCGCCCAGGCCAGGGTGGCCTTGCCAACCGTCGGCTGGGCGACAGCGACGCCGAGCGAGGCCGCCTTGGCCTGGGCGAGGGCCGGCCTCGCCATATCTGGCGAGGGGAGCCCTTGCCGAGGCTCACCCTCGCCCTTGGCCGGGCGACAGCGACGCCGGGCGATGAGCGAGAGCGGGAATCTGTCTGTACTACTCCAATTGTTCCTGGCTCTCCTTTTCCCCGTCGTCTTCTTCTTCTCCTCGTCATTCATGATCGGCGTCGTCGCCCTCCTCGTCAGCAACTTCTCGATCCCCAGCCCTATGTTGCTGTCTGCTCAATGCAAAATCGTCGCCGTCGCTCGTCGACGATTCTCGCTCTTGCTCGTTGCCCTCCTCGTCAGTAACTTCTCGATCCCCAGCCCTATGTCGCTGTCTGCTTAATGCAAAATCGCCGCCGTCACTCGTCGACGATTCCCGCTCTTGCTCGTCACCCGGCGTCGCCGTCGCCCGACCAAGGGCGAGGGCTGACCTCGCCAGATTTGGTCTGGGCGAGGCCGACACTCGCTTGGATGAGGGCGAGCCCTGGTGAGGGCTCCCCTCGCCCGGCGTCGTCGTTGCCCGGCAAGGCCGCCCTGGCCTGGGTGAGGGTCAGCCTCGCCCAGGCGACCCTTGCCGGGCTGTGCTTGGGTGAGGGCTCCCCTCGCTGGGGCTCCTCCTCGCCCAGTTGGGCCTCGCCTGTGGTGGGCAAGGCCAGCCGGTTGGCTGTGGCCGGTGGCCGGCCGTCGCCTGTGGCCGGTGGTCGGCCACCGGAAAAGGCCAAGAAAGCCAAAAAAAAAAAAAAGAACAAAGAAAAGAAAAGAAAAAAAAGGGACAAAACAGAACAAAATAAAATAAAAAAAAATTATTAAAAAATTATTAAAAATTGTCCACGTCAGCTCCGGCGTAAGAATCGTCGACGTCCACGTTAGCATTTTCCGGTCAAAATTGGCTAGATCGACTGAATCGGCAATAAGTGAAAATGTTTAGAACTCAATTGACAAAGTTAAAATGTTTAGGACTGAATTGGTAAAAATGCAATAGGTTTAGGATTTTTTGGACAATTTTCCCCAAATAGAGAGATTATATAAAAAGAAGTGTAAATGAGAGAAGGGAGACCAAGGGAATGAATGGTAGAGAGAAAATTGTCCAAACAATAGAAGGTTTGGTAACCTTAATTAGTTATGTGAAGGTGCCATAAAGGAGTTGCTATTGAGTGGAAGGAAAATGAGATCCCTGAAATGCAGATTGCCATCTAATTAAGTCAAGTACATCTTCCTTACTCAAATTAGTCGAGCTCGTCCCGGCATAAAGCAAGATGAGAAAACTAAAATGGAAAGAGTTGCAATTCGCATTCACATAACTTGAAATACACCACAATGTGTTGGATCACCAGAAGATAATATCTCCTGTTTCGCTTTCTTGTCCTTTCAAAACTAAAATCTGATGATGCACGCATGGGAAAAGAAGCCATTTGATTCCTAGCTAAGTTTGTTGAGAGGGGCTTTTCCCTAGGAATGGAGAAGGCAACAATTAGATCTGTTCAATGATTTAGCATGTCGCTTTCTATGTCACTTGTCGAAAAAAGATGTATTGTTGCCCTCAATTTCTATAATACTTGATTGTACCTTTTCTTTGGATATGCAGGTTATTTTACCAAGCATTAGTTTTCTTATGGTGTAGAACAAACCACTAGGAAAAAGAGAGTCCGTTATTCCTCCCCTTCATACAATTTAGGAGTAAACTAATCTGGTTACATCTTCCCATCCATTGCAAGTAGGAATGACATAATGTGACACATGAGCAATTACGATAGAATGAGGAGCTACTACTATTGAACTTGACAAATTCACCTGACTTTAATGATCTTCAGCTCTATGAAGAAACTTCAATTGAAGTCACCAAACGATTTGGGAAGATGAACTTCATCTCTTTAAATATCATAACATTGCTCGTTTCAAGTCAATCTTGATTATCTTCGCCCATTCAATTGATAGGTGAATAATTGTATTCATCATTGCATTGGAAACATCAAAACTATGTTAGATTAGAATTGACAAACCCAGTCATCTTGATACGTATAAATTCAGAATGTTTACTACATACCCGTCACAGATAGTGCTCATAACTTTCACCTTTTTAGAAGTCGAAAATTTATTCAATTTTGACAACTTTAGTAGCTTGCAACCTCTAAACATTGAAACTTTATTGGATTATAATCATAAATGACATCTACAACTTTACCTGTCTAGTTTGTCATCTCCCAAATGTTGAACTTTTGTTGCATTTGGTATAAGAAACTAGCTACACTGCAAAATTAACCAGTTTAACTTGTCCTTTGCCTAAGTAGAAACATCATGATCACATGGCTCTTTTCTTGATAGCTCGAAGTTGTAGGCTAAGTTGCACCGATACTGACACGCGACACGCGACACGACATGATACGACATGCCGACACGTCGTTTCTAAAAAAATAGATAATTCCGACATGTTGGAACATGTTGTATATTAAATATATATTTTTATATATACATAATGAATTATCATTTTTATGATTATTTCAATCAAATTCATAAATAAATAAATAAATAAATAAATAAATAAATAAATAAATAAGCCTAGAATGAATATACACTAAAAACATTAATCCGCCTTTTATTAATATCATTCATTATTTCAATTTGATAAATTCAACTCTATTTTAATAATTCATAAAATTTGGAGAAAAAAAAAACTCTAGACTCGCATGTTAAATATGTTGGAGGAGGATAAAAAAAAACTTAAGGGGTGAATTGTGTATTACGGGAAGTGGGATTCAAAAGAGAAAAGAAGACTGGATTTTTCTTCTTTTTCCATTTATTATTTTTATTATTGTATTATATACATATATATATATATATATATATATATATATATATATATATATATTGACCTCTCATTTATTGAATTTTTAAAATTGATCTCGATATCGGAATTATGTGTTAAAAACTTGTATGTCAAAATTCCGACTCGAGTATCGGAGAGTGTCGAGACAGTTGACCAGGTGTCGGATTTTCCAACACGTATTGACTGAGTATCGGAGAGTGTCCGAAAGTGTCGGAGAGTATCGGATATGTGTCAAAGTGTCTGACATGACATGAAGACTCCCGAAAAGTGTCGGTGCTTCATAGGTTGTAGGTCCTAGAGGACCACCAGATGGCATGGTGATGAAGACCATCCCCATTGTTTCAGATTTCAGTTTTCTGTACTCTGCTGGATTCATCAAAGACTAACTTGTTTTGTTTGTTTCTTTTTGTTCTTAGTTTAAAAGACCATTGCCTAGTAACAGTTGAGTTGCAACTTTGTTTTTGGTAATTTGGATGTGGAATATTTTCTCTTACAGCTATGAATATTATTGTTAGGTCTTCCCTAGATTTGTTGCTAAACAATAATTATCTCGTAACGATTTGAGCTGTGAGGATATGCTTATTGAATATGTTTCTGCATAGAGATTTACTCTTGCAATTAGAGGTGAAATAAACAACAAATTAGTGACGATTGTAAAGTGTCTTTGGTAACTTAAGAGTGTCGCTAGGGTAACAAGGGTATGTTGATAGGAGTTTGAGTAATTACTGCATTGGGTACCTCCCTTTTATGCAGGTGAAGCTCATATTGCATTTTAGAGTTCAAACTCGAATAAGAATTGTTAGCACTCGGCAATAGTCCTGACAACCAAATAAATAAGAGGATTGTTGTCCTCTGGCACTTTTTAGTCCACCACAACTGCTTTGACTTAAAGCTCTTTGGAAAGAAAGCCAGGTCGATCGTTTTACCATTCAGAGGGCGAATTTGTAAATTTACATTTTCCGGAGTCTTCGTACTAGGTAGCATCTCCGCCGCTCAATTTTGAATTTTCTCTTGCATTTCTTTTATTTATTTATTTATTTTCTGTTGGTTGATTTTTTTTTTTTTTTTACATTCCTACCAACTCCAACTGCCAAACTCTAGAGGCGCGCTTGGTAACGATTCTATTTCCGGGAATAGTTTCTGACTAGAAATAATTATTTTTGATTATGTTCCTGGAAACTGGTTCTGAGTAAAAGAACGCATTTGGTAACTATTCAAAATTTCTGATTCTGAAATAGAATTGCATTTGGTACCGTGCTCATTGATTATGTTCCAAATCAATTTCTTTTAATTTTTAAATTGATTTTTTACTTTTTTCCTTTTTTCCTTTTCTTTTTTTCCCTTTTTTTCCTTTTTTTCTCTTTTATTTTTTTCCTTTTTCTCCTATTCTTCCGGCGACCGGCCAAACGAGGGCCGGTGACCTCACCGGAGCATCGCTAGCCTCGGCGAGGCCGGCCCTCGTCGGCTAAGCCTCGCCGGTGGCTAGGCCAACCTCGCCGGGGCTGGGTGAGGCCTGCCTGGCCACCGGCAGGGCTGGGCGAGCCCCACCGGTGGCCAGGCGAGCCTCGCCGGGGCTGGGCAAGGCCCGCCTGGCCACCGGTGGGGCTGGGTGTTGCGAGGCTTGCCCAGCCCCGTCGAGGCTTTGGCGAGGCCGAGCCTCATCGGTGGCTAGGCTTGCCTCCGATGAGCTCGCCGGACCTCGCCTTGGCTTGGCGAGCTCGCCGAACCGGTTGCCGACGACGGCGACGGCGGTGGTGGACGGCGGCGGATGGTGGCGAATGGTGGCACGCGATTGAAGAAGAAGAAGAAAAGAGAAGAATAGTTACATTTGATTCTTTTTTATTCTGGAACAAGAATCATATATTTTTTTTTATTCTTGATTCTACTCCTAATCTGTTCTCGGAACAAATTTGTTCCCGGGAACAAAATTTTTACCAAACGCGATTCTGTTCCCAAACTGATCCCGGGAACACACACACACATTTTAAATTCCTTCCATGGTGCATTTGAATAATCAAATTTTCAGCAAAAAACAAAATGCACATGGCGCGGCCAACACACATTTTAAATACACACACACACACATTCAAATTCCTTCCATGGTGCATTTGAATAATCAAATTTTCAGCAAAAAACAAAATGCACATGGCGCGGCCAACACACATTTTAAAGTCCTTCCATGGTGCATTTGAATAATCAAATTTTCAGCAAAAAACAAAATGCACATGGCGCGGGCTGCGTTAGAATTTCGACATTCATCATTTTTCTTTGAGAAAATTTCAAATAAAGGCATAAATAAGACTCTTTTTTTAAAGTAAGTATTATCTCAAATAAGGGCTTCAAATGGTCAACTTAGTCTTAAATAAGAGCGTGAACTTACAAGTTGGCAAAATCTTACTTATAGATAGGGGTATTTTTGTCCAAGAATTTTTTTTTTCTTTATTTTTTTTTTCTTTCTCTTTTCTCTATTTCTCTTTGTTTTCTTATCATTATTTTTGTTTTCCTTTCATCTTTCTCACGCCTCCTCCTTCGCTATATCTCCCCCACCTATGAGCTTGAAGTTATTTGCTGTCGATCGCCTTCTCTGACGACGAAATCCTCAATTCCTCATGACGCATTAGATCTCAACTCGCTCGAGCTTAATTTAGGGCTCATATCGACCTCCATCTGACAACGAAGGTTCTGGAATTTTTGTGGAGGGCGGTGGCAGACAAGGTCGAGGGCTTGAGTAGGACTTGTCAATGGCGGCAATGTGGCCATTGGAGAGAAAGGTGTAACCAAATGGGTAGGAGTTCCATGTGTTGGCTACTGAATCCAACGGTTAACAATGTGAATTTGGTTGATGATCAATCTAAGGATGGGATATCAGTGGAGGAGAAGTTGAACAGTGTTGATTAGAATGGCAAAGAGTTCGGGTGGGTGTCTTTAGACTAGGGATTACTACAAGGGCCATTGCCACTTCAAAGGCCAAGGAGGAGCTTTGAAAGATCAAACCTTAATTTGAAATTGATGAGGCAAAACCACTGTCGAGGTTGAAAAAGTCGCCTACTTAAGTCAGTCAAACAAGATGATATGGTGACGCTTTAATAATGTTGCTTCTGTTGTTGGCAAGCGGGACCAAAATCAGTACAAAAATTGCAGTTTCTGGGTTGGTGCAAGGCATGGAATATGTGAAGTTTGATGCGCTCTCGAGGTGAGAGAACATATGTCGCTAACGGGATTAGTTGCATTGCTGAAGAGTTGGAAAACAAGTTGGCGGTTGCTGAGTCTTGGCAAAAGCAAAAAGATGTTGCCAAGAAGATTAACCAATTGGTAATATTAGCCGAAGGCTTACGAGGAGTTCCATTAAGGACTTAATTAGGCTGTCCGTCAGACAGAGTTCTAGAAAGAGTCACTTAATTTGATCAATCTTTGTTGTATGATTATTGAGTGCTTCAAAGTTCAATCTCATTATGATGATGAAAGGACAAACAGTTGCGCAAACTTGATGCTGAAGAAGATTTTGCACACAAGAGGTAAGAGAATATTCGAGAAGTTACAGTCTTGCATTGTCTTAATGAGATGTACAACCCATTCTGATATTCAAGAGGACGATCTCCACAACCTAAAATCACATGGTAGAAGTTTATGTAGTTGAACTTAATTCAACACAATGTCAACTCATTCCCATGCTAGTTTTGCGGCTGTATTTGTAATCTAATGAAAAAGAATTCACAGCACAAAATATATGGATTTTTAATTTGACTAATAGCAAAAACTGGTGATGGTTGATAATGAAAATCATTTGAGAATATGATCTAAGTCATGTCATATTAGTAGCACCACAACAACAACAACAACTTCAGAGCTTTGGACACTAAGGCAAATGATATGCACTATACTTAATCAACGGACCTAATTCAACATAATGTCAAAGGACTTGTACAATTGCAACATTCATATTCAAATTCACTGGTCATAATAAATCAGGATCCAGATGAGACCGAAATTTTTTTATTAAGAGCAACGGTTCCAAACAAAGCAAATATGCAAAAAGCTAGATAAGAGGCCAACGGTGAAGTGCTCAAACTTCGTCAGCAAATTCAACACTACCAATTTGCTCATAGCACTTTTGCTTCATAACATGTCCTCAAACACTCGTTAACTTTTCATGGAGCTCCACAATGAACTCATTCTCATCCTAAACCTCAGCTTCTGAGCTTCTCGCTCAAACTTCTTGTTCTGCAACTCCTGTTAGTTATAAACCTCTTTATCAGCTTCAACAAGGGCCTTTTTTGCTCAACATCTTCTCGGCATTTCAAATCAGAAAGGAAGAAGTTTCTAATTATCCATTGTTAAAACAAAACAAACCCATTTGAGCATTTCATCGAACGTCTTTGGGGTGCGTGGCGAGCCTCTAAGAAAGAAAATCAAATTAGACTGGAACTTGCAATGATTGTCGAGATAAAGGAATCATAATTCTGTAATCTCGCCACTTTTGGCTTCATGGAATCGTTTACGAACAATTTCAAGGAGTGTAACTTAGAATATTCAAAACGAGCTAGGTTGTGTTGTAATGGCTTGCGTTGAAGAAAAGCTGGTGCTGGTCATAAGACGAAATGACAGAGAGAGAGAGGGGCTGATGAGTGATGATCGTGTGGAAAATGGAGGTGGATGACGAACTGGTCCTGGTTATGGTAATTCATCGAGCTCACAAGTGGGGGCAGTTGGAGCAGGAAGAAGATGGAAGAACAAGAAGAAAAGAAACAGAGAAAGAAGAAAGAAAAAAAAATAAACTTCGACAAAAATGCCCTTAGTCGGAAATAAGATTTAGCCAGCTGGTAAAATTGGGTCCTTGCTTAATACTAAATTGTTCACTTCAACGATGTCCACTTTGGGCCGGTTTTTAAGAAAGCACCTTCATTTTATATTCTTATTTGAAATTTATCCTTCTCCTTTTATTTGGACTAAGGGTCGAGTTTTTTGACTAATTGATTATGTGGGTTAGCCACTAAACTAATCCCACAAAAAAAAAAACACTTGTTTAAAAGCAAATCGTGCGGTTTAACCATCCTTGTTTTTACAATAAGTGACGTGATAGCGTTGCGTAAGTGTAGCGAGATTCATTAAACTTAGACAATTCAAAAGTATCATCGTATCACATTTCCCTTGGTTGGTTCATTTTGTCTCCGACTAAATATTTCCTTTTTCCTTTTTATTTCCTTCGTCATGCTCTAATCGTGTGGTGCTGATTTTGTTTCTAATTTGTTGGTAATATCTACCTTATTTGTTTACTCGATGAATCGTTAGGGGTGTCGTTGACCAAAATCAGGTCCCATCGATCCCCAAAGGCCGATATATTTTACTAAAAAGTGTTTTTCACGACAAACTATAGAAGCAATTTGTATTGTTGGGTTCAACAAATTTGGACATTAGGAATAAGTAAATAGACCGTATCAAGTTGACCCCAAATGCATGTTAAATACGTATGAGTTAGCAAGTGTACTTCCAGAAAAGGATTAGAGAAACACTAGTCACGCATCTAGACAAGCACCCTCAACATAAGTTGCATAGATCTCATGTATGGTACTGTACAACATCCACATATTGATGAAATTTCTTCTTCTAACAAGGAGACTGCATTCTGTCTATAATTATTTCTTATGGCCGCCAAAACAACTCACTTGTGTGCGTGCCGTGTCAAATAATCATCTTCTGTGAATGGGATATATAAGAATACTCCATGAATTGCTTCAAGTCCATGGTGAAGAATAAGGAACGAAGCAACGAAAAAGGAAAATGAAGAAAAGAATAACAACGGAATCAGGAAAGTAAGACGGGTCAGTCAGCTTTTGGAATGTAGGAATTAAAAGTTTGGAACATCTAGCATCGCCCCCTCGACAAAAGGAAAACCTCATGCAAACTCGAGCTAGAAGACTACGATTCTGCACACGCGCCATCAAAACAACTTTCAACTCCAAATGTTGCACAAAACTAGACCAGCCAGCTCCCCCACAACTAATAAGCAAAAGCACAATATCTCTCACCCTGTCCTAAATACTAATTCCAGCTCGACACCCCATAATAAATAAATAATCAGACGAACGAATAGTTCCATGATTAAAATGACAGAAACAGGGAATTTCAGAAGAAGAAATAGAAGTGCCCACACATCCCTAGGCCCGATAGTAACAGAGAAAGCATCAGCCAATTTATCAATATCAGACTGAGAGCCTCTCTGCATTCCTTGCCGAAAGATACCCTCTTTGGATCCACTCTCACTACAAAGTTTCCAACTTTCTGCCCGTTCCTCCATAAACCCACCACCCTCCTGCTTCCACTCGGATTCTGGACAGGGAACAGCGCTCGAGTTCTTCAATCTCAATCCGAAGAAGTATAATTCGTAAAAGGGCATGAAGGAATCGAGGGAAAAAAGAAGAAAATCAAAAGAGGAACTTACCCGAAAGAGCAGATTCTGAGGGATGATCGAAGGTGCCGTAAAGGAGGAGGCGGACATTCTCGGGGGCGGTTCCTTCCTGGGTTTTTCGAGGGGTTTAAGGCTTTAACATTGGGGGCCGCTAATTCCCACCCTTCCGTTAGCTTATTCACGCCCTTACTAAAGATTAAAATGGCAAGAATAGCCCATGGTGATTCCGATAAGCAGCGAGGCGGAGGAGATCGCGGGGAGGGCGAAGCAACCGCCGGCGGCGACGATGAGGAGGCGCGCTTCGAGGACCGGCGGTGAGGGGAGAGAGAGAGAGAGGGGCAGACAGGATGGTGAATTGTGATTGGAGTTTTACGCGATATGGAATTTCACTTAATCAAATAAAGGAAAAAATTTATAGGATGATTACAAGGTATGCGAAAGTCTGGCAAATAAATATTGATATTCGACGAAATAATTATATATATTTATATTCATATAACCAACATCATTTAGTGTGAAAAGATTTAGTTTGTTGTTGTAGGTATTTTAAACCTGGAAATTAGCACGTGCATGGATTCTAGTCAACATAAAACAAAGGAAATGTGGGAAAGGAGATTTTAGTTTAAACTCAGGGTTTTTCTTTTTTTTTTTTTTAAAAAAAATTTGATGCAAACAGTTATTTCCTATGTCATATTTTGATGTCTTTCCACTCAAGAAAAAGAATCCAATCGCACAAAGTGATTGAAAAGCATTATTGATGGAGCTAAAGATGTTACTAGGACTCGTTAGCTGTAAGTTATTTTGATTGAGCATTAACTTGATCGACAGCCGATTTCAAATAATCAATCAGTTATTATGACATTTATGAAATCATTGACGCTATTATTTTGGCTTCATGCAAATTAATGTTTGCTTTCCGGAAGAGCTCGTGGTACAAATCTTCGCTGGACAAGACCACACGTATGTGACGCCATGAATAAGGGCATTTTTGTCCTAAAAAGTCCAAACTTAATTTCCAAGTTTCCCAATTAAACACTTATCCCAAAATCTTATCAGTTAATCACAAATTTCACCCCTTACTCTCGTTTAGACTAAACCCTAGTCGCCGCCTCCTTCAACTCAAAATCTCCGCCTCAGTCACCTTCGCTCAGCTTCTTCTCTTCCTCAAACCTAGCCCTAGACGCCTCCAACTCATGCTTAGTCTCTCGTTCAATGCTTCAAGCTCTTCAATGCACTATACCGATTTAGCAATCTCGACATTTATGGAGCAGATCACGCCCTCAAGCGTTGGATCAAGGGATGTAGTTTGTACAATCTGCACCGCTGATGGTTCATTATATTCGTTGCGACTTTAAACTACCATTAGATTGTCATCGAACTTGACATTGATAGATCTTTCACTTCTCGCGAAATTTTGTTAAACATACCATATGCCTTGCTAGTAGTATAGCAATTACGAAATATGCCTTCATTTGATCTTGATTCAAACTTACTAACATTATCGTTTGCATTTTTCATAATATAACATTTGCAACAAAAAGTATGAAAGTAAGATATGTTTGGCTTTCTTCCTCTAAGGGCACGTTTGGTAATAATTCTTTTCCCGGGAACAGATTCTGATAAAAAATGATTCATTTTTATTCTATTCCCGGGAACAATTTCTAAGCATTTTAAGCAGTTTGGTAACTGTCCAAAATTTCTGATTCTGGAATAGAATTGTGTTTGATACCGTGCTCATTGATTCTGTTCCAAATCAATTTCTTTTAATTTTTAAATAATTTTTTTTTCTTTTTTACTTTTTTTCTTTTCTTTTTTTCCTTTTTTTTTTTTTTTCTTTTTCTCCTATTCTTCTTCTTCTTCTTGTGGCTGGCGACCTCACTGGAGCGTCGCCGGCCCTCGGCAAGGCAGGCCCTCGTCGACCGAGCCTCACTAATGACCAGGCCTGCCTCACCGGGGCTGGGTGAGGCCCGCTTGGCCACCAACGAGGCTCGTCCAGCCTTGCCTGGCCACCAGTGAGGCTGGGTGTCGCGAGGCTTACCCAGCCCCGGCGAGGCTGAGCCTCGCCGGTGGCTAGGCAGGCCCCGCTAGGGCTGGGTGAGGCTTGCCTGGCCACTAGCGGGGCTGGGCCAGCCTCGCCGATGGCTGGGCTTGCCTTCGGCGAGCTCGCCGGACCTCGCCCTGGCTTGGCGAGCCTCCGGCGAGCTCGTCGGACCAGTTGCCGGCGGCGGCAGCAACAGCGGATGGCAATCGCGGGATGGCAGTAAATGAAGAAGAAGAAGAGAAAATGGAAGAAGACTTGATTCTCAGATTTGTTCCTGGAACAATAATCAACTTTTTTTTATTATTGATTCTACTCCAAATCTGTTCTCGGGAACAAAAATTTTATGAAACGCGATTCTGTTCCCAAATTGCTCCTGGGAATAAAAAATCAGAATCATCCACCGTTGGGATGGTTACCAAACAGTACCTAAGGGGGTGAATGATAATCATTCTGTTCCAGAAATAGGTTCTAGAAGAAAAATATATCTTTCTATTTTTATTTCTAGAAGAGTTTCTAAGAAAAAATAACCGTTTGATAATGACACAAAATTTCTACTCTAAAAATAGAAATTCGTTTGATAACGACATAAAATTTTTTCTTTTCGGACGGCGGTAGACCAGCGGCGACCGGAGACCGGTGGCGGCGGCCGGCGGCAGGCGACTGGCGGCAGTGGCAGGCGACTGACGGACGGTGGTCGACGGCAACGGATGAAGGATCGGTTGACGAACGATGAGAAGAATTTTTATTTCTCATTTCTATTCCAGAAATAGAGAAGTAGAAAATTTCTACTTCTGATTTCTATTCCAAACCTATTTCTGAAACAAGAATCTATTTCAGAAATAGAAAAATAGAATAGGTTTATCAAACGGATTTCTATTCTAGAAACAGGTTTGGAATAGAAAAATTGTTTCTGGAACATAAATAAGCAGTTTTCATGCACCCCCTAAGAGGCTTAAAGGGTGTTTTATCCAACAATGGACGTAAAAACACTATTGATGATATAACATAATGTTGCAATTGCTTCAACCCACAAGTGAACAAGAATGCTACTTGCAATCATCATTGTCCTTGCCATGTCTTGTAGACTTCTGTTTTTTTCTTTCCATTACACCATTCTATTGTGGAGTGTATGGAGTTGAGAAATTGTACTCGATTTCATTTTCCTCGCAATATTCAACAATGTTCTTATTTTCGAACTCCCTCACCATGATCAGTCTCGATGCTTGTAATACTATAGCCTTTCTTGTTCTCAATCTTTCGTGCAATTTTCATGAAGGATTTGTATGCTTCATTCTTTTCACCCAAGAACATTACTATCGCGACCTAACTCCTCTCGTGAGAGAGAGATTGTTAGATTTAGGGTATTGTCAATTTCGGGCCAATGGCCTTCCATTGACTCGGGCTCTCACAAGTTCATATCTCACTCGACATTGAGCATTCAAATTTTTAATCAATTAAGCCCTTGCAAATTTTGACTAAAAAGTCGCCACTCGCCACTAGTCTTTTTGGGGTTGGCTAGAAACTCAGTACGATACGGGAGAATATCTTACTATTTACGCAATATAAGATTTTGGATTTGAGGACTTGATTATGTTAGCCCTAAGGCTAACGCCTTTTTGGTATCTAACCTAATCATGTGCTAACAAATGCCATAGAAGCCTATTAAGAAAATTCTAAAGTTCGTCCTAACTATTCTAAAATAAGGAAGTAACATTCAAATATTGAAAAGCGCAGTCCATTACAATCATAATAGAAAGTATACAAGCATTATAAAATTGTCCCCAAAAAAGAAGACAAAACAAAGAAAAATAAGAATCCCCATTGTAAAGCTCTAAAGGCTTGTCCAAATTTTGGACTTTAACATTTTTAAAGGGATTTCTAATTTTTTTTTTTAATTTTATGATTTCTGATTTTTTATTTTTATTTTTTTGAAAATTTTCGAATTTTTTTAATGATTTTTCTAATAATTTGTTTGTTTGGGTTTTCTTATTTTTTAGTGATTTTCTAAATATTCTAAAATTTCTAATGATCTTCCAGATTTTCTAGATTTCTATGGATTTTCTGATTTTTTTTTCAAAATTTTTAATGTTTTTCCAAATTTTCTAATTTTTTTAATGATTTTCTCAAATTTCTAATTTTTCTTTGATTTTCGAATTTTACAATTTTTTTAACCTTTTTTTAATAAATTTTTATATTTTTGCAAAATAAATGGATATTTTAAAAACGTCGACAAAAATTCGGGTGTCAACAAAACCTACCCAAGTAAATCTTGAATAATTATTCATAATCACTAGGCAATACTTGTTTCCACCAAGGCTAATACTTCTTATAGGTCCGAAGAGGTTCATATGAAGTAGCTACAATACTCAATTAGTAGAAACAATATTTATAGATTCAAAAGAATTTTTGACTTGCTTACCTAACGAACATGCATTAAAGACTTCATTCATCTTGTACCTCATTCTTGGAAGACCTCTTACCATCTCCTTAGAAGCTAGTTTAGAGGTTTGCTTTGAGCTAATGTGAGCAAGTTTTCTATGTCACATCTCTTTACTTCTTTTTTATGGAAAATAACCAATGAGTGCTCTCACTGTCAACGTTCAGCAGATAGATATTTCCATACCTTTTTCTTGAGAAAGTTTTGAGGGGTGTTTGCCTTTTACTAGTGCAAACATAATCTTTGAAGTTAATCTCGCATCCTCTATCACAAAGCTGACTGATGCTTACTAAATTGTGTCTCAATCCTTTGACCAAGGCAACATCATCAATGATTAGTTCTCCACTTTGATGGTGTCTCTACTAATTATTCTTCCTTAATCTTTTCCTCCAAAGGTAACAGATCCACCATCAACTTGTTTTAAATCTAGGAAGGCATCGGTATCTCCAATCATGTGTCGTGAGCATTTGTTGTTCAAATATCATTTGATTGACTTCTTTCCCTACATTAAAAAGTCAGTTTTTTCTTCTTTGGTACCCATACAAACTTGGGTCCATCACCATTAGTGTGTCTAAACTTCCGGTTCACCTTCTTTGACTTTGCTTTTTGGTTTGGACACTCATGTTTTGAATGACCATCACCATTGCAGCTGGAGAACTTAGGGAACTTTCTACTAATTGGTTTAATAAAATGTTTTTCAAAGTTATTTTGTAAACTGGAATGGGAATACGAGTTTTCTTTGAAATTGTTTCTTTAGTTTTTGGAAATGGATTGCTTTCTTCTTCATTTCCCTCTTGCCCTAAATCGGATTTGTTGTAATAAGGGATTTGAATTGAGGGATTTGAATTGAAAGGATGTGCTCATGTATTTTTGAACCAAGAGAAAACTTTGAGCAAACAAGTGAGATCTCTTTCTCGAGAGAGTCGGCTTTGTCTTCAGCAAGTTTGCGTTGCACAATACATGTATTGAGTTCCGTGCCTAATTCATTAAGTACAACTTTGTGAGAAATGTTTTTTTGATAGTGAGTTTTGCTACTTCCCTTTTTAAATTGGAAATCTTTTTGGAAGCCCTTTTGTGTCCTCAAAAACTTCTTTTAAAAATTATTGCATTTCTTCATAAGTAAGGTCATAATTTTCTACCTTGATTTCTTCATCTTTTTTAGAGTTTGCCATAAGGCACATGTTGGCATGATTAGCATCTTCATTGCTGCTTTCGCACTCGATGTCACTCCAGGTATCAATTTTGAGTTCACGCTTCTTCTTTTCAACTTTCCTCTCTTCTTCTTTTGAATTGGACAATCAAGCTTAATGTGTCATGGTTTTCAACATTCATAGCAAACCACGTCTTAAAAATTTGCTTACTTTTGACTATTTTTTCTTTCATTCAGTGTATAATTAACTTAAATGAAACGAAATTGATTCTAGGCAATATGGCATCGGTTCGTCTAAAATTGTCCACATCAAATTGCCAGCCGTAACATGTAGGACGGTCGAGGGCGGCTAGACAGCCATGTCATAATTCTAGGGTTAACTTAGTCAGAAGGACTTGATTGTATTATCACTCAAAGGTAGAGTAGTGCATTGGTTCAATTAAAAAGTTTAAGATTCAATTGAAATTTGTATTATAGATTTGGGATTGATTATGCAAATATGTCATCAAACGTCATTCGCCTTCAAGTCAACTTTACTAGTATTATAGTGCTGTCCGATTCATGTACAAAGTCTGACAGCTCAACAAGATTTCTCTACAGATGACTGACAATCTTCACAAGGGCAAAACTCTACGAACATTTTTTTTAGGTCGGGAAACTCTATGAACCTTCCTTGGCGCCCCAGGCCTTGGGTGGAGAACCTCCAATAGGCTATGTCTTTTCTTAATGGCAAATATTTCTTTCACAGTATAGCTCGCTTCTCTTTTGCTGCCATGTGCTACATTATTTGGAAGAAAAGGAATGCTATCATCTTTCGTGGGGAAACGGTGGCTGCTGTTGCACTGAAAAATCATATTGTCAAGATTGTCAAGGATAAAGCCATCACTTTCTCAAATGTCCCGGATATCCCAAGAAATAGAAGACTTCAGAGAAGTTGGGGTTTCGACCCCTCCATCTTTGCTTATCGCTTTGAGATTACTTAGCTCTGGTAGTGGAAGAAACTGTGCAGTCATCTTTCAAGCCTTTTGGTTCTCCGTTCTTCGGCCCTCTCCTTATGGCAGTCGAGGTTCTTTGAGGGGTTTAGCGCCTTGGTGTTTTTTGTGTGACCTCTTCGGTCTTTTGTTCTCTGTTGTTGCTGTTTTCTTCTCTCGCCTTGTAGCTTTCTTGTTTCGGCTCCCCTCCACTCGCTTGCTGTTGCAATTAGAGTGTAAGTTTTGGCGCCTTCTTTGTTCTTTTGTCCAAAGCTATAAAATTCTTTACCTTTACCAAAAAAAAAAAAAAAAAAAAAAAAAAAAAAAAAAAAAAAAACTTCACAAGCACAAAAAATCTGTGAAGACATGCAAGTCTTCAAATCATTTAAATACATCTTATACAGTGGCACAACAGACACGCACACGCACATAGGTGAACTCTGATCAATATGTCATGCTTATTGAATGAACTTGAAGCATATCGTAAGAAAATATTATCGGACAGACTTAGAATTTGAGGTCTCTAACATGATTTACATTTGCTTATCATGCATTAATACAATGGACGGTGGAGTCGAGCAATAACACCA
Organism: Eucalyptus guilfoylei; assembly: GCA_016097605.1. Lineage (NCBI taxonomy): Eukaryota > Viridiplantae > Streptophyta > Magnoliopsida > Myrtales > Myrtaceae > Eucalyptus > Eucalyptus guilfoylei. The sequence continues at coordinate 11,425,923 of CM027863.1, forward strand.
TGAGCTAATATTTTCGATATACAAAAAAAAAAAAAAAAAAAAAAAAAAAAAAAAAAAAAAAAAAAAAAAAGGACAGCGATGGAGATCTCACTCATGGAGTACAGTTTGGATGGTGAAGTGGAGAAGTGTCATTGGGGCTTTGGGCAACTATGGAATGCGATTTAATTAGTTGAAGGAAAAATTTTATAGGATGACAATAAGGCCAAAGAAGTCCTACGGCACGAATTACGAGGAAAATATGTTGTGAGGTGCACACAAAATGAGCGTAGACGATGGACATGAGAATGCTTTATTTGATTAATAATTACACACACAAAAACGGGAAATGAATATATCCAAGAAAAATCGGTGTTACCCAATCGAGGATAAGATGAGAGAATGTTGTTCACGGTGGATTCATCATGTCAAATTGAAGATTTTCAGATGCTTTAGTGAGGATATATGAGAAAAGTGTATAGATGAAGTCCGAAGGAGTTGAAAAGTACTTAAAAGGGACGTGAAAGGAGACTAATGAAAACATAAGAGTATTTAGAACCTCTAGAGAATCTAACATGTGATCGGGCACATGGACACAGTATAAACATTAGGTACTGTTCATTGAGGGGAAAATGTAGATCCAATAAATTTCCCGTTAAAATATGTATCGAAATTGAGTTTGAAGCCAAAATTTGAATTTCAAAAATAAATTAAGTTGAAATCAAAGGAGGGGCACACAAATCAGTCTTCTGGTTGGCGTCAGAATGTTCAAGATGAAGTCGGTCAACGACATTTGACAGAGGATAAGTCCGAGGACCTGGGCTGACCGTGTCTCACGCGGATTTGACTTCCGCGTAGAATTCGCCCACTGATCACTTCCGTTGGGGGCAGAGTGAGTTTTCGTGCGGTTTACAAAACCTTGAAGCAACGACTCTATAAGTGAGGTGTTGAAGCGTGTGTTTGACGAGCGCTTGACCGTGGATTTCTCCATTGGCTTGGTGTGACGACAGCAAGAAGTTATTAGCATTGAAGTCGATTAAATGCTTGTGATAAGAATTTATGTATAATTCCTTCATCAGTTGAGATTATTTAGCGAAGAATTATCGAGGCTAAATATTGCGTGAATTATTGAGTGTAATTAGGGCTTGAGAAACACTCTCATATTAGAATGGCTCGAGTATGTAATCTTCTTTGTATTGCTTGATCTATGGTGGAATTCATCGTTGCTCCTCATAGACGTAATTCACTATGACCGAATCATATAAATTTGATGTCTAATTTATTTTCTTTATCCTGTCTATTTTATTATTCGATCATTCGCTTTTCGCAACACATCTCACAGCGTGAGCAAGAAAAGTCATCGAGTCCTCTTGATTTTCTTAATTTATGCAATTAATAATTCCATTATTTACTATTAATAGACAAAGGCAGTGACCCTTAACGTTGAATGTGGGTACGGTTGCTGGGTAATTAAGGCCTTCAAATATTGTAAATCAAAAGACAAAAAAAAAGTTAAAATTTTAAGTCAGATTACGACAAGCCTCAAATTTTATGGTAAGAATAATATACTGTTCACCTGTTGAATAGACCAGAAGACAAATTCAAAGGAAAAAACAATTACGTACAATATACTTTCCAGAAGACAAATTCAAAGGAAAAAACAATTACATGCAATAAACTCACGATAAGGCTTTTGGGATTTGTGGTAAACAAAAACTCAGATCCATGCAAAGGAAAAAACAATTACGTGCAATATACTCACGATAAGGCTTTTGGGATTTGTGGTAAACAAAAACTCAGATCCATTCAAAGGAAAAAACAATTGCGTGCAATATACTCATGATAAGGCTTTTGGGATTTGTGGTAAACAAAAACTCAGATCCCAGGCGAGAGCATTCAAAGAAGGCATACCTAGATCCTAAAAGAGAAGAAGAAGCTAAAAGAGAAGAAGAAAATGAAGAGAAAAGCATCGTATGGCTTAGTGAATATTCCGCCACCAGTCCCTCTGTCCGTGTACGCCTACAAAGCTCTGCAGGGGAAAAGATGCGCAGTCGCTCGGAACTACGATGTGTTCTTGAATTTCAGAGGCCCAGACACTCGCACCGGCTTTGTTGATTTCCTCTACAACAGCCTGGTAGCTGCTAGGATCCACGTGTTCAGGGACAACAACATGCTCCCGGTTGGCGAAGAGATAGGCCCAGAGCTCCTCCGAGCCATCAGAAGTTGTAGGATCGCAATCCCCATCATTTCTGAACAGTATGCACAAAGTAAATGGTGCCTTCGTGAGCTCACCCAGATTATGGATTGCCATGAAGAGCTTGGCATATTAGTCTTCCCTGTATTCTATAAGGTGGATGTCGTTGATGTAAGACGCCGATCAGGTAAATTTGGAGAGGCTCTATCGAAACAAGAGAAACAGGGCAGGCGAGAAGAAGTGCTACGATGGAAGTATGCGCTGAGTTTTGTAGCGAGCATTAGAGGATGGATATCACAGACCATTGCTAATGGGTATGTACGTATATATGTATGTATGTGTGTATGCATTTACAATCTACGAATTGAACCCCTATTCACTTAGATGGGACTGAATGATCCGGAATCAGAGAGTTTGGGGAAGGAAGGCTGTACGACTAACTTTGGTTTGCAAACATACATGTGGTGGGCAGGCATGAAGGAGAGCTGGTGAAAATTGTGGTCGCAAGGGTTTTGAGTGAATTGAAGACAACGTGGATCGAACGGCTCCCCATGTTTCCTATATTAATGTCTAATCACCACATAAGATCGTGTAAGTATTCTCTGTGTTCATCATGTGAGAGCTTTGGCCTCCCTTAATTCCACATAAAGTAATGGCTTATGACTACTCATCTCGTGGCTTTTAAAAGTTACTTGGTCTTTTAAGATTTTCATATGATTCGTATTGGCTGCATCTCATCATCTCACTTGGTGTGTCTTACTGGATCACAGTGCATCGTTACTTTTTAAAGGAGAAAAGAAGACTGCGTCAATGCCAAGTGTTCTTGGCCTTTCGTGGATGTGATACTCGATACGGCTTTGCTGCATACCTATACATCAGCCTATTGGCTGCAAAAATCAGAGTGTTTCATGATGATGATGCGTCCCTTATAGGTAGAGAGATTGGTAGTGAGCTTTTCAATGCCATCAACCAGTGCAAGATATCCATTCCAATTCTCTCTGAAAATTTTGCCTCCTCTGCTTGGTGCCTCCATGAGCTAGGTCACATGCTTGACTGCAAGAAAAGAAACGGGCAAAAAATATTGCCCATCTTCTACAAAGTGACTCCCTCAGATGTGCGATATTTATCCCCTTTATTTGGAGACCACCTTCGTGAACATGAGAAGCGTTTCAGCAGAGATCAATGTGAGTTTTGGAAGCACACTCTCAAGGAGGTCGGGTCCTATAAAGGATGGGAATCAGAGAAAATCGCCAACGGGTACTTACTTTCATCAATCACATAAAAATCTTAATCTGGTCCTAATATTGGAAACTTTTTATATTACTCAGAGCTCACTTCAATTTTGTTTGGTGATTGACAGGCATGAAGCGGTACTTGTGAAACAGGTCGTCGAGGAGGTTTCGAGATTGTTGAAGAATCCCCAAACACAAGATGGCCATCTCCATCCACTGAATATTGACTCATTCCTGGTGTAAGTAACAACTCATTTTTATCACTTGTGTTTCCTGTTTTACAAGAGGATTTTCCAAGACCATCAAACATGTCATCATTTATTGTTCATCATTTGCATTAATTTTTTAAAGACTAGCAAGGAATTCTTTTGGATTAAGATGCAACACGGTTAATGGATGTCTCATGTTCGGATTTACAAGTCTATTCTGTTATAAATAGAGAGAGTACATAGAAAGAAGCATAAATGAGAGCAGGGAGACCAAGGGAATGAAAATTGTCCAAACAATAGAAGGTCCAGTAACCTTAATTAGTTGTCTGAAGGTGCCATAAAGGAGTTCTATTGAGTGGAAGTAAAATGTGATCCCCGAAATGCAGGTTACCATCTAATTAAGTCAAGTACGTCTTCCTTACTCAATCTAGTCGGAACGGCGTAAAACAAGATGAGAAAACTAAAATGGGAACAGTTTTTACATTCATATTACTTGAAATATACCACAATGTGCTGGATCACTGGAAGATAATATCTCCTATCTTCGCTTTCTTGTCTTTTTAAAACTAAAATCTGATCATGCACGCATGGGAAAAGAAGCCATTCGATACCTAGCTAAGGTTGTTGAGAGGGGCTTTTCCTTAGGAATGGAGAAGGCAACAATTAGATCTGTTCAATGATTCGGCATGTCAATCTCCATGTCACTTGTCGAAAAAGTTGTACATATTTGTGGCCCTCAATTTCTATATTATCTGATTGTACTTTTTCTTTGGATATGAAAATGGGGTTATTTTACTACGTATTAGTTTTCTTATGGAGTAGAACAAGCCACTAGGAAAAAGAGAGTATGTTATTTCTCTTCTTCATACAATTTCAGTAGGAAACTAACCTGGTTCCATCTTCCCATCCATTACAAGTAGGAATGACATAATGTGACATGTGAGCAATTATGATAGAATGAGGAGCTACTACTATTGAACTTGACAAATTCACATGACTTTAACTATCTTCATCTCTATTAAGAAACTTAAATTGAAGTCACCGACTGGTTTGGGAAGATGAACTTCATCTCTTTAAATATCAAAGCACTGCTAGTTCCAAGTCAATCTTGATTATCTTCGCCCATTCAATTGATAGGTGAATAATTGTTTTCATCTTTACATTGGAAACATCAAAACTATGTTAGATTTGAATTGAAAAACCCGGTGATCTTGATCCTTAGAAATTCAGAATCTTTTCTGCATACAAGTCACAGAAAATGCTCATAACTCTCACCTTTTTAGACATTGAAAGTTTGTTCAATTCTGACAACTCCAGTAGCTTGCAACCTCTAAACACCAAAACTCTATTGGATTATGATCATAGATGACATCTACAACTTTACCTGTCTAGTTTGTCATCTCCTAAATATTGAACTTTTGTCGCATTTGGTATTAGAAACTAGCTATACTGTAAAATTAACCAGTTTAACTTGTCCTTTGCCAAAGTAGAAACATCATGATCGCATGTCTCATTTCTTGACAGTTCAAAGTTGTAGGTCCTGGAGGACCACCAGATAGGCACGGTGATGAAGACCATCCCCATTTTTTTAGGCTTCAGTTTTTGTACTCTGCTGGATCCACCAAAGGCTAACTTGTTATGTTTCTTTTTGTTCTTAGTTTAAAGGACCGTTGCCTGGCAACAGTTGAGTTGCAACTTTGTTTTTGGTACTTTAGATGCGGAATATTTGCTTTCAGAGCTATGAATATAATTGTTAGGTCTTCCCTGGATTTGTTGCTGAACAATAATTCTCTTGTGAACCTATGCAAGGAATTTAATGAACAATTTCACCATTGAGGATATGCTTGTTGAATATATTTCGGCACAGAGATTTACTTTTGCAATTAGAGGTGAAATAAACCACAAATCAGTGACAACTGTAAAGTGTCTTTGGCAACTTAAGAGTATCACTAATGTAGCAAGCGCACCTTGACAGAAGTTTGAATAATTACTGCATTGGGTACCTCCCTTTTATGCAGGGGAAGCTTATATTGCATTTTAGAGTTCAAACTTGAAGGAGAATTGTAAGTACTCGGCAGTAGTACTGATAGAGCCGGTTCGGTCCTTGGTCCCAAGCTTAACAGGGTTAATCATTAGTCCAAAAAATTGAGGACCAACATTAAGCATGTTGATCCCTAGGTTAGGTGCTAGACCAGCCCAACCCGGACTATGTTAACCCCTAATGGTGCATTAGAATAATCAAATTTTCAGCAAAAGAAATTCCCCACCCCGCCTACGTTAGAATTTTGACATTCATCATTTTTCTTTTATTTGGGATGAGGATCGAGTCTTTTGACTAATCAATTATGTGTGTTAGGCGCTAAACCGACCCCTACGAAAAAAAAGACACTTGTTTAAAAGTGAATGTGCAGTTTAACCATCCTTTTTTAACAATAAGTGACACAATAGCGACGCGTCAGTGTAGCTACATCCAATAAGTGACGCAATAGCATTGCGTAAGTGTAGCGAGACTCATTAAACTTAGACAATCCAAAGGTATTGTCGTTATTATATTTCCCTTGATCCTTCGTGCTTTCATGAGGTAATCTAACCTCGGTTGGATCGTTTTGTCTCCGACTGCAACCACGCGAGAAATATTTCCTTTTTTCCTTTTTCTTTCCTTCTTCATGCTTGGATCGCATGGCATTGATTTCGTTTCTGATTGTATCTACCTTCTTTATTTACTCGACGAATCTTTAGAAGTGTCGTTGGCCAAAATCAGGTCCCATCGAGCCCTAAATGCTGAAATATTTTACTAAAAATTGCTTTTCACGACATGTTATAGAAGCAATTTATATCATTGGCTCCAACAATTTGGACAGTAGGAAATAATAAACAGACCATGTCAAATTAACCTCGAATGCATGTTAAATACGTATGAGTTAGTAGGTATACTTCCAGAAAAGCATTAGAGAAACACTTGTCACGCCTCCATATTAGCATACCCTAAACATAAGTTGCTTAGATCTCATGTATGGTACTGTACAATATCCATATATTAAACAAATTTGTTCTTCTAATGAGGGGAACCGCACTCTCTCTATAATTATTTCCCATCGCCACCAAAACAACTCACTTGTGTGCGTGCGGCGTCAAATAAATATCTTCCATGAATAGGATATATAAAAATACTCCATGAGTTACTTCAAGTCCATGGTGAAAAGTAAGGACCGAAGCAACAAAAAAAAGAAAGTGAAGAAAAGAATCACAATGGAATCAGGAAAGCAAGACAGGTCAGTCATCTTGGAATGTAGGAATTAAAAGTTGGGAACCTCTAGCATCGCCCCCTCGACAAAAGCAAAATTTCATACACTAAACTCAAGCTAGAAGACCGCGATTCTGCACATATGCAATCAAACAACTCTCAACTCCATACGTTGCACAAAACTAGACCAGCCAGCTCCCCCACAACTAATAAGCAAAAACGCAAAAACTCTCACCCCGTCCAAAAAACTAATTCCAGCTCAAACCCCCGTATCAAATAAACAATCAGATGAACAAATAGTTCCAAAATCAAAATGACAGAAACAAGGAATTTCAGAAGAAGAAATAGAAGAGCCCACACACCTCTAGGTCCGATGGTAACAGAGACAGCATCAGCCAATTTATCAATCCCAGATTGAAGAGCCTCTCTGCATTCCTTGCCGAAAGATACCCTCTTCGAACCTGCTCTTACCACAAAGTTCCCAACTTTTTGCCCGTTTTTCCATAGATTCAACACCCTCTTGTTCCCACTCAGATTCAGAACAGGGAACAGCGCCCGAATTCTTCAATCTCAATCCGAAGGAGTATAATTCGTAAAAGGGCATGAAGGAATCCAGGGAAAAACAGAAGAAATAGAGGAACTTACCGGAAAGAGCAGGTTCTGAGGGAGGATTGAAGATGCCGTGAAGGAGGCAGACATGCCCAGGTGCGGTTCCGTCCTGGGCTTTTCGAGGGGCTTAGGCTTTGACGTTGGGGGCGGCTATTTCCCACCCTTCCGAGTTTGCTTATTCACGACCTTTAAAAAAGATTAAAATGGAAAAAATAGCCCAAGGTGATTCCGATAAACCGCGAGGCGGAAAAGATCGCGGGGATGGCGAACCAAGCGCCGGCGACGATGGTGAGTGCTTCAAGGACCGGCAGCGAGGACGGGGGAGAGAGAGGGGCGGAATGTCGGCAAAATGGAGGAAACAAAAGAAGCGAGAGTCACTTGATGTTTCTAAAAACCGCCGGTTCAATCAATATGGACCGGAGAAAAAAGGAGATGCACTGGTTCGATCAATATCTCAATCCATTTTCGCCAAAGAAAAATATGAAAATTGATCGAGACTCTGTTTGTTTTCGAAAATGTGGCATAAGAAGCCATTTTATAGGAATATGATAATATTTTTCAATGATCGACTGAAACTTGGAAATAAATTAGAAGATATTTTTCATCGTTTGGTGTGAAATTCGATTTGATTTTCCTCTATGCACTCATTTTAATAATATTTTATTTTTATTTTTATTTTTATTTTTTCTAAAAATTTGGTCTTTTAATTTTTTATTTTCTTTCTACTTTTTTCTTTTCTCCATTCCTTCTTCTTCAATTGGTTGCTAGCCACGACGATGGCCCGTGATTGGCCACAGGCGAGCCTTGAGCTCGACGCTCGCTTGTGGTTGGTCGATGGCCATTACCATGACTGGTGACCAGCCGATAAAAAATAAAAGCAAAAAGAAAGAAAGAATAAAAAATAAAAAAGAAAAAAAATTCAATTTTTTTTTAAAAAAAAAAGTTGGGGCTATTAGGGGTGTTGAATAAGAGAGAGTGAGTGAGGAAAATGTTTTCCTTTATTTGAAATGTGTAAACCATTTTCCCTCATTTTAAAAGACTTTTTTTTCTCTTCAATCAATTCATTTTTCATGCAACGAATGTTGGAAAATTCAGAAAATATTTTCTTGGAAAATGTTTTCTATGAAATGAACCTGAGTGTGTTTATTTAGTGGAAAATGTTTTCCGAAAATTGATTTTCTAGACTTTCACTAGTTTGGTTCGCGAAAAGTGACTAACCAACCAAAAACACACATCGGTGAGGCTCAAGCTAGCCGACCTAGTCGTGATAGAGGAAGGAGTAAAAAGAAAAGAGAAAAGAAAAATAATTAATTATGCGCATTTTTAAAAATAATTTAAAACCAACATTTTTTAAAATAAATAAAAAGTTAAAAAATTCATTTTTTAACCCGAGATAAAATCATGAGATTGAAATCATTTTTCAATGAGATCCAAATATTAAAAAATATTTTTGATCATATATCATCAAACAAAAGAAAACTAGTTGTATTCCAAGAAAATGCTTTCTTGGAAAGCATTTTCCTTTATTATTGAAACAAACACACATGTTTTTTTTGGGTCAAAACATGGGGTTCAAATAGAGGCAAGTAAAAGAAATCGCTCGGACCAGATCGAACCAGTTGGTTCTAGGCAGTTTTTGGAGGCACCGGTAAATCTCAGTCCGGTTTCCGATTTTAGGTGTCTAAGTGCCCACCTGGACCAGACAATTTTTTCAATATTTTATTTCTTAAAAATATGTAAAAAATTCTAATATATCTCCTATTTCGAACTCATGCATGCAAACACGCGGGAGTCGCACGATTCCCAATTCATTTCACTCACGCGGGTGAGTAAGATGACAAGAACAAATTAAAACACAATAGTAGTTGCTCATTACAATCAAAATTTGCCACAAATAGGAAAAATTTATGTGAAAACTATAATGTAGCGTGTAACTCACCAATTATAGAAATATCTTGATTACCAAGAACATCTTCAATTTCGTCTTGAATATTAACAACAAATTGCAAAAGAAAAAATCATGAACATGTCATCGGTTTAATTGGCCTATTCGGAAATCGAACTGGACTAGTCGATTCAGGATCATCGGAGATTTTAGTGTCAACGGGCATGTTGTGGGTAAAGAATTACTTTGAAAGGATGCCAATGAGATGATATGATAAATATTCAACATATCCTGCATTGCAGATCGGCAAGAGGATGGTAGGGCTATTATCTACGATTCTAAATGACAGGCTGCTTCCATCAAGAAAGTCATCGTTTCCAGCAGAGTTTGACGCTATAGCTTCAAAATGGTGAAATTTTTTCAGAATTTCGTCACAAATAGCTCATGCCTCGGACAAAGGGCAAAAAAAAGGCTAAAAATCAACCAATAGCCTTTCATATGATCACTCCCTCTTATAGGAAAGCTCTTTTCCTTCAACCGGGGGTACCAGAGCAAGCAGTCGGTTATGTAGACTTGGCCATAAAGCAGCCACTCAAGCAGTGAGATTTTCACCCATTGTCACTCACTCCGTGTACGGAAAGTTAGTATACCTGTCTATGCGGCGGTAGCTAAAGTCGAAATCCCGATGTGGTGTCTATCTTCACCACCGTGAGACCCCCTCTAATTCTCCTTTCTATTTTTTTCTTCCTGAGGAGGAGGGAATATGGGAGTGACATTGCGGGGTCTCCCACCTTAGGAGAGATCTCCCACTTGTTTCTTCCCCTTGAGCAATTACTCCCTCTTACAGGAAAGCTCTTTTCCTTCAAAATCCTGACCGATTCTTTTACAATCTCACTCATTCCTTTTTTAGCAGAGGTTGAATTAGTCCCAAATGAAACTGCCAGTAACCAAGATTTGATCATTGCTCGAGCCAAGATGATTGTGCCATCACCAGCCAAGTCAGTCATGCGGCTAGCTGCCTGCTGGTATATAAACTTAAAGCGCAAAAATAGAATCTTTAAGCCTATAAGCATGAAAGCAATCTTTGGGGGAGGAGGAACTACTAACCATGAATGACCCCTTGGACTAACATTGCCCCAGCATTCTCGATTGCATCTGAAAGTTCTATCGCTTGGGCAATCTTGACATTGTCATTTATGATTTTTGGAGTTTTGGACTCTGAGAGGACAAGCTGCGTCCTAAAGTAAAGTGAAATTGAATAAATCCATTGCATAGTCGGTTCACTAATCTAAACATAACCAGAAAAATTGTAATCTACTATGGTCGGTTGAGGAATTGCTGATCAGGCAAAGTCATATTATTTAGGAACTTTTTCTTTAAAAGGGCATTCTCGTACCACTCTACATATACCAACATAAAAGAAAAAAAAAACTCAAAATCTGCCCGAATAACTTGAAAGCTCTTGCCTAAACATATATTAATGATGAGAAAACTGATAAGTCATCCGACTCCATAAGCCGAAATTCCAGGTCGAATGAGCATTTTTGTGTAACATTGGTTGTCTTGTGGAAGACTAACATCGGACTTCTGGTTTTCGGCGTCCGGTGTCTCTCTTCTTTCTGAACTTTCTCCTCCTTTTCGCTAATTGTCTATGATATATGTTGGGAAATGGGTTTTGGATTAGACTTAAGCCCGAGTGTCATGACATTTGGGAATGTTAGTGGAAAAAGTCAAATGTGTTACTGATATCGACATAACATGTTATACACATTAACATGTTGATGTGCAACATATTGCTGCATGTTTTTCTCTTTGTCTCGGATGATATGTTAACAAAAGATTTAGAATCAAAAGGTTTTCGGCTGAGTCAATCAAAGACGGAATACCTAATGAATAAGGTCAACAAGAGTAGAAGCTTAAACGACGATGTAAGAACATGGAGTACCAAGGAGTGTGATGACTATTTTGCCTGAGGAAAAGGAAAATCAATGGAGATCTCATCCATGGAGTTTGGTCGGGATGGGTGAAGTACAGAAGTGTGATTTGGGCTTCCACCAACAATGGAATGCCACTCAAAAAGCTTGAGGAAAAGTTTTATAGGACGATAATAAAGCCAGCAAAATGTGATGGCACGGACCTCGTGGCAGTTAGTGACATGCGCAACAAAATGAGTATAGACCTAAGAAAATAAGAATGCTTAATTTAATAGAAGATAAATCTAACCATAAAATAAATAAATAAATAAAACAGTTGTTACGGCAATTGAGGATAAATCTAATCTGATCGCACAATTTCTTTTTCTGTTAATCGCGCATATAACAAGAAAATTCCTCATTATTTGCGAAAACTCGGCGGTCAATTTCGGACTGGCCCAAAAAAACAAAAGAAAGAAAATGGGAGGAATTTGCCAGAAGACAACAGAAGCGACAATAACAGAGAGAGGAAGAGGGAGAGAAATGGCTACGCGTCTCCTACTTTGTCTTCCACTGTGGTGCGAATGTTAGAAGCATGGAAGATAAGCAGAGGCCGAGCACAAATGTAATGACTTGAGTCTTGAACGCTTCAAGTCTTGAAGAAGAGAAGAATATGGATGCCTTAGCCATTGTAGCCACTGTAGCCATCGTTGTTGTACTAGTCGGTCTATCCATGTACATCCTGCGGAATAAAACAAGCGCAGTCCCTCAAAACCATGATGTGTTCTCGAGCTTCAAAGGCAAAGACACTCGCACTGGCTTCACTAATTTCCTCTACAACATCCTGGTAGATGCTGGGGTCCACCTTTTCAGAGACGACGGTAAGCTCCCGGTTGGCAAGCAGATTGAGCCGGAGCTTCTCCGGGCCATCAGGAGTTATAGGATTGTGATCCCCATTCTTTCCAGTCATTATGCGGAGAGTACATTGTGCCTCCGTGAGCTCACTGAGATTATGGATCGCCACGCTAAGTATCGCAAATCAGTCTTCCCTATATTCTATAAGGTTGACGTCGGTGATATACTTGACCGACGTGGTAACTTTGGAAAGGCTCTAGATAAACATGAAAGGCAGTGCAGCTCAAAAGAAGTGCTAAAATGGAAGCGTACGCTGACTTCTGTAGTGAGGATTAGAGGATGGATATCGCAGACGACTGCTAATGGGTATGTTTGTATGTACGTACGTATGTATTCAAAAATGGAATGACCGATCCAGCGGGGGAAGGAAGGAATCAAACTGTATACCTAACTTTGGTTTTACACATTCATACGTGGGCAGGGATGAGGGGCAGCTACTGAAAATGGTGCTCGCAAAGGTTTCAAGTGAATTGAGGACAGTGTGGATCGAGCAGCTCCCTATGTTTCCTATCTTGATGTTTAATTACCACATAAGATCAGGTATCTTTCCATTCTAGTTGAGCCAAGCGCCTACCATCTGTAAGTATTCTCTTTGTTCATCATGAGAGAGTTTGGCCTCCCTTCAACTCCCACATAGAAACTGCACGCAAGGTTTGTGTGGTTTCTGACCTAGATCAACTTCGTGGCTTTCAAAAGTTAATTTGGATGTCTTTATGGATCACAGCACATCTTTATTTTTCGGGGAAGAAAAGAAGCGAAAGTGTTCTTATCAATTGGTAGTCTCCTTTAGATCTCTCGGAAGCCAAATTCCTTCATTATGTGAGAGCAGTGTCTGTGGTGCCCTGCGGTTGTTCCGTTACCAGCATCCATCACCTCAAAACTAGAGCAGCCATCCAGGTTTATCATCACTAATGTGACCCCTTTCTGCACTATTGGTATTTCGGATCAGATAGCAAATGCAAAACGATACGCCTGGTTCTTTAGCCAATTAATATGCAGAACAACCTTACGGAGGCTATTGCACAATGAGCATAGGCATGGATCTTATTTGATCCGGAGTAGCTCCCTCCCAGAACATTTCTCCTTATGAGTCGTTACCCAAAGCAGTGCACTGCAACGAAGAAATCAGCCTCTAGATGTCTTATTTCAATAACATGCTGCAGAGAAAGGGCGTGCTGACTAACTAACTAAGCTTATGTGTATGCTTGGTCTCTAAATGTACCGGCAAATTCCATCAATATGTAGGTTTTAGGACTTTGAGGAAGGCGTAGCCAAAACAAATTTATTGCACCCTTCAACTAGAAGTGCCAGAAAAGGATTTAACAACAAGGACACGCCAATAAACCATGAGAGAAGAAGAGATGCCCCCATCAATCAGTTTGAAAATGTCGATTTTAGGAACTTAATGATTGTCAGGAGAATTCAACTATAACCTGTAATAGTCAGGATTTGGATCATTGGAAATTGCATTTGGAAACCATAATTTGCACATCCCAGTCATTGTCTGCAGTACGTTTTCGTATCAAAAGTACATGCGATGCTTATCTGATCCAGATGCCTGTTTTCCACACACAAAAAGCATCTGTGTATCATCACTATTTCTGCAGAACAAGATCAAGACCATCCAGTTCATCGGTGCATCAGGAAAAGTACCAGAAGCTGTACACAAATGCACTTGAAACCCCGTTGTGGCTGCTGTTGAAAGCTCCTCCTGCTTCATCAACCCACGCTACTGCCGAAGTAGCAGAAGTACACTTAATTGTGTTTCGCAGCTTATTAAATATCTTAACTATGCCATCAAGATATGTCCGATTATGAATCTTTTTGATGAGGTGCTGATCAGCCCCTACTCAGTGGAAAAACTGCCTAAGATCCAAGATGATTATAAGTAGTCAAAAAGTAACTAAAGAAGGCACCCAATCCGGGATTGTAGATGAAAAGAGCAATTGCATCAGAGGATTTTGGGTCTTGGCCAAGTATTCCTTGGACCCAAGTGCATTATAGCTTCCCCCTGTTGCGAGGATAAGAGGATTGGGTTTGAAACTCTTGTTAATGTCTAAACACCAAGTTCTTGAGATAAATTGTCGCAGGCACATACTGGTTCGCTGCTCTTCTTTACCAACTCCACTTCCACTCAATTCATTCCCTGAACAGCAGGGTCAGCATGTCCAAAAGTGTCCACACAAAATTATCACCCACAAGTCAAGTTCACTCATGTATAGTGAAAACTTGCTTCAGTATTATACGATTGGTTATAAGCCTATATTGAACGTAGTAAATAAAGTATTCAAATTTACTCTAGTGGATCCAAATATATATAATATAAATGGCTGCAATATAATTGGAGTAGGAGGCACTTCTAAAGTCACTATACATAGCTCTAAAAACAGAACAAAGAATGTAATTGCTAATTACCAAATTCCCAGCAAAGAATTGTCATTCTTGCCGACGGTACAATGCACAATGTACAAAGGATTCGATATTCTTGGAATCCCAAGTGCCCATTGCAGGCCCATGTCTTCGCGGTATTGTTTGTCCATTAAGTGCTTTTAACCCAAAGATGACTTCAACACTGATGAAGATGAAACAGATCTACATTAATAAAAAAAGTTCTCAGTTAAGAAACATGAACTTGGGTTCTTCAACCCTTCCGAACTATGATACTTGATCGATGTAGCTCAAAATGAGATGGATCATCTTCTAGACAAAAGCCAAGTCATCAAAGAATCAGTTTCTGATAAGTTATAACACTCGGAATCTGTCAAGAAAGTTGAATTGAAGTCACAAACCAATGTCGTGAAGACGAACTTCTTCTCTTTAAATATTTCAGCACCGCTAGTTTCAAGTCAATCTTATTTATCTTGCCCATTCAAATAACAGGCGAGTAATAGTTTCCATATGTGCATCGCAAACATCAAAATTCTGTTAGATTTGATTCAACAAACCTGGTGATCTTGCCATTTAGAAATTCAAAATCATAGTCAGAAAAAGGTAGTGTGCTGTGCAGCGGCCATGAACTCGGTTATGCGGAAAATTCTACTGTCCCGTCCAATCAAAAACCGAAAAAAATTCCGTATCGGTAGGAATTTGAAGTTGCTGGCAATATTCCAAACGTGTTGGTGAAAAAAAATTAAAAAACACGACTAATTATTTGCTTGCCAGGTACACTGGCAGAGAATTACCAAAACTATAAAAAAAAATTACCAATAACCTGATAAATTATAAATTACCAACTTCTCTTAAATTTTGTCATTATTATATGTAAACTACCAACTCCTCTTAAATTTTTACCATTGTTTTACGAGAAAGTCCTCCTATAATAGAGATTTCACTAAAATATCGACCGAAAGATAGTGACATGACACTTAAATAACCTCAAGTTACACCATTCCAAAACCATCACAATCATTTTAATTACCTGGATATTCTCTAGACTGACTTGTTCAACATTTGGAAAAGCTAAAGTTGTTCTGCAAAGTTGTACAGCACTCTTTTGCAGGCCTTACTTTGCACGATGCGCTATGGACTTCGCTGCTACATTTCCATTTACTTCATCTGATCAATTTTTTTATATCATTGTTGGCCTCCACCACCGGAAAATTCTTTGTCACCACATGAAGACTTAGCGAATTGGTGTGGGTTGCCTTTCTCACGAAATTTCCAAGAACATAGAGATATAAATGCCAGCTTTTAATTTGTGGAATTTATGGTGATCTGCTGATCGCATGGATGACACTGTTTCCCACTCGGCATATTCTTTACAACTTAAGACTCAAACGACTTTTTGTATCGAATGCTAAACACGCATAAGTTATGGTGCTAAATACCCAATTTGTCTTGGAATATCCATGCAAAAGCAAGTTGAATGATATTTTATTTTCATGCTAAATCACCCTTTTATTATAAATATTTTCACGAATTTGTTAATTTATTTTTTCACATGGCCAAACCCACCGGCGTGTTCGTGGTGTATTGAAATATTCTGTTTTCTCGATCTAATTTCTTTTCAGCGAGTTCTGTGTTGGATCTTCTCCATTCAAGACTTATATCATCTTGAAAAGTAGCCGAATGTGAATTAATTGAGTAGTGTATATACATGGATCAAAACCCTAGAGCAGTGGGGGATCGAGATTTAAATGAAAGTTTCAACACGTAATCAAAAATCTTAATCCTGCATTTGTTATAATCACCAGGCTTGGCAAGAACCGCAAGGAGTGGCCGACTTTGGTGGATGAACGATGTAAGACCCAACATTAAGCCCGAGTTGCTCTTCTCGATGCTGTTTTTATTTTAACAGAACGATTAGGGAAAATTCAAACCACGAGTCAAATTATGACAAGCCTGAAATTTTAGGGGAAGGATAATATTCTCTTCACCCATTGTAATAGTCAAGAAAACGAATAGGAAAAGTCAACGTTATCACAATGAGGCCTTAGTATTTTGTGAGTAAACAAAAACGATGTCTGGAATCTTGAAAGCGTCAAGTTTGGAGATAAAGAATAATGCAGAAGAGAGAATTTTGCGTAATTTTTTTAGAGTCCATAATGAAAAATATATTATAAGACGACTATGTAATGTAATAAGATATTTTCAATTACAATCAATTAAGACCGATAAAGGGCACACGCAATTAAAGAAGGGAGATATGGAAAATCTTCTAGATATATCTCTAACATCTTTCAAACTCAAGATGATGTAGAAGAACACTCAGATCTGCTTTAGCGAAGACGTCAATAGTATGATCAACCGATAAAGTGGAGACAAGAGAAATAGTACCATGGAGCACACGATATCGTATGGAACAACAGTCCATTTAAATGAGCTTGATGTGTTAATGGAAACATCATTATTTGTTATTTGGATAGCACTTTAGTTGTCATAGTAAATGAGTGTTCCACCATTATGACGGAATCTCGTGTCTTCTAATAGCCATACAGTAACTTTGAAAGCATAACAGCTAGATGACAATATTCTTCTTTCATACTAGATTTATTGATAAGAGTTTGTTTTTTGTTACACTTTAAGATAAGTGAGTTACCTAGAAAGAAGCAGTAGCCTATAGTGAAGTGACGATCAAGAGGGTCACTATATCTGTCAACATCAAAATTAGTTGTCAACTCTAAGGTAAAGTGAATAAAAAAGTGAAGGCCATGAAATAAGATATCCTTGATGTAACGAAGAATTCGAAAAATTGACGCAAAGTGAGCGTACATGACGTGACCATGAACTAACTGACAATGTGAGCTGAACGGCCTTTGAACTTTCGTGGGCTTCGCTGGCTTCTTGGGCTGACTTCAAGTGAGCTAGAATTGGGCCTCAAAAACTGGGCTGCTGCACTTGTGGGCTGAAGACTGCTGAAGATGGGACGAGCAAAGCTGGATCATGGGCTGTCTTCGTGGAGGATTCGCTGGACTGTTGGGCCGAATTCATGCGGGCTCGTGGATGGCTGCTGGGAAGAAAAACCGAAGCAGCGAAGTTGAGGGCGGCGTGGACGCGTGGATGGGGTAGGCGGCGCGGACGAAACGACGATGCTGAAGCTGAGCGTTGACTGGCGCGCACGAAGGAGACGCGGCAGCAGCTTCTTCACGTGGGCAGCAAGGTCAGAGGCAGCAGATGGGCGTTGGCGAGCTCGTGTCACGCGCGTAAAGACAGAGGCAGCGAATTCGTTGAGGCTGAGGGCGGCGTGACTGACGAGCTGGCGAAGAACGTCCGTGGAGATGGGATCCGAGAGACTGACTTCAGCGGCTTCTTCGGTGGCTGATGGCTTCAAACGTGGCAGCTGCAGCGGTCTTCGTTGAACTTTAGAGCTGGACAACGCACGAAGGAGCTGCGGTCAACGGAGGAGCTTCAGCTGGTTCAAATGGTGTTGGCGGTCCAAGGAGCTGAAGACACGAAGGAGGCAAGACTGGCCGAAGCTGGGGTCTTCGCTGGACGTACGAAGAAACGAAGATGGTAGGCGCGTGGAGAAGAAGCAGCAGGCTCGGTCGCGGATGGCAGCTTCGCAGGGGAAAACAGAAAGGAAGAAAGCAAAGCAGAAATCAAAGATTGAAGTGGATGGGAAGAAATGGGAGAAAAGTCCATGGTTATCTCCAATTTCATCATTGGGTGCCCAACTAGTCTTTCAAGTTTATCTTCATGTCCTCTTATTTCTTTTTTGAGTTGGATTTTCCATTAAATCAATTTTTTGATGCAAAAATTTCCACCCCTTTGTCCAAAACCGAATTTCACTCAATTAAATTCAATTTCCTTATTCAATTCCCCAAATTGAGGTCCGATTTCGATGAAGAAAAATCCCGAACAATTTTCTATAAATCCCCAACACTCAAAGACTCGGCTTGGAAGTCCAAATTTCCTTTAATTTGGCCCGTACGAATTTCCACTAATTTTCCGCAACGTCCGTATCGATTTTCTGCAAAAATCCCGGAATCTCTGAAAAATCTTCGGAGAATGAGTCGACGTTCCTAAAATAGCTTGTGACACCGCAGAACTTTCAATTTCTGAAATCGGGTTCAAATTCGCAGTTATTTTCATTCGGCGTGTTTTTAGTGTGACTAGGCTACCAGGTAACTTTCAGAACTTTTCAATGCAAATGACTCATGGTCGATTTTCTTTGAGACACTATGAACCCACTAGACACATTGGTGACTCTCGGTGGTCGTGAAAATCTCAAAGTTTCAATTACGGGCACAAGGTACCCAAAACTACAGAAAATCGGTCTAGTGCTGTTCAACGAGAATTTTGCCATCAAGTGGAATTACCCACACTTTGACCACACATCTTTTTCGAATTGACATATCCCTAATCTCTGATCGATTTTGACAATGCCGTAATGACCCTTGCAAACTAGCACGGTCGATTAGTCGACTTCTAGTTGAATTCTCCATTGTATTGAAATCTCTTAATGACTTTCCCATATAATCTAGTTATCTCACGAGTGATCGGCTCTAAGAATAGTATTATAGACACATCAATGAAATGCCCGATTTATTCAATTGAAAACAGTACTGGAAATTTAGGATGTTACAGTCTTGCTCGACAATAACTAGAGGAATTTGAAGCAACCTCCAAGCCTAGAAGATAGCTAAGTTATTAAAAATCTTTCATTTTAAATTGTTGATTGAGATATGGTTGTAGTTTTGTAATGTCGGTATAGTTATCATCAATTTTGACCATGTCATCCACATATAATAATAGCAGAATATACCCACGAGATATATATGGAACAAATAGAGCATGGCCATTGGGATTGGATTATAAGCAAAGACATTTTTTGGTTGAGCTAAACTTGGAATGTAATGAAGGATGAGCTTGTTTCAATCTACATAATATTCGAAGTAAGTGATACACTTCACTAAATATTAGTATCTCCAGGAGTAGCCTCCATATAGATTTCCTCAGTAATATTGCCATTGAGATATGGATTTTTAACATCCATCTAGAATAGAGACCAACCCTTGATAGAGGTGACACTGAGAAGACTTTGAACATAAATAAGATTTGCAATAGGAGCAAAAGTCTCATCACTGTCGATTCCATTCTTTTGAGTTAAACCTTTCTACTACTAATTATGCTTTATAGTGTTCAACAGTACCATGTACCAATGTTATAATCTTATACAACTATATAGATACAAAAGTAGACTTTTCAAGAGGCAAATCAACCAAATCTATGTGATTTGTCTAAAGCTTGCAATTTATCTAAGATAACTTGCTGCCAAATATGATTAATACTAGTTTCTCTAAATGTATGAGGCTCATGAAAAGAAACAACAGTAGAGTTACACTGGAAATTACATAGTCAAACAAAAAGGTTGACTTACACAGGTGGAGCGGGGAATAGGAGAAGGGGGAATGACCAAGGGTGGAAAATCAGTCGATAGTGCAATGGATTTACGGAAGTGGTACCACTAGAGAAAGCATTTAAAGAAGACATACTAAGATCCGAAAAGAGAAAAGACAAGTCACGAAGAAAGAAGAAAATGAATTCCCTGGCGATTGTTCTACCACTCGCCCATCTCTCCGTGTGCGCTTACAGATTCCTGCAAAAGAAGAAAAGCACGGCCCCTCAGAACTATGATGTGTTCTTGAGCTTCAGAGGTGGAGACACTCGAACTGGCTTCACCGATTTCCTCTACAACAGCCTGGTAGCTGCTGGGGTTCACGTGTTCAGGGATGATGATGCGCTCCCAGTTGGCAAGCAGATTGGCCCGGAGATTCTCTGGGCCATTAGGAGTTGTAGGATTGCGATCCCCATCATTTCCGAGCAATATGCGTAGAGTAAATGGTGCCTCCGTGAGCTCACGGAGATAATGGATTGCCACAGACATCATGGCAAATCAGTCTTCCCTATATTCTATAAGGTGGATGTTGTTGATGTGGGTCGCCAATGTGGTAACTTTGAAGAGGCTCTGTGTAAACATGAGATGCAGTTCAGCACAAAAGAAGTGCTAGAATGGCGGGAAGCGCTGACTTCTGCAGCGAGGATTAAAGGATGGATATCAGAAACCGTTGCTAATGGGTAAGTACGTACGCACTTAATTGTTTAGGAATCTACGAATATATATCCGTCACAAATCTCAATCCAAACCCTTGTTCTCTTGGATGGGAGTGACCAGAATCACAGAGTCAGGGGAAGGAAGTAGTCAAACGCCTAACTTTGATGTCTTATGTTAAAGTATCCTATCGCTTATTTACGGTGTATTTTTTTTTATATACAGGTGGTTTTCCTCCACTTATAAGTTAGGCTTCTGAGTTTGGAATCCTAACGTGATATTTAAGTCAGATTCTGCTTTATTTTGCATATGCAAACTCGTTTATCAAATTTCACATGTCGTTTATAATCCGATTTCCTCATGAAATGGGCTTGTCTATGAGGTCTTCAGGCACGAAGGAGAGCTAGTGAATATGGTGGTCGCAAAGGTTTCGAGTGAATTGAAGACCACGTGGATTGAACGACTCCCCATGTTTCCTATATTGATGTCTAATGATTACGCAAAATCAGGTATCTCCCAATTCCATTTGAGCCAAGTGCCAACCATTAGTAAATATTCTGTGCTCATCAAGTGAGAGCTTTGGCCTTCCCACATAGTGAAGGCATGTAAGGTTCACGTGTTTTATGACTTAGGCCGATTTCGTGCATTTAAAAGTGGACTTCTGAAATTTTCGACTTCATCTTATGATCGTCACTTTGGTTTGTCTTGCTGGGTCACAGTCCATCGTTGCGTTTTGGAGAAGAAAAGAAGAGAGAGTAAATGGCAAGTGTTTTTGGCCTTTCGAGGCCCCGATACTCGATTTGGCCTTGCCGCTTACCTCTACATCAGCCTTGTGACTGCAGGAATCAGAGTTTTTAATGATAATGATCCGTACCTCATAGGTAAAGATGTTGCTCATGAGATTCGCAATGCCATTGACCACTGCGAGATATCCATTCCAATTATCTCTGAAAATTATGCCTCCTCTCCTTGGTGCCTTAATGAGCTAGCTCAAATGGTTGAATCCAAGAGAATAAAGGGGCAAGAGATATTGCCCATTTTCTATAAAGTAAGCACCTCACATGTGCAAAACTTATCTCATTTTTTTGGAGAGTGCATGCTTCAACATAAGAAATTGGTTGACACAAATACTTATGAGCGGTGGGAGCAAGCTCTTAGGGAGGTTGGGTCCTCCAAAGGATGGGTAACAGAGAAAATCGCCAATGGGTACTTTTCATCATTTCCACCCAGATTTTAATTTGATCCTATCACTGAAAACTTCTTGTTATACTCCTAAGAGCTTACTTCAAGTTCATTTGCAATTGGCAGGCATGAAGGGCTACTTGTAAAACGAGTCGTTAAGGAGGTTTCAAGGTTGTTGAACAATCGCGGAACACGTGATCCCCCCATCCCCATCCCCAAACACATCTCCCGTATGTAATTCCTATTTTACAAGAGGGTTTTCCTCAGTGATTAAATGTGTCCTCGCTTATTTTTCGTCGTTTGTATTAATTTTCTAAAGATTGTTGAAGAATTCTTTTGGAGCTAAAGAAATATGTTACCCATGCTATGTTGCCTAATCTATGAAATAAACATGCCGTTTGTGGGTTCAGATGTGACGCGATTAAAGAATGACTCATGTTCGGATCTGATAAGTCTAGTTTGTTACAGAAAGAGAGGGGCTGTGGAAAGAAACAGGAATGAGGGCATGGAGACCAAGAGAACGGAAGGAGGAGAGAAAAATAACCCAAAAAATAAGATGGTCCAGTCACCTTAATTAAAGGAAAGTCCTAAATTCTATTGTACGAATACAAATTCAATTATAAATGTTTTAATTTGATTGAATCATAAATCTTTTGATAATTTGTTAATATAGTAATTCTAAGTAATTTTGACCGGGAATCGTTGATGTGAATGTTGACCTTCTTAGGGTATGGCTAGCACTAACGTGAATTTTTTTTTTTTTTTTGAATTTTTATAATTTTTTCTTTTGTCTTTTTTTGTTTCTTTCTTCCTCCACTGATCATGAGGGTCAACTTTGCTAGCCTCGGGCGAGGCTAACCCTTGCTTGTGGCCAGTCGCTAGCCATGGCGATCAACAGAGGAAAAAACAAGAAAAAGAGAAACCATAGAAAAAAAAAAGACAAAAAAGAAAAAAAGTCACTAAAAATTCAATAAAGCATCGACGTTAGTGTAGGCTGGCATCCACGCCAACAATTGTTAGTCAAAATTGGACGGAAAGACTTAATTGACAAATTGTCCAAAGTTTAAGACTTAATTGTCCAAATTGAATGGTTTTGGATTCAACTGATATTCATATAATAGGTTTAGGATTTTGTTGGTAATTATCCTTCTTAATTAGTTGTCCGAAAAAGCAATAAAGGATTTGCTATGGAGTTGAAGTAAAATGTAATCTCCCGAAATACATATTGCCTTGTAATCAATTCTGGTACATCTTCCCTTCTATAATTAGTGGAAACGTCGGCTCGTTCCCACATAAAACAAGTTGAGAAAATGAAAATGGGAAAACTATTGCAATTTGCATTACAATAGCTTGAAAATTACATCAATGGGCTGGATCACAGGAAGAGATATCTCCTTTTTAGCATCTTCGTCTATCTTAAAACTAATATTTGATTATGCCCGCCTGGAGAACGAACCCATTTGATACCTAGCAAGAAAGGAGGGAAATTCTTGGATCGAAAGCAGGAACTTCAAGCGCTTCCGCAGTGTTCTACAAATCATGGTTTGAAAAGGGGGGTGGGCCATCCAGCTGTCCACCTTGGTTGTGCAGAAAATTCTACCGTGTTGTCGGATAAAAAATTCAAAAGGGATGTCAAGACAAGATAAGACCGATTATGAAACTTCGTTTTCATTCATCTGCTTCATGGAAGATGGTTAAATTCCTAGATATAGATATATTTAAGACAAGACCCCTGGAGATTTTATATTTCAGGGTCACGCGTTGATGAGCAACTTTAGTTATCATGAATGCTCCCGATCAGTGCATTGAGATGTGATTGTTAATTTTTAACCTTTTTATCTTACTTATCAGACAGAAGAAGCTGAAAACTCCGTGTTGGTAGAATTTTAAAGTTGCTGGTAATTTTCAATCTCATTGGAAAAAAAATAAAGTAATGTATGACCAGCAATTTGCTTGCCCGATAATCAACACTATTACAAATATATCAATAATCTAATCAAATAAAATAAGATCATCTCCTTCTAAATTTTATCATTGTCATATGCAAATTATCAAACCTTAAATTTTATTATTGTTGCACGGGAAAGTCCTCCTTTTGATGATTCCAGCAAAATAATGACCAAAAAAGTAATACAACACTTAAATAAACCTCAAAGCAGGCAATACAAAAATTATCCCATGTGACGTAAATTACTTCGATATTTCCTTGGTTGACTTGTTCAACGTTAGAAAAGCTAAAGTTGTACGAAGTTGTATAACACTCTTATGGAGGTGTCTCTAAGCTTTCCATTTCCTTCATTTAATTATTTTTTATTGAATTTCCATTTACTTCATATAATTTATCTTTTTCTTATCCTTATTGGGCTCCACCATTGGAAAAGTTCTTTGTCACCACATAGAGAAATGGCAAACTTTCGCCTAATTTTAAACTTGGTAAATTGGTGCGGAAATTTCAAGACCACAGAGAAGTAGTACGTTAGTTTTTGATTGTTTGTGGAATTGACTGTCATCTGCCGATCGCATGGATGACATAGACGTGTTTCTTCACTTGCCAAAATCAACATACATCTGTTCCTATACATTTATTGAATGCTAAACATGAACATATTATGGTGCTTTCAGGAAGAGCAAGTACCCAGTTTCACTTGGAATTCTCTGCTTATTAAATATCCCTGAAAAGCAAGTTGAATGATATTTCATTTCTTGCTAATCACTCTTCTAATTAAAAGCATTCCTAAATTTGTTATTTTATTTCTCACATAGTCAAGCCCACCGGCGTTTCTGATATATTGACATATTTTATTTCCTTGATCTAATTTCTTTTCAATGAACAAGCTCTATGTTGGATTTGGATCTTCTTCATTCAGGGCTATATTATAACTGAATGTCCGGGGAAATAATAACATAATGTCGGCTATCCCACGTAGCATAATCGGAACTAACGTTGACATTTTTAATAATATTTTATTATTTTATTAATTTATTATTTTTTCTTTTCTTTACTTTGTTTTACTAAGGGCCTAGATGCCCTCGACAGTCTAGGTTCAAAGCCACAACGGCCTTGCTTGATTTGGGGATCATGGCCTCACCCAAACTCAGTGAGGGCGGTGACACCCTCACTGGATCTAGGCTAGGCAAGGGCACTATGCCTTGTTAGCCTTGGGCGAGAGGCCATGCCCAATTGCTTGGCCAGCAAGGGTGTTGTGGCCCTCACAAGGGTTGATGAATTGACTCTCACCTTGGAATTGGATCAGAAGGGTCGATTATCAGTTTGTGGAATTGAAAATCAGACTACCTGATCTTGGATTTGGTACCTAGGTGGATCCACGAACCAGCGTGATTCCATTGGCTTGGTCCAATTCCTAGGTGGGTCCAGAAACCAACATAATTACTTTTTTTTTCCTATAGCCTGCAAGACTGTAAGTTTGCTTATGACTGCAAGTGTGACATCTCAGATTTTCAGTCATGTTTTCTATTAAATAAATCGGGCATTTCATTGACGCGTCTATAGCGTTGTTCTCAGAACTGATCATTCTAGAGATAACTAGACTATCTGGGGAAACCATTAAGAATTTTAAGGCAAATAGACTTGAGAATTCGACCAGGGATCAGCTACTCGACCGTGCTCATCTTTAAAGGTCATTATGGCACAGATATAAATCGATCTGAGATCAGAAATAGGTCGGTTCGACTGAGATGTGTGGCTAATCGTGGGTGACACCACTAAATTGGAAAATTCTCGCCGACCGGCATTAGACTGATTTTACTATCGTTTTGGTACCCTGTGTCCGTATTTGGATCATCAAGATTTTCACGACAATCGAAAGTCGCCAATGAGTTGAGTGGGTTCATAGTGGTTCGAAGAAAATCGACCACGGGTCATTTACACTTAAAAGTATCTGAAAGTTACCCGGTAGTCTAGCTCACGCTAAAAACGCATCGAATAGAAATTAACCGTGAATTCATGTCCGATTTCAGAAATCGAAGATTCTGTCATGTCACAATAAATTCTAGGAACGTCGACTTAGTCTCAGAAGATTTTTCAGAGATTCCGAGATTTTTACGGAAAATCGTATGGACGTCGCGAGAAAATAACGGAAATTCGGATGGCCGATTTGAAGGAAAATTTGGGCTTCCAAGATGAGCTATTTGGTGATGGACACTTGTAGAAATGGTATGGCATTTTTCTTCAGCAAAGTTGGACATTAAATTGGGAATTTTATTGGAGAAATTGAAGCTCCAATGTGTCAAATTCGGAGCTATGGTTGAGGGCTACAATTTTTGGCTTCAAAGTTAATTAATGGTGGAATTATTCTTCTAGAAAGAATTAGGGGACAAGAGGGATTAGATTGAGAGCTTGTGGAACCAAGTCATTCAATGTATTGGCTAAGGATTGAGACTTTTGTTCCCCTCACAGCTGGCTTCTCCCTCACGCACGGCTCCCCCTCCATCTTCCTCCTCACGCAAGCAATTTCCCCTTTATTTTGCTTTCATTTCTCCCACCGAACGGGCTGCCTTTTTCTCTTTGATCTTCCTTTCTGTTTTGGCCATCGTTTTTCTTTCTCTGCGAACAGCCCACACCCCCACCGAGAATTCTCCTTTGCTTGGCCACGCGTCCACGAGTTGCCCATCCTTGGTCAACTAAAGAAGTTCTTCACCACCAACGTTGACCTCTCCATTCACCGAAGCTCTGCCCATCCACCGAAGTTGCTCATCCCATCATCATCATCATCATCATCATCATCATCATCCCATCTCCATTCTCCTCTTCACCGTTTGCCACGCCCACGCCGACACACCACTAACGTCTCATCCATCATTCGCCCCACCGAAACCTCTTGAAGCTGCCACGTCCACGTCTTCCTCCATGCTCGGTCAACCATCAACAAAGGAGACCGCGTTGCCATTTGTTCGCATCTCCACCGCTCCATCTAGATTCTGTTTCTCTACCGAAGCCACGAAGCAAGCCCAGTGTCCACTTCTGCTTCACCGAAGTTCTGTACGTGTCTTCAACCGAGCAACGCCGGAGAACTCAGCCGTGAGTCCAGCAGATTCGGGGTCAGCTTCTGCAGATTTCTTGACCACAAATCTCCTCCGTCTCCATCGATTCGCACGAGGGCAGCGAAGCAGATCCGTTCTAGCGCCTGCCTCCATCAGCCCAGCCCGCATTTGGCCAGAATCGGCCTAGCTTTCAGCCGCAACAAGCTGGCCCAATCAAGCAGTTTAGCCCGCCCATTTGAAGTCCACGAACAGCCCAGCAATTCCAGTCCACGAGCCAACAATTTCAGCCCATTAATTTTAGCAATCTAGTCCAAGAAGTCAAGCTGCAGCCCATGTGAAATTCAACCTTTGCAAGCCCAGTTCGCAGCAACCCAAGCCTACTTTTCGGCCCATCTTCAGCAGGCCCAACCCAACTTGGGTCCAGCCCAAAAGCAAGAACAAATCTTAGTTGGGCTGAGATTTGTTGGGCCAAGTTTAAGACCCGGTCCAAGCCCGCCGGTGTCGTCGAAAGCGTGATTTCGGCCGCCGTCGCGGTGTTCCGGTCTTCACTTTGCCAAGTGAGTAATCTCACTAATCCTTGCTTAGTAGACTAATGATGCTTAAGGGTTGATTAGATTTAATTAAGTACAATTAGGTGGTTAGATTAGTATGTATTAGTGATTATTAGTTAATTGCGTTGCATATTAGTTAGGTGGTTAGTGTACTTAGCTAGAAAACTACCTATACTATTTATTGAATGTATCTCGGGATTTTTCCCGACCCTTATTGGGCTTCAATTAGGCATTATGGGCCTAAATTAGATTTTTAGTATTTAATTATTAATTTTCGAAATTATTTATTTATTTATTTTTTTTTTTGGAAATTAGGCTGGGATAGCCGACGACCGAAATTTCGTACTGATTTCAGTGGTGCTTTCTGTTTATTTAATTGAGCACTGGTTTGTGAAAATTTAGTAAGTTGATGAGTATGTGGGGATTTATCCCAAGATTGATCAGTGTCGGTATTCAATTAGAATTTGACTGTGAGAGGTTGTGAGTTGAACCTCGGAAGCCGCCGAAGTATGGCTATGCCAGTTGGACCGAGATTTGCCACCGAAATTGGAGTCGGTCGCGCCCGTTGGGCCGTAATCTGCTACCTATTAAAGGTCGCGCCCGTTGGGCCGTAAATTGCCACTCGATAAGGGTTGCGCCTGATAAGGCCGTAATCCGCCACCTATTAAAGGTTGCGCCCATTGGGCCGTAATTTACCACCTAAAGATAGGTCGTGTCCTTTGGACCGTATTTTGTTGCCAAGAAAAGTGGTAGACTATGCTCGTGAAGCCATGAGTAAGATTTGAGACTAAATAAGGGAGACGACCGGGGAATGGTCGAATTGACATGAAATCGATTAGGTCGATTGATCGAAATATCAATCTGTGATGTGATTGCTTGGGTGCCTATTGAACTGTGCTAATATGCAGGTGGAATCTGAGGCCAAGGTAAGTCCTCTGACCCATGCGTGTATAGGCAGCCCGGTTAGTGTATTGGTTTCCTAATTGAGTCTCAGTGGGGTAGAATTTGTTGAGATGTAGTCTCATCCCCGTTGTTGGACAATATTTCAGGACCCTGATGAGGAGCCTGAGGAGAAAGAAACTGAAGAGGAGTACCTGGAGGAGAACCCGATGATGATCCAAGTACGACCCGAATGAGGACTATGATTCCATCCTCTTTGTGGATCCCGTCTAAATGTGAATAGTGTGAGACTAGAAAGTTATGAATAGTTTTGTGAAGTACTTTGAGGTGTGGTTGTATAAAGGTTTGGTTGTGAATTTCAATATGAAAAATATGGCATTACTTTTATATCCCATTATTTTATTGTCTGGAGATTTATAACTGCTTCCGCATGTGCTTAATAAACGAAGGGGTCGGCGATATTTAGTCTTGGGATATCGCATTATAAAATCGATCAAGTAGAAGGATGCGTGCGTGCCCGAGGATCGGGGCGTGACCACAAGTATTAGCAAAACCTCTTTATCTGGATCAGACCCAAAAAACTTACATGTCATATGTGTAAAAGAGTTTGCAGGTATCTAGACATATTAATCATGATGAATATCATCAACCGGTGAGGTGCAAACTATAGTGTGAAGAATCCGTTGCTCTAAGATAAATTACATGTTTATACCTCTTAAAATTCCTTATTTCGAGGAATTTCGTTCTCTGCAACTAAATAGAGTCAGAACAGAGAAATTCTCTCCACAAAGTGCCGAAGGGTTTAATCAAGCTGAATCCAAATCTCACAGGCAAAAAGACATCGCGGCTGCAAAGACGTTTTTTTTTGTTTGAAGGAAAATTATATTTATTGCTCAAAATGATACATGACAAGTATACAAACTTCCGTAAAGCAAATCGAAGCACTGCAAAGCTCAAAATATTACTAAACAAAGCTAAATTCAGAAAATAAGGAGGATCATTAGAGCACCAATAAGTTTAATCACATACTCATTCTATAATAACAATTTTGTCAAACAAAATAATTGCGGTAGATCACTAGATCTTGCATCATCATTAGTGATTAGCAAATACTGAAAACTAGTAAAACATCCCACTCCACGGCAAATCGTACTCCTGAGGAAGACTAACATCAGACTTCTAGCTTTCCGCATCGTTGTCTCTCTTCTTTTGAAATGTCTCCGAAATTTTATGAATTATTTGCGCTATAGGATGTGAAATGGGCGTGGATTAGACTCACGCATTTGTATCACAAATGTGTCAACCCACATAAACACGCTTGGGAATCTTGGTGAAAAAAGTCAACATGTTAGTGGTATCAACGCCGCACATTGACATATTGATGTGTGACATTTCGATGTACATATAAAAACTTTTAATATATATATATAGGAAAACCTGTTTTCAAAAATTGTCAAACATGTCATGTTATAGGATTAAAAACATGTCGCCTACGAAAGCAAATTTGACGCGATTATATGTAGCATCAAACTACTATGTCATGAACATAATAAGAATTGTCAATACTTCTAATGAGTGCAAATGCTACATGCTGAAATATTTAACTAAAAACTATCTTCACAATATGCTATAGAATCAATTAATAGAGCTTGTTTAATTTGTCGGTAAAATTGTCCAAAAGTCCTAAACTTATTGTACAGCAATTAATTCAATCCAAAACCTTTCAATGGTGCCAATTAGTCTTAAACCTTTTAACGATTTATTGTCATAAACCTTTCAATTGTGTCAATTTGGTATTAAATCTTTTGATGATTTGTTAAGTCTGTCTTAAACGTTTTAACGATTTGCCAATTTAGTTTTTCCAGCCAACTTTGGCCAAAAATAGCTAACATGGCAGTCTAATAAGCTCTAGCCGTCTTATGTGGCACAATTAACACTAACTAGGACAATTTTTTACATTGTTTGTAAATTTTCTGAAGTTTTATATTTTCTTTCCTTTTTTTTTTTCCTTTCTCCGTTGGTCACCGGATCTCGCCAATGGTTGGCAAGGCTCAACCCTCGCCAGCTGTTGACGCCTAATTCTTGGCGACCCATTTAGTTATTCATTGCATAAAAAAAAAAAAAAAACTAGAAGCATTTTTCATTTAATAGCATTAAGCCCACAATGTGATATTTTAATTGGCCTGGCATTGAATGGGTCTAAGCAGGGAGGCCAGGAACTTAATTAAATTTTCAGAGCTAAGCCTGTAAGTAGGAAATTCGGCCAAAGCCTTCCATTTTTCCCCATGGATGAAATTCATATGTTATCAAGAGATGATTGCATTACTAGAATTGGAAGCTATAGGGACGTATATAGTGAAGTTTCGGCTACAATAAGAAGAGGAGTGAGAAATATTTCAATTTCTTGATATGAGTGGATTAGCATCTCCTTTGAATTTTTTAAAGGGAAAGCAATATTCAGTGCTGAAGGAGGTACCCAATCCCAAGGGACTCACTAATAAAAAGAAAAATACTCTCATGCAGGGGCGTGGGCGTGACAGGAGGGGAACACATTAGAGAAAAGGAAAGAGTAATTTATGGTTATTGCAGAACAGGAAGGAAGAGGTGAAAAGAAAGAAAATGAAACACGAAACACACCAAGAGAGCGAGGCTCATCTACCGTCCGCCCCATTCAGCGAGATTCCACCGTCGTAGCTTCATCTCGCCGAAGAGTGCCCTGTCACCGAGCTGAAGTTCCTCACTGAGATCCAGGTGATCCAGTCGTGTTTGGCGAGCATCAACAGCTTCTCAACGAGCATCATGCGTTGTAGGTCCGGCGAAGAGTCTCAGCCTCCTGGACTACTACGCCTCACACCTTGACGAGCCAAAACATTCTTGCAATCCCTCTTAGTAGTTAAGCTAAATTAATGAATATCGTACCTGCATCTAGAAAGTTCATGTATGTTTAGATTCATATTTTCATGTCTAGTTCAATATTTGTAAATTAAAGAAATGTATCTCCTTGAAATATTATTTACATTATGAGTTTTTTTTCAGAGTAATAGTCATATGACAAACCTATATAAATGCAAGTCTTGTGATAATTTCTTAAGAAAAAGGAAAAAGAAAAAACGAAAAATCTTAATTGTCTCATTTGCTCTCTTGATTAGAGTCAACTCGAGTAAATTTTGAGTGTTTCCACCTTCAAATTATTCTATCAATCCCAGCGTCATTCTGACTTGTCGCTGCTCTTGGTTTCATATCGTCGATTGTGCGGGCATAGGCATACTTCCTGTCCATCCGTAGCCATACCGACGAAGCTTGGTGTTTCATTTTTCCTTTGCAGGTTTCTCTGGCACTTCCACGAGGCCAGCAAGTCCTTTGCCGAGTCTCCTTCAGTTTTCTCTTCCTGGCCGCGTTGAGTTTTCACCGTTACTTGCCTTGCTCAGAGTTTGCTAAGCCTCGCCGGCCATAAATTCTCGCTTCACAGTAACTTTCGCCGGTCGCTGTGATTTCCTTGCGTCTGGTCATCGTTAGATCAAGTCTAATTTAGGTAACTTCCCAAACCATGCCTAATTCAAATATGTCAAGTCACTTAATTTGAATGATATTGTGACATCCTAGATTTTCAGTCATGTTTCTTATTGAATAAATCGGGCATTTCATTGACGCGTCTATAGGACTGTTCCCAGAGCTGATCACTCTCGAGATAATTAGACTATTCGGGGAAACCATTAAGGATTTTAAGGCAAATAGACTTGAGAATTCGACCAGGAATCGGCTGCTCGACCGTGTTCATCTGCTGAGATCATTACGGCACAAACGTAAATTGATTAGAGATCAGAGATAGGTTGGTTCGACAGAAATGTGTGGCTAATCGTGGGTGACACCACTAAATTGGAAAATTCTCGTCGGCCAACACTAGACTGAATTCTCTATCGTTTTGGTACCTTGTATCCGTATTTGAATTCTCGAGATTTTTACGACAATCGAGTGTTGCCAATGTGTCGAGTGGGTTTATTGTGGCTCGAAGAAAATCGACCACGGGTCATTTGCACTAAAAAGTTCTGAAAACTACCGGTAGTCTAGGTCACGCTAAAAACGCGCCGAATGGAAATTAACCGCCAATTCAAGTCAGATTTCATAAATTGAAAGTTCTGTCGTGTCACAATCTATTTTAGGAACATCGACTCATCCTCCGAATAATTTTCAGAGATTTCGGAAATTTTTACGGAAAATAATTTCGGATGTTGCGGAAAATTAACGGAAATTCGGATCGATCGAATTGAAGAGATTTTCGACTTGTAAACTGAGCTTTATGGCAAAGATGACCTATATAAATTATGCAGACTTTTTCTACATCAAATTGGATGTCGAATTTGGGAAATTGTCGAAGAAATAGATGTCCCAAAAAATTGTGAAATTCGGATTTAAAGGAGGGCAGCATTAATTTGGACTTTAAATTGATTTATTGGTGGAAAATTGTGCTTGAAAGTGATTGAGAGACATAGGGGATGAGATTGTGGGCTTGTGGGGCCAAAGCATTCAATGTAATGGCTAAGGATTATCTAAGTTCACCCTCCTCTTAGCTGGCTTCTCCTTTACGTGCGCTCCATCTTTGGTCTTCATCATCGCTCGCCAATCTCCCCCTCCGCAACTTCATCTCTCTCTCCCTCTCGTTGTTGCTTCAGCCCGAGAGCCCACCGACCGGCCCACAACAAACGAAGCAGCTTCACGTGTGACGTCCCTTGCGGTTGCCTCGTCCAGCGCGCGTCCACGAAGTCCACCGAAGCCACCGAAGGAGCTGCCCTCGTCCGTTTCCTCTCAACGCGTGTCTCTCTTGGCCCAAGCGAAGCTGCTCCTCCATCAAGTGTCTTCTGCCAGGCGTCCTCTTCAGTCAACAACCGAAAGCACTGAAGCCTCTTTGTTGACTGAACAACACACGTGAATCTCTCCACCAGCTCAACGCCAGCAAGACCGAAGTCCATCGTCTTCATCCAAGGCTCCACGCGTCCCCTGCTGGTCAAACGAAGCTGCCCCTTCTTGCCGGTTGTTGACCATCATCTCTGTCACCGCTTCACGTTTCGCTGCCCTCTCTCACGCCTCAACGTGACCGAAGCCAACTGCCTTCGTTCGCGAGGTCTTCCACGAAGCAAATCCGTGGGCCGCGTCTTCCCCAGATCAGCCACCGAAGCTGCTTCTGTCTTCGGTCCAGCAGCCCAGCAATTGGGCCATTAAAGCCCACGGTTTGGGCCTTCTTCTTCTTCAGCCCGTGAAGCCAGCAAAGTTCAAATCCAACAGCCCACTTGGCAAGCCCAATTCCAGCAATTAAATTTCAAGCCCAGCGAAACCATCACCTTCGGCCCAATTGCAATCAGGCCCAGTGAATTCAGCTCTGAAGCCCAGCAAAATTAGAGGCCCGTGAGGACAGCCCATTCAAGGCCCGTTCTGTCAAGTAAAGCCCAGTCCAGTACAAGACAAATCTCAATTGGGCTGAGAGTTGGGCCAAGTTTAAGGCCCGGTCCAAGCCCGCCGGTGTCGTCGAAAGCCCGATTTCAGCCGCCGTCGCGTCGTCGTCGCGGTGATCCAGTCCCTGTTTTTAATCAAGTGAGTTTTACTCACTAATGCTTTCTTAGTTTGCTAATTATTCTTAGGGGTTAGTTAGATTTAATTAAATACAATTAGGTGGCTAGATTAGTCTAGAACAATTAAATTAGTGACTTAATGATGCATGTTAGGTGGTTAAACTTAGTCATTAGCAAGTAGAGAGCTTCTAATATTTATTGAATGTATCTCGGGATTTTTCTCGATCCGTTCTGGCGTCCAATCAGGCAATACAGGCCTAAATTGGATTTTTAGTATTTATTTATTTATTTTCGAAATTAATTTAATTATTTATTTATTTTTCGGAAATTAGGCAGGGATAGCCGACAACCGGAATTTTATGCTGATTGTCGTGGTGCAGTCCGTTTATTTAATTGAGCTCTATTTCATGCTGAATTGAATCATTTGTGAAAGAATGAATTATTCTTTAATTGGATAATCATTGGTTATTAATTGAAAAATAACCGGGCATCGGTTGATAATGCCAAAAATATTTGAGTGGACTACAGAAAATGTGGGAGTTATGGAAAGGAAAATTTTATATTTTGGCTAAGACCGACCGTGTTCCTACACACGGCTATTTTATCGAGAAGGATAAAATATGGAATGGATTGAATGGTCGGATAGTATACTATATCATCCTACGGGCTCTAATATGTCAACTTAGCGAGAGTAGTATACTAGTGTACTATATCAACCTACGGACGATATGTCAGCTTAGCGCGAGCAGTACACTTTATCTGTTTAGAATGAGCGTCGGGGTATACTATATCAGCCTACGGGCGATATGTCAGCTTAGCGAGAGCAGTATACTGGTATACTATATCAGCCTACGGGCGATATGTCAGCTTAGCGAGAGCAGTATACCTTAACCCTATCAACTTAGTGCGAGCTATACTATCTATATATCAGCTTAGAGTGAGCAGTCCTGGACTATGGTCGGACTTATAGATAGTATTGAATCTGTCGACAAAGCATGGGTCGTGATGACATGTAATCGACTAGGTCGATTGATCATTGCTTTGATCTGATATTGTGAATTGATTTATTGAATTGAAATTACCAATGAATGGTTCGATTGACATGAAATCGACTAGGTTGATTGATCGAGATATCGATCTGTGAGGTGATTGCTTGGGTGCCTATTGAACTGTGCTAATATGGAGGTGGAATCTAAGGCCAAGGTAAGTCCTCTGACCTGTGCGTGCATAGGCAGCCCGGTTAGCGTATTGGTTTACTAATCGAGTCTTAGGGGGTAGAACTTGTTGAGACATGGTCTCAATGGTTATTGAATAACCATTTCAAGACCCTAATGAGGAGCCTGAGGAGAAGGAATCTGAAGAGGAGAACCTTGATGTGGAATCAGTTGAGGAGGAAGATTTTGGAGAAGAAGATGACCACGAGGAGGATCCTGAGTACGACCCGGATGAGGATTGAGATCCCATTCTGTTTCGTCAGACCTTGATTCAATGTGGATAAGTGTTAGATCAGACCCATGTGAATAGTATTGCATTATATACTATGAAGTGCTTGTATAAAAGTGTGGTTGTGAATTTCAGTATGAAAATTATGGCTCTACTTTTCTATCTCATTGTTTTATTGTCTGGGGATTTATAACTGCTTCCGCATGCGCATAAGGTAAAAAGAAAGGGTCGGCGATACGTAATCCTGGGATATCGCATTAATAAATCGACCAAAGATGAAGGATGGGCATGTGACCGAGGATTAGGGCGTGACAGATATGATCCTGACTTTGATTTGTTTAAGATTTTTATTTAGGCATGTACTTATTACATCATGTATATAATTGAGAATTCGATTTTTAAGACTTAAGATCAAATTCCCAATTACCTTCGTGTCCTATTTTGGAATTGTGGAAAAAACTTGATTATGTTGGTTTGATTATTACAGGTTGCTAACTCAGTAAATTTCCATATGGATAAGTAATTAGAAGTCCTAAAACTTGTCACGAAAATGCGATTACGAACTGAAACTTTCAAAAAGTGCAATCATGTCCTAAAATTTTCAAAAAGTACAATCGAGTCCTAAAACTTTAAAAAGTGCAATTAACATAAGAACTTGATTGAACCGATTTTACAAGTTTTAGAACTTGATTGTGTTTTCCGAACATTTTTAGGCTCAATTGCATTTTTATGACAAGTTTTAAGACTTAATTGCACTTTTTAAAAGTTTTAGGATTAAATTACAACAAATTTTAGGACTTTCAAACAATTACCCATTTTAATCTTATGAAAAATACCAAAAAAATAAAATAAAATTGCATAGCATGTAAGATAGATAGCATATCTTGGAGCCATGTAGTAATTAGGAAATTAACTAATTTAAAATATGATTTAATGAAGATTATTTCTTAGTTTAAATTGGGTAATCATATATTTTAGGCAATTTCCTATTTTACTTTCAAAGAAAATAATAAAAAAATAACATGCATATATCATATAAAATTAGGTGCTTCATTGGCACGTCATCTCATTGCCATGTCATCCATTGCCATGTCATCATTACCCCATCATCACATTGCCCTATCATTATATATTCATGTCATTCCATAATCACATTAGATTAATTCTCAATTTTTTGTCTATCATTAGAATTAGGTTACATATAGATTGCATTTAGATTCATGTGACGTGTCATTAGTTAAATTTTGATCACATAGACATAACTTAGATTAAAATTGCATCTCATTATTTACATGAGAATCACATAAACAAAACTTAGAAATCATGTTTGGGTCATGCATACATTTTCTACAAACAATCTTGCAGAGCATTGGGGGTACTATCGGGGCAATATCATAATGAAGCGATGCTTTGCTTAATGCATGAGATTTTTTCTTTTCCCTTCTGGCAATTTATTTACTGCATTGATTTATTGAGTGTTAAATTTTTTATTGTGCACCCGCATGATCACATATCATATTTAGTGGCTTAAGGTTAAAATTGGCCAATATTGCATGCAAATTATTTTTAAAATAAAGAGAAAATGTGCCAAAAAAGAGTTAGATTTATCTAGTGTAATCAAGTCCTTGTATCATGAATTGCAGGTTCATTGGAAATAAAATGTTCTCTCACATTTTACTTAAATTTCTAATTGACTCGTAATATATTAATAGTGACTACTAACTAAATTAAATTAAAACCCCAATGTTACGATTTGTATGAGCTAAGGAGAATCTGTGCTAAGCCTTTGGCTTAGTAATTCATTAGCTTTCCTTTTAGTGGTTTACCTTTAAGAAGGTCATGATACTGGCCTTTGGTGAAATTCTCTCAAGCTTCGCCAACGATTTGAACTAGCTCTGGTCACGCCAAAGCCACACCGGTGTTTCCTCAACATCTCTAGCATTCCTCTATGCCGATCGAGCCTCCACCTTGTTGGAATACTTCTGATTCTCGCTGGAAGTCCTTTCTCAACGGAATTCCTCTAGTCCTCTGATTTTGATTGTTGCTTTAATTCAAGGTAGGCTCTCGAATTTTGATGGTCGAAACTCATAATATCATCCTATGAGTCCTACATCAATAATAGTTGCAAATTGATGAAGTATATCTTCAATCTATGGTTGATTGTTTAGGAGAGGATATGATGATGAGTTCCTGAGGAATCCTTGACTAGTATTAGCTCAAAGTAGAAAATTGGATTTGAAAGCATGCTTAGCACACTTAGAAATATCCATGCTTGCTAGCGGTGACTTTGCTTTGCATATCTCAAGTTGATTTCGCAATCAGCTTCCAGATCCCTACCTCGCTATATAGACGGCTGTGGCTCAAACAAACTCATTCTAGATCTGCTCTGTTGCATCTCATCCGAGATCTGGTCTTGATGCTCTCGATCTAGCACAGCTATGGCGCCCTACGGACGTGGGTACCATGAAATGTAATATTGATGGAAGCTATAAGTTGGGTAGCACTGACAGTTCGATAGCCTGTATATGTAGAGATTCCAACGGGAGACTTACGGATATGTTTTCGAGTCGAGTCCCAGCACACTCCACCTTTGAAGCAGAGACTCAAGCTCTCACCTTTTCCCTTAACCATCTGCTCCAGCAACGATTCAATGAAGCTAATCTGGATATGGAAACAGACTGTCTCTCTCTGGTGGAAGTGTTGCGAGGGGAACGATCGCTGCTGTGGGAGCTTCGACCCTTGATTGAGGAGGCTGTCGTTTTGCTTTCCAAATTTTCTAACCTACGTTTGTTGTTCTGCCGGCGTTAGGCAAACTTAGTTGCCAACTGGGCTGCGAAGGCCCACACCCTAGCTTCGGCCCAGAACTGGCTTCTTTTCCCTCCGTTTATTCTGCTCGACTTAGTTTATGCGGACGCTATACTTTGAAGTTGTAAATTTCCTTTATCTTGAATACCAGTAGTGTTTTCGACCAAAAAAAAAAAAAAATCTTGTATGCTCCAATTGGATTATCAGAGTGAATTTGAATTCAATTTCGACCCAGGAAGATCAAATTCGTTCATGTGCTGTGACGATTGTTCATGATATTTGATGATGTTGTTTGTGAGTGTTCTAAGCTTCTTTGAGTATGATTTGATGATTAGAACACGAGTGGCTGAGTTTAGATACATGATAGAGATTTCTGGAAATTCGGAAACCTGTGAGGACCTCTCTGTTTTCACAAGATTTGTCTTAGATAACTTCGAAATTATGAGAAATGATTAACTAATGAAATGTTGTTGACATCTAAGCTTCAATTAGATAGCTTATGAACTATTTAGTATGAGATAATTTACTAGGTCAAAGTCTATTAGAAAATTGAGCACAGAATTGGACGAAAACTGGAGTTGAATATAAAAATAATGAAGGAACGAGTCTTAGTAATTCGAAGATTAACAAGTCTTAACATCAAAATCTGTAAGACTTATGGACAGTAAAGCTGTGGGGGACTTCCATACTTTCCAGTTATTTACATTTTCATTCATATGGGAGTTTACCGGCTAGGTCAATATATTTTTCAAAGTACTGAGTTCGACTATGTGTAGCTACAGAGTTATTATTGTGACACTAGGACGATTACTGTAGATGAACAGATTGCAGATGATTAAATTTTGAAAATTCATAAACTAAGAACTCGTAAAGAACATTTGGATCTTTAAATCGGGAAAATTTCATTGGATTGCTTGTTAATTTCATATGTGAAACCAGAGTCAAAATCAGAATAAAAGTAGGACTTAGTTTGACAGTTTGTGGAAAACGCGTAATTTCACATAGTCACGAGTCAAATCAGAAAATGTGATAAGCTGTGAAGTGGTAGAACACTCCTTGAACTTTTATACCGGGATATTACTAGATATTCCAAAATGATTTGATATTTTTTCTTAATTTTTTTTTAAATGGCTTGTTTAGGAGAAAAAAATGGACATTAGGGGCTACATTGCAAATTCTGTGCTTTTCAAGGCAAAATCAGGGAAAGTTGTTAGTTGAGAACTTGAGGTGGAATTCCTAAGCTTTCCAAGCATGAATGAATCACTTCATTAGAGGTCATTTGGTAAATCTAAGGCTCTAGAATTTAACTCAGCATATTAAAGACTAAAAACAGAAAAGTTGATTTTTATGAGTTGACTACGACTTTCATTGATTGATATGCCAACCAATTGAAATGTGCTGAGCATAATCTCATATTTAATTACTCATTCGAATGTTCATTGTATGTGTATCGGTTGGTAGTTAAGTGGGAGCACTTAATTGGAAAATATTAACAAAGACCTTTATGGATTTTGCATAGTGGACGCCGGTCTTTACTTAATCCACCTAATCTCTCTAGGAATCGACAAATAGGCGGTGGATTGGCGAAACTTCCATGTAAGTAAGATCAAATATCTCTTTGAAAATCCATTCTTGCTTGTGTGAATCCTACGACTTAAATGAACTCTTCTAATTTTGTGTGTGAACATTGAGTGCGGTGCATGAATGAATGGATGCCTTATGACGATGGAGGAAGCCGTGCCATGGAGGAGGAGCTTAGAGATTTCCTTCCGCTTTCGGTAGGATTAAAGTTAGTTTTAGAATTCGAATTCTATATTAAGCTTAGTTGTGGACATAGTCTTTAATTGAAATAATTTTAGGGATTTCGATAGTTTAATGACATTTAGACATAGCTTGAATTCATAGATTAAACATCACTCTCAAGATAATAATAAAAAAAAAATAGCAATCAACTTAGCTTAAGTTAGGAATCACCTCAAATAATTGAATAGATGACATGGGAAACACCAGTTCGTGGGGAAAGTTTGAGTTGAACCAAGGAATGCTAGCCATTCTAAAGTCAGATTGGAATTTAATAGCAATGCCCCGGAACGATATTTCTCGCTTCTCTGAAGGTTCCAAGCACCCGCTTTGCCCATTTTAATATAGGGTAGTCTTTAAAATCAAGTTCAGAATGCCTTGTGGCTTATCAACAAAACTATATATATTCTTTGCCTGACATGTCAATCTCGAGGATCAGAACATCGCTTTGTATATTATCTGTCCGACGTAGCATCTGGTTACTTTCCGTTATTTCCTTGAAAGTGTATTACTTAGTAGCTTTAGATTTCATTTTTGATTGTGTGTTTACTCCTTTGCATCGCTTTTCTTTATTGTGTGCTTTATTTATTTATTTATTTATGGAGATTCAAGTTGACATATGTTAGTGAAGGAGGATACCTGAATTAAGGGGGACAAACCTATCATTGAGTTCACATGTGAGGGAAAGATTGTTGAAATGTATGTGTGAGTTATGTTAACAAGTCTCACATCGAAAAATTGATGTGGTATGGGGAAGTTAATATATCATAATTGTCTCATAACTTATTAATTTAAGTTTTTTTAGTGAATATGGGTCTAATTAGATATGTTGACGAATTCAAAATTAGGTCCCTATTGGTAATCTCCCTTGGTGTAGGTGCTGGAATTCCAGTGTGCACACTCCCAACATATACATTTGTTTCGGCTACTGCCCAATTAGCGGAAGAAGAACACTTAAATTGCGTTTTGCAGCTTTTTAGATGTCTTAGCCGAAGAAGAACACTCAATTGTGTTTCTGCAGCTTTGTAAATGTCTTAGCTATGCCGTCGGATATTTCAGATTTAAGTATCCTTTCGCTGATCAGCCCCTACAAGCAGGAAAAATTGTATCAGATCCAAGATGATTAAGTAGTCGAAAGGTAAATAGAGAAGGTACCTGAACCGAGATTCTAGATGTGAAGAGTAATTGCATCTGAGGATTTCGGGTGCAGTTTAGATTGTAGATGTGAAGAGTAATTGCATCTAAGATTGTGGGTCTTGTAACTGCTCTCAAGAGTTGCTCTTGTCGGTGTTATTTTCTTTTTAACTGAGTGATCATGGAAAATTGAAACCATGAACCAAATTGTGACAAGCCACAAATTTAAGGGAAGAATAATATACTATTCACCCCTTGAGAAGACAAGAAGACGACTTAAAAAATCGTCAACAAGGATTAAACAAAAACAATGTCTTGAGTCTTGAAACTTCAAGTACGAATAAGAGAAGAAAAGTGCGCTTAAAGATCCCTGGAGAGAGAATAATATAGGCGATGACTCAGAATCTTGAAAGAATCAAGTTTTGAATAAGAGGAAGCATTGAAGGAACACGGACTAAGATCCGAAAAGAGAAAAGGGAAGTTACGAACAATGAAGAAAATGACCGCCCTAGCAATTGTTCTACCACTAGTCCCTCTGTCTGTTTACACTTACAGATTGCTGCAGGAGAAAAGAAGTGTGGTCCCTCGGAACTACGACGTGTTTTTGAGCTTCAAAGGCCCAGACACTCGCACCTGTTTCACCGATTTTCTCTACAACAGCCTAGTAGCTGGTGGGTTCCACGTGTTCAGGGATGATGATTCGATCCCGGTCGGTGAGCAGATAGGCCCGGAGAAGCTCCGGGCCATCAAGAGTTGTAGGATAGCAATCCCAATCATCTCCGAACAGTATGCGCAGAGTAAACGGTGCCTCCGTGAGCTCACCGAGATTATGGATTGCCACGAAAAGCATGGCAAATCAGTCTTCCCTGTATTCTATAAGGTGGATGTTGGTGATGTCCGTCGCCAACGCGTTAACTTTGAAAAGGCTCTACGTAAACCTGAGATTCAGATCAGCCCTGAAGAAATGGAAAAATGGTGGAATGCGTTGACTTCTGTGGCGATGATTAAAGGATGGATATCACAGACCATTGCTAATGGGTATGTATACATGTATCTACGAATCCTGACAGCCTGTGCACTTGTATGCAAATGACCAATATGAAATTGCAGATTTAGGTGAAGGAAGGAATCAAACTGGACGCCTAACTCGGTTTTACACATATATGTGCGCAGGCATGAAGCAGAGCTGGTGAAAATGGTGGTCGCAAAGGTCTCGAGTGACTTGAAGACGATGTGGATTGAACGACTCCCTATGTTCGTAAAATCAGGTATGTCATAATTCCATTTGAGCCAAGCACCTACCTTTTCCAAGTATTCTTTGTGCTCATCATGCGAGAGCTTTGGCCATTCTTCAATTCCCATGTGGAGAAGGCATGTGGGGTTAGTGCGGTTATGACCTAGACCGATTTGTGGCTTTCAAACGTTACCTCGGTCTTTTTGGGAATTTTGGATGATTCGTCTTGCCAATATTTTATCATGATCAATTTGGTTTGTCTTGCTGGATAGCAGTGCATCTTCACTTTTCGGAGAAGAAAAGAAGAGAAAGCCAATACCAAGTGTTCTTAGCTTTTCGTGGCCCTGATACTCGACACAGCCTCGCAGCTTACCTCTACATCAGTCTTGTAGCTGCAGGAATCAGAGTGTTTAACGATGCTGATCCATCTCTCATAGGCAAAGATGTTGATCATGAGATTTGCAATGCCATCGACCATTGTAAGATATCAATTCCAATTCTCTCTGAAGATTATCCCTCCTCTCATTGGTGCCTTGATGAGCTTGCTCAAATGGTTGAATGCAAGAGAACAAAGAGACAAAAGATATTACCCATCTTCTATAAAGTGAGGACCTCGCATGTGCGAGACCTATTAGGTGTCTTTGGAGAAAAGATGCTTAAACATGAGAAGATGGTCGATGAATGTACTTACGAGCGGTGGAAGCTAGCTCTCAAGGAGGTTGGATCCTTCAAAGGATGGGTATCAGAGAGAATCGCCAATGGGTACTTACTTTCCTCATCCCATCAAAACCTTAATTTGATCCTATTACTGAAACCTTGTGCTGTAGCTTATTCAAATTTTATTTGGCAATTGGCAGACATGAAGGAGTACTTGTAAAAGAGGTAGTCAAGGAGGTTTCGAGGTTGCTAAGGAATCCCCAAGCACATGAACCCCCATTCCTATATGCCAAATAGACTTAACACTAATGTTAGTAACAACTCA
The DNA here is from genome assembly GCA_016097605.1 of Eucalyptus guilfoylei. Lineage (NCBI taxonomy): Eukaryota > Viridiplantae > Streptophyta > Magnoliopsida > Myrtales > Myrtaceae > Eucalyptus > Eucalyptus guilfoylei. The sequence goes on from CM027863.1 coordinate 11,469,187, forward strand.
TTTTTAGAATTTGTGATTCTTGTTTTACAAGAGGATTTGCCTCGATGGTCAACTGTGTCATCATTTGTATTAATTTTCTGATCGGTAAGGAATTGTTTTGGAGCTAAGGAACACATTGTGTAATCTATTTAATAAGTTTATATTTTGTTATTAGTCTATGCTTCTTCTGAAGGTTGCTTGTATCTTCTACTTTATGTTGATGATATCCCAATCATCGATTATACTCCTCATTTATTACCATCTTTTATTACTCGACTCTCACAGGAATTTGGTACGAAAGATTTTTGACCACTTCACTATTTCCTTGTCATCGAGTAACATCACCACTCTGGTTATATATTTTTATTTCAAGTCAAGTATTTTAATGGCCTTTTGCACAAGTTTGAACTCATTAAGGCCAAGCCTGTGGCTACAACCTTGGCCTCGAAGAATCTATTGTTTGCTAATGATGGTGAACTTCTCACTTTTCCTGACGTTGTATCAATAGATAGTTGGTGCACTACTGTTTATGTCCATGACCAGACCTGATATTGTTTTTATTGTGGACTTGGTTAGTCAATTCCTAAATTAACCCATATTACATCAATCTCTAGGCCGTCAAACATTTATACTAGTATTTAGCTGTTCCATCCACTGATAGACTGCTCATTAAGCGGTAATGTCCTACTTCATTGACTGCTTATGCTTATGCAAATGTAGATTGAGTTGGATGCTCCAATACTCGACGGTCCACCTAAAATATTTGTGTTTCTCTAGGCGTTGATCTTGTTTCATGGAGTGTTAAGAAGCAATCTCTTGTAGCCCATTATTGTATAGAGGCTGAGTATCATGCTATCACTTCTTATCTTGCTAAGAATTTTTTGGATTTGTCATTTACTTGTTAAGCCGGGGGTTTCCCTTTTTTATTCTCTCACCGTTTACTGTGACAACATCTCTGCCAACTATCTTGCTCTCAACCCTGTGTTTCGTGCTCGTATCAAACACACGGAGTTGGATTTTTTACTTTGTTGGAGAGCCGGTTAATTTCGATGATCTACGTGTTCGTTGTGTATCTATAACGGAATAGCTGACAGACATCTTCACCAAGGGACTATCTAGTCTGTGTTACGCATTATTGAGGTCCAATCTCTCATTTAGTACCCCTAATTTGAATTGATGTATTAATGTATTATAGGGTCTTTCTCTAGATGTACCATGGTTGTAATTAATCACTCTTACAATCATACAATCCTAATTGAGGCTGAGCTGCAATAAATAATTTGTTGTTACTTTCTCTTTGACTCTAAACATTAACAATAGGTACTCTCACTTTGCAGTAAGTGGCCGGCAATGAGAGAGAGAGAGATGGAGATTGAAAAATGATTTGAAGACGATGAAGAAGATAGAGTCAACGGAGGGAAGGAGAGGGAGAGATAATTTGAAAAGAGAACACAAAATTTCATGCCAATAAATTTTTAACAGCTATAACATTGTATTAGCAATATTTAACAGCAATGATTCTTCTTTAGTATTTCATGCACAAGGAAAGATCTAGTAAAAGTGATTTTAAGTTTTTGTAGAATTTGAAATTTCAATCTTATTTACCATTAGATACCTGAAAATCTTTTGAAATACGCAAATTTGAGCAGGTATCATCCTTTTTATAAATATTATGAATGTTTTTTTGCTCGTCTTTAGAATTATGGACGGAAATGGAAGGTACCTTTTTAATTTAGAATAAACAGACCGCGAGGTACTTATATTATGTCAATCTATGAATTTAGAATCCTGTTAGATTTGAATCCACAAACCTGGTGATCTTGACCAGTAGAAATTCAGAACCTTTGCTGCATCCAAGTCACATAAATCCTCCTCTTTCACCCTTTTAGACATCGAAAGCCAACCACTGAAAATCTATCGGATTGCAATCAGACATGACATCCACAGCTTTACCTGTCTAGTTTTTCATCTCCCAATTATTGAACTTTGGTTTGATATGCCCAAAGGGATTTTGCGATTTCGACATCTGAGGTATCGAAGCTCTGTTAGATTCAACTTAATAATAAGTCTCCAATATCACTTTTCACCTATTTCAATATTCACCCTTCCTACCATCAAGATTCTGTTGGATTCAAGTGCATGTACCATCGATTCGCCTCTTCGAAAATAGAAAATCTTCCATATTCATATTAAAGACCAACCCTCGAATCTCCGCTGCGTTCAAGTCAACTTTCCAAATGGTGTAGCGCTGTCTGATTTACATACAAATCATCAAAGCTTGGTCAGATTTATGTACAGATGATTGACAATCTTCGCAATGGAAAAACTTCATGAACTTCATAAGCACAAAGAATCTGTGAAGAAAGCAATTTCTCATATCATATAATCAAACCTCTTTTACGGCGGCACAACACGCGCGCACATGGGCGATCTGTAATTATTGTGGAATTCTTGGTGAACTTTAAGCATCATTTTTTTGTGGCTCATGAGATTCATTGGGTTCTTGGATGTTGACGATCCGTTTACAATTCGGGTGGGTCGCGCCCGGTGCAATCCTAAGTGTGTCAATGGTTCATATAATGACGATGCCAGATAAATTAATAACGATTAGCTGGCAAAAGTAAGATAATAATACTCGGGTTGAAGAATCTACAATGAAAATTTCTACACGAAAGTCGGATGGGAAGAGCACAAACAAGTACAAGTGGAGAACAGGTGAAAGATTCCCCTTCTTAGAATACACTCACGGTAGCTATCTACCGACCACTAGTTGTATTCTGATTATTTCTTTCTATTACTTCTATTCATTGGCTTGTGGTTGGGGAATAAAATCATTACATCACAAACCGACTCTCATAAAGTAACGTGGCTGACTTTTAGTATGCATCGCATAGGATTACACGGACTATTTCTTTTTTTTTTACAAAGAGCCGATAAGAAAGAAAAAGAAACTGAGTCATATTCAAAATACTCAATCATAGATCATTGTACCACTCTTGAAATCAAATTTATGTACTAATCTTTATATTTTCTCATATGCCTATGTGGGAATACTGATTATATATATTTACATGGGTTATGGACCACTCTTGCCTATAATGGGCCACGACACAATTGCTTGCTCGTGAAAATACGCGAAGCGCGATTTATTAACAAATTCGGTGCTGCACTTGGTGCCCGCTAATTCTTCCCTCTTTTAAAACACAAGTGTATCAATGTTCAAATATATTACTCATAAGTCGGCAAAAGTAAAGTAATGAAATACAGCTTTGAACATTGATAATTTGCCTCTTTTAAAGTAGACTGTACGCCAGCCGTCATGTATGGAAATTTTTTTTGTATATAAATAAAAAAATAAATGGATGTTAGTTGACGGCCAAAAGAAAAAACAATGTTTGTGTAATGAAAAGACTGACAGACAACAAGGACTGAAAGAACACGGACTTAGATCTCAAAAGAGAAAAGAACAGTTACGAACAATGAAGAAAATGAATGCCCTAGCAGTTGTTCTACCTCTAGCTCCTCTGTCTGTGTACACATACAGATTGCTGCAGCAGAAAAGAAGTGCGGCCCTCCAGAACTATGATGTGTTCTTGAGCTTTAGAGGCCCAGACACTCGCACTGGTTTCACCGATTTCCTCTACAAAAGCCTAATAGCTGCTGGATTCCGTGTGTTTAGGGATGAGGACTCGATCCCGGTCGGCGAGCAGATAGGCCCGGAGCTTCTAGGGGCCATCAAGAGTTGTAGGATTGCGATCCCAATCATCTCCGAACAGTTTGTGCAGAGTAAATGGTGCCTCCGCGAGCTCACCGAAATAATGGATTGCCACAGAAAGCATAGCAAATCAGTCTTCCCTGTATTCTATAAGGTGGATGTTGGTGATGTGCGACGCCAACGCACGAACCTTGAAAAGGATCTATGTAACCCTGAGATGCAGATCAGCACAGAAGAAATGGAAAGATGGTGGGATGCATTGACTTCTGTGGCGAGGATTAAAGGATGGATATCACAGACTATTGCCAATGGGTATGCATATATGTATATATGAATCCTGAAAGCCTGTGCAATTGTATGGAATGACCGATCCGAAATCAAAGAGTTAGCGGAAGGAAATAATCAAACTAGATGCCTAACTATGGTTATACACATATATGTGCATAGACATGAAGCAGAGCTGGTGAAAATGGTGGTTGCAAAGGTTTCAAGTGACTTGAAGACTATGTGGATCGAACGGCTGCCTATGTTCATAAGGTCAGGTATGTCCCAATTCCATTTGAGCTAGGTACCTACCTTTCGGGAGTATTCTTTGTGCTCATCATGTGTGAGCTTCGGCCATTCTTCAATTCCCGCATAAGGAGGGCACGTATCGTTGGTGCCCTGTATGACCTAAACCGATTTCGTGGCTTTCAAAAGTTATCTGAGTCTTTTGAAAATTTTGTATGATTCGTCTTGGCTATGTTTTATCATCATCACTTTGGTTTGTCTTACTGGATAGCAGTGCATTGCCAAGTGTTCTTAGCATTTCGTGGCCCTGATACTCGACACAGCCTAGCTGCTTACCTCTACATCAGCCTTGTGGCTGCAGGAATTGGTGTGTTTAATGATGATGATCCATCTCTCATAGGTAAAGATGTTGATCATGAGATTTGCAATGCTCTACATCAGCCTTGTGGCTGCAGGAATCGGTGTGTTTAATGATGATGATCCATCTCTCATAGGTAAAGATGTTGATCATGAGATTTGCAATGCCATTGATCATTGCAAGATATCCATTCCTATTCTCTCCGAAGATTATGCCTCCTCTCGTTGGTGCCTTGATGAGCTTGCTCAAATGGTTGAATGCAAGAGAACAAAGGGACAGAAGATATTACCCATCTTCTATAAAGTGAGGACCTCGCATGTGCGAGACCTATCAGGTGTTTTTGGAGAAAAGATGCTTAAACATGAGAAGATGGTCAATGAATGTACTTACGAGCGGTGGAAGCTAGCTCTCAAGGAGGTTGGATCCTTCAAAGGATGGGTATCGGAGAGAATCGCCAATGGGTAATTACTTTCCTCATCCCATCAAAATCCTAATTTGATCCTAATACTGAAACTTCTTACACTACTTAGAACTCACTTCAAATTTTATTTGGCAATTGATAGGCATGAAGGAGTTCTTGTAAAAGAGGTCATCAAGGAGGTTTCGAGGTTGTTAAAGAATTCCTAAACACATGATCCTTCATCTTTGTCCACTGAATATTGACTCAATCCTAGAGTTAGTAACAACTCATTTTTTGAATATGTGATTCCTTTTTTACAATAGGATTTTCTTCGACAGTCAAATGTGTCATCATTTACATTAGTTTTTTAAGGACTGTTGAGGAATTATTTTGGAGTTAAGAAACATGTTACGCATGTTATGACGTTGTGTAATATGTTTAATAAACCTAAATCTTCTGCAAGTAAGTTTGTCCTTCATTATTTGTCTATGCTTCTTCGCAAAGCAGCTTGTATCTTCTACTGTATAGTGATGACATTCTAGTCATTAGTTATATTCCTTAGTTATTACCATCTTTGATTACTTGACTCCTATAGGAATTTACTATGAAAATTTTTTGGACTGCTTTAGTTTCTTATCATTTAGCATCGTCACTATGATATGTTTTTATTTTAAGCAAAATATGTTGATGGCCTTTTGGACAAGTTTGAACTCGTTAAGGCCAAGCCAATGCCTACTACCTTGGCCTTGAAGACTATTGTTCTCTAACAATGGTGAGCTTCTCACTTTTCTGACATTTTATCAACAAATGGTTGGAGCACTACAGTATGTGTCCACGACCACCAATATTGTTTATGCTCTCAACTTGGTCAATCAATTCCTTTGTTAATCCATATTACTAGGCCTTCAGATACATATACCAGTGCTTAATAGGCACATCCACTCACTTATTGCTCATTGACCAATATCGTCTCACTTCATTGACCGTTTATGCAAATGTAGACTAGGTTGAGTACTTTGATAATCAACGGTTTACCTTGGGTTTTTGTGTTTCTCTATGTGTTGATCTTGTTTCTTTGTGCCAAAAAGCAACCCACTTAGCCCGTTTTAGTACAGAGGTTGAGTATCGTGTTGTCGCTCACTATGTTGCTAAGATTATTTGGATTTATCATTTATTTCGTGTGCAAGGCCCCCCTTTTTATCCTCTCATTGATTATTGTGATAACACCTTTGTCACCTATCTTGCTCCCAACCTGGTGTCTCGTGCTAGATATTTCACTTTGTTTGAGAGCAGGTTACTTCCGGCAATCTACATATTTGCTATGTGCCTACAACAGATTACCTGGTAAATTGTCTTTCACCAAGGGCCTACATAGTCTCCATTTCGGGCTATTGATATACAATCTCTCTATTGTCACACCTACTTCAAATTGAGGTCCCAATTGTTATTAATCACACTTATAATCATGTAATCCTAATTGGGGTTGAGCCAGTTATTTTCTCTCTATCACTAAATATTAGCAATGGTATGCTCACTTTGCAGCAAATGGTCGGAGATGTGAGAGAGACGATGGGGAATGAGAAATGATTTGAAGATGATGAGAGAGAGAGAGAGAGAGAGAGAGAGAGAGAGAGAGAGAGAGAGAGAGAGAGAGAGAGAGAGAGAGAGAGAGAGAGAGAGAGAGATAACTTTTGAAGGATTTGATCTAGCTTCTTTCTTCTTAAGTATTTTATGCATAAATGAAAATCTGTTTACAATGGTTTTAAATTTTTGTGAAATTTGAAATTTCAATCTTATTTACTAATAGACACCGGAAAATCTCTTGAAATGCGCAAATATGACATGTACCATCCTTTCTAAAAATACTAAGAGTGTTTTTTTTCTCATCTTTAGAACTACGGATGGAAATGGAAAGTACCTTTTTAATTTAGAATAAACAAACCCCGTGACACTTATATTGTGTCAGCCTATGAATTCCGAATCCTATTAGGGTGATTTAACTTTTGAAGGATTTGATCTAGCTTCTTTCTTCTTAAGTATTTTATGCATAAATGAAAATCTGTTTACAATGGTTTTAAATTTTTGTGAAATTTGAAATTTCAATCTTATTTACTAATAGACACCGGAAAATCTCTTGAAATGCGCAAATATGACATGTACCATCCTTTCTAAAAATACTAAGAGTGTTTTTTTTTTCTTCCCATCTTTAGAACTACGGATGGAAATGGAAAGTACCTTTTTAATTTAGAATAAACAAACCCCGTGACACTTATATTGTGTCAGCCTATGAATTCCGAATCCTATTAGGGTTGAGTCAATAAACCTAGTGATCTTGGCCTGTAGGAATTCAGGATCTTTGCTACATTCAATGTTGGGCTGGGTTCACTCTCTTGTACACGAAATCTAATGAAATATAAGCTCAAAGACCTGATTCATATGATAGTCCATATGGAGAAATAATGGGAGGCTATATTTGGCCTCAATAAAAAGGTTCTCTCTATTATTATGTGGTAGCCGCAAAAGAATGATTAATGTAAGGTTAAAGCAAGAGAGAAAGAGAGCAAAAAATCTAGAAAGAGGGTGTCCAATTTGCATCAAGCTGACGATCAAAGGTCACTTTGTGCTCCCTCATCAAGTTTTTCGGGGGTTGAACTGAACCTGCATTTTAGTGGAATTTATTCTTAATCTCTCTTAATCTCTTATGAAGGTCATGTGTATTGTCAAGAACGGTGTTCTTGATATTATCATTACTATGTACCTCCAATTTTGTTGATAGTGAAGATTTTGGGTGAACTTTAGTCCCTTGAATTTTGATCTCCTCACACCGAGACGGTTGTCCACATAAAATTGCCTTGTATTTGTGTGTTTAATATTTACAATGCTCTACTACATTGTTTCGTATCAATTTTGCACAAAAGGGGAGATTGTTTTGTGCCATTGTGCTAATTTGATATTATATGGCTTGTCATTATTCGCCTAACATCCAAGTCACATAAATCTTCATCACTTTCACCTTTTTAGACATCGAAAGCTAAACACTGAAAACTTATTAGATTGCAATCATCGATGACATCTTCAGCTTTACCTGTCTAGTTTGTCACCTCCCAAATATTAAACTTTGGTTCGATATGTGATTATCAACTCTACCAAATTTCAGTCGCAGTGGCTTTAACTGTTTTCATCTCTCCAAAGTTCTCCATGTACGAAGTCCGAAGAGTAAAGGGATTTTGCAATTTTGACGTCTGAGATATCGAAGCCCTATTAGATTCAAATTAAGAACAAGCCTTTAATATCCATTTTTACCTATCCAATTATTCACCCTTCCAAATATCAAGATTCCGTTGGATTCAAATTACATATCCCATTGACGTCACCTCTTCGAAAATCTGAACTGTTCCATGTTCATATAAAAGACCAACTCGAATCTTAGTCGCCTTTAAGTGAACTTTCCAAGTGATATAGCTCTGTGCGATTTACGTACAAATTATCAAAGCTCGGTCAGATTTATGTACCGATGATTGACAATCTTCACAAGGGAAAAACTTCATGAACTTCGTAAGCACAAAGAATCTGTGAAGAAAAGCAATTCTTCAAACCATATAATAGAACCTCTTTTACAGAGGCACAACACTCGCATACGCACACGGGCGATCTGTGATTAGTATGACGAACTTTAAGGAGCATGTTTTTGTCGCTCATCGGAATTATGGGATTCTTGGAGGTTGACGATCCGTGCACAACTCGGGTGGGTCGCACCCGGTGTAATTATATGACATTATTACAACGCAAGATAAGTTAATAATGAAAAGCTGGCAAAAGTAAGATAATAATACATGGGTTGAAGAAGCACGTTTCGTCTCTTTAGATTAGAGTCTACAATGAAATTTCCACACGAATGTCGGGCGGGAAGACAACTGAAAGAAAATAAAGAAGACAAGGAAGACAAGGGAAATCGGGAATGAAAAGGACAGAGCTTAGGGGAAATTTCTGTATTTCTCTTCGATAATTCCTAATGTACAAGATTCTGTATATATTGTACAAGATGTACATAATAAATGGAAATAATGTATTCTATGAATCAATCCAAATCTCAATCTAATCCCTAATTGATTTAGGGTCCATTCGTTTCGCGAAAAATGACTTCCAAGAAAACGTTTTCCGGATTTTCTGGCGTTCGTTTCACGGAAAATGAATTAGTCAAGGAAAATGTTTTCCATCATTGGAAAAAACAAAAAGTAAGGAAAATATTTTTCATAACTTCTTTCATCTTGCTTCTTTTTACCAATTCATTTTCGTTTTACTTTTATGCTTTCTTTTTCTTTTTTTCTTCTCGCTGTTGTGCTCTCTTTCTCTCTCTATCTCTACCTCCGTCCTCTCCGCCACGGTTTCCCCCATTCCGTCTACCGTCTCACCCAGAGCGGTAGTGCGCTCCTTCGCGACTAGGGGGGGGGGGACCGGGAATGGGGGGCAACTGGTGGATGCTACACCGATTCTAGACCCGCCAGAGCAATTTCTAGGGTTTCTAGAGGCCGCCCTGCAAGAAATGCCTGCTCACAAGTCGAAGTCGGAGAAGCGTGATGCAGTGAGGCAGATCCGGCAGGACCCATACGAGGTCCTCAGCGTCGCCAGATTCGGTGAGCTGGGCAGGGCTTGGGTCTTGCCTGAGCTCGCCAAAGGTTCGCCGGGCTCTAGCGAGCCGCGAGCTCGCCGAATCTGGCGGTGGATCTCGGGCTCGCCTCAGGCTCCCGATCTAGGCGAGCCCGAGCTCCACCATAAGATCCGGCATGCTCGCGGCTCGCCAAAGCCCGGCGAAACTCTGGCGAGCTCGAGCGAGATCAGTCGAGCCTCGAGCTCGTCGGAATTAGCGACCGGGTCTTGGTCAGCCGCCGGGTAGCCAGCCATCGTCAAGCATGCGGCGGCGGAGGAAGGAGGAAGGAAAAGAAAAAAGAAAGAGAAAAAGAAAGTAACAATAATAAATAATAAAAATTTCGATTTTTAAAAAATACAAATAATTAAAAATTCATTTTTTTAAAAATATAAAAAAATAAAAGTAATTTTTTGGTCAATTAAAAATATTAAAATTCAATTTTTGATAATTTTTCCTAAACAATTAAATTAGCTAACGAACGGTGAAAAATATTTTTCACTCAAAGTTTAGGTTTCAGCCGAACAGCGGAAAATAGTCATTTTCCTGGAAAATTGACTTCTAGGAAAATGTTTTCCGGAAACATGTTTCCGCGAAACGAACGAACCTTTAATGCACAATTATAGTACGAATGGATCTCGGATCGTATATTTCGAGCATATCTTTTAATACACCCCCTCAAGCTAGTGGCTTGTAGATGTCTAAGAAGCCTAGCTTGCTCAATAAATATGCGTGTTGTCTTTGGCATAAAGGTTTGGTGAAAATATCCGTAGGTTGTTCTGTAGTTTCAATTCCTCTTGTCTCAATCATTCCCTCTTGAATCTTTTCTCGAGTAAAATGGCAATCCACCTCTATATATTTAGTTCTTTTGTGCACTATGGGATTCGCTGCAAGTTTGAGAGCTACATTATTGTTGCAGAATAACTTAGTTGGTCCCTTCACTTGCACTTCGAGATCTTTAAGTAGGCCTTGTATACATACTATCTCAAAAGTAGTTTTTGCCATAACTCGATGCTCCGCTTCGGCTGAAGATAGTGATACGGTTGGTTATTTCTTGGTCTTCCATGAAAGAAGTGATTCTCCTAACTTAATGCAATAACCAGTGATGGATTTCGGCTCATGGGACAAGTCGCATAATCCGTGTCGCAATATGCTATCATTTTCATATTGCATTTCCTAGATAGGAGTATTCCAAGTCCTAGGCACTTCTTTAAATACTTCACAACCTGCAAAACAACATTCAGAGGAGATTGCTTTGCACTGTGCATAAACTGATTGAGTTTTTGCACCGCATAAGATATATCAAGTCTAGTCATAGTTAGGTATATGAGCTTTCCAACGAGCTTCTGATAACTTGACGGATTTCTGAGTATGGGATCATTGTGTTGAGATGTTCTTGCATCATGATCTGTCGTGGTTAATTTAGTATTATGCTCGATCGAAATGATAGTCAGTTTGCATCTTGATAGACCTGCCTCTGATATAATCTCCAATATAAACTTTCGCTAACTCAAAAAAATTTCTTGGTCGGATCGGGCAATTTCAAACCCAAGGAAATTTTTTGATGCTCCCAACTCTTTTATATGAAAAGTGGAATGTAAATATTCCTTAAAGCTCCCTATAGCAGTTTTATCATTTCCCATGATGAGAATATTGTCAACATATATCATCAAGTAAATAGATGATATACCTTTAGTTCATGTAAATAGAGCATAATCATGTTTAGATTGTTTGAAACCCGTAGTCGTGAGAGTATTGGCAAACTTGACGTACCACTATCTAGAAGCTTGTTTCAGACCATAAAGGGATTTACAAAGACGACATACTCTATTTTCCCCCTGTCTTCATAAATCTTGAGGAATATCCATATAGATTTCTTCATCCATGTCGCGACCAAAATTTCGGGTGATCTGGCGCCAATCTTTTGTACATTTTCCTTAGCTCGATATAATCTTACCTTTACCAAAAAAAAAAAAAAAAATTCTGTGATTCACTTAGGATTTTGCTAATGGATTACTAAGCCTAAACTTAGCTCGAGCTTTCCCAAGCCCATACCAATTCGCGACTTATGTTCAAGTTCTTAACATGCAAATGATTTTTCAATTAGGAGTCGCCCCTAATCTATTTTCGGTGGGTCAATTAGAAACCCAAGTAAAGTAACGGGAGATTTACTTTACTTCTGCAAACTAGAGATTGTGAGTTTGGGGACTTGATTACATTATATTCTCTAATGCCCTTTCAGTACGTTCCTCTTTTATTTTGAAAAAAAAAAATGTTTTGCAAGCAACTTTAATTGATTTTAACCTATCTCCCTAACATGCATGACCACCAATTTAACACCTAGATAAAGCAATGAACAAATTGCATGACTTACTTCATGGCATCGAAAGCATTTGCAGTGTTAGATCAGAATTCACATCGACAATCCTAGATATGATTTCTAATTAACACGCAATTACTTTTTTCATTTGTTTTAATGAGAATCATGTTTTATGCAATGCATGTTACTAATCTAGCATGAAATGATATGACATGGCAACATGACCTGGACTATATGACAAAAATAAAATATAAGTATGCAATCTATCCTAGAAAATGAAATTAATTTATTCTAACATGATTTTTTTTTAGTATTTTTCATGAAATTCGAAATTAGAAAAATGCAAAAATTATCCATGTATATTAAGATACCATCCAACTTATATTAAGATTCAGATTAGGTCAAATCTTAATTTAAAGTAGGATGTTGTTCCTAACCTAAAATGCAAGATAACCTTAAAACAAGCAAAGAACCTAATCTAACTCCGATTTTTTTTTCTTTTTTGAAAACAAAATCGACTCAAACGACACGACAGCACATCCAACGAGATAAAATCGATATCCATAAATTAACGAATCATATCCCACGCATGGGATCGGATTGGTCAATTTTAAATAAACCGCGAATCGAATCTCGAGCGTAAGATCGGATTGATGATTTTCCAAGTGACTGCGAGTCGAATTTCAGGCACAAAAATCAAGCTGTGAATTCCTAATTTTAATCGAATTGTGAATATCATGACATATCAGGATTTTTCAATCAGATAATACTTCAGATAAAGAGAAAAGAAATCTACCTAATCGGGATTTTGAGCTTCTAAGCAAGGGTTAGCAAACGGTGGCTACCCACGATGGATCAGCGTGGCTCGCGTTGGGGGTCGGTATGGCTCAGGGACAAGTCACCGGAGCTCCGGTGAGGACCGGCGGCGAGCGGAGGCAACAGCAACAGCGACCAGCGGGCAAAGGGGGCGGAGCAGCTCGGTAGAGGCGTCGGGTCGCTGGTTGGAGGCGCTGCAGGCGTCGGGTCTAGCTGCAAGAGCGGCAGAGACCGGCGGAGACAGGGCGGAGCTTCGGACAGCTGCAGGGTGGCAGCGGCGTTGCGACCGGCTCAGATCTGCTGGCGTCGGGGGACGGTAGCACGGCGTTAGGTGGGCAGAGGCAGGGCGCTGGCGCTCGGGCGGAGGTTCGACGAGGCGACAGTGCTGTTGGCGAGGCGATACAGCTCAGAGACCAGCGGTGCAGCAGCAGCTTCTCTCAGGCGCGCGGTAAAGGAACCCAACGGAGAAGATGAATAGTGGTTTCTCCTTTTTTCCCTTTCTGCTGCCGCACACGTCGCTTCCTTCTGACCTCTCTGCTGTAGACTTTTCCTTGCTGCAATTCATTTTTCTTTTCTTCTGCAGTTTCTAGCAGAAGGAAAAGCTCCTGCTGAATTTGACCTCTCCCCAACGGAAAAAAAAAAAAAAAAAAAAAAAAAAAGTCTTCTCTTCTCTTGTCTTGAATTTTGACCTAGAAATAAAGAAAAAAAAACCCCATCGATGTGATAAAAAAGACCCCCCCTTTTGGTGCGGCCGTATATTGGCCTCCAACTTTCTGTAGTGTAGCAACCCTTTTATAGGCCAAAAATTAAGATTTTATTTTCTTCTCCAAATTAACATCCACGAAAATTCTTCCCGAATGTAATATTTCTTTTTATTTTTCACATCTCTTCAAAATTTCCTTTGCAAAAATGAATATTGTCCACTGATTTTATCATATATTGCCAAAAATTCAAAATTGCAATAGAGATTTTCTCAAATTTGAAATCTTGCAAAAATGGGTTCATAATATCTCCTCGAGGATACGGGCTTGGGTCAATTTGCTCTCTCGTGTGCTTAGTTCAACTTGTCAAATTAAAGTTTAATCAAACCCATCTGCTACTAGCCCAGCGCAAATAAATAAATAAAAATGCTCTTAAAACTATATGATATGCAACTTAATTCTATTTTTTTTAGGGGTTAAAAATTAATCCCTAATTTTTTAATGCAATAAATAAATAACTGGGTCGCCAAAATTTAGGTGTCAATAATCTAAATTGCCATGGAGAAAAGCATTATACAAGTTCATTTGATGCAAGGGCCAATCATGAATGGCTGCAACTAACAAGAAGGAACGGACCATGATATCTTTGGCTACTGGAGAAAAAATGTTGTGATAATCTAAACCTTCCCACTAGGTAAAGCCCTTAGCCACCAATCAAGCCTTATAGTGTTCAATGGAATCATTGGCACGATATTTAATTTTGTACACTCACTTACATCCAATTGGTTTTCGGTTATGAGGTAGTGAGGCAAGATCCCAGGTTTGATTGTTAGTCAAGGCCTATAATTCTACTTCCATAGCCTTTTGCCACCGTGGATCAGTGGATGCCTCATCATAGCCAGATGGCTCCCTTTCTTCTGATATACGACTTATGCAATATATATGTTTTGGCGATAGTTTATGAAAAGAAACATAGGATGAGATTGGATGCTGAATACCTAGTGAATTGAGTGTGGCATAGACGTAGTCCTTTGTCCATGTCGGTGGTCGTGTAGCGTGATTGGAACATTGTGGAGGATCAGCTTTCGGAGGAGAAGATACCTTAATAGTGGGTTCCGGTGAGGCTCCTTGAATTTCTTCATCATCAAACATAATGTCCAATGTGTCTTCCACAGCATTCTCTGGAGGCAGATTTGTTTTTGAATTTGAAGTTGTTAATGGAGAAAGAATATTGACTTGCGGTGCTGCTAGAATATAATTAGAATCTGGAGACAATTCTTCCTCAAATAAGAAATGACAAGGCTTAGTCACAATGCCCGAATCTTCATTTGAAGATGCCCTTTCAGTGAATGGAAAAATGTCTTCATGGAAAAAAAATCCCTGCTTGTAAAGAATTCTCTTATGGATGGATCAAGAACCTGATATCCCTTTTGTAAGCTGGGATATCCCATGAATATACATCATCGAGCACGAGGACCTATCTTGTCCTGAGGCCCTACTATGGTAGTATAACATAAGCAACCAAAGACTCTTAAATGATTTAGCTCCGGTTCCTTTCCAAAAAGTAGTTCAAAAGGAGTTCACCCATTGTTCAGATAAGCCACCATAACAACACAATCTCCCCAATAATTTGCTGGGATAGATGCTTGGAACTTTAGCACACATGCAACTTCCAAAATATGGCGGTGTTTCCACTCCACTACCCCATTCTATTGTGGGGTGTAAATGCAGGAGCTTTCATGCAAGATGCTATGGGATGAGAAAATTGAAGTGCAATCATGGTTAAAAATTCTCTCCCATTATAAGTTTGGAACCATTGAATAGATTTTCTGAACTGATTCTTGGATAAGGTAACAAATGTTTTTTTTTTTTTTTTTCAGGTAACAAATGTTCTTAAGTGATAGGAAACTTGACCTTTTGACTGCATCAGAAAAACCCAGGTGGCGCGAGAGTAATTGTCCACAATTGTAAAGAAGTAACGAGACACATCGCGATATGTCGTATGGTAAGGTCCCCAAACATCCACATGAATTAATGAAAGAATGTCATGGGCATGAGGATTGCTAGATGAAAAAGGGGTATAGGATTGTTTAGGAAGAGGGCATATGTGACATTGAGAATAAGGAAATGAAGCACCATGACCCATTCTCAAATGCATACTAAAGTTCTTATCATTGGTAGTCATGTTACATAATGATAATTTATTCAAGGAAATGTAGGACAAATCAAAATTACTCGAAAAACTAGTCCATAAAATAAGTCATTCAGAAATATTACCCAAGCCAGTCAGTTTGCTAGTCCAAAGGGCTTGAAAGAAGCAAGTGTCAGCATCGAAGAAGACTTGACATGACTTTTCTTTGCAAATTCTAGACACAAAAAAGAGATTAAATTGAAACTCATGGACATAAAGGACATTTTGAAGGGTGACATGAGGACTAAAATTGACTGTTCCCGTCATGTTGACATATGTGATATTTCCATTTGGTAATTGCACGAAAACATGAAAATTCAAGTTCCTATTCATTTTTGAAAAAAATCCTTTATCGTAGATGATATGGTCACTCGTTCTCGAGTCAATTATCCATGCCTTTCTTGAAATTGAATTTACCAAGCAATGAGAGGTACTTGAAAAACTCCCTCCTTTGTTAGAAGTGTCCAACTTTTGTAACGTTTGCATCAGCTGTTGATATTGCCCATATGTAATAGGTTGATTAGCACTTTGACAAGTGGGTTCAGTGACTTGATAAGCTGCTAAAAATTCATTCTTTTTCCCTTTTTCTCCAAGTTTTCCATGCAATTTCCAACAATTATCAATTTTATGATGTGGCCGTTTGCAATAGTTGCAAAATGATTTACCTTTCCCCTTCGGATTTTGCCCATAGTTCTTTGACGATGTGGCAAAAATCTAGTCGTCCAGTGCCTTAATCGTGACTCGTGTCCACCGTTTGATCTAGCTACATATTCAGCCCCTTGTGGATCGTCTGATCTATGCGCATGATTTGGGCTGCTCATTTCGTCCCTCTTAAGGAAACGATTCTCTCTGCCGAACCCTAGCGCCCTTCTTCGTTCTCTCTTGGCTTAGGGTTTTTGTGCTTGATTCTCACCGTTCGTTGTGGGCTGCAAGGGCAATGCTTTCGTTGCCTCTTGCGTGTTCCGGCAACACGAGTCCCTGGCTCTCCTTTTGAACAACCAACTGAAAAATTCCGTCAATCAATGGGACTAGATCCATGGCCAAAATCTGTGAATGACAAGTAAGATTCGTTCAATATCAAGAGAAATTGAGAGACTTTCTCCCTTTCCTTGATAGATTAGTACTGGTTAAGTGTTGTTTCTAGCCCCTCGAGTTTTTCTTCAGTCGCTTCGAAATCATTTCATAGTGACGATAGCTTGTTGAAGCAAGTCGTGACCGTCATATTCCTTTGCTTAAGCTCGCTGAGTTCCTACATGAGAGAAAATATTTTTGCCCGATCCAATTTACCATACAGTTCTTTGATATTATCCCACATGTTTTTCGTGTCTTCCGTCGGTAAAAGTCTGGCCACAACCTCTGGAGAGATGCAATTGCCGATCCATGTACAGACAAGTTGATTGCATTTTCTCTAGTGTTGAGCCAAGCACTTGTTGTAGGGAATTGGGACAGCTCCGTCGAGGAACCGTCTTTGTCCTTCATCACAAGAGCTTGTCGAAATTCTTGCAACCACCTAGAATAATTCTCCAGCCTAGACGGCGATTAATACGAACAGGGGGTCACCGAGTTCTAGACAACTGGTGACGGCTACGTTTGGATACAGAAAGCCTTAGGGTGAAAATCCCGGGTAGGGAGTTGTTCCCATACCCGGATTACTCGACCTGGTTCCTTGCCTCGCATTGAAAAAACCGGGTAGAAATTTGTTCTCATACTCGGTTCATTTGACCTGGTTGCCTGTCCTGCATTCGTTTGATCCGATGGCCATGCTTGCCCCATTTGCAACTGGTGGGCTGCCATCGGGTCAGGCAAAGCTTTGTTGGCCTTACGCTGCATCTAAAAAGGTAGCCACTTGTAAGGATGGCCGCCATGGGTTGGCCCGTAATGGGCTGGCCCAGCATGGGTTGCCCTAGATTTGACTAAGCTAGAAAGGGTTGCCAATGCACATGTTGGGCCTGAACGATTTGCTCTTGAGTCCCAGGAACCTCAACAGTGGGGATCAGATCCTAGACTTCTGACGTCTGAGGTGTGACTTCTTCCTGGGATTGCTCATTAGAGGCTGATGGTAAGTTTTTGGTCATGATGGTGGTAAAAAAAATTCCCTTGTTCCTTTCTTTCTACGAAACCGATTCCTACACCAGAGGAATAACTCCGTTTTGCAGGTTTTAAGTTCCTTGGCAGGCAATCGGCTAGAGTTAACGAAAGCCAAAAATAGGAGCTAGTATGCTCTGATACATTGAAAGTAAATAAAGAAGACAAGGAAGACAAGGAAGACAAGGGAAATCGGGAAAGAAGAGGACAAAGCTTAGGGAAAACTTTTGTATTTCTCTTCAATATAAGATTTTGTAGATATAGTACAAGATGTACATAATAAATGGAAATAATGTATTCTATGAATCAATCCAAATCTCAATCTAATCCTTAATTGATTTAATGCACAATCATAATCTGAATGGATCTTAGATAGTATATTTCCAGCATATCTTCCAACAAGTACAAACCAGTGGAGAGCAGGTGAAAGATTCCCCTTCTTAAAATACACTGACAATAGCTTTCAACCGACCACTAGTTGTCTTCTGATTATTGCTTTCTATTGCTTCTATTCATTGGCATGTGGATAGGGAATGAATAATTACATTACAAAACGATCCTTATAAAGTAATGTGGCTTGATTTTTTAGTATGCATTGGATATGGTTACACGGACTATTTTTAACGTTTAGCCGATAAGAAAGTAAAAGAAACCGTCTCATATTCAAAACACTCAAATAAGAGTTTGTTATATCACATTTTAAATCAAAATTGGGTACTAATCTTTAGAACTGCAAATGTGCCTATTTTGGCCCACAGTGGGACCGTTATAATTAATCATTTAGATCGTATGTATCTACATGATTTATGGACCACTCTCGCCTATTATGGGCGATGAAGGTCACTGAATCCACGGGATTCTATTGATCTATTAACAAATTCGGTGCTGCACTTGGTAGTTGGTGCATCGCTAATTTTTCCATCTTAGAACCGAAGTGTCTGAATGTTCAAATAAATTATTCATAATTTGGCAAAAGTAAAGTAATAATATACAATAATACCATATATTCGTTGAATGGCATTGTTTACTTCACTGATAAATATGCAGATGACAAAACGTTTGATGGGTATTAGTTTCATCTTTTGATCTATCAGCCATGAAACCCCAAATTAAAGGGAAGGGAAGATTGGAATAGCTGTCCGAACAGTACGATCTAACGTGCAGGATGGGTCATATTATAAATCAATGAGTGTAAAACTCTTTCGGAAAGGAAATGACTTCTAGAGCGTTTCTTTGAAATATTCTAGAAACATTCTAATTCTAATAGACGAGAAAGACACAATAGTAAGAAGTTGGAGGAACTTTCCATGCAAGGCATCGAGAATTCAATAGAATTACTCTTTGTTTCGTTCACCACCTGAATCGCAATTCTCCCCCCCCCTCTCTCTCTCTCTGTTTTTTTTTTTTTTTTTTTTTTGATTTGATCGTTCCACTTGGACAAATTACACGCTTTGAACGAAAAAACTCTTAGCATACCTTGTTAATATTGATACCTTACGATGGGCATGTTTTTCAGCTATTCGCCGATATGGACGATGCCTGTACTTTTAACACTCAACAAAGCAAGCACCAGCAGCAGCAGCAGTAAAGTCATCATACGACCACCCTAACATGCTGCACGCAACGTTTAATACAAAAATCACAACAGAAGCTACATAATTTTTATGCATGAATCAGGCAAAGGTACATGATTATTCAGGGTAAATTCACTGTTATACTCTCGATGATCATCACAAAGCACCGAAACAAGAAAAAATGTAAATGGTTGAATGAAAACCGAGCAAACCTAAAAATTCCTGTTTTCTCTCTAGCCAGCCATGTATTGCTTAAGCTGACTTTTCCTGCTTAGCTGCAATATCCTCGAGCTTCTCCTTGTACTCTCCACTCTGGACCCAAAAAACAGCCACGTCAACGAAAATAATTGGAAGTAGGAAGATTAGAATACCATCCGACGAGGCCTCACTTGGTGAATTTCGGGGGGAACGTGGGCCAATTGCTGCAAAAGAGAGAGCGGCTAAAAGGACAGAATCCTATGTAATCTTCTCATCTCCACGTTGGAAAATTTCAGCATATATCAGCCGACATAGGTTCATGTTGCAAGTTCCTCTTTCTTCTCTCTCCTCTGCACGCTCAGTCTCTCTCTCTCTCTCTCTCTCTCTCTCTCTCCATTCCAGAACGCATCTCTGGCTTCCGCTCCGGCCCCTTTCGCTATCTTCGTGGGGGCCGCAGCACTCGCCGTTGAGGAAGTCAGGGACGGAGCCTGTCGCAACGGGCCTGGCAGCAGCAGCGGCCGTGTCGAAGAAGGGGTTTAGAGGGACTCGCACGTGGCGGCCGGCGAGGGGGTTGGCAAGTGCAAGTCCATGTCGCACGCGACGCACAGGGCGACGGCGTCGGCCCTCCACGCGAAGGCTGCCGGCGTGCCCTCGCACGCCTCGCACATCCACGTACGCTTGTGGCGGGAGGCGAGCTTGTTGGCGCCATGGAAGCCGGCGTTGCAGGCCAGGCAGAGGAAAGCCGCGTCCACCTCGCGGAATGCGGTGGCCTTGGCAGACCTGCAGTTGTCGCAAGGACTGGCGCTGGCCTGCCGCCCTCCTCCGAAGCTCTTAGCTGCCGCAGTTCCACCGAAAACCATCGTCCGCCGTTGCCAAACGGCTTTGCTGGAATCGCTGAACAAGCGAACAGCTTCTTTGTTGCTCTTGCTAGTGCGGTCGGGTCTGAGAGAGCGTGCAGAGGTGAGAGAAGAAAGAGTCCGAAATTGTGGCAGTTTAGACACGTGTCGCATTCTTGTCATCTTTCCTATTTGTTGTGTTGGCCCCTTAGACGTAGACAATGTTTTTTCGCCAATATCAGAGTGCCTTGATGTGATAGATGGAATTCTCGGCAGACCCTAGAGGCTGAATTTTTTTTTTTTTTCTTGATCCAAGGAAGCTCTGTACGCCGATAGTGCAGCAGAGTAAATCCTGAGAAGGCACGTGAGTCACCACCACTCCTCGTGCCCCAGGTAAGTCACCCTTGCGACGCTCGGGAATTGAACTCCTTCTCTTGCATTAGGGGGAGAAACTCACCACCAGCAAAGCCACCGAGGTGGGTGGTGGCTGAAGTATTGTTCAACAAGAAAGGCAAAAATTGAAAGAAACCTTTATTGGCCACTCTGCATCTTCCAAAATATTTCTTGCACCTGTGAGGAATTTTCCTAAAAAGGACATTCTCATACCACTGTACATATATTAATATCATGAAAGAAAAATAACATCATCCAGAATAGTACTGATATTCTTGAAAATTATTGCCTAAACATATATTATTCACAAGAAAACTCGTAAATCATCCCATTCCATAATTGTGTATGGATTCAACATTCAATTTACGTGATTTTTGTATATACTTGAAGCTTACAATTCAAACTTTTCACAATAAAATTCTATTGTAAAATAATTTGATTGACATTGGGAAATAGAACTAAAGAAAAAATGATGAAAAAAGTCATTATATTTTTCTTGTTTAAAATCGTACTGTTCTTGACTCCAAAGCATGATTATAATATTTGTCGTTAAAATTAAGAATCAACTTATTGATTGTGCATAAGTCAACGATCAAATGATGCAATTATAGGATCTAGGAAAACTTATTATTTGAATCTTGCAAAGATCGGAATCTTTTTTAGGTGAAGTCACATTGACTCAACTGTCTTATTTTGATCTCTAACAAATATTGACAGCTATTTACAAGAGGAAACCCCAAGAGTCAAAGGCATCTTGTAGCTGCCTCGAAACCTATTGGATAACCATTCGAATCAACACCTCTTCTTTCTTACGAATTGCCAAATAAAATTGTAGTACGAGAAGTTTATTGGATCAAATTAAGATTTTGATGGGAATGATGAAAGTACGTGCCCATTAGCCACATATTGGATTCCCAATCTTTGCAGGCCCAACGTCCCACAAAGCTTCTTCCTATTCCTCATGGTCTTCTTCATCCTTATGTTGGAGCAAGTGCTCTTAAAATGAATGGCATAAATTCTATACTTATGAGGCTTTTTTTGGCCTTATAAAATATTATAGCATGTTCTGGCCCTTTGTGTTCCTCATCTCAACCATGAGCTCCTCGAGACACCAAGCAAAATTTGTCAACAAAATAGGAATAAAGATCCGACACTCCTGAATGGCGTGATAGAAGTTGCAAGTAAGATCATTACCTATCACACAATTATTGCATCTACGAAAAGCTTATTATTCAAATCTTTCAAGATAAGGTTCTATTGGAGAAAATTTAAATTGATATAATACTTTTGGGAAATAGAACTAAAGAACATTCATGAAGAAAAGTTAACATATTTTTCTTATTTTAAATCTTATTAACCCTAGACTCACTAGAAAAAGCATGTGCTTAATCTTTATTGAACTACCTAATTTTCGTTATTCATAAACACAATTTTTTATATGTAGGATAAAATTAGGACAATTCCTTTCACATGTAGGAAAAATTTAATTGCACTTGATTTTTATCTGGTCACTTGACGCAAACTAGATTTGTAACTTGAATTGCAAAGTAAAGAGAGGAATTTTTGTTTGATGAAATCACAATGACTCAATTGTCTCATTTTATCGTGATCATTCATCGTGCTATATGTGAAGAAACAGAGGACAAAAGAAGATAGAATGTATATGAAGAAAGAACTCTGTATATTGTACTTACTCAGTGATCAATACATCAGTCAAGAATATTCCTCTTCTCCTATCGCTCTGTACAATCTTTACGAAGTTCTGTTTCTTATAAAATGCCAAAGAAAACAGAGAGAATCAATTTGTTCATCTTACTTTCTCACCTTCACTATATGAAGCTTATATAGTGAGTTAACAATTTAACTATCTTCCAAAACCGACTTAACAACTTCATTACAAGATTGAATAACGAATGACTACACTGTTACATTGACACACGTGTAGCTTAGTTGACTTCTGTTTCTGTTTTTGATCTTCTATATAGCCAGCTTTTGTGGATTGCCAACTCATCTTCTTCACGGATTGCCAACTCAGCATCTTCTTCACGGATTACTAGCTCAGCTTCTGTTTCTCGAATTCTTCATAGATTGCCAACTCAGCTTTTCTTTAATGACTTGTTCACCGCTTCATACCTTTTTTCTACTTCCATCTGCATCTGTATTCTGTGTTTTGATCTTTGTTCTTTAACATCCCCCCTCAAATTGGGAATGGATAGAGAACAAATTCCCAATTTGACTCGCAAATGAAAATGTGCTAGTCGTGACAGAGGTTTTGTGAAAATATCAGCAAGTTGACAATGACTCGGTATATATCTCACATGTAATGATCCGGAAGACACTTTTTCTCGAACGAAATGGAAGTCTACTTCAATATGTTTTGTTCGAGCATGTAAAATAGGATTAGCAGTGAGAGATATGGCTGATTTATTGTCACAGTATAGATGAATAGGAGGAGTAAGAGAGCAACCTATGTCTTGTAGTACAAAACTGATCCAAGTGAGGTCGGCTGTAGTAGATGCAAGGGCACGATACTCAGCTTCTGTAGAAGATCGACTTACTGTCGGTTGTTTCTTTGCTGCCCAAGAGATGAGATTGGAACCAAGGTATGTGCAGAAACCAGTGGTCAATCTTCTAGTTTCAGTACATCCAGCCCAGTCTGCATCTGAAAAACCATAAAGATGCAAAGTGCTTCGAGAATGGATGAATATTCCAAGACTGACAGTACCTTTAACATATCTCAGAACCCTTTTTACTTTATGAAGGTCTGCAATAGTAGGATTCTGCATTTTCTGACATAGCAAATTTGTAGCATAAGCAATGTCTGGACGAGTTAAAGTGAGGTATTGAAGACCCCCAACTAGACTGCGATACTCAGTGGGATTGGATAGAGGTATAGGATCAGTGATCAAAGTATTTGGTCTTAATGAGAGAGGAGTGGAAATTGGTTTACACTCCAGCATATGTGCTCGAGTTAGAAGATCAAGAGCGTACTTAGTTTGGCAAAGAAACAAATGGTCAGAAGTACGCTTAACTTCAATGCCAAGAAAATAGTGAAGTGGACCCAAGTCTTTCATGTGGAACTGAAGACTTAGAGAATTAATGAGGTTAGAGAGCATTTGAGATGAACTTCCAGTTAAAACAATATCATCAACATACAGTAATAGGAGGATTGTCTCTGAACCAGTATGCAGGATGAATAATGATGGATCAGTTGAGCTACAGAAGAAGCCATACTCTAGTAAGAAATTGCTGAATTTATCAAACCAGGCTCGAGGGGCTTGTCGAAGTCCATAAAGAGACTTATTGAGAAGACATACATGATGAGGTCTCTGTGATTCTTGAAACCCAGGAGGCTGATTCATATAAACTGTTTCACTTAGTGTACCATGTAAGAAGGCATTTTTAACATCAAGTTGATGAATTTGCCATTGTTTCATCATTGCTACAGAGAGCACTATTCGGATTGTAGCATGCTTCACCACAGGGGCTGAAGGTTTCGTGAAATCAATACCTTCTTGTTGATGAAAACCTTTTGCTACAAGTCGAGCTTTCAACCTATCAAGGCTTCCATCGTGTGCAAGTTTTGTTTTAAACACCCATTTACATCCGATTACATTCATTTGTTCAATTCTAGGAACTAATTCCCAGGTTTTATTCTAGTACGAGCATCCATTTCATCTTGCATTGCACGATACCATCCTTTGTCTCGCAAAGCAGATTTCACCGACTTTGGTTCAAGAGGAACGTGATACTCGCCCCGGACATGCATATTTCAGATTAGGTTTAGTAATTCCAGATCTTAGTCTAGTTTGCATAGGATGAATAGGAAGTGTACCTTGTGTATTTGCTGATACAGAACTAACTTGTGCTTGATCTATAGTACTTTGTGGTATCAAGACAGATTCTTGGCTCGAAGATCCTTGTTCTTCAATACTTGTAGATATCTGTGGAAGTTCAATGTCACTTGATGCATTATCAAGGGCAGTTTGCATCTCATTATCAGGTACTATATCCATTTGTGGTATAATCGTAGGATCGATTGTACTAACCCCACTGTTCTGTACACCAGGAACTGTTTGAATTGATCCAGTATTCTGCAAGTGTCCAATAGACTTATTGACTTTTAATTGGACCTGTTCTGTAGTATTAGATCCAGGAAATACTATTCCTTTTATCCATTGTTTGTACAGTTCAGATCCTTGTTGATACTCAGCTGTTATTATGCGAGTGAAAGGGAATACTGTCTCATCAAACACTACATGTCTACTGATATAGACATGTCCATTAGTAGGTAAGAGACATCTATAACCTTTATGTCTCTCACTATATCCCAGAAATATACACGTGAGAGATCTTGGATCAAGCTTATGCTTTGTATAGGGCCTGAGACAAGGATAACAGGCAGACCCAAAAACTCGTAGATGAGCATAATCTGGTTTCTGTTTATACAATGTATGGTGAGGAGAGTTCATGTTTAGCTTTATTGTAGGAAGTCGATTGATTATATAAACTGCTGTCATAAAGGCATCTACCCAATATTTCAATGGTACTCTTGCATGATGTAGCATTGCTATGCCCAATTCAATCACATGTCGATGCTTTCTCTCAGAAAGGCCATTTTGTTCTGGCGTATAAGGGCAAGAAATATTCTGCTTAATACCACACTGTTGTAAGTGGTTCTAAAATTTGGCGCTAATAAACTCACCTCCTCCATCACTCTGGAGTATTTTGATCTTGTGATCAAGTTGATTTTCCACTAGCTTTGAAACATGACAAACACACCATAAACTTCTGATTTCTGCCTCATTGGATATATCCAACTATATCGAGAAAAATCATCCACAAAAATGATATAGTATCGCAATTTCTGAACAGATTGAACTGGTGATGGTCCCCAAACATCACAATGTATCTTTTCTAGGGGAACATTAGTCGTGTAGTCTGAGAATGGAAAAGGTAAAGCCGAGCTCTTAGCAATCGACAACCGCTACACATGTTTTGAGTCTTTGAACTATACTTTTGAATTAGATGTTGGCTTTGCGAAGCTTTATTGTTTTTAAACCGGTGTGAGCAAGCCTTTGATGCCAAACATCTTCTCCTACTTTTTGTTGAATTTGAGTGAAGTAAACTTCGTGGCTTTAGGATCCACTTGATACAGCCCCCTTGATTTTCCTTCCTAGCTTCATTGTCGTATGGTTGTAATTGTCCTTCATATATACCCCATATTTGTCAAAAATAAGAGAACAGGGGATAGTCATCTCGTTAACTTTGATACAAAGGAGATTCTTCTTGATTTCTAGAACTATTAAAACATCGTTTAGTGGTAGTATACTTGTTTTTGTATGAAGTATTCCATTACCAACACATGATATTGATAAACAGGATCCATCTCCTATCATAACAGTATCAGTACCACTATATGCAGAGTAGTTACGAAGCATACCAGGTTCTGTAGTAATGTGGGATGTAGCTCCTGTGTCTGGGTACCATTCTGTACCATAAGGTTCTTCAATACGCATGGCTGCCAATGCAGTTGGTATTTCATCTACTTGATATGAATTGTCAAAGCGATACCAACATCGAAGTGCTGTATGTCCTGGTCTTTTACAAATTTGGCATTCCAGAGGACTATTATTCACTGGCTTTGTGTTCTGCACATGCTTATTGCCATTCGAGTTTTGTGGTGGATATGACCTAACACCTTGATACTTCTGAGAAGGATTTGTGTATGGTCTAAACCCTTGCCCATAGTTAGACCAGTTATCCTTAGTAACCTCATCTTGCTGTGGTGGATCTAGGTTATTTACTCGATATTGTTGATTCCTTCCTGCTCCAGTAAAGTCATTTCCACTATCTCTTCTATTAATGGACTGTCCTCTGCCATAGCTATACCTTCCTCGAAAACTTTCTCTTTGGTTCCTGAAATTAGACTTTTGCAGACCTGTTCCAGTTGTTCTTTGTCCATAATATGCTAGGTTAGTATTATATTGATTTACAGAGTATGTTTGTAGTCTAGTCTCGAATCTTTCAAGTTGAGAAATAACCTCATCATATTCTGGCTGAGGTTTGAGACAATACATGGTTGTTCTAAAGCTTTCATACTCTGATCCTAACCCTTCAAGAATGCCAAACATTCTAGCTATATCATCAACAAGTTTTCCAATAGCATTCAGTTGATCACAAATAGATTTAAATTCTCGAAGATATTCGCTCAATGGTCTATCTCTTTTTGTGCAAGCTTGTAATTTTCCTCTTAACTCGAATTCCTTTGCTACAGATCTCTGTGTAAAACGATTTATAAGAGTCTGCCATACCTCGAATGAAGTCTCTAAGCCAATTATCAGACTTAGAATATCTCAGATACTGCTCCACTTATCCAGGATGAAATTAACTGATCAGTTTTTATCCAATCTAGATGATTAGGATTCATCACTTGTGTTTGACTCCCCTCAATCTCAGCTTGTATCATTTGAGTTGGTGGTGATGTTTCACCATTAATAAAACCAATCAGATCTTGACTTTTCAGAAACCTGTGAAATTGAGCTTGCCATAGTAGAAAATTCTCTTCTGTCAACTTGATTGTAACAAAATTAGCTATATTCACATGAATCGGAAATGGATACTTCTGCAACCTCTTTGTCATTCTGTGTATCTAGAAATTTTGAAGATATGACAGAACAATCAAGTAACCTTCGAAGACCAGATTTCTGAATATCAACAAGATCTTGATGTCATCTTGCTCATGCAATCTTTGTACAATCTTCCATTAATGCAAAAGAAGATTTAGATCTCCCAGAAATGCTCTGATACCATGTGAAGAAACAGAGGACAAAAAAGATAGAATGTATATGAAGAAAGAAGTCTGTATATTGTACTTACTCAGTGATCAATACATCAGTCAAGAATATTCCTCTTTTCCTATCGCTCTGTACAATCTTTACAAAGTTTTGTTTCTTATAAAATGCCAAAGAAAACAGAGAGAATCAATTTGTTCATCTTACTTTCTCACCTTCACTATATGAAGCTTATATAGTGAGTTAACAATTTAACTATCTTCCAAAACCGACTTAACAACTTCAGTTACAAGATTGAATAACGTAATGACTACACTCACATTGACACACGTGTAGCTTAGTTGACTTCTGTTTCTGTTTTTGATCTTCTATATAGCCAGCTTTTGTGGATTGCCAACTCATCTTCTTCACGGATTGCCAGCTCAGCATCTTCTTCACGGATTACCAGCTCAGCTTCTGTTTCTCGAATTCTTCATAGATTGCCAACTCAGCTTTTCTTTAATGACTTGTTCAGTTGCTTCTGCTTCAGCTTTTCTACTTCCATCTGCATCTGTATTCTGTGTTTTGATCTTTGTTCTTTAACACTATAGCCCCATGGGAGGTGAGGTGGTCTCAACCATTCCTTATAAGATTGTGTAGCTGCTTCAAAACCACTTAGATAACCATTTGGACCAGTATCCCTTCTTTTGCCAAATAAAATTGGGAATGATGAAAGTCAAATTCATCAGCCACGTATTGGAATCCCAACCTTTGCGGGTCCAAACATCTCTCAAAGCTTATGCCTAGCTCAAAGGTGGGTTCGTCTTCCTCATCCTTATGTTGGAGGATATACTTCTGAAAAGAATGGGATATTATTCAGCCCTTATAAGACTTCGAGCTTATAAAAATATCAGCAGTATCTTCCGTCCCTTTTTCCTCGCCCCGACCCTCGAGATACCAATAATAGAAAGCAAAATTTTCCAACGAAATTGAGATAAAGTTCCAACACTATAACCTGATAGAAGTTGCAGGTAAGATCATAACCTATGAGAGAAGGATGATCATTCCTGAACACACCTGCAATCTCAAGGCCAATGTCGATGTCGAGGTGAACGGCTAGACATCAAGGACACGAAAAGTCAAGAATACTTAATATCTTTTTATTTTGTTCCCCAACAAAAAAACGTAAACACTACAATTCAGCAAGAGAATAAAAAAAATGTAGTTAAATGAAATGATCAGAAAAAAAAATTTTCAAATGTTTTTTCTTTTCTTTCCTTCTCTTTTTTTCTTTTGTTTTTTTTTCCCCTAGTGCTAGGCGCTAGGGGGTACCCGGCCTCCCCTGTGGCCGGTGGCTAATTGCTGGCAAAATGAAGAAGAAGAAGGAAGGAGAGAAAAAAAGAAAGAAAAAGACAAAAAACAGAAAAAAAAAATCAAAAAATTATTTAAATATTATTAAATATTATCCACATCATCGCTGATAGTAACACGTAACCGAGCTAGCATCCACGTCAATAATATCTGGCCAAAATTAGACGAAAGAGCTACAACAAAGTCAAAACATTTAGGACAAATTGACATTAATTTAAAAGCTTTAGGACTCAATTGGTATCACTAAAAGATTTTTGATTGAATTGGCATTAACTCAAAAGATTTATGACTAAATTAACACCATTCAGAACTAAATCGACACAAATTTAATAGGTTTAAGACTTTTTTTTTTATACTTTTCCCTAACTTTTATGTGGGTTTTAAAGGAGATCATTGATTAAATGATATCCTCCTAGACCCAATTTTTAGGCCCATGGATATCGCAAACTCCTCTCAAATCTGCATTGGGACACGAAATTTAATCGGATGTACAATTCCGAAGCAACGGACACGAAGATAAAATTGGACTGTGTGGACAAGACATTGAATTTCAAAGCTCGATCAGCTCAAGTAAGGTTCATCATATGTCCGGATAGACTTTTAATTTCAATCTTTTCACTTAATTTAAATCTCATGACTCCAAAACACCCAAAATTTTCATTACATTGGACACATGAATTCAAAATTTATTTTTTTGATTACTTTTCAAAATTCAGATAGTACTTGAAATCTTGACGGATTTCCAAATAAATGTTTCAGGATTATTTTCGGGTGAGGACCTATGCCCTGTGCTGCACTTCCTTAGGTGTATCTGCTCTGAATTTCACTCTTAAGTTTTCCAAACATGATCCCTTCGAGGAAGTTTACAAATCTCATTTTTCAGTCCAATCTGCACCATTTTTTCAAGCCGTGGTGCATCCGCATATTTTCCAGAATCTATCAATGACTTACCGCGTAATTCGAATTGACTGAGAGTCCAAATCTACTCACAAGTCAAGAAGACGTTCATTTCCCATGGCAAATCATAAGAAATTCTATTATTATTATTATTATTATTATTATTATTATTATTATTATTATTATTATTATTATTATTATTATTATTATTATTATTATTATTATTATTATTATTATTATTATTATTATTATTATTATTTTCACACTACAACTTGGCTATTTCGCGAGGCTCTCGAGCGCAAATGTGTCGAACTAACGGAGAAAACTTCAAAGGTGTTGGAACGCAGTGGGAACGAGAAGAGAACATGCGGAGACCCTAGCTTTGGTGATCGCTTATTTGCTAGGGTGCTGCTTTCAATAGTCAAAAGCTGAAAGCTTATATCAATACCATGTACTGATCAGCAAGCAACCAAAATAAGAAAAAAAAATACGGCAATAAATATCTCGCTGTCCTGAAAAACAATGGAGAAAACAGTCAGCATCTTAGAGTCGATTGCAAATTCTAACACGGAGTCTTGATTGATGTAATTGTCGTTGTCGTGTGGGAATGCAAATTGAGTTAGTCTCGGTTAGTCGCGATCGAACAATCCGCTGACGGTGGCCTGGTCGAACTAACTGACCTTAAATTATAATACTCTCCCCCTTTCATCCTAACTAAATGCCTCTTTCGTGTTTTATTAAAAAAAATGGACTTATTTGATACATGAAAAATAGTTTAAGACATTGACTAATCATACTTCGAAGAGAAAAAGACAACAGTAAAAAGAGTGCACCATCTTCATTAAAAGATAGTCTTATATCAGGTAGTGGTCCTTTATCTTTCTAAATGACTCTGGACTCGACTAACTTTTTTTTTTAAAATTGAAATTCCATGTCACACGACATTTCTTTTAATGGAAATTGCGCATTGAGTCCCTCTCATTTCTCTTTTTTCTTTCTTTTTCCCTATGCTCAAAATTGTCCTCGATTTAAGAATGAATGAACAATGCCATTTGCCAATAATATTATCTTGAAATGGCATCACATGCATGAATAATGCCATTTAATCATGTGTCAAGATAAGGAGGTGGAATAATTGTCCAAAATGTCATAAATTTATTATACAAATGTAAATTTAATTTTGAACCTTTTAATTATATCAATTTAGGCCAACTCAACTTATGGCCTTTTGTCTCTGAATAATATTCCGTCAATATTTAGCCTTCAAATAGGAACCGTGAAATCTCTGCTCTCTTTGGTTTTCTTCTCCACTGTTCTCGGTGAGCTCTCCGTGCCCTCTCTCTCTCCTCTTCACTTCGGGCGCACACACTTGCACAAGGCACTTACTTTTCTTTTTGACTTTTGCTCTCTTCTTTTTTATGCTAGCTGGGTCCCACACGAAGGTGGACTCAGTCAACAAGGGACAATGCAGGAGCCATGCATTTTCCCCGTTTAATGTTTATCCGCTCGAGACTTTGACCGATAAATGCTCTGCGTGTGGATCAGATCTGCGTACGGACTCACGTATCAATTTAACAATGCCAACGAAGAAATCGTGTTTTCCATACACGGAGACTTCTCTAGCTTGTTCTTGAATTTTCTTTGATACTTCTTCAAGTGAGAGTCTTCAAATTGAACTTGGACTCATCATCTTTTCTTATAGACATTTTCTGACGAGGAATTTTCTTAGCTTGTTCCACGATCTTGAGTCTTCATTTCTTCATGGCTACGAGTAGTTTTCAGATTTAGTTGAAAATAGATCACAATTTCCAACAATAATATACACAATGACTTAGAATCTTGAAAGCATCAAGTTTTGGATAAGAGAGGGCATTGAAAGAACACAGACTTAGATTCAAAAAGAGAAGGTAAATTACCAACAATGAAGAAAATCACTGCCCTAGCAATTGTTCTACCACTAGCCCCTCTCTCTGTGTACACATACAGATTGCTGCAGGAGAAAAGAAGTGCGGTCCCTCGGAACTACGACGTGTTCTTGAGCTTCAAAGGCCCAGACACTCGTACCTGCTTCACCGATTTCCTCTATAACAGCCTAGTAGCTGCTGGGTTCCATGTGTTCAGGGATAATGACTCGATCCCGGTTGGTGAGCAGATAGGCCCAGAGAAGTTCTGGGCCATCAAGAGTTGTAGGATCGCAATCCCAATCATCTCCAAACAGTATGCACAGAGTAAACGATGCCTCCGTGAGCTCACCGAGATTATGGATTGCCACAAAAAGCATGGCAAATCAGTCTTCCCTGTATTCTATAAGGTGGATGTTGGCGATGTCCGTCGCCAACGCGTTAACTTTGAAAAGGCTCTACATAAACCTGAGATTCATATCAGCCCTGAAGAAATGGCAAAATGGTGGAATGCGTTGACTTCTGTAGTGATGATTAAAGGATGGATATCACAGACCATTGCTAATGGGTATGTATACATGTATATATGAATCCTGACAGCCTGTGCACTTGTATGAGAATGACCAATATGATATTGCAGATTTAGGTGAAGGAAGGAATCAAACTGGACGCCTAACTCGGTTCTACACATGTATGTGCGCAGGCATGAAGCAGAGCTGGTGAAAATGGTGGTCGCAAAGGTCTCGAGTGACTTGAAGACGATGTGGATCGAACGACTCCCTATGTTCGTAAAATCAGGTATGTCATTATTCCATTTGAGCCAAGCACCTACCTTTCCGAAGTATTCTTTGTGCTCATCATGTGAGAGCTTTGGACATTCTTCAATTCCCACGTAGAGAAGGCATGTAAGGTTCGTGCGGTTTATGACCTAGACCGATTTCTTGGCTTTCAAAAGTTACCTCGGTCTTTTTGGGATTTTTGTATAATTCCTCTTGCCAATATTTTATCATGATCACTTTGGTTTGTCTTGCTGGATAGCAGTGCATCTTCACTTTTCGGAAAAGAAAAGAAGAGAAAGTCAATACCAAGTGTTCTTAGCTTTCCGTGGCCCTGATACTCGACACAGCCTTGCAGCTTACCTCTACATCAGCCTTGTAGCTGCAGGAATCAGAGTGTTTAACGATGCTGATCCATCTCTCATAGGCAAAGATGTTGATCATGAGATTTGCAATGCCATCGAGCACTGTAAGATATCCATTCCAATTCTCTCTAAAGATTATCCCTCCTCTCGTTGGTGCCTTGATGAGCTTGTTCAAATGGTTGAATGCAAGAGAAGAAAGAGACAAAAGATATTACCCATCTTCTATAAAGTGAGGACCTCGCATGTGCAAGACCTATCAGGTGTTTTTGGAGAAAAGATCCTCAAACATGAGAAGATGGTCGATGAATGTACTTATGAGCGGTGGAAGCTAGCTCTCAAGGAGGTTGGATCCTTCAAAGGATGGGTATCGGAGAGAATCGCCAATGGGTACTTACTTTCCTCATCCCATCAAAACCTTAATTTGATCCCATTAGTGAAACTTCTTTTTACTATAGCTTACTTTAAATTTTATTTGGCAATTGGCAGACATGAAGGAGTACTTGTAAAAGAGGTCGTCAAGGAGGTTTCGAGGTTGTTAAAGAATCCCAAGTACGGGATCCCCCATCCCTATATGTCGAATTGACTTAACCCTAGAGTTAGTAATAACTCATTTTTAGAATTTGTGATTCTTGTTTTACAAGAGGATTTGCCTCGATGGTCAATTGTGTCATCATTTGCATTAATTTTCTGACTGGTGAGAAATTGTTTTGGAGTTAAGAAACATGTTTCACATGTTATGATATTGTGTAATCTATTGAATAAGCATTTATGTTCTGCCAGTAGGTTTATCCCTCGTTATTAGTCTATGCTTTTTCTGAAGGTTGCCTGTATCTTCTATTTTATGTTGATGATATCCCAATTACCGATTATACTCCTCATTTATTACCATATTTTATTATTCGACTCTCACAGAAATTTCTCATGAAAGATTTTAGACCACTTCACTTTTTCCTTGTCATTGAATAACATCACCGCTCTGATTATACGTTTTTATTTCAAGCCAAGTATTTTGATGGCCTTTTGCACAAGTTTGAACTCGTTAAGACCAAGCCTGTGCCTACAACCTTGGCCTCGAAGAATCTGTTGTTCGCTAATGATGGTGAACTTCTCACTTTTCCTGACATTGTATCAATTGATAGTTGGTGTACTACAGTTTGCGTTTATGATTAGACCTAATATTGTTTTTATTGTGGACTTGGTTAGTCAATTCGTACATTAAACCATATTACATCATCTCTAGGCTGTCAAACATTTATATCAATATTTAGCTATCAAATCCACTCACGCATTGCTCATTCAGCGGTGTTGTCCCACTTCATTGACTGCTTATGCAAATGTAGACTAAGCTGGGTGCTCCAATACTCGACAGTCCACCAAGGATATTTGTGTTTCTTTGGGCATTGATCTTGTTTCATGGAGTGCCAAGAAGCAATCCATTGTAGCCCATTATTATACAGAGGCTGAGTATTGCGTCATCACCCCTTATGTTGCTAAGAATTTTTGGATTCATCATTTACTTCATAAGCTAAGGGTTCCCCTTTTTTATTCTCTCACCGTTTATTGTGACCGCATCTCTGCCACCTATCTTGCTCTCAACCTTGTGTTTCGTGCTCACATCAAACACATGGAGTTGGATTTTTCACTTTGTTGGAAAGCCGGTTACTTTCAATGATTTACGTGTCCGCTATGTACCTATAACGGAACAATTGACAAACATTTTCACCAAGGGTTCATCTAGTCTGTGTTACGCATTATTGAGATCCAATCTCTCATTTGTTACACCTAATTCGAATTAAAGTATTAATGTATTATGGGGTCTTTCTCTAGATGTACTTGATTGCAATTAATCACTGTTATAATCCTGCAATCCTAATTGAGGCTGAGCTGCAATAAATAATTTATCATCATTTTCTCTTTGACTTTAAACATTAACAATAGGTATTGTCACTTTGCGGCAAGTGGTCGGAGATGCGAGAGAGAGATGGGGAATGACAAATGATTTGAAGACGATGAAGAAGATAGAGTCAACGGAGGGAGGGAGGGAGGGACGGAGAGGAAAAGATAATTTGAAAAGAGAACATAAAATTTCGTGCCGATAAATTATTTAACAGCTTTAACATTATGAATGTTAAATTATTTAACAGCAATACTTAACAGCAATGATTCTTCTTTAGTATTTCATGCACAAGTAAAGATCTACTGAAAGTGATTTTAAGTTTTTGTAGAATTTGAAATTTCAATCTTATTTATCATTAGATACCTGAAAATCTTTTGAGATATGCAAATTTGAGCAGGTACCATTCTTTTTATAAATATTATGAATGTTTTTTGCTAGTCTTTAGAATTATGGAGGGAAATGGAAGGTACCTTTTTTTTAATAAGAATGAACAAACCACGAGGTACTTTTATTATGTCAATCTATGAATTCAGAATCCTGCTGGTGATCTTGACCAGTAGAAATTCAGAATCTTTACTGCATCCAAGTCACATAAATCCTCTTCTCATTCACCCTTTTAGACGTCGAAAGCTAAACACTGAAAATCTATCAGATTGCAATCATACATGACATCCTCAGCTTTACCTATCTAGTTTCTCGTCTCCCAAATGTTGAACTTTAGTTCGATATGCACAAAGGGATTTTGCAATTTCGACATCTGAGGTATCGATGCTCTGTTAGATTCAATTTAATAACAATCCTCTAATATCATTTTTCACCTATCCACTTATTCACCCTTCTGAAAATCAAGATTCTGTTGGATTCAAGTTACATCCATCAATTCGCCTCTTTGAAAATAGAAAATCTTCCATATTCATACTAAAGACTGCCCCTTGAATCTCCGTCGCCTTCAAGTCAACTTTCCAAGCGGTATAAGAGTGAAAATATTACACAAAATGCATAGAGAGAACTGAAATTCTTCTCCCCAAAAGGAAGATGAAAAGTTGGAACATCTTATATTGCAATGAATATGTCCTCATTTCGTAAGAAGATGCACTCTGACCTCCCTCTATTTGATGGACCATACTTTCTTACGGACCAATGAATATGGCTTGATGCAGCCATTTGTAGTCCAACTACCGTCATTAGCACAGGCTCCATGTTTGAATACGAAAGCAGAATTCTATGGCTTGAAATTTTTGAAGCACCCGGGAGATTGCCTTCTGAATCCAGATAAAATTAGCTTAAATTCTCCCTAGTCCCTATTAACATGAAGTATCAGATAAAGGGAAAAGACTATAGTAGAGGAGAGGACACAAACAGAGCCCCGCTCATTGTGCTCTTGGTAAGACTCGCACTGTGAGTAGCGATCATGACCGATTCATCACGGAACAAGGCATATGGTATCTAGATAGTAGTATAGACTTCCCAGTCAATATCCGTCTCTTTTTTTTTTTTTTTTAAATCCTTCTATCGACTTTTGTGCGAGGGTTTAAAGGTGATCATTGGTTGGCCGATACCCTCCTAGGCCCAGTTATCAAGCCCGTGGATATCGCAAACTTCATTCAAATCTGCAGTGGCCAACGAAATCTAATCGGATGTACAGTTCCGAAGCAATGGGCACGAAGATTAAATCGGATGGTTTGTACAAGACATCTAATTCAAAGCTCGATCAGCTCGAGTAAGTTTCATCGTGTGTCTGGCTAGATTTTTAATTTTCATCTTTTTACTTAACTTAAATTTTACGACAAATACGCTTTAAATTTTTTTTTATCCGAAACATCCGAAATAATCATTACATTCAACAGGTGAATTCAAATATAATTTTTTTAATACTTTTCAAAATTCAGATAATATTATAAATCTTGATGGAATTCTAAATAAACAGTTCGGGATTATTGTCGGGTGAGGGTCCTTTGTCCCGTGCTGCGGTTCCTCCGGTGTATCTGCTCTAAATTTTACTTTGAAGTTTTCCGAACGTGATCCCTTCGAGGAAGTTTACAAATCTCTTTTTTCAGTCCAATCTGCACTATTTTTTTCAAGCCGTGGTGCTTCCGCATTCTTTCCAAAATCTATCAATTACTTACCGCGCAAATCAGGATTGACTGAAAAAAATTCCGAATTGACTGAGAGTCCAAATCTACTCACAAGTCAAAAACGCTATTACGTGTTTTGAACTCATACGGCAATGAATTCTCGCTGTCCTGAAAAACAAAGGAGAAACCAGTCAGCATCTTAGAGTCAATTCAAAGTCTAATAGGGAGTATCGATTGATGTAATTGTCGCTGTCGTGTGGGAATGCAAATTGAGTTTGTCTCGGTTAGTCACGAGCGAACAATCCGCTGATGGTGGCCTGGTCGAACGAACTGACCTTGAATTATGATACTCTCCCCCTTTCATCCTAACTAAATGCCTCTTTCGCGTTTTATTAAAAAAATGGACATAATTTGATACATGGAAAATAGTTTAAGACATTAACTAATCATACTTCGAAGAGAAAAAAGACAACTGTAAAAAGAGTGCATTGTCTTCGTTAAAGATAGTCCGATATCGGATGGAGGTCCTTTATCTTTCTAAAAGACTTTGGACTTGACTGACTTCTTTTTAAATCAAAATTGCATGTCACGCAACTTTTTTTTAATGGAAATTGTGCATTGAGTTCCTCTCATTTCTATCTCTCCTTTTTTTTTTTTTTCTATACTCGAAATTGTCCTCAATTCAAGAATGAATGAACAATGCCATTGCCAATAATATTGTCTTGAAATAGCATCACATGCATGAATATTACCATTTAATCATGTGTCAAGATAAGGAGATAGGAATAATTATCCAAAACGTCATAAATTTATTGTATGGATGTAAATTTACTTATAAACATTTCAATCGTGTCAATTTAGGCCAAGTCAATTTGTAGCTTTTCATCTCACAAATAATATATCCAAATTTAAGCTGATTCCATTAATATTTGGCCTTCGAATAGGAAGAGCCAAATCTCACTCTCTTTGGTTTTCTTCTCCACTGTTCTCGGTGAGCTCTCGGTGCACTCTCTCTCCTCTTCACTTCGGGCACGCACACTTGCACGAAGCACTTTCTTTTCTTTTTGACTTTTGCCCTTTCCATTTTTGTGCTAGCTGGGCCCCACGTGAATGGGGACTCAGTCAACAAACTCCTAGGGACAAAGCAGGAGCCATGCTTTTTCCTCATTTGATGTTTATCCGCTGAAGACTTTGACCGATAAATGCTCTGCGTGTGGATCAGATCTGCGTACGGACTCGCATCTTAATTTAACATTGCTAACGGAGAAATCACGTTTTCCATAAACGAAGACTTCCCTAGCTTGTTCGAGGATTTTCTTTGATACTTCTTCAAATTAGAGTCTTCAAATTCAACTCGGACTCATCATCTTTCCTTATAAGCTTTTTCTGACGAGTAATTTTCTTAGCTTGTTTCCATGATCTTGAGTCTTCAATTCTTCATGGCTGAACGAGTAATTTTCAGAATTTGTTGAAAATGGATCGCAATTTCCTACAATAATATACACAATGACTCGAATCTTGAAAGCATCAAGTCTTGGATAAGAGAGAGCATTGAAAGAATACTTACTTAGGTCCCAAAAGAGAAAAAGGGAAACTACGGACAATGAAGAAAATGATTGTCCTGGCAATTGTTCTACCACTAGCCCCTCTATCTGTGTACGCTCACAGATTGCTACAAAAGAAAAGAAGTGCAGTCCATCGGAATTACGATGTGTTCTTGAGCTTCAGAGGCCCGGACACTCGCACCGGCTTCACCGATTTCCTGTACAACAGCCTAGTAGCTGCTGGTCTCCACGTGTTCAGGGATTATGATTCGATCCCAGTCGGTGAGCAGATAGGCCTAGAGATTCTCAAGGCCATTAAGAGTTGCAGGATTGCCATCCCGATCATCTCCGAACAGTATGCACAGAGTAAATGGTGCCTCCGCGAGCTCAAAGAGATTATGGATTGCCAGGGAAAGGATGGCAAATCAGTCTTCCCTGTATTCTACAAGGTGGATGTTGGTGATATCCATCGCCAATGCATTAACTTTGAAAACATCCTACGTAGACCTGAGATGCAGATCAGTGCAGAAGAAATGGAAAAATGGTGGAATGCGTTTACTTCTGTGGCGAAGATCAAAGGATGGATATCACATACCATTGCTGATGGGTATGTATATATGTATTTATGAATCCAAAAAGCCCGTGCACTTATATGGGAATG
Organism: Eucalyptus guilfoylei; assembly: GCA_016097605.1. Taxonomy (NCBI): domain Eukaryota; kingdom Viridiplantae; phylum Streptophyta; class Magnoliopsida; order Myrtales; family Myrtaceae; genus Eucalyptus; species Eucalyptus guilfoylei. Next base: position 11,508,168 of record CM027863.1, read on the forward strand.
ACCGATCCAAAATCGTAGAGTTAGTGGAAGGAAGAAATCAAACTGGACGCCTAACTTTGGTTTTACTCATATATGTGTGTGTGTGTGCAGGCATGAAGCAGAGCTGGTGAAAATGGTAGTCGCAAAGGTTTCAAGTGACTTGAAGATGATGTGGATTGAACGGTTCCCTACGTTCATAAGCTCTGGTATGTCCCAATTCCATTGAGCCAAGCACCTACCTTTCGAAAGTATTCTTTGTATTCATCATGTGAGAGCTTTGGCCATTCTTCAATTCCACATAAAAAAGCACGTAAGGTTCGTGCGGTTTATGACCTAGACCGTTTTCGTGGCTTTCAAAGTTACCCCCGTCTTTTGGGATTTTTGTGTGATCCGTCTTGGCTATATATTATCATCATCACTTTGATTTATCTTACTGGATAACAGTGCTTTTTCACTTTTCGAAGAAGAAAAGAAGAGAAAGTAAATGCCAAGTGTTCTTAGCTATTCGTGGCCCTGATACTCGACATAGCCTTGCTGCTTTCCTCCGCGTCAGCTTTAAGCTTGAAGGAATCAAAGTATTTGATGATGATGATTCATCTCTCATTGGTACAAATATTGATGATGAGATTTATGATGCTATCAACTATTGCAAGATATCCATTCCGATTCTCTCTGAAGATTATGCCTCCTCTTCTTGGTGCCTCAATGAGCTAGCTCAAATGGTTGAATGCCATCAAACGAAGGGCCAAAAGATATTGCCCATCTTCTATAAAGTAAAGAGATCAAACGTGCGAGACCTATCAGGTGTTTTTGGACAGAGGATACTTAAACATAGGAATCTGGTTGATGCAACTACTTATGAGCGGTGGGAGCAAGCTCTCAAGAAGGTTGGGACCTTCAAAGGATGGGTATCGGAGAAAATCACCAATGGGTACTTGTTTTCCTCATGCCCATCAAAGTCTTAATTTGCTTCTTATACTACTTAGAGCTTACTTTAAATTTTTTTTGGCAATTGGCAGATATGAAGGAGAACTTGTAAAAAGGGTCGTCAAGGAGGTTTCAGAGTTGGTTAAAGAATCCCCAAACACAAGATGCCCCATCTCGTACACCAAATATTGACTCGATCCTATAATTAGAAACAATTCATTTTTAGAATTTGCAATTCTTATCTTACGAGAAGATTTTCCTCGATGATCAAATGTGTCATCGTTTGTAATAATTTTCTAAGGACTGGTGAGGAATTCTTTTGGAATTAAGAACGTGTTTCAAAAGTTATGACATTGTGTAATCTATTTAATAAAAGATGTATATTGTGCCAGTAAGTTCATCCTCTTTCATTCGTTTGTGCTCCTTCTCAAGGCATCCTATAACTTCTATAGTATGTTGATGATATCTTTTGTCACTAGTTATACTCATATATTACTGTCTTTAGACCACTTCACTATTTCTTTGTCATTTAGAATCACTCGATGGTACATATTTATTTCAAGCCAACTATGCTAATGGCCTTTTGCACAAGTTTGAACTCGTTAAGGCTAAACCCGTGTCTATAGCTTTGGCCTTGAAAACTCTATTATTCACTAATGATGGTGAGCTTCTCCTTTTTTTGACGTTGTCTTGATCAATGGTTGGTTCACTACAGCATGCGCCATGACAAGACTTGATACTGTTTTTGCTATGAACTTGGTTAATCAATTCTTGCATTAACCCAAATTACCTTATCTCTAGGCCATCAAATGTATATACTAGCAATTAGCTCGCACATCCACTCCCAGATTGCTCATTGAGTGGTATTCTCCCACTTCATTGATTGCTTATGCAAAAATAGACAAGACTAGGTGCTTTCGATACTCAACGGTCCACCTCAGATTTTTGTGTTTCTCTAGGTGCCGATCTTGTTTCATTGAGTGCCAAGAAACAATCCACCATAGCCCATTTTAGTATAGAGGCTGAGTGTTCTATCACTCACTATGTTTATTAGACTATTTGGATTCCTCATTTACTTTGTGAATTGGGGTCACCCTTTTTTATCTTCTCACCGTTTATTGCGACAACATTTATGCCACCTATCTTACTCTCAACCCTGTGTTTTGTGCTCGCACCAAGCACATTAAGTTAGATTTTTCACTTCGTTCCAAAGCAGGATACTTTCGGCAATCTAAGAGTTCGCTACCTGCTTTTAGCTGATCAGCCAGCACACATCTTCACCAAGAGACTACCTAGTTTGCATTTTGTGTTATTGAGATCCAATCTTTCAATTACTACACTTACTTCGGATTGAGGTATTAATACGTGATTTATATGTATTACGAGGTCTTTCTATAATTATGTTTCTGACTGTACCTTGATTGTAGTTTGTCACTCTTATAATCACGAGAGAGAGAGAGAGAGAGAGAGAGAGAGAATTTGAAAAAAGAACAAAAAAATTTCAGGTGAATAAATTTTTAACAGCTTTAACATTGTGTTGGCAATATTTAACAGCATTAATCCCACGTCATCAAAATCCATCACCGGAATAGCGCAAGATGACTTCTACGACGGTCCTTTAGCATTAATTCAAGCAAGCAAAACAACTTCGCATGCATGCAATCATACAATCATGACATGATTCATTCTCTTCTTGCACGATGTCAAAATCAAATAAAGAGAGATATTAGAATGACAAAAAGAAAGTTCTTATTATTTAACTTTTGTAGGATTTGATCTAGTTCCTTTCTTTTTCAGTATTTTATGCATATATAAAGATCTTTTAAAATACGTAGACATGAGCATGTACTATCCTTTTTATATATACTAAGAATGTTTTTTTCTCTCATCTTTAGAATTATGGAGTAAAAAATATCTTTTAGAAATAATTGAGTGACAATATTTATTCTACTATGAAAATAACAGTCTGTTTTAAACCACAAGAAACAAATAATAAATAAATATAAATTGTTGTGTCGTCTAATTTGTTTAAAATTTGTGGATTCTCATAGTAATCCAAAAAAGTATTGTGCTAGTAAAGCTCCATTGTATATACAGACTCTGAGACACTTATTTCAACCTATGAATTCATAATCCTATTAGATTACCCAATGATCTTGACATGTAGAAAATCAGAATCTTTGTTGCGTCCATGTCACAAAATCACATCACTTTCACCTTTCTAGACATTGAAAGCTAAAAAAAATAAAAATAAAAAAGAAGACATTGAAAACTAAACACTGAAAATCTATTGGATTGCAATCATAGATGACATCTAAAGCTTTACCTGCCTAGTTTATCATTTGAACTTTGGTTCTATATGGGATTATCAATCTCTAATGTTCTTCTAGTGGTCTTTCTTTTTGCCTTGTATGAAGCATGAAAATATTTAATTTGGGAGACAAATGGGGTCTAGAAAACTCAAGACCTCCAATTCTGATACTACGTGAAATTTTAATGGAAACAATGCCAACTATTTTAAAAGCTTAAACTATTAGATAAAAACGTGATTTATTATTTAGATATTTTAACATGTTTTCTGAAATGAAATGATGTCTAGAGCATTTCTTAAATATTCTAAATTCTAATAGAAGAGAGATTCCGACCAAAATAAATAAATAAAATAGAAGAGAAAGATACCATAATGAAAGCCTTGGAGGACCTTCCTTCGCATTTCACCGAAAATTCAATAGAATTACTCTTTGTTCTGTTCACCACCTAAATCGCAATTCTCTCTTCTTCTTTTTTTAGTGGTCGTTCCATTTGTATAATTCTACGCTATGAACGAAAAACTCTGTTAGCATACCTCATCAACATAGGTATCTTACAAGGTGCATGTTTTTCACCTGTTCGCCGATAGAATTAGCTAAAAATGAAAACAGAAGCCCATAGGCAATGCCTCAACTTTTTACACAACAAAACAAGCACCGGCAGCAGCAGCAAAATCACCATACGACCACCCTAACCTTCTGCAAGCATTGGCCATGCAACATTTGATACATAAATCACAATAGAAGCTACATAATTTTGATGCATGAATCAGGCATGGTATATGATTATTCAAAGTAAGTTCACCATTATACTCTCGATGATCATCACAAAGCACCAAAATAAGAAGAAAGGCAAATGGTTGAATGAAAACCAAGCAAACCTCAAAATTCCTGTTTGATCTCTAGTCGGCCATGCATTGCTTAAGCCTACTTTTCCTGCTTAGCTGCAATATCCTTGAGGTTTTCCTTTTACTTTCCACTCTGGATGGGAAAAACAGCCACATCAGCCAAACTAAATGGAAGCAGGAAGAGCAGAAATGGTATCCAACGAGGCCTCACCCGGTGCAAATTCAAAATAATATCAGAACTTCCAATGAACCCCCCAGCTTGTTAATTTCTGGAGGAACGTGGGCCAATTGCTGCAAAAGAGAGAATGGCTAAGAAAACAGAATTCTACGCATTATTTTCATCACCACAATAGAAAATTTCAGCATAAATCAGCCAACATAGATTCATGTTGTAAGCTCCTCTATTCTACGAAAAACAAAACCATGACAACATGCCATACGATTCTTCTCAAAATGTAGCTGAAAAAGCAGATGTCCATGCCATTACCAGAGTGCCTTGATGTGATGGATGGAATTTTGGGCAGAAACTAGAGGCTGAAGTATTGCCTAACAAGAAAGGAAAAAATCGAAAGAAACTTTTATTGCACGCTCTAGCTTTGAGGTAGTATATGAACTCTTAATCATCTTGGCATTGTTAAATATGTTATATCAAAGGCATTGGAAACATTTTCAGCATACAAGTAAAATGTGATAGAAAAATCAGCCAAAATCAGGCACTGTCAAAAGGTAGGTGAGACTCTCCTGAAAGTTTCCACAGAACTTTTGCGCTCTGCATCTTCCAAAAGGTTCCTAACACTTAAAGGAACATCTGCAAGGGTGGAAAGAAGACTTCAACAGGTCAATCAATCAAATCCCAAACACTAACATATCATGTAGGCGTCGCGATGTGCAAGAAGAAACAGATCAGAATGAAGAATCACTGACATTTTCTTCTATGCACATGATTCACTAGCACTTTGTGCGGATATGGACATTATTAACGTGTAAGACATCAAAAGAGGTGGATAATATTATATGTCCGTATATGACAAAGCCTCGTAATCGGCATACGACAAGATGGGATAGTCAATGCACAAGCCTGTCATGCAGAAAGAGAAATTAATCACCCTTAGACGTTGGAGAAGAAAGATAAATATAGCTGATTTGGATGGAAATATTTTCTGTTTTATGGCTTCTTTCCCACCAAAGCTCTTTCGATAATGGAAATTTTGGGAAACTAAGCTATTGACAAAAGCTATCTGCCTGGCTTGCCATGAGAATGCTTCCGCTGAGGCACGAGATGTGTGGGTACTATACAGGACAAAGACGTTTCAACATAAATATTTACAGTTACCATTTCTTTATTTATTTTAAATGTTGATGTTTGTAGTGATAAAACATGCAGAAGGATGATCAGCATCAGTACTCTCGCATTCCCAGTAGTAATCATGCTTGGAATTGTACATTCATGGTCTTCTCAAGGAGTTTCACATGGCATGTGAGTATATTCCTCCCATAGTATTGTCCAGCAAAGTCAAGATCAGCTCATGCTAATTCTCGTGCTAAATAAAAACCAACCAGTCCTGTACTTTCCTCCCTAATCATATCGTAACCAGCTCTACAAATCCCAATTTCACGAAGTTCTAATACAAACCTAGAACAAAAATCACACATTATGTTCAGCAGGCAAATTTTTCAATACTACGTCCCCATAATTTTTCATATTGAAAGCAGCGCTAGGTAAGTCCACCAAAGACATGTTGAAAACGCTATAAAAGGCAAGAAAAATTACTGTCGAGTTTCAATACTCTTGCAACTAGAGAGCTGAACCTATGCTGTGGAAACTTAGGGAGCCCTTTCATGTATATCAACACATGATTTTCCTTGACATCCCAAATCATAATAATAATGAAGTTAAGCAAATGAAGGGAATAGATGAGCAAAGTCATTAGGATCGCAGAACCTAACAAAGAACTAGATAACCGTGTCATGTCATGTCATGTCATGGAGCACCTACCTGTTCAAGAAAATCCTAAAAATGGCAGAACACTGAAACTTACTCAAGGTTTGAAGTCATCATGCATGTCAGGGTCATTTAGTAAAGTAGTGAATTATCTCATTCCTCTTAGACTAAACGATGTAGATACCTGCTAATAACAGTTGCAAAAGGGTAGTTAGTGCATTATTGCAAACACAAAGATGACATAGACTAAGCTAATTCAGACACTATCAGAAATAAGGCTTGAGAGTTAGCGGGACTAAAAACACATGACCAATAAAAATTGGCTTTTATCTCACTCGGGCACTGCCTACACTATCATTTGATAAAGATATTTGAGAGTTTGTTTAAAAGTTGTTACATTGGCAATGACTATGAAAAGAAGCTAAAGTTTGAAATAGGAAGTCACTGCCATAACAGCCAGCGTTGCACTTCCATCAGTGAAGCATCACATAAGCACCACAGTCATGCTGGAGAAGAAGCAACATGGGGTCCTTACAAAAATAACCTACGTAATTCTAATGAAGACCTTCTGTGTAAAGAAAGAGGTTTACATTGACTCCACTACTCAGTGCAACATGCCCTGTGGGCGTTTCTATGTCGGTTCTCTTGTTTGCCCAGCAAACCTAGCTTCCACTCAAGATCTTAGGGCACACCTCAAAAACCATCTTTACACTTCAGAAATGAATCCTATGCACCTCCAGTTGTTCAATTATAACCGGTATAACCGCACCTTCCCCTACTTCACACAGGAATAAAAGCTCACCATTCTATTAGATCCTCCTGGGGACCCTGTAATGCCCTTGAGGAGTAGGTTCAATAAGGCTCTCACCATGATGCTTGCTGCAGTCCAGCTCAAGGTTATATGTTCTATGCACTAAAGCCCCGCACAATAGAATATCTATACACAACAAAGATTGAGGGCAGAGCATTAGTCATAACTCATACAATGGAACAAGGATATGTAATAATATATACAATCGAACAAGTAGCTCCACCAAAGCACGGATAGAGTTTGTAAACAAGAGTCCACAGTCAACCCAAAGCTAATAGGAACTTTGCATCTGGAAGTGGCTTTTCAAGCTCGCGTCATCAGAAAACCAATGCATTAATAAACCCGAATTTTGCAACTGAAAGCAAATTAACTTAAACTTACATTATCATCAATACCATATAAAATATGCAGTGGAAATAACCAGGGACGAGCATGGTATGGGCAGACCTGTTCCACAACAGGGCTGGAGCCTAAAAAGAATCTGGTGGGATGGTTCTAGAGAACCCAGAATGGAGAACCATACCAATCCCCTCTTCTTTTATGTGCAAAATCATAGTTCATTTCGTACTAAAAATTCTCAATGCAAGAGCCAAAGCAAAAGCACCACACAAACAAACATGAGAAAATCAGAAATTCACTCAAGTAATCAAGAATCCCAGGTCTCTCAATAGTAGAACCTCTACCCATTGCATTTGCCATAAGTCCCAGACTCATTACTAAGGGGGAGAAACACCAATTTCGAAGGAAATAAGCGTAGGACACAGCAGAACGTGCTTGGGCAAAGAATGTTTTGAAGTTTGTGACATCAACCTTTGTCTAAACTACCAAACCCCACCATCTATCAGGACCCAATCAAAGCGAGAACAGGGGCTGCAGCCCCTGAATCGCATCAGCCACGCAAAATTGGATTGCTAAAAGGCCGACCCAGAATTTTTTTTAAATAAAAAAGAGAGAGAAAAGAAAAGAAAAGCAAGGCAATTTAAGAAGGGTTGCGGAGAATCCAGCAAGCATAGAAAAAAGGGTTGAAAAAAGAGAAGAAACAAAGAAAACAAAAAGGGAGGTCTCTGCTTCTCCCTCTCTTTCCTCTTAAATGTATAAAAGCACACGCTTTTCTTTATTACTAAAAGGATGAAAAGAAGAGACGTCGCGAACAACGATGAAGATGAATGCCCCGGTTCGACTCTCACCCGCCGTCTGCCGCTTCCAGATTCCGGCATGGCCAAACGAGCGCCGTCCCTTTGGAACTACGACGTATTCTTTGAGCTTCGGCGACAGAGACATTCGCGTCTACTCCCCCGATTTGCTCTCCAAAAACCTGCTAGTTAGTTGCTGGAGTCCGCGTGTCCACAGACGAAGCCGCGCTCCCGGTCGGCGAGCAGATAGCGGGGCCCCGAGGTTCTCCACCGAACCATCAGCCTTGAGATGGTAAAGTTGCGATATGGAAGTCAATAGGTAAAAGTCACAGAGAAGCCTCTCCGTAGTGAAGAGGGTAAAGCTGTCTAATGTTCGACAACCCTGTCGAGACCTACAACCAATTACACCGATTACTGGGACATTATTTTTGCCCATACCTTATGCTTCCTCCAACCAATTACACCAACATTTGTAATTAATAAATTCATCTACCCCATCGAGTTGGCTCAAAAAGATGCACTGCCTCGTCTAAATGAGGCGTCCTTGTTGGCGACATCTGGTGCTTAGAAAGTACAAACCGAGCACAAAAGGACAGACCTTCATGACAGATTATAGAGGCTGGAGAAATAGATGGTGGAGTCAGTGTATACCATACAACCACATTCATGCTATTGGAGCTACATCCAGCTGCGGCCATTATTGGTCCGCTCGAACTAACATAGGCAATGTCCCTGCAGCCAAAATTAAACTGAATATGGCGTATATCTGGTGCCACGAGTGGGCAGTGGGTAAAATTCTCAAATTGATAATGAAAAGCCACGATATTGACTGGTGTGCATCTCATCAGCATTGAATGAACTCCGCTATGTATCATAAACTAGGACACCAACACTAAGAGAAGGAAGGTGCTGTCTTAGGACCCAAAATGACAACAAATCTTTGGCCGCAAAAAAGATTGTTAAAGTTGTCCACAGCAATTCATTCTGTTCTTTGCTACTTTATATCACAAAGTCCCTTAGTGAAAAATCCTAATCTAAAGTACAGAGGAAAATCCTTTCATCAACCAGATAAATAAAAAGACAGGCCGTGCATCGTTATTTGTATTCCTGATTTCCAGTACCATGTGCAGAAAAAAATTAAACAAGATAGTGATTGCTCAACAAATCTAAAGAGGTTACTACAAATGAGGCATGGCCATTAAAGCAAAGAGATGATTCAATTGGATGAATGTTGCTCCTTCCTCCAACCTCCAGCAGCCATGAGCATATGGTCCCATCTAATGCGGCAGTAGCAAATCTGTTTCCACAAGGGTCAAACTACAAGGCTGACATAGATGCAAGAGCATAAGGTGGGGGGCTATACAGCAGGCAGCACTCCATAAGTAGCAATAGCTTTTTTCCTCACCAAACCCTGTTCATCAATTATGTTACAATCATTTTACAGTTATATTGCGACAGAAGTTCAAAACCGTAACAAGTTAACAACCCACATATTGCACTTCCAAAACACGACAGTAATAAATGTGCACAATTCATTGAAATAGATCTCAAAGATCCCAGTGGTGTTGACTTGAAACTTAAGAAGATCATGGAATGAGAGAAGTGCAGAACAGAAGGGTACTCAATGCAATACTGTACCTTCTGCTGGTTGACATTTTTTTTGGGGGGGAGGGGGGTGGAGACTTCTCTCCGTGTAATCTTTCATTGAGCGCACATCAATATACATTAATTCACGAACAAAAAAGCACAGAAAGATTGATCTAAAAAAATTTAGAAAAGAAAATCAAAATTCATGGAAGAGAAAATATTCCCAATTGTCCCAAGCCAAAGTTGCAGACCGTCATGTTTAAAAAAGCAAATTGATAAAAGTGGAAAAGAGCATTCTTTTTCGATTCGTATAAGCAATTCCTCAAAGCCGAAATGAGGAAACAGCCAAATAAAAGGTCTAGCAGACGGTAACGGACTTTGCTAAAATTGATCACTCGTCCCCTGCAACAAATCATACGTTTCACAAATAGACATGTGTATTGCTGGAGCCAACCAAGAAGTACGGCACGGATGGATGACTAGAGAAAGCCCCACTTATTACAGTTTGCATGTTAGCTAATTGTTCAACAAACTCCTTGAATTTATCTTGATTTTCCCAACCCAAGCCAGAGGCAACAATGCCTGCATAACCTGGAATACCAAATGGCTACACCACCTGTCATATTTCTCCCCGGCAAGGCCAAAGATCCCATCCCGGTAGTTGCTCCACCAAATCCCAGGTGGGACCCAGTTTTGCTCCAAGACCCGCACTAGGTAAACGTAAGTGGATTCAGAGCCAGCCCAATCATGCGTGGCCAATCAGCGTCTGACCATACATGCTCCATTCCTTCTTTGTGAGGTACGTCTTGTTCCAAGTTGAAGAAAATTATACCCTGTATAAGACAAACGCCCATGAGGAATACTGTATGAGAAGCCAGGTGAATTTTTTATCTGATTACAAGTAAAAGAATTTGATAGACCATGGAGTCAGAGCATCGACGCTTATTAAAACATGTCAGAAGCTAGGCATCATCAGGAGTTGAAGCGTTTAATTCATGAATTGCACCACAAGGAGCTTCTGTTAAAATTTTCTTATTCTGTTGAATTTATGTATGCGAACCTAAAGTGATTATAGTTTTTTATTGCAAATAGAGTAAATTTTTCATTAACTAGCATTAAGGGATGCCAACATATCTAAGTAGCCAAAAGAATTGTTACCTTACCAAGTAGTTACATGGTGATCAGTACAATTCAAATGCTCGCAAAAATCCAAGCAATGCAGAATGCTTTAAGGAGCAGTACTGATACTAGTATATATGCGCAGGAAAAACTCACCTTTCTATTGCTAGAAACTGGCAGTTGCCACTCATTGATGGAGTTAATGGATAATGCCTGTTCAAAAAATCAAAAACATTGCATATGATTGAGATCGAGATATTAGCTTTAGGGACCTAATGCCACCTTTTGGCAGTTTGATCCATCAAAAACATACGGCTACATAAATGCAACAGGAGTGAAAGGAAAATTCACCTCCATGAGCTCCCCATTTCTCTTCGAATTATTTTAGGATTTTGAAAATGAGTAACCTCCTATATGAGGTTGGCTTCTTTATGCCAAGAACTCAATAAAGAGTTGCCATTTGAAAACGATCCCTTGGAAAGAGACCCACTCATGGTGCTGGTAGAATCAGTGCTACACCTACTTCCAATGTTGCTCGATTCATTTGCCTTCAACGCTGTCACTTCATGTGCTCAAGTCCAACCTTGAGAAGGTTTAGTGTTGACATACTCTGACAAATTTATTTTCTCCAAAGCAACGTCTGATATATTATGAGGATCAGCCCATTAAGTCCACAGTTTTTCATACATTGATAGTTCTGTATCACTGACAATTAGATCCAAACAAGTATTAGTGTCACTCAAGTGCGTTTGGAGGCCTCTCAGTTCAGTCATATCAGACTTTTGCAACCATACAAGAGTCATAGCTGGCCGTCCATTGTCAAATTCTGCTGCATTAGTGCCACAAGTTGTTCAATGTGACATGAAGAAACATGAGCAGAAATTATCTTCAGTGACCGGGCCAGATAAACTGATAGCAACTCAATTGTTCTCTCATATTTTTACCATCAGCTTGAAGATAAGAACAACCAAGTACTTTCAAAAAAATTTCACTAAGAGAAGCATTAAAAAGGTAACTGTCTTGAACTGTTTCCAACATGAAATTCGGCTTATGGTTTTTCAAACGAGACATATGTTCCCATAATGACAGTTCCAAATTGTGCTATCTTTCATCTTTAGGGATCAAGTGCACCATGTCTCCTCCATGTTTGCCTTTCACACTGCCAACTGATCACAGATCGCATTTGACAGTATCAACAATGGCGGTATCAGATAATTTTCTATTTGGTGGTGAACTTCGATAAACTCTTCCATATTGACATTGTAAGTAGTATGTCCATTGAAAAGAGAAGTAGGTGAGGGGCTGCAAAATCAAATTGAGACATTTTAAGTTTCTCTTAAAATGAATGTTTCAAAATGAGCAAAATACTCGAATAAATCGAGTACGGAAATGGTTTTCGTGATAAAGTCTGCATCATTGAAGTTCAAAGATAACTGGAGAACCGCTCTTAATTTCTTAATTAGAAGTATAAAAGTTTGAAATGGAATCTCCCAAAGCAACTGACTATTTGAATCATTTTTCATTCGGCTCAGCCTCCATGAAATTATATGAATCCAGTGTAGAGAAGTATAATAGGCTGCAATGAATCATGAAGATGGGAAATAAACTTCTGCAGCTGCTGCTAATGGAAGCTTTAGACGAGAGGATTATAGACTGCCAAGCAGATCATTCCCCTTAGAAATCTTTTGCCAGCAACAATACCCTCATAATGGATCAAATCCAATTGAAACGAAGCCCTCATAGTATGCAAACCCTGATATCTGCAAATATCTACCATGTAAAACAAAAGCATGTTAGTTTGCCTACAGTCAACGGGCCGAGAAGTAGTGAAAACACAGTTAGTAAAATGAATTGACTCAAAAGTCAATCTACCATATTAAGAAGAGAGGCAGCATCCACAGAGAATCTCTGCTCAACAACCACCAAGCCAGCATATAGCTTATATCGGGACTCTCGGGACATTTGCTGTACTTTCTTCAATTCATGCATCTTATATTCAAAGTATGACCTACATCCAACAGAGCCTATACTTGAGTATGGCCAAGACGGGTCTTCCCTAATCAAGTTTGAAAATTGTTGAAGTGCACAATCAAGTATATAATGGGACTCCAAAAGGGTAGACACATCATCAGAGAGCCAATTTTAAGGAACTGTGTGTGGATGCTTTTGATTTGCCTAGTACAACTTTAGAAAAGCCCATCACTGAACATGCTCTGATGATTGGATCCCCCATCGAAGCTTAGGGAAGAACAGTGCTCCATACCTTCAAGTTAATACGAACAAAACTATGAATTGATAGTAGCTCAATCTGCAACCATACAAGAGTCATAGCCGACGGTCCATTGTTAAATTCTGCTGCATTAGTGCCACAAGTTGTTCAGTGTGATATGAAGAAACATGAGCAAAAATTGTCTTCAATGACTAGGCCAGATAAACTGATAACATCTCAATCTGTTCTCACATATTCTTATCATCAGCTTGAAGATAAGCACAACTAAATACTTTCAAACAAAGTTCACTAAGAGAAGTACTAAAAAGGTAACTATCTTGAACTGTTTCCAACATGAAATTCGGCTTATGGTTTTTCAAACGAGACATATGTTCCCATAGTGACAGTCCCAAATTGTGCTATCTTTCATCTTCAGGAATCAAGTGCACCATGTCTCCTCCATGTTTTCTTTTCACGTTGTCAATTGATCACAGATCGCATTTGACAGTATCAACAATGGTGATATCAAATAATTTTCTGTTTGGTGGTGAACTTTGATAAACTCTTCCATATTGACATTGTAAGTAGTATGTCCATTAGAAAGAGAAGTAGGTGAGGGGTTGCAAAATCAAATTGAGATAAATCGAGTACAGCAATGGCTTTCATGATAAAGCCTGCATCATTGAAGTTCTAAGATAACTAGAGAACCGCTCTTAATTTCCTAATTAGAAGTATAAGAGTTCGAAATGGAATCCCTCAAAGCAACTGACCATTTGAATCCTTTTTCATTTGGCTCAGCCTCCATGAAATTATATGAATCCAATGCAGAGAAGTATAACAGGCTACAATGAATCGTGAAGACAGGAAAGAAACTTTTGCAGCTACTGTTAATGGAAGCTTTGGACGAGAGGATTATAGACTGCCAAGCAGATCATTCCCCTCAGAAGTCTTTTGCCAACAACAATACCCTCATAATGGATCAAATCCAATTGAAAAGGAGCCCTCATAGTATGCAAACCCTAATATCTGCAAATATATGCCATGTAAAACAAAAGCATGTTAGTTTGCCTATAGTCAACGGGCCGAGAAGCAATGAAAACACAGTTGGTAACATGAATTGACTCAAAAATCAATCTACCATGCTAAGAAGAGAGGCAGCATCCATAGAGAATCTTTGCTCAACAACCTTCAAGCCAACATATAGCTTATCTCGGGACTCTCAGGACATTTGTTGTACTTTCTTCAATTCATGTATCTTATACTCAAAGTATGACCTACATCCAACAGAGCCCATACGTGAGTATGGCCAAGACGGGTCTTCCCTAATTAATTTTGAAAATTGTTGAAGTGCACCATCAAATTTATAATGGGACTCCAAATGGGTAGGCACATCATCAGAGAGCCAATTTTAAGGAACTATCTGGGATGCTTTTGGTATACCCAATAGAACTTCAGAAAGCCCATCACTGAACATGCTCTGATGATTGGATCCCCCATCAAAGCTTAGAGAAGAACAGTGGTCCATAGCTTCAAGCTAATACGAACAGAACATGAACTGATAGCAGCTCAATCTACAACCATACAAGAGTCATAGCTGGCCGTCTATTATCAAATTCTACTGCATTAGTGCCGCAAGTTATTTAGTGTGATATGAAGAAACATGAGCAGAAATTGTCTTCAGTGACCGGGCCAGATAAATTGATAGCAGCTCAATCTGTTCTCTCATATTCTTATCATCAGCTTGAAGATAAGCACAACTATGTACTTTCAAACAAAGTTCACTAAGAGAAGCGCTAAAAAGGTAACTGTCTCGAACTGTTTCCAACATGAAATTCGGCTTATGGTTTTTCAAACGAGACATATGTTCCCATAGTGACAGTCCCAAATTCTGCTATCTTTCATCTTCAGGAATCAAGTGCATCATGTCTCCTCCATGTTTCCCTTTCACACTACCAATTGATCACAGATCGCATTTGACAGTATCAACAGTGGCAATATCAGATAATTTTCTATTTGGTGGTGAACTTCGATAAACCCTTCCATATTGACATTGTAAGTAGTATGTCTATTGAAAAGAGAAGTAGGTGAGGGGTTGCAAAATCAAACTGAGACATTTTAAGTTCCTCTTAAAATGAATGTCAACAAAATGAGCAAAATACTCGAATAAATCAAGTACGGCAATGGCTTTCGTGATAAAGTCTGCATCATTGAAGTTCAAAGATAACTGGAGAACCGCTCTTAATTTCCTAATTAGAAGTATAAGAGTTTGAAATGGAATCCCCCAAAGCAACTGACCATTTGAATCATTTTTCATTTGGCTCAACCTCCATGAAATTATATGAATCCAGTGCAAAGAAGTATAACAGGTTGCAATGACTCAAGAAGACAGGAAAGAAACTTTTGCAGCTGCTGTTAATGGAAGCTTTGGACGAGAGGATTGTAGACCCCCCTGTTCCGGTCATGGAACAGATGAAATAAATCAAAAAATGTATTTTTGTTCAAGAATGAAATCTTATGGGAAAACCAAGCAGATCATTCCCTTCAGAAGTCTTTTGTCAACAACAATACCCTCGTAATGGATCAAATCCAATTGGAAAGGAGCCCTCATAGTATGCAAACCCTGATATCTGCAAACATATACCATGTAAAACAAAAGCATGTTAGTTTGCCTACAATCAACGGGCCGAGAAGCAGTGAAAACATAGTTGGTAACATGAATTGACTCAAAAGTTAATCTGCCATGCTAAGAAGAGAGGCAGCATCCACAGAGAATCTCTGCTCAACAACCTCCAAGCCAACATATAACTTATCTCGGGACTCTCGAGACATTTGTTGTACTTTCTTCAATTCATGCATCTTATACTCAAAATATGACCTACATCCAACAGAGCCCATATTTGAGTATGGCCAAGACAGGTCTTCCCTAATTTTGAAAATTGTTGAAATGCACAATCAAGTATATAATGGGACTCCAAATGGGTAGACACATCATCACAGAGCCAATTTTGAGGTACTATTTGTGGATGCTTTTGGTATGCCCAGTAGAACTTCAGAAAGCCCATCACTGAACATGCTCTGCTGATTGGATCCCCCATCGAAGCTTAGAGAAGAACAGTGGTCCATAGCTTCAAGCTAATACGAATAGAACCAAAAAAAAGAAAAATTGGAAAGCACACTGAAAATTATTGCAATGGAACAAATTCATCTATAGATGCAGACAACTTAGCAAGCACCATGCATATTCATAAGAGAAGCGAACATATGACTTTCTTGACCTCTTATAACCCCTTATGAGAAGGAAAACAATACTTACTGCAAGCCCACTTCTTGTCAAGGCAATAGCTGTGATCAGAGATGCTCACCTCCCAAAAAACACAGCACTCTGCTCCCCAACAGCATTCTTCATATTATTCTTAGCCGCTAAACATGCTCAAGAAAGATTTTGAGGAATTCCTCGGCTGCCATTGCAAAAGAAAGAGATATTTATGATGGCTACGAGTATATAATGTTGCATTTATCTTCACATCCAAAAACTAGAAATATGCTAAAGATTAGCTAGAACAATAGGACAGCTCTAGATGACTGGAAAGCCAGGAGCCACCCTTCTCAATTGCAGAAGGAAGCATGAACTTTCTTATTAATTGATGCTCAGTTGGTCCACCGCAGCACTCAAAAAGGCGACAGGTAACTAGAGCAACCTGCTTATACCTGAGATTCTGAATACAAATGGTCACTGCAGAAGAAATATCACCTCCAAGCGGATAAAAGCAATTGCAAATTCTAGCTGATGTCTCCCCAGCAAGAGATGCATTTTTAAGTGCAGCAGCCTTCTTTTTCTCCTCCTGTCATGAAAATGCAGACGGAAACAAAGACACTGAAAGGGTTACCAGAAAGGAATAAAAATCCTATATTATCTCAAAAGACAAAGGAAATGGACAAAACAATCAGAGCTTGAGAAATTCACTGACATTGCAAAATTAGTGACAAGACAAGAACTTCTTTCCTATTCCTTTAACTGTCTATCCAGAAATCAGTGACCTCACATTACACAGAAGTTCTGTCACACAGTACCTGAAAATTGCGCAAGAGGAATCCAATTAAAGGCTTACCTTCTCATCCTTGCTTAATTTAAACAGGCCAGCCAAAACTTGAAGTCTGTTTAAGGATGTATATCGAAGTGCACAGTCTTTAGGATTTTTTTCTCTTCGAATATTGTGATCTTGCCAACTTCTGCATATGCAATGTAACAATCTCCATCAAATAGCTGGAAGCAGTTAAACCTAATCGGCACTTAACAAACAAATAAATCTGCGAGTTTAATAACAATCAGATCCCCAAGGATTTTTGTTGTTTTTTTGGGTCGAAAATCCCCAAGGATTCAAAACCAATTTTTTGCAGGGACGAATACCTGAGTGCGGAAAATTACAAATTTTAAGAGGAGCTAGGTGAACTCCCTGGTAGAGAGGTTCTCCAACACCATAATGCAGGAACGAGCAGCTCAAGGGTTGGCGCCCATTAAAAAACAACTTGGCGTATACCAGTTATAGCCAGTTACATAGAAGAAATAAAGATAGCCCATCAAAACAAAGCTGGTCTCATCAGGATAATGGATGCCATCTCGTATGAGAGCACAGACCAAAATGAAAAATGCAACCCCTGTTTTCAAACACAACCTCATGGCAGAGTCTTTTTTTTGTTCAAAAGAACCTGTACGATATCAGAGATCTAAAATCTATTTAAGTTATGGGATTCTTGTGAAAATGAAGTAACAATAACAGGATTACCAAAGCACGTCACAAGAACATTTGATTCATGCGTTAAATTTTACACGCAGAAACTTGCTCTGAGTACTAATAAATCACCCGATTTCTTGCGTCTTATAGAACTGATCCTCGTAATGGAGACAAAGAATGCGTGACCAAGTATAAGTAATCTTAAGATCAACGAAGGCAACTCCAAAATATTCTTTCTGATAATAAGTACATTTGTGGTCTCACCATCCTCAAGTACAAAATTTTCACCGACTAAGTTCTATCGACAACTAGCTAGCTTCTAGTCATGCAATTGGGAAATGTTATAAATATATACATTATATTCTTGACTACACATTATCTTAAGTGAGCTGTTCCGAGTGGGTGGGTCGAGGACCTAGTGGGTCAAGGAAGCGGCCCACCCTGGAGTCATTTTCTCAGAGGTCATTCGTCTTGAATCTCTTCAAGATCTTTGTTATCTTTCTGCTTCCCAAGTTGCTCCTTCAAAAGGGCAATCTCTTTCTTTAATCAGATGACCTCTTTTGACGTGACATCCTTGCCTGCAACATTCTCAATCGATCTAACTTGGGAGGCATATCTGAACATGCTTTTTTATGGAATATTGTTAGATAGCATTTTTTTTTTCCTGGTCAGGATATTGTTAGATAGTTCAAAAAGGGAAAACAACAAAGCAAGAGCCACTAGAGAAGTTGAAGCCATCAAGTCTTTGGCCAATTGTCTATACAGGTAACAGAAACAAACTAGAAATCCATTGCAATCATGATAGGCAGTAATGGCTCAAGCATCGACGTATCACAGTTGCATACGCCCAGCTCTTACTAGAAGACAATCCGGTAAATAATTATTTCATGAGTACGTAATCATCGAATGAGAGCGAAAAAGCACATAATAGATATAAGGACTTACAACAAACAGTTGTATGTCTCGTCCAAATTCGACACGGCCAGTTATAGACAAATATCAGGGTCGTCGCATTACCCCCGAGTGAGTCGCCCAAAAGCCATGTCAACTTATTATTTCTATAAGGCACATGCTGATCACCAGAATATAAGGCTCTATAACGTTCCGCAGAGTAGACAGTGACCGATTGATGTGTTGGGCCTCTTTAAATTCAATTCCTGTAAAGCGCGACTTCTTGTTTCTTTCTGACCCAGCGAGGTCAACAAGGCCTAGCTGCAAAAGACTCGCAGTATCACTTCATACTATTTACAAGTGAACACCAAACAATATTGATAATATACCTTTCCCAGTGAAACAAAATGATTTCGTAAGTTGGTAGTTTCAACGACAATCAAAAGTACCAAATGTGATCTTGAACTTTCTTCATTCATTTGTGTCTTTGATGTATGCCTTTGTTCCAAGGCCCTCTGAATCAAGCCAGTGAGTTCATCAATTGTTGAAATTGTTAAAACTGTGACATTTCCAACACATACCATGCGCTGCAAATTAAAAGTAACAAAATTACCACTTTGTCCATCAAAGGATAATCAAATTAACCAATCAGATCCACATATTTTTTACTTGCCTTTAAGTTCTTCTTTATTTCCAAGTTCAGGCCCTAGGCGTTCTTTGGGAGTAGAAGATCCACAAGGTTATCCCGATACAACTCTATCATGTAGGCCTATAAGTTGGCATTGACATCAAATGAAGTACATTAGCACGGGAGTCACTGGCGAATCATTGATAGAACTTAGGTTTGACTGCAGGAGCAGCATTCCTAGAAGTACCTTTAATGAAAATGAGAATTTCTCACCATCCCACTTTACAATTTTGAAAAGTTTAGCAGTAGCCCGTGGAGTGAGATCAGGATTGTTGTCAAACCCATAAATAGTGAAAGTCTTTCCTGAATTGGACTGGCCGTATGCAAATATGCAAACATCGAAACCATCTACAGCGGATTGAACCAAAGACCGCAATGTAGGAAATAGGTTAAGGGTACCAATATCTTAGCAAATAGTAGAGCTCTATACATACAAACATTTCGACAACTTCACTGGCATCCTTTGGAGAAAATTATTCACATAAACAATTAATCAATCAAGAAGAATCGGATCCATATATGATTGTAAAACACCGAGATCAATAAGTACAGCAGAATTAAAGTGTACATGTTTGATCCATTGCTTCACTTGAAGAAAAATAGATCACTCTAATAATTAGAGATATATTGGAATGCCAGATCTTCCTCTCTTTGACCTATTTCAGTATAGCAGCTTTCAATGGAATTAAAGCAACTTATAGGTATAACTTGCATTTTATAAGCTAGAGAGGGGACCTAGCAAACCCTAATCAATAGCGTGTCAACTGGGCTCTTCCCATTACGGGCTTCAGTTAAACACAATTACCTACATTTTGCTACTCAACTAGGCCCGTTATCAATAAATGCCAATACCCAATTCAATAAGATCACTATAAGGTTCAACAAATATTGGAATATCCATTAACCCGATTATTTAAAATAGAAAATTAATGAATTAATGTAAGCCCATATTATAGAAAATTTCCAACATTCTCCCACTTGGGCTACATTAATTAACTTATTTTTATTTTGAAAAAGATTTTATATTGAAAACGACACTATTGGATTAATAATTGAAAATTTTGTTTTATGTGGCCACAACTTTTAAAAAATAATATTCCAATAACGACATCTCAAAACCAATCCAATCTTATATAACCTCAGTATAGGATTATGGAGATCAATGTGTAAAGAAAATACCACTACACATGACCTTCCATAATCACGTATAATAAGCATTATATTTTCATGAATCATGGGCCTAGTAGTGTAGTAAGAAATAGTACCAATATGTGATCAAAATATTCACTATTTCTTATTGGTCCTCAATGCAATTTCTCAACGACATGAAACTGCATTAGCGCAATTTCTAAACAATTGCATGACTATGTCACAATCCAACATGAGATCTCATAATCAGTGACATGCAATTATCTTTAAACTAAAATTTATTTAAAGATACTGTTTTATACTTCCATTTATCAGTCAACGGGAGAAAGGATAACCATAGAATTAATAACAACAATCATTGAAAATAAATGCTTTAATAAACATCATAAAAGCATTATCAGTCTGCATATAACTATAATATCCAGAAATACAAATTATATAACTCTCACTAACAAAAAAAATCAAAAGAATCTAAAACACACATATTATTTACATATTCTTTAAACAAAATGGGTCTTAAGCCTTTTGTTAGAGGATCAGCTTACATGGACTTAGTTATGATATTTTCAATTACAATGTCTCCCTTTTTAACCAAGTCCTTAACGGTATAATATTTGATCTAGTTAACATTTCAACCGTGGCATTATTGTTATTTACATCAAAGGCAACTGTTTGTCACACATAATACAATAAGATCAATTATGGGCAATAAATAATTCAACAAAAATAATTAGTACATTATAAACTCCCATTTGGGCAGAGTGTATAATGCACCATTATTTTTCATAACATGAAGTTTATAAAACAACAACAAGGAGAATTACATATAATTGTCAAGGATACATCTCCTTTGAGTAGACAAATCCTTTAAATCATAGATCTCTATAATATCAATATAGAGGGGAATTACATATAATTTTCAAAACATTTATTCCCTTTGGGCAGATAAATATTTTTCAATTATACATCCCCATCTTTTAAATATGGGAATTAAACTTCATGCTATTTTCCAAATTAATATACACAATAACCCTCATTGGGCGAGTAATTGTATATACTAATCTTTTTTTTTTTTTTGGTAAAGTTGTATATGCTTTTATCAATAGGGAACTCCAAAAATTTATGTCCAAAAGTCATCAAACAATATGAAACACTTTACAACATGTGCTTCCAATGATCATATTGCACTTTTTCAAACAACAATTTTTGCCACATTTTTTTTAAAATTATTATTATTTTTAATTATTATTTTAATATTAATTTAATATTTCGGACCCACCCGCAAACCCTGATCCACGAGCAGCCCGGATCGGACCGCATGGCCGACCCGCGAGTAGCCCGAATTGGAGATTCTCTCGTGGGGCCCAACCTACACCCAGCCCAAGCTATCCTATTTGCTGCTTGGAAACGGGCAAGCCTACAGGGTCCAAGACTAGAATGTCTCCTCGCTTGGGCTCAGCTGACGACTTCTGGGCTGATGGCCCGCGGGACCAAAAAAGATTTTAAAAGAATAAAACACAAAATGGGCTTATGCCCATTAGAAGGCCCGGCCTAGCTGGAGGTCTTCTTCAACCTCCAGCTAGGTCTTGAAGTTGCAGCAAACCGGGTCACACGACCCGGTTTCGACCCGAAGCTCCAAAATAGCATTGAAACATTGAATTTTTTTTTAAAGAGATTTCTCCATGGGTCTTGCATATAACATCAATATGATTGACTATAATGAATTAAACGAAGAAAAACCGAGTAAATCTACCACATACAAGCTTCAAAGTTTCGGATTTTAACCTCCCAATGGCCGAATTTCGAATTTCTTAAATTTAGGCCCTAAAAAATTAATTTGATACAACAAAAAGATGCTAAAACATATATATAACAATACCCATGCACCGATTTACATTGAACATCAATCAATTGAAAGTAATTTGAAAATTCTATAACATTTTCATGTATAAACCCTAGAATTTCAAATTTAAAATTCTCTCTCAATTCTCAATGAAATTATGCAAATTATATATGGTTGGAAGGATCTCGACATGTAGAACAAACGCCCTATGGTTTTGGGATCAATCAAGCAAAAAATCCACACACAAAAATAATGCCCATATTCAGCTCAAAGAGGAGGATTTCGAATTTTTCCATGAAAAGAAAATTTTTGGGTTCCACAATCATATATGATATGGCTCTGATACCACATGTAGAAAAGTATTCACATAAACAATTAATCAATCAAGAAGAATCGGATCCATATATGATTGTAAAACATCGAGATCAATAAGCACAGCGAAATTAAAGCGTACATGTTTGATCAATTGCTTCACTTGAAGAAAAATTGATCACTCTGATAATCAGAGATCTATTGGAATATCAAATCTTCCTCTTTATAACCTATTTCAGCATAGCAGCTTTCAATGTGATTAAAGCAACTTATAGGTATAACCTAACCTTTTATAGGCTAGAGAGGGGATCTAGCAAACCCTAATCAATAGCATGTCAACTGGGTCTTTTCCTATTATGGACTTCAGTTAAACACAATTGCCTACACTTTGCTGCTCAACTAAGCCCATTATCAATAAATGCCAATACCCAATTTAGTAAGATCACTATAGGGTTCAACAAATATTGGAATATAGATTAACCCGATTATTTAAAATAGAAAATTAATTAGTTAATTAATGTAAGCTCATATTATAGAAAATTTCCAATATCTTTGTCTCCTTAAACACATTTTCATGGGATGCCATCCCATCGAATACCCTATCAAAGAAGTGCTGCTTTGCTTTCCCATCCTTCCAGGGATGTTCAACGGTAAACTCATCCACATGTGTAATCACATTTTCTTCGGCACCTTCTTTGTCATTTAGAGGCCTCACTCGATAGAAAAGTTTAATCATGCCTTTCATATCTGAGACATTCCATAGCCAGTTATCGACACGTGAATAGTAAAGTTACAAGACTTTCCTTATAGTAAATTATTGTAATGACATTCAAGCCAAACCGAGAAAAGATTTAACAGGCAAACGAACCTTGTATGGTGTTAAAAAAACTGCTTCCTCAAAGTTTGTTCTTCTTTATAAAGGACCTCCAACTCAGCTAATCAAGCCCCTTGCATATTCAAGAGGGCAGCTGCCTACTCATTCCTTCTATCGATATCCTGGAAAATGGAGCATCATTGTTGATAATAAATCTCTTTTCGACTCAATGACAGGAGAAACGAAGTTATACCAGAGAGAGACAACATGAAAAGTACCTAGGCAAATATAATACTCAATATAATCAATCGGGTGAAAATTAGCTACCTCTTTCATCTCTCTCGATTCCTCGAGTTCCTTTATATTATTTTGTATGGCAGCTAACTCTATGTTTCTATCCGAAAGGGCTGCCTCAGACGTATACAATTTCTTTTCAAGTTCAGACACTCTAAGCTCCAAGGACTTCGTTTCTTGTTCAAAATTTCTCTTGAGAATTTCCCTCTGCATTTGCAGAAAATATTCAGGACATCTTCCAGGGAAAAAGAATTAGAATGGTTGAGCTAAGATTAATTATAGGAGATGTCACCTCATCAGCAATTTCTCTCTCCAGTCTAGATATTCTTTGCTCCAACAATGCCTTTTCATTTACTGCACTCTTCATGTTTTCTTCTACTTCATGTGCCTTCTCACTGCACTCTTTTAGCTCTTCTTGAAGTTTTTGCAAAACCTAGTTATAATATCCACCATTTTCCATAACAATTTATATATAATTTCTAGCAATAGGATCTCAGTCAACTTGGCCAATTTTTCTTCCAAGCTCCTCTTCTCTGAGATTGCAGCCTAAAAGGCAAAATAACTTACTCAAAAGAAACAAACAAAAAATAAAACACAATAATAATTAGGTATACAAATTGTACTTAAAGAGCCGTGTCTCTCTTGTGACACATAGCTTTTAGCTTATCATGGTCCAGTGTCATTTCCATTAAGTTTTACTTCTCCAATCTCAAAGAATCTCTCAAAGCCTCCATTTCTTCCTGGAGGATCACTTCTTGCCTTTGTTTTTCACGTAATTCTTCCGGCAACTAATAACATAGCAAACCATATGAATTTTAGTGAGAGTGAGAAAGAGAAAGATGAGAACGGTAGGGTGTGGTACCAAATGCAGATAGCACAACTAACAATGCATTCGTATCATGCAATAGACAAGCAGTTCCATCATGCAAAACTAGCCACGTGGAGAGCCTTCAATGCCCTTAAAAATTTCCCTGAGAATGCTAGCAAATTACATAATTACTTGGGCTAGTAATTAACAAACTAGAATTTCACAAGATATGGACATTATCATGTTGGTTGAAAGAAACATACCTCAAAAGCTGTAGTCTTAATGCCATTCAGAAAGAAAAGAAGGGAAACAAATAGGGATTGCTAACACACTTCCACATTCCCACAAAAAAGAGAGATCAAGGAAGAAAAAGATCCCATAGAAAAAAGCCCTTACTAAAGCACTAAATATATCTTTTATGTCAACAATGAAAAACTTACTCCAATTATTGTGTTACAGAAAATACAAGTCGGTGGTTAATTATTGTAGGTAGGATGTTTAGCCGCCTGCCTAATCAGCATTTTTCTGAGGATCTTCCAGAGCTTTAGATAGATGTTGCACACATTCTTCGTGAACTTCCACATTAGGTTGTTTTAAATTGTAAGAAGCATCCACATTTACAAAACCATTAGCTATGAACATAGGCCCAAACAGTTGTAGCCACATGAAATCTCTAGCTTGTGCATGAAGAACACCACAAATTTCTTTACCTTGCATGAAAATGAAGTACAAAGATTTACCAGTCTACCTCTCAAACAATGGATTCCATAGGAACTCAAAAATATGCAATTCACCGGAAAAAGTAAATACATAAAAGAAGTCATTGGAACCTATTTCGTTTCAAAATCGAATGACTCAAAATCTCGTCCATCTTCCACTAGAAAAGAAATGGAAGTATCAATGTAGTTAAACTCCTATATATGTTTAATTCATAAGAACGCAAGTATCCTTTTGGAATTAGGTGAAAATAATGAACTTGTGTACAAGTAGAGAAAATTGAGAGAACATTAGAACCAAAAAAGATGAGTTGATTTTGAGCATTACTATAATATAAAGGCAAGTAGATCTAATCCCACACTTATTGATGCCCAAAACAATACACTCCACTACCAAGCCTCCAATTGAATCATCAATCTTGCAGACATTAAAGGACACTGAATTTCCATAAAAAAAAGCATTTGCAAGATCCGCAGGAATCCTTTCCTTGCATTATCTTTTGAAAAATGCTCCTATGCAAAGGCCAATATTCATGAAAAATAGGTAAGAAGTTTAATGCAGGTAAGATTTTCATGTATATTTTATGCGCAAGCTAATTACTATCAAGAGATAAACAATGCTCTATTAGGCAGAGAAAAGTAAAGGAAAATGAGCCATTCAATTCGAGTTAGTAGTCAAGTTATAGAAGTAAAGATCACTGTCTCACCATTGACCGATATCGCAAGAAAATATCCAGCTCCCAATTGCCTCTTTGCTCTGGTAATTGCAATTTGTTGAGGGAAAAATCATGCCACAAGGGAACTCCAATCACTGAGAAAATTTAAGTCCCAAAATGAAGACTCATCAAGTGGGTAAAAAACTCAAGACACAGAAAATCCATTTAAAGTTCTAGTTAACTTATTGATTCAAAAATACGCAGATTAACTAGAAAATGAAATGTCAGCAATACTTGCATATGTAGTAGGGATTTAGTGAGAAAGAATGTGAAAAAATTATTACTCACGTGCATGAGTCGGGGTTACCAACAAATCCAATTTCGGCCAAAATTTGCAATGCAAAAAGTTGCACGGCGTCATCGCTTCCAATAGAATAATTGCCCAAACTATAATCATGCTACAACTATTATCAAGTAGCAAAGACTTATCAATAAAAGAAAATGCAATCTTTCAAACAAAAACTAACAGTTACTCCAAAAGCTAAAAGGTAATAAAATGGTTGAATTCATACTTAAACATAGGACAACTGCACAAAATGGGATTTGTTATGGTTTCATCAGACCCCAAAAAAAAATCTTCCTTTTGAATGTCAATTTGCAGCACAAAGTACCTCCTTTACTCCAATCCTCGTTGCTTTAAATTCAGCTAGAATGTTTCCGACATATTTGTTGCCATCTAACCCGCTATATTCCTCTAAATAACCAAAAATAAAAATCATATGACAACTTTAGCTAATCATGCTTGATAAGCAATTGCTGACTAGAGAATACACCATTGCCTATATATGGAGATTTGGAGCCAGCGATTACTTTGTGGCACTCAAAAAGACTGAAGCTAGTTATGCTGAAAGTTTGATAATCCCCGCAAGTTCCTGAAGTAGTTACAAAATTATATCATTGCAGTGCTCACAAGCTCAGAAGAGGAAAAAGATGAGTGAGTATGGAAAATAAAATTCACTTCCATCAATAACACCCATGATTAACTTAATTTACAGTGATGAAATGAGAATATGGCTAGATAGCAATCAGATCAAGGATTGCATCCATCCCATAACAATAATCTTCTAAGCTATATGTAGAAAAATAGACCAACCAACTGAATTCTGACATTTTGGTGCTTTAAAATATTTTTGGGAGATTGATTTTTGTGGCACCTATTTTCCTATTGATTTCCAAATTAACCATGCAATTATCACCAAAACCATTTAGCACTCTCAAAATTGATGGTTCTTTACTTCAACAAATTGATGGTTCTATACTAAAGAGAAGAATATTATAGACGTCAAGGCAATGTCAATAACAACCATGTTTGAATTTCATGCATAAGAACACTACGAGCAAGTTCAGTTAAACATCAAACTATCTCTTTATATTTCTGCGTGGTATTCAATTTGCTTAAAAATTCATAAGGTTGGAAAATACTTCCATTGCATGAGCCACCATTGTTACCATATCATATGTAATCTATTTAAAAGTTCCATCCAAGAAGAATACTACGGCCATCAGCTTCTGGCCTATTAAAAGAGCTTCAATCTCCTCACGTCTTGGAATTGTATGCCTTGGGTCTGGAATTGTATGCTTTGGACCAGCCTTAATAGTACGTGTAAGAGCATTCAAAGTACTTGGTGCAAGAATTTGAATTCTCGAATCAGTGCCAACACCATGTGCCACATCATGGATATAACCTAACTGAAAACCAACCATGTCCTTGCTAGGAGGCATCAAACATGCACATAAGTATATGAGCTCCCAAGCACTAATTAAGTACCACCTGAAATGGTTACGACTCGGCAATTTAGTTGAAGGTGAAATCAATCAAACAAAACAATATTTAAATTTGTCGAGAATAATAGAGTTTACACCTGATTATTCCGAGTTTGTTTTGAAACTTGAGCAAAAAGCTCATCATGGAGCTCAAATCTCTTCAGTGTTTTCTTATATAGTTTCCTCACTGGCTCGATCAACTCATCTAATCTTGATGGAGAGTATCACTTGAATCAATGCCCATGTACTTCAAGATTATCTTGAAGAGCTTTATCGTTGGGCTCACTAAATCACTATCGATTTTAAGTAATGAAATTGGTAAAGGATCCTGCAAACTTTAGTAATTAGCTTTCTATGGATCGATATCACCTGTATATATATACCTAATCCTCACCTTCTGGAAGCACAACATGTCCTCAAAGGCAAATTTTGTAGGAAATTAGATCTGTTCTTACATCAACCTCAAAAACCTCTACACCTATAGAAAATAACAATTATTTGACTTGACAATCAAAAAGGCACAACTAATAGGGAAAAGAAATAAGAATCAGTTAAGCACCCGAAATCTATCAAGCAAGGGTATAGCACTTGCAAACTCGAGTGGAAGAGCCCTCGATAGAGTAGTTGATGTGCTGCAAGTGCGCGAAAACATGGAATTACTAAAGAGAATGAACGCAATTCACATTTTATCTCCTAATAGGTCACATGTGCAATATGAGAGATGTTAACATAAATGCATGCGACTCAAGGGAGTGCAAAATTGGAGCCATCTCCCTCTGAGAAAGTAGTGTAGTATGAAGAAAATGCATAATTTCCTGAACTCCTTCCCATACTTGGCTGCATCTCGCCTGTCGTTTCAAAGAAGAACACCCAAAACAAGGTATCTCATTCATTTCTTCACATAATCAAACAGTTCATTCCCCCTTTTCGACACACTCAAGTTACTAACTAATCATACAAATGTCATTGAAAGGTTTATTATCATAAATTAGCCCTAACCATTTTAGAAAGGAAAAGAACAACTGATGTATCAAAAGTGCAAAAGCCAAGTACCCAAGTATTTAAAAACTTCTAAATAAAAGTGCAAAAATGAAAACCCAATAATTGTGGGCAAATAATATGCATGGCCATGTTTTAAGCCCTAGGACAAAATCCTCCAATGGCCAAATTTTGAATCAAGTTCAATTTATTTTCCAAAAATAGTCCATTAAGACTGAATTATACCAAAGTTGACTTACTAAATTTGCTAAACTATGTGCTAATTAAAAAGAACTAAGCTTAATAAAATGATAAACTACGTATTAATTAATTTTTTAATCTAAAAATAGGGGCCCTTAGCCCCGGTCTGAATATGGCTGTGGCCTAGTCTCTCATGGGCTTGAGTCATGGATATAGATTGAACCATTATATTAAGCCATCTCCTTTAAGTCATGAATTAACCCAGCCCCTTAAAAGAATAGACATAATCCACACCGAAAAACCTAAACCAGTCCATTTGTCACTAGAATAAAACCCAAATTCCAAATAAGAAGATTGCAAGCCCAAAGCTCACATATCCAATTGATATTGTAAGAACCAAGCCCAAAACCTATGGATTTTAATATCCCATCCTCTTCCACATGCCCCAGCGTCTTTTACTCTTCTTCCTCGACACAAAAGAATGAGCCAAAACCCAGCCAACCAGCCAGCCAGTCAGTCGGTTGGTCGAAGTATTTAATTCACACTAACAAATATGCTATTCGAGAAATGGAATCGTAGCAAAGAGAAGCATAAAGGATGAGTTACCTCACCTCTTGAGGATTCTCAAATGATCCAACGTCGGCCGATGCTGATAGAAACCACTAGCGGCTAAGAGAGGGGAAGAGGTCGACGATGGTGGGCAGAGAGCCTTAGACCGACTAAGGGCTCTTCTAGGTGGGCCATAGCTCTGACGAAACCGAGCTCCTGAAGGAGTTGGAAGTCGAGAAAGGGTGGGGGAAGGAGGAGCAAGTTGATGATTGGTGGGGGGAAGGACGAAGGACAAGGAGGTCTTGAGGAGGAAGTCTAAGGACATCGAGGACTCTGAGGACAACAAGGAGGTCTTGAGGAGGAAGTCAATGATGGGAGGGGAGAAAAGAGGAAGGATGAGGAGATCTTGAGGAGGAAGTCTGATGACGACGAGAACTCTGAGGAAGGACAAGCAGGTCTTGAGGAGGAAGTCTTAAGGACGAGAGGAAGTCTGAGGATGGCTGGACTTTAAGGACGACGAGAAGGTCTTGAGGAGGAAGTCGATGATGGGTGGGGAGAAGGAGGAAGGACGAAAAGGTCTTGAGGAGGTATTGAGGAGGAAGTTTGAAGATGATGAGGACTCTGAGGAAAGACGAGCAGGTCTTGAGGAGGAAATCTTGAGGACGTTGAAGACTCTAAGGATAAGGATGAGGTCTTGAGAAGGAAGTCGATGATGGGTGGGGGGGAAGGAGGAATGACGAGAAGGTCTTGAGGAAGAAGTCTAAGGACGACAAGGACCTTAAGGAAGGACGAGCAAGTCTCGAGGACGAAGTCTTGAGGATAAGAGGAAGTCTGAGGACGGCGAGGAAAATCGAAGCTATCTCCCTTTGAGAAAGCAATGTGGTACGAAAAAGATGCTTCATTTCTTGAACTCCCTACCATACTTGGCTACATTTCACTTGTTGTTTCACATAAGAACACCCAAAACAAGGCCTCTCATTTTTTTTCTTCACATAATCAAAAAATTCCTTCTCCCTTTTCAACACATTCAAGTTACTACCTGGTCATGCAAGTGTCATTGAAAGGTTTATTACCCTAAATTAGCCCTAACCATTTTAGAAAAGAAAAAAACAACCAATATATCGAAATTGAAAAAGCCAAACACCCAAGTATTTAAAACCTTCTAAATAAAAGTGTGGAAATGAAAACCCAATAATTGTGGCCAAAGAATATGCATGGCCATATTTTAAGCCCTAGGACAAGAGCCTCCATAAGCAAAATTTTGAATCAAGTTCAATTTATTTTCCAAAAATAGCACTAAGACTAAACTACACTAAAGTTGACTCACTAAATCCACTAAATTATGTGCTAATTAAAAATAAACTAAACTTAGTCAAATGAATTTTTAATCTAAAAATCGAGGCCCTTAGGCTCAGTCCGATTATGGCTTTGGCCTAGTCTCTCGTGGGCTTGAGTCATGGATATAGATTGAGCCATTATATTAAACCCCCTCCTTTAAGTCATGAAGTAACCCATTTCCTTAAAAGAACAAGCAGAATCCACACCGAAAAGCCTAGACCAGTCCATTTGTTACATGAACAAAACTCAAATTCCAAATAAGAAGATTGCATATCTAATTGCTTTTGCTAGAAGCAAGCTTAAAACCCCTATATTTTAATATCCTATCATCTTCCATATGCCCCAGAGTCTTTTACTCTTTTTCCTCGACACAAAACAAGAAGCCAAAACCCAGCCAGCCAATTAGCCAATTGGTCGGTCGAAGCATTTAATTCACACTAACAGATATGCTATTTGAGAAATAGAATCCTAGCAAAGAGAAGCATAAAGGACGAGTTACTTCACCTCCTAAGGGTTCTCGAATGATCCAACGTCAGTCGATGTCGAAAGAAACCACTAGCGGCTAAGAAAGGGGGGGAGGTCGACAGTGGTGGGCAAAGAGCCTCAAAGAGACCAGGGGTTCTTCTAGGCGAGTGGTGGCTTCGGTGAAACCGAGCTCCTGAAGGAGTTGTAAGTTAAGGAAGGGTGGTGGAAGGAGGAGGAAGTCAACAATAGGTGGGGGGAAGGAAGTCTGAGGACGACAAGAACTCTGAGGACAACGAGAAGGTCTTGAGGAGGAAATTGATGATGGGTAGGGAAATGGAGGAAACACGAGAATGTCTTAAGGAGGAAGTCTAAGGATGACAATGACTCAAATGAAGGATGAGCAGGTCTTGAGGAGGAAGTCTTGAGGACAAGAGGAAGTCTAAGGATGATGAGGAGGTCTTGAGGAGGAAATCAATAATATGTGCATCTCACTTGTCGTTTCACATAAGAACACCCAAAACAAGGCCTCTTATTCTCTTCTTCAAATAATTATACAATTCCTTCTGCCTTTTTGACACATTCAAGTTACTAACTGATCATGCAAGTGTCATTGAAAGGTTTATTATCCTAAATTAGCCCTAACTATTTTAGAAAGGAAAAGAACAATTTATGTATCGAAAGTGCAAAAGCCATACACCCAAGTATTTAAAAACTTCTAAATAAAAATGCAAAAATGAAAACCTAATAATTGTGGGCAAAGAATATGCATGGCCATATTTTAAGCCTACTCTATAAGCCAAATTTCGAATCAAGTTCAATTTATTTTCCAAAAATAGTCTATTAAAACTGAACTACACCAAAGTTGACTAACTAAATCTGCTAAATTATGTACTAATTAAAAAGAAATTAATCTTAGTCAAATGATAAACTATGTGATAATTGATTTTTTAATCTAAAAATAGGGGTCCTTAGGCCCAATCCGAATAAAGCTATGGCCTGGTCTCTCGTGGGCTTGAGTCATAGATATAGATTGAGCCATTATATCAAGCCCCCTCCTTTAAGTCATGAATGAACCAGCCCCTTAAAAGAACAAACAGGATCCACACCGAAAAACCTAGACCAATCTATTTCTCACTAGAACAAAACCTAAATTCTAAATAAGAAGATTGCAAGCCTAAGGCTCACATATCCAATTGCTATCACTAGAATTAAGCCCAAAACCCCTTAGATTTTAACATCCTAGCCTCTTCCACAAGCTCCAGAGTCTTTTACTCTTCTTCCTCAACATAAAACAAGAAGCCCAAACTCAGCCAGCTAGCCAGCCAGTCAGTCGATCGAAGCGTTTAATTCACATTGACAAATATGTTATTCGAGAAATGGAATCGCAACAAAGAGAAGCACAAATGATGAGTTACCTCACCTCCTGATGGTTCTCAGATGATCCAACGTTAGTTGATGCTGAGAGAAACCACTAGCGGCTAAGAGAGAGAAGGGGCAGGTTGGCAGTGATGGACAAAAAACTTCAGAGCGACCAAGGGTTCTTTTGGGTGGGCAGCGGCTCTGGCGAAACCGAGCTCCTAAAGGAGTTGGAAGTCAAGGAAGGGTGGAGGAAAGAGGAGGAAGTCGATAATGGGTGGGGGGATGGAGGAAGGACAAGAAGGTCTTGAAGGAGGAAGTCTCAAGATGGCGAGAAGGTCCTGAGGAGGAACTCGATGATGGGTGGGAGGGAAGGAAGAAGGATGAGGAGGTCTTTGAGAAAGGACAAGCAGGTCTTGAGGAGGAATTTTTTAGGACGAGAGGAAGTCAGAGGATGGTGAGGACGACGAGGACGATGAGGAGGCATTGAGGAGAAAGTCAATGATGGGTAGGGAGAAGGAGGAAGGACGAGGAGCTCTTGGGAAGGAAGTTTAAGGAAGAACGAGGAGATCTTAAGGAGAAAGTCTTGAGGACAAGAGAAAGTTTGAGGACGGTGAGGACTCTAAGGACGATGAAGAGGTCTTGAGGAGGAAATCAATGATGGATTGGAGGGAAGGGGGGAAGGACGATCAGGTTTTAAGTAGGAAGTTTGAGGACTACGAGAATTCTAAGGAAGAACCAGCATGCCTCGAGGAGGAAGTCTTGCGAACGAGAGGAAGTCTGAGGACGGCGAGGAAAATCAGAGCCATCTCCCTCTCAGAAAGCAGTGTGGTACGAAGAGGATGCTTCATTTCTTGAACTCTTTGCCATACTTGACTACGTCTCATCTATCGTTTCATAAAAAAAACACCCAAAATAAGGCATTTCATTCTCTTCTTCACATAATCAAATAGTTCATTCTCCATTTTCAACACATCCAAGTTACTAACTGATCATGCAAGTATCGATGAAAAGTTTATTATCCTAAATTAGCCCTAACTATTTTAGAAAGGAAAAGAACAACCAATGTATCGAAAGTGCAAAAGCCAAACACCCAAGTATTTGAAAACTTCTAAATAAAAGTGTGAAAATGAAAATCTAATAATTTTGGACAAAGAATATGCATGGCCATGTTTTAGGCCCTAGGACAAGATCTCCCATAAGCCAAATTTCGAATCAAGTTCAATTTATTTTCCTAAAATAGTCCACAAAGACTGAACTACACCAAAGTTGACTCACTAAATCCACTAAACTATGTGCAAATTAAAAAGAAAATAAGCTTAATCAAATGATAAATTATGTGCTAATTGACTTTTTAATATGAAAATGGGGGCCTTTAGGTTCGGTCCGAATATGGTTGTGGCCTAGTGTCTCATGGGCTTGAGTCATGGATATGTATTGAGTCATTATATCATGTCCTCTCCTTTAAGTCATGAATGAAGCTAGCCCCTTAAAAGAACAAATAGAGTCCACACCAAAAAGCCTAGACCGGTCCATTTGTCATTGGAGCAAAACCCAAATTCCAAATAAGAAGATTGCAAGCTCAAAGATCACATATCCAATTGCTATTGTTAGAACCAAACGCTAAACCCCCAAGATTTTAATATCCTATCATCTTTCACACGCCTCAAAATCTTTTACTCTTCTTCATCAACACAAAACAAGGAGCCGAAACCTAGCCAGCCAGCCAACTAATCAGTAGGTCGAAGCGTTTAATTCACACTGATAGATTTACTATTTAAGAAATGGAATCGGAGCAAAGAGAAGCACAGAGGATGAGTTACCTCACCTCCTGAGGGTTCTCAGATGATCCAACATCGGTCAATGCCGAGAGAAACCACTAGTAGCTAAGAGAGAGGGAGGAGGTCGGTGGTGGTAGGCAGAACGCCTCAAAGCTACCAAGGGCTATTCTAGTCAGGCAGCGGCTCCAATGAAATTGTGCTCTTGAAGGAGTTGGAAGTCGAGGAGGGGTGGGGAAAGGAGAAGGAAGTCGATGATGGGTGGGGGGAAAGAGGAAAGACAATAACGTTTTAAGGAGGAAGTTTAAGAGCGGCGAGGATTTTGAGGATGATAATGAGGTCCCAAGGAGGAAGTCGAATGATTGGTAAAGGGGGAAAGAGGAAGGACGAGAAGATCTTGAGGAGGAAGTCTGAGGACGACAAGAACTCTAAAGAAGGACAAGCAAGTCTTGATGAGGAAGTCTTGAGGAGGAGAGGAAGTCTAAGGATGGCAGGACTTTGAGGACGATGGGGAGGTCTTGATGAGAAAGTCGATGATGGATAGGGGAAAGGGCGAAGGAAGATGAGGTCTTGAGGACGAAGTCTGAGGACGACGATGACTCTAAGAAAGGGCGAGTAGGTCTTGAGGAGGAAATCTTGAGGACAAGAAGAAATCTGAGGACAGCGAGGATTTTGAGGATAATGGAGAGGTCTTAAGGAGGAAGTTAATGATGAGTGGAGGGGAAGAAGGAAGGATGAGGATGTCTTGAGGAAGAAATCTGAGGACGAGAGGAAGTTTGAGGACGTTGAAGAAAATCAGAACCTTCTCTCTTTGAGAAGTAATGTGGTACGAAGAAGATGCTTCACTTCTTGAACTTCCTGCCATATTTGGTTGCGTCTCATTTGTTGTTTCACATAAGAGCACCCAAAACAAGGTCTTTCATTCTCTTCTTCACATAATCAAATAATTCATTATCCCTTTTCAACACATTCAAGTTACTAACTGATTATGCAAGTGTCATTAAAAGATATTACAAGATTTATTATCCTAAATTAGCCCTAACCATTTTCGAGAGGAAAAGAACCACCAATATGTCGAAAGCACAAAAGCCAAACATTTAAAAACTTCTAAATAAAAGTGCAGTAATGAAAACCCAATAATTGTGGGCAAAGATTATGCATGGCCATATTTTAAGCCCTAGGACAAGATTTTCTATGAGCCAAATTTTGAATTAAGTTCAATTTATTTTCCAAAAATAGTCCACTATGACCGAATTACACTAAAGTTGACTCACTAAATCTGCTAAATTATGTGCTAATTAAAAATAAACTAAACTTAATTAAATGATAAACTATGTGCTAATTGATTTTTAATCTGAAAATAGGAGCCCTTAGGCTTGGTCTGAACATAACTGTGCTTGGTGTCTCGTGGACTTGAGTTATGGATATAGATTGAGCCATTATATCAAGCCCTCTCCTTTAAGTCATGATATAACCCAACCCCTTAAAAGATCAAACAGAGTCCACACCAAAAAGCCCAGACCAATCCATTTATCATTGGAACAAAACCCAAATTCCAAATAAGAAGATTGCAAGCCCAAAGCTCGCATATCCAATTACTATTGCTAGAACTAAGCCCAAAACCCCATAGATTTTAATATCCTATCATCTTCTACACACCCCAGCATCTTTTACTCTTCTTCCTTGACACAAAACAAGAAGCTGAAACCCAACGAGCCATCCAACCAATCAGTTGGTCGAAGCGTTTAATTCACACTAATAGATATGTTATTCGAGAAATGGAATCGCAACAAAGATAAACACAAAAGACAAGTTACCTCACCTCCTGAGGGTTCTCGGGTGATCCAACATTAATCAATGTTGAGAGAAACCAGTAGCAGTTGAGAGAGGGGGGAGATCGGTGATGGTGGGCAAAGAGCCTTAGAGCGACCGAGGGTTCTTTTAGGCGAGCGGCAGCTTTGGCGAAACGGAGCTCTTGAAGGAGTTGTAAGTCGAGGAGGGGTGGGGGAAGGAGGAGGAAGTCGACGATGGGTAGGAGGAAGGAAGTTTGAGGACAACGATGAGGTCTTGAGGAGGAAGTCCATGATGGCCGGGGGGAAGGAGGAAGGAGGAGGATGTCTTAAGGAAGAACTCTGAGGATAACGAGGACTCTGAGGAATGACGAGCAGGTCTTGAGGAGGAAGTCTGAGAATGGCGAGGACTCTGAGCATGACGAGTAGGTCTTGAGGAGGAAGTCAATGATGGGTGCATATCACTTGTCATTTCACATAAGAACATCCAAAACAAAGTCTCTTATTCTCTTCTTCACATTATCAAATAATTTCTCCTCCCTTTTTGACACATTCAAGTTACCAACTGATCATCCAAGTGTTATTGAAAGGTTTATTATCCTAAATTGGCCTTAACCATTTTAAAAATGAAAAGAACAACTGATGTATCAAAAGTGCAAAGCCAAACGCCCAAGTATTTGAAAAATTCTAAATAAAATTGCGGAAATGAAAACCCAATAATTGTGGGCAAAGAATATGTATGGCCATATTTTAAGCCTAAGGACAAGATCCTCCATGAGCCAAATTTTGAATCAAGTTCAATTTATTTTCCAAAAATGGTCCACTAAGACTGAACTACACAAAAGTTGAGTCACTAAATCTACTAAATTATGTGCTAATTAAAAAAGAAAATAAGCTTAATAAAATGATAAACTATGTACTAATTGATTTATTAATCCAAAAATAAGGGTCTTTAGGCCCGGTCCGGATATGGTTGTGGCTTGGTTTCTCGTGGGCTTGAGTCATGGATATAGATTGAGCAATTATATCAAGCTCTCTCATTTAAGTCATAAATGAACCCTACCCCTTTAAACAAATAGAGTACACTGAAAAGCCTAGACCAGTCCATTTGTCACTGGAACAAAACCCAAATTTTAAATAAGAAGATTACAAGCCTAAAGCTCGCATATACAATTGCGATTGCTAGAACCAAGCTCAAAACCCCATAGAATTTAATATCATATCCTCTTCTACACGCCCTAGTGTCTTTTACTCTTCTTCTTCGACACAAAACAAGCCAAAACCCAACAAGACAGCCAGTTAGTTAGTCGGTCAAAGCATTTAATTCACACTAACATATATGTATTCGAGAAATGGAATCGCAACAAAGAAAAGCACAAAGGATAAGTTACCTCACCTCTTGAGGGGTCTCGAATGATCCAACGCCAGTTGATACCAAGAGAAACCACTAGCAATTGAAAAAGAGGGGGGAGGTCGTCAGTGGTGGGCAAAGAGCCTTAGAGCGACCGAGGGTTCTTTTGGACAAGCAACAGCTCCGATGAAACCGAGCTCCTGAAGGAGTTGTAAGTTGAGAAGGGGCGGGAGAAGGAGGAGGAAGTTGATGATGGGTGGGGGTAAGGAAGTTTGAGGACTCTAAGGACAATG
The DNA here is from genome assembly GCA_016097605.1 of Eucalyptus guilfoylei. Classification (NCBI taxonomy): domain Eukaryota; kingdom Viridiplantae; phylum Streptophyta; class Magnoliopsida; order Myrtales; family Myrtaceae; genus Eucalyptus; species Eucalyptus guilfoylei. Next base: position 11,545,859 of record CM027863.1, read on the forward strand.
ATGAGGTCTTAAGGAGGAAGTTGATGATGGGTGAAGAAAAGGAGGAAGGGATGAGATTGTCTTAAGGAGGAAGTCTAAGGATGACGAGGACTCCGAGTAAGGGCAAGCAGGTCTTGAGGATGAGAGGAAGTCTAAGGACGGAAAGGACTCTGAGGACGATGAGGAAATCTTGATAAGGAAGCCGATGATGGGTGCGTCTCACTTGTCATTTCACATAAGAACACCCAAAGAGAAGCACAACAGACGGGTTACATCACCTCCTGATGGTTCTCGGATGATCCAACGTTGTTTGATGGTGAGAGAAACCACTAGCGGCTAAGAGAGAGAGAAGGGTGGAGGTCGGTGATGGGGAATAGAGAGCCTCAGAGCAATCGAGGGTTCTTATGGGCAAATGGCGGCTCCGGCGAAACTGAGCTCCTAAAGGAGTTGGAAGTCGAGGAAGGGTGGGGGAAGGAAGAGGAAGTTGATGATGGTTGGGGGGAAGGAGGAAGGACGAGGAGGTCTTGAGGAGGCAGTCGATGATGGGTGCGTCTCGCTTGTTGTTTCACATAAGAACACCTAAAACAAGGCCTCTCATTCTCTTCTTCACATAATCAAATAATTAATTCCTTCTCCCTTTTCGACACATTCAATTTACTAACTGATCATGCAAGTGTCATTAAAATGTTTATTATCCTAAATTAGCACTAATCATTTTAGAAAGGAAAAGAACAATCGATGTATTGAAAATGCAAAAGCCAAACATCCAAGTAATTAAAAACTTCTAAATAAATGTGCAGAAATGAAAAATCAATAATTGTGGGCAAAGAATATGCATAACCATATTTTAAGCCCTAGGACAAGATCCTTCGTGAGTCAAATTTTGAATCAAGTTCAATTTATTTTCCCAAAATAGTCCATTAAGACTGAACTACACCAAAGTTGACTCACTAAATCCACTAAATTATGTGCTAATTAAAAAGAAACTAAACCTAATTAAATAATAAGCTATATGCTAATTGATTCTTTAATCCAAAAATATGGGCCTTTAGGCCCGATCCGAATATAGCTGTGGCCTGGTCTCTCGTGAGTTTGAGTCATGGATATAGATTAAGCCATTATATCAAGCCACCTCCTTTAAGTCATGAATGAACTTTGCCCCTTAAAAGAACAAATAGAGTCCACACCAAAAAGCCTAGACCAATCCATTTGTCATTGGAACAAAACCCAAATTTCAAATAAGAAGATTGTAAGCCCAAAGCTCCCATATTCAATGTTGCTAGAACCAAGCTCAAAACCCCCTAGATTTCAATATCCTATCATCTTCCACATGCCCCACGTCTTTTACTCTTCTTCCTCGACACAAAATAAAAGGCTGAAACCAGCCAGCCAGCTAGTTAGTCAATCCAAGGATTTAATTTATACTATAAATATGCTATTCGAGAAATGAAATCGTAGCAAAGAGAAGCACAAATGACAAGTTACCTGAACTCCTGCGGGTTCTCGGATGATTCAACGTTGGTCGATACCAAGAGAAACCACTAACGGCTGAGAGAGGGGGGAGGTTGACGGTGGTGGGCAGAGAGCCTTGGAGCAACCAGGGGTTCTTCTGGGTGGGCGATGACTCCAACAAAACCAAGCTCCTAAAGAAATCATAAGTCGAGAAGGGGTGGGGGGAGGCGGAGGAAGTCAATGATAGATGGGGGGAAGGAAGTCTGAGGACGGCGAGGACTCTAAGGACGATACGGAGGTCTTGAGAAGTCCATGATGGGTGGTGGGAAGAAGGAAGGAGGAGGATTTCTTAAGAGAAATTCTAAGGATGACGAGGACCCTGAGGAAGGACGAGCAGGTCTTGAGGACGAGAGGAAGTCCAACGATGACAAAGACTCTAAACACGATGAGGAGGTCTTGAGGAGGAAGTTGATGATGGGTGCGTCTCACTTGTCCTTCCACATAAGAACACCCAAACGAAGGCTTCTCATTCTCTTCTTAATTCCTTCTCCCTTTTCGACACATTCAAGTTACTAACTGATCATGCAAGTATCATTGAAAGGTTTATTACCCTAAATTAGCCCTAACAATTTTAGAAACGAAAAGAACAACCGATGTATCGAAAATGCAAAAACCAAACACCCAAGTATTTAAAAACTTCTAAATAAAAGTACGGAAATGAAAATCTAACAATTGTGGGCAAAGAATATGCATGACCATATTTTAAGCTCAAGGACAAAATCCTCCATGAGTCAAATATTGAATCAAGTTTAATTTATTTTACAAAAATAGTCCACTAAGATTGAACTACACCAAAGTTCACTCACAAAATCCATGAAATTATGTGCTAATTAAAAGGAACTAAGCTTAATCAAATGATAAATTATGTGCTAATTGATTTTTTAATCCGAAAATAGGGGCCCCTAGGCCCGATTCGAATATGGCCATGGCCTAGTCTCTCGTGGACTTGAGTCATGGATATATATTGAGCCATTATATCAAGCCCTCTCCTTTAAGTCATGAATGAACCCAGCCCCTTAAAAAAACAAACAAAGTCCACACCGAAAAGTCTAGACCAGTCCATTTATCACTAGAACAAAATCCAAATTCCAAATAAGAAGATTGCAAGCCCAAAACTCACATATCCAATTGCTATTGCTAGAATCAAGCCCAAAACCACCCAAATTTTAATATAATGTCCCCTTCCACATGCCTCGGCGTCTTTTACTCTTATTCCTTGACACAAAACAAGAAGCTAAAACCCAACTAACTAGCTAGCTAGCTAGTCAGTCAGTCAAAGCGTTTAATTCATACTGACAAATATGCTATTCAAGAAGTGGAATTGCAGCAAAGAGAAACACAAAGGACGAGTTACCTCACCTCTTGATGGTTCTCTAATGATCCAATGTCAGTCGATGCCGAGAGAAGCCACTAGCAGCTAAGAGAGAGAGAGAGAGAGAGAGAGAGAAGGGGGGAGGTCGGCGATGGTGGGCAAAGAGCCTCAGTGCGATCGGGGGTTCTTTTGGACGAACAATGGCTCGAGCAAAATCGAGCTCTTGAAGGAGTTGGAAGTCGAGGAAGGGTGGGAGAAGGAAGAGGAAGTCGATGATGGGTGAGGGTTGGAGGAAGGACGAGGAGGTCTTGAGGAGAAAGTCTGAGGACGGTGAGACTCCAAAGACGAGGAGGAGGTCTTGAGGAGGAAGTTGATGACGGGTGGGGGAAAAGGAGGAAGAAGGAGAACATCTTGAGGAGAACGTTTGTGGATGACAAGGACTTTGAGGAAGGACGAGCAGGTCTTGAGGAGAAAGTCTTGAGGACAAGAGGAAGTTTGAGACTGGCGAGGACTTTGAGGACGACGAGAAGGTCTTGAGGAGGAAGTCAATGATTTGTTGGGGGAAGAAGGAAGAATGATGAGGTCTTGAGGTGGAAGTCTGAGGACGACGAGTACTCAGAGGAAAGACAAGTAGGTCTTGAGAACAAGAGGAAGTCTGAGGACGACAATAAGGTCTTGAGGAGGAAATCGATGATGGATGGAGGGGGAAAGAGGGAAAGACGATGAGGTCTTGAGGAGGAAGTCTGAGGACGATGAGGATTCTGAAGAAGGACAAGCAAGTCTTGAAGAGGAAGTCTTGAGGATAAGAGGAAGTCTGAGGATGGCGAGGAAAATCATAGCCATCTCCCTCTAAGAAGGTAGTGTGGTACGAAGAAGTTGCTTCATTTCTTGAACTCCCTAACATACTTGGTTGCGTCTCACCTGCCGTTTCACGAAAGAACACCCAAAATAAAACCTCTCATTCTCTTCTTCACATAATTGAACAGTTCATTTTCCCTTTTTTTACATATTCAAGTTACTAACTGATCATGCACGTGTCATTGAAAGGTTTATTATCCTAAATTAACCCTAACCATTTTAGAAAGGAAAAGAACAACCGATGTATCGAAAGTGCAAAAGCCAAACACCCAAGTATTTAAAAACTTATAAGTAAAAGTGCATAAATGAAAACCCAATAACTTTGGGCAAAAAATATGCTTGGCCATGTTTTAAGCCCTAGGACAAGATCCTCCATGAGTCAAATTTTGAATCAAGTTCAATTTATTTTCCAAAAATAGTCCACTAAGACTGAACTACACCAAAATTGACTCACTAAATCCACTAAACCATATGCTAATTAAAAAGAAATTAAGCTTTGTCAAACGATAAACTATGTGTTAATTGATTTTTTAATTCGAAAATAGGGGCCCTTAGACCTGGTTCGAATATGGCTGTGGCCAAGTGTCTCGTGGGCTTGAGTCATGGATATAGGGTAAGCCATTATATCAAGCAATCTCTTTTAAGTCATGAATGAACCCAGCCCCTTAAAAGAACAAACAGAGTCCACACCGAAAAGCCTAGACCAGTCCATTTGTCACTGGAACACAATCCAAATTCCAAATAAGAAAGTTGCAAGCCCAAAGCTCCCACATCCAATTGCTATTACTAGAACCAAGCCCAAAATTCCCTAGATTTTAATATCCTATCCTCTTTCACACGCTCTAACGTCTTTTACTCTTCTTCCTTGACACAAAACAAGAAGCCGAAGTCTAGCCACCTAGCCAGTCAATCTATCGAAGCATTTAATTCACACTAATAGATATGATATTCGAGAAATGGAATCGCAGTAAGGAGAATCACAAAGGATGAGCTGCCTCACCTCCTGAGAGTTCTTGGATGATCTAACGTCAATCGATGCCGAGAGAAACCACTAGCAGTTGAAAGAGAGAGGGGGGAGGTCAGCAATGGTGGGCAAAGAGCCTCAGAGCAATCGAGGGTTCTTTTGGGCGAGTGGTGGCTCCGGCAAAACTGAGCTCCTGAAGGAGTTGGAAGTCGAGGAGGGGTGGGGAAAGGAGGAGGAAGTCAATGATGGGTGGGGGGAAGGAGGAAGGATGAGGAGGTCTTGAGAATGAAGTCTGAGGATGGCGAGAACTCTGAGGACGACAAGGAGGTCTTGAGGAGAAAGTCGATGATGGGTGGGGGGGAAGGAGGAAGGACAGTGAGGTCTTGAGGAGGAAGTCTGAGGACGACAAGGACCTTGAGGAAGGACAAGTATGTCTCGAGAAGGAAGTCTTAAGGATGAGAGGAAGTATGAGGACGTCGAGGACTTTGAGGACAACGAAGAGGTCTTGAGAAGGAAGTTGATGATGTGTGGAGGGAAGGAGAAAGGATGAGGAGGAAGTTTGAAGATGACAAGGACTCTAAGGAAGAACGAGTAGGTCTTGAGGAAGAAGTCTAAGGACGACGAGAACTTTGAGAACTACAGGGAGGTCTTGAGAAGGAAATTAGTATGAGGAGAACGAGGCAACTTTTCATGTTCCCTTTAGATTTTGGAGGACCCATCATGAACTTTTCATGTTAGGTCCCTCAAAATCATGAAACTTTTTTTCTTCTCTTTTTCTCTCTTGCTTGATTATGCATGGTGGACTAACGGGGTTTATTATCCCAAATATCAACTTAATCCCACGTGTTGTTGGTATATTTGGAGATCAATTAAAGCTTGAAATTACATAAGAAGAAGAAGAAGAAGAAGAAGAAGAAGAAGAAGAAGAAGAAGAAGAAGGCAGAGGAGGAGCAAACGAAAAGTGGTGTCTTTTCGCCTCATGGAAAGCCCAAAAGACCCGCCCTGTCCGTTAGTGTAGGGGGAAGGCAAGATTCTCCAAACTGGGGAATCTGATGGGCAAAAAACAATAATTTAAATGGTGCCTATTACTGCTGCTCTTGTTAGACTAGATTCTCGCGCACGTTTTTTAGCTCGATTTTCAAATGGAAGTGACGGCAACACGTGGTGCGGGATTTATTTTATTTTATTTTACTTTATTTATTTTATTTTTCTTGTTGATGTGGCGTGGGGAAGGGGCGTTAAAATTTGTAGATTAGGTTTTTGACTCGTCTATTTTGGGCTTCTTTTTCTCAAAATTAATGTTAAATTCTTCTCTTATAAATTTAGCTTATTTTAAATTTAATTTAATAAAATTTGTCTAATCGAAACAGCATTGTCTTAGCCAAGTCATCATTACATAAGGAAAGATAAAATATTCAAAAAAAGTTACGTCGGCATCTTCTGTTAACCAAGCTAGACAGAATTATGGAAGGACTCGACTACATTGAATTGACATATTTTAAGATTTGATTGCATTTTTTGTATTTTTTTTATTCAATTACATTTTCGTGACAAGTGTTATATATATTCAAAGGAATCATAAACTTATCGCACTTTCGCTAATTTAGTCTTAAATATTTTCATTGTGTCAATTAAATCATAAACTTTTCGCGTTTTGCCAATTGAATCTATTTGACTAATTTTGGCCGAAAATCATTAAAATGGACACTAGTCGTCCTAGGTAGTATGATCAGCACTAATATCAAAAATTTTTAAAATATTTTTATTAATTTTTAATGGGCAAGGGCATCATTGCCCTTGCCAAGCGTGAATGAGGATTGCAATCCTTGCCCAGATCAAAGCAACGATAGCCTTATTGTGGCCTTGCTAGCCACAATAGTAAAAAAAAAAAATTGAAAAATATATAAAAAAGTTATTAAAGATTTTCCACATATGACGACTTGCATCCACATCAACGATATTCAGTTAAAATGGATCGGGTGGATTCAATTGATAAAATTGAAATATTTAAGACAAAATTAGTAAAAGTGTAATAAGTTTTGGACACTTTTGGTAATTTTCCCTATGCGTGCATGCGTGCACGCTCGTGAGTACCCGGCGTATGGATTGTAGATTAACAAGCGATGCCACCGGTAATGAGAACTTATTTTGAACTGAGTATATATATATATATATATATATAATTTTTGCTTCTTTTGTTGGACTTACATAAAACCCTAGGTTGATCAGAGTTTTCTTACTACTGGAGTGAATGATTACTGCATTTATACTGTGTGTATCCGATGCAGTGCCGAAAAAACAGTGTCTTATCTCTCTATGTAATGGATTTTGGTTTTCGCGGGATGAGTGGGTGATCTTCCGCGTTTTCCAAAACTCCAGCACCGGCAGCCGCAAAGAATATGAGGAAGAGACAAAAAAGAAAAAAAGAAAAAAAAGAAGTTGGCTGCCAATTATTTTGTTCAGATGACTTAAGGGATGCCAAAGTCTTAAATTATGGACAAGAGCAAAGCATATGAAGAGAGAGCATATAAATTTCATTCACAAAGTGAAAGAAAGAAATCTCATTTCAGCTTCATATCTTAGAACTGCTTTAAACCAACATCATGGCAAACTCGGATTTTCACGTGGATTGTTAGAGTATTAACATCGCTTGTTTATGGAATTTGTGTACTCTTTATATTCACATATGTATTGCTTTTCTCCATTTAAAAGTCGGAATCTTTATGTTGAATTCTTTAGAGTTGGGTAATGCTCAAAGTTATTTAGCATGTGCAGTGCAGCCCATGTATTCGTAGAGTAATCTATCCGGTCGGTTCGCACATCCACTTAATAAGCTAAAGCAAGTTTTGCAAGCTTACGAAACCAAGATTAATGGATGTCTTGGCAGGTCTTCATCTAAAGGGAAGAATCCACTGGTCCTAGCTCGTTCTAGTTTTCAGCTACGATGAACGAGTGACAAACATGGAATCTACACTGGGGCCCACCTAATTTCAGGTCGTCACTTTGCTTTTCATTTTTCCAAATTCGTCGTATGATCATCCTCAACCTTAAAACCAACGAAACCAAAAAGTAGAAGTGCCGTGTAATAAAACCCCCTCGCGCGCCCCCTCCCCCGCACCCCCCCCCCCCCCCAAAAAAAAAAAAAAAAGAAACAACTTCCTTCATCCATCCCCGTCCCCAATGCTCCTCGATATAATCTCATTCGCCACCGACGTTTTGCTTAAATCTTTAATTGTATTCCGCGAAAAAATAGGCAAAAAGCTCTCGAACCGTGATGAATCAGCCGCAAAAAGCCGAATCCAGATTGGTCAATGCGGGGGCAAAACTGACCTTTTTCCTTCCAAATTAAAAAGAAGACTAAAGAGGATGGTTTTCTCTTGACATAATTGATATATATTGAGAACAGGTGACCCCAAAAAGGAAAACTCTAAATTATGCCTGCCGCATTTATTCTGAACTATTTGTACCTATGTCGAGATTCCGTTAAATGATATTTCAGTCAAAATAACGTCGTACGTAAGTATCATGTGAACATCGTTCCCTTTTTGGTGTCTATGTAAACAGAACATAATTTCAGTCGAGGGCAAATGTATGGCACGATTACAAGCTCGGTGGTTTTTCATATTACAAAAAAAAAAAATTGTTAGGATAAATGTGTTGACGGGTAAAGTTAAAGATTTTTGGCTGCTTTTACCCTTATTTATTAAATTGTTTTACTAATGACATTTGTCCGCATGGAGCATTACGGGATCATTATCGATTTATTTGAGAATTTATGACGTAAATTTTGAGGCACATCTCTTATGGTGCATAACGGCAATAGGTATCGCGATGAAGTTTTAAAGTCCCTCTCAACTATAATTTTTTTATTTTTTTATTTTTTGTTTAGCGATAGTTTACGAAGCAAATAAAAGGAATTGGAGACCTACGTGCAAGACCGCTAATTTTGAGGCATCCAAAAAAAAAACGAATCTTTGGTAATGCACCACTTAAATATTTAAATGAGCTCATGAAAACCTAATGTAGTAGAGGTGACAAAATGGGTGTAGAACTCATATTTTACTCGTACTTAATTTTGTTATCCGTGTTGCCTGGTTCCTACTCGCATCAAATACATAAAAATTTGCTCTCTCACGAATGGTGCCGAGGTTCTGTATTTTTAGGGCGACCATGGATGATGATATGCTTTGTCGGGAATCAAAACACATCCTTAGCATGAGTGAAAAACAGGAGCAAATTCACGTACGAGAATCGTCGGTCGTCAATCGTCGATCACTCGACAGAAATTGGGTAAACGCCAGTCGTGTCATCTCCAGGACGACGCCGTCGCACGTTGTCTCTTCTCTTCCCCTTTTCCTTTCCCTTTCCCTTTGCCTCCAACAAAGCCCTCAACCCGCTCGAAGAAACTTCGATGAAGAGGACGCCTGTTCGTGGCGTCTGCAACGAGGACGGCTCTCTCTGCTACTCCATCTCCATTGACGGCTTCAACTCGTTGGTGGATTGCGGTTGGAAAGAGTCGAGACTACTTCCTTCCCTCTCTCCATCAACTTCTCTCGGCTTTATCATTACGACTTTCCACATGAAGAAGCTATGTAGATTAGGCTTATCTCTTAGAGTTTGTTGACTCGATATCTCGTCAATAGGTTCTTTCGAGTGTGCGGCGTTCGCTGAGCGCCGCATAAAGCAATCAATTTTGCTAAATCGTCCAGAAGAAGGAAACGAAACGATGTGGGATAATGCTCGTTTCGTGTCGAAGAATGATATATCGGATTATCCCGTGTAACCTATGCTGCTACAGTGGGTCCAGCAGTACTGTTTTTGGCCTAACATAGATCCCCTAAGTTGACTTGAACGAAACAATGGTCTTTCTGCGGTGGGGAGCTTTCCTCGGGAAACTCTTGAGTCGAAATTCACTTTTTCTTTTCTATCGCTGTCATCTTTAGTACGGTAGCCTTTCGATACATCGGTCTTTTGCCTTCCATGCTCCTACGGTGGCTTCGGATGTCTGACTGGATTGCTTATGCGGCTTTTGCAGTTTGTGAGCAGCATGGATTGGAAGCTTGACGAAGGACCTGCTTGTTTGGTAGTTGATATGAAGCCCTCAATAGCCGTGTCGGCTGTGCTTAACCATAACCGTAAGTGAGTTCTGGCACCAGTGATGCGCGGCATGCATAGTTTCACTCCACAAACTGTAGTACGGTCATATCTTATATTGCCTCCTGAAAAGAGTGCTTTTCATTATGGAGATTCGTAAAATGGACGGGAAATAAACACTCTATCTAACCTGGAATTGTAGGGAAGCACCACTTTGTTTTATCGTTTCATTTACATTTTTTCTTCTTTTTTTCAGAAGCCTTTAAAACAAAAGGGACAGAGCATGTTAACGGCATGCTGCTGCTGCTGCTCTGTGATTGAGTAATTATTCACGTTTTTCCATATTTTAATACGATTTAATGGAATTTCGAGCCTTTTCTAATCTTCTCCTTCCCCAAATCTCGTGCAAGTTTCTTGTCTTTATTTCTGAATTTGGTTGCAAAAACTTGAACCACGTGAAGATATGGGAACAAATGATATGCTTATTCGTACTTTGTGCCTGTTGCACATGGGATTTTAATCCATGCATTAGTTTAATTGTTTGATGAAACAGCCTTCTACAAGCAATGCGATTTCTAATATCAGGTGCAAGTCAAACCATTTTTTTATGCTTCAAAGGAAGTCATGTTCGAGAATCCGATAGCATCTTAGAGTTCGTGCAGGTTTATGCCATGCCAGCTGAAATAAGGAGTAGTTTTCCTTATTGTTTTCCATCCAAAGTGAGGTTCCACCTGGTGATACTTAGAATTCATCGGAAGATACAACTCATTCATGACTTACAAGATTATAGCTTTTCCAACTTGACCTTGATTTCATCCATCACTTCAGACTTCCCTGAGGGAGTTTGCAGAAGTTTAGTGACCTCTTCTCACTGGCTATGGTCATGCTATCATCCCGCAGGATGCATCACATCCCTACAAAAAATAACTTGTTGACCAATGCCTACTCTTACATTGCAGGTGGCTAAGCAGCTTAAGTGTATACAGCACGGCATTGCTTTAGCCTCCCTGACTTACCTTGGAAGAGGGAAAACACCCTCTGATTGTTAGTGTTCTTATTTGTTGAGAATGTTCTTGCCGTTTTGGCATGTTACAGTGATCAATATGCTTTAAACAAAGCTACTGCTTGATTTATCTTGCTTATTGGTAATCCGGTGCCACATCATGTGGGGAGATTGACTGAGAGCTCGGGACATTTATGTAGCATTTTTCTTTCTTACAAAGTGAAATATGAAGGTGCCTGAAGAACAAGGGTTAATGCATTTCTTTAGTGGTGGTGTACTAATGACCTCTTTAATACAGCGTACAGTTCTTATGATGGCTTTACCTGATGCTTGATCTTATTACACGCACTAGCATATTTGATGTGATTTTTCATCCTTTTTATTTATATGTTACTATGGTCATGCACTCAATACAGCATCGGGAACTCAGCGGCTTGCACACCTTAGTGGTCTCTCCAAATCGCTGAGATGACGCTGGTTCCCTTTGGCCTTATGGGTTTTCTGTTATTTTGCTTCTCAACTTGTTCTGAATATGTCGAGTAACTTGCTCTAGCTTCTCCAATGATTTACCATGTAGACCTCAAAGGCAGTGGAAGGGACAGAAGCATGCAGTTTGGGTCTTGGAGATGTTTTTGTATCACCAAATGAACTGCTACCAGCTGCCCGAAAATTGGCTTCAGATGTCTCACTGTACAGGAGGCCACGGGTTGCGTCTCTTACAGGACTGACCGTTAGGATGCCTTGAAGAGACAAGACAAATATTTGAGTTCGCGAGATCTCAAGTCAAAAAACAGTCTCTTAATGTCAAGATTCCCCTGATCTGCACCGACCGTGTTGAAGAGGGTATAATCTGTGGTCCACAGGCTGGACTTTGGAAGCTGCTGCCTAATCTAGCTTTTGCAGCCTTCTTATTGGGGCAAATTGTGAAGTACCGTGTACCAGATCCTACCGCCAAGTGCTTGGTCCGCTTCCCCTTTCCCAACCTAGAGCTTTGAAGGTTCGAACAAAACTCTGTTCGTCTTACCATTGATCTGGCATAGAATAAAAGGAGGATACCACAAAGCTTTTGCTTTTGAATTTGGAATTTTACATGCTTTGGGCAGTGACACGGGTTCATGGATGCTATATTAATTGTGTGGCAATCTCAATGAAATTCTATCCATATCCTTTTCAATGGCTAATATGACTTCCATATTGGCCTCTGGTTACTTAAAATTGTTTAATCAAAGATTATTGGCTTAAAGTTTGTCATCTGGTAATGGATAATGCAAAGGATGTCTGATTTTTTAATCCATGTGAAGTTTCAGTGGTTAGACTTGGCAACTAAGCGAATTGGGCTCTGGCTCATTACGGGTACGGCTCATAAAGCAGGCAATTTTATAATGCAGAATATTTCCAGGTTGGGTTGGGTCGAATCGGGTTGAACCAACCCAACCTGGAAATGCCCAGACTGGGTATGACCTGGTTTTCCACAGATTGCAATCGAAGTCCACCCGGACCATATATTTTAGGGCAGGTTATGGGTTCAGTTTCAGTTTTGCCAGATCTAATAACGTTTCACCATATTCTTTTCTTTTTTTTTTTTTGGTCGGTTTTACCATATTCTTTTCACAGTTAAGAAAAAGGTTGTAAGTAGCTTCATCAGACCTGTCTGTGTTCGTAGGAGCTCAAGGAGTTATTGCTTTCTCTAAACATAAAAGGAACTTAATTAGATGGCTTTTTATGACGGTGTATGGCCCTGGCTGGTTCGTATTGGATAAAAGCTCTTCAAAGTCTGGGTTCACCTGTGCTCATCTTGACTTAGGAACTTTTTAGACACTCGGGTAAATTGAACCTCCACGACTGTGAAATAGGTCCCCAGTATCACAGACTGGGGTTTGATGCATAGGCAAGTCAACAAGATTGCTGTTCTTGGTAGAGGACTAGCGACAACATTGATACTTTAAAAAAAAATCTATGATCCTCAAAGAAGTAGACAATAAATATTTGCATGCTGGTGTAAGACGAGTCAGAAATAAGGGTAGTTCTATTTTAGTGCATTTTAGTCTTTACATTCAAGCACCTTTGTGTTTCTGTTAGCTTTTACTTTTTTAGACCTTCTGTTTGTTAGCAGTTCGTGTCCTTCCGGCAGTCTGGAAAGCCGTGTGAAGAAAAGGCAAAATGATTGAGGAGAAACTTTAAGGAACAATGTCCCTTCTAAGGGGTGTGCTTGACCATGAAAACTTCATAAAGGTGGACCTGGTTATCGAGTTAGTTGAAAGAACAGTGTCCCTTCTGAGGGATGTGCTTGACTATGAAAGTTTCAGCAATGTGGACCTGGTTATTCGTGCGAAATCTAAAGCTGTGCAATGCAGGGGCGGCGTTGTCTTCTGGGCCGATTCATTGGGTTCCAAGCACACCCGTTCAAAATTTGAAGAATGGTCAAAGATGAATGGAGATTTATTTAAGCCTTGCCCTAAAACTTGGCTGAAAGAGTGGCCGAAGGGATTCCTCTGGTGAGAAATTCTGAACTACAGGCCTTTAATCCATCGAACTTATGGCATTCCATAGCATGGACCTAGCACAGAATATGCGTGACTGGTCATCCACATAAGAGCATTAGGATATATGTAGATCAGTTTCAAATTTGCAATCATCAGTGAGTAAGAACATAGTAGCTTTGATTGTCACATACCCACATTACTTCTCGAATATCTCTGTTGTTCCCTCACGGAATTCGTCATCAGATCAAGCCAACTCTCAGTTGGGACGTGAAGTTGCTCATTTCCTTATAGACATTAATAAATTCCGTCTTCTCTGCCTTCTGTGTTCAGCAAGACTACTACGAGCTTGGGAACTATTATTATATATTCGATTGATGATTAGTAGATGATACTAGACATTGTATGAGAAACTTCACTCTTCTTGCAGTATGTGTTCCCTTTAAGTAGCATGCATTATCTATTTACGCTTTAGTTTCACGACTTTTTGTCGATTGTTTAGTTAGGGGATGGAGCGTCTTGACATGCACTTTGCATCACTAGAGAAATTGAAAAGAGAGAGGTGCAGATTAATGCGTAACTCAATCAAATACATGGTGGAAGACTTTTTAGACATCCTAATGAGTCATCATAAAACGAGTTAACTATAAAATAACAAAACTGTACTATAACTTTTTACAAAAAGGAGATGAACATAAACATAGATTCACTAAAGTCGTACGCGATGTTCTTTCACGTCATAAAAGTCGTCTATTATGGAATGTGTTTGAACCTTTTCAGCAAGCTCTCTCAATATAAATAACCAAATAATGAACATGATACTCATCTTCCATCTCGTTGTAAGTGCATTCTTCAGTATATTAATGACTGAAAAAGATCTCTCCCTATTGTTGCAGTCGACACCAGAATATGCAAAAGTCAAAATCAAACGAAACAAATGATCAGCAAGAGGATATGCCATAGATTTTTTTTTTTTTCCCAGATTTTATCAATCTTTGAAGAAGCTTGGAAACTGTGGAGAAATCACAGAATTTTAGATGCTGGCGAATGCGATGATCATAGTGTTGAGCTGAATTCTCCATGTGCATGTTGTCCTGTTCAATAAAATCATCTGGATAGAATTTAGTGACAAAGTTTACGAACTCTTATCTGACACTAAATAATTTGTTATTGTCTTGAGGATCTAAATACGAACCAAGAGTGAGCAACTCCATCGTGATCACATTTAAGCTCTTCCCACTAAACGTAACTTGTTGCAATAAACAAATTAACAGGATAACGTTGTTTCATTGAAACATTTCTTTCCATCGAGTTCCTCCTCTTCCCACAACAAAAATGGGCATCCACGTTCGGAACCAACGACATCCTGCTTCTAACAAAATAATTTACTTCCTTGAGAAAAATTCTGCCAATTTATGAATCAATGTCCTTGAGGTAGATACCATGCTTGCTGCAATTAATATGTCTTGAGATTTTACGAGTAACTGTGAAAAGTCTCTCATAAGATGTAAGAGAAAGACAAATTTAGAAGGCATTACAGCATTATCACCTGCATCTGGCTCACCTCGTTGAGAATACCTTCTGTGGTCGCAATTTCATGCATAATAGGCTTCCAATGGAAGCAAAACGATAACTCCCACGTGTATCTATGCACTCTTACTTCATTATCCATATAGTTCTAGTTTCTAAGATCCTCTTCCTGAAATCATAGGGGCTGTTTGTTTTTATTTCTTTTTTTGTTTATAAACAGATTTTCTGTTTTTTTGTTCTCAGGAACAAAAAAAGAACAGAAACGTGTTTGTTTGCGTTTTTGTTCCAAATCTGTTTTTTTGTTCCCGGGAACATGTTTAGAATAGAAACAAGAAACAAAAAAAACTTGTTTCTTGTTTCTGAAACAATTTGGAGAAACAAATTTTCTCTCTTCTTTCTTTCTTCTCTTTCTTTTATTTTTCTTTTCTTCTTCTTTTTTCTTTGGCCGGTCGCCGGCCTCGGCCATGACCGACGACCGGCCGTCGAGGGCCGGCGACCTCGCCAGAGCATCGCCGGCCCCCGGCGAGGCCGAGCGTCGCCGGCCCCTAGTGAGGCTCGACCTCGCCTTGGCTGGGCGAGCCCGAGCTGGCCCAGCCACCGGAGAGGCTCGGCCTCGCCGAGCCACCACCAGGTCGACGTCGCTGCGGTGGCCGGCGAGGCCGAGCCTCTCTGGTGGCTGGGCAAGCTCGGCCTCGCTGAATCTGGGCGAGCCCGAGCTCGCCCAGCCAAGGCGAGGTCGAGCCTCGCCCAACCACGGCGAGGCTCGGCCTCGCCAAGGGCCGGCGAGCCTCGCCGTGGCTGGGCGAGGCTGCCGGCCAAAAGAAGAAAAAAAAAAGGAAAAAAAAAATAAAAATATTAAAAAATTAAAAGAAACAAAAAAAAAAGAACACAAATTTACCAAACGTGTTTCTATTCTTTTTTTATTCCTGGAATAAGTTTACCAAACACGTTTTTCAGGTCAAAAATTGTTCCCCGGAACAGAAATAGTTTTTGTTCCCTAGAACAATTTTTGAACAGAAACACAAACAAACGCACCCATAATGTCCAGTGAGATTTACTGAATTCCTTTAAGCTTCTCCGTGTAATGTGGGCTTAAGTACTGGGAGTTAGGATATAAATGATATGTCAATCACAACCAAGAAATGATAAGGGCATGGAGGATGTTTGCTGGTAATTAACTCTGAAAGTAAGTAGACCACTCTAGAATATTAAGATCTTTTTGGTCAAAACAAATGTCATGCTGTTTGATGTTCTTTGTTCTGAAGCCCAGTTGGGTTCGTGTTCTACTTTACCTACTTGAGTTGAAATGAAATGAAGCTTTTTCGACCAAAAAAAAAAAAATGTCATGTGTTTGCTGGCAATTGAATTTTTTAATTGGTGCTGAAAATTTTGACATTTCATTTACGCCATGTGCTTGAGAAAATCGAGCCTTTCTGCATAGTATAGAAAGTCATTGAAGGGTGTGGCATATTTTAGATAGTTAACAGGGACTAGTGAAGTAGTTAATTGGATTGATCACCACTTGGAGTATGATGAGCTTATTCAATTGTTGGATCCTCGGTTTTTGTCTCGAAGCTGAGCTTATGCTGTCTCTCATACCGGCAGTCTTTTGGAAATTGAATTGGGTTCTTGAAGTTAATATCTGTTATTTGTGTTTTGTTTTCTGGTCCAGTTGCTCCAGTTTTTTTATGGGGAGAAATGTTTTCTCCTGAAATTTATCTCAGTGATCATAAACTTTGGCTTGATTGTTCTGAACTAATAAAAATTGATTAATACCATGAAAAATCTCAAACTGATACACATATGACAAATTTATCACAAATTATTTTTTTTACCATAAAAAACCTTAAACTGATACATTTGCAACCAATTTACCTTATGTTAATTTTCGTTAAATTAGTATAATACCATGGAAAATCACAAACTGATACATCTATAACAAATGGAGAGTAAAACCCTAAAATAGTGCAACCGTCAACTTATCACATGTCATCCAACTCAGTAATTTAAAAATAAAGTTCGAGTTAATAGATTAGTTTGAGACAAATTTATTATAAGTATACTAGTTTAAGGTTTTTCGTGATATTAACCCTTAAAAATATTCTCAACTAGTGGGTGAGATTTTGAAATACCATTACCAAATATTCTAAAAGCTTAAAATGTAAGGTGAATGCGTGATTTATTATTTTAATATTCTAACACAATGTATCATCATCATTGTCGTCGTCGTCATCATTAGTATTTTATCACATTTTCTCGAACTTGTTTCTTAGTTTGCATCTAAAACTAAAAGGCGATATTACAGGAACCGAAAAAACAAATCATAAGATTTCAATGACAAATTCTCTGGTCAATAATGGTCTGTTACTCCTTGCATGAGCAACAGACCGTTATGTAGGCTTCATCCTAGGCAGCAATTAGATCCGTTCAATGATTTAGCATGTCGATATCAATGTGACTTGTGGCAAGAGTTGCAGACCCTTGTTGCCATTAATTTCTCCAATATTCGATTATGCTTTTCCTTTGGATGCGTAAACAGGGATATTCGATCGGTACTAGTTCTTCGATAGAGTAGAACAAGCCACTTGGATTCACGAGGGGATTGGAAAAAGAAAAAAATTGCATTTTGCTCCTCCCCAATCAATTTCAATAGAAAACTAATCCGGTTCCTTATGACATGTGAGTCAATACAAGTGAACTTGACGAATTCACGTTCGTAGGTTTCAGAGCAGGCATATCACCGGACAGACTCGCGGCTAATTTATTTTCATTAGGTAGCAGCGTCTGGCTGTGAGTTATTTCTTGATCAATCTATTGGACAAAACTTGTGAGAATGTATAGTATTTTACCTCCAGTATCTATTAACCTAATCGTGTACCGATCACTAAAAAATCAAGTCAAAGTCAACCACCAAGGTTTCAAAATTTAATATACATGTTGATGTTAAGCTTAAAACTAAGTTTGATTCAATTTAGTAAATGACCCACGGAATAAGCCTATAGTGGGAGAAGTCGGTCCTGCCATGCGGAAGACTCGCACAAACTTAATCCTGATGTTAACATGCTGAGTTGGAATTGACGTTACTGAATTGAAGGTCCTGAAATCGCAATGATGTTTGATGACTATGCTAGATTTCTCAAAGCGTAGAATTGGTCCATGCATGTCAACGACTCAACATACCAAACACCTCTTATCTCATATTTTTGTTAATAATATCGTGAGGACGCACCGCGGGAATGCGATCGTCTATCGTCCCCGAACCTTAAAATATGTTTACCGCTCCAATTTTACATTAAATTTAAGCAAAATTAGTTCGTTGGACCTAGTAAATCATGCGGAACATTGCCTAGTTAAAAAATGCTCGAATTTTTAAGTTTTTCTTCTGGCATGAAGTTGGCATGCTAAATGCATATTGGGTGAAATAATTAACCAGTACATAATGATCAATATTTATTAATTAAATGAACTTTCTTTTCTTTTTTTCATCAAGACTGAAAATGCTTCTCCCCTTAGATGTGTACACTTTCATTATAGGAAGAAGAAAACAGGAAAAGGAAAAAGAGACGAATCTTAATTATCAAATTTCTAAATGGACGTCTCATTAAGTTAAGTGTAAGTTAAAAATGTCTACATATGTGATGATTAAAAATCTCGAACCAATACATTTATGGATCATTTACCTTAAACTAAATTTTCTTGAGACATATTTAACATAAACTAATTTTCAGCCACTAAAATATCCATGTTAGGTCCTTGACCCGAGTCTATCATTCATTAAAATGCATACATGTCAGTACACTTGATTTTGTCTATCCAGGCATAAACGAATGACTATGACATCAATTTCTAAGAAGATGCGCTCTGACCTCCCTCTTTTTTACGGACTATGCTTTGTTACCGACCAACTAATACGGTTTCTTACCGCCGTTTGTAGCCCAACTATTGTCATTAGCATCGGCACTATGCTTGATTACCAAAGTAGAATTACGTGGCTTAAAGTCGTTGAAGCAACATGGAGATGCTTTTTGAAGTCAAATGAAATTAGTTTAAATTCTCCAGAGTCCCTATGAACATATGAAGTATGAGATAAATGGAACAAAGTACAGAAAAGGAGGGGAAACAAACATATTACGAGGGTATGTAATATCGTTATATATTCGTTGAATTGCATTGCTTCTTTCATTGATACCGTTGCAGATGACGATCTCTTTGATGTTTATTAGTTTCATATTTTGGAATTGCTGTCTGAATATTAGGATCTTTTGTGCAGGATGGGTCATAATATATGTCAATGAATATGAACTCTTTTTCTTTTCATTTCTTTTCTTTTTTCTCTTCCTGAAAGGAAATGATGTCTTGAGCGTTTCTTTGAAGGTTTCTAAATTCTAATGGAGGAGAAAGATACAACAATGAGAGCTTGGAGGACCTTCTCGTGCCCCATCGAGAGTTCAACAGAATTACCTTTTTTTCCACTCACCACCTGAATCGCAATTTTCTTTTTTTTTCCCGGTGCGATCCCTTCAATGGTACATATCACACAATATGAACAAAAAATTCAGAGCATAAACATAGATATCTAATAGAGGGTGCATGATTCTCTACTGTTCATTGCTTGTTAGTTTTCGTTATTTTTTAGTGAAAATTTACTTCTTCAATGGACGGTGGTTAAGATTTTTACAAAGCCACTCACCAAATAATTTTGAATTAACGACAGAATACTAATACTTTGGGAACCAACAGCTATAAAAATTATCAACTTGGTACGATTGGCGTATCATTGCAATTGTTCAGCCTCAAAGATGCAAGAGCGGAGGCGAGCTTGACTGATATTTTTTTTTGCCTCTTGCAAAAACATTTTATCCACCAAAAGTGTGATATTCTTTGGGGATAATTATATGTCCTGGTAGCCAAGTCAAAAGGACAAATTGAACTTGTCAAAAGGACAAGTTGAACTTGTCAGCATTGCAAAATAAACTCGTGCAAATTCATGTTTTGCTCTTCAGAGTTAGCTCTTATCCGCGTCGCTTTCACGATGTCACTGGGGATTTGTCGGTGAAAAAGCGCAATGACTTGAAAATTGAAAGCATCGAGTCTTCAATAAGAGAAAGCACTAAAAGAAGACATACTTAGGTCTGAAACGAGAAAAAGGAAGTTACTAACAAAGAAGAAGATGTATGACTTAGTAATGGTTCTACTACTAACCGCTCTAGCTTACAGATTCCTGCAGGACAAAAGAAGCGTGGTCCCTCGGAACTACGATGTGTTTTTGAGCTTTAGAGGCCCAGACACTCGCACGGGGTTCACCGATTTCCTCTACAACAGCCTGGTAGCTGCTGGGTTCCACGTGTTTAGGGACGACACTGCACTCCTGTTCGGCGAGGAGATAGGTCCAAAGATTTTCCAGGCCATCAGGAATTGTAGGATTGCGATCCCAATCATCTCTGAACAGTATGCGCAGAGTAAATGGTGCCTCCGCGAGCTCACTGAGATCATCGATTGCTACAAAAAGCATGGCATATCAGTCTTCCCTATATTCTACAAGGTCGATGTTATGGATGTATTTTACCGACGAGGTAACTTTGGAAAGGCTTTTCGGGCGATACAGTGTAGGCCAGAAGAAATGCGAGAACGGGATGAATGGAAGAAAGCGCTTCAGTCTGTAACGAGGATAAAGGGATGGAAATCAGAGACCATTTCAAATGGGTATGTACGTATGTATGTATGTATGCATGCATGTATGCATGTACCAATTTAGGAATCTGAATCCAAACCCTTGTGCACTTAAATAGAATTGACGGAACCGGAATCGCAAAATTAGGGGAAGGAGTGAATCAAACTGTACGCATAACTTTTGTTTCACGCTTATACATGTGGGCAGGCATGAAGCACAGCTGGTGAATATGGTGGCTGCAAAGGTTTCGAGTGAATTGAAGATGATGCGGATCGAACATCTCCCCGGGTTTCCTATATTAATGTCTAATTATCACATAAGATCAGGTATTTCCCGATTCCCTTAGAGCCAAGCACCTATCATTAGTAACTATTCTCCGTGTTCATCATGTGAGAGCTTTGGCGTTCCTAAAATCCACAAATAGAGAAGGCATGTAAGGTTCGCAACGTTTATGACCTACGCTAATTTCTGGCTTTTAAAAGTTACCTTCCTCTTTTAAAAATTCCGTATGATCCGTATTGGCTACATCTTATCATCATCACTTTGGTTTGTCTTTCTTATCACAGTGTATTCTCACATTTTGGAGAAGAAAAAAATAGAAGTGTTCTTGGCCTTTCGTGGCCCTGATACTGGATATGGCTTTGCTGCTTACCTCTACATCAGCCTTCTGAATGCTGGAATCAAAGTGTTTAGCTTTGATGATCCGTCCCTCATAGGTACATATATTATTCATGAGATTTGCAATGCCATCGACCAATGCAAGATATCCATTCCAATTCTCTCCGAAAATTTTGCCTCCTCTACTGGGTGCCTTGATGAGCTAACTCAAATGGTTGAATGCAAAAAAAGAAAAGGACAGAAGATAATGCCCATCTTCTATAAAGTGGAGCCTTCGAATGTGCGAAACATATCAAATTATTTTGGAGAGATGATGCTACAACATAAAAAGGGGGTCAAAAAAAGTATTTATGAGAAATGGGAGCAAGCTCTCAAGGAGGTTGGATCCTTTAAAGGATTGGAATCGGAGAAAATCGCTAACGGGTACTTACTTTCACCATTCCCACTAAAAAGTCAATTTGATGCTATTCCTAGAAACTTCTTATACTACTCTAAGCTTATTTCATCTTCAATTGGCCATTGGCAGGCATGAAGGATTACTTGTAAAACAAGTCGTCGAGGAGGTTTTGAGGTTGTTGAATGGTCCTGAACAAATTATCAATCCACGCCAAACCACTAGGTTTTTGATCAATTGGCATACATAATTCCTACTTTACAAGTGGGTTTTCCTCGACGATCAACCATGTTATCATTTATCGTTCATCATTTACAATAATTTTCTGAAGACTAGTGAGGTTTTCTTTTGAAGTTAAGAAACATGTTATGCATGTTATGTTGTGAAATCTGTTTAATAAACATCATTTGTGGATTCAGATGTGACATGATTGAAGAATATCTAATGTTTGGATCGACAAATTGTCTCGTAGGTGTTAGGGCTAGTACTATCACCTAGAGGGGGTGAATAGGTGATTATAAACAATTAAAGCAAAATTTAAAACACCAAGATCAATATCACAAAAGAACATCATTTAATCAAAAGCTATGCAGTGATCAAACTTTCTCCAACGTCTGATGAAGAACTACACAATGATCATATATTTTGTGTGCAATAAACTATCAAACAAAAAAAGAAAGATTAAGGGATGGAGAAGATTGCGCACAATAGTTATAGTAGTTCAGCTAATAGTAAGCTTACGTTCATTCTCTCACACTAACAACCTATTAGCTAGATTTCACTAGAGAATCATCGAGAGGTTACAATCAAGTTCTCTACTTATATCCAAGCATGTCTACCCAAAATTCTTGCTACTTATACCCAAGCCAATAAGACTCACTATCTTACACAAAAGCACACACTTATGATACTATTCACGCTACTCAAACGATTACAATTTCAACTCACAAAGACAAGTGTCAATATTGAAGCTCTTTTTGAATTTTGGAATTTTGGACTTTAGATCTTGTACTCACTTCAACACCACGATCTCCTCTTATGCTCCTCTATTTCCAAGCTGACTGTTGGATAATAATACTCTAAGGATCATTCATCCAATCAACCCGTTTGACCTCAATGATATGAGAAGATCCGACTGCTTCTTAGATTGCAAAATTAGAGTCTCCCTAGATTTTGCTACCCATATTATAGAGGTTGGTATTCATAAATAGAGTTCCTTGTTATGAAAGAACACCTTGTCTCAAAATAATTGTCAATCCAATCACGAATCCTTGTTATAGAAGGATTACATTTATCCTTACTGGTAGATAGACAATCAATAAATTCATAGAAAGAAATTCGAGCCAAATAACTAGCCATTGCGCTTATAAACCAAATCCATTATGAAGATCTCAATCATTTGAAGATACTTCCCATAATGTCTGAAGATGTACATCATCTTGACAACACTCATGCAAGCTTTGTTATTGTCCTTATAGTTTAAAAAACATCAATGTCTTTGACGTAGACAACCATAATGTCTTCATAAGTCTGTGAGTCTAATGATATTCAAAACTTATTGATCAAATGAACAAGTCTCCGAATCTAATGATACTCAAAACAAAGTCTGAGCATCATTTTTTCAAGAATATCACTTGAAATCACTTCCGTCAGATTCAATAGACATAATGGAAGGTTTTGTCAATATTCTAAACATATTAGAAAGTTTTCTCAAAAGTAGGAAGAGAGAATGAAACAATTATATCGATCTCAATGCAACTTGTCACAAAAGTTGTACATGTTTATTGCCATTAATTTCTACATGTTCAATTGTGCTTTTTTGGAATACGGAACTAGGAATATTTGATTGCGTATTATTTCGCTAATGAGAGTAGAACAATCCAGTAAGATTCACGAAGAAACTGGAAGAAGTAAAAATTGCGTTATCTCTCTTCTTCCATCAATTTCAGTAGGAAAGCAGGAATGACATAATATGGCATGTGAGCAAGTACAATTGAACTTGACCAATTCACGTTTCTAGGTTCCAAAGCAGATATGTCACTCGATGGGCTCAAGAATATATCTAAAGTTTGAGCCTGTAAAGAATTGTTTTTTTTTTTTGGTCCGACTGTAAAGAAAATTCAATCCAACTAAGTTTGAGTATATATATATTTTTTTTGAGCGGTTTCCTAATTTGTTCTAAAATGAGTTTTTCCATATGGGGTCCACTAAATTATATTCATAATACAGTGGAGATGCTTTTGACCATAACAATCGATAGTGTGTTGTCTATAAATTACCTCATGCAGAAATCGCAAATACTTAGGAGCCATTTATCGGTTCTTTTGTGAAATTAAAAAATTATTTCTGAAAAAATTGTGAAAACTAAATGTCTGAATTATTTAGTGTAATTAAGGCTGGGAAGAATTGAGCAACTCACAGGTAATTATAATTTATGTGGTATCACTTAACCTATTGCAAAATCTTATTTATATTTCTCCTTGAGTAAGTCACGTTGGCTAAATCACATAAGTTCGGTATTAGATTTATTATTCGTCATTTGCATTAATGTTCTAACAGCTTGCAAGTAATTTTTTTGGAGTTAATGGATATGTTATGCAAGTTATGTTGTGTAACAAACATGTCGTCTTTGGATCCGGATGCGATACGATTATCAATGCATTCGGTTTTATAAATGAGATTTATAATGAGTTGGGTGTGAGGCCAACAATAATATAGAATTCATTCAAACTTTTTCGTTTAGAATAACGATGCATTTCATTTAGAATTGATCTATCTTTTGCTTTTGCTTTTTCTTTTTTTCTTTTTTTTTTGAAGAAAATGTAATGACAAAGGTTTTTATTTTGGGTTTAATGGAATATTTCAATAGTAGACTAATGCAAAATTTCCACGTAAAGAAATTTATAATACAAGAACCTCGAAGCTTTAGTAGACTCTGTTTGTTTAGCAGAAAATGAATAATTTGAAAAATATTTTCAAAAAAAATTATCGTTTGTACGATTTAAAATAATTAATCAATTAATTTTTTTTATTATTGATAACAATTCATGTCTAAATATTTTCACAAATAGTAAAAATATTTTTCTTTACGATCCTTTTTCAGAAACTAAATGATTTATTTTTTGCGAGACAAACAACCTTTAAAAGTAAATTTCAATAATAAGTGATGGACTAGATTACAAAGGTGGCAATTACCGGGCACCGCTTATTATTATTTAAAAAAAAAAAAAACATGTTTACAACTTTCATTTGATCCATAACGTAAGTGAGATATTTCTTGATCAATCTATTTGATGAAGCTCTTGAGAATCTATTGTTTTTTTCCCCTGCAATATCCGTTGCCCTGATGCGAACCTTCCATTAAAATAGTCAAGTCAAAGTCAAACACCAGTGTTTCAAAATTGAGAATTGGTCATATATATGCTCGTGTTTCGCATCGAAAGCTCAAAATCTAAATTTAATCCAGTTTAAGATACGACCCACGGAGTAAATCTATAGGGGAAGGGATTGGTCCTGCCACACGCAAGACACACGAACTTAATTAATATGCTAACATGATGTGCCCATATTGAAAAGAAGAGGTGACAGCATATTCTAAGTTGGAACTACGGAACTGAAATCGTCGTCAAAGGACAACAAGAACTTAGGAAAGGCTAATTATTAAACTCGATGATGGCTAAATTGAAGGTTTTGAGCCGCTCCTCGACGATAAAAATCCAATCAATATGGCTTGTGACGTTTGTTTATGCATGATTTCTCAAAGCGTAGAGCCGGTCTATGGACGTCAAGTTGCCGACACACCAAACACCTCTATTTAATCTCCTCGAGATCATCTCGCATTTTTGTTAATAATATTTTGAGGACGTACCGCGGGAATGCAATCGTCCATCATCGCGAAACCTTAAAATATCTTCAGACTCCAATCTCACATCAAATTTAAGCAAAATATGTTTGTTGGACCGAGTAAATCATGCCGTGACATTTTTTAGTATGAATATGCTCGAATTTCTTGAAGTTTTTCTTTTCATTTCCCTTTCCTTTAATCACAAGTTCACCATACAAGATGTAGCATCTTGTGAGGAAGACAGGATTAAGGAAAATAAAATACGCGTATGACCGGCACCAAGTCGGTATGCTAAATGTAAATTAGGTGGAATAATTGACAAGTATATAATAATCTATTTATTTATTGAATGAACTTTCTTTTCTATCAAGGCTAAAAATGCTTCTCCCCTTAGGCGTGCACAATTTCATTATTGGGAGAAGAAAACAGGAAAAAGAAAAAGAGACAAATCTTAGTTATCGAATTTTAATTGGACGCGGCATTAAGTTGAGAGAAAATTAAAAATATCAATATACCCTCTAAATAGAGAGCATTCCAATCCTTTACGACATGCAATAGAATCGATTAATATAGCTTGTCCTATAACTTTTTAAGTTCAACAAGCCTAATTTGGACAATAGGAGTAAGCAAATAAACCACATCAAATTCACCCTAAATGCATGTTAAATATGTATGAGCAATTTTACTTCCAGAAAGCATTAGAGAAACACTTGTCATGCCTCTAGATTAGCATACCCTAAATTTAATTTGCATAGATCTTACGTATGGTACTGTAAATATTCATACATTGAAAAAAAATCTCTTTCTAACAAGAGGACTGTGTTGTGTCTGTAATTATGTCTCAAGGCAACCAGAAGAACTCTATCATGTGTGCGCGTGTTGTCAAATAATTATCTTCTGGGAATAGGATATCTTAGGATACTCTGTGAATTACTTCAAGTCCATGGTGAAAAATAAGGACTGAAGCAACAAAAGAGACAATGAAGAAAAGAAAAACAATGTAACCTGGAAAGCAAGTTAGTTAGCTTGAAATATCGCAACAAAAAGTACAGAACGTCTAGCATTGCCCTATTGACAGAAGGAAAACCGCATACGCAAAACTCAAGCTAAAAGAGCACAGCTCTGCACATACGCCTTCAGGATAACTCTCAATTCCAATGTTGCAGAAAACTAGACCAGCCAGCTCCCTCATAATTAATAAGCAAAAACACAATATCTCTCAGTCTGTCCAAATGGCCACTAAATTACTCCAACTCCAGCAAAACCCTCCATGATATATAAACAACTAAATAAACAGATAATTCCAAGATTAAAATGACAGAAGCAAGAATTTCGGAAGAAGAAACAAAAGAAACATACACCTCTAGGTCCTATAGTGACAGAAACAGCACCAGCTAATTTATTAATCCCAGATTGAAGAGCCTCTCTGCATTCCATGCCAAAAGATATCTTCTTTGGACCTGCTTTTACCACAAAGTAGCCAACTGTTTGCCCTTTTCTCCATAGACCCAATACCCTCCTATTTCCACTCAGATTATGAACAGTGAACAACACCCAATTCTTCAATCTCAATCCAAAGGGCACCAAGATATTGAGGGAAAACAAAAGAAGAAGAGGAACTTACTTGAAAGAGCAGATTCTGAAGGAGGATTAATGATGCTGTGAAGGAGGCAGACATTCTCAGGGCGGTTCTTCCGGTTTTGAGGGGTTTAGACTTTAGTTTAGGGGGCCGCTATTTTCCACCACTCTGTTTGCTTATTAACGCCCTTAAAATGGCAAAATAGCCCAATGTGATTCCACAGTCCCACTTCTTTGTTTCACGCATTTAGCCCATCTTTGTCACCATTTGCTTACCCCACACAGCTTTGAGCTCCAAGTCTACGACTGCATGATCACTTGGATCAAGAGTTGTTTAAGGAAGTCGACAGGAAGCTTGCAGTTGAGCACAATTCTCTCCCCACCGCTAGCGTTAACAGAGCAAAGACAGAACCAGTGTGAAAAAACTCTGCAAAAACCTAACAAAACCCCCCAGAAGAAGAAGAAAGCCATGGCCAATTTCTCCTACCTCTCCGACACCGACCACTCTGCAGTGGAAGACATTCCATTCTTCCACCAAACGACTTTAGTGGAAACTTGCTATAGCAGAAGTAATTACCAAAAAAAAAAAAAAAAGTCCCAAAACCCTTCCTCTACTAATAATTGACTGCTCGATCCAATTTATAATCTACTTCTTTTCTCTTTTATCCTATCACAAGTACATTTCAACTGTTTGTTTTCGGATGAAATAGGTGAAATGGAGATTGAAGAGAAAAGACCCATAGCATCACTGACAACATTGAAACTAAAATCGTTGATATATAGAAGGAACCGGGAGATGAAAAATAAGGCAAACGACATTGTGGCTATATATGACATCCGTCCGGGAGTTTCTTTACAATGTGGCCAACTTGATGCTTCAAGTGCATATTGAGTGCATATGTCTCCTTAGGTATGTGTGGGACTAGTGTTGGCTTTTATAATTTTATTGGTAGTGCAAGTTAGCATTTCGTATTCCAAAAAACGATATAGTAGCAAGGGGGGAGTTTAATCCATCGACTAAGTGACTTACAGCGGGGGCAAGAGGCTTAGATATTAGCCAACACTCTTCAACACCAAGTATTATTGATGCCTAATAGAGAAAATGCAAAACAGTTTAGTTTAAAGGACTTTAGGCAAATACAAAGGCCGTTTGGTAAACTATGCTTTGAGAAGTAATTTTGACAGAAATGCCATTTGGTATAAAACACATTTGAAAAACCCTTTGAGTGATTAATATTAATTTTTTAATTTTTATTTGTTTAAAATTGAAAAAAATAATGTATGCAACTTTTTAAATATAAATTTTGACAATAATGCTAAAAAAATCAAATATATAAATATTTTTTTAAAAGACCAAAATATATTTAATCTTTTTAGCATTTATATATATTTGATTTTTTAGAATTATTTTGGCATTTAAAAATAATAATAACAAGGGAAAAATAAAAAATTTGAAGAATAAGTGAGAATAGTTTTAGAAGAAAAAAATAAGTTTCAACATTTGACCAAATACTGAAAGTTCAAAGCTAGTCCCTACTAGTATTGAATTTTCAACTTTCATAATGCTGACTTTCACTTAAAAATTACTTCAAAATAGTTGTCAAACAGTTAGTTTGAGGATTTGTTGTAGTCTCATTTAAGGATGATTGGTGTTGAAGAGGGTTGGTAGTGCATGAGCCTCCCGCCTAAGTCCCTCGATCATTTAATTAAACCCCTCTCTTCCAGCCAATATTTCATATCTTAGAATATCTATTTGCCGACCGTGGAATATCCATATGCCGACTTGCACCACTAATAAAATTATAAAAGCCAGCACCCGCGACACATAAAGAGACCATGTCCACTCAATGTGCACTTGAAGTATCAAGCTAGTACATTGTAAAGTAATTGCCATTTACAGCCACGTTGTTTGCCTTGCTTTCCATTTCCACTAGTTCCTCTAGTTTCAATATTATCAGCGATTTTATAGGGCCTTTCCTCTTCAATCTCCATTTTGCTTATTTCATCTGGATAAATAAATAAATAAAAGATTGAAATGTTACAGGCAATGAGAAAAAAGTGAAAAGAAATTGATTATAAAACAGCCAATAGAGAGAGGGTTTTAGGACCATTTTTTCTTATGGTTCCTTCTGCTCTAGCAAGCCTTTCACCAAAGTTTTCAAGGAAAATATCAAAAAAATTGGGAAATTGTTCGTAAAATAACTGCTAGGGAAGTTTTTGTTTCAAAGAAACTCCTGAAATTGGTGATTTGTAATCCTCTAGTTCGTTGGCGGTACGAATCTTCACAAGAAAAGTCCACATGCATGTCATGCCATTAACAGGGGCATTTCTATCCAAAATCGTCTGAACTCAACTTCCAAATTTCCCAATTTAAACCCTAATCCCAAAATTTTATCCTTTAATCCCAATTTCACTGCTTACTCTCGTTTAAACTAAACCCTTTGCTGCCTCCTTCAACTCCCAAATCTCCACCTGTCGCCTTCACTTGCCTTCTTCCCTTCCTCAAACCTAGCACTGCACGTCTCCAGCTCATGCTTTGCCTCTCATTCAATGCTTCAAGCTCTTCGATTCACTTCACCAACTTGGCAACCTCCACGTTCATGGAGCAGATCACACCCTTGAGGAGTGGACCGAGGGATGCCATCTCTGGATTCAAGTTAAATGTCCAATTGTTGTCGCCTCTTTGAAACTATTCCATATTAATACTAAAGGCCAACCCTCAAACTTCAGTCGCCTTCAAGTCAACATTCTAAGTAATATGGCTCAACCTATTTATGTACAAAGTACAAAAGCTCATGTACAAATGAGTACAATCTTCACAAGGGCAAAATATTGTAATGCCATCGACCATCACAAGATAACATTCCGATATTGTCGGAAAAGTATACCTCCTCTCTCACATGGTTGTATGCAAGAGAACAAAGGGGCAAAAGATGTTGCCCACCTACTGTAAAATGAAGGCCTCGCGAGTGCAAGACATGGCGCAATGTGCAACCTATGAAAACCTCTCTCATACACATTTTCTGCAACCTGGATAATGTGATCAAATGAAGGTTTTGGTGAAATGATGAAAGCAAGTACTCAAAAGCAGACTTATCAAAAATTGCACGTAACCAAAGCAATGTAAACAAGATAATAATCACAATGACAGCCGCTATCACTAACACTTTTCTTTTCCTTTCTTTTCTTTTCTTTTTTTTGGGGGGGGGGGGGGGGGGGGGGGGGGAGCTATCACCAACATTTAACAGCAACAATTCAGAGAATATCCATGGTATTAATGGCAACCATCGTGACCGGCCCGACCACGCTCATGACCTTACCTAAGTGAGACCGACTAACAACTCACTCATGACCTTGCCAACATTTACCAAACAAACACCACGAAGGCACCAAGCAAGACTCGACATATTGAACCACGGTGACCCAGAAGAAAAAACATACCCTGAGATAAGTGAAAAATCACCATTAAGCAAACTCTATCACTACCCGTTCGAAGCGACTCAAAATCGGAAGAAAATGTGTACGACCTTGGTTCAAACATTTTGTGAAACAAATGGTGTGCGGTGGGTTGAAGATAGAACGTTGAGCATTTCAAAACCTGAGCGTACATCCAGGCTCGGAAGAAATCACCAAGACATACTTGAAATCAACAGCGGCAACCTCCGTAAAACGCAACACCGCGTATGGACACAACAGGGCGAGGCCACAGAAGGTTTGTGGACTCGCGGGGGCTCCCTACCGGGCTTGGAGGCGGTGGCTAGAGGGCGAGCCGGAAACGAATCGAGCAATGGCCGACCGCCACAGCAATGACTTCCGAGTCGGGGTCCTCGGGAAATCGACTCCCAAATTGAAAACAAAGCAAGCCGGGACCGGGTCCGTCTTACCGAAAACATGGCGTCGGGAAAGGAAGCCGGCGGGCGCCGGGCCTAAAAGAAAAGGAAGAGGGAAGGACAGGCCGGGCCCAATCGGATAAGATAAAAAAGGAAAAGAAGGGACCGCGCAGCCCGGCCCCGCCTCGTTTTTTTAAAAAATTAATTAGTTAATATTTTTCTTTTTCGTTTTCTTTTTATTCTTTTTTTAATAATTTTCTAGTAAATTCTATAAATATTAATCTAAATGCTCCAACATCTATATATTATGCAATTTTATGAAAATTATTTTTGTTTCGGGATTAAAAATCAATCTCCAATTTTCTATGCAATTAAATCCTAAACAAACATGTGAAATTTAGGTGTCAAGAATTAGTTGAAGGAAAAATTTTATAAGATGATAATAAGGCTAGTGAAGTCTTAAGACATGGACTGAAGGGATATGCACACAAAATGAGTGTAAACTATGGGCATATTGGCACGATAATGTCGTAACTAATTCCATATAACCAATGTCGTTTGAGTATCATAAGATTTGGTCCATTGTTATAGGTGTCTAAAAACTGCAATATTAGCACAAGCTTGATCTTAGTCAACACACACACAAAAAAAAAAAAAAAAAAAAAAGGAAATATGAGAAAGATGATTTTAGTTTAACTTGATATATTTATAAAGTTTGATATAAACATCTATTATTACATCATATTTCGATGTCTCCCCACTTAAGTAGAAGAATCGATCATACAAAATGATGCACAAATTGGCCTCTGTAAAACAATGGGCTATTGGAATGTCAGAAAAGAAAAGGGGGCATGTGACAACACTCCTTAATAATCACACGCCCTTTACACTAAAAAATGATATGTGCCTTGAACTTGAAGTGCGCCCTCATTAGTCTAAGCAGTCGTTGCTACCTCAACGTTACTTATGATATAATTGAATTTACTAAAGAAATTACCAACTAAGAGGATCGGTCAGCGACCTCGCCAGCCTCGGGTTAAAAAAAATAGGTTAGAAAAAATAATATAATATAATATAATTAAAAATTTTGGAAAAAATTAAAATATTATTAAAAATATCTACGTCGACGCCACGGTACCATATAAAATGATCGGTGTCCACGTCAGCAATTTCCAACTAAAATTGACCGAATTGACTTAATTAGCAAAACGTGAAAAAAAAATTGAAATTCAATCGGGATTATTTTCCCCCCTAAATATGATTGGCATAGACCTTACGTATGGTTCTATAAAATAAAAAAAAATACTGATATGCTAAAGAAATCTCTTTTTCTAACGAGAGACCGTGTTCTATTTGTGATAATTTCCCATTGGCTTCGAACGTTGGTATAAAAAGTTCGAAACATTTAGCATTGCCCTCTTTCTAGAAAAGCGAAACTCAAAAGTCAATCTAAAAGAGCACAGTCCAGACATACGCCTTCAAGATAACTTCTTTTTTTTTTTTTTGGTAACCAAGGACTCCACCACAGGCCCCCCGTGCCTGGACGGCACTAAAGGGCCGGACCCCTATACCTCAGGGGAAACTAACACAGGACCCCACCACCATGGCTTCAAGATAACTTTCAACGCCTCGTAATGATAAAAAGTCAAATAAACAAATAAATCCAAGATTAAAATGACAGAAACAGGAATTTCAAAAGAAGAAACTGCATTAGCTAATTCATCCATCGTGTTGAGGCTCTAGAAGGGGTGAATAGGTTAATTTAGAGAACTTAACAATTTTTTTTTCGAGGAATAAATAAAGTTAAGTTTGATATAAGCGAAGACAGTTTGTTTAATGGCCTTTTACTTGGGCAAGCGACAAAAATTTCCCTGCTAGTAGGGTATGTCTTTTCCTTTGTCTCGGATTGATATGGTGCTGGCCGATGAAATCCAAGCGGGAACAAGGCCCTCATGATCTTTAAAAGAGACTTTAGAATAAAAAGGTTTTCAGATGAGTCGATAAAAGACGAAATATATGATGAGTAATGTTGATAAGAGTAGAAGCTTAAATGATATTAAGGCAAGAACATGGAGTACCAAGGAGTGAATGTTTTTGATATCTCGAACATTTTTTGCCAAATAAAAGGAAAAGATCAATGGAGATCTCATCCATGGAGTTCAGACATAATGTGTGAAATGAAAAGGTGTGATGGGGGCTTTGAGCGACTATGGAATGCCACTCAGGGCAAACAAATATTGACAAGGACGTAAAATGAGCGTAGACAGTAAAGATGAGAGTGCTCCCTTTGATTTGTGAGCATGTGAGAAAAGAAAAGAAAAATTGGAAATGACTCTATCCAAGAAAAAATTAGGTATTACCCCAATCAAGGATATGACAAATGAATGTCGTCCAAGGTGAGCCGATCATGTTGAATTGAAGATTTTGGGATGCTTTGATGAGAAGATTCGAGCAAGATGCGCACACTCTATTAGAAGAGGTTGAAAAGTACTTAAAAAAAGAATGTGAAATGAGACTAATGAAAACATGGAGCATTTAGTTATATGGGGACGGCACAAAAATGACGTAATGAAATTTCTTATAACTAACTCCATTTCGTGTGATAAGACTTGGTTTTTTTTGTATTAGGTGTTTAAAAAAGTATAATGCTAGGACGTGCTTGGATTCTAGTCTACATAAAATAAGGAAACGTGGGGAAGCACGCGTTTAGTCTAACTTAGATATTTTTAGAAGCTGAAGCAAACAATGCCTCATTTTTTTTGCACTAAACAAACCAAGCAGCAGGAGTGTCAAGGAGTTTATGTGTTCAATTCAGCTGACGAACCCATAAGATGGAATGTATAATGAGTAAGCTCGAAAAGAGTAGAAGATCAAACGGCCCTTACATAAGAACATGAAGTGTCAAGGAGCTTCGGCGTTCGATTCGAATTTATTTTGCGAAAAAGAAGAAGAGGAAAATTAATAGAGATATCACCCAAAAAAAGAGTTGAGACAGGATGGATGAAGTGGAGAAGGGAAAGCCATTA
This sequence comes from Eucalyptus guilfoylei, assembly GCA_016097605.1. Taxonomy (NCBI): domain Eukaryota; kingdom Viridiplantae; phylum Streptophyta; class Magnoliopsida; order Myrtales; family Myrtaceae; genus Eucalyptus; species Eucalyptus guilfoylei. The sequence continues at coordinate 11,579,552 of CM027863.1, forward strand.
TGGAATGCTAGCGAAGTCTTATGACACCCAAAAAGAAAAAAAAAAAAGTCTTATGGCACAGATTGCGGGGCAAAAGAATATTGACACGGACAAAATTATTTGTAGATGATGGGCATAGCGGCCCAAATAGTGACGGAAACGAAATTCTCATAAGCAATACCACTAAATGCGATCAGATTTGGTCTGTCACTATAGGGATTCAAAACTCACGACATCAGCACCACATGTTTGGATTCCAGTCAACACGAAACAAAGTAAATGTGGGAAGGATGATTTTGTCTTCAACTTAGGATATAGGCTGTTTGGTTCAATATTTGCAATGGGGTTTGGGACTCTAGTCTCTTGGCCAAATGCAAATGCCTTTGAATATTTCGTACGATAACTACATTTTATCACCATTAATTTGGTACTATAGTGTATCCATACATTTTGGAGAAGAAAAGAGGAGAAATTAATTGGCAAGTGTTTTAGAGCCAAAATATTCAATCCAAATTGGCTGCTTACAGTCTTGTGGATGTCCGAATCAAAGTGTTTAATAGTGATTGTCCCTCATAGGTAAAGACATTGCTCATGAAATTCGTAATGCGATTGACCATTGCAAGATATGTATTCGGATCGTCTCGGAAAAATTTGACTCCTCATATTCCTGCCTCAAGCTAGCTCAAATTGTTGAATGCAAGAAGAAAAATGGGTAAAGGTACTACCCATCTTCTATAAAGTGGAGCCCGGCAACTACAACACATATCCTCAACATAAGGATCTCAAGTGCAGAAGTACTTGAGCGATGGGATATGCTTGTTGAATATGTTTTGGGATGTAATCTTGCAATTGGAGGTGAAATGAGCCATAAATTAGTGACAGATCTGAAGTGGCGTTGGTAACTCTATGAGTAGGGTTGTAGGTTTGCAGCATCTATTTTCCTAATTGCTGTAATAAGATAAAAATAACATTCATGTGTCGCAGGTCGTGATTTGCAGTGGCATTGGTAACTCTATTAGTAGAGTCGTAAGTTTGCCACATCTATTTTCCTGATTGCTGTAACAAGATAAAAATAAGATTCATGTGTCACAAGTCAATCATTTGAGATCAAAACGGTGTGACAACTTAGGTTTCATTGGATCGTTTGGATCATTGGAATGCCTAAGCTGAGATTGCTCACTCACCCAAATCGTAAAGAGAGAAGCTCTAGAAAAGAAAGGAAATTTGTATAATTGAAATGGCTTGGATGATCGCAATGAGAGGGAGGACACCCCACCCAGATCGTAAAGAGAGAAGCTCTAGAAAAGAAAGGAAATTTGTATAATTGAAATAGCTTGGATGATCGCAATGAGAGGGAGGACACCCCTTTTTTATATTAGTAGCCCTTTCATTACAACCATTGATCGATATTCGATCTAGCGGACGAGAACAAATCTTCCAACCTACCAATTACCAGCATTTATGCCGAGAGAACTCTAGAACACGGCCGCAATTACTATCTCGCCTATCCCTAGGATCATTCCCTAAACCCTAGACAAACTTGGGCGGTCTTCATCGACCATGCACTCTTCTATCCTCCCTCCCTTTGTGCTTTGTAGTCCAACCATTGTCATTAGTATAGGCACTATGTCGAAGCACCATGGAGATCACTTCTGGAATCGAATGCAATTTGCTCAAGTTCTCCCTAGTCCCTATAAAACTGAAGTATGAGATGAATATGGAAGAGCTATAGATAAAAGGAGAGGAAACAAGAGTCCTGCTCCTCTTTCATTTGCCATGTCTTTAATTACGAGAAATTGTCTTAAAGAGCATAATCTTCTCTCTCTTATAATCATTAGTTTCTATTGGGAGCAAACAAACATATGCCAAGAGTTTATAATACCCCTATATATCCGTTAAATAGCTTTTTTTTTCCCCCAAAGATACAGTTGCAGATGACGAAACCTGCGTTAGTTCATCTTTTGATAAATCATACATGAAATCCCAAATGATGGAGAACGAACTTTGGAATAGCTGTCTGAATAATACAATCCAATGTGGAAATGACGACTTGAGCGATGCTTTGAAACATTCTAAATCCTAATAGAAGAGGAACATACAACGGTGGAAGCTTGGAGGATCTTCCCCTGCCCTTCATCAAGAGTTCAACAGAATCAATTTTTTTCCTGCTCACCACCTAAATCGCATTTTCATTTCTTTCTTCCAATTGGTACAAATTACTCAATATGAACAGAAAACTAGGGGCATACCTTGCCAACATAGATATCTAACAGAGGGTGCAAAATATTTTATTGTTCATGTACGCTGATAGTCTCAGCTATAAATAAATAAATAAATAAATAAATAGATAGATAGAAAAATGATCATAGACAATGCCTCATTGTTTTGCACTGAAAAAAAAAGCAGCGAGAGTAGCAAAATCACCATACGACCACTCTAATCTGCTGCAAGTATTGGCCGTGCAAAATTTGATATATAAATAAAAAATGTTATTACATTATTTTGATGCATTGATCAGGTATAAGAACATAATTATTCAAGGTAAGTTCATTGTTACCCTCTCAACGGTCATCACGAAGCACCTAAATTGAAAGTAGGAAGAGCAGAAAGAAAAACATGGTTGAATGAAAACCTCACAAATCCCAAAATTCCAGTTATATCTACTCGGCCATGTATGGCTTAAGCAGACTTTTCCTCGTTGGCTGCAATATCCTTGAGCTTCTCCTTCAGCTCTCCACTCTGGATGGAGAAAAGGCCACATCAGCAAAATTAATTGGAAGTAGGAAGAGCAGAAATAGTATCGAAAGAACCTTTACCTGGTGCATATTCATAATAATATCAGAACCTCCAATGAACTCCCCCTTGATGAATATCTGGGGGAAAGTGGGCCAGTGGCTGCATAAGAAAGAAAGGATAAGGAAACAGAATCGTATGAAATCTCATCTCCACAATTGAAAAATTCAGCACAGATCAGCCAAAATAGGTACATGTTGCAAGTTGATCTATTCTATGAAGGATAAAATCCATGACACGATGTCATACACTTGTTCTCGAAATGTAGCTGAAAATCCAGAAGTGCATACTAGTACCAAAGTGCATTGATGTGACGGTTAATATTCTAGGCATATACTAGAGGTTGAAGTATTCTGTTCAACAAGAAATGAAAACATCGAAGAAAACCTACATTGACTGCTATAACTTTGAGGTAGTACATCAACACTTAATCATCTTGACATTATTAAATACGTTAAATGAAAGGCCTTTGAAGCATTTTGCATTTTCAGTGTACCAGAAAAATGTCGTATGAAAAATCAGCCAAAATTACGCACTGTCAAAAGGGAGGTGAGACTCACCTGAAAGCTTTCACAGCACTTTTCAGCTCTGCATTTTCCAAAATATTCCTAGCACTTAATGGAACTTCTGCAAGGGTGGTAAGAAGACTTCAGCAGGTTCAATTGATCAAATCCCAAAATTTAACACATCATGAAGGAAACCGCAATATCTGAGAAGAAATAGATATAAATGAAATGGCTGACATTTTCTTCCATGCACAACATTCACTAGCACTTGGTGTGGTATATGATGTTATATCTGTGTAGGACATCAAAAGACATGGATAATATTATATTTCCATGTACAACAAAGCCTTGCAATCAGCATATGACAAGCTGTGATAGCTATGCACAAACCCATCATACAGAAAGAGAAATTAATCCACCATTACGAGCTGAAAAAATGAACATAGCTGATTTGGGTTAGATTTTTTCCAATTTTACAGCTTCTTGCCCACCAAAGCTCTTTCAATAATTGAAATCTTGGGAAACTAACATTATAATTTTTGGTACCATTTGTTTACTGGTAGAGCTGACTGAATGTTGATGTTTGAAGTGATAACACATGCAAAAGGATGATCAGCATCAGAACTCAAGTCTCATGCGCTACTCTAGTACATGGGAATGCAGTAGCTATGTAATCTCACATTCCCATTAGTAATTATACTTGGAATTGTATATCCACAGTTTTCTAGATAGGTTCACTTGGAATGTGAGTATATTCCTTCAATAGCATTATCCAGAGAAGTCAAGATCAGCTCAATGCTAATTCCTGTACCAATTAAAAACAATCCACTCCAGTACTTTCCTCCCTAAATACATCATAACCAGCTCAGTGAAGCACATTTTGCAAAGTTCCGGTCCAAGCCTAAAACAAAGATCAGAAAATACATTCAACAGCCAAATTTGTCAGTGCTACTTCTCCATAGTCTTTCAAACTGAAAATGCCAGTAGGTAAGTCCACCAAAGACGTGCTGAAAATGCTATAAAAGGCAAAACCCTATAAAAGGCAAGAGAACTTACTGTAATGTTTCAATACTCTTACAGCTAGAGAGCTGAACCCACACTGCGGAAACTCAGGGACCCCTTTCATGTATATCATCACTGGATTTTCCTTGACATCCTAAATCATAAACTAATGAAGTTAAACAAATGAAGAGAATAGATGAGAAAAGTAAGCAGAGCGCAGAACATACCAAATAACTGCATAACCATGTCATGTGATATCTCAGGGCACCTACCTGTTCAACAACATCTTTTAGAGAAGTGGCAGAGTCCTGAAACTTATCCATCGATTTGAAGTCATCATGCATGTCAGGGTCATTTGGTACAGTTGTGGAGTATCTCATTCCTCTTTGAATAAATGATCCAGATGCCTAATAATGGTTGCAAAAGGGTTGTTAGCACAATATTGCATATATAAAATAATATACAGACTCGACTAATTCAGATATTATCAGAGATAAGGCTTGAGAGTTAGAGTTTCCAAACACCTGACCAATAACCAATTATCACAGTCGGGCACTGCCTTCGCTATCATTTGAGAAACAAGCTTGAGAATTCATTTAAAAGTTATTACATTGGCAATGACTAAGAAAAGAAGCTAATGTTTGAAATAGGAAGTCACCGCCGGTAATGGCCAGCCTCGCACTTCCATCAGTGGAGTATTACATAAGCACAACTGTCATGCTGGAGAAGAAGCAACTTGGGGTCCTTGCGGAAATAACCTATGTAATTCCAATTAAGACCTTTCGGAGTAAAGAAGGAAAGCAGTTATGGTGACTCCACGATTTACTTCTATTTTTTTCTTCGCCCAGCTAAACTAGCTTCTACTCGATATCTTAGGGCACACCTCAAAAACCATCTATTATCTTCATAATTTAATCCTATGCACCTCCATCCATACAATAATAACAAGCACGACCACATCTTACGCTAGTTGATGCAGGAACAAAAGCTCACCATTCTATTAGAGCATCCTGCCGGGGACCCTGTAATGCCCTTGAGTAGTAGATTCGATAAGGCTCTTGCCATGATGCTTTGCGCAGTACAGCTCAGGGTTATGTGTTCTACGCACAAAAGCACTGCACCACGGAATATACCTGCACAACAACGATTATGTGCAGAGTATCAATTATAATCCATACAATGGATCAAAAAATATGTAATAGTAGATAGCATTTGAACAAACTCGACCAAAGCCAGGATAGAGCTCATAAACAATAATCAACGGTCAACCCAGAGCGAATCGGAGCTTTGCATCTGAAAGTGGTTTCTCAAGCTCGTGTCACCATCGGTTAATCCATTAATAAATCAGAACTTTGTAACTAAAAGTAATTCAATTTTAAATTTGCATCATCATCATCATCATCAATACCATATAAGCCATCGTGACCTGCCTGAGGCACCGACCAAGACTCGACATATTGAACCACGGTGACAGCAAAAGAAAAAGAAAAATCACCATTAAGCGAACTCTATCGCTACACATTCGGAGTAACTCAAAATCGGAAGAAAATGTGTACGACGATGGTTCAAACATTTTGTCAAACAAATGGTGTGCAGTGAGTGGAAGAGAGAACATTAAGCATTTCAAAACCCGAGCGCACATCCAGACTTGGAATAATCAACAGTAGCAACCTCCGTAAAACGCAACAACACCGCGTATGGACTAACAAAGGGAAAGGCTCTCGGTTTCCCGGCTCGGAGACGGTGCCTAAAGGGCGAGCTCGAGACGAACCGAGCTACGGCCGACCCGCCACGCGATGTCGTCCGCGTCGGGATCCTCGGGAAATCGACTCGCGAAATTGGAAACAAAGCAACCCGGGTCCGTCTTACCGGAAGTGTTGGCGTCGGGAAAGGAAGGCCGCGGGCGTCGGAGTCCGTCGAAACGTCGTACCAGCGTCGCTCCAGTCGCGCGAGGGAAGGACAGGAAGAAGGAGAGAAAGAAGTGGGCCGGGCCGAAAAGACAAAGAGGAAAAGAAGGGATCCGGGCAGCCCGGCCCCGCCTCGTTTTTTCTTTTAAAAATTAATTAATTAATTTTTTATTTTTATTTTTCTTCTTTTTTAAACATTTTTCTAGTAAATTCTATAAATATTAATGCAAATCCTCCTAACATCTGTTGCTATGCAATTTTATGAAAATTATTTTTATTTAAGAATTAAAATTTAATCTCTAATTGTCTATGCAATTAAACCCTAAATTATAATGCATAATTTAGATGTGAAGTCTGAAGATATGGACTGAGGTGACATGCACACAAAATGAGTGTAAACTATGGGCATATTGGCATGAGAATGGTGTGACTAATTTCATATAGCCAATACCATTTGAGTATGATAAGATTTGGTCTTTTGTTATAGTTGTCTAAAAACTGCAATATTAGCACGAGCTTGATCTTAGTCAACATAAATAAATAAATAAAAAGGGAAATATGGAAACATGATTTTAGTTTAACTTGATATATTTGTAAAAATCGATATAAACATCTATTATTACTTCATATTTTGATGTCTCCCCATTTAAGTGGAAGAATCGACCATACAAAATGATGCACAAGCATGGAATTTGGCAATCCAATCTGCTATCAAATTGCCTTACGTAAAATAATGGGCTGTTGGAATGTCAGATAAGAAATTATATGTGCGTTGAACTTGAAGTGCGCCCTTATTAGTCTAAGCAGTCGTTTCTACCTCAACATTAGTGATGATATAATTGAATTTACTAAAGAAATTACCAACTAAGAGGGTCGGTCAGCGACCTTGCCGGCCTAGGGTTAAAAAAATAGGTTAGAAAAAAATAAAATAAAATAAAATAGGCAAAAGAATTAAAATATTATTAAAAATATCTGTGTCAATGCCGGCGGTATCACGTAGAGTGGTCAGCTTCCACGTCCGCAACTTCTAGCTGAAATTGACCGAATTGATTTAATTAACAAAACGTAGCAAAACATAAAAAGATTTAGAGCTCAATTGACATAATTGAAAGGTTTATAATTGAACTGATAAAAATATAATAGATCTAAGACTTTTTGGATAGTTTTCCCTAGATATGCTTGGCCAAGATCTTACGAATGGTTCTATAAAAAAAAAAAAAAAAATACTGACATGCTAAAGAAATTTCTTTTTCTAACGAGGGATCATGTTTTGAAAAGTTCGAAACATTTAGCATTGCCCTCTTTACTGAAAAGCGAAAGTTCACACTCAAAACTCAATCTAAAAGAGCATAGTCTGGACATATGCCTTCAAGATAACTTTCAGCCCCTCATAATAATAAAAAGTCAAATAAAAAAATAAATCCAAGATTAAAATGATAGAAATAGGAATTTCAGAAGAACAAACTGCATTAGGCACTCGAGGGCCAATCTCTGTCTTGCTTGAGGAAACCTTTGCACACCTCCATGGAGGCCTACGCCCCATAGAAACTATCTACCTTAGACTATTTCTTGGCCTGTAGGTCTTGACATAAGGTTAGAATTTTAGCTCTTCCAGAGTGGTATCTCACTGATGGCTCGCCCCCCCCTCTCCCGAAGGAGTCCTTCTTCACCTTCCACCTAAGCTTCGCAAGAAAGGCCCAAAGCCAATCCCAGGGAACAGTAAAGCTTCATAGGGTCTTTCTGTCTAGGTGCAGGTAGTCCGCATCTTCATAGACATGTCTATTTCACCGAGTTTCTCTCCAAGACAGTACCCAGATCGTTACGCTTTTCATGCGGGTCAGAACTTACCCGACAAGGAATTTTGCTACCTTAGGACTATTATAGTTATGGCCGCCGTGTGAAATAAAAAGGTGTGATCGGGGCTCTAAGCAATTATGGAATGCCACTGAGGGCAAACAAATATTGACATGGACGCAAAATGAGTGTCGACGGTAGAAATGAGAACACCTCATTTGATTTGTGAGCATGTGAGAAAAGGGAAAAAAAAAAAAAATTGGAAATGACCCTATCCAAGAAAAAATAGGTATTACCCCAATCAAGGATATGACGGGAGAATGTTGTTTGAGGTGAGCCGATCATGTTGAATTGAAGATTTTGGGATGCTTTAATGAGAAGATTCGAGCAAGATGCGAACAGTGTGTTATAAGATATTGAAAAGTACTTAAAAAAAGGATGTGAAAGGAGACTAATGAAAATATGGAGCATCTAGAGTATATGAGGACGGCACAAAAATGACGTAATGAAATTTCATTTCGTGTGATAAGACTTGGTTTTTTGTAGTAGGTGTTTAAAAAGTATAATGCTAGAACGTGCTTGTATTCTAGTCTCCATAAAACAAGGAAACGTGGGGAAGCACGCGTAATGAAATTTCTTACGTCAGATTTCGGTCTCTCTACTGAAGAAGAATCCGATCTCACAAATTCTACGTCAACAAAGATTGTTTAATGATTTGCTTTGATTACTCTGCGAAGATCATCCCCGTTTCCTAAAACGAAGGCATTACAAGCAGAAAACGATAGACATAGACACAACAATAATAAATAGACAGAGAGAGAACATTAGCGTCTTCTACTGTGTCTTCTGGTGCGATTGTTGGAAGCTAGGAGGCAAAACACAAGCCGGAATGTCTTACCGAAAAAAAAAACACAAGCTGGAATGATTCAACGTCTTCACGTTGAGGTGCTTGGATTGGTGGGTAAACAAAAACTAGTCGAGTCTTGAAAGCATCAAGTCCTGAGTAAGAGAAGAAAATGTATGCCTTTGCAAATGTTCTCCTGGCCCTTCTGCTCATCTACGCTTGCAAAATCGTGCCGAAGAAAACAAGGATGGTCCCTCAAAATTACGACGTGTTCCTAAGCTTCAGAGGCGAAGATACTTGCACTGGCTTCACAGATTTCCTCTACATCAGCCTGGTAGATGCTGGGTTCCACGTATTCAGGGACAACAATGCACTCCCTGTTGGCGAGGAGATAGGCTCGGAGCTCCTCCAGGCAATCAGGAATTGTAAGATTGCAATCCCTATCATCTCCAGACAGTATGCACAGAGTAAATCGTGCCTCTGTGAGCTCAATGAGATCATGGATTGCCACACAAAGCATCGCAAATCGGTCTTCCCTGTGTTCTATAAGGTAGATGTAGTTGATGTACTTGAGCAACGCGGTATTTTTGGAAAGGCTCTACGGGAACATAGAAGGCATTGCAGCTCAAGAGACGTGCAAAATTGGGAGCTTGCGCTGACTTCTGTCGCGGGCATTAGAGGATGGACATCACAGGCCATTGCTAATGGGTATGTATGTGTGTATAAATATGTGTGTGTGTATATATATATGTATTTACGAATCTACAGATCAGAATCCGAACCTCCATGCCCTTGGAGGAAAATGACTGATCCAGATTGACAGAGTTAGGGGAGTAAAGGAATTAAACGGTACGCTTGTTTCTGGTTTTTACACTAGTATATGTGGGCAGGAATGAAGGAGAGCTGGTGAAAATGGTGGTCGCAAAGGTGTCGAGTGTTTTGAAGATAACGTGGATCGAAAGGCTCCTCATTTTTTCTATGTTGATGTCTTATTACCACATAAGATCAGGTATCTCTCCCTTCCGTTTGAGCCCAGCACCTCCCATTCCCAAGTATTCTCTATGTTTGTCATAGGAGAGCTTTGGCCTCCCTTCGATTCCCCCATAAAGAAGGCGTGTAGGGTTTGCGTGGTTTATGACCTAGACCAATTTCGTGGCTGCTAAAAGTCACATTGGACTGTTTTGATTTTTCGTATAATGTTCATACTGGCTACATTTTATCATCATCACTTTGATTTGTCATATTGGATTTCATCATCATTTTGGTTTGTCATATTGGATTGCAGTATATCTCTACTTTTCAGAGAAGAAAAGAAGTGAAGTTTTCTTGGTCTTCCATGGCCCTGATACTGGATGTGGCTTCGCCGCTCACCTCTGCAACAGCCTTATGAATGCAGGAATCAGTGTGTTTAGAATTGATGATCCGTCCCTAATAGGTAAAAATGTTAGTAGTGAGATTCAAAATGCCATTGACCACTGCAAGATTTCCATTCCAATTCTCTCTGAAAATTTTGCCTCCTCTCATCGGTGCCTCGACGAGCTAGCTCAAATAGTTGAATGCAAGAAAACAAAAGGGCAAGAGATGTTGCCCATTTTCTATAAAGTGAAGCCCTCCGATGTGAAAGACCTATCGAATTCTTTTGGAGGCAACATGCGTCAACAAAAGAAGCTATTCAAAAGAAGTAAGTACAAGCAGTGGAAGCAAGCTCTCAAGGAGGTTGGGTCCTCCAAAGGATGGGAATCCGGAAAAATTGCAAATGGGTACTTACTTTTATCATTCCCTCGAAAACTCATTTACTGAAAACTAATGCTGTTCATAGCTTATTTAATTTGATCCTAATACTGGAAACTTCGTTTATTGCTCAGAACTAACTTAGTTTATTTGGCAATTGGCAGGCATGAAGGGGTACTTGTGAAACAAATTGTCGAGAAGGTTTTGTGGTTGTTGATGAATCCACAAATACATGACCGTCCCATCACTATCCACTGAACATTGAGTCGATCATGGAGTTAGTAACGACTCAATCATCTCCTCTTTTACAAGAGGGTCTACGATCCAAAGTGTCATCATCTATTGTTCATCATTTGCATAAATTTTCTAAAGACTAACGGTGAATTCTTTTAGAGTTAAGAAACATGTTACTCATATTATGTTGTGTAATCTATTTAATAAATGTCTGTTTTTGGATTCAAATGTGACAAGTCTGTTCTGTTACCAAAAGAAGCGTGAATGAGGTCATGGAAACCGAGGAAATGGAAGGAGGAGACGAATATGTCCAAACGATAAAAGCCCAGTCAGGTCAATTAGTTGTCTGAAGGGGTCGTGTAGGAGTTGCTATGGAGTTGAAGTTAATGTGATCTTTCAAAATTCAGATTGCCTTCGGATTAAGTCTCTGAGCATCTTCCTTACTATAACCAATCGAAAACTCAGTTCGTTCCGGTGTAAAACAAGATAAGAAAATGAAAATGATAAAACAGTTCCAACTTCCCTTAACACAGCTTGATATATACAGCACTGTACCCCGTCACTAGAAAAGAATATATCGTTTCTTAACTTTTTCATCTTTCTTAAAACTAAAATCTGATCATGCACGCATGGAAAAATAAGCCATTTAATACCTAGCTAATGTGGTTGAGAGACAATTTTTCGTAGGAAAAGAGAAGGGAACAATTAGATCTGTTACAAGGATTTGGCACGTCAATCTTAATGCGACTTGTTGCAGAAGTTGAACATGTTTGTTGCCATTAATTTCTCCAATATATGATTGTGCTTCTTCATTATGTCAAAGTCCATGGTGCCTTGCAGATGTTTTTTTAACCAGCAGCCATGACCTTAAAACTGCAGCTGCCGTCCAATTAATCATCAATGATGCAACCCCTTTATGCAAAATTGAGTATTTCAGATCAGATAGCAAGCGCAAACGCAAAGGATACACCCGGCTCTTCAGCCAATTAATATGCATAATGAACTTACGGGGGCTTTTGCACAATGAGCATAGCCACGGATCTTGTTCAATCCAGAGAAGCTCACCCCCAAAACATTTCTGCCCGTGAGTGGGTGCCAAAGCAGCGCACTCCAAAGTTAAAAATAATAATCTAAAGGTCATATTTTCATAACATGATGCAGAGAGAGGATTTGCCGACGAACTAAGCTCATGTTTACGCGTGGTCTGCCAATGCACTGGCAAATAGCATGAATGTGTAGGTTTTAGGACTTCGAGGAAGGCGTAGCCGAAACAGGTACCTTTCGTGGAGGAGCGAGAAAAGGACTTTACGAGAAGGACCCACGAACGAAACTGTGAGAGATGTCCCATCCAATATGATCTCTAGACTTTAGTTTAGTGTGTAATGTAATTCATGAACTTTTGATAGATGTTTAGTCTATTATAGTGATTATACAAAAATGTTCAATATTATTCCTAAACTTGAATTATTGGAAGAATGATATTAAACATTTTCATATAATCTATAGACTAACTTGAACATGTACTAAAGTTTAGGAGCTACATTAAACATATTAAAAGTTCAGAGACTATATTGTACATTAGACAACAATTTAAGGACCACATTGAATAAATTATAAGTTTAAAAACCGCATTACATATCAAGCTAAAGTTTATTGACTATTTATGTAATTATCCGTAACAAGGCTAGTGGAACACGAGACAAATAAACATTCACTTGCACACAAAATGAGTATAGATGATCGTGTATAGCACGATAACAAAGTAATTACTACGAACACTATTTAGGGTCATAAGAGTTGATTTTATCACATCATCATCATAGGTGTTTAACAATGTTAGCATAAGCTTGAATTCAAGTCGACATAAAACAAAGGAAATGTATAAAGAGATGGTTTTCATTTGACTCGGGATATTTTAAAAAAAAATTATGCAGACATTTCTTCGTCACATCATATTTTGGATTCTCCCCACTGAAGAAGAAGAAGAAGAAGAATCTGATCGCACAAATTGATGCAGAAGCATTATCAGATTAGTTAAGAAAACGTAACTAAGGCTCGTTAGTTGTAAATTGTTTTGACTGTCTATTAACTTGCTCGATGAACGATTTCAAATGATCAATGAGTTATTAGGACGTATAGAAAGTTACGAATGGTATGATGTGGAATTTAGCAAAGAAGTTACCGACACATAAGGAAAATTATCTCATGCAAATTGGTTTTTGCTCTTGTCGGTGTAGTCTTCTTTTCAACAGAACAGTCAAGAAAAATTAAAACCGCGAGTCAATTTATGACTAAGCACTAATCCTTTCAATAGTCAAGAAGGCGAATTTAAAAACAAGGGAGGTGCAATGTAGTCATAGTTTTCAAGGAAGAATTACAAAATATCGCTTGAAATGGGACATTGTTTTTGTCTAGATTAGTGTTTGTCTCGGACAAGCCTTGGTTATTTTGCCTCAATTAATTCGGTAAGTCATGAACAAGGGCATTTTATCCAAAACTACCTGAACTCAATTTCCAAAATTTCCAAATTTAAATCTAATCCTCAATATCTTATACTTAGATCCCAAAAAATTTGCCAAATTTGCCAAATTTTTTTCATTTAAACTAGAGTTAAAATCATGAGAAACCTTAAATTGATACATTTATGATAAATTTACCCCAAATAAATGTTTGAGTCACCAAAAACCCACAACCGATATATTTGTGACAAATTGATGCCAAAGTAATTTTTAAATCACCAAAAGTCTGAAACCGATATACCTATTACAAATTTACCTCAAACAGATCACATGGACTTGGCATCCAGCTCAATAATTTCATGGTAAAATTTGTCATGAGTGTATCGCTTTTAGGATTTTTGGCAATTCAAAAATTAGTTTTGAGTAAATTTATAACATGTAAATTAGTTTAGTTTGAAGTTTTTCGTTGTAGTAAACCTTTAAATTAAAACACTAACGAGACCAAAAAATTAAAATAAATAAATATATAAAACACTAGACCGACCAAGAAGAGAAAAATGCTAATCCCAAATCTTTGGCCTTCGCTCGCCTGCTTATCTTTCTCGAACTCTGGCCCTGCACGCCTCCATCTTGCGCCTCAGCCTCTCTCGTTCGACGCTTCGAGCTCTTCGAGACGCTTCACGGCGTTCTTGAAGCGGAGCATCGGAACGAGGGGACGCCGTCTCTCGGAGAAGCGACTCTTGCTTGTGGAGGTCCTCGACGAGAAGGCATTGTAAGAGCACATTTCTGGGGTCGTGTGGTCTGGAACGACGGCGCACTTCCAGTCGGGCTTCTCTGGGCATGAGGGTGTCTGCGGTAGCTGACAGATGATGAATAGCCGCAACTTCTGATTGGAGTAACGGGTGTGTGCGCACATCTTCGGGCTTGCCACCATGACGTAGAGCCATTTTAAATGTTCAAATGTACGGCGTTGGCCTTGGGTTTGCGGTACTCGCTGCGGCCGTTCATCCCTCGTACTGTCTGCACGCACACAAGTCCTCCCCGTCCTACTCAGCCAACCGGCAGGCGATTGTCATTCTAGAAGCGGCTACCAGGCCGTTGTAGACGAAAATTGGAGAAGCCGATGCTGAGTGTTTGGGCCATAGAAGCTCAGAACACTGCCAAGGGACCGTAAGCCGACAAAGATAGTGCTAGAACAATTGCGAAGGGCATTCTTTTTCTTCTTTACTCGTAACTTCCCTTTTCCTCTCCTCGTTCGGTTATAAGAATGTCTTCAATTGAGAACTTTGACTATGTTGCATTCATTGCGGTTCTCTAAATGTGGAATTTTTCCTGAAGGAGCTATGACTATGATTCCCTGGATTCTAGTTGTTTCGATGCGAGGTGCAATTTTTGGCATAAAGGATAGCTTGTTGAATATGTTCCGGTGCTGGTGGCCGTCAGTGACTCTACAGTGTTGCGTTGTTGCAAGCATATGTTGACAGATATTTAAGTGATTTATGGGAGTGATCAGTTCCCAATCCAATCCAGTCCCACCAGGAATCGGAAACCGGACCAAGAGAAGCAGTTCTCCAATTCTAGAACTGAGTACTAGACCACCTAGTATCGAGATCAGAGCGATTGATCCTGTTCGGTTCCTGGGTGGTACAATAAAACTGGTGGAAAGTTTAAGATTAATTGAACTGTCAATCCATGTTGCAACTCGAAGCTGGGAAATGATGGCCCCATGATTATAGGGACACACTCAAAAAAAGGAGGATTCGGTTAATTCTTTTCCATAAAGGCTAGACTCACAAATTTCTTCAAAGTAATTTGTGTATTTGTTCACCCCTAGTAATTTCTTCATATTTGTGTACCTTCCCTTTTATGCAGGAGAAGCTTACATTGCATTTCAGAGTTCATTATTGTTTGACAATTATTAGGATTTGGCATCACTACTAATAAGGAATCAAATCAAAGGATTGACATTTAGCTTTGGCCAAACAGACAGAAGGACTCTAGAAGTGCAGCACTCAATTTAGGGCTAAAAGTTTTATTTTTATCACTTATGTGTCAATTTTTTTGAAAAAACTATCTCTTCAATGCTAACTTCTATATGTTTGGCCGAAAATCCAACATGGTCCTCTTTTTTATATATTTTCTGAAACCGACTAGCTCGTTGGAGGATCTACTCAGTATCAAAACCACAAACGATGTCGTCTACTAGGTTTCCCCTATATAAGAACCCTAAATCCCCAAATTGAAAAAGAGCCAAATTCGAAACCCTAATCGGCTATTCAACCAAAATTCACACCTAATTTGATTTGCCCTCAAAATTAACTATTCAATCTTGCATATGGAAGGCAGAAGTTTCAATAACAACTCAAATTCGTTTGAACGATTCTTCGTCTAGCACTAACAACCCTAATTTTTCTCCTCTCATCCGAGCCTTAATTTTTTCCGTCCAATTAAGTGACTAAGTGAGGATGACTAACCTGATTAACTAAGCGTGATAGAGATGATGAGCGATGGACAGCAAGCGACGGCGGGCGAGCAAGGGACAATGACCAATGGACGGGGAGCAACATTGACAAGGAGAATGGTGGACGGTGAGAGAAACACGAGCCCTAACTTTCATTTATTATGCACGGTGTAGTTTTAGGTAGAATGGTGTGACGTCGTATTTGGGCAATGATGTTGCTGCAGCACCATTTAGTCCTGCCCAGCCACGTTGGACTAAGCGATGCCGTTTTGCTATTCCTCGTGGACTGGAAATTTTAATAAAAAATTCAACTCGATTTAAATTATAAACACCACATAATTATTTTGGCAGAAATATCTCATCATTGGTACTTAAATAAATTTTTTCCTTCGATTTATCACTTAAGTGAGCCATCGGAAATTTTTTGTATTAAAGTGAGTACTGTTCACAATTTTTGATACTTTTACTGTTCATCTCCCGATCAAACAGGGATAGTTTCGATTAGTTACTGGTCTAGATCTAAGCTGTTGTTTACTATGGTGGTGAGATTTCCGTCTTTTGTGCATATCTCAAAAACGGTGCTCTTTTAGAAAACAATGCAGCTGGGCTGAGGGTCTCATGGTGTGATATCAAGCTTCATCAGGGCATGAAAACATAATTACGGATTTCCTTCCCCGACAACTCATTCAACACGATATGAACAGGGGCGATGTACACAATATAATAGACATGGGAATTCTTTTCCCCCAAAACGAAGACAGAAAATTCGAAACGATTGATTTTGTGCCTCATGGCGGAAATGAATGAGCATGCCCTCAACTTTTAAGAAGATGCACTCTTCTGTCCTCCCTCCCTCCTTTTGACGGTCTGTGCTTTGTAGTCCGACCATTGTCATTAGCATGGGCACTATGTCGAAGCACCATGGAGATCACTTCTGGAATCGAATGAAATTTGCTCAAGTTCTCCCTAGTCTCTATAAAATTGAAGTATGAGATGAATGGGAAAGAGCAGAGAAAAGGAGAGGAAACAGAGTCCTTCCTTTTTCATTCGCCAAGCCTTTAATTACGAGAAATCTTTAAAGAGTACGATCTTCTCTCTCTTATAATCATTAGTTTCAATTGAGAGCCAACAAACATATGACAAAAATTTGGAATACTCCTATATGTCCGTTGAATAGCATTGTTTCCTCCAAATATTATAGTTGCAAATGACGAAGGGTGTTAGTTTCATCTTTCGATATATCACCACACGAAATCCCAAACGAAAAAGCACAAAATTTTGCACTAAATAAACCAAGCAGCAGGAGTAGCAAAATTAACATACGACCGCCCTAATGTTCTGCTAGTATTGGCCGGGCAACATTTGATACGTAAATACAAAACATTATATATATATTTAAATAAGATGTTGTCAGACGGAGACCTTTGCTCTAACGTCATGGGGACTAGAGATAGAGAAAGGGCCAGTAAGGATGCAAGCAAAGATAAGATTCCCCTCTCGAGCCTCCAGCGACCGATTAATCAGTATGGACAGTTCAGCTGAGGAACCCATAAGACGGAATGTATAATGAGTAAGGTCCATAAGAGTAGGAACATGAAGTGTCGAGGAGTTTATGTGCTTGATTCGAATTTATTTTTTCCAAAAAAACAAAGAAGAAAAAGGAAAATCAACAGAGATATCATGGGGCAAAAGAATATCGACACGCAGAAAATTATTAGTAGATGATGGCAATAGCAGCACAAATAGATATAGAAATGAAATTCACATAAGCCACACCGTTGAATGCGATCAGATTTGGTTTATTATTAGAGGGATTTAACATCAACGATATCAGCACCACACGTTTGGGTTCCAGTCAGCATAAAACAAAGAAAACGTGGGAAGGATGATTTTGTCTTTAACTTAGGATATATTTGACAAGCTCGTGTAATCAGGAGCTCACCGAGGTGATGAATTGCTACAGAGAGCATGGCGGATCAGTCTTCCCTATACTCTATAAGTTTAATTATGTTAACGTGGGTTGCCAACGCGGTAAATTTGGAGAGGACGTGGTAAATTTGGAGAGGAATGGGCATCGCAGAGCTTTGCTGATGGGCATGTTATGTAACCTATAATAGGAGTCGAAACCCATCATATTTCGTCAATAGCTGAACTGACACTTCAAAGAGGATATGAGCTGCGTCCCTTATATATATGGGCAGTGAGTCAAATTATGTTCTACTCGTTGTTTTGGTGTAAAGGAAAGTTGCCTAATAGAGCATAAAAACATCCACCGCTCATTTGTGTGTGCACTTGGATGGCAAGAAAGGAATCAAACTACAACTCTTAACTTTGGTTATATATAATATATAGGGGCAGGCATGAAGCGGAGCTGGTGGAAATGGTGGTCGCAAAGGTTTCTAGTGAATTGAAGACAACGTGGATCAAACGGCTCCCCAATTTCATAAGTTCTCAAGTATCTCCCAATTCCATTTGAGCCAAAAGGCCTACCTATCATTCATAAGTATTCTCTGCATTCATTATTTAAGGTTAATTTGGTCTTTGAGAATATTTAGTTTTATCACCACTAATTTGGTGCTTGGTCGCAATGTATATATTTTGGAGAATAAAATAAGAAAAAGTAAATGGTAAGTGTACTTGGCTTTTTTACGGTCAGAATATTCAATCCAGCTTGGCTTCTTACCTTGAGGTCAGTCTTGTCGATACCAGAATAAAAATGTTTAACAATGATTCATCCCTCATGGGTAAAGACACTATTCATGAAATTCGTAATGCCATCGACTAGTACAAGATATGTATTCCGATCATCTCTGAAAAATTTGACTCCTCATATTTCTACCTTGAGGAGCTAGTTCTAATGGTTGAATGCAAGGAGACAAATGGGAAAAGGTACTGCCCATCTTTGATAAACTGGAGGCCCGTCAATTGCAACACATGTCACTACTTCAACATAAAGATCTAAGGTGGAAGTAATTATGAGCGATGATGAGTATCGAAGAATATCGCCAATGGATACTTACTTTCCCACCAAATTGTTAATTTGATCCATTATTGTAAACTTTTTATACTACTCAATCTTACTCCAATTTTATTTAGAGAAGTGGCAACAATGAAAGACTACTTTTAAAATAGGTGGTCAAGGAAGTTTGAAGTTTGTTGAAGGATTCCTATAGGAATTGGGTCTTCCTTAGAATTATTGCTAAAGAAATTTCATTTATGACTGTTCTTTTTTGGATGTGCAAGGAATATATATATTGAACTTTGGGGATGTACTTGTTGAATAAGTTTCAAGGTGTTCTCTTACAATTAGAGGTGAAATGACCCACAATACTCTGAGTATTGCCGCATATGTTGACAGATGTTTGAGTACAAGGTGACTAAGATGACTATTCGACTTACAGTTGTAAGTGGATTATAGAGAGAGAATTTTAGAGAGAAGCTTTGAAAGAGAAAGGAACAAATGGCTTAAATGATCACAATGAAGAGAGGATATCCCTTCTTATACTAGTAGCCATCTCGTTACAACCATTGATCCATATTCGATTTAGCGGATAAGATTACATCTCCCGGCCTACCAACTACCGGCATTTATCCCAAGAGAACTCTAGAACCCAGCACAATTACCATCTTGCCCATCCCTAGGAACATTTAAGTAAATTACAGCTTGAATGATTGGAAAGATTTGGAATTCGTTTCTTTCTAACTTGCTGAAGGTTGGTCTTGCTACCTTCTGATTTCTCCCATATGGCAATTTCTATAGCATGGAATGATGCCTGACTGGCAGCCAAGTCTGATTTCTTTATTCTTTTTGGAATATCCGATAACTTCATACGGTCCCACATCAGAATTAGCTTGCTTTGCTTGCTTTCATGGATATATTTTGTTCGTTTGTCTGTGTCAATCTTCTCTGAGAAGGGTTTTATTTTGTTGCTTATCTATTTTCTCTGCTTTGATCTACTTTCCTTGACTACGTATTGCAAAGTTATATGGATTTCTTACAGAAATGTCATTTCACATATGTGTATGGTCGTTAGGTTACCGTAATCAAGAGATAAATTGATGAAGAGTCGCTCCGCATTCCTCGCCAAAAGATATCTTCTGTGGACCTGCTTTTACCACAAAGATTCCAACTTTTTGACGGGAGACCCAACACCCTCATATTTCAACTCGGATTTTGAACAGCAAATGGGGCCCAATTCTTCAATCTCAATCCAAAGTGCATAAATTCGTAAACGGATTGAGGGTGCTGTGAAGGAGACAGACATTCCCAAGGCGGTTCTTCCTGGGTTTTTCTGAGGGGTCTAAACTGTGATGATAATAAAAACTGCCGGTTCAATCAAAGTCGGGTAAATGAGACGAGAAAAGTAAATCTGCAAAGATCAGGTATTAAACGGGCCGATTGTCGAGAGAGTTTTTGCAAAGATGACAACGTGGCTTTTATATTCCACCTCGAGATTACATTGCATGCTAGCAATCATGTGCTTCTATCAATCTGCCATCTTAATCTTAATCCTCAATTGATCCATTGATAAACATTTGGCAAGTTCACAAGACACATGGCTTCAACACTTAGCAAGATCTGCAATATTCGGTGGCAATGTTTAGTCGGTGATTCATTGATGACTTATTTAAATATTAGATTAACAAAAACTTTGATCGATTATTCTTGCACAGTAAAATTATCGATTTCCTTCAAATTATTGACTATTTTATTCACTAATGACTTCTACTTTAACCAAATTGAGCTTGCAACTTATTAATAATAAGCGAAAGTTGGTCACATTTTTACTTCAATAGCTATAACTTTGTATTTACATAAAGAAAATTATCTCATGTAAGTTGATTTACGCTCTCAAGAGTTGCTTTTGTCGGTGTTGATCTATTTTTAAACAGAAAATTAAAACCACGAGTCACATTATGGCAAGCCTCGGGTCAAGTAGTCTTTGACACAACCCCCAAAAAAAAGAAAAAAAAAAGCCAAGTAGACAAACCCAGAGGGGCGGCGTCAGTTTTTGTGCTATAAAAAAGATAAAAACCGCACCCCTGTATCGAAACGGAGAAAGGGAAAGTTTGGAGAACTAAGAAGAGAAGGAAGAAGAAAATGGAAGCCCTAGCAACCCGCTACGACGTGTTCTTGAGTTTCAGAGGCGCGGACGATCGCACCGGCTTCGTCTATCACCTCTACAAGAGGCTGCTGGATTCTGGGGTCCGCGTGTCACGCAACGATTGCGCGCTCCCGGTCCGCAAGGAGAAAGGCAGGGAGCAGCTTGTCTGGGCCATCAGTAAATGTAAAATCGCGATACCCATCATCTCCCAAGGGTATGCGAGTAGTACATGGTGCCTCGAGGAGCTCGCCGCGATCATGGATTGCCGCACAAGGGATGACAAATTAGTCCTCCCTGTATTCTATAATGTGGATGTTGTTGATTTGGGTCGCCGACGCGGTGACTTTGATGATGAGATGAAGTGCAGCTCAGAAGAAGTCCTAAAATGGCAGGAAGCGCTGACTTCTGTAGCGAGGATTAGAGGGTGGATATCACAGAGCACTGCTGATGGGTATGTTTTGTTTTGTATGTATGTATTTATTTATTTACGAATCTAAGAATCCATATCTGTCCCAATTCCGGATCTGAACCTCTGTGCGTTTGGATGCGAATGACCGATCCGGAATTGTAGAATTTGGGGAAAGGTGGGCATCAAACTGTAAGCCTGACTTTGTTTTTTACATGTATGTGTGGGGGAGGCATGAAGGAGAGCTGGTGCAAATGGTGGTTGCCAAGGTTTTGAGTGAATTGAAAAGGATGTGGATTCAACGGCTCCCCCTGTCCATAGGATTAGGTATTTCCCAATTCTATTTCAGCCAATCTTCAGCATTTTCGTAGTGGCTACATCTTATCATCTTATCGTCATTGCTTTGGTTTGTCCCATTGAATCGCAGCTTATCTTTTCTTTTCGGAGAAGAAAAGAAGAGAAACCATATGCCAAGTGTTCTTGGCCTTTCGTGGCCCCGATACTCGATACAACCTTGCTGACTACCTCTACGTCAGCCTCATGGCATCAGGAATCGGAGTGTTTAATCATGATGATCCTTCGCTCATAGGTAAAGATTTTAGTAATGAGATTAGCAATGCCATCGACCGCTGTGAGATATCCATTCCAATTCTCTCTTCGAATTATTCCTCCTCGCCTTGGTGCCTGGAAGAGCTCGCTCGAATGGTTGAGTGCAAGAGAAGAAAGGGACAAATTATATTGCCCATATTCTATAAAGTGGATCCCTCGCACGTGCGAGACCTATCGCATTGTTTTGAAGAGAGCATCCTTCTACATAAGGAGCTGGTTGACGGAAGTACTTATGATCGGTGGAAGCGAGCTCTTAGGGAGATTGGGTCCCTTGAAGGATGGGTATCAGAGAAAGTCGCCAATGGGTACTTACTGTATCCTCATTCCCACCTAAAATTGAATTTGATTCTATTGCTGGAAACTTCTTACACTACTCAAAGCGTACTTTAATGTTTGTTTGGCAATTGGCAGGCATGAAGAGGTACTTGTCAAACAGGTTGTCGAGGAGGTTTCGAGGTTGTTGAACAATACCTAAACACATGATCCCCCATCCCTATCCACTGAGTAGTGTCTCAATCCTGGAGTTAGTAATTGCTCATCTTAAATGTAGGTGAGTCCTATTTTGCAAGAGAAGTTTCCTCGACTATCAAATGTGTCATCTGTCATAGTTCATCAGTTGCATTTATCTTCTGAAGACTGGCGAGGAGTTCCTTTGGAGTTAAGAAACTTGCTAACGCATGTGTTCTGCTCTTCTTATAGTCAGATGTGACAGGATCAACGGATGTCTCATGTTCCGATTTGAAAATCTGATCTGTTATAGATAGAGAGAGGATATGAGAAAGAAGCATGAATGAGGGCACGGAACCAACAAGATGAAAGGAGGAGAGAAAAATGTCCAAACAATAAAAAGAGGGGCAAGCTTCATTGGTTGTCTGAAGGTGCTATAAAGGATTTGCTATTGAGTTGAAGTCAAATGTGATCTGCTGAAGTACAATTGCCTTCTAATTACTCGAAGACTTGGCTCGTTCTGGCATAAAACGGGATGAGAAAATATAAAATGGGAGAACAGTTGCGATTTGCATTTACATAGCTTGAAATATACTACAATTTGCTGGATCAGTGGAAGAGACTATCTTCATTCTTAGCTTTTTTGTCTTTCTTTGGGCGAAAATCTGATCATGCATTCCATGGAAAAATAAGCCATTTGATACATAGCTAACGTTGATGAGAGGGGCTTTTTGATAGATCTCAATGTGACTCGTCGCAAAAGTTGTACATGCTTGTTGCCATCAATTTCTGTAATATTCGATTGTGCTAACTTTTTGGATATGCAAATAGAAATATTTGATTGGATACCTGTTCTCTGATCAAGTAGAACAAGCCACTAGGAGTCGCGAAGGAATTGGAAAAAGAAAACATTGCACTATTACTCTACTTCAGTCAATTCTTATTTCAAATTTGTTACTCATTTCAAGCAGGAATGACATAATATTGTATGTGAGCAAATTGAATATGAAAGCACTGAGTGATAATTGGTTATGATTTCTGTTTGGTATCGTGTTCATAGTGATTACATTGATCAATTCATATAGGACCCTTACCTCTCTACAATTTAGTTATTTCAACAATGATCGGTACCCAACTATTTGAATACCCACCACTCTTACTTATTCCCAGAAATTGGATTTTTAACCCTTTACGTGCTGTCATGTTCAGGGTGGATGCTTGTCATTTCGATTGTTTTTCTACTCAAGTATGTGTCTGCTTCGATGGACGATCATCACGTTTGTATAGTTGTATGAGCAGATGCATTGTGTTGGCATGATCCTCCTCTTCTTTAATCTCACGGAGAGAGATGATCACAAGTCAGGCATGATTTTTCAATTGCAAAAGATTCGACTGTGACATCTTAAGAAATGTATAGATGATTCACATTGAAGCTTTACTTTACTTTCTAACCTATTCCTAAGCCGATGCCTGCTATTCTATGACGAGTTAATTCATTTCTTATGCACCCTTGCAATAATCTTTTGAACTTAGGATGTCCTCCTTCTCAGAGAATTGCTCTGAGGCCTTCAGTTTGAGGTTGGCAACATGGACTAGATCATAATTTATCTGTGGCTGATTGATCAGGTATGGCCCCTATACTATACAGACTTGCTTTAAGTATAAGATTGCCGAGTTTCACCTGAAAATGCTGGTTCTCCTACTGGAACTTTGTAACATTTCTTTCTCTCTATCTTGTAGCTCAGGGGAAATAATACCTCCACATTTTTCAGAGGCTGCAGATTAGATTGTAGAAGACAATTTCCCCTTGAGAGGTTCATTGAAAAGGGGCAGAATATGAGGCAATCTATCCAAAATTGAGACGACATAGAAGGAAAACTGTCAAAAATAACATGTTTCAAGACTAAATCTACATAAGCCAACCAACAAAGATGCAGGGCATTGATAGGCACTGTCATATCTAGGGGTTCTTGCTGAGTATTCAGTTTTCTTTTTCTTCTGTTCAATGCTTGGCATAATATACATTTTGGTTCTTTGTACCTTTTATGTCCTCCAATCTAACGTTAGTTGCCACCTAGAATGGTGAATTATAATTGTTGGAGAATCTGTCCTTCCACCCCCCCCCCAAAAAAAAAGAAAAAAAAAAAGATCTAAGTTATGAGGAAATGGATCCACAATGTGTATGGGTTCCTCTTGCTTTTGAAACACCATCACGGCTGCTGTTGAAAGCTCTTCCTGTTTCAGCAACCCACATTACTGCCAAAGTAACCGAAGAACTGTTGTGTTTTGGAACTTTCTAAATGTTTTGGCAATGCCATGAGGATATGTCGGATCAAGAATCTTTTCAATGAGGTGCTGATTAGACCCTACAAGCAGGAAAATTTGTCTCAGATTCAAGATATCAAAGTAGTCGAAAGTAACTACAGAAGGTACCTGATAGGAGATTGTGGATGCGAAGAGCAACCGATTTAAGGATTTTGGGTCTTGTACAATTATTCCTTGATCATGGTGCATCATAGCTTCCTCCTGGTGCTAGGATGAGGGGCTTGGGTTTGATACTCTAGTATTTGTCTAACACCAAGTTCTGCAGATGAATCGTATCAGATGCGTACTAGCTCGCTGCCACTCTTGTACTGACTCCACTCCCACTCAATTCATTCCCTGTACAGCAAGTGTCAAAATGTCTAAATATGTACACACACTACCATCTCCCACAGTATAAGCCTCTCATCCACAAAAAATCGAATTTGCTCATGTATGTTTGTGCAAATAATACCGATTGCTTCAGTGTGATATTATTGGAAATAAATGGCTGCAACCTAATTAAAAGGAGGAAGCACATCTGAAGCTACTATGCATACACTTGGTTCTTCACACTTCCCGAAATATGATACTTGTTGGGTATAGCTCGAAATGAGACGGATCATCTCCAGTCAACCTTGTAACGTGTTCCTCCAGAGCAAAGGTAATGTCATTAAAGAATGATTTTCTGATAAGTTATGACACTTTGGATACGTCCAGAATTTTGTATTAAAGTCACAAATAGGTATCAGAAAGACGAATTTCATGTTGAAATAATTTGTTATCAATAAAAGAGGTGACTCTTGGTTAAGAGAAGAGGTGGCTATTGGTTGAGAGAAAATGTGACTTGATTATGGAAAAGATGTGACTATTGGGTATGAGAAGAAGTTACTGATGGTTATGAAAGAACGTTATTCTCAATATAAAGAGTAATGATGATCGGGAATAAAATACATATTCCAAAAAGATATGTTGATTGATTGTCCGTGAATAGAAATCAAATCCCACTTTATACAACTATTTATAGCAACAATTTCTTCTTAGGAATTTTCTTTTCATCTCTTCACACACATAATTTTGACAACACATCAAAGATGAAATTCCAAGAGTGGAATTGAGTGATTGCCGAGATCGTTTCTGTGTGATTTTGGTGCATATCGTGAAGTTATACATGTTCTAAGCCCTACAATAACAATAGTGGAGGTAAATAATATCTTAAAGACAGTGATCGTTATTACGCATCAAGGCATAAAAAAAATCTATTACTATTACTCTATCTTCATGAGCAATCAAATTTTCCCAATATTTCATCTCTTTAGATATCATGGTACTACTAGTTTCAAGTCAATCGTGATCCATCCTCGTCCATCCATATATTAAACGAGTAATTGTTTTCATGTTTACATTGCAAACATCAAACCTGTTAGATTCGAATCAACAAACCTAGTGATCTTGACTTGCAGAAATTAGAATCTTCGCTGCATACAAGGCACGAAAAATCCTCATCACCTTCACCATTTTATAGATCGAAATTTTGTTGGATTCTTATGACTCCAGTGGCTTGCAACCTCTAAATACAGAAACTCTATTAGATTTAATCATAGATGACATCTAAAAACTGAAACTCTATTGGATTTTAATCATAGATGACATCTACAACTCTACCTGCCTAGTTTGTCATCATCCAAATATTGAACTTTTGTTTGATATGTGATATACAACTCTACTAAATTTTGGTAGCGGTGATTTTTAGGATCTTAATTCTCTCCAAAGTTCTCCATATGTTAAGTCCAAAACACCGAGAAAATTTGCAATTTTCACCTCTTTGATAGTGAAGCACTGGTATATTCAACTTAAGAACAAGTCTCCAATATCATTTTTCACCTATACAACTATTCACCATTCCAAATATCAAGATTCCATTGGATTCCAATTATTTTCACCTCTTCGAGAATTGGAACTCTTCCTTATTCATATAAAAGACCAACTCTCAACTCTCAGTCGCCTTCTTGTCAACTTTCCAACCATTATGACTCTGTCCGATCTATGTAGAAAGTATCAAAGCTTTATCAGATTTATGTAAACGATGATTGACAACCTTCACATCATAAGCGCAAAAAATCTGCGAAGAAAGAAAATTCTTCAAATCATTTAGTCAAACATCTTTTACAGCGGCACAATACGTGCACGCACACGCACATAGGTGGTCCCCAATTATTATGGCATTCTTAGTGAATGAATGAAGTTGAAGCAACATATTTTTGTCTCTCTTACGAGAAAAGACCATCAGATGGACTTAGATTTTGAGTTGTCTTTCATGATCTAGATTTGCTTATCATGCATTAACACAGAATGGAGTCAAACCATAACACCCGGGATTATGGATTTCATTTGAGATCATCAGCCAATGTTTCATGAATTCTTTTTTTCTAGTAATTAGGGCATCTCGCCCCAACGAAAGCTGCGTCCCTTGGTTCGGGCCTCCCGAAGCTACGGCTCGGTCCAGGCATGCTACCGCAACGGCTCCGTCTGTCGTCCCTTCTACCCGCGAGCCATCCGAGTTGAATTCCCACAAGCAGACGCAACCCGAAAGGACCGATCGAAGCACCCGCAGCTAACGCCCAAAATCAAACGCAACACAACACAAGAGGGCCACGAGAAGGAGGGGGAACCTTCTCGTTGAGGGTGCACTTGGACTGGACGTAAGCATCGGCGTCGAACTTGTCGGACTTGAAGACGGTGAGCCCTTCCTCCAGCTTCGTGCCCTTCTCCTTCACCGTGGCCATCCTCGATGGAATCACAGCGCGAGCGCTCAGATCAGATCAACTGTGACTCGAAGAGCAAGAACCCGGGCAGATCTAAAGCAAAGTAATGATTTGAGCAGATCAACTGTGACTGTACCGAGTGGGAAAAGAAAGGTCGTCCCTGGGAATTTCGGCGGTTTGCTGATGCACGTTGCAAACCGCTGCGCTACAGCTGTCCGTCCGAACTACGATGTGTTCTTGAATTTCAATGGGGTAGACACTCGCAACGGCTTCACTGATCACCTTTATAACGCGCTGGTAGCTGCTAAATTCTCCGTGTTCAAGGACGACCCCGATCTCCTCGGCGAGCAGATTGGGCCAGGGCTTTTGCAGGCCATCGCGTATTCTAAAATCGCCATCGCTGTCATCTCCGGAAATTATGCGAGTAGTGAATGGTGCTTGCGCGAACTCACCGAGATTGTGAAATGCGGCAAGGCAGATCAGCGCAAACTAATTCTCCCTATATTCTATGACGTGGATGTCTCTGATGTACATAACCAAACCGGGGAGTTTGGAAAGGGTTTTAGTGAACTGGCGAAACACGATACGCCGGAACAAGTGGAAGAATGGAGGGAAGCGCTGAGGTCTGTCGCGAGGATTAAAGGATGGTCATCACGGGACGTTGCTGATGGGTATGTACATATATGTATTTATCTACAATTTACGAATCTATATTTGTCAGATTCGTCATAAATCTGCATACAAAGCCTGTGCACTTTTGGATGGGAATGACCGATTTGCAATCAATAGAGTTAGGGAAACGAAGGGATCAAACTGTACCCTAATATTGCTTTTGTACATATATGAGCAGGCGTCTGGTGGATATGGTGGTTGAAAAGGTTTCCAGTATACTGAGTCCGCCATGGATCGAACAAATCCCCATGTTTCGTAAGTATTCTCATGTAATGTTCATCATGTGACGGTTTTGGCCTCCCTTCAATTTCCGCATAGAAAATGCATGTAATGTTTGCGTAGTTTATGGCCTTAGACCGATTTGGTGGCTTTTTAAAGTTTCCTTGTTCTTTTGAATTTTCGTACGACTACTGTTAGGTTATATCTTATCATGATCGCTTTGATTTGTCGTGCTGCATTGTAGGGAAGAAAAGAAAAAAAAGTAAATGCGAAGTGTTCCCGCTCTCTAGCCCTGCTACTAAAAAGACCTTTGCTTCTCACCTTCCTTACCACCTCGAGCGTGAAAATATCAGTGTGTTCAGAGATGATGATCAATACCTCATTGGTAAAGATGTTGATCGAGAGGTTCGCAATGCCATGGATCACTGCAAGATATTTATTCCAATTATCTCTGAAGATTTCGCCTCATCTCATGACTGTCTTGATAAACTGGTTCAAATGTTCAAATGCGTTGAAGAAAATGGGCAGAAGATTTTGCCCGTCTTCTATGAAGTGGATTTGTCGCGAAAGAAAGAACTACGGGATCATTTTTGGACGGACATGCTGCAGCATGATGTTCTGGGAGAGACTCGTCAACGGTGGCTCGAATCTTTCGATCGGGTTTTTTCTATCGCAGGATTTGTATCGGAAAACTTCGGGTACTTACTTTCTTCTTTCCCGCTGATACCTTAATTCAAACTTTTTTTACTTCTCGCGGCTTATTTCAATGTTATTGGGCAACGGGCAGGAATGGAGGGGAACTCGCGGATGTGGTGCGCCAACATGTTATCAGATTAATTGCGGAGTAAGTAACAACTCGTTTTTAGCATATGCAGTTCCTGTTTTAGAAGAGGGTTTCCATGTCATGTGATATCTCAAAGCACCTACCTGTTCAACGATATCCTTTAAAGAAGTGGTGGAGTCCTGAAACTTATCCATAGGTTTGAAGTTATCATGCGTATCAGGGTCATTTGGTACATTTGAAAAGTATCTCCTTCCTCTTTGAATAGACAATGCAGATACCTGCTAACAATAGTTGCAAACGGGATGTTAGCACAATATTGCAAATATAAAAAATAACATAGAGACTCGACTAATTTAGACATTATCAGCTTGAGAGTTAGTGGGTCTAAACACATGACCAATAACCAATGATTTTTTATCTCAATTGAGCACTGCCTCTGCTATCCTTTGAGAAACAAGTTTGAGAATCCATTTTGAAGTTGTTATATTGGCAATGACTAAGAAAAGAAGCTAAAGTTTGAAGTACGAAGTCACGGCCAGTAATGGCCAGCATTACACTTCCATTGGCGGAGTATCACATAAGCTCAACTGTCAAGCTGGAGAAGAAGCAACTTGGGGTCCTTAAGAAAATAACCTATGTAATTCCAATTAAGACCCTTCAGAGCAAAGAACGAAAGCTGTTTAGAGCCACTCCTCTGCTCAGGGCAACATCTGCTGAGCTCCACGTCTCTATTTCTGTTTTCTTGTTTGCCCAGCTAAGCTGACATTATCAGCTTGAGAGTTAGTGGGTCTAAACACATGACCAATAACCAATGATTTTTTATCTCAATTGAGCACTGCCTCTGCTATCCTTTGAGAAACAAGTTTGAGAATCCATTTTGAAGTTGTTATATTGGCAATGACTAAGAAAAGAAGCTAAAGTTTGAAGTACGAAGTCACGGCCAGTAATGGCCAGCATTACACTTCCATTGGCGGAGTATCACATAAGCTCAACTGTCAAGCTGGAGAAGAAGCAACTTGGGGTCCTTAAGAAAATAACCTATGTAATTCCAATTAAGACCCTTCAGAGCAAAGAACGAAAGCTGTTTAGAGCCACTCCTCTGCTCAGGGCAACATCTGCTGAGCTCCACGTCTCTATTTCTGTTTTCTTGTTTGCCCAGCTAAACTGGCTTCTACTCATTATCTTAGGGCAGACCTCAAAAACCATCTTTTATCTTCAGAATTCAGTCCTATGCACCTCCATCCGCCCCATAATAACCAGTATAACCACATTTTATGCTAGTTGATACAGGAACAAAAGCTCACCATTCTCTTAGAGCATCCTGCTGGTGATCCTGTAATGCCCCTGAGGAGAAGGTTTGATAAGGTTTTTGCCATGATACTTGCTGTAGTCCAGCTCAAGGTAGTACCTTCTATGCACTAAAGCACCGCACAACAAAGATTATGCGCAGAGTATCAGTTATAATTCATACAATGGATCAAAGATATATAATAATAGATAAAATTTGAACAAGCAAGCAACTCCACCAAGGTCAGGATAGAGCTCGCAAACAATAATCAACAGTCAACCCAAAGTGAATCGGAGCTTTGCATCTGGAGGTGGTTTCTCAAGCTCATGTCATCATCGGTCAATCCATTAATAAATCAGAAATTTGCAACTAAAAGTAATTCAACATAAATTTGCATCATCATCATCATCATCAATACCATACAGCAGAAACAACTAGGGATGAGTATGGTCCAGGCGGTCCAAATCCACTTCCAGGGACAGTTCTAGAGAACCTAGAACAGAGAGAACCGACCCACCAAACCACTTCCCTCTTCTTCTTTTCTTTTGCAAAATCACCTTTACTTTCATACCAAAAGTTCTCAATGCAAGAGCCCAAGCAAAAGCACCATACAAACAAATATTAAAAAAAAAAAAATCAGAAACTAATTCAATCAATCCAAATCTCAAGCCTCTCAACAGTAGAACCTCTCCAGATTAGTCCCAGTCTCATTACATTCATTAAGGATATTTAAAAAAAAAATATTCAGAGGAAACGAGCGCAGGACACAATGCAATGTGCTTGAGCAAGAACGTTCTGAAGCTCGTGCCATCAAAATCCATCTAAATGGACCAACCCCAACCATCTATCGTGCCCCACTTAAAGCCAAAACGATCCTCAATTGCATCAGCAAGAAGCCTTAACACGATCAGCCACGCCACGATCGGACTGCTAAAGGGGATGACCCAGAATATGAAACAGGTGCAAATTAAGATAAGAGTTTGCTGCGGCTGGTGTTGGTGAGTCTTAGTATCTACCTTATGACTACCAATCCCTTAACTCACCCAACATCATGCATATAAAGAAATATCTGGCCCAGATGAAGCTTAGTAGTAATTTGTTGATTGGTAGTTGAATGCTTCCATTCAACTACCACTCAGTGGGAACGTTAGGGTACCGTATAAATCTCACTAGGTTGATGTAAGTCAATATGAAATTTATGCACATTAAATTTTACTCTTTAGAGGCTGATGTTAGAGAGTTAGGGAAGGCTCCGAATTCATCCATGAAGATCATGCACGCCATTGCTTCCCAATTTCGAAAGCTTCATGCCCAACGTGCAATGCATTCCATGCAGGTTTCATCGTCATCCCTTCCTCTCGCGTTTCTCAAATATTAGAAACTGGCGCGATGCAGGCTGAATAATTGGAAGTTTTCATTTCTGAACTAGCCAGAGTGGTCAGTAGAGAAAAAGACTCGTTATTGAACAAAAAAGGGTCAGTTTCTAAACCCAAATCCGCGATCGCGACCAAACCATCGAAATATCTAGTGGTCGAAATCTTCGGGCTGGTCTCGACCAGCACAGCCGTATGAGACAATAAAACATGGAAAAGAGACGAGATAAAAGCCCTAAAAGATCTGTCGAGAATCCGACACCACCACCGACCGAACCGCACGACCAGTCAAGGCAACCGCGACAGCGGCACACTCGGCAGGTCACGACAGAATTGCAGACCGACGCATCTAGGGAAGCGTGCATTCTCGAGCCGAGATACGGGGGAAAAAGGAAAGGGATTCCGGGAAGTCACCTGGTCAGCTGGCTACCGAACCCGAGCGACGGCGGGAGAATGCGCGCCCGGCTGTGTCTCGAGGCCCGCGAACGCCGCTGATCTCGGACTGCAAATGAAGTCGAGGGGAGGTGCAGGGTCGGAATCCGAGTCAACTCAGCGAACGGATGGGTGCGGGTGCTGCACAGAAAAAAAGGTGGAGGACGAAGGTTACCGGCGACGGAGCTCGTGGCGAGCACACGAGCAGAGGAGAGAGGAAATGAGGTTCCGCGGTTGGAATAACGCCGGAGCTTTCGATTCCACGCCACCTCGCAAAAGGCCCCGTAGAGTGTAATTGGGCCCATTTAGAAGCTATTAGAAAAGTGAATTTTTATTCATTTTTCATGGCTCTAATTTAATGTCAAAATTTTTTTTTTTTTTATATTGTCAGAAGGTTGGGGCGGAGTAGGGCGGAGTAGGGCAGAGTAGGGCGGGCGGGCGGGCGGGGCGGGGCGACCACCGTAGCTAAATCCTCTAAAGGTTATTGTCCCACCCTGCTATGAAATGTTGGATTTAAATTATAATTACTCATGTCATCTCATGTCATTCCTAATGTACGAGCCATAACTATTTAGTCCATCGATAAGTGTATGAGCCCATCGCCGCAGTATCATCGATGTGTTAGAAGCGATGAAGTTTTTTCATATAAAATAGCAAATGCCCAAAGTGCAAGCTGATCAGAGATTTGCTCACAACATGACTCGAATATATAATCTCATGAAAAATAGCATGGCCTCTCTACTATTGGGTGATCACGCTTGGTGGCGATGTCAAACACCTTGAATCTTTGAAAACTTTAAAAACTTCAGAATTTGAGGTGAGCACAAATTAGTCATTCTTTTCAAACACACCATTTCTACTCACGCTCATACTCGTCTGTAGTGTCAAAACACGTTCCACATTGTTTAAACATGGAACAGGCCGTGAATTGAAAACAAAAGCGCTCCAAGCAATTCCATCATTCACGCTCTGGCCTTAGAAGCGCGCTACGCTAGCAAAACTCAATTTAACCAGTGGAGAAAAGTGATGCGCTCCAAGCCTAAAACAAAGATCAGAAAATACATTCAACAGCCAAATTTGTCAGTACTACTTCTCCATAGTCTTTCAAATTGAAAATGCCAGTAGGTAAGTCCACCAAAGACGTCTGAAAATGCTATAAAAGGCAAAACCCTATAGAAGGCAAGAGAACTTACTGTAATGTTTCAATACTCTTACAGCTAGAGAGCTGAACCCACACTGCGGAAACTCAGGGACCCCTTTCATGTATATCATCACCGGATTTTCCTTGACATCCTAAATCATAAACTAACAAAGTTAAACAAATGAAGAGAATAGATTAGCAAAGTAAGCAGGGTGCAGGACATAACGAAGAACTGTATAACCATGTCATGTGATATCTCATAGCACCTACCTGCTCAACAACATCTTTTAAAGAAGTGGCAGAGTCCCGAAACTTATCTATAGGTTTGAAATCATCATGCGTGTCAGGGTCATTTGGTACAGTTGTGGAGTATCTCATTCCTCTTTGAATAAACGATGCAGATGCCTGCTAATAATGGTTGCAAAAGGGTTGTTAGCAAATATTGCATACATAAAATAACATACAGACTCGACTAATTCAGACATTATCAGAGATAATGCTTGAGAGTTAGAGCGTCTAAACACCTGACAAATAGCCAATGGCTTTTATCATTGTCGGGCACTCCCTTCGCTATCCTTTGAGAAACAAGTTTGAGAATTTATTTAAAAGTTTTACATTGGCAATGACTAAGAAAAGACGCTAAAGTTTGAAATAGGAAGTCATTGCCAGTGATGTCCAGCAATGCACTTCCATCGATGGAGCATCACATAAGCACAACTGTCATGCTGGAGAAGACGCAACTTGGGGTCCTTGCGGAAATAACCTATGTAATTCCAGTTAAGACCTTTCGGAGTAAAGACGGAAAACGGTTATGGTGACTCCACGATTTACTTCGGTTTTCTTCTTTGCCCAGCTAAACTAGCTTCTACTCGATATCTTGGGCACACCTCAAAAACCATCTTTTATCTTCAGAATTTAATCCTATGTGCCTCCATCCATACAATAATAACCAGTATGACCACATCTTACGCTAGTTGATGCAGGAACAAAAGCTCACCATTCTATTAGAGCCTCCTGCTGGGGACCCTGTCATGCCCTTGAGTAGTAGGTTCGATAAGGCTCTTGCCATGATGCTTTGTGCAGTACAGCTCAAAGTTATATGTTCTACGCACTAAAGCACCGTACCACAGAATACCTCTGCACAACAAAGATTATGTGCAGAGTATCAATTATAATCCATACAATGGATCAAAAAATATGTAATAGTAGATAACATTCGAACAACTCGACCAAAGCCAGGATAGAGCTCATAAACAATAATCAACAGTCAACCCAAAGCAAATCGCAGCTTTGCATCTGAAAGTTGTTTCTCAAGCTCGTGTCACCATCGGTTAGTCCATTAATAAATCAGAACTTTGTAACTAAAAGTAATTCAATTTTAAATTTGCATCATCATCATCAGGAATACCATATAAGCCATCATGACCTTGCCTGAGGCACCGACCAAGACTCGACATATTGAACCACGGTGACAGCCAAAAAAAAAAAAACATATCTTGAGATTAGTGAAAAATCACCATTGAGCGAACTCTATCGCTACACATTCGAGTAACTCAAAATCGGAAGAAAATGTGTACGACCGTGGTTCAAACATTTTGTCAAACAAATCGTGTGCAGGGGATTGAAGAGAGAACGTTGAGCAATTTTTACATCCCGAGCGTACATTCAGACTTGGAAGAAATCACCGAGACATACTTGAAACCAACAGCAGCAAGCTCCGCAAAACGCTACACCGCGTACGGACTAACAAAGGGAACGGCTCTCGGTTTGCTGGCTTGGCCAAAACAGGGCGAGGCCACAAAAGGTTTGCGGAGTCGCGCGGGGCTCCCTACCTGGCTCGGAGACGGTGGCTAGAGGGCGCGCTCGAGACGAACCGAGCTACGGCCGACCCGCCACGCAATGTCCTCCGCGTCGGGATCCTCGAGAATCGACTCCCGAATTGGAAACAAAGCAACCCGCGTCCGTCTTACCGAAAAAATTGGCGTCGCTGAAAGGAAGGCCGCGGGCGGCGGAGTCCATCGAAACGGCGGTGGGGGTGGCCGGGCCAACCCTCTCTTCCTGCTCCGCCTCTGTCGCTGGGTTCACTGTCGCTCCAGTCGCGTGAGGGAAGGACAGGAAGAAGGAGAGAAAGAAGAGGGCCGGGCCCAAGCGGAAAAGACAAAAAGGGAAAGAATGGATCGGCGCAGCCCGGCCCCGTAGTTTTAAAAAAAAAAATTAACTAATTAAATTTTTTTATTTTTATTTTTCTTCTTTTTTTTAAATATTTTCTAGTAAGTTATATAAATGTTAATGCAAATGCTGCGAACCTCTATATGCTATGCAATTTTAAGAAAATTATTTTTGTCTAAGGGTTAAAAACTAATCCATAATTTTCTATACAATTAGATCCTAAATGAACATGCAAAATTTAGATGTCAATAATCAATTGAGGGAAATTTTTTTATAAGATGATAACAAGGTTAGTGAAGTCTTAAGACACTGACTGAGGGTCAAATGAGCATGAACTATGAGCATAATGGCACGATAATGGCATAACTAATTTCATATAACCAATATCTATTAGTATCATAAGATTCGGTTTGTTGTTATGGACGTCTAAAAACTACGATATTAGCACGAGCTTGATCTTAGTCAACATTTAAAAAAAAAAAAGGAAATATGGGAAAGATGATTTTAGTTTAACTTGATATAAGTTTAAAAATTGAGGTAAATGTCACGACCTACCATCGGAGGGAGGGAACAGGTTTAGGGGTATTGCCTAAAGGACGGGCCTAAGGCCCATGATTAGGCGTGGGTTCTCCAAGCCCATACCCCGCGTGACATTGGGATATTCTTTAGGAATTTTTGCACAAAATGAGTCGCCACTAACCTATTAGGGCCGGTTAGAAACCAAGTGAGACATGTGAATGTACCTCACTTCCTACGCGACCAGAGAATCTAGGGTCGGGGATTTGATTACACTAATTGATCAATTAGTGCCCTTTCGGTACCTAATCTTGTTCATTTTAACAAAATGATTTTTGGCAGGCAGTTCGGATTGATTTTATACATATCCACTAACATGTGAAGTGATCATGCAAGTGTGCAATCATTAAAGTAACAATCATAGCTATCAAGATCCTAATTGCAGTAAAATTAAACATGTGTAATTCAATGTAATTAAATATGCAAACTAAACATGCAATATAATCAATATACGAGCAAATAAGTAACTAATTACACTAAAAAGGCAATACATAACAATTTCTAACCAAGCCCTACATTTTTGGATTTTCGAAATTTTTTTAATAATTTTTTTAATTTTTTAATAATTTTTAATAATTGTTTTTTTTTTTGGCAAATCGGGTCGGGTCGGTCAGAGACCGGACCCAAATTCTGTTCGGTTGGGGTCGGGCCGAACCGGCCGGCCCGAAGGACAAGGCCCGACCAACCTTGGTCAGGCCTTTCTTTGGTTTAGATTGAACCCAACCAGCGGGCCCAATCTAATCCAATCTCTTTTATTTTAAGAATGAAGCCCACAACAAGCCCACAAGTCCTTAAGCCCACAAGTCCATAAGTCCCTAAGCCCACTACCTAAAACAGCCTAAACCAAGCCCTAACACTCGGTCCAAATTACTCAAAACCCTACCCGATGTGGGTTTCGCCCGACCCGGCCAAGACCTGGTTCGTGCCTCCTCTCTCTAGTGCTTCTTCATGACGCCGAAGGAGGACGTTCGGGAAGTCGGCGACTCGACGATGACGACATGGTGGGCGATGGACGATGGCAGTAGCGGCAGGAATGGCAATGTTGTGCCGGAGGTCGGTCACGGCGGCACGGCAGCAGGAACGGGGGTGGCAGCAACGTCAGGTTGCAGTGACAGCCCGACACGGCTCGGCACGGCGTTCGGTGGCAACGACAACAACAGCAAGAGTGGCGTCGGAATCCTTGCTCTCCAAGACCCACTCAGTCAGATCTGGACCGCATTAGGGGAAAGGTGTCGAGGCAAGCGGCCGCTGGAGGGTCACAGGTCGGTGCGATGAGGGCTTCGGCTGTCGGCGGCTCTAGCGGCAACAAGCAAGCAAGAGGAAACTTCGGCTTCTAGCGTCAGGTTGCAGCAGCGGCGAAGCGGACGAGGGGTCACAAGTCGGTGCGATGAGGGCTTCGGCTGTCGGCGGCTCTAGCGGCAACAAGCAAGCAAGAGGAAACTTCGGCTTCTAGCGTCAGGTTGCAGCGGCGGCGAAGCGGACGAGGTCGTGAGCAGCAGGTGGGTCGCGGACGGGCGAGCGACGGCACGGGCTGCAGTAGCTTTGCGGCTCGGGTGAAGAGGCAGGCGAGGGCGAAGGCGGCGACTGCGGTAGCGTTGCGACTCCTGGGCAGTAGCATCGGGACGGAGGGCGGCGGCTGCTCGAACGGCGTTGGGTAGTGTCGACGACTCCTCCTCTCTCCTCGGCCGTCGCCCTCCTCCCCGAATCCTCTGTTTCTCTCTCGGTTCCTCGAGCTCTCTCCTTCGCTCGAGCTCTCTCTCTTCGCCCCCTACTCTCTCTCTGTTTTTCTCTTCGTTCCCGCTTAACTCTCGCTAGTTTCTCTATGCTTTTTTGCTTCTCTCCTTTTTGTTCCTTTTCTTCTGTAGGGGTCGTCACGAGAAGACCAGCCGTGCCAACTGCCGGCCGGGCTACTCCCGACCCGCGGATCACGCTGGCCTTCTGCCACCCGATCTTCTGCTGCTCCTGCTTTCGCTGCTCCTCTATTCTGTCTTTCTGCAGGTCCTCGAGCGAAGACCAACCGGAGGGAGGAAGAACAGGAGCAGGCTGGGCTGAAGGAGAAAGGAGGCTGGGCCGGGCCCAGCACAAGGGAAAAGGGAAAGGGAGGGGGGTGGGCCGGGCCAAGGCCAGCTCCGACCCAACCCGACGATTTTTTTTAATTTAATTTAATTTAATTAATTTTTTTTGCTTTTCTTTTTTTTAGCGACTAATTCCTAATTTGTATGCAATTAAGTTTTAAGTAAAATAGTAAAACTTAGGTGTCAACAGTTGCCCCTCTTTGAATGGGAGCTCGAAGAGGTGGCATTCAAAGATAGAAGACACCTAAATTATTTCGACGAGAGAGGGACCCTGGGTGCATAGGCATGCACCGGATCGACGGAAGGGATTCAGGGCTATGGAAGTGCGTCGTGTTGATAAGGAGAAGAAAGACTCTGGGCTATAGAAGCACGCCGTGTCATAGAAAGAAAAAGAGACCCCAGGCTACAGAAGCACGCCGTGTCATAAGAGGAAAGAGATGAAGTCTCACCGTGTAACAACGAGTTTTGACCGTGTTGAAAATACATGATTTGAGGAAAACCAATGATCCTTTGTAGATGACATGGTTTAAGGTTGACCATGAACCTTTTGAAAAGTCGCAGTTTAAAGATAGACTCATGAACATTTTAAAAGCGGGGTTTAAGGATGACCTACGAACCGTGTGGTTTAAGGATGACCTACGAACCGTGTGATTTAAGGATAACCCACGAACCCCGTGGTTTTAAGGATAATCCACCAACCTTGTGGTTTAAGGATAGATCCACTAACTGTGTAGTTTAAGGATAGACCCACGAACCGTGTGGTTTAGACTAGAAAAATGGTATCACCATATACGAACGGGTTTCGACCGGATGATAGTCTTACTGTGTACGAACGGGTTTCAACTGGAAGAGAGGTCTCATCGTGTACGAACGGGTTTCGACCGAATAATAGTCTCACCTTGTACGAACGGGTTTTGACTGGAAGAGAGGTCTCACCGTATACGAACGGGTTTCGACCAGATGGTAGTCTCACCGTGTACAAACGAGTTTCAACTGGGAAAAAGGTCTCATCGTATACGAACGGGTTTCGACCGGATATGATAGTCTCACCGTGTACGAACGGGTTTCGACTAGGAAAAATGTCTCACCGTGTACGAACGGGTTTCGACCGAATGATAGTCTCACCGTGTATGAACGAGTTTCGACTGGAAGAGAGGTCTCACCGTGTACGAACGGGTTTCGACCGGATGATAGTTCCACCATGTACGAACGGGTTTCGACTAGATGATAGTCTCACTGTGTACGAACGGGTTTCGACTAGAAGAGAGGTCTCACCGTGTACAAACGGGTTTCGACCAGATGATAGTCTCACCGTGTACGAACGGGTTTCGACTGGAAGGAAGGTCTCACCGTGTACGAACGGGTTTCAACCGGATGCGGACAAATGTGGTTTACGGATGAACCCACAAGCCATATGGTTTAGGAAAAGCCACCAACCCCGTGGTTTTAAGGATAGATCCACCAACCTTGGAAATGGCATGGTTTAAGGCTAACCATGAACCTTGTAGATGATATGGTTTGAGGCTGACCATGAACCTTTGGAGATGGCATGGTTTGAGGCTGACCATGAACCTTTGGAGATGGCATGGTTTGAGGCTGACCATGAACCTTTGGAGATGGCATGGTTTGAGGCTAACCATAAACCTTTGGAAATGACATGGTTTGAGGCTAACCATGAACCTTTGGAGATGGCATGGTTTGAGGCTGACCATGAACCTTTGGTTTTTAAGGAAGCACTCGCTAACCCTTTGAAAACTGCATAGCTTCACTGAGGAATCCTGTCAAACTCAACTTGAGCAAATGTCATTAAAGACGTCGTCGAGAGACGTATTGGCGATATTGCAGCATTAATTGAACAAGCTAATCAAGCTAAGTCTGATTGCTTTAGAAAAACATTCGATGTCAATCAGCATCATGTAACACAAAATTGTCATCTTGCTTAGGGATGTATCATTAATCATCAAATTATCTAGAAGTCAAGTTCTTATCAGAACGGCTACGACTCGTGAAAAATACTCATTAAGCATGCCAAACTAGAGCTTCTTAGTCAGAAAGGGTTTCCCACACACTATCGATAAAACGGCTGCTTGATCCCATCCATTCGTGTGGGAAATAACTGATTGTTGAGGGTATCTCACATAACCCGTCTCAAAGGCTTTCAGAAACATTCGCGATGAGCACAATCTGATCGATCAAAAAGGTCTTTTGAAATGACCGCAATATAGGCTCAGTTAAAGCTTACACAAAGGAATTATTGCTTTGAGGCCAATAAATGAACATTTGTCACTATCTTCATCGGGTTTACAAGTCGAGAACTTGGAAGATAAAACAAGACAAGGTCGAATTACCTCCACTCCTTCAAGTAGTAGCATCTTTGTGGTATTCTCATTTTCACTCAAACCATCCCAATCAGAAGAGACTTCGGAAGAGGGTTGTAATGTTGGCTTGGGAGAGGCTCAAAAGGCTTAAAATTTTCAAGAGGGTTTTTAAGAGTCGGTGATTATCATGGCATCGTGAGCAGGTCACTCGACCTTTCGAAATCGTTTGGCTTGTGAACACAGCACATCTCGAAAATCTATTGGCTAATCACTTCTGCACGAGAGCTTTGCTCTTTTCTCTAATTTCCTTTGCCCTTTATGATGATTTTTTTTTTCGCAGGCACTTGGATTTTGATAATTTTTCTTTCACATAAGATGTAGCCTTTTGGCTCTTTTTCTTGACGGCCATTGGCATTGCTTTTACCAAGCACACTGCTTTTTCATGCCCCCTAGTTTGTCGAACTTCTTGCTCTTATGAACTTTTGTAGCTCTTATGACTTTCGAGATGCTTTTCACATTTTCTCGTGACTGTCAATTTTATTTGGTCAATTCTTATGCCTTGCCCCAGTGAAGGGAGATGATCACCGCTCGGGGTTCAGAAATGAATAATCAGGCCCAAATTGGTTAAAGCAATGGGTATCAGTGTTTGGGTAAAGAAGGAAATGCTCTTCTTCACCTTGGGATAAGTCAAGCTCTAATGAGAATTCCTCTGAAGCTATCACCAGAAGATTGATGCAAGTGAAAGTAATAGAATCTTTCTCAATCTTTCGCTCTACAACATGATCGTAACTGTCACGCCCCGAACCTCGAGCACGCGCACATCCCACTGCGGTCGATAGAAATGCGACTTCCCAGGACACGTCGCCGACCCATTCATTTTTATTACACATGCGGAAGCGAAACAAATCCCCTGACAACATTTAACTTGTGATAGAAAAGCAGGCAATCAATCACGACCAAACAAGCTTTCTTATAAACACATAGGTTTATATACAACACTAGATTGTCTACAAAATAGACCGGCTCAACAAAAGGGAACTGTCCTATGACTAACTTGTCAGACATGTTCGCCGATTCTTCAGTCTCTACCTCCACAAATGTCCATGGCTTCGAGTCCTCCATGACCGCCATCTAAGGACCTGAAAATATTTTCCCCAAACCGGGATGAGACTATGTCTCAGCGAGTCCTACCCCCTAAAACTCGATTAGGAAGAAAATAAGCCCCAGGGCGCTCTAGCCACACCAAGAGGATTGAAGACTTACCTCGCCTCAGTCCATTCCTGCACGTCAGTACAATTCAATTCAATCATACTATCTATCTTTCCATTCCAATCCATACTATCTATCAACCGTTACTATCTATCATTCAATACCGTCTATCAATCCATTCGTCAATGACATATGCTTTCCAAAGCTGTAATGTATAGACAGTAGCTCACCAGAAGCTGTAGCTGATAGATAATATAATAGCTCGCCAGAAGCTGTAACTGATAGATAATATAATAGCTCGCCAAAAGCTGCCGCAATATTTATATAGTATACTATAGCTCACCAGAAGCTGCCGCAATATTTATATAGTATACTATAGCTCAACAAAAGTTGTAGCTGTATATAGATCGTGCTCGCACAAGCTGATAAAACGATCTTAGCTCACACAAGCTGATATATATATATATATATATATATATATATATATATATATATATATATATATATATAATATTTGCTCGCCCAAGCCGATACATATATATAAACCAATGCTCGCCAAAGCTGAACATTCAATAATAAACCATAGAGCTGGATATTCAATTCAATAACAACCAACGATTCAAACTAGT
The DNA here is from genome assembly GCA_016097605.1 of Eucalyptus guilfoylei. Taxonomy (NCBI): domain Eukaryota; kingdom Viridiplantae; phylum Streptophyta; class Magnoliopsida; order Myrtales; family Myrtaceae; genus Eucalyptus; species Eucalyptus guilfoylei. The sequence goes on from CM027863.1 coordinate 11,621,780, forward strand.
CATACAAACCAATTACGGTGCTAGAAGCTAACACCGGGTATTTTCAAGTTAAATACCAAAACTTCTCCAATTTCACTCAATTCCAAACTTTTGGAGTAATTATCCACAATCATCATTTTCACTTAATTTCTCAATTAAACAAACAATTAGCACAAACTGACCGCCTTTATTGCGATCAGTCAAAATTCTAACGACCGCCATCCCTAAGATAATTTTCGAAAATATTAAATAATTAAATTTAATTCCGAAAATTAAATAATTAAATATTATATTATAATAATATAATTTAATAAAATAATATTTATAATTTCGAAATAATTAATTAACTAAAAATAATTAATTAGGGCTTAAACAAGATTACACTAATTTAAACATACAATTAGCCCTAATTAATCAACCACTAAACTAATCATACAACTAATCTAATTAACATTTAAATAATCTAATCTAACAACCTAAACATACTTAGACTAATCTAAGCACCCCTTAAGCATAATTAACTTACTAAGCAAGGTTTAGAGGATAAACTCACCGGTTTTGCGCGCCGGTGAGTTCACGGCGACCACGACACCAAGGCGGTCGATAAACCCCAAAGCGGCGACACCAACGGAGGCCGGGAAGGGCTTGAAAACGGGCCACGAAGTCTCCAAAACCTTGCTGTCTTCTGTTTCTGATCTGGGCTGAACTGCAGAGAAGAAACCAGCAACTTCAACGGCGAAAACGGGCTGATCGGAGCCCCGGCGAGCGGGTGGTTGGCAACCGGCGGCTCCCGGGGGTCAAGGAAATCTTATTGGAGGTTGGTATGGGTGGAGGTAGGGTAGAAATGGGGAGAAAATGGCTGAAAACCGCGAAACGGGCGAAACAGGCGGAACCAGGCGAGTCCAGACGGTCCGGCGAGCGGCAGCTTCTCACCGGATTTCGGGACGGCCGGAGAATCGTTCCGGCAAGAGGCTGGGTGCTCCGGAACGGGCTGGATGTCCTCGTCACGGAAGTGGGTGGAGTGTTCGCTGATTCATCCGGGAACTCGACTTTTTACTCGGATCATTGGCGAAAGGTCGGCTGGAGCAGAAACTGGAACGAGGAGAAAACAGAGGAGGAAATGGAGTCCGATGGGCGTGCGACGATGGAGGGCTGTTGCTGCTCGGTTTCTCTGGTTTTTGCTGAGCTTCTCTCCTTCAACAACAATGGAGAAAGCCACAAATTAAGGGAGAAGAAGGCTGCTGAGCAAGGGGGGTCTCCTTGGGCTCTTTAGAGCTCAACACTTGCCATTCTCTCATTGGCTTTGCCCCCACCATGACATCACATGACCTTAGCCACTCTCTCTCCTCAAGCTTCCTCCACAACCTTGCCAATAGGTGCAAAATAGCTCTCCCCCCATGGTATACGAATTTCATACATTTGTACATCAAATTCCTTCAATTCACTTCCAATTAAATCCACTTGAGCTCAAATTGAAGTCTATAAATTCATCCAAGGTGTCCTCACTTAAGTCCACATTTTTCCTTGTCCATTGAACCAACTTGTATTCCAAAAATTGCGATCAAAAGCGGTCCTTTGACAATCTCGAACAAAAACGGCCTTACTTTGCTTTTCCGCCAAAATTCTCGGTTTATAGAAAAATCTTCTGGAGATGAGTCGACGTTCCTAAAATGAATTGTGACATAATAGAACTTTAAATTTCTGTAATCGAGTTCAATTTCTCGGTTAATTTCAATCTGGCGCGACTTTAGCGCGTCCTAATCTACCGGGTAGCTTTTAGGAACTTTTCGTGCAATTGACCCGTGGTTGATTATTTTCAAGCCACAAAGTGCATCTTCGACACATTGACGACTCTCGGTTGTCGTGGAAATCTCGTGGTTTCAAATACGGACACAGGGTACCAAAACGACAAAGAAATCGGTCTAGTGCCGATCAACAAGAATTGTGCAATTAGGTGGAATCACCCACACTTAATCACATGCCTTTGTCGAGTCGACCTATCTCCGGTCTCTAATCGATCTGTGCCGCAATGACCCTTGCAGATTAGCACGGTCGAGCAGTCGATTCCTGGTCGAATTCTCAAGTCTATTGCGTTTAGATTCCTTAACGGCTTCACCTGATATACTAGTTATCTCGTGAGTGGCCAACTCAGAGAAGAGAGCTATAGACGCGAAGATGAAATGCCCGACTTATTCAATTGAAACCAGAATTGGAAAATCGGGATGTCACAGTAACCCCCTATGCTACCCCAATGTAGGGTTGTTCTCGACAGGGTTCTTTGAAGGATCATCTTTATCCTGCCCAAAGGGGTGGTAAGATGTCAGCTCGGTGTTTGGGGTTGATGAAGGAAATGCCTTTATCATTTCAATCTTTGCGCTCAATGTGAATGAATCATTCGTCCTAAGAGAAGGTCGCCTTTCACTCAACTCTCAAAAGTGTTTGAATGACGTGTTTGGAAATGACTTACCTTTCTTCATCCTAAGAACTTCTTGTTTGGCATGGTTAACGTCTCCATTTCACTCTGTCAAGATCATCTGAGTAGATCAATTTCCATAGGGAAATTTGATTCAAAATGAATAATCCACAAAACGAGAAAACAATTTTGAGATAAAAATGATGCTCAAAAAATTTGTAAATTTTTTTTTCTTAATTATCCATTTTTGTGCTTATCTTTAGGAAAGCGCCAAAGGTTTTTTTTTTTTTTTTTTTTTTTTTTTTTTTTTTTGTAATGGAAATTCTCCTTTTCTTTTTTTCTTCTTCTTTTTTTGTTTTTTTAAAAATAGTTTGATAAAAAGGGTACTTACCTACAGCATAGTGACTCGGTAACCCTGTAAAGAATGTGAAAGAATATGTTAGCACAAAAATCTTTAGGGATTGAAATGTTGGAAACGATACATTATTACCCTTCATTCGCTTTCATCCTTTGGGCGCTAACATCTCTTGGATTCACCTTCTTGGATATTTGGTAACTTGACAATACCCTTCCCTTGCATTCGCCTTTAAATGTTTGATGTTTTCCCGATTCCTTGGTGGAAGGCAATGCTTCTACGGTCAAGGTGCAACCCTTTTTTTTTATCACCCTGTAAGAAAGGGAGATGAAATGAGTTATCTCCATACATAATTAGGTTCAACAGAGGAATGATACATCTTTCTTGATGAATTTAACAATGTTGTTTTAGCACGCTTCATTGGTGGGGGAATGAGAGGATTTTCTCTGAATCAGACATTGTTCTCCCACTCTTTATTTGACAAACTTTTGTTCTATTCGAATCTGTCCTATATCAAAGAAAAGGACATGTCATTTTTTATACTGAAGAGAATCAAGTTTAGGAATGAGATACATCCTTTTCAAAGTCAGGCGATCAACATCCCAAGGTATCTCTCATGGAGGAAGGGATAATATTGCCCTTCTGTTTCATCATTTGAATCTTTCTTTGTTTAAGATGAACATGACTCAATAATGCTCCATTGCGTTTGTTAGAACGTTACAAAACTTGGTACTCTTGATGTCTCCTTAACAATGAAAAGAAAATCATGTTAGAAACGGTATCAGAAATGGATAATTAGAATCGATACAGTTTACTCTTCCTTTGAATTCGCCATTTTGGATACTTGGCAACTCCCTTCATTTGTCTCATCATGCAAAGTGAACGAGATCGATGGGCTATTTTGGCACCTAAGGCATCTCCAAATAAAGAAACTTCCCAGAACGGAATTCCATTTCGTTTCTCCTTTATTGGAAGATTGGCGCCAACGAAGTATCGACGCATCCTTGCTCCTCGAGTTCCATGAGCCCAAGAAAACGACTACGCGAAGAGAGTGCATTAAGCAAAATTTTCTTGAAATTCATTTTGGAAGGTAAATGTATAGGTTCACTTGAAACACTTCTGAATTTGCTCTTATTTTTTGTTTTGTGTTTTTGTTTTTTAAATGATGATTTTCATGAAACTGAATTCCATCATTAAAAATTTGAGTTGCACAATTTACAAAAGCAACAATTGGATTCGCAATCAAAACTCAAAATGGAAAACATGATTCTTAACAAGAATAAAGACAATGATAAAATATAAGAAACTCTTGTGCAGATAAGAGTAAAAATCAACTCTTGTCCTAGCTCTATAATTCACTTCTTTGTGTGGTCACAACGAGAATGTCAAGGAGCATCGCGCATAAACTGCAAAAAGACAACAATATCAGTACGTGAATGAGAGAAAATGATATCCCAATGCAGTCGCTTCTTACAATAAAATCGAGGTGACGGTACATGCCCCCACAGTCCTTATTACGGGGTTTTAGTATTTTGCCAAGATTTTATCATATGAGAAGGCATCATTAAAATAATCAATCCACGGCCATCAATCGAATGTCCACTTTTATTCCAAAAGTTTCGTATGCAAAAGTAGCATTGATTTTTTTTTTGTTTTTTTTATTTTTTTTTTAAGAGATTGATTTTATGATCTTAGTCTTGCAAAAAATGAAGTGACTTCTATTTTGAGAAATCTACACAAAATGTGATTTGCATTTCAGTCCCAAAGTGTGAGAAGGAAAGAGTTTGATCAAAAAATGCAATCTCAATTTTTGTGCCCTAACATATAATCGCAACTTGCGAGCCCCTTTTTTTTTGGCATTTTTTTTCAAGATATGATTTTGAGCCCATAACTAGGAATTTAAATAAAATCATGTGTTCAACAGGGCCAAATCAAAATGTTTAGAACTTGCATTCAAACGTTCACTTGTCAAAAGTGATTGCCAATTTTTCAATCATAAGCCTACATAACTGAGGGCATTCGATTGATTTCCGCGAATTTCAAGATGAAAATGCAATACAAAATGAGCAAATAAAAAGGAAAATGACACTTACAATGGGTGCCGACCTTTGTCCCTCTCTCTTTTTTTTTTTTACATAGACATGCACATGAAATGTGGTTTGATTTCTACTCTATACGGCTCAAAAAAGAGCCATAGGATCACCGGACCGAACCAACAAGGTCACGGCTGGGTTGGGTTACCTATGACTCCAGCTTCGTCAAAGAACCGACTCGTGTCGCATGGTTGCAGACCGGGGTGGGTACCTTCGACGTGAAGAAAGAAATTCCGGGGTTGAGATGGACGACTCGTACTACATGGTTGTAGTCGGAGTGGTATCCACCTCAACACCATCCCAAGTGATCCTATGTGGCCCAAGTCCGGCGGCAGGTAATGTGTGCCATAGTGTAGTGCAATGCAAAAGATACATGCATAACAATTTATAAGCAAACAACACTCCGTACGTAAGAAATAAACCATACATTCCTACACCTTCCCGTAAGACAAAGGTGAGCAAACACTTCCCCTTATACCTCCCACTCTGCAAAAACATTTAACACCTTTAATGTTAGGGACGTACCTGGAATCCTCGTTGTCAAACAAAATATTTTTGAACAAGATTAATTTTGGCCTAAGTTCTCTAAGGTTTAAAACCAACTCCCCAGTGGAGTCGCCAAGCTGTCATGACCTACCCTCGGAGGGAGGGAACAGGTTTAGGGGTATTGCCTAAAGGACGGGCCTAAGGCCCATGATTAGACGTGGGCTCTCCCAAGCCCATACCCCGCATGACATTGGGATATTCTTTAGGAATTTTTGCACAAAAGGAGTCGCCACTAGCCTATTAGGGCCGGCTAGAAACCAAGTGAGACATGGGAATGTACCTCACTTCCTACGTAACCAGAGAATCTAGGGTCGGGGACTTGATTGCACTAATTGACCAATTAGTGCCCTTTCGGTACCTAATCTTGTTCATTTTAACAAAATGATTTTTGGCAGGCAGTTCAGGTTGATTTTATACATATCCACTAACATGTGAGGTGATCATGCGGGTGTGCAATCATTGAAGTAATAATCATAACTATCAAGATCCTAATTGCAGTAAAATTAAACACTTGCAATTCAATGTAATTAAATATGCAAACTAAGCATGCAATATAATCCATATACGAGCAAATAAAAAACTAATTACACTAAAAAGGCAATACATAACAATTTCTAACCAAGCCCTACATTTTTTGGATTTTCGAAATTTTTTAATAATTTTTTAATAATTTTTTTTTTTTTTTTTTTATTTTTAATTATTTTTTGGGAGAACCGGCCCGCCCGAAGGACAAGGCCCAACCAGCCTTGGTTGGGCCTTTCTTTGGTTCGAATTGGGCCCAACCAGCAGGCCCAATCTGGTCCAATCTCTTTTATTTTAAAAATGAAGCCCACAACAAGCCCACAAGTCTCTAAGCCCACAAGTCCATAAGTCCCTAAGCCCACTACCTAAAACAGCCTAAACCAAGCCCTAACACTCGGCCCAAATTACTCAAAACCCTACCTGATGGGGGTTTCGCCCAACCCAGCCAAGACCCAGTTCGTGCCTCCTCTCTCAAGGGCTTCTTCACGACGCTGAAGGAGGACGTTTGGGACGCCGGCGACTCGACGGCGACGGCGCGGTGGGCGATGGACGATGGCAGCAGCGGTAGGAACAGTAATGTTGTGCGGGAGGTTGGTCACGGCGGTGCGGTAGCAGGAACGGGGGTGGTAGCAGTGTCGAGTTGTAGTGACGTCCCGGCATGGCTCGGCAGCGTCGGAACCCTTGCTCTCCAAGACCCACTCAGTCAGATCTGGACCGCACTGGGGGGAAGGTGTCGAGGTAGGCAGCCGCTAGAGGGTCACAGGCCGGCGCGACGAGGGCTTCGGCTGCTGGCGGCTCTGGCGGCTCTGGCGGCAACAAGCGAGCAAGAGGAAACTTCGGCTTCTAGCATCGGGTTGCAGCGGCGGCGAAGCGGACGAGGTCGTGAGCAGCAGGTGGGTTACAGACGGACGAGTGACGGCACGGGCTGCAGTAGCTTCACGGCTCGGGTGAAGAGGCAGGCGAGGGCAGAGGCGGCAACTGCGGTAGCGTCGCGACTCTTGGGCAACAGCGTCAGGACGGAAGGCGGCGGCAGCTTGGACGGCGTTGGGCAGCGTCGGCGACGCCTCCTCTCTCCTCGGCCGCCGCCCTCCTCCCCGAATCCTCTATTTCTCTCTCGGTTCCTTGAGCTCTCTCCTTCGCTCAAGCTCTCTCTCTCTGTTTTTCTCTTCGCTCCCGCCCAACTCTCGCTGGTTTCTCTGTGCTTTTTTGCTTCTCTCATTTTTGTTCCTTTTCTTCTGCATGGGTCGTCGCGAGAAGACCAGCCATGCCAACTGCCAACCGGGCTACTCCCGACCCGCGGATCACGCTGGCTGTCTACCACCCGATCTTCTGCTGCTCCTGCTTCCGCTGCTCCTCTATTATGTCTTTCTGCAGGTCCTCTAGCGAAGACCAACCGAAGAGAGGAAGAATAGGCGCAGGCCGGGCTGAAGGAGAAAGGAGGCTAGGCCGGGCCCAGCGCAAGGGAAAAGGGAAAGGGAGGGGGGTGGGCCGGGCCAAGGCCGGCTCCGGCCCAACCGGAAGATTTTTTTTAAAATTTAATTTAATTTAATTAATTTTTTTGCTTTTCTTTTCTTTTTTAGCGACTAATTCCTAATTTGTATGCGATTAAGTTTTATGTAAAATAGTAAAATTTAGGTGTCAACAGTAAACATCTATTTATTGCATCATATTTCAATGTCTCCCCACTTAAGTAGAAGAGTAGAAGAATCGATCACACAAAATGATGCAGTGAGTAATAGACATCTCGAGAATCAACGTCAGAATCGTCAATCAAATGCACACAAATCATATCTAACCAAGGCTTAACGACCTTCTTCCTGACAAAGCTCTGAACGTGGATCAGTCCATTTCGTTCGGCTGATCATCCAAAGCATAGACGTTGAGTCTCCAATTTGCCCCCAAGCGAGAAATCTACGGCCCTCCATTTTGTCGGCATGATGAATGCTAAACTGCATTCTCCGTTGATGACAGGAATTTTCCTTGAACAACTTTGAAATTCAACCGGGGTCGAATTGCCTTGACATTTCCTTCTCTCCTACATATATGTGAAATGTGCATGTGTATCCACATGCGGAACCCTAGCCATATCCTCAATATATGTGAATCTGATTCTAGTTTAGTTTGTACCTCCTGAGATCATACCTTCGCTCCGTATGAAACATGGAAGTTGCGATGGGGCCCACACCCGAATTACCGGGCGATGCATGTCCCGGCAACACGTGTCCTCGTCCGCAACCAACCCAACCCCCACAAAGAAAACCCCCAAAAAAGGAGGCGAGTCTTTCCAAATTTACGTCGAGAGGAGAGGCGTTCAGATTGTGGTGTGGTTTAGGATTGAGCATGGTCCGAGTTGGGCCGATCCGCCCCCTAACCCTAAGACCAACCCGCACAATACTGGTCCTTAATTTTTGAGACCGAGGACCGACCTTATTGAGCTTGGAACCGAGGACCGGACTTACCTAATGGGTTCGGTCCGATTTAATTGTTAACCCGAGACCAACCGATAATTTTTTATTTTATTTTTTGTACTCCTTAAAAAAGCAATTGAGGACCGAACTGACCCAATTGGCTCGGTCTAATTTCAAGGTCAACCCAGGACCAACCAATAATTTTTTATTTCATTTTTTGTACTCCTTGAAAGGGCAACTGAGAACCGTACCAATCTAATGGGTTCAATGATGAGTGAAGTCAGCTAAGAAAGGCAAGAGATGAGGGTAAAGTGGGGTGAGCGTTAAACATAATGAGTATCGAATGTCAAGCGGGAAGTAACAAGCCAAGCGAGCATCGAGCAGCGAGTGGCACGAGTGACCCAAAGCAAGCGAGGTGAGTGGAGAAGTTGTTTCTTTCTATTTTGACAAATGAAAGACTAAGAAGATAAATAAGACAGAAGAGAACGAACACTAGAGGATGATGCCATAAGGAGCTGTTTATGTCTTTTTAGATGCGGTGAGAACTCTTAACAAAAACATTAAATTATGACTATTGACGCCATAAAAGACATTAAAAATTTAAGTTATTCAAGAATAATGAAAAATTACTTGAACTCCTCACTAAAGAGTTGTTTAATATTGTTGACGCCGTTTATTTTAAGGTTTTCTCTATATAAAAAATTATAAGTAATATATTAGATATATATAGTTGGGGTTGATCCGGGTTGGATCGACCCGGAACTCTTAAGGCCGAGGATCAACTCACACAGTGCTGATCTAGGAATTTTTTAGGACCAAGGATCGACCCAATCTCTTTGAGAACCAAACCAAGATCGGTAAGGCTGGGCCGATCCAGGGTCAGTCCAGGGTTAACCCTGAACCGATACTCAACCCTAATGTGGTTATGCTTTTGCCCTGAGGATCATGTCCCAATTTTATTTTATTTTTCAATTTCCATCCCCTTTTGACAAATTGGCACGCCCCACCTCGCCAAGTGAAATGAAGGAAACTTTTGAAACTTCCTTCCCGCTCCCCCCAAAAGAAAAGCCTCTTTCTTTAGTAAAATCAAATCTTCAAATGACGTGCGTAACTTGCAACTTTGACACCATATTGAACGATTTTAAAAATATTACACAATTGAATTATTACCAGGCTTATTTTATAGATCATTCGATTTTAACCATAATTATCAAATAACCTCTAAAATCAAACCATAGAAATTGACGAATCTATGTCGTAGCCTTTTTTACTTTATGAGCTGGTCTCAACTATCCTCAAAATTAGCCCCTTCAAAAAAAAATGTGGGGAAGGGGGGGTCTAAATGCAAAATGCATAATTCTATACGGGGAGTGAAACGAAGGTTCGAGAGGAAGTGGCTTGAGAGGAAGTGGTTCGAAGGCATATTGTCCCCGTGCCAAACTTTCACCGGGGAGCATTGCAGGTTGCCATCAACATAACAGCCGGGTTGGGGCCCCCGCACTCCACCACTAGCTAAGAGTCGGGTCAAGCACGCGTGAGCATTGGAGTTGGCAACCTATTCCGTTATCAAATTGGCCTCTCTAAAACAATGGGCAATCCGAATCTCAGAAAAGAAAAGGGAGCATGTCACAACAACACATCCTTCACCCTAAAAAATGATCTATACCTTGAACTTGAAGTGGGCCCTTATTAGTTCTAAGCAATTGTTTCTACCTCAATTATTATTAATGATATAATTTAGAATTTACTAAAGAAATTACAACTAAGTGAGTTGGTCGGCAACCTCGTTGGCCTAGGATTAGCAAAAATAAGTTAGAAAAAATAAAAAATAAAAAAATAATGAAAATTTTGAGGGAATATATTAAAATATTATTAAAAATGTCCATGTCAATGCTTGGGGTACTACGAAGGATGCCTGGCGTCCACATCAGCAATTTTTAGATAAAATTGGCTAGATGGACGTAATTAGCAAAACATAAAATGATTTAAAACTCAATTAATAAAATTAAAAAGTCTAGAACCGAATTGACAATAGTACAATAGGTTTAAGATTTTTTGGATACTTCCCCCAAAAATGACTAGCATAGATCTTACATATGATTCTATAAAATGATATTGATATGCTAAAGGAATTTCTTTTTCTAACGAGGGACCGTGTTTTTCGGCTTAGAACGTTGACATAAAAAGTTCGGAACATCTAGCATTACCCTCTATATTGAAAAGCAAAAGTTCATACTCAAAACTCAAGCTAAAAGAGCACAGTCCGGACATATGCCTAGATAACTTTTCAACTCCAGTGTGGCACAAAACTAGACCTGCTAGCTCCCTCATAACTAGCAAAGAAAAAACACTCTCATTATGTCCAAACCACCACTACATTAATCCAATTCCAGCTCAACCCCCTTGCAATAACAAAAAGTCAAATAAACAGATAAATCCAAGAATAAAATGACAGAAATAGGAATTTCATAAGAAGAAACTACATCAGGTGATTCATCAATCATGTTGAGGCTATGGAGGGGTGAATTGGTTAATTTAGAAGACTTAACAATTTTTCGAGGAATAAATCAAGTTACTCTCCTCTTCTTCTTACCCCATTGCAATAACAAAAAGTAAAATAAACAAATAAATCCAAGAATAAAATGACAGAAACAGGAATTTCAGAAGAAGAAACTGCATCAGGTGATTCATCAATCATGTTGAGGTTATGGAGGGGGTGAATTGGTTAATTTAGAAGACTTAATAATTTTTCGAGGAATAAATCAAGTTACTCTCTTCTTCTCCTCCTCCTCCTCCTCCTCCTCCTCTACTTCTTCTCCTTCTTCTTCTTCTCATTCTCCTTCTTCTCCTCCTTCTTCTTCCTCCTCCTCCTCCTCCTCCTCCTTCTTCTTCCTTCTCCTTTTGCTGGTCATCGGCCTTGGCCATGACCGGCATTGGCGACTGGCCAGACGAGGGTTGGCGACCTCGCCGAAGCTTCGCTTCTCCTCCTCCTCCTCCTCCTCCTTCTTCTTCCTCCTCCTTTTGCTGGTCATCAGCCTTGGCCATGACCGGCGTTGGTCATCAGCCTTGGCCATGACCGGCGTTGGCGACTGGCCAGACGAGGGCTAGCGACCTCGCCGAAGCTTCGCCGCCCTCAGAGACGCAGAGCCACGGCGAGTGGATGTTTTCGATAAGGATGGAAGCTTCTATGACATCAAGGCAAGGACACGGAGCATCAACGAGTGGATGTTTTCGATATCTTAAAACATATTTTGCCCAAGAAAAAGGACAGATCGATGGAGATCTCACCCATAGTCGGTAGGACACGTGGAATGGAAAAGTGTGAGCGCGGCCCTTTCGCAGATGGGGAAGATGGGAATGCTTCGTTTGATTTGCGAACATGTGAGAAAAAGTAGAAAAAAGATTTTGAAAATGACCATCTAAGAGAAAATACGTATTACCCCGAGCGAGGATCAGGTGAGGGAATGTTGGATGGGGACGAGAAGATTCGTGGAATAATGCCGTCGCTGGGGCCGCAAACCTTCGCTGGGGCCGCGGGAATTTGCGGCCCCTCCTTCCCCTCGCACTATTCAAAACAAGCTCCTCACTTCTGCCTTCTGCCTCAGCTTTCGACCCTCCCGTCTGTCAATCTCCTCTCTATCGCCTCTCTCTCTCTCTCTCTCGATCTCGAGCTCCTCTCGAGCTCTCTCTCTCGAGTTCTGTCAAAGAGAAAAGAAAGGAGATGGATCGGCGAGCCCAAGCTAGTCTAGCGTCTGGATCCGCTCCAGCCGGCTTCGCTCGCAGCAATCGGGGTGAGAAAAGAAAGGTGTTGCATCGGCTAATCCACGCTTTTCCTACCCCAGCAGTAAAACGCCCCCGAAGGTACGGCGTGTTCTTGAGTTTCTGTGGACAAGACACTCGCAAAGACTTCACCGGTTGCCTTCATGAGGCGCTGGTTGCTACTGGATCCTCCGTGTTCAAAGACGACCTCGCGCTCACGGGCGAGGAGATAAGGACGGGGCTTTCCCGGGGCATCAACAATAGTAAGATCGCGATCCCCGTCATCTCCAAAAATTATGGGAAGAGTGAATCGTGCCTCAACGAACTATGCCAGATTATGCATCGCCGTGACGCAGAGCAGGGTCAAGAAGTTCTCCCTGTATCCTATGGGGTGGATGTCTCTGATGTACATGACCTAAGGGGTGAGTTTGGAGAGGCTTTTCGTGAACTGGCGAGACACCATCCGTCAGAAGTAGTGAAAGAATGGAAGGGAGCGCTGAGGTCTCTGACGAAAATTAAAGGATGGTCGTGGCGGGAAGATGCTAATGGGTATGGGTGTACATGTATTTATCTATAATTTACGAATCTATATTTGTCACAAATCTGAATACGAACTCCGTGCACTTTTGGATGGGAGTTAAGGGAACGAAGGGATCAAACTGTACCCTAATATTGCTTTTGTACATATATGACAAGGGATCTAGGAGAGCTGGTGAAGATGGTGGTTGAAAAGGTTTCGAGTATACTGTGTCCCCCGTGGATTGAACAAATCCCCATTTTTGGTAAGTATTCTGTGTGTACATCATGTGACAGCTTTGGCCTCCCTTCAATTCCCGCATAGAGAATACATGTAATGTTCGCGTAGTTTATGGCCTTAGACCGATTTGGTGGCTTTTTAAAGTTACCATGTTCTTTTGAATTTTCATACGATTACTGTTCGGTTATATCTTATCATAATCGCTTTGATTTATCGTGCTACATTGTAGGGAAGAAAAGAAGAGAAGGTGAATACGATGTGTTCCCGATCTGTAGCCCCGCTACTAAAAAGTCCTGGCCTTCTCACCTGCGTAACAGCCTCGTGCGTGAAAAGATCAGTGTGTTCAGCAATGAATCTCCGTATCTCATTGGTAAGGATTTTGTTCGCGAGGTTTGCAAGGCCATGGGCCACAGCAAGATATTTATTCCGATTATCTCTAAAGATTTTGCCTCATCTCCTGACTGTCTTGATAGCCTAGTTTATATGGTTAAATGCATTGAAACAAATAAGTCCAAGATTTTGCCCATCTTCAATGAAGTGGATCCCTCGGAAAGTGAAGTATGGGTTCATTTTCAGGAGGACATGCGGCAACATAATGTTGAGCAATACACTCGTCAACGGTGGCAAGAATCTCTCGATCGGGTTCGTGATGTTGGAGGATTGGTATCGGCAAACATCGGCAATGGGTACTTACTTTCTTCCTTCCCACCAATACCTTAATTTGAACTTTTGAAACTTCTCGAAGCTTATGTCAATTTTATTTGGCAACGGACAGGAATAAGGGGAAACTAGTGATAAGGGCCATCGAAGAGGTTCGTGCATTGTTGTGGAACTTCAATGCTTGATCCCCGTCCACTGAATACTAACGCAATTCCCAGTAAGTAACTACTTGTTTTTAGCATATGTAGTTCCTGTTTTAGAAGAATGCTTTCCAAGACAATCAAACGTGTTATCATTTATCGTCTGAAGACTGGCGAGGAATTCTTTTGTTGGAGTTAAGAAACATGTTAGCATGTTACGTTGTGTGATCTATTTAAAAAGCATGTCAATTGGGGATTCAGATGTGACACAATTAACAGATGTCTCCTATTTGGATTTGACAAGTCTTGATCTTTTATGGATAGAGAGGGTATATGAAAAAAAGACGCGTGAATGAGGATAGAGAGACCAAGCAACAAAAGGAGGAGAGAATATTGTCCAAACAATAAAAGGCTCTAGTTATGTGAATGCGCCATATGTGGGTTGCTATTAAGTCTGAAGTAAAATGTGATCTCTCGAAATACAGATTGCCATTAATTGTAAGTCATCTTCCTTACTCAAACAAGTCAAGCTCCTTCTGGCGTAAAACAAGATGAGAAATTGAAAATGGGAAACATTTGCAATTTGCATTAACATAGCTTGAGTTGTACTACAATTTGCTGGATCACTGGAAGAGAAGATCTCCTTTTTAGCCCTTTCGTCTTTCTTAAAACTAAAATCTGATCATGCACGCATGGGAAAGGGAAGCCATTTAATACCCTATCTAATGTTGCCTTTTTTTTTTTTTTTTGGGTGTGGACCTAGCTAATTATGTTGAGAGGGGCTTTTTCATAGGAAGAGAGAAGGCAACAACTGAATCTGTTTGAGGATTTAGCATGTCAATCTCAATCTGACTTGTCGCAGCGGTTGTACATGTTCGTCTCCATTAATTTCTACAATATTCAATTGTGCTTTTTCTTTGGATAAGCAAATAGGATTATTTGATGGTGTATTATTTATCTTATAGAGTAGAACAAGCCACTAGAATTCATTGAAGGGATGGAAAAGGAAAAAATTACATTGTTTCTCTTCTTCAATCAATTTCAGTAAGAAACTAATCTGGTTCCATCTTCCTGTTCATTTCAAGCAGGAATAACATACTATGACATGTGAGCAATGGCAAAAGAATGAGGAGCGATTATTATTGAACTTAACGAATTCATGTGGCTTTGACGATCTTCATCTCTCCAAGGAAACTTGAATGAAAGTCACGAACTGGTCTGGGGAAGATGAACTTCATCTCCTTAAATATCAAAGCATTGCTAGTTTCAAGTCAATCAATCTTCATTTTCGTTGCCATTCAAATAATAGGCAGAGTGATTGTTTTAATCTTTACATAGGAAGCATGAAAATCCTGTTAAATTTGAATCAACAAACCTAGTCTTCTGGATCTGTAGAAATTCGGAATCGTTGCTGCATACGATCGCACAAAATTCTCATCACTTTCACCTGTTTAGACATGGAAAGTTCGTTGAATATTATAAAGTCCGGTACCTTGCAACCTCTTAACGCCGGAACTTTATTGCATTGTAATCATAGATGACATCTGCATGTAGTTTGCCATCACCCAAATATCGAACTTTTGTTCCATTTTGTATTAGAAACTAGCTATACTGTAAAATTAACCAGTTTAACTTGTCCTTTTTCAATGTAGAAACATCATTGATTATTTGTCTCATTTCTTGACAGCTCGAAGTTGTAGGTTCTGGGGGACCACCGAATGGACGTGAATAAAATCTGGGATGGCAGTTTTGACAGTTCTCTGACTCCGCTGAATCAGCCAAAAGCTTGGTTTTTAAACTCTTCTGATGGTTTCGCACACTTTCAGTAGTTCTTCTGCTTTTAGGATAAATTCTCCCGTTTGTGCCTCATAAAAAGAACTCGCAGGTTGATGTATCGTTACCTGATAATAGAACAAACGGTTCATCTATCTCGCATGATGAGATGAGGAGAAGAGATAAAGAATAATAAAAAAAGAAAGATAGAATTGAACAACCGTACAGGCATCTTTTGCGCATTGTATACGGCTATACAATGGAATTCACTTTACCTTACATTTCCATCGAAGAAAGAGAAAAATTACCTTCGTTTTTGGTACCATAGATGTGGAGAATTAGCTGTCGGAGCTCTGAATATTATTCTTCTGTTAGCCTTCTTTTGGGGTTTTGATGCAAGGAATTTGACCAACAATCTTGAGCGATATGCTTGTTGAATATGTTTCAGCATTGGGAAGTATTGCCAATTAGAGATGACATGAGTACAGTTCGAAGTGACGATGGTAATACAAGGGCATTATCTTCGACTGAAAAAAAAAAAAAAAAACACAAGGTTATCGTCAGAATTATTAGTATTTGGCATCAGTGCTAATGATCAATTGAATCAGAGGATTGGCCTTTGGCTCTGACCAAATATGGGTATTCTGGATTATTTCCTGATCCAGATCCAAGCTTTGGTTTACTATGGTGGTAAAGTTTCTGTCGTCTGTGCATGTATCAATAAACAGTGTTTTTTAGAAAAGAACGCCGCTGGATTGAGGGTTTCCGGTGGAGTCAATCTTTACCGGGCCATGAGACCCTACTTGTACATTTCCCACCTGGGCAACCCATTCGACACGATATCGAACAGGCAAGATAAACAATATAAAGAGAGAATTGGAATTGTTCTGCTTAAGAGGGAGACGAAATATTGGAACATCTTCTATTGCACAATTGATTTAGTTTATCAAGGCAGAAATTTAAAATCGGGTCTTCAACTTTTAAGCAGATGCATTCTGACTTCCTCGTTTTGACGGACGATGCTTTGTTACTGACCAACGGATATGGATTGATGCCGCCATTGGTTATCCGACTATCGTCATTAGCATAGGGACTATGTCTGAATACCAAAGTAGAATTCTATGGCTTAAAGTTGTTGCGGCACCATGGAGACGCTTCTTGTAATCAAATGAAATTAGCTTAGATTCTCCCTAGTCCGTATAACATTAAGTACGAGATAAATGGAAAAGAGTAGAGAAAAGGAGAGGAAACAAATTGACCCCCGCTCGTTGCGCTCATGGTCAGACAATAATTTGAATCCGGCTCCTCTTTCATTCGCCAAGTATCTAATTATGAGAATTTTGTTGAAGAGTATACTCATCTCTCTTATAGTCGTTTTTGGTTTCTATTAAGAGCAAACAAATATATCACGAGAGTATGTAATACAATATATCCGTTAAATAGCATTATTTTTTTCATTGATACAGTTGCAAAATAAATGAAACCTCTTATGGTATTGATTCCATCTTTTGATCTATCATATATGAAACCCCAAATGAAAGAGAACGAAATTTTGAATAGCTGTCACAGTAGTACGAACTAATTTGCAGGATTGGTCATATTATAAGTGGATCAGTATAAAACTCTCTCTTACTTCTTTTTTCCTGAAATGAAATACCGTCTTCGCTCTTGAGCGCATTTTTTAAGCATTCGACGTTTTAATAGAACAGAAAGATACAACAATGAGAACTTGGAGGGCCTTCCCTCGCCCTTCTCCGAGAATTCAACCCAGCTCACCAACTTGATCGCAAATTTCAATTTTTTTTTCTGAGGTGATCGCTTCAATAGCACATATTACAGTACATGAACGAAAAAAGAAATCTGAGCATGCCTCAACATAGATATCTAAGAAAGGGAACACGATTTTCTACTGTTCATGTGTTTCAGCTCTAAGCCAATAGATTCAGCGAAAAGAGAGGGAAAAAAAATAATGAACAGACAACCCTGAGCACACCTTGTCAACGAGGTGCACAATTTTCTATTGTTCATGTGTTTCAGCTCTACCCTGATAGATTCAGCCGGGGGAAAAAAACAGAGGCCATAGACAATGCCTCAATCTTGCACTAAAAAAAAAAAAGCAGGAGTAGCAAAATCACCACATGACCACTCTAGCCTGCTGCAAGTATTGGCCATGCAACATTTGCTATATACCTCACAATAGAAGCTACATTATTTCGATGCATACATCAGGTATAAGAACATAATTATTCAAGGTAAGTTCATCGGTACACTCTTGATGATCATCACAAAGCACCTAGACTAGAAGAATGGCAATGGTTGAATGAAAACCAAACCCACCCCAAATTTCCTGTTTTCTCTAATCAGCCATGTATTACTTAAGCAGACTTTTCCTGGTTGGCTGCAATATCCTTGAGCTTCTCCTTTAGCTCTCCACTCTGGACAGAAAAGAAGCCACATCAGCAAATATAACTGGAAGTAGGAAGAGCAGAAATAGTATCGAACAAACCCTCACCTGGTGCATATTCAAAATAATATCAGAACCTCCAATGAACTCCCCCTTGATGAATATCTGGGGGAAAGTGGGCCAGTGGCCACAAAAGATGGAACAGCTAAGAAAACAGAATCATATGAAGTCTCATCTCCAAAATTGAAAATTTCAGCATAAATCAGCTGACATAGGTTCATATTGCAAGTTTTATCTATTCTATGAAGAATAAAACCCATGACACAATGTCATACGCTTGTTCTCAACATGCAGCTGAAAACGCAGAAGTCCACACTATAACCAGAGTGCCTTGATGTGATGGATGATTCTGGGCAGATACTAGAGGCTTAAGTATTTTGTTCACAAGAAACAAAAACATCGAAAGATATTGGCTGCCATAACTTTGAGAGAGTTTATCAATACTTAATCATTTTGGCATTATTAAATATGTTATATCAAAGGCATTGAAGCATTTCCAGTGTATGAGTAAACTGTTATATGGAAAATCAGCCAAAATTACGCACTGTTAAAAGGGAGGTGAGACTCACCTGAAAGCTTTCACAGCACTTTTTTTTTTTTTTTGTTTTGGTAAAAGGTAATAGTATTAAGCTTAACCAATATTTACAAACAAACGGCACCAAACAAACACTCAAAATGCAAAAGAACATAATGAGTGAAGGGGTGCCGCAAGAAGAAAAGAAAGCCAAAGGCAAAAGCTAATAGAAGCCAACAAGACCGAAGGCCACAACAAGAAAGAGCAAAAGGCAACCAACCTGCCAAACAATGGCAACCCAAACCCTAAACCCAATCAAAAGACACCGCCGAAGAGCAACACACCGTCAAGCAGCACCCAACGAAGCGAACGGCAGCACCAGCGAATCAGAAGCGAGACCAGCATTGGCTACCCAGCAAAACGCCGAACAAACTAAGGAGCAGCCGGAAGAGAAGAAAAAATGCAAGGGTCTAGCCCCCATCTTCGTTGAAGTCTCCTGTTCCTTGGATTATCCTCAACAGAAGTTAACGTCAACGCCTTATCCTTAACAACTTTGATGAGGTGATTTTTTAGAGCCGGAACCAAGAAGACATGGTCTCTAAATAAAATCTCGTTCCTATACTTCCATAAAAGGTGGCAAAGAGAACCAAAGGAGAAGCGAGCAATGGAATGATAGAAATCCTTATCGGAAAGGTACTTCATGGCAAGATTCTCTAACCAGCTTCTGTTGCGCCAAGGGAGGTTACATCCAGCCGCCCAAAAGAAGGCAAAGCTGGTTGTAATGTTGCCAAAAAAGAGGTGATCAATGGAATATGGTGTCAACTTGCAAAAGGCACACGAGGCCTCCCCAATCCTACCATAAGAAAGAAGCAAGGCCTGAGTGGGATGGCGGTTCTTCGTTATAAGCCATAGGTTGAACTGATATCTAGGAAAGATAGCATTGTTCCAGATGAAAGCCGCCCAATTCACCTGAGCCTTCTTCCTTCTAATGGCTTGCCAAGCCGAAGCAACAGAGAATAAACCGGATTTGCTTTCAAGCCAAGTAAAACGATCCAGTACCTAAGATAAACTGGGTAAAGGATGCTCCCAAGACTGAAGCACCGCTCTCATGGATTGACCAGCGGGTGAAAACAGATCAGCCATTGTAGCGTGCCTAGGTAGACCAGAGCTGTATACTAAAGTATCTGAAAATAAAAGGTTGAGGGGTCCTCTCGGATGCTAGTGATCGAACCAGAATGAGGTAGAATGTCCATCCCCTAATCTCCAAAGAAAAGACAGACGGAATTCGATCCTTAGATGTAGGATTCTCTTCCATGCCCAGGAACATAAGGTGGGTTGCCTGACAACCCAGAAACTCCTCTTCAGAAAAATTGAATGAATCCACTTGCACCACAGAGATTCCTTGTCTGTAAAGAGGATCCAGATATGTTTTAGCATCGCGGCCTTATTACAATCTCTCAGTCTGCGAATGCCGAGCCCTCCCTCCTCCTTTGGAAGACAAACATCCTCCCAGGAAACCTTGGCACCACCTCTCCCTAGGCTGGGACCCTTTCAAAGGAATTGCCTCAAAATCTGCTCAATGCGATCCAAAACTACAAAAGGGATAGTAAAAACACTCACCCAGTAAGCTTGGATTGCATAGAGAACTGACCTTATAAGCTGCAGCTGACCAGCAAATGAGAGGAATCGTTAAGTCCAGGATTGAGCTCTATTTGTAATGTGGTCAACGAGGGAGATGCAATCCCATTTGCCGAGACGAGAGGAGATAATCGGAACGCCGAGATAACGAACTGGCAGCTTCCCTTCATGGAAACCGAACACAAGAAGAATCTCACTTCGTAAGTCCGCTGACCCTCCAGCAATAAAGATCTCGCTTTTATTGGTGTTTGGCTTGAGACCACTCCAACTAGAGAAGGTAGCCAAACCATCCTTTAAGTGAGAGATTGATGTCAAATCAGCTCCGCAAAAGAGGAAGACATCGTCCGCAAAGAACAGGTGAGAAAAACTCATGGCCTTGCATCTCCAAAAGAACTTAAATTCTGGTTGTCTTGCACGAGCAATCAGGATTCCAGAGAAGACCTCCATAACCAAAGTGAATAGGTAGGGAGAAATAGGATCCCCTTGGTGAAGGCCTCGACCACTAGGAAAGAACTCATGAAATTCCCCATTCAAAGAAATGGAGAATTTAGGAATGCGAACACATGCCATAATGATCCGAACAAGGTGATCCGGAAAGCCAAATGCACGAAGAACCAGCTCTAAGAAGTCCCAATCCACCATGTCATAAGCTTTCTGAAAGTCCACTTTTATAGCACACTTGGGCTCATACGGATGAAGATGGAATCTTGCAAACAACTCCTGAGCAAGGAGGATATTGTCGCTAATTCTTCTGCCTTTGACAAGCGCATTTTGGTAAAGACTGATAATATCATTAAGAACCGCAACCACCCTGTTAGCTAACACCTTAGTAATGCATTTGTAGATAGTGTTACAACAGGCAATCGGCCTGTAGTCGTTGACAGAAGTCGCATTGGGAACTTTCGGGATCAAAACAAGGATGGTATTGTTGATCTCCCTGAGAAGCCTTCACAGCACTTTTCAGCTTTGCATTTTCCAAAATATTCCTAGCACTTAATGGAACATCTGAAAGGGTGGTTAGAAGACTTCAACTGGTTCAATCAATCAAATCCACAATTATCATATCATGAAGGGACCATCATATGTACGAAGAAACAGATTTGACATTTTTTTCTATGCATTACATTCACTATGTACGAAGAAATAGATAAGAATGAAATCCCTGACATTTTTTTCTATGCACGACATTCACTAGCTTTTAGTGTGGATATGGATGTTATATCTATGTAGGGCATCAAAAGACACAATATTATATTACCCCACATACTGACGCCTTGCAATCAGCATATGACTAGCTGTGATAGCTAATGCACAAGCCCATCATACAGAAAGAGAAATTAATCCACTGAAAAAGAAAATGAATATAACTGACTTGGGTTAGATTATTTTCAATTTCACAGCTTCTCGGGGCCTGTTTGGTAACCATCCAAACAATGCCTGACAGTGCCTGATTATGATTTTTTGTTCCCAGAATCAGTTTGGGACGAGAATCGTGTTTGGTAAAATTTTTGTTCCCGGGACCAAATTTGTTCCCAGAATCAGATTGGGAAAAGAATCAAGAATAAAAAAAAAAAGTTGATTCTTGTTTCGGGAACAAAATTGAAAATCAAAACTCTTCTTCTTCTCTTTTCTTCTTCTTCATCGACCGCGCGGCCACGGTCACCGCGATCGCCGAATCGGTCCGACGAGCTCGCCGCGAGGCTCTCGTCTCGGCCTGAAAAAAAAAAAAAAAAGAATAGGAGAAGGAAAAAAATAAAAAAAATAAAAAAATAAAAGAAAAGGAAAAAGAAATAAAATAACAATAATAATAAAATAAAAAAAGAAAAAAAGAAAAAAAGGAAAAAATTATAAAAATCATTTAAAAATTAAAATAAATTGATTTGGAACAAAATCAATGAACATGGTACCAAACGCAATTCTATTCCGAATCGAAATTTTGTACGATTCTAAACGCGTTCTTTTTACTCGGGAATCGGTTCCGGGAACAAAATAAAAAATAATCATTTCCGATCAGAATTTGTTCCCAGGAACAGAATCGTTACCAAACGTGCCCTTGCCCACCAAAACTCTTTCAATAATGGAAATCTCCCAAAACTAAGCATTTGACAAAAACTCTCCAGCTAGTTTGCCTTCAGTAAGTACTATAGAAGACAAGATGTTTCAACATAAAAATTGACAGTAACATTTTGTTTGATGATACAGCCGATTGAATATTGATGTTGCAGTTATAACACATGCAAAGGATGATCAGCATCAGCACCCAAGTCTCATGCGCTACTCCAGTACCTTGGAATGCAGTAGTTACGTCCTCTCACATTCCCAGTAGAAATTATAATTGGAATTGTATATTCATGGTTTTCTCAATAGGTTCATTTGGAATGTGAGTATATTCTGCCAATAGCATCATCCAGAAAAGTCAAGAACAGCTCCATGTTAATTCCTGTGCCAAATTTTGACCCAAAAAAAAAAAATTCCTGTACCAACTAAAAACAATACAGTCCAGTACTTCTCTCCCTAATCATATCATTACCAGATCTACATATCGCATTTCGCAAACTTTCAGTACAAGCCTATAACAAACAGAAAATACATTCAGCAGCCAAATTTGTCAATTCTCCTAGTCTTTCAAATTGAAAGCATCGGTAGGTAAGTCCAACAAAGACATGCTGAAAACGCTATAAAAGGCAAGAGAACTTACTGTAATGTTTCAATACTCTTACAGCTAGAGAGCTGAACCCACACTGCGAAAACTCAGGGACCCCTTTCATGTATATCATTACCGGATTTTCCTTGACATCCTAAATCATAAGCTAACGAAGTTAAACAAATGAAGAGAATAGATGAGCAAAGTAAGTAGGACGCAGAACATAAAGAAGAACCGTAAACCATGTCATGTGATATCTCAGAGCACCTACCTGTTCAACAACATCCTTTAAAAAAGTGACTTGAGTCCTGAAACTTATCCATAGGTTTGAAGTCATCATGCATGTCAGGGTCATTTGGTACATTTGTAGAGTATCTCGTTCCTCTTTGAATAGACAATGCAGATACCAGCTAATAATAGTTGCAAAAGGGATGTTAGCGCAATATTGCAAACATAAAAAATAACATACAGACTCGACTAATTTAGACAATATCAGAGATAAGGCTTGAGTGTTAGTGGGTCCAAATACATGACCAATAACCAATGGCTTTTATCTCCACCGAGCACTGCCTCTACCATCCTTTGAGAAACAAGTTTGAGAATTTATTTTAAAGTTGTTATATTGGCAATGACTAAGAAAAGAAGATAAAGTTTGAAGTAGGAAGTCACGGCCAGTAATGGCCAGCATTGCAGTATCACATGAGCTTAGCTGTCAAGCAGGAGAAGAAGCAACTTGGGGTCCTTAAGAAAATAACCCATGTAATTCCCATTAAGACCCCTCAGAGCAAAGAAGGAAAGCTGTTTAGAGCAACTCCTCTGCTCAGGGCAACATCTGCTGAGCTCCACTTCTCTATTTCTGCTTTCTTGTTTACCCAGCTAAACTGGCTTCTACTCGTTATCTTAGGCCACACCTCAAAAACCATCTTTTATCTTCAGAATTCAGTCCTATGCACCTCCGTCCGTCCCATAATAACCAGTATAACCACATTTCATCTAGTTGATACAGGAACAAAAGCTCACCATTTTATTAGAGCATCCTGCTGGGGACCTACTAATGCCCTTGAGGAGAAGGTTTGATAAGGCTCTTGCCATGATGCTTGCTGTAGTCCAGCTCAAGTTTGTATTTTCTACGCACTAAAGCACCGCACAACAGAGTATAGCTACACAACAAAGATTATATGCAGAGTATCAGTTATAATTCATACAATGCATCAAAGATATATACTAATAGATAAAATTCGAACAAGAAACTCCACCAAAGTCAGGATAGAGCTTGTAAACAACAATCAACAGTCAACCCAAAGCAAATTGGAACTTTGTATCTGGAGGTGGATTCTCAAGCTCATGTTATCATCAGTCAATCCATTAATAAATCATAACCTTGCAACTAAAAGTAATTTAACTTAAATTTGCATCATCATTATCAATACCATTTAATCCATGCGGTGACAACAACTAGGGATGAGCATGATCCAGACGGTCCGGTTCCACTTACAGCGCTGGAACTGGGAAATAAGCCAGAAGGATGGTTGAGGGATGGTTCTAGAGAACCTAGAACAGAGAACCGAACCACCCCTCTTTTTTTTTTTTTTTTTTTTTTTTTTTGGCAAAATTATGTTTGATTTTGTACAAAAAGTTCTCAATAAAGGAGAACAAGCAAATGCACCATGCAAGCAAACATTAAAAAAACCAGAAATTAATTCAATCAATCCAAATCTCAAGCCTCTCAACAGTAGAACCTCTCCACATCAGTCCCAGTCTCATTACATTCATCATGGACTTAAAAAAAAAAAAAAACATTTCAGAGGAAATGAGTGCAGGACACAATGCAATGTGCTTGAGCAAGAACATTCCAAAGCTCGTGCCATCAAAATCCATCTAAATGGATCAAACCCAATCATCTATCATGCCACACTTAAAGCCAAAATGATCCTTAATTGCATCAGCAAGAAGCCTTAACGCGAAAACCCTGATCACAGTCGGCCACGCCACAATCAGACTACTAAATGGGATGACCCAGAATACGAAACAGAGGCAAATAAAGATAGAGTTTGCTGCGGCTGGTGTTGGTAAGTCTTAGTATCTACCTTATGGCTACCAATCCTTTAACTCATCCAGCAACATCCATATAAAGAAATGTCTGGCCAAGATGAAGCTTGATAGTAATTTTTTGATGGCCAATCTATAGTCCTCTTTCTATCATTGAACAGCATTTGATGCTGGTTTAGCTTAAAGGCTGAATCTGCTGATTAATTCTGTGCTCCCATTTGTTACATTGAGTTAGGCATGTTGTAATTATTCATCATCTTTCAGTTTCCTTGCAGAAAATGCTGTTTTCTCTGGTTGTCAAGCTAGGTGATTTATACAGTGCTGTGATGAGGAAAAGTGCAGAACATGGTAAGAGAAAAAGCATATCAGCAATTCTCGAATCTCAAGTAGGGCCACGAGCTTTGTGTGTAATTTTGATTATAAAATTATTTATGGACTGTACTTGTCGATTCACTATTAGCTGCCTATTATACATAAACTAATGTTCACATGTGCTGATCACTTTATAAGTTTTGTCACACTAACACTTCTTTTTGTACGTATTTATGTATATCTAGTCTTAATGTTCTTGCATCTAGATGCCACATCTTAACGAGTGGTCTGCGTTTGAGGGTGATTATTTGGCATTTTTTGTCTGAAGTGACCCAAGCTTTGTTGAATGCTTCTTCCACTACCAATCAGTGGGACTGTCAGGGTATGGTATAAATCTAACTAGGCTGATGTAAGTCAATATATATATATATGCTTTCTTGATGAACTTTACGCACATTAAATTTTACTCTTTATAGGCTGATGTTAGAGAGATAGGGGAGGCACTGAGAATTCATCCATGAAGATCATGCATGCCATTGCTTCCCAATGTCGAAAGCTTCATGCCCAAGGTGCAATGCTTTCCATGCAGGTTTCATCGTCATCCCTTCCTCTCGCGTTTCTCAAATATTAGAAACTGGCTCGATGCCGGCTGACCAATTGGAAGTTTTCATTTCTGAACTAGCCAGAGTGGTCAGTAGAGAAAAGACTTGTTATTGAACAAAAAAAAGGGTTAGTTTGTACCCCCAAATCCGCGATCTCGACCGAATCCTCGAAATCTAAAACAGGGAAAAGAGACGAGATAAAAGCCCTAAAAGATCTGTCGAGAATCCGACACCACCACCGACCGAACCGCACGACCAGTCAAGGCAACCGCGACAGCGGCACACTCGGCAGGTCAGGACAGAACTGCAGACCGACGCATCTAGGGAAGCGTGCGCTCTCGAGCCGAGATACGGGGGAAAAAGGAAATGGATTCCGGGAGGTCACCTGGTCAGCTGGCTTCCGAACCCGAGCGACGGCGGGAGAATGCGCGCCCGGCTGTGTCTCGAGGCCCGAGACGCCGCTGATCTCGGACTGCAGATGAAGTCGAGGGGACGTGCAGGGTCGGAATCCGAGTCAACTCAGCGAACGGATGGGTGCGGGTGCGGGTGCGGCAGAGAAAAAAAGGTAGAGGACGAAGGTCACCGGCGACGGAGCTCGTGGCGGGCACACGAGCAGAGGAGAGAGGAAATGAGGTTCCGCGGTTGGAATAACGCCGGAGCTTTCGATTCCACGCCACCTCGCAAAAGGCCCCTAGAGTGTAATTGGGCCCATTTAGAAGCTATTATTTAGAAGCTATTAGAAAAGTGATTTTTTATTCATTTTTCATGGCTCTAATTTAATGTCAAACAACATTTTTTTTTTTTTTTTTTTTTTTTTTTTTTTTTGTATATTGGCAGAAGGTTGGGGCGGAGTAGGGCGGGGCGGGGCGGGGCGGGGCGACCACCGTAGCTAAATCCTCTAAAGGTTATTGTCCCACCTGCTATGAAATGTTGGACTTAAATTATAATTACTCATGCCATCCCTAATGTACGAGCCGTAACTATTTAGTCCATCCATAAGTGTATGAGCCCATCGCCGCAGTATCATCGATGTGTTAGAAGCGATGAAGTTTTTTCATATGAAATAGCAAATACCCAAGAGATTCGCTCACAACATGACTCGAATATATAATCTCATGAAAAATAGCATGTCCTCTCTACTATTGGGTGTTCACGCTTGGTGGCTAAGTCAAACACC
This sequence comes from Eucalyptus guilfoylei, assembly GCA_016097605.1. Lineage (NCBI taxonomy): Eukaryota > Viridiplantae > Streptophyta > Magnoliopsida > Myrtales > Myrtaceae > Eucalyptus > Eucalyptus guilfoylei. The sequence continues at coordinate 11,648,585 of CM027863.1, forward strand.
TTGAATCTTTGAAAACTTTAAAAACTTCAGAATTTGAGGTGAGCACAAATTAGTCATTCTTTTCAAACACACCATTTCTAGTCACGCTCATACTCGTCTGTAGTGTCAAAACACGTTCCACATTGTTTAAACATGCAACAGGCCGTGAATTGAAAGCAAAAGCGCTCCAAGCAATTCCATCATTCAAGCTCTGGCCTTAGAAGCGTGCTACACTAGCAAAACTCAATTTAAACAGTGGAGAAAAGTGATGCGCTCCAAGCCTAAAACAAAGATCAGAAAATACATTCAACAGCCAAATTTGTCAGTGCTACTTCTCTAAAGTCTTTCAAATTGAAAATGCCAGTAGGTAAGTCCACCAAAGACGTCTGAAAATGCTATAAAAGGCAAAACCCTATAAAAGGCAAGAGAACTTACTGTAATGTTTCAATACTCAGAGCTGAATCCACACTGTGAAAACTCAGGGACCCCTTTCATGTGTATCATCACCGGATTTTCCTTGACATCCTAAATCATAAACTAACAAAGTTAAACAAATGAAGAGAATAGATTAGCAAAGTAAGCAGGGTGCAGGACATAACGAAGAACTGTATAACCACATCATGTGATATCTCATAGCACCTACCTGTTCAACAACATCTTTTAGAGAAGTGGCAGAGTCCCGAAACTTATCCATAGGTTTGAAGTCATCATGCGTGTCAGGGTCATTTGGTACAGTTGTGGAGTATCTCATTCCTCTTTGAATAAACGATGCAGATGCCTGCTAATAATGGTTGCAAAAGGGTTGTTAGCAAATATTGCATATATAAAATAACATACAGACTCGACTAATTCAGACATTATCAGAGATAAGGCTTGAGAGTTAGAGTGTCCAAACACCTGACAATTAGCCAATGGCATTTATCACAGTCGGTCACTCCCTTCACTATCCTTTGAGAAACAAGTTTGAGAATTTATTTAAAAGTTTTTTCATTGGCAATGACTAAGAAAAGACGCTAAAGTTTGAAATAGGAAGTCATTGCCAGTAATGGCCAGCAATGCACTTCCATCGATGGAGCATCACATAAGCACAACCGTCATGCTGGAGAAGAAGCAACTTGGGGTCCTTGTGGAAATAACCTATGTAATTCCAGTTAAGACCTTTCAGAGTAAAGACGGAAAACAGTTATGGTGACTCCACGATTTACTTCGGTTTTCTTCTTTGCCCAGCTAAACTAGCTTCTACTCAATATCTTAGGGCACACCTCAAAAACCATCTTTTATCTTCAGAATTTAATCCTATGTGCCTCCATCCATACAATAATAACCATTATGACCACATCTTATGCTAGTTGATGCAGGAACAAAAGCTCACCATTCTATTAGAGCCTCCTGCTGAGGACCCTGTAATGCTCTTGAGTAGTAGGTTCGATAAGGCTCTTGCCATGATGCTTTGTGCAGCACAGCTCAAGGTTATATGTTCTACGCACTAAAGCACTGCACCACAGTGTCTCTGCACAACAAAGATTACGTGCAGAGTATCAATCATAATTCATATAATGGATTAAAAGTTACGTAATAGTAGAAAACATTCGAAGTCAGGATAGAGCTCATAAACAATAATCAACAGTCAACCCAAAGCGAATCGGAGCTTTGCATCTGAAAGTGGTTTCTCAAGCTCATGTCACCATCGGTTAATTAAATCAGAACTTTGTAACTAAAAGTAATTCAATTTAAATTTGCATCATCATCATCATCATCAATACCATATAAGCCATCGTGACCGGCCTGAGGTGCCGACCAAGACTAGACATATTGAACCACGGTGATAGAAAAAAAAGAAGAAAAAAACATATCTTGAGATCAGTGAAAAATCGCCATTGAGCGAACTCTACCGCAACACATCCGGAGCAACTCAAAATCGGAAGAAAATGTGTACGACCTTGGTTCAAACATTTTGTCGAACAAATGGTGTGCAGTGGATTGAAGAGAGAACGTTGAGCGACTCACATCCCGAGCGTACATTCAGACTCGGAAGAAATCACCCAAGACATACTTGAAATCAACAGCAGCAACCTCCGTAAAACGCAACAACAACGCGTGTGGGACTAACAAAGGGAACGGTTCTCGGTTTCCCGGCTCGGCCAAAACCTGCTCGAAGACGGTGGCTAGAGGGCGAGCTCGAGACGAATCGAGCTATGGCCGACCACCACGCAATGTCTTCCTAGTCGGGATCCTCGGGAAATCGACTCCCAAATTGAAAACAAAGCAACCGGGTCTGTCTTACCGAAAATATGGCGTCGGGAAAGGAAGCCCGGGGGCGCCGGAGTCCGTCCAACGGCGGTGAGGGTGGCCGAGTAGTAGGCCCAACCGAGTCGCGTGGCTTCTGCCACCGCCAGCTGCCCTGCCGGCCTGGCCCCGACCAGGGAATCACGCCCCTCTCCTCTCCTCCTGCTCTGCCTCCGTCGCTGTGGTCACCGTCGCTCCCCGTACCAGCGTCGTTCCGTTCGCGAGAGGGAAGGACGGGAAGAAGGAGAGAAAGAAGAGGGCCGGGCCGGGCCGAAAACAAAAGGAAGAGGGAAGGACGGGCCGGGCCCAAGCGGAAAAGACGGAAAGGAAAAGAAGGGACCGGGGCAGCCCGGCCCCGCCTCGTTTTAAAAAAAAAATAAAATTAATTAGTTAATTTTTTTCCTTTTTCTTATTTTTTAAAAATATTTGTCAAGTAAATTCTATAAATATTAATGCAAATGCTCCGAACATCTATATGCTATGCAATTTTATGAAAATTATTTTTGTTTAAGGGTTAAAAATTAATCCCTAATTTTCTATGCAATTAAACCCTAAATGAGCATGCAAAATTTACATGTCAACAATCAATTGAAGAAATATTTTTTTTATAATATTATAATAAGGCTAGTGAAGTCTGAAGACATGGACTGAGGTGATATGCACACAAAATGAGTGTAAACTATGGGCATATTGGCACGAGAATGGCGTAACTAATTTCATATAACATACCATTTGAGTATCATAAGATTCAGTCTTTTGTTATAATTGTCTAAAAACTGCAATATTAGCACGAGCTTGATCTTAGTCAACATTAAAAAAGAAGAAGGAAATATGGGAAATATGATTTTAGTTTAACTTGATATATTTGTAAAATTTTGATATAAACATCTATTATTACATGATATTTCAATGTCTCCCCACTTAAGTAAAAGAATCAATCACACAAAATGATGCACAAGCATGGGATTTGACAATCCAATCCGCTATCAAATTGCCCTCTGTAAAATAATGGGCTATTCAGAAAAGAAAAGGGGGCATGTGACAACACTCCTTAATAATCACACGCCCTTCACACTAAAAAATGATATGTGCCTTGAACTTGAAGTGCGCCCTTATTAGTCTAAGCAGTCGTTTCTACCTCAACATTACCGATGATATAATTGAATTTACTAAAGAAATTACCAACTAAGAGGGTCGGTCAACCACCTTGTTGGCCTAGGGTTAAAAAAATAGGTTAGAAAAAATAAAATAAAATAAAATAATAAAAATTTGGAAAAATATTAAAATATTATTAAATATGTCTACGTCAACGCCCGCAATATCATGTAGAATAGCCGGCGTCCACGTCAATAATTTCTAGCTAAAATTGGCCAAATTGACTTAATTAGTAAAACGTAGCAAAACGTAAAAAGATTTAGAGCTCAATTGGCATAATTGAAATGTTTAGGACTGAATTGACGAAAATATAATAGATTTGAGACTTTTTGGATAATTTTCCCCATAGATATGATTGGCATAGATCTTACATATGGTTCTATTAAAAAAAAAAATACTGACATGCTAAAGAAATTTCTTTTTCTAATGAGGGATCATGTTCTAAAAAGTTCGAAACATTCAGCATTGCCCTCTTTACCGAAAAGCGAAAGTTCACACTCAAAAGTCAATCTGAAAAAGCACAGTCCGGACATACGCCAACTTTCAACCCCTCATAATAATAAAAAGTCAAATAAAAAAAATAAATCCCAGATTAAAATGACAGAAACGGGAATTTCAGAAGAAACTGCATTAGCTAATTCATCGATCATGTTGAGGCTATAGAAAGGGTGAATAGGTTAATTTAGAAAACAATTTTTCGAGGAATAAATAAAGTTAAGTTTGATATAAGCAAAGACAGTTTGTTTAATGGCCTTTGTCTTGGGCAAGCGACAAAATTTCCCTGCTAGCAGTGTATGTCTTTTCCTTTGTCTCGGATTGATATGGCCGATGGAATCCAAGCGGGAACAAGGCCCTCATAATCTTTAAAAGAAACTTTAGAATTAAAAGGTTTTCAGATGAGTCGATCAGAGACGAAATATATGATGAGTGATGTTGATAAGAGTAGAAACTTAAATGACATCAAGGCAAGAACATGGAGTATCAAGGAGTGAGTGTTTTCGATATCTCGAACATTTTTTGCCCAATAAAAAGGAAAAGATCGATGGAGATCTCAACCATGGAGTTCAAACGGGATGTGTGAAATAAAAAGGTGTGATCGGGGCTTTGAGCGACTTGGAATGCCACTCGGGGCAAATAAATATTGACGTGGACGCAAATTGAGTGTAGACGGTAAAGATGAAAACAATTCATTGGATTTGTGAGCATGTGAGAAAATGAAAAAAAAAAAAAAAATTGGAAATGACCCTATCCAAGAAAAAATTGTTATTACCCCATTCAAGGATATGACGGGAGAATGTTGTCTGAGGTGAGCCGATCATGTTGAATCGAAGATTTTGGGATGCTTTAATGAGAAGATTCGAGCAAGATGCGTACAGTGTGTTAGAAGATATTGAAAAGTACATAAAAAAAGGATGTGAGATAAGACTAATGAAAACATGGAGCATCTAGAGTATATGAGGACGGCACAAAAATGACGTAATGAAATTCTTATAACTAACTCCATTTCGTGTGATAAGACTTTGTTTTTTTGTAATAGGTGTCTAAAAAGATAATGTTGCATACAAAATTTATAGTAGTTCGGCTTAGATGAAGCCTACGTCCACTCTCCCACACTAACAGCCTTCTGGCTGGATTATACTATGTTATCAACAAGATATTACAACTTTGAGTGCAAACACTCAGTGGTAGATCACACTATCTCACTAAGTCACTCTTTTGGTATTTCTCTCACGATCACAAATATTTAAGCTCACCAAAAACAAGTGTATGATCGAAGTTCGCTCAGATTTTGAAATTATAAATTCTACACTCCGTCTGTTACTTGCTCATCGGTCCTTGGTCTCCTTAAATACTCCTCCATTTCCAAACTAGCTGTTGGACAGTATCTTAGAGGATCGTCTTCCAATCTACCCATTGGACAGATCTGTATCTAGAAAATTTAGTAGCCGTTGAGTGACAGAAATAGAATCTCAAATTGATTCTGATTGCCCATACAAACATAATCTTGATTTCCATAAGTAGAGCTTCTCCATTTAGAAAGTTCTTGTTTTAATTATCCAATTGTCAATCAATTAGATTAAGTCAATCAAATTCATCTTGATGTAGAATCCAAACCAGATCACTAGCCATTATATGTTTGGGGCTTATGTTACGTTCTGTCGAGTTGTCTTGTTTTGAATATGCTTCGTTCTGAATATGTTACGTTCTAAACTTGTGTCTCGTTTTGAACTTTGTCAGGTTTTAGGCTCGTGTCTCGTTCTGTATGTAAAGTCTGAGAGTGTTCTATCGGAAGTAAAGTCTGAGTATCTTTTGTCTGAAGTAGAGTCTGAGTGTCTTCTGTTTGAAATAGACTTTACAATCTAGACGTAAGTCTGAACATATTCTGCTTCTGAACATATTTAGCCTTAAGGTCTGGACACAGTCTGAATAAGTTCAGCTTCAGCATAGAGTCTTTCTTCTAGTTCTTTCAAGTATAGACTTCGACACTATCATTTACATGTTCTATCATCTACATAGTTTATTACTTAACCATTAAGCACGTTAGAAGTCTTTGATTTATTTTATCATATTCAAAATATCATAAGGAATTTCCTTAACAAATCCGACACATGGTCAATTCTCTTGACACGCTCTGACACACGAGTCTAGAATTTTGACACGTGATTTTGATATGTACGTGGTCAATTTTAAAAATTTTCAATAAATATGAGGTTAAAATATAAATATGTAAAATAATAAAAATAATAAAGGAAAAAAGAAAAACCTTGGCTTAAAATAATAAAAGGGAAAAGAGAAAAACCTCGTCTTCTCTTTTCTTATTACTCTCGCGTCTCATAACTCATGATTTTTAGTATAAATTCATTATATGCACTTTTTTTATTATTTATATATTTATTTGTGAATTTGAATGAAGTTAATTTGATTTTTTTGTTGAAAAAATTAATTTATAAAAATGATAAGTTATCATATATATACAAAAATATATATTTAATATACAACATATTCCAACATATCGGAAATTCTCTATTTTTTGGTAATTGATGTCTCGACGTATCGTGCCGTGTCGTATCATATGTCTCATATCGGTGTTAATGTCGGTGTTACTTAGGTCACAAATATACAATATTGTGATTTTTCATGGTATTAACCCATATTCTTTTAACAACGTACACTTTTTTTTTTTGCTTTGCTTATGGACCCACCTTTTGACTAAGTCAATAAATTACACAAAATGCATAGAGAGAACTGAAATTCTTCTCCCCAATCGGAAGACGAAAAGTTGGAACATCTTATATCGCAATGAATATGTCTTCATTTCTTAAGAAGACCCACTCTGACCTCCCTCTATATGATGGACTATGCTTTGTTACGGACCAATGAATATGGCTTGATGCCGCCATCTGCCATTCGTAGTCCAACTACGGTCATTTGCACGGGGCACCACGTTTGAATACGAAAGCAGAACTCTATGGCCTGAAGCCTTGAAGTTGTTGAAGCGCCCTGGAGATTGCCTTTTGAAACCAAATGAAATTAGCTTAAATTCTCCTTAGTCCCTATAAGCATGAAGTATCAGATAAATAGAAAAGAGTATAGTAGAGGAGAGGAAATAAACAAAGTCCTGCTAATTCTAAAAAGCACCGATACTCTCTAGGAGTTTCGTATCGTGTCGGATATTCCAATACGTATTTGACACTCTCTAACACTATTAGCAAATGTCAAAAAATCTAACTCTTAATTAACTCTCCTGACATTCTCTAACACATAAGTTCGAATTTCAGCATATAAGTTCAGAATTTCAACAGGTTAATTTTAAAAATTTTCAATAAATGATGAGTCAAATTGTAAATACATAAAAAAATAATAATAAAGGGAAAATAATTTATTTTCTCTTCCGACTCTAACTTCCCAAAACATACGATTCACCCCCAAGTTTGTTTTTTCTCCTCTTTTGACACGCTCTAACACGAGAGTCCAAAATGTAAATTATTTGTTTATTTTTTCCTCCAAGTTTTATAGATTATTAAAATGGAGTTGAATTTGTCAAATTGAATCAATCAATGATATTAACAAATAGTGACTTAATATTTTTTAGTGTAAGTTCATTCTCAAGCTCTTTTATTATTATTTTGATTAAAATAATCATAAAAAATACACATTTAATATACAACTTGTCCCGACTTGTTGAAATTCTCTATTTTTTTATTAGAAATAATGTATTGGTGTATTGTGTCATGTCGTGTATTGCGTGTCAGTGTCAATACTACTTAGCGCTCATTGTGCTCACGGGAAGAGGACAACTTTTGTCGCACTGTGGTTAGCTATCATGAAGCGATTTATCGCGTATCAAGGTATATGGTATCTAGAGAGTGGTACATACTGCCTGGCGAGATCTTTTTTTTTTTTTAAATCCTTCTATCAACTTTAGTGTGGGGTTTAAAGGTGATCATTGGCTGAATGATACGCTCCTAGACCCAATTGTCAAGCCCATGGATGTTGCAAACTCAGTTCAAATCTGCAGTGGCCGACGAAATCTAATTGGGTGTACCGGTCCGAAGCAACGGGCCCGAAGATAAAATCGGATGGTTTGGACAAGACATCTAACTTCAAAGCTCGATCAGCTCGAGTAAGTTTTATCGTGTCTGGCTAGATTTTTAATTTTCATCTTTTTACTTAACTTAAATTTTATGACAAACACGCTTTAATTTTTTTTTATCCGAAACATTCGAGATAATCATTACATTTAATAGGTGAATTCAAATATAATTTTTTTAATACTTTTCAAAATTCAGATAATATTATAAATCTTGACGGAATTCTAAATAAACAGTTCCGGATTATTGTTGGGTGAGGGTCGGGGTGGCAAATGGGTGGGTCGGGTCGGGTCGAAAATGGGCCAACCCATATTTGACCCATTTAACCTGTTTTGACCCATATTCTTGTAGTGTAAATCTAGTGAACCATACCCGACCCGACCCATATTGCTAAAACCTATTAATATTCTATGAACACCCACTTCTATTATATGCTAATTGGATTAAAACTTCAAATTAAATTAAAAATAGTAAATAAAATAAAAAAAGTTAAAAAACCTATAAATTGAAATATTTATAAAAAATTAGACTATGCACATGCTTCTCTTATTTGAAGTGAACATACCATTGAATAACTAAAAACTCGTAACATGAAAATTTTTTAACTAAACCTAAAAAAGCTCATTTTTATGATTTTTATTTAAAAAATATTGTTAAAACATTTTTATGCAATACAAATTTAATGGAAAATTTTTATAATTCTTTTTAAAATATTTTAAAAAAATCGATTTTTTAATTTTTAAATATAATTTTTAATTATTTTTATTTCTTAAAAATATAATTTTTATAATTTTTATTTTTTAAAATATCATTTTTAATTTTTAATAATTATTTTTTCTTTTTCTCTTTTCTCTTTTCTTTTTTCTTCTTCTTCGGTCGCCCGTCGACCACGACGATGGCCGGCGACCGGCCACAAGCGAGATCGAGCTCGTCGGCGTCGGGCGGGGCTCGAGTCTCGCCAGATCGGGCGAGGCTCGAGCCTTGCTAGTCATCGGTGAGGCCAAGCCTCGCCGGATCTCAGACTCGAGCTCGCTGGTGTTGGGCGAGGCTCGATCTTGTCGATTTGGCAAGGCCAAGGCAAGATCGAGCTCGCCGACGCTGGCAAGCTCGAGCCTCGCCAGTTGTTGGTGAGGCTGAGCCTCACTAGATCCGGCGAGACTCGAGCTCGCCGGTGTTGGGCGAGACTCGAGCTCGCCGGCATCGAGTGAGGCTCAATCTCGCCGATCTGGCGAGGCAGAGGCCCCGCACGATGCTGGCGAGCTTGAGTCTCGCCAGATCCAGCGAGGATTGAGCCTTGCCAGTCATCGGCGACCTGCCGGTGAGCTCGAGCCTGGCCTGGCCTGTTGCCGGCTGGTCATCGCCTTGCTGGCCGTCGGCTAAGGAAGGAAGAAAAAGAAAGAAAAAAGAAAAAGAAAAAAGAAAAGAAAAGAAATTGAAATATGAAAAATAATTATAATTTAGATTTTGATAAAAAAACATTTTTATAAAGTTAAAAAAGGTCATGTATTTAAACTTTAAAGTGGGTTTCCTTTCCTAATAAGTTAATAACCCATTTAGACCCATTTCTTTTTATGTTTTACTTTCTTAGACCCATTTCTGACCTATATTTAACTTTCATTTGACCCATTTCTGACACAAATTTAACTTTCACTTGACCCATATATGACTCATTTAACTAAAAATGGGTCATAATATGGGTTTATGACCCATTTTGCTAGCTCTAGGTGAGGGTCCTTTGCCCCGTGCTGCACTTCCTCAGGTGTATCCGCTCTAAATTTTACTTTTAAGTTTTCCGAACATGATCCCATCGAGGAAGTTTACAAAACTCTTTTTTCAGTCCAATCTGCACCATTTTTTCAAGCTGTGGTGCTTCCGCATTTTTTCCAAAATCTATCAATTACTCACCGCTCAAATCTGAATTGACCGAAAAAGAAAAGAATCTGAATCTACTGAGAGTCCAATTCTACTCACAAGTCAAGAACACATTCATTTTCCATCGCAACTCATAAGAAATTCTATTATCATCATCATCATCATCATTATAAGCAACTTATCGTTGAATTGCAAAGCCAACACCAACTTGGATATATGCAGGTCTCTATTTTCTTTGTGAAGATTTTATGAGATCACCACCAAATATTCTAAAAACTTAAGTTATTAGATGATGCCGTAGTTTATTATTTAATATTTTAACAACCTTGATCAAATGAGGCCCAGATCATTGGCGCCACCCCCGCCATTGTCATCAATCTTCACATTTGCTCACTTGCTCATCACCATTAGATCCAAGCACGATAGACATGCAATTTCGCTTTAGCCTTGTACTACATCAGGTAATGGTATTGGTGCAGTGTGAGGCACTCTCTGGCTTCATGTTGTAATACTTTTTTAATGTTGTAATATTAACGCAAAATATATATTGGATCTTGCAATCAAATCAATGTGAAATTACTAGAGAAATAAATAATGAATAATAAAAGACAACACAGATTTACGTAGTTTAGTTCAAGTATCGCTATCTACTTTCTGGGAAAAGCCGCAGTAATTAATCTACTATAATCAGGTAATTGAAATTATAATCACTCATATAATTAAGGTTCCGTTCGTTTCGTGAAAAATAATTTCCGAGAAAATGTTTTCCGGATTTTCCGGCGTTTGTTTAACGGAAAATGAATTCTTTGGAGAAAATGTTTTCCATGAAAGGAAAAAAGTCTTCTAAATTAAGGGAAAATGTTTTCCACTTTTAAAAAGGGGAAAACATTTTCTTCACCTGATCTCTCTTATTTCACATCTCTACAAATCATCATTTCCTCCTCTCCTTTCTTTTTCTTCTTTTCTTTTTTTGTTCGAATTATTTTTTAATTTTCTTTTTCTTTTTTAATTCGAATTATTTTTAATTTCTTTTTTTTTTCTATTTCTTTTTTCTTTTTCTTTTCTTTGTTTCTCATCTTCTTCTTTCTTGGCTAGTTGTCGGCCGTTGCCAGGCGAACCTCGAGCTCGTCGATCTCAAGCTTGTGCTCTGCACTCTTGCTTATCATTTTCTTTATTTATTATATCATGCAATTGTGCATTACTCAAGCAAATGGCTCTACATGCTTTGCTTTTTTTTTTTTTCTTTTGTTTATTAGAACACAAAAGACGCAGGGGGAGAACATGCACTTAACTGGAATATTCTCATGAGGGCTGTACATGCTTTGCTTCTTTTCTCTTTTGCTTCTTTTTAAAATACATACGAACATTTTTTAGAGTAGATGAGTATTTGGCGACAATGAGAGAACAAAGATATGAAGTAAGTTTGCTTGGATTTAAAGGCAAGTTCATATTTGATGGATCTATAGGTCGGTAAGTGATGCATGCTTAAGTGGTGAAGTCTTAGAAAATATTTTCTTTACCAAACACTGGAAAATATTTTTCGAAACATTTTCAGGTTTTAGCCGAACACTAGAAAGTATTGTCATTTTCCTGGAAAATGACTTTTGGGAAAATATTTTCCGGAAATGGCCCATTTTCCGTGAAACGAACGGACCCTAAGTTCAAATGCAAATATTACAAATAAGTAATTCAATTGAATGTAAAACTCACGGGATACATTGTCACGCCCCGATACTCCGAGCGCGTGCCCATCCCTCTGCAGTTGATTTAATAGCGACGTCCCAGGATGCATCGCTGACCCATTCATTTTATACGCATGCGGAAGTAAATAAATAATCCCCATACAACAACAAGATGGGATAGGAAAGTAGGGCCATAATTTTTAAAACCAACAACACACTTATACATACACATTTCATCAAACTACACATTCTCATCCTCATCTTAATCCTCATCCTCATCTTCATCCTCATCCTCATCCCAATTGGAGTCTTCAACTGAGTACACCAGTGACTCGAGTTCCGACAGGTTGGGGTCCCAGTTCACCACCGAACCACCTGAAGGGTCAGCAATACCCTTTCCAAGGGCTACCTCCAGTACATAAAAAGGAACCTTGGACTCCAGTATGGGCCCTTCTCTCTAACCATTTCGCTCCTGGCGATAACATGCTCTGTATTGATGGGGCACCTTTTTGGGTAGACCCTCATCGACCCAGACCACTGATTTCACCAACTCATATACCCATCATCTTAGGTCTCCATTACGGGCCTAAGTCCTACTTATTTGCATTTAATAATTAATTTCTATAATCATTTAATTAATTAATTAATTTCCGGAAATTAGACCGAGATAGCCGGTGACTGGAATTTTATGCTGATTGTAGTGGTGTGATCTGTTTATTTAATTGACTGGTATTTTGTGTGAATTGAGTGTGATTGGTAATTTTGGGTATTTATCCCAAAATTTATTTAATTTTAGTATTTAATTAGAAAATCACCGGGCGTCGGTTTACAGCTCCAAAAAAGTTTTTATCGACTATATTAAAGGGGGGGATTTTGAAAGTGCAAGTATTATATTTTTGGCCGAGGCCGACCGTGTACCCACACACGATTATTTTTACCGGATATCTTTAACACAAGAAAAATAGGCCAATGTATTATTTAGCTAAGGAATTTAAGTGTGGAATACCACGTTCTTGGCCGTGGGTGGATAATCGTGTGATGGTTTATAGTCATAGTAAGATGACTATTGAAGGATGAGGTGACGTATGTTGTGCGTGATGATATGAAATGGGTCAAGAAAAACCGCCGAGGCATGGCTGTGTCCATTGGGCCGTAATTAACCGCCGAAATATGGCCGTGCCCATTGGGCCGTAATTAACCGCCGAAGTATGGCCGTGCCCATTGGGTCGTAATTAACCGCCAAAGCAGGCTCTGCCCGTTGGGCCATAATTCACCTCTGAACTTTTAGTAGGCCGTGCTCGTTGGGTCATGATTAATAGTTGGAGTGAGAAATTGAAATGACCGTGTGATGGTCTGGTTGATATGGAATCGATTAGGTCGATTGATTGATGGTTCGATCTGATTGATTGAAATGATTGGTTGGAAATAACTGGATAGTTATTTGAATGTTATTGAATTGCAGAAAGGAACTGAGGCCAAGGTAAGCCATATGACTCATGTTTGTGCTTAGGTAGCCCTTAGGGCGTATTTGCTTCCTAGTCGGGTCTTAGGGGGTTGAACTTGCTGAGACGTCGTCTCATCCCGTCGTGGGATAACATTTTCAGGTCCTTAGATAGCAGTTGAGGAGGACTTGAAGCTCTGGAGACAGTTGAGGAGGAGACCAAAGAATCAGCGAACGTGTCTGACTAGTGGGTCATAGGACAATTCCCTTTTTGTTGAACCGATCTTTTGTAAACAGCCTAGTATTGTGTATAAACTTGAAGTGTTTATAAAAGGCTTGTTTTTGTTGTGACTTGTGGCCTGCTTTTCTATTCCATTGCGTTGTTGTTTGGGGATTATTTATGTGCTTCCGCTTGTGCATTTAAATGAATGGGTCGGCGATGCGTCTTGGGACATCGCTATTAAATCGACCAAAAGGGATGGGCACGCGTTCGGAGGATAGGGGCGTGACAAGATGCCCGCCCAGATTTCACTCTTGGAGTTGTTCAAGACCTCCGAGAAACACAAAAATGCACTATTGAAGGTTCTAAATGAGATACACGTACCGAAGACCATTGAGGACAAGCAGCTAGAGGAGTTCATTGGGTCCATTCTCTTGAAGGACCAAATCTCGTTCTCAGACGAAGATCTTCCGGAGGAGGGACACGATCATAACAAGGCCTTACTCATATCGGCCAAGTGTTGTGATATGATGGTAGCCCGGGTCTTAATTGACAATAGGTCCACTCTGAATATTTGTCCATTAGCCACCATTCGTCATCTCGGGGTTGGTAAAGAACAAATTAAACCATCCAAGTATACAGTCCGAGCTTTTGATGGTATAAAGAAAGAGACAATCGAGGAAGTTGAGCTTAACCTTTTGATCGGCCCTACCTCATCCCTGACAAAATTCTAAGTGTTGGATATCCCCAGCGCTTTTAATTTCCTCTTGGGTTGACCCTGGATCCATGCCGCTGAAGCCATACCTTCCTCTCTACATCATATGGTTAAGTTTGTTTCGAACGGGAAAATTATAACCATGCGTGCGGAAACTAATTTTAAGATCTTTCAAGACACAGCCATCCCGTATGTGGAGCCTGAAGAGAAGGAGGAATCTAGCTACCATACCTTCGAGCTAGTCTCAATGGTCCATGTACCTGTTGGGACCATAGTTAAGAGTCTTGAAATGTCTGGCCCGTCTATCATGTCAAGTAGAGTGCTACTGGAGTACAGTCATATTCTCAGACTGGGATTGGGAGTGTACGCACAAGGTATTACCAAGCCCATTAAAGCCCCTAGGAATCATAAAAGAGTAGGTTTAGGCTACCAAAAAGATTTGGAGAGTCAGGTGAAATATGAAGAGCTTGCTAGTCAAGGCGTATACGGCAGAGGTGGAGGCCGAGGTTACCATGGAGGCCGTATGGGCCAAGGCGATCGTGGAGGCCGAAGTATGCATGAGGGACACATGGGCCAAAGTAATCGTTGGGGCCGAGGTGTGTGTGGAGGTTATATGGGACAAATTGAATATGGAAGTTGCACTAATGCAATACAGAATTAGCAAGGATTGCTCCTTCCATCACTAAAGGATCTTTATCCACCATTGGAGAAGACCTTTATCAAGTCACCCGAGCTGCTACAAGAAGAGGAAGGAGCAATCCTGGACATAGCAGACTTATTTGGTGCCAACTATGTGTGTGTCACCTTTGATGATGACAAAGCGGAGCCTTATGCGAGCTTCTTCCAGCTTTCAAAATGGGGATGCTACTTACCTATCCTGTTTAGTTTTATGTCATTTCCTTTGTGTATTCCCTTACATGGGAAGAGTTGTTTAGCTACTTTTGGTATTTTCGTTTGTAATCGAGGTATTGGATTGTGAGCCGTGGTCCAAGATCATGAACCTTGTAAAACGGCCTTATCTTGTTAAATACAAATGCATCCATGTTTTATTAAGGGCATGAGGAAGTATTCCACCAATCCTATGATGATGCTTTGAGGCTTGGACTTCCTCATGACTCCTAGTTTTTAAAGTTTTGGGAAAAGATGTCTGAGGATATGAGGACAATCTCCTAATTTGTTTTTTTTTTCAAATAGTTATTCAAAAAGAATTTTTGAATGAGCATCATGCATGGCATTTGTTAAGTGATTTCACTGACCCCCTCATTTGCATCTCAGGCATGTCATTCGACATAACCATGATACATATGTATGTGACTTGAAATTGCCTGATGAAAGTCTCTTCGAATCTGACGAGGATAATGATATCCAGAAAAACATCGAAAGAGATTGGATTCGTCATGAAGAATCTAAACCCTTGACAGCCGAACAAACGGTTATTGTAAATCTTGGCGACACAGAAAATGTTAAGGAAACCAAGATTGGGGGTGGGCCTTTCAAAGATCGAGGCAAAAAGAATGGTTAAGTTCTTAAAGGAATACCAAGATATATTCGCATGGTCCTACATGGATATGCCGGGACTAGACCCAGAAATCATGGAGCACACCCTGCCAACTGACCCAAATATGCCACCAAAAAAGCAAAAACTTCGAAGAACGAAACTAGAACTTTCTAAGAAGATTGAGGAAGAAGTTATGAAGCTATTAAAAGTGGAATTCATCGAAGTATCCCATTATGCTGATTGGATTGCTAATATTGTTCCGGTCATGAAGAAAAATGGATGGGTCAGAGTTTGCATAGACCATCGGGATTTAAATCGGGCAAGCCCAAAGGATGATTTCCCGCTACCGCATATTGATGTTTTAGTTGATAGCATCGCGGGATTTGAACTATTCTCCTTCATGGATGGGTTCTCTAGATACAACCAGATTAGGACGAAAGAGGAGGATAAGAGTAAAACATCCTTTATTACACCATGGGGGACCTTTTGTTACAGGGTAATGCCGTTTGGCCTAAAGAATGCGGGAGCCACATATCAAAGAGTAATGGTCACCTTATTCCATGACATGATGCATGAGAAAATAGAGGTATATGTCGATGATATGATTGCCAAATCAAAGCATGGAGAAGATCATATTAGGGTCCTAAAGAAGTTATTTGACTGGCTCAGGAAATTTAAGCTGAGACTTAATCCCGCCAAATGCATATTTAGGGCAAAGTTTGGGAAGCTATTAGGTTTTATGGTCAGTAGCTGAGGCATTGAAATCGATCCGTTGAAAGTTAAAGCCATTTGCGACCTCAAAGGTCCCTCTACTGTCAAGGAAGTTTAGAGTCTCCTGGGTAGATTGAACTATATTGCAAGATTCATTTCTCAATTGTCGAAGATAGCAAAACCATTCTTCAAACTCCTGAGGAAGAATACTAAGATTGAATGGGACGCCAAATGCCAGAAAGCCTTTGAAGAGATAAAGCAATACCTTCTTCAGCCACCAGTGCTGGTACCACCAGTCCCAAGAATACCACTGGTCCTCTACTTAACCATCCACAAGGAGTCACTAGGGGCCATGCTTGCCCAGAAGAGGCCAAGCAATAAAAAAGAATGCGCGATATATTATCTCAGCAAGAAATTCACTATCTCTGAGATGAATTACTTAGAAGTGGAAAAAACATGTGTAGCATTGATTTGGGTATTGCACCGACTACGCCAATACACTCTCCACCATCAGATTTTGCTCGTGACAGAGAATGACCCAATCAAGTATTTACTAGAGAAGCCAGCTTTAGTTGGAAAGATGGCTAAATGGCAAGTCCTAATTTCTGAATTTGACATACAAAGCGTAGCACAGAAATCAGTCAAAGGGAGAGCCATAGCCGATTTGTTGGCTAAAAATCCTAGAGAAGCAGAATTTTTCGACACAACGGACTTCTTGGATGAACGTATTTTGGCAGTAGCAAATGATAAATGGACCATGTACTTCGACAGGGCTATAAATTTATCTGGCTCCTGGGACTGGGGTAGTTTTGATCTCTCCGACTAGCCAACATTATCCCGTAGCTACAAAATAGATGTTCCCTTGCACTAATAATATCTCAGAATACGAAGCGTGCATCATTGGCTTGCAATTAGCCATTGACATGAATGTCAAGAATTTACAGGTATATGGCAATTCTGCACTTATCATCCTGCAAACAGAGGGTCGCTGGCGGACACGTGATCCTAAGCTGATCTCATATCATGAATTCCTTGAAGAATTAACGAAGGAATTCTAGGAAATATCCTTCGAATATTTGTTGAGGTCCCAAAATCAATTTGCTGACGCATTGGCCACATTGTCATCAATGTTGCATGTGATGGATGGATTGGATATTGAGCCTTTAAAGATCGAGATTCTCAAACACCCAGCTTACTGTATGTGAGTTGAAGGTGAGCTAGACAAAAAACCATGGTACCACGACATCTTGAATTATCTCCAACTGGGAGAATTTCCTCAAGGATGTGAGGTAGCTGACAAGAAATATCTCAAGAAGTTAGCATCAAAATTCTTTGTCTCTAGCGGTGTGCTCTACAAAAGATCATTTGATTCAGTCCCGTTGAAATGTGTCGATGCTAGAGAAGCTAACCAACTGATGAAAGAGATACACGAAGGAGAATGTGGACCACACATGAATGGCCACCTTTTAGCAAAAAAGATCATGAGGCTCGGATATTTCTGGTTAAGCATGGAAACCGATTGTATCAAACACGTTTGCTATTGTCATCGGTGTCAGATTTATGGAGACAACATCAACGCCCCACCTAACGAACTGCACTTGATGTCTCAGCCATGGCCATTTTCCATGTGGGGAATCGATATAATCGGGCCAATTAACCCCAAAGCTTCTACTGGGCATCACTTCATTTTGGTAGCTATTGATTATTTCACAAAATGGATCGAAGCGAGTTCATATGTCAACGTCACCGCGAAAAATGTAGCCAAATTCATTCGTCGTGACATCATTGCCCGTTATGGTGTACCAGAAGCCATTGTTACTGATAACAACTTGAATCTGAATAACAAGATTGTGGACAAGTTGCTTCATGAATTTCAAATTCGCCATTTGAACTTGTCACCTTATCACCCGCAAATGAATGGAGCAGTGGAGGTAGCTAACAAAAACATAAAGAAGATCCTGTCTAAGATGGCGGACAATTATCGTGATTGGCACGAATGATTGCCATATGTGTTGTTGGCATATCGAACCTCGATACGTACTTTGACGGTGGAACGCCTTACTCACTTGTAAATGGTATGGAGGCAGTCTTACCTATAGAGGTGGAAATCCCCTCGTTGAGGATTATCTCACAGATTAAACTCTCATAAGCTGAGTGGATGCAATAGAGATACGAATAGCTGAATACGATTGATGAGAAGAGACTTAGGGCACTATGCCATGGTCAATGCTACCAGAAGCGAGTTGCGAAGTCCTTTAATTGCAAAGTTCGACTGAGACATTTCCAAGTGGATGAACTTGTGTTAAGGAAGGTATTGCCTATCATACTGGACCCACGCTGAAAATTCACTCCAAATTATGAAGGCCCTTATGTCATTAAGAAGATATTACCCGGTGGGGCTTTAACTCTTGTAGAAATGGATGGCCGCGAGTTACCAAAGCCTGTAAACGCTGATGCAGTCAAGAAATATTTTCCATGAATGAAATCAAGGCCGTAGAGCCATTTCTTGTACAACCCGAGTAACTTAGCACTCGCATCATGCATTTCATGCATACATTCTATACATGCATATGCATTCTATGCATCTAGTTGCTTTGGTGGAAAGATCGTAAAACGAAGAAAATTAAAAAGACAAAACAAAACAGCGATGGTCCACGTTTGAGATATTCCCAGGAGTGGTCAAACACAAACTCAGAAGAAGGGTAATTTGGTATCGTTTCCGACATACCCCCCTAAACTCTTTTTTGACGTAGTTCCCCTATTTGGCAGGAACATCAATATCCGAAGAACAAACCCGAGAAGTTGATTTGAACAAGATATCTACCAAGTAAACATGTGGGGCGTAACACATGTCGAATTCACCTAACTTGGTGTAAAAGATGTGTTGTTCTAGAGCCGATTCAATTATATAAAAAAGAAGCACTCCATGGACACTACTGGCGCTTCGGCCTAGTGGTATGGGGAATGAATGATCGGGTTCAAGAAGTACGGTGTTCGATCCTTGGAAACGGCAACGACGTTGCCATAAAAAAAAAACATTTAGCGTTTTTCTAGAGACAAGCACAAAAAAATGAAAATTGAAGAAACAAGTTTTCACAAAGTTTGCAAAAATCTTCTTTATCTCTAAATTGTCCATCCACTTGATGGATCACTCATTTCGAATCAAAATTCTCTATGGAGATTAATCCACCCAGATGATCTCAACAAAAATGAAAGGTGATGTTACTTGTGCCAAGCGAGAAACACTTAGGATGAGAAAAGGCAACCCATTTCCAAACATGTTCTTTAAGCACTCTGGGATTTGAGTGAAAAAGAAAACCCGCGTCATTTAAGGTCGATGAATTCATTCGTAAGAGGTACATAGATCAATATGATAAGAGGCATTTCTTTCCTCTATCAAACACACAACATGTGACAATAGTTAGCCCATTTGAGCCTTTTAATGTGGAGAATTTTCTATAAAATACCCCTGTCAAGAATCACCCCACAAAGGGGCAATTATGGAGGTCTGGGTCGACATTATTTGAAGAGGAAAGATGAGGAAGGCTTCCTTACGCTCACTTGCATAAATCTTTTTGTGGTAACTTCAGGTGAATTCTTATGGAAGCTTGACGCATCCCAAGGTGAAGGAAAGCATTCTTTTCTCTACCCAAACACCGATACCCTTTGCTTAAACCAAGTTGAGCCTAATCGTTCATTTCCAAAACTCGAGCGGTGATTGTCTCCCCACATTGGGGCAAGGCATATGATTTGCCAAGGCAAGTGAGGTTTAAGTGAAAATGCGGAAAGCATCTCGAAAGTCCTAAGAGTTTAAAAAGTTCAAAAGAGCATAAGTCAAATGACAATTAGGGGGCATGAAAAAGTAGTATGCCTGGTAAAAGCAAGGCTAATGCCCATCACAATAAAAAAAAAAAGGTAGAAGGAAAAACAATTGCATCAAGAAGAATGTCTCCGTCAAAGCAAAAATGACAAAAAATAAAATAAAATGCTTGTACCAAAAGGAAATCACTACAAATGCAAAAGTCATGAGAGAAAAGAGCAAAGCTCTTATTTTGAGATGATTAGTCAAGGGACTTTCGAGACAAATTCGAGTGCTTTCAAAAAAATTAGATGATATGGCAATGATGTCGTTGCAATCACCAACTCTCAAATCCCTCTTCAAAAAAGTCATGAGCGTTTTGAGCCTTTCACCGAACCAACATTACAACCTATTCCCAAAAACTCTTCAGATTGGGATAATTCGAGTGGAAATTAGGACTTTCTAAAGAAAATACCGCTTGGAGAAGTGAGAGCAAGGTTATCTTATCTCATCTTAAGGTTTCTTGACTTGTAAACCCGGCGAAGATGTTGATTGGTGATTAATTCATTTCATAGCCAATGATGCTTATCCATTGCTAAAACCATGACCAAACCTACACTATAGTCCTTCTAAAAGACCTTTTAGATTGGTCAATGTGTACTTATTGTGAATGGTTCAAATCCTTGCACACTGGAAGAGTGAGATTAAGTGATCAGTTTATTTCCCACATGAATAGATGGGATCAAACAGCCCTTTTCTTGAGAATATGTGAGAAGCTCTTTCTGACTAGGGGTCCTTACTCGACATGCTTAACAAACCTTTCTCATAAGTCAAGGTCATTTTGACAAGGACTTTTCTCCCAAGAGAATTTGACGATTAAAGATATCATCCGAGTGTGATGACAGTTTTGTGAGTTTGTCAAGTGGTCGAAATTAATTTAATTTGTTTATGCAATCATCGCCTTCTCATTACTGATACACTTTTGATATTGTTTCTGATGACATGTGTTGACATTGATCTCATCTAGTATACGTTCGCTACTAGAATACTTGTTATAACGAATTCTATTTGATGTGCAGTACCCTTTACAGAATATTCTCGAATGATAGGTTTCTCCAGTTAAACCATGCACTTTCAAGAGGGTTTTGGTTATCCATAAACCATGCAATTCCAAAGGGTTCATGGGTCAGCCTTAAACCATGCATTTTCAAGAGGTTCTTGTTCATCTTCAAACCATACAATGTAAACATTTAGTGGAACTGCCTTAAACCACACGGTTCGTGGGTCATCCTTAAACCATAAGGTTGGTAGGTCTATCCTTAAACCACGGGGTTCGTGGGTCTATCCTTTAACCACACGGTTCATGGGTCTATCCTTAAACCACATGGTTAGTGGGTCTATCCTTAAACCATGGGGTTCGTGGGTCATCCTTAAACCACAAGGTTGGTGGGTCTATCCTTAAACCACGGGGTTCATGGGTCTATTCTTAAACCACACGGTTAGTGAGTCTATCCTTAAACTACGGGGTTCGTGAGTCATCCTTAAACCACACGATTCGTGGGTCATCCTTAAACCACAAGGTTGGTGGGTCTTTCTTTAAACCACACGGTTGATGAGTTTATCCTTAAACCACAGGGTTGGTGGCTTTTCCTAAACCACACGGTTCGTGGGTCATCCTTAAACCACAAGGTTGGTGGGTTTATCCTTAAACCATGGGGTTGGTAGCTTTTCCTAAACCACACGGTTTGTGGGTCCATCCTTAAACCACGAGGTTGGTGGGTCTATCCTTAAACCACAGGGTTCGTTGGTCATCCTTAAACCACACGGTTCGTGGGTCATCCTTAAACCATGCGGTTGGTGGGTCTAGCCTTAAACCACGCTTTTAAAAGGTTCATGGGTCTATATTTAAACCGCGATTTTCAAAGGGTTCGTGGGTTTATTTTTGAATCATAGATTTTTATTTCCAATCAAAACCCGTTTGTATACGGTGAAACTTTCCCATCTCGGTCAATGACCGTCTTTACGATGTAAGGCCATCATCCCACACCCTTTTATCGTTTATAGCCCGCTAATCAGTGAATTATGCGGACAAAATTTAGGTATCTTTTATCTTTGAAAGGAACCTCTTCGAGCTCCCATTCGAAGAGGGGAAGCTGTTGACACCTAAATTTTACAAATTTATTTAAGACTTAATTGCGTAAAAATTAAGGATTAATTTTCAAACCCTAGCCAAAAAAAAGAAAAAAATTTACTAAATGGCATCGCATTTTAGAATTAGACTATTTACATCACTAATGATAATTTTTAATTTTCCAAAAATTTTTCTAATTAAAAAAAAGGAGAAGAAAATCGAATGAGGCCGAGTAGAGGGCTTTTCTTTGTTCGTGGGCTCGTCGACCTATCTCTTTTCCTATTCTCTCTTTTGCAATTGGGCCGGCCCATCTCCTTTTATTTCAGCCCAGCCCATGCGTGAGTCTTCTTCCTCCCCTCACACCAACCATGCTTCTGCAAAAAGAAAAAGAAAAGAGACACGTACAAGCCAGGAGCAAGGTAGAGGATCGCGAGGGCAGAGGACGGCGTGATCCCAGGGTCGGAGATCAAGCAGCCATGACAGCCTAGCGGTGGCAGAAACCATGCACGCTTGTTGTTGGCCGGGCTTAAAAGGAAGAGAGCAAAGAGAAGAGGGGGGTTCTCGGCTGGTTTTTTGGTCGAGAGAACCAAGAGAGAGAGACAGAGAGAGAATCGAGAGGGAGTAGGCGGAAACGAGAGAGGAAGGGAGAGGAGACAAGGAAGAGAGGAGAGAGCTCACGGTCGTCCCCCGAAAGTACCCTCAGAAGCAACTCCAAAAAAAAAAAAAAAACCCAGAAATTCCAAACCGACCTTAGCCGAGAAAAGTGAAGTTTTCACAAACTTTTGGCCAAAATTAGCCAAAACCTTCAACTAGAGAGTAGAACTTCACTCAAAGATCTTTCCGACCATAGGTTGCATGTCCCAAATGAAGATCGGGAAGGTCTCCTAAAGCCCCCCGAAATAGTACCCTCCCAGCGGGCCAAGAAAGTCCGACAATTTTTCTAAGTGTTGAGCCTGGTTGGTCACGGGTGAGGGAAGGCGAGTGTTTTTGAGCAAATTGATAGACAAATGAGGAAAATCTTGACTTTGACCCCAAACTATAATACATATAGTTTGGTTTGGTGTTAAGTTTTCCAACAAAGGAGGTCCTGAAGTCTAATTTTAGAGGTCAACGAAAAACCTTCATTGTCAGTTCTTGTTTCTGCAGATCTCATTTCTAGTTTGAAGGAGCCAACTTCCACGTGTCCCCCCCCCGGGAGGATAATTTCTTGGTTTCCTCAACCAAGAACCACTTGCAAAAGAAACTAGGAAGCAAGGTAAGCATCTTAGATGTATTTTCGTTCGAGTTTGAACATGTTTTAATAGTGAAAAAATGAAGAGGAAAACTAGCCCAAAAAACTGATTTTGAGGCTGGAATTTTTCTTAAGGTGTTGACATCTCTTCAAGGGTTTTACATGTGTGCTTTTTGGAGAGGTCGTTTTTGATGTGTACGGTTGGTCATTCACTGTGATGTTCGTTACATTTGAAAGCTCATGTTACCTACTCGGATCAAGTAATGTTTCCTTTAGATCTCGTGTGTGATGAGTGTCGGGGCATGAATATGGGCATGCAACCTGTTTGCTTGACTTGGGTTCAAACCCAGATTTGCAAAATCAGCTCAAACCCGCATATTTGAGACTGATTTCAACTTAGTTCCTTTGTGTTTTGAGCTATGATTTCTATCTAATCTTGCTCCTTGCATGTGTTAGTATAATCTTGATACTTTAGTTCCATGTGAGATTGCTTATGGGTTGAGATTGAAGGCCGTAAACATGGCCCGAGGAAGTTGGTTTGGGGTGATTTGATGCGCACCAAGTGTTCAACGAAATGCGCAAACCAAGTTTCGAGCTTGAAATGGTCGATTTGAGCTCGGTTCTTATTATATTCATGTACTAGGCAGTTCCATATTAGTATAAATCATCATATATCGATTTAGGGAATTATTTTTAAATAAAAATTAAAATAATGAAAAAATATGAAAATTTCAAAAAAAATTATAAAAATGATAGATGGTACCAAATTATGATAGAAATGACATCTATGAAATTTTTATAATTTGAAAAGGTCATTTTCCTAATTTAATGCTATTTTGGTACTTTATAGACATTTTTGTAAATAATCCATTTTGCGTAGATTAAAATTATTTAGAGTAATTTCATGCATATAGAGTAAATTCATGCATATTTGAATTCTCGTTTCGCTCATGGGGGTCCTGTCCCGGGGCATGATAACAAGGCCATGTAATATTATTTGCCCGACTAGTATCGGTTTTTCCTTTTCCGCATTTATTTTTAAGTCATTTGAATTTCTTGGATGTTTACTTACGCACCATTTTTCATTAATTTGAGTGTAAATTTCTCTTCTAAATTATGTTAGGATTAGTCTAGACATTAAGGAAAACAAACCTACAAAAACATTTGCATGGACGCTTAGCGGTTTTATAAGAATTATAATTGGTAATCAAGATTGTGTGGCCATTTAGATAAACAACCTTCCAAGTTAATGGTACCGCAAGGGCTCTAATAGAAACATTGGCGTAAACAAGTCCCTGGTCCTAGAAATCTCTAGTTATGTAGGAATCGAGACAACACTCCCGCGTCTTGATTGGTTTCTA
Source organism: Eucalyptus guilfoylei (assembly GCA_016097605.1). Classification (NCBI taxonomy): domain Eukaryota; kingdom Viridiplantae; phylum Streptophyta; class Magnoliopsida; order Myrtales; family Myrtaceae; genus Eucalyptus; species Eucalyptus guilfoylei. The sequence goes on from CM027863.1 coordinate 11,673,258, forward strand.
GCCGACCCCAATTGGCTAGTAGCGACTCCTAGAAATACATAGGTTATTAAGAATTAAAATTCAAAATCCAACGTCATGTGAGGTATGGGCTTGGGAGAGCCTACGCCTAATTTAGGGCCGTTGGTCCACCTCTTTAGGCAAATACCCCTAAACCTTCTTTCTTTTCCCCTGGATGAAAAAAAAGAGGCCGCGATAGGACCTATACTCCTTTGGGAAAGCCGTCTTTGAGAGACGTAGCCGTGCTCAATAGGGTGAGACGATGCCTGGCTACGCCAGTAGATTGCCGAACTTGGGAGTAGGCCGTGTCCTAAAGGGGCGTAATAATCAATTGGAACACATGATTGATTGAGTTAGATGCACCTGACTATGAGACAAAACTATGTGGCACGGTTTGGCCTTATAATCGGAATCCCTGTGATTGATTGAGTTGATGAGGCATTTCAATTGTGGTGTGCTGTGATTATATGCATTGTGTATATGAACTGTGTTGACATGCAGGAGGGAACTGAGGCGAGGTAAGTTCTTTGTATTGTGTGGCTAGGCCACCCTTGAGTGTATTTTCTTCCTAATTGGGGTTTAGGGGGTGAACTTGCTGAGACAATGTCTCACCACATCATGGGCTTAACTTTTCAGGTCCTTAGATGGTGGTTGCGGAGGACCCGAAGCACGGAATCTGTGCAGGTGGAGTCCGAAGGATCGGCATATGTGTCCGACTAGTTTGTCGTAGGACAGCTTCTTTTTTAGAGTGGGTCTTTTAAAGTCTTTCGGTTGTAGACTTGTGTATATGACTTAGTGTGTATATAAAAGCATGTTTTGTTTGCGAGTCTATTGTTTTGCCTTTTTATCCCGAGATGGTTACTGTCAGGGGATTTATTATTCGCTTCCACATGTACAATAAAATGAAAGGGTCGGCAACTCATCCTAGGAAGTCGCAAAATTTTATCGACCACCGAGGGATGGGCACACGCTCGAGGATTGGGGTGTGACATCCCCATTTAGTGGTATTAGAGCTGGTTAGTGTATGGAGTGATAAGGTGCGATGGGTTATGGGATAGTTAGTAAGAAATGCCTTTTTCCTTATGCTGATGCATGTGATTGACTAGCTGATTGGTAGATTGTTTTGTGTGGGTCACTCAGATTCCTAATTCTGTGTTAGAATTGGAAGGCATGTTTATATAAAGACCATGCAAGATGAGCGATCCTGATCTGAGAGCCCCTCAGAGGCAAGCCGTGGTAGCTTTGACAGGTGCCAGAGAGAAGGCACCGAGACGAGCGAGTACTAGAGGTAGAGCATCAGCTCAAGCTAGTACCGAGGGTAGAGTACTGCCTTAGGCTGGTGTTGGAAGAGGAGCACCAGGCGATCTTAGGGTGGATGGGATTGTTCAGGCACTTAAGACTCTAGGGAATAGAAAATGGCTGAGATCCAGCATCTTCGTCAGAGTCAGATGTCAGTGGACTAGTACAAGGTAAAGTTTGCAAAGTTGTCTAAGTATGCACCGAGACTAATTGAGGACCCAATGGATGGGACAAAGAGGTTTTGGGATGATTTAAAATTGAACATTGAAAGTCAGTTGGTGCCTATGAATCTGAAGGATAAGTAAGCTTAGGATAGTGCACTACTAGGATGGGTGACCTCGTGGGATAGTGCCTACCCATGCACCAAAGGATAAAACCGCGAGGCTCGGTATAGGATAGGCCAAAGCAGACAATATCTCTGTGAGTTAGTCCTTATAGAAATGGGACCCCTTCAGTAGGTATGTAACTCAGGGATGAACCATGCGAAAGCTGGTGGGCCAGTAACGACTTGGTCCGATGAGGGTCAGGAGTGATCGCCGAGGCTAGAGGGCCTGAGCAAGGAGTGGCTCTTGGTAGGCTTCTAGGATGGCGAAGGGGGCAGGAATGAATCAGACTATGCACCGAACAGGAGGGGTAGTGTTTCTAGGATAATTTATCAGAGTGGCGCAACGAAAGTATCGTTAAGCTTGTAGAACTTCGGTTTATTGGAATGAGGTCGGAGAAAGGAGGAGCATCTTGCTATAATGGATTGTTATTGTGAAGCAATTTAGTTTAACTTGTTGGCGGGAGGTAGTTTTAAATTTATTGAAAATCGAGGACTCTCAATTACTTTGATTTCATTTTTTTGAGGCAACTCGATTACTGGATGTGGGTTGCCAAGGTTATTTGGTAACTGTAGCTGATATGTCAGTTGAGGAGTCGGGAATGGAGGACATCGCTGTACAAAAGGACCTTGCATTGGACAAATATGATGAATTGTACATGCGACAGATAGTTTGTCTTCAGGGTGTACCAGTGACGATCATGTTAGATTGAGACTCGAAGTTCACGGCAGCTTTCTAGAAAAGTTTACAGACTGCATTGGGAATGAAGCTGTAGTATAGTACGGCCTATCATTCACAGACGGATGGCCAATCTGAGAGGATGATCCAAACCCTCGAGGACAAGCTGCGAGCTTGCATGTTGGACTTCAAAGGAAACTGGGAGGAACAGCTTCATCTAGTTGAGTTTGCCTACAACAACAGTTATCAGCAGAGTATTTAGATGGCACCGTTTGAAGTGCTGTATGGCAGAGCGTAGATTATAATGGATTGTTATTGCAAAAAATCAATTCTGCAAAAAGAAAATGGAAGATATTCGTATGGGCTGCTGCCATGGGCATTTTGGCCACCAAAAAGACTTGTTTTGTGAAGATTGGAAGAGAAAATTGCCATTGGTGGATGCCTTGACCTTTGGCTGAAGACTTTTGTGTCAAATTGATCATTACTTGGATATTCTTTCAAGGAATCTAAGTGGCTAGCAGCTTGACTTTCACCCCGCTCTCTTCCTTCCCTCTCTCTTCCAACCCTCTTTCTTCCTTCCTCCTTGTGTGTATCCCCTTAGCCGACCCCTGCTGTTGCTGCTGCTTCTTCTTCTTCTTCTTCTTCCTCTTCTTCTTCATTTCCATTTCCCCTTCCTCTGGTTCTACCTTATTGCAAAAAAAAAAAAAAAAACAATGATTTTATGGTATTTAATTAGAAAAATACCGGGTGTCGAGTTTTGATGCCAAAAATATTTTATGTATTTTATAAAATTGTGGAATTTTGAAATAGGAGAATATCACATTTATTGGCTCAATTTAAATGTGTGACTATGCACAATTATTTCACCAGGGATTTTTAATACGAAGAAAATTGGCCAAGTCCATTATTTGAAATTGAGGCATTTGAGTGCAAAGCACGATGTTCTTGGCCGAGCATGGAAGTGTGTGTGATCACTTAAGTACCCTGATGCGTTTACGTGGGGTAGTGAACCTGTCCTGATGCGTTTACGTGGGACGATGCCTGATTAAGTTTGGATGCCTCATGTCAACGGATGCTGGTCGCAGTGAAGGCTAGATCGATGCTCCTTTATGGAATGCCGTCTTGATGCGTTTACGCAGGACGTTGCCATGCCCGATGGAGTGGGACGATGTCCGGTTATGCCGAATTTCCATCGATTGATGAGTTGGCTGTAACAGCCTAAATTTTCAGATTTTGTTTTCGAATAAATGAATCGGGCCTTTCATCGACGCGCTGATAGTGCTATTCTTTGAGTTGACCCGACCCAGATGCAGCGGCTCGATCCCCGATCACATTTCCTGGTTGGACCTCAGCAGGTGCGGCAGCAACAGCGGCTACAGCATTGGCAGCGACAATGACAGCAACAGTTGTGGCGGCTTGATTCTCTGCTTGCTGGCCCGGAATGCTTCCCAACATCTCTAGTGCCTACACGATCCCATCGATTCTAGGATCGCCAGGTGTTGCTACACCAGTACTGGCCGGTGGCAATACTATCCCACTGGGCCGGCGCTCTTTCTCGGGTACTGACCCTTGTCGGCGTCCTACCTCGAGTGACAGATGTGACCGTCCTCTTTCGAGGAGTCCTCTGCTCCGGATCGCTCATTCTACACGATCTTTATAGAAACCTGCTTTCCAATTCCACATAGATTAGAAATCTGAGTGACCCACCTAAAACAATCTACCAATCAGCTATCAATCACATGTATCAGCATAAGAAAAAGGCCTTTCCTACTAACTATCCCAAGACTCATTGTACCTTATCACTCCATACACTGACCAGCTCTGATACCACTTCGGGCGGGGATGTCATGCCCCGAACCTCGAGCGCGCACATCTTTTCAGGGCCGTATCATGGAGGATAAAAAGCCCGAGGCTGAAGGGTCCAGAGTGTAGATGGCCTAGATGTTTCTTTTTGAGTCAGACCTTCTGTATATAAACCGGATGTGTTTATAAGTGGGTTTGTGAAATTTGTTATCATGGGTTTGTGAAATTTGTTATCCTGCTTTTCTATCCCATGTTTGATTGTTGTCTTGGGATTGTTTATTTCGCTTCCGCACGTGCATGAATCGTTTGGATCGGCGATGCGTCCTGGGAACGTCACAATTTAGTCGACCATCGAGAGATAATTAGACTATCTGGGGAAGCCATTAAAGGATTTTAATGCAATAGACTTGAGAATTCGACCAGGAATCGATTGCTCGATCGTGCTCATTTGCAGGGGTCATTACGACACAGTCAAAAATCGATCAGAGACTGGAGATAGGTCGATTTGATAGAGATATGTGATTAGTGTTTGGGTGATTCCACCTAATTGCAAAATTTTCGTCGAACGGCACTAGACCGATTTTTTTGTCATTTTTGTACCTGATGTCTGTATTTGAAACTTTGAGATTTTCACAACAACCGAGAGTCGTCAATGAGTCGAGATGTACATTGTGACTCGAGATAAATCGATCATGGGTTAATTGCACTAAAAATTCTTAAAAGCTACCCGGTAGATTAGGTCACGCTAAAATCACATTAAATTCAAATTAACCGCGAATTTGAACGAGATTCCAGAAATTGAAAGTTCTGTCATGTCACGATTTAAACGTCGACTTACCCTCCGAAGAATTTTCGGAGATTCCGGGATTTTTACGGAAAATCGATTCGGACGATTCGGAAAACGAACGGAAATTCGGATTGGCCGAATTGAAGAGATTTTTGACTTGCAAACCGAGCTACTTGGCGAAGGGGACTTATAGAAATTTTGTGGGCTTTTTCTACATCAAAATTTGGACATCAATTGGAGAAATTTGTTAAAGAAATGGAAGTCCAAGATTGAGTAAATTCGGAATTAGAAAAAGGGCAGCATTTTTGGGCATCAAAATGGGTTTATTTGGGAAGATAATACAAGAAAGTATTATTGGACAAGTGGGATAAGTTTGAGGACTTTAAGGGGACCAAGCATTTAATTTTGGGTAATCTTTGTTGACATTTCCCTCTTTCTCTCGTTCAAGCTTCCATCGCACGCCTTGACCGCCGCCCTTCCCCTTCGCTACTTCCCCATTTAGTTTTCATCTTCTTGCTTTTGCTAACCTGCACCTTTCCTTCGAAGACCAGCATCCCTGCTTCCTTTCATTTTTCTTCTTTTAGCATCCCTATAGCTCACGTTCAACCACCATGCTTTGTCCCCCACCCCGCGAGTCAACCTTCATCCGTGACTCTCCCGTGTTGACCGAAGCTCCACGTGGCCATCTCCTCGAAGCCAACAGTCCAGCAGCGTCCACCGAGTGAAGTCCCACGTTCGGTCAGCTTCAGCCCTCAACGAGCCGTTCGTTGACCCAGTAGCAGCTTTGCGCGTCCACGCGTCTCCTCCGAGTTCTCACTTCATCGAAACAGCCGCTTGTAATCGAGCCCAGCATCAACCGCACAAAATTAGCAGCGATTTCTTCCGGTCCAAGTAGAAACATGGGCTTCCTCGGGTCAATTTTTGGGCCCGATCTGTGCCCCGTTGGCATCGCCGTTTTGGGATTTGTCGATCCTCGTCGCATCCCCGTCGTTTTGATCTGAGCGGATCGCGAATCAAGTGAGTTATCTTACTAAACCTCGATTAGTAGGTTAATTATGCTTAAAGGGTAATTAGATTAAGTTAATTAAGGTTTAGGTGGTTAGTTAGATTAAATTAGTTATTTAAATATCCAATTTTACATGTTAGGTTGTTAAATTAAGTTAATTAAGGCCTAGGTAGATTGTATTAATTATCTGGATTGGTTCGGAGATTTTCCAGGCCCATCTCGGTATTTAATTTCGCAATTTCGGCCTAGGTTAGCTATTTTGGTATTTAAATTGATTTATTTAATTAAATTTGGTAATTATTTAATTATTAAATATTTTTCAGAATTTAGACCGAGATAGCCGGTGACCGGAATTTCGTGCTGATTGCAATGCTTTGTGTTCAGATTTCGTAATTGGATGTTAATTTGTGCAAATTGAGTGATGATTGGATTTTTGGTAATTTATTCCAAAATTTGTGAATTTCAATAATTATTCAGAAAATTCCAGGTGTCGGATTTTAACAACGAAAATGGTTGTGTATACTATATAAAACAGTGTGATTTTAAATTGGAGGATATCACTTTTTCTGGGTCGAGTTGACCGTGTACTCACACACGACTATTTTCACCGGGTATTTTTAATACAAAGAAAAGAGGCCAGGCTCACTATTTTAATTGAGGCATTTGAGTGCAATGTACTGTGTCTTGGGCTGAGATTGAGTGATCGTGTGTTGGTTAAGAGAACCCGTCCCCAAACTGTGTCGGATGGACGTTACCCTATATGGGATACCCACTTAATGGGATTTGGGTCGCAGTAGATTCTGGGCCTATACTCCTTCGGGAAAGTCGTCTTTGAGAGACGAAGTCGTGCTCAATGGTGGTGAGACGATGCTTGGCTACGCTAGTGGACCGCCGAACTCAAGAGTAGGCCGTACCCTTGAGGGGCGAAATTAACAATTGGATCGCATGATTGATTGAATTAGATATGCCAGATTATGAGACAAAAATGTGTGATATGGTATGAGACGTGTCATCACGGTTTGGTCTTATAATCTGGACTCCTGTGGTTGTTTGAGATGAAATTGTTTGCGTTCCAGTTGTTTGAGTTGTATTACTGCTTATGATCGAGTGATATAAATTGTGCTGACGTGCGGGAGGGAACCGAGGTGAGGTAAGTTCTCTGCATTGTGTGGCTAGGCCACCCATGGGTGTAATTTCTTCCTAATAAGGGTTTAGGGGGTGGACTCTCTGAGACATTGTCTCACTGGTTATTGTATAACCATTTTCAAGTCCTTAGAGGTGGTTGTGGAGGACCGAAGCCCCGGAGTTTGTGGAGGTGAAGTCTGGAGGATCGGCTTTGTGTGTCCTACTAAGATGTTGTAGGATGGCTTATTTTGAAAGTCGATCATTTTGTAGGCTTTTACCTAGACTCCTTTTGTATATAAGCCCAGTTGTTTATAAAAGTGTGTTTTTGTGAAATGTAGCCCTGCTTTCCTATCTCATGTTGTTTGATGTCAGGAGATTTATTATTCGCTTCCGCATGTGCAATAAAATGAAGGGGTCGGTGACTAGTCCTAGGAAGTCGCAAATTCAATCGACCAGAGAGGGATGGACACGCGCTCGAGGATCGAGGTTTGACATTGGCCGTGGCCATTGGGTCCTAAATAACTGGGACATGCCCGAGTGATTGAGATAGTCGCGCCTGATTATGGGACAAAATTGTATGGCACGGTAGGACAAAATTGTGTGGCACGGAATGGGACGTGTCATGACGGTTTGGTTTTATAATCGGAACCCCTGTAATTGTTTGAGAATGAATTGATGTGTTCTAGCTATTGAATTATGCTTGCTGCGTATATAAATGTATACGTGGTGTACTAATGTGCTGGGAGGTGTTGAAACGAGATAAGTGTGTGTGTGACGCCTGTTTAGGCTGCCTCTGAGTGAATTCTCGTCCTAATTGGGGTTTGGGGTGTTGACTCGCTGAGATTTATCTCACCCCGTCATTGTTACCCCTTCAGGGCCCTAGGATGGAGAATCCGGAGCCCAAGGCGAAAGGGTTCAGAGTGTAGGTTGTTTGGTCGTTTCTTTTTTAGACAGACTGATGTTTATAAACCCATAGGTTTAACTGGGCATGTATATAAAGTGTGTTTTGTGAAAAAGGTGTTGGTATATGTTTTACTATCCCGGTGCTTAATTGTTGGTTGGATGATTATTAGTTCGCTTCCGCATGTGCATAAAATGAAAGGGGTCGGCGACGCGTCCTGGCAATGTCGCAATTTAATCGACCGCCAAGGGATGTGTGCGTGTCCAGGGTTTGGGGCGTGACACTTAGAGACCATAAATTGGCCAAGACCAACAACGCCAACAGAAATACGAAGTTTCTTGGGACTTGCAGGTTACTATAGGAGGTTTATAGAAGGGTTCTCACGACTTGCAGGCCCGTTGACTCAATTGACTAGGAAAAATGTGAAGTTTGAATGGAGTGGTGAATTTGAAAGGAGTTTCTAGGAACTCAAGAAAAGATTGACCACAGCTCCAATATTAACTATTCCATCTAGATCTGGTTGATTCACGGTATATAGCGATGCCTCCCATAAAGGGTTGGGGTGTGTCTTGATGCAGTATGGAAAGGTCATAGCCTATGCATTGAGACAATTGAAACCCTACGAATTGAACTATCCAACTCATGACTTAGAATTGGCGGCAATAATTTTCGCATTAAAGATATGGAGACATTATCTGTATGGGGAGAAATTTGAAATATTTACAGATCACAAAAGTCTGAAGTACTTATTCTCTCAAAAAGAATTAAACATGAGGCAAAGAAGGTGGATGGAACTACTGAAGGATTACGACTGTGAGATACTATACTATCCAGGGAAGGTGAACAAGGTAGCAGATGCTCTCAGTCGTAAGTCGGCAGTGGATGTTGCAAGTATAAGAGCAACATAATGGAATTTGTTAGAAATAATAGCAAATTCGGAGTTTAAGTTAGAAATAGACCATCTCACTAGTGTACTAACTGCATTGAGAATTGAACCGGAAATCATTCAAAGAATTAGAACGCTACAACAGTCTGACCCAGAAATCGTGAAATTTTGAGACGAAGTATCGTTAAAGAAAAGGCCATAATTCCAAGTTTCTGGGGATGGAACCGTAAGATACCAAGGAAGACTATGTGTCCCTAATAATGAAGAGTTAAGAAAGGAAATTCTGTTGGAAGCACATAGTAGTAATTATAGTGTCCACCCTGGGAATACAAAGATGTATTGAAACCTACATCAACAATATTGGTGGAATAGTATGAAGGTAGACATTGCTAAGCACGTTTCTCAGTGTTTGACCTGCCAACAGGTGAAGGCAGAACATTGCAAACCCGTAGGAATGCTAAGACCACAGATATAATGGAATGGAAATGGGAGCATGTGACGATGGATTTCGTGCAAGAGTTACCAAGGACGTCAAGTGGCCATGATTCTATATGGGTAATAGGGGATCGCTTGACTAAATCTGGCCATTTTTTAGCAGTACGTATGGATTACCCGATTGACAAATACGCCGAAATGTATGTGAGCCAAGTAGTACGCTTACATGGTGTTCTTGTGACCATCACCTCAGATCGAGACTCGAGATTTAGCTCAAATTTCTAGCGAGGTCTCCAAACCGCATTAGGAATCAAGCTTCAATTTAGTACTGCCTTTCATCCACAGACGGATGGACAAATAGAAAGAGTAATCTAAGTACTGGAAGATATGTTGAGAGCTTGCGTGATTGATTTTAAAGGAAATTGGGACGAGAATTTACATCTAGTGGAGTTCGCATATAATAATAGTTTCCAGCAAAGTATAGGTATGGCTCCCTATGAGGCACTATATGGAAGGATCTGCAAGACTCCTGTCTGCTGGAATGAGGTGGGTGAGAGAAGACTAATAGGACCAGAGTTGGTACAAGCTACTGCAGATACGGTAGAAATTATTAGAAATAGACTTAAGATTGTCCAGAGTCGATAGAAAAGTTACGCGGATAAGCGTAGAAGACCGTTAGAATTTAACGTGGGAGATCACGTATTTCTAAAGGTGTCACCAATGAAGGGTATATCAAGATTTGGAAAGAAAGGCAAGTTAAGCCTGAGATTTATTAGCCTTTCTGATGCCTTCGTGATTTATTGACCCTCAAGGTAGTCGCATCCGACGATCACTTGCCAATACAATTCTGTTTTGAAAATTGTGTCAGAACGAGGATGTCACATGGTGCTATCCCCAATCATGTGTTCAAAACACCCATTGTCCAAGTCTCACCTTTTTTTTTTAAAGATCACCTGAAATCAAAGAAGATTTCATCTTTTCTTTGGTACCCACATAAACTTGGATTTCTTGTGGGTAAGTTTTGATGAGGGCCATAAGACTAGCCACTCTTCCTGGATCTCTTCTACTATTTTAGACATCCCATTTTGAAATGACCATATCCATCACAGTTTGAGCACTCAAAAAATTGCTTACCAGTTGCTCTAGTGAATTGTTTATCAAAATAAGACTTATAATAGCATATAGAAGGTTTTTGCTTTAAGTTATCTTTTGTTTTTGCAGATGGATTCTTCTCATCTTCATTTCCATCACATCCCAAGCCACTCTTATTGTAGTAAGGAATTTGAATTGAGATAATGAGCTTCGGGGGTTTTTGAGCCATGAGAAAATTTGGTACTGATTTTCCAAATCTCATCTCTCACATTCTCATTTTTGACTCGTAGAAGCTTTACTTCATTCACTCGAAGGTCAAGTTCCTTCTTGAGTTTGTCAATGAGAACTTTGCTCGCAAAGTTTTCAGTAGTAAGATCGTGGACTTCCTCTTTAAGATAGAAATTCTTTTAGAAGCTTTTTGGTGTTCTTCAAACATTTCCCTTAGAAAATCTTGTAACTCTTCATACGATAGTTCAAAATTGTTTACCTCATCTTTCTCCTCTGGTTCTGTGTCAGACATAAGACAAAGATTTGCTTCTTTTTATCGCTCGACTCACATTCGATGTCACTGCATGGTTGAAGGGCTACAAGCATTATAATCAACATCAACTTGTAGAAGTTGAAAGCTGTTAGGGATAGCAATATATTAAGCAAGCATTCAAATAGGGAGAAACCATTGGGTGGTGGACGAAGTGCTTGATAGAACTTCCAAAGGCCAAATTCACTTTTGACAGATGACTCGTGCGCTTTAGACTAGTGAGTCAGAATCTTCCCCTTCTTATAAAATAGCTGAGAAAAGTAGATACGTAGTCATCCATGCAAAATCCATAAGAAACCAAAAAAGGATTTAGGATGTCTCCCAGATAATGAAGTCTATGCATCTGTAAGACCTTGATATAGTGTAGCAAAAGCTATACGACCTAATCCAACATTAATACCATTCAAAAGTGCATAAGCCATGTCAATGAATTCACGGGACACAATCAAGGAGAAGTGACAAAAGATGTATCAACAGAGCTAGAACAATAAGAAAGCAATGTGTGCTTCAAAGAAAACTAGCCCACCGGTCCTAGCAAATCTATCCATAAACTTGTCATAGGAAAAGTCCTCATTCGTTGACTGTCAAATTCCACAAAAGGAGAAAGACCGGTTAAAGACCATATGTCCAGTAAAGTGATGGTTACTGGATCAGTTGGAAGGAAGAAGCAATTAGATGAAGGTAACCAAAAATAATAAAGACTACCAATCAACCCATACTCCAGAGGATCAATAGACAAGCAACAGAACTCCAAGCATTCATCAATCTTGCCCTCACTTCATACGCTTGAAACCTCCTTCTTCAGCCTCTTGTACGATTTGAAAAATAGACTATCGAAAGGAGGATACAAGTTGAAACGATAGTTAGGAGTCGACCAAGCAAAGGTACATATGGAGGATTAGTGTATGGGCGGCACTTCTTTATAGTGACGAAGAAAACACTTTGTGAGAAGAGAGGATGAAGCAAGAACTTAAAATGAGTACCCATAATAATATGACTAGCTTCAATATTATGGTCCATGAATGATGTCACGCCCCGATCCTTGAGCATACGCACATCCCTCTGTGGTCGATACAAATGCGACGTCCGCATGACGCGTCGCCGACCCAATCATTTTTAATGCACATGCAGAAGTGAAATAATAACCCCTGAAAACAAACAACATGGGATAGGAAAGCAGCAAAAGCACACTTTTATAAATAATGGGGTTTAGATACAAAACGAGTCTAGTCAAAAGTCTACAAAAAGATCGACTCTCAAAGAAGCTGTCATACAACAGACTAGTAGGACACACACGCCGATCCTTCAGACTCCACCTCCACAGACTCCGGGGCTTCGGTCCTCTACACCACCATCTAAGGACCTGAAAAGATAAGCCCACGACGGGGTGAGACATTGTCTCAGCAAGTTCACCCCCTAAACCCCTATTAGGAAGAAAATATGCCTTAGGGCGCTCTAGCCACACAACCACACAATGCAGAGAGCTTACCTCGCCTCAGCTCCCTCCTACACGTCAGCACAGTTCATATACACACAATGCACATAATCAAGGCACAAAACAATTGAAACGCCTCTCCCATCTTAGTCAATCACAGGGGTCCCAATTATGAGGCCAAACCATTAGGACACATCTCATACCATGCCACACAGTTTTGTCTCATAATCAAGGGCATCTAACTCAATCAACCATGTATTCTAATTGTTAATTTCACCTCTCAAGGGTACGGCCTACTCCCAAGATTGGTAGTCTACTAGCATAGCCAAGCATCGTCTCACCACCATTGAGCATGGCGACGTCTCTCAAATACGGCTTTCCCGAAGGAGCGTAGGTCCAGAATCTACTGCGACCCGAGTCCCATTGAGTGGGTATCCCATATAGGGTAACGTTCGGCTCGAGACAGGTTCTCTTAACCAACACACGACCAATCAATCTCGGCCTAGGACACCGTGCATTGCACTCAAATGCCTCCATTAAAATAGTGATCATGGCCTATTTTCTTCATATTAAAAACACCTAGTGAAAATAGTTGTGTGTGGGTACACGGTCAGATCGAACAGAAAAACTGATATACTTTCTTTTTAAAATCCCACTATTTTATATAGTATGTAAAACCATTTTCGGTGTCAAAATCTAACACCCGAGATTTTCTGAATAAATATTGAAATTCACAAATTTTGGAATAAATTACCAAAAATCCAATCAGCACTCAATTTGCACAATTTAACATCCAATTGCATAAACTAAACACACCATTGCAATCAACACGAAATTCCGGTCACGGCTATTGCGGTCCAATTTCCAAAAAATAATAAATAATTAAATAATTACCAAAATTAATTAAATAAATACAATTAAATACTATAAATAGGAAGTTAGGCCGGAAAAGCCTAATTAAATACCGAGACAGGCCTGGAAAATTTTTGAACCAATCTAGATAATTAATACAACCTGTATAGTCTCTAATTAATCTAATCTAACAACCTAACATGCAAAATTGGATAATTAAATCACTAATCTAATTTAACTAACCATCTAATCCTTAGTTAACTTAAACTCATCACCCCCTAAGCATAATTAATCTCCTAAGCAAGGTTTAGTGAGTAAACTCACTGGTTTAGCGGGCCAGTGAGTCCATGAAGACGGTGGCGCGACGGCGGGCGACAAACTACGAAGCGACGACGCCAACAAGAGCTCGGACCGGGCCGAAACAGCCAACAACTTCCTGCTCGAGCTGAAAAACCGATGCTGCTCAAGCTGGCCAAGGGCTGACTTCGTGGGCTGCTGGCGGGCTGCGGGGCCAAGATCCATGAAGCGAAGATGGAGGGGAATCGGTGGCGTTGGCAGCTGGCCCACGGAAAAGATGCAAGGGTGCTTCGGTGGAGGCGTTGGCAGAACCGAAGTGGAGAAGTTAGCTTCGTGGGGTTGCTCGGTTGACGGTGGGAGGGAGACAAAAGATGGTGGGGTGTGTGGCGTTGAGGCATGTGGTCAACCGACCGCTGGTGTTGACTTTGGTGGTGGGTGGTCTTCGTGGCAGCTAATGGAGGATCGGTGGGGATGGGCGCGTGGCTTGCGGAGATGAGGGAAGCTTCGGCTGCAGCTGGCTCACAAAGAAGCTGTAGCAGTCAACGATGGGGCTTCGACGGAGAGAGGTTGACTAGAACATGGCGCTGGACTGAAGGATTTGGTGGAGATGGCAGTGGTTGACGTGAGTGGAGGAGGAAACAATGGAGGTTTTGAGAGCAGGGGAAACAGTTGGTTCTCGGTCGAGCTGCAGAGAAGAGAGGGATGATAGAGAGAGATGTCGACTGGGCTTGCATGAAGAAGGGGGGAGGAACCGGTGAGGCGTGCAAGAGAAGCCAAGGAAGGGGAGAAAAAGTCAAAAGAAAATATCTAAACATTAATGTTTGGTCCCCCAAATACTTTCTTGCATAGAATTTCCACAAATTACTCAAATTGATGCCAAATGTTGCAACCCCCATCTTAGGCTCCGAATTTCCTCTAATAGAACTTCAATTTCTTCACGAAATTCACCAATTTGATGTCTAATTTTGATAAAGAAGAAGCCTACACAATTTCTGCAAGTTCCCATCACCAAATAGCTCAGTTTGGAAGCCAAAAATCCCTTCAATTTGGTCCATCCGAATTTCCGTTCTTTTCCGAATCGTCCGAATTGATTTTCTGTAAAAATCTTGGAATCGCCGAAAATTCTTCGGAGGATGAGTTGACATTCCTAAAATAAATTGTGACATGGTAGAACTTTCAATTTTTGAAATTGGGTTCAAATTTGCGGTTAATTTCAATCTGGCGCGATTTTAGCGCATCCTAATATATCGGGTAGCTTTTAGGAATTTTAGTGCATTTGACTCGTGGTCGATCATTTTCGATCCATAATGTGCATCTTTGACTCATAGGCGACTCTAGGTTGTCGTATAAGTCTCGAGGTTTCAAATACGGACACGGGGTACAACAACGATAGAATAATCGGTGTAGTGTTGTTTGACGAGAATTTTGTGATTAGGTGAAATCACCCACATACTAATCACATACCTCTATCGAATCGACCTATCTCTGGTCTCTGGTTGATTTTGACAGTGTCGTAATGACCCTTGGAGATTAGTACGGTCGAGCAGTCGGTTTTTGGTCGAATTCTCAAGTCAATTGCGTTTATATTCCTTAACGGCTTCACCTGATAGGCTAATTAACTCGTGAGTGGCCAACTCAGAGAAAAAGGCCATAAGCGCATCGATGAAAAGCCCATTTCATCTCATCGAAAACAGACTTGAAAATCCGAATGTCACAAATGATAAGGAAAGTTTTCCCCTCTCTTCATAGATCCAATGGGCATCCAAACACAAGAAGTGTGAAGTCGCTTGGACACCTATGGAAGTCTGAAAACAGCTTGTCATTATGAGCAAAAGTCATGAAGTGCTGATGAAAGATGAGGCTATTGGGTATAAATAGTTTCTGAAAAAACTAACTTAGCTCACTAACCTACATTTGATGGAGGTAGATGAATTTGTGATATTTAGAAGTCCTACCATAATTTTGTTTGGCGCACAAAAAAGAAATGTCAGAAATGAACAGGCCACAAGTTAAAATTAAAAGAAAATAGGAGATAGAATATATCAATCAGTGTCACACCCCGATCCTCGAGCGCGCACCCATCCCTCACTGGTCGATTGAATAGCGACGTCCTAAGACGCATCGCCGACCCATTCATTTTAAATGCACATGCATAAGCAATTATATAATCCCCAGACAATAACACAATGGGATAGGAAAGAAGGGCCATAATTTTTCGAACTAAAAACACCACCATATATATACAAAGCTACCATATTGTATATATTACAATCTGAAATATAAAAGTCAAGTCCTACACAAAACCAGTTCATAAAGCAAAGTCTGCAAAATAGGGGTGGGGTTTCCAATCAACTACGGGTCCTCGTCCTCCTCGTCATCTCTTTCCACACTCCTGCTGGAGCCTACAGCGGAATACATAGGAGATCTTGGATCTTCAAGCTCAGGGTCCACCGGGTCCACCACCGAACCTCCTCTAGGGTCTACAGTGCCCTTTCCAAAAGTAACCTCCATCACATACAGAGATATCTCCGATTCCGATATGGGGCCCTCTCTCATTCTAGTACGATCCTGGCGGTACCACGATCTGCATTGATGGGACACCTTCTTAGGTAGGCCTGCATCAACCCAGATTATGGACTTCACCAGTTCATACTCCAACCCATTAGGGTGCCCATGAATCGGAATGTAATATTTCTATTATGTGATCTTCCTCGGTTGTCCAAAATGCTCGGGCAGGGTTGCCATCTATGGACCTAAATGGTTATCCCACAACGGGGTGAGACAACGTCTCAGCAAGTTCGACCCCCTAAGACCCGACTAGGAAGAAAATATGCCCTAAGGGCTGCCTAAGCACAATCATAAGTCGGAGGAATTACCTTTGCCTCTGTCTCTTCCTGCAAGTCAGCACAATTCACAAATTCATTGTGGCTCCCAAGAATTTCGACAACCTCGGATATGTGACGACCATGGCTGATCAATGGAAGTATCGTCGGATGGTGTCATTCGAATCATGTACGGACACCATTTTTTTTCTTCATCGTCAGGCCGACATGTCATATTTAGAAATGGCTCGACTGTTGAATAAGTTTTAGTCTCATCCCTACATACTATCATCAGTGAGACCAAGGTTGTACTATAAGATGGATTAACAAGAAATTTTCTATACTTGGCCGTGTACCCTACGAATTGAACTATCCTTGTGTATTGTTGTAATATCATACGGCCATGTGAGTAGCTGTATTTAACTCATGCACATGCGGAGATTAAGGCAAATATTTAGAGAAAGTGTGGGCTGGATATTAAGAGTAATGAAGCCGCAACCCACCGGCCCACAACCACTCCACACTAATCCCTTAATTAGTCGACACCTCAGTCAACATTGTTGTGGCATCCCAAAATTTCATGGCAATTTCTAGAGGCATTACAACCTATGGAAAAGTGAATGGTTGTGTCGTTGAAGTATGTTGTGGCCACTAGACCGAAGAATTGTAATAGATTAAGGCCGAACACTTTAATGGAAAGATATCTTATGTTTTTGGGTTATCAAAGTTGGTGCTATAGGATAATTTGATAATGAGAATTTTGTTCTTGGCTATGCACCTTATGGATTTGATTTTTTATGGATTAATGTTGCAAGTTTTGGCCATGTTATTTTGTAATTAGGTATTTTGATGAGTGGGGGTTTAGGTTAGATTTTTTAAAGGAGAGTGGGCCGAAATTCTTAGGCCAAGCCGGCCCAAAAACCCAGCCCACAACCCCACCATTCGACCGGCCCATGAAGCCCAAGAGGGGGTTGCCATCGACCAAGGGGGAAGGGGGAAACCGGTTTGCATGTTTCTCCATTTGTCCCATGAAGAAAGCCAAGTGTCAATGCATGCAAGGCTAATGATTGCTAATCATTGAAAGGAAGAAATTAGAGAGGAGAGAGGGGGCGGATTACTCGAGGGATTGAACCGAGAGAGAGAGGAGTGTCGTGCGAAGGAGAGGAAGAGAGAAAGCGGGCGTGCAAGAGAGGAAGAGAGAAAGGGAGAAGGAGGAGGTTCGTCGTCGCCGTTGAGCCGCCGAGTCCCGCCTTGCCCCGCCACCTTTGCTTGCTGTGTTGTGCTCGAATTAGAGGCAAGTAGAGTCCATTGATCTACCCTTTGCTTGTTGTGTTTGGTGTGCGATGGATGGTGAATTTCGGATGTGGTGGAGGTGAGGATTTTCGAAGTTATAGGTGTTGTGCTTTAGTAACCTGTTTTCTGGAAAAACAGTCCGACCTTTGATGATTTCGTGAGTTGCATGCGATGTTCTAGTGGGAATTTGACTTCGACTTCTTGATGAAAGTTGTAAAGGACTTCTTGGAGAGTAACATACCAAAATTTCAGAAGAAATGAACAAGTATATACCGGTGAAACTATTTTTCTTTGAAGAAGTTAGATCTGAAAATCGTAATGCTGACCTAGTGAGATTCTGTAAATTTTATAAAATTTACCGGTTGAAATTTGATCTTGTGTTCTGAATGAAAGTTAGATATGACATGTTAAGGAGTAATATAATAAAATTTCAGAGGAAATGGATGAGTTTAGGTTGGTGAAACAATCTTTATCCGAAACGGTTAGATCTGGAATTCGATGCCGAGGATTATGGACAGTTAGGGTTGCTATAGTTTTTAATTTATCACGGATTAGATTTTGAGTTCTTCATGAAATATTTACTTCTGGACTTTTTATATAACATATAAAAATTTCAGAATTTTTGGAGCTGATTTAAGATTTTTACCGAAATTGTGAATGAAACTGTGTATGGCAATATTCCGAAATTTTAAAGACTGTGATGTGTGGACTGTACCGAATTGTATGATGTTCTTTTGACATGGTGTTCTTTACGGAATATTCTCCTCTAGATATTGTATATAACATGTCGAATTTTTAGAATTTATTAAGGCTGTTTACTAATTTTTCAAGAATTATGACCAAAGGAGTGCAATCTGTTTTTATCCGAAATTTTGCTGTATTTTCAAAAATAAATGAAATTGCTCCATGTGATATAATGTTTTGAGTGATTGATTATGCTGCATATGTGGTGACATATGGCATGTTATATGACATCAAAAGCTGGTTGAGACCTTTGAAATTGTTGCATCAAATGCCATGTTGAAATTGAGATACATGTGTGAATGTAAATTATGATAATGATGATACCGTCGGAGGTGTGAGCCGACGATGCCCCGAGAGTGTTGGGATGCCCGGAGTGTGGGTGCCGGATGCCTGGAGTGTGTGAGCCGGATGCCCCGAGAGTGTTGGGATGCCCGGAGGTGTGTGCCGGAAGCCCTGGAGGTGTGTGCCGGGGGGATACCTCGTGATGCCAGTTGGGGTACGAGATGCCCGGAGTGTGTGTGCCGGATGCCTGGAGGTGTGTGTCGGAGGCTCCTCGCGATGCCAGGTTGGATGCGAGCGATAAATTGTGGGATGCAAATACTGGTCCCTAGGAAGAAAAATGATGTGATCTAATTGAAAGATAAAGATCGAGAATTGAATCATGCGCATGGATGTGTGCATATGGCATGGGATGAACCTCATGGGAGTGCAAGCATGGAGTTCATGGTGGTATATGCACGTAGCATGGTGATATATGCTTGGCTGCTTGATGATACATGTATAAGTGCATGGTGGTATATGCACGTTGCATGGTGATATATGCATGGCTGCTTGATGATATAAGTACAAGTGCATGGTGATTTATGCAGGTTGTATGGTGATATATGCATGGCTGTAAGGTGAGGTATGCTTGAATGCATGAATGATATGTGTTTTATTCATGATACCTTGATTGTTCTGTTTGACGCATTGTGTAGTTTGGTGGATCTTTACTGCTGAGTGGTTGTACTCACCCCTTTGGGGATTAACATTTCAGATTAGAAAGATGCCTCTTTCACCAGTTGTGCGTGGTACCTTCTATGGCATACCTACTGACGTTGATGTGGAGTGCATGGAGCATTCCTGTATTAGTGTACCTGGTCTGATGTTTGTCCGGGTTCCTGTCTTGGTGATGTACGACGTGGGTATGGCTGATGGCCCCGTTATCCAAGAGTTTTTGTCTATTCACGTTCGACGCCATGGGGTGATGCTAGGGATGCTGCCGCCACCACCGCCCGATGCACCGGGTTGGGTGTGATGGCACGTATGACTGGTGGGAGCTGATGCATTTTTTTTTTTTTTTTTTTTTTTTTTTGGGATAGCCGACGCTTGTTGATGGAGGGGTGTACATGTTTGATGTAGGGTCGAGTTCTCTTTTGAGTTATAGCCAAGTATAGTTAAAAATCTTGGCCTTTTGCTGTACTGACCCGAGATGTCCATCATGAAAATATAAATAAAAGTGACTCGGCTTTGTCTTTTCTTTTGGTGCGTAGTTGGTGCGCATTGCATTATTGTTATTGGAGTAAGGGATGGTGAGACTCGTTTATGCTTCCGTTGATGAGCTGCGCTGGGACCTTTACAAAAAAAAGAAAAAGAAAAAGGGGAGAAGAATTTTATTGATCAACCCCTATGAACTACAGTTCCATTTTAATTGAAAAGTTATTAGACTGGTATGTAGTAGGATAAGTGATAAGTACCTGTGGCGACCCTATCGGATGGGAGAACGTGCCGAGGGGGTGCCACAATTGTAAAGGGAACGTTGAGTGGAGTTTGGCCAATGATGACCACGCCGCATGAGGTGGAGCTGCCAATGGAAGCCAAAAGTCACCAGCGAAGGACACGCCTCCCGCACCTGTCCATTATTGCTCCATCCACCGCAAATCTGCATGCAAGAACTATTAATTAGATCAGTAAGTGAGTAAACAGAGGGAGCAAAACTAGAGAGTAATCGAGTGAGAGGGTGTGTTGGCGAGGGAAAGAAGGAGATCAGCCCCGCCGTGAGCACGCCTGCTGCTGCCGTCGATGCCGCCTAGCTTTGCCGTCGATTGAGCCGCGCCCGAAGTCCGCAAGTTGCCATTTTGCTTGCTGTGGTTGCGTCGGACTTAAGGCAAGTGAAAGTCCATTGATCTACATTATGTTGTGCTGTGGTTGTCTAGTGAAGTGTAATAGATTTGGAGATGCTTGAATTTTGATGCTGGATGCTGGAATTCGAAAGAATAGAAGTAGTTCCCTAGGACTAGCAAACTGTTTCATGGAAAAACAGCTTGACCTTTGGCGACTCCGTGAATTTTATGCAATTATATAGTTGAAATTTGACTTCGTGTCCTTAATGAAATTTGTATATGACATCTTTAGGAGTAACATACTAAAATTTGAGAAGAAACGGACAAGTATTGGTCGGTGAAACGATTTTTCTTTGAAAATGTTAAACCTGGAAACTGTTACAGAGAGTTAGAGAGAGTTATAGTGATTATAGCTCTTGATATACAATGAATTTGACTTAGAGTTCTTCACGAAACTTTTATCTCTAGGTCTTATCTATAACATATCAAAATTTCAGAATTTTATGAGTTCATTCAGGGGTTATACCGAAATTGTTATTGAAACTGTGTAATAGTGATGTTTGAAGTTTTATGGCTGTGATACACGAACCATTGCGATTCATACGAAATTTTCTTGACTTGGTGTTCTTCATAAAACATTTTTCCCATAGATCTCATTTATAACATATTAAATTTTTAGAATTTATCAAGATCGTTTACTGATTTTCCAGAATTTCAATTAGTGGAGTGCATTATGTTTTGTTCAAAAACTGTTTTATTTCAAGACCAATTGATTTGCTCTATGAGTTGTGATGTCTTGGGTCGTTATTTATACAATGGATGTGGTGACATTTAGCATATCATATGACATCAAAAATTGATAAGGCTTTATAAACTCATTGAAACTTTTGACATTATTGCATCAAATGTTATTTTCAAAGTGAGACATATATGTATATATCATGATGTTGATGATACCATCGGACGGCTGAGTCGACGATGCCCCGGGAGTGTCGGGATGGCCATAGGGTCGAGTGAGTCGACGCCGATTGGATGTCTGGAGGTGTGTGCCGGAGGTCCTCGGGAGTTTCGAGATGCTCGGTTGTAAGTATTGTATGTAAATCCGGATGGAAGGGGCAACCATTTTCATGGCGAGCCCTGGATGTGCCTCGTGATGCCAGGTGGGGTGCGAGATGCCCGGAGGTGTGTGCCGGATGCCTGGAGGTGTGTGCCGGAGGTCTCGCGATGCCAGGTTGGGTGCGAAAGCCCGGAGGGATGCAAACATTGGTCCCTAGGAAAATGAGTCTTTTCGAACATTAAAATAGGAAATAAATCATGTGCATGTGTGTGCATATGGCATGGTACATGAATTGTCTACAAATTGTGAGTTGGTATTATTTGACATTAAAAATGTGGTTATCAGGGCATGGAATAGACATTATGGATATATATATGCATGATTGCATAGATGATATGTGCATTTCACATGAAATCTTGGTTGTCTTGCTTGTTGCATTGTGTAGTTTGATGGATCTTTTACTGCTGAGTGGTTATACTCACCCCGTTTGGGGACTAACATTTCAGACTAGAAAGAAAATGCCTCTGCTGCCTCCGACTCCTGGTACGTTTTATGGGCTCTTGATTGACCTGCAGTGGGAGATGTCAGAGCACCATCATCCTGGAGTGCATGGATTGGTGTTCGAACGTGTGAGGATTTTGCTGACCATTGATATAGGCCATTCTGCCGGCCCAATTCATCAGGAGTTCATTTCGGTTCTCGTCTGACTGGATGGCTGCTTGCTGAGGTTGCTGCCGCCACCACCGGCTGACGGATTGGATTGGATTTGATCGTGGGTCGAGACAGCAGATGACGCATTTTGGACCGCCGACACTGAATGATGGATTGATATACATGACTGCTGTGGAGTCGGGTACTTTTGGATATCGCCGAGCTTTGAAAAGCCTCGGCCTTTTGATGTACCGACTCATGATGTCCATCAAGTTATGTAAATAAAAGTGTTCGGCTCTAACTTATATAAAATGTGTGGTTGGTGTGCATTGCATTATTTTGTTTGAGTATGGGATAGGGAGATTTTGAATATGCTTTCGCTATATAAGTTGCGTAGGGACCAGGGAAGAAAGTAGGAACCCCCAGACTTATATGTTATATTAAAATCTATGGTATCAGGGTAGTAATTAGCTAGGAGGTAGTGACCATGGTGACCCTAATGGATCGGGGGCATTAGGGGGTGCCACATTCATGGAATCACATCAACTAATCAATTCATCCACTCAGATCGAATCATCGATCAATTGACTCAATCAATTCCATGTCATCAAGACCCTTCCCCAGTCATCTCATCCAATACTATCTATAAAGTCCGACCCTGTCCAGGATTGCTCACTCTAAGCTAATATATAGATATTATAGCTCACCAGAAGCTACCTCCATACTGATATAGTATACTAATATGCTCACCAGAAGCTGCCTCAAATACTAATATAGTATACTATTTATGCTCACCAGAAGCTACCGCAAATACCAATATAGTATACTAAATATGCTCACCAGAAGCTACTAGATCCACTGATATGATATCACCATTTTTATAATACCCGACAAAAATACTCGTGTTTTGGTACACGGTCGGCCTTAATCAAAATATAATAATTTCCTTTCCATAAATCCCACCATTTTATATAGTCCATCGAAATATTTTTGGCGTTGTAAACCGACGCTCGATTAATTTCCAATTAATTACATAAATTAAATAAATTTAGGAATAAATTCCTAAAATCATAATCATGCTCAATCAGCATAAATTAGGGCTCAATTAAATAAACAGATCACACCGTTGCAATCAACATGAAATTCCAGTCGCCGGCTATCCCCGTCTAATTTTCGAAAAATAAATAAATAATTAAATAATTACGAAAAGTAATTAAGAAATGCCAAAAATAGCAACTTAGGCCCATAAAGCTTAATTAAAAGCCAAGACGAGCCGGGAAAATTTCCGAACTACTCTAGATAAATACTAGACCTTGTCTAGGCCCTAATTGCACTAAACTATCCACCTAACATGCATCAATAATTAACTAATTCGCTAATCCATTATAACTAATCACCTAAACCAAGCTTAATCTAAACTAATCAACCCTTAAACATAATTAACTTACTAAGTGAGGATTAGTTAGTTAAACTAACTTGTTTAATGATCCGCTCGGATCAAAACGATGGGGATGAGGCGAGGCTTGAGATACTCCAAAGCGGGACCACCTTTTGGGGTCCGAAAAGCCACAAAAACGGGCCTAACAGCAGCTGTGAGACCCATTGGCGTTTGCTTCTGAAGTTGGACTGATCTTGGCCGAGAAAGGAGGGTCGGTCCGCTGGTTGAGGCGGAGACGGCAAGATAGGAGCGAACCGGCTGTAACAGCTCTTCACGGCGACAGACGAGCGTCCCAACAGCTCCGGCGACGGCGGGGCTATTGTGAATAGCTCAAGGGACCTCCTGGGCACATGGCGGAGATAGAACGGAGGCTAGGGACGGCGGAGACATACGCAGGCCTAGCGTAGTTCGCGAGCGGCTATGAGGGGCGCGGCGGTGGTGTGCGATGGTCCGGCGGCTGCTCGGTGGCTGGCTGGCTTTCCTCTGTGGTTTCTGGGCTTCGAACAGCAACTGGGATGGAGGGAGAAGAGGTTTTGACTGCTTAAGGAGGGAGAAGGGACCGGTTTTGGGCTAGTGGGACCACTTTGGTCTTCACTTATCCAAATCGGTCCCCTTGACCAGCCCTCCTCTTGCCCAGCTAGCCTGCATAGTCCAAAACCAGACCAAAAGGCCCCTTCTAGAAGGCTTGAGGAGGTCCAAGGGTTGGGTCCAAGGGGGCACACGAATTTCACACATTTTCCTTGTAATTGGACTTCAATCCCTCGTTAAATCATCTCAATTTGGCTCTCAAAAATTCAACCAACATATCATCGACCAAATTAGCATTTTTCCTCACCAATAGGACCCACTTGCATCCCAATTTCGCGATAAAAAACGGTCCTCTGAATTTTCTGGACAAAAACGACCTTATGACGACTTTTTCCGCCAAAAACTCGATTTGCAGAAAAATCTTCGGAAACTGAGTCAACATTCCTAAAATGACTTGTGACATGACAGAACTTTTAATTTCTGAAATCAGATTCAAATTCACGGTTAATTTCACTCCAGCGCGATTTTAGCGTGACTTAGGCTATGGGGTAGCTTTCAGAAATTTTTAGTGCAAATGACTCGTGGTCGATTTTCTTCGAGCCACAATGAACCCATTCGACACATTGGCGACTCTCGATTGTCATGAAAATCTCGAGGATTCAAACACGGACACAGGGTACCAAAATGATAGAAAAATCAGTCTAGTGCCGGTCGACGAGAATTTTGTAATATAGTGGAAGCACCCACGTTTAGCCACACATCTCTATCGAATCAACCTATATTTGATCCCTAATCGATTTTTAACTGTGTCGTAATGACTTCTACAGATGAGCATGGTCGAGTAGCCGATTCCTAGTCGAATTCTCAAGTCTAATGCATTAAAATTCCTTAGTGGCTTCCACAGATAGTCTAGTTATTTCAAGAGTGATTAGCTTTGAGAACAACACTATAGACGCGTCGATGAAAAGCCCGATTAATTAAATTGAAAGTAGAACTAAAAAATCCAAGAAGTCACAATCAGACAATTTCATCGAGATTGTTTTGGGTACAAAAGAGATTTCACACTATGCTGAATACAGAGCATAAGTCATTCAAGGCCAAGATTCTCGTTTAAGTAATCATTCGTGGTGCAACGACGTTCAAACTCCAGCTGCATCTAGCAAGTATAATCCGCTAACTTCAACTCCTTAAGAGCAACTATGGACTTATTCAACTCGTCTTCACTGCCGGTCCTATCATTGAACTTGGTTTCAAGCGTTCGACGTATTTCCTCCAACTTCCTTTCAATCTCTATCTTTTGTCTCTCAAGAGCAAGCTCCTCTCTTTCAAGGTTAGCTATTTCATTTAGTGCAGCCTGTAGAGACTGTTGCTTATCTTTCACCTATTGCTCGATGACTTGGTTCAAAAAGATTTTCTTCGGGGAATGTTAGAGCCATTAACTAATCGTAGTTGTGTCGATAAGCATCAAAGATGGAGGAAAATCTGTTATGGAAATCTTTGAATCCTAATCTGAGTTCTAGAGGCAGGAGAGCGCCAATATCACTGTTGCCAAGCTCATCCATTAGTGACTTGAGTGAGAATAGTTTGGTTATTCATCACCATGGGTAAACCACCACTCGAGAGATATAGAAATCATGATAGCTTAGTCCTTAGCTTGTCAATATTGGTTGTTTTTGAAGATGAACTCCTTAAGGCCAAGTCATGAGCATCAGTAGCTAGAACGCGAGAAACTTCATCCACAGCACGAATTGTTCTGGTAGGAATAGCTATAGAAGTTACTTTCTCTCCGTGAGCTTTCGACGTAACAAGAGTTGAAGGAGAAGCTAGCGATGGATTTTGCATGATATCGGCGGCTGAAGGAGTAATAGTTGATGGAGTTTGGGGTGTTGGTGCTATCATTTTCCAAAGGAAAAGAAGTAAGTGGTCAAAGTTAAGTCGCTACTAAATCAGGTTGAGAAGAACTAATACGTACTAGATTTCGTAGTAGTAGTATCTTTAGACAAAGGCTGGGGCATAGCATGTTGAGGTAAACCACTATTGCTAGTTGATGTATTAGTAGCTGTCATTCTAGAGTTGTGTTAATACATGAAACTAAGACAAACAAGTGGAAATATACAAGAAGAAGGGAAGGAACTTACCATAAATCGCCAAAGGAATTGAGGTGAACACAACTCCAATGTCTATAGCAGTCGAGGGACGAAGTTCTTCACTTGTGTAATCCTCCTTCATTGTATCAATAGGACTACCCTAATCATGAGGAGTGTTTAAAGACTTGGTGTCAATAGAACTAGCTTCGATGGGAACTAAGGCTAAGTTTTCAGCAGATAACTTGGGTTGTTTCCTTATCGAAGAAGGAGAGGTTTTTTCTTTCTCTTAAGTTAGGAAACCACAACATCCAGGGTATCTCTGTCTTCAATATGCAATGAAGATCTAGACACATCTATCAAACAGAGGAGCAAAAATCATGAAAAGTATAGTGGGACTAGAGAGAAGTACTTAGAAATACCTTCGACAGTGTTGATTCTTGGTTGACTTTTCTCCAATGTCCTCTTCCTCTGGCATCTCCATTGCATAAGGATCTTCATGTTGTGGTGAAGCTAATTTATGAGCTTTAGTACCCTCTAAAACCCCAATTTTGAGCACCTTCAACACAATTGGAGGATTATGTTCAAGAGGATAGTCAAGTATTGCCTTGCTCTTATTGGTCACACCCTTCGGTTTTGAGCCACATTGCTTTATTGGATGGAGGGCAGTCTTAATAGCATCTTCATATGGACTTTTCAATGAGAAGGAAATCCACTAGCTCGAAAACTCAAGTGTAACACCCGGAGAAACTGGAAAAGGCTCAAGATCCAAAAAACACTAGGCATGCGTCGTTGTAGTTATTTGAGAACAACAAACAAAAGGGCTGTAACGATCCCGACCTCATCTCTAGGGTCACGAGCGGTAAAGGTTATATTTTTCGCGACATCCCAGGTGTGTCGCCGACCCATAGTTCTTTCTTTTTATAAGTTTTTGAGTTACGCACACGCGGAAGCAATAAATCAACACCTAATCACCATAGTATTGCAACACCAAAAGTAGTAGGAAAACAAATGTGCAACCATATATTTATGTATACATGGCATGCTACATATGATTGCATGTCTTTCCTTTTAATATTACAAGCCCTTCTACTTGAGCTAAGCTTTACACTACAAAAGCATACGGTCCTTTCCAAAAGTACATCAACTTCGGGGTAACCCTATCTCCTCTAATGAGATTCTAACAAAAAATGGTTCCCCCTATAAGGACCAGCTAACTAGTAGTCATCTACAGCACCATCGACTGGAGCATCTCCATCAGGCCCTGGCGGACCATCGATGTCACATCCTGGAATTTCAATTCTGTTTTCAATTAAATAAATCGAGCCTTTCATCGACGCGCCTATAGTGCTATTCTTAGAGCTGATCACTCTTAAGATAACTAGACTATCTAGGAAAGTCATTAAGGAATTTTAACGCAATAGACTTGAGAATTCGACCAGGAATCGACTACTCGACCGTGCTTGTCACGCCCTGATCCTTTGAGCGCGTGCCCATCCCGGCTTGGTCGATTATATAGTGACGTCCCAGGACACATCGCCAACCCATTCATTTTAATGTATATGCGGAAGCAGATAAATAATCCCCACACAATAATTCAATGGGATAGAAAAGCAGGGCCACAAATTTTGAAAACTGAAACCAACAACCACACTTATATATATACATATCAAACCGCGTCATATATAATACGAGCTGGTCTATTTATAACATCTACAAAATAGGGGGGGTTTCATAAGACTACGGGTCTTCGTCCTCGTCTTCATCTTCATCCACACT
This sequence comes from Eucalyptus guilfoylei, assembly GCA_016097605.1. Lineage (NCBI taxonomy): Eukaryota > Viridiplantae > Streptophyta > Magnoliopsida > Myrtales > Myrtaceae > Eucalyptus > Eucalyptus guilfoylei. Next base: position 11,701,210 of record CM027863.1, read on the forward strand.
CCAGCTAGAGCCTATAACTGAGTACACAGGGGACTTAGGTTCCGATAGGCCCGGGTCTCAATCCACCACCGAACCACTTGGAGGGTCTGCAGCGCCCTTTCCAAAAGCCACCTCCATCACATACAAATGTATCTCAGATTCCAGTATGGCTCTCAGTCCGTTACGATCCTGGCGATACCATGATCTGTATTGATGGGGCACCTTTTTGGGTAGACCTGCATCAACTAGATTATGGACTTCACCAGTTCGTACTCTAACCCATTAGGGTGCCCATGGATTGGAATATAGTACTTCTGTTCTATGATCTTCTTCGGTTGTCCAAAATGCTCGGGAGGAGCTGCCATCTAGGAACCTGAAATGTTATCCCACAACAGGGTGAGATGACATCTTAGTAAGTTCACCCCTAAGACCCGACTTGGAAGAAAATACGCCCCGAGGGCTGCCTAAGCACAAACACGAGCAAGAGGACTTACCTTGGTCTCAGTTCCTTCCTGCAAGTCGATACAATTCAAATAACCATTCAATCATCCACTCAAAAACTGCCAAATATATTGATATAGTATACTAATTATGCTCACCAGAAACTACTAGATAAACTGATGTAGTATACTAATTATGCTCGCCATAAGCTGCCAGATAAATTGATATAGTATACTAATTGTGCTCGTTAGAAGCTGCCAGGTATACTACTTGCACTAAGCTGACATATCGCCCATAGGCTGATATTGTATACCGGTATACTGCTCACTCTAAGCTGATGTATCGAGCCCGCGAGTTGATACAGTATACCACCCTGATCATCTAACCAAATCACCATTTTTATCATACTCGATAAAAATAATCGTGTGTGGCTACACGGTCGGCCTTAGCCAAAATACAATTTTCTGCCACTTGAAAATCCCACAAATTTTTAACAGTCCATAAATCCATTTTTGGCGCTGTAAACCGATGCTGGTGATTTCCCAATTAATTACCGAAATTAAATAAATTTTGGGATAACTACCCAAAATTATAAATCACACTCAATTTGCACAAAATAACAATCAATTAAATAAATAGATTAGACCACTGCAATTAGCACAAAATTTCGGTCATCGGCTATCCTGGTCTAATTTATGGAAAATAAATAATTAATTAAATAATTACGAAAAATAATTATTAAATACAAATAAATAGGACTTAGGCCCGTAAAGCCTAATTAAAAGCCGAGACGGGCCCGGAAAATTTCCGAGCCACTCTAGATAAATACGAGAGCTTGTCTAGGCTCTAATTACACTACTCTAACAACCTAACATGCAATAACAATTAACTAAATTGCTAATATATTCTAACTATCCACATAATTCATACTTAACTTAAACTAATCAATCCTTAAGCGTCATTAACTTATTAAGCAGGGATCAGTGAGTTAAATTCACTTGATTAATGATTCGCTGGGATCAAAACAACGGGGACGCGGTGGGGGACGAGAAACTCCAAAGCGGGACCGTCAAACGGGGTCGAGAACGGCCAGGAACCCAAACTGTGGTTGGAATACCCATTGCCATTCGGTTCTGCTCGGGGCCGAGAGAGGTGGATCGGTTGTTTGGTTGAGCGAGCAAGGACTGGAGGCAGGCAAGCAAAGCTTCAACGGACCAGACGGGCGGCTCCGGGCTTGAACGGCGGTCGGAGGCGGCTGAACGAGCTCCGGCACAACTTGAGGCAGCGAGCAAGGATGGGGACGATGGCGCAAGGATGCACATACAGGCAAAACCGGGACGGCGACAGGCAGCGTGTGGCGATTCCAGTTGGGCTACTGGCTTGCTGGTCGACTTTTCTGGGTTTGTTGAACTCAAAAAAGCAAGAAGAAGGAAGAGGTGGTCGACGAAAATGGAGGGGAAAGGAGGAGGGGACTAGCTTGCTTTATGGAGGGGACCACCAAGCCTTCCACCTCATCTTCTTGTCCCCTAGCTTGGTCCCACCATGCAGCTGGCTTTCCTCAGCAAATTACAATCACAAAAATTCCTTCTAGAACCCCTTGAGAGGGTCCAAAAGTTGGGTCCAAGGGGGGCATACGAATTTCACTTGATTTCCCTCAATTTCTCCTTAAATCCTTCTTGAACCGACTTAATTCGGCTCCTAAAAATCCAACTGTCGAGTCTTCAATCCAGTTGATATTTTTTCTTACCAATTGATCCTACTTGCATCTCAATTTCGCGATAAAAAATGGTCCTCTGATTTTCCCGGTCGAAAACAGCCCTATCTCGACTTTTTCCGCCAAAATCTTGGTTTGCAGAAAAATCTTCGGAGACTGAGTCAACGTTCTTAAAATGATTCATGACATGACAAAGCTTTCAATTTCTCAAATCGGATTCAAATTCGCGGTTAATTTCAATCTAGCGCGATTTTAGCATGACCTAGGCTATCGGGTAGCTTTTAGAAATTTTTAGTGCAAATGACCTGTGGTGGATTTTCTTCGAGCCACAATGAACCTCTTCGACACATTGGCGACTCTCGGTTGTCGTGAAAATCTTGAGATTTTAAATACGGACACGGAATACCAAAACGATAGAAAGATCAGTCTAGTGCCGATCGACGAGAATTTTGTAATTTAGTGGAATCACCCATGTTAAGCCACATATCTCTGTTGAACTGACCTATCTCTGGTCTCTAATTGACTTTTAATTGTGCCATAATGATCTCTATAAATGAGCATGGCCAACTAGCCGATTCCTGATCGAATTGTCAAGTCTAATGCATTAAAATTCCTTAATGACTTCCGCAGATAGTCTAGTTATCCCACGAGTGATCAGCTCTGAGAATAGCATTATAAGCGCATCGATGAAAGGCCCAATTAATTTAATTGAAAGCAGAACTGAAAAATCCAGGATATCACAACACTTCCCCTCTTATAAAAATTTCTTTTTCGAAATTTAAACCATTACAATACTTTAAGCAAAAAGGTGGGGGTACAATTGTCTCATCGACTTTTCAGTCTCCCATGTTGCTCCTTCAGTGCCGTGGTGTTGCCATACCACTTTGACCAACGGAATGGTCTTTGTACGCAGAACCTGTTCTTTCCTGTCCATGATTTGAACGGGGCTTTTAACGTATGACACTCTGTCATCCACGTCCAATTCTTCAAAATTAAGCATGTGGGTCGGGTCAGGATTGTACTTCCTCAACATTGACACGTGAAAGATGTCGTGCAACGTAAGACGATACGCTAGGATTCAGATTCTCTCTAGAATCTTAAAGGGACCTACGTATCTCGGACTCATTTTTCCCTTCTTACCGAAGCGCAAAGTACCCCTCATTGGTGACACCTTCAGAAAAACGTGATCACCAACTTGGAATTCCAATGGTCTCCAATGCTTATCTTTGTAACTTTTCTGCCTGATTTGGGCAGTCTTTATTCTGCCTCTAATCACTACAATTGCATCCACTGACTACTGGACCAACTTTGGGTCTGTGATCTTTCTTTCCCCAACTTCATCTCAACATACTGGCGTTCTGCACGCTCTGCCATACAACGCTTCGAAGGGAGCCATCTGAATGCTCTGCTGATAACTATTGTTGTAGGCGAACTCAACTAGATGAAGCTGTTCTTCCCAACTTCCCTTGAAATCTAGCACACAAGCTCGTAGCATGTCCTCGAGGGTTTGACTCGTCCTCTCAGACTGGCCATCCATCTGAGGATGATATGCCGTACTATACTGTAGCTTCGTACCTAAAGCACTCTGCGAGCTTTTCAAAAAAGCAGCTGTAAATCTCGGGTCTCGGTCTGAGGTGATCATCACCGACACTCCATGCAGACGAACTATCTGACACACATATAGCTTTACGTGTCTATCCAAACTGAGGTGTGATGCCCCCCGATGGCTCCCGATCCATTAGGGTCGCCACACATCACTAGCTTTCTCTTAACCCAAAGGACTAATACTCTAATACCATAGGATTCCGATAAGTCCATGAGTTTTTGGGGTCTATATCTTTCCCATTAGTCCTTGCACAAAATATGGTGGAAGCATATCCAACAACTCCCTTTCCTATATTCAGAAATGATGCACACCAACTAAACACTTTTATAGATAATAGCCGAACACTTTTATTTACATAAAACTAGATGGACATCGTTAGTCGGTACACCAAAATGCCGTAGTTTTCTATACTCGGCTATACTTCAAAAGATACTCGACATTTCCAATAGTTATATACATAAAGTTCATTGTTCAGTGTCGGCATCCAAAAATTTCTTCCTCTGCTGACCCCATCTCACAGTCACACCTAGCCACTCTATCCCCCACTGTTGTTTGCTAATGGCGGTGGCAACGGCCCCAGCATTCGTCCGTCCCGACGGGTGAATACGGCGACATACTCCTGGAGTACAGGGCTGGTGGGAAGACCGGTATCGAACATCATAATCACTCTCACCTATATGAACGTCAGTCCTCGCACCTCAGGGTCTTGGTATTCCGACCGCTCCCATTGTAAGTCGATCGGGACACCATAGAATGTACCGGGAGGTGCGGGCAGCAAAGGCATCTTGTCTAGTATGAAAATGTTAGTCCCCACAAGGGGTGAGTACAACCACCTAGCAGCAAAAGATCTACTAGACTATATTATGCAGAACCATCACCATTCGATTTAATGCAAAACTCACAAAACATATAACCAAAGAAATAGGTATGCATCAAATCAATAGAACTTTTCAAAGTAATGGCAAGTACAGATTCAAAACCAGAACACATCATTTCATTCACATGGGTCCCGATTATAAGGCCAAACTATTATGACATGTCCTATACCGTGCCACACAATTTTGTCTCATAATCAAGCGCAACTCAGTTGGACAATCAGTTTTAAAACTCAAAAGATTTTTCTCCTGGAGGACTAGTGTTTGCGTCCTTCCAGGTATTTGCACCCAACCTGGCGTCGCGAAAGCCTCCGGTTCCATATTTCAGTCATTGGGCATCTGGAGCATGTCATGTCTCACTTCCAGGCATCTCGCACCTCACCTAGCATCACGAGGAATCTCCAGGGCTCACTATGTTACTAGTGTCCCCTACCTTCCTGAATACATATCGTCATACATTCGGGCATCCCGACACTCCGAGGGAACCTCTGGGGCTCATCGGTCCCCAGGCATCCAGAGCGTGTCATGTCTCACCTCCAGGCATCTCGACTCCCAGGGCATCGTTGACCCGAGGGTTCAACGGCAGTGATAACATCTCAACCATGGTATAGCAACCAAATCATTTCAATGCCAAAACATTTTCGAATATGGAAATCCCTTGGATTTTTCTTTTCGAAATTCCATGTTCACAATTCACCTTTCAGCATTTTCAAAATCCACCAAAAGTAACCTGGGAATAGTACCCACACTTACGACAAATCATTTATCAAAATGATAAGTAGATTTGAAAACTCGCAAAGTAAGTCCAAAATTCAACCTGATTTTCAATGGTTTAGAAAAATTTATATAGTATTCGAGATTTGAAAGTAGCACACGTTTTCTTAAAATATTTGAGGTCGGTGCCATGGTAAATAAAGTTTCTCATACAAATCGGGAGGTTTTTCCAAATCAATCTACGGCCAAATTTTTCAAAGTTTCATAGTCACTAAAATCTGTGTTTGATTGAAGTTCAAAGGAATCGAAAATACACATAGAAAACCTGAGCATTTCCTCAATTCCTTAATCCCAATCTACTTCAATCATCCTAGAATTCAGCATCCAACATCCAAAACTCAAATCTTTCCAATCTAACTGCACTACATTAGACAACAACGGCATTACATTACATAGGTTAGTAGACTTTCACTTGCCTTAAGTCCGACGGTGTCAATAGCAAGAAATCGGGAAGCTCGCGGTCATGGACACGACTTGGCAACAGCAAGTGCGAGCAGCGGTGTCGGCGTGCGTGCACGAGTGAAGGGGACAGTCTCCTTCCTTCCCTCTCACTCTCGCTCGCTGCTCTCTCTCTATCTCACTCTCTCTCTGCCCTGTTTCGCTCGATCATTCTCTCTCTTGCTCTCGTTTCCGTGCCCTTTTGTTCCTTCACTTAGTTGACTAACTCAGTCAATGCATGTGGATTCGGTGGCGTCAAAGATTGAAGATAGTTGGGTGAGACGTGTCTTCTTTCTGCACGATCGGGCTTCAGCGGCAGCCGTGTGGGTGGGCGACGTGGCTATGGCTGGGCGCCTCAAGGTCAACAATTTCCTCCTTCGGTTGACCATCCCAACACGTGTGCATGGCTGGGGAAACGAGGGTCTTCAAGCAGCATAGGCTGCATGGGTCAATTCCTCTTCGTTTGTTAACCCGCACAATGGAGAGACGTGCATGGGAGAGGGGTGGTGTGAATGCATGGTCGTGCATGGCCGTGCATGGTTGTGTAGGGTCATCGAACAATGTGTACGAGAGTTTTCAGTTCGTAGGGTATACATGCGGGTTGAAGAGGGTCTCAATCATGGCGTTACATAAGGGTAATTTCGATGGTTGAACCATTACTAAACGTGATGTCTCGGTCCAACGATGATGACGAAACGGTGTTCGCAAATGGTACTAATGACGCAGTCCAACGATACTTCCGTCGATCTGTCACGGAACGTCACATATTCGAGGGTCGACAAAAATCCGGATGTCACATGAGGTCCTTTCATACTGCAATGAAGTGAGCTGACTTTGTCAGTTCGTTGAACACTATCCGAATGGAATCATTTCCTCTCTGACACCTTAATAAACCGGTCACGAAATCCATTGTGATGTGCTCCCATTTCCACTTTGGGATCTCAAGGGGTTGTAGAAGTCCTCCAGGCTTGCAATGCTGAGCCTTCACTTGTTGACACGTCAAACACTTAGCGACATGCTTGGCGATGTCCGCCTTCAGACTAGACCACCAATAGTATTGACGCAGATTTTGATACATCTTTGTACTGCCAAGATGAATGCTGTAATTGCTACGATAAGCTTATGATAGAATATCCTCTCTAGGCTCCACCTCGTCAGGTACAACCAATCGTCCTTGGAACCTTAGTGTTCCATCCTCATAAATCTGAAAGTCAGCATTTCTCTTATCCATATCCTCTTGTAGAATCTTCTGAACATCTGGGTCTATTGGCTGAAGTAACTTGATCTTGATTTGAACATCTGGTTCAATTCTGAGGGTGGCCATAAGATTCGAAAGGTGGCCTACCTCAAATTTGAACACCGAATCTCGAGCTCTCTCGATTAAATTCCATTCTTTAATCAGTATGTGAGCGACTGAAGACTTCTGACTCAACGCATCGGCGACCTTATTCGCTTTTCCTGGGTGATATAGAATGTCACAGTCATAGTCCTTCAGAAGTTCCATCCATCGTCGATGTCTCATGTTCAACTCCTTCTAAGAGAATAAGTACTTGAGAGTGAAGATCTGGAACCTTTCTCCGCACAAATAGTGTCTCTGAATCTTCAGAGCGAATATAATTGCCATGAGTTCTAAGTCATGTGTCGGGTAATTATGCTCATGAGGTCTCAATTGACGAGAGGTGTATGCAACAACTCTACCATGTTGCATCAGCATGCAACCCAATCCTCTAAACGACGCATCACTGTAAATTTCGTATCCTCTAGGACCAGATGGAATGGTGAGCACAGGAGCAGTAGTCAGCTTCTACTTAAGCTCTTGAAAACTACGCTCGCATTTGTCTATCTAGACAAATTTTTCTTCTTTCTTCAGGAGTCTAGTCAAAGGCGACGCTAATGATGAGAACCCTTCCACGAACCTTCTGTAGTAACCTACCAAACCCAGAAAAATTTTGAAATCTATCACTGTAGTCGGTCTTGGCCAGTTAATCATTACTTCAATCTTGGATGGGTCCACGGAGATTCCTTCGCCTGAAATCATGTGACCTAAGAAAGCAACGCGAGTCAACCAAAACTCGCACTTGCTGAACTTGGCGTACAATTGATGAACTCTTAGAGTTTGAAGTACCATCCTCAAATGACTCTCATGCTCTTCATCACTCCTTGAAAATACTAGAATATCATCGATGAACATGATCACGAACTGATCCAGATATTCCTTGAATACTCGGTTCATTAGATCCATAAAAGCAGTTGGAGCGTTTGTCAAACCGAACGGCATTACAGTGAATTCGTAATGGCCATATCGAGTACGAAACGCTGACTTTGGAATGTCCTCCTTCCTGATCTTTAACTAATGATATCTTGTCCTCAAGTCGATTTTAGAAAATATCGACACTCCTTGTAACTGATCAAACAATTTGTCAATCCTCGGGAGTGGATACTTGTTCTTAATTGTCACCTGATTGAGTTGACGATAGTCGATGCACAGACGCAATGAACCTTCTTTCTTCTTTACGAATAGTACTAGTGCTCCCCAAGGTGATGCACTGGGATGTATGAATCCCTTATCCAATAACTTTTGTATCTGTACCTTCAGTTCTTTCAACTTAGATAACACCATCTGGTAAAGAGCCTTAGAGATTAGCTTTGTCCCGGGTGCTAATTCGATCACGAACTCGATCTCTCTCTCTAGCAGTAAACTTGGCAATTCGTTCGGCAATACATCTGGGAATTCTTGCACCACTGCGATACCTTGACAACCCTCGTCTAACAAACGGGTTGCCTCAGGCAACGAGATCAAGGTAATCGAGGGTCTTCCTCGATTCCCGATAAACTCGAAGCTCTCTCCCTCTAATGGGTCAAACTGAATCGCTTTGCGATAGCAGTCCATCTTAGCTCGTTGCTTGGTGAGCCAGTTCATGCCAATTATCAAATCAAAGTCATACATGGCTAGGACTAACAGGTCTATCTTCCCCTCTTGCTCACCAATCGCTAACTTGCAACTAGAACAACCCAAAGCTGCTAACACCTTATCCTTCAACGGTGTAGTTATACTAACCACTGACTCTAATAACATAGGACTTGATCCTATCAGCTTAACATACTTCTCAGCAATAAAAGAATGACTTGCTCCCGGGTCGAATAAAGTATAAGCAGGATGGTCGTTCAACGAAACCATACCTGTAAGTACATCAGGTGCGTCCTCAGCTTGACCTCTGGTGATGTCATAAACTGTTCCTTGAACTGGAGGTATGAGCTGTCCACCCTGTGGTGCGCTCTGTGGTGCGTACCCTCGGATCTGTCCCAATGGTGGCGGCGACGGTAACTGCGGTTGTCCTTTTGGTCGCCTAGGACAATCTCTGGCTATGTGACCCCGTTAGCCACACTTAAAACAAGTGCCCGTCCTTCGAGGGCACGGGGCTGTACTGTGTCGCCTTCCACAGAAGCGACACAGGCCATTCTGACTAGGCCCTGTCTTCCCAATTCCACCCTTCTTGTTGGGCAGGACTAAAAATCTTCCTCTGATCATCGGCCTCTTCCCATGTCGGATCCCTTCTCAATGCGAACGAAACCTCGATCCAGACAAGGCGGCTTGCTCGTTTAAACTCCTTTATAGCAGCTGAGCTTGGTTGTAGACTTCACGATATTCCTTCAAGTCAAACGGCATTGGCGGCTGTTTCAGCTCTAGTTGAAGGCCGTTCCTGAACCTTCGCTGTTTCAGCTCTAGTTGAAGGCCGTTCCTGAACCTTCGAGCTTTTTCTTCAGGATCCTCAATTAACCTTGGAGCATATTGGGAAAGCTTCGCGAATTTGACCTTGTACTGGTCGACGGTCATCGATCCTTGACGGAGGCGTTGAAATTCCTCCATCTTCTGCTCTCGAGCGCTTCTTGAGAAGTACTTATCGTTGATGGCTCTAAGGAAAGAGTCCCATAGCGGGACTACTCCTCTCGGGAATACGGTATCTCTGGTGGCCCTCCACCAAATATTTGCGTTACCATGCAGCTGATACACTACCAGTACCACTTTTTCCTCTTCGTTACACCTCAGTAGTGCAAAAGCTTTCTCTAGGTCTAGAATCCAAAGAGATGTGGTCTCTGGATCTCCGGTACTCGTGAACCTCGGCAGGTTTGGCTTTAGAAATTGTTCCACCAACTTGTGGATCGTCCTCTCCCTATCCATCACTATGTTCCCAACTAGAACTTCAGCAGGTGCGACGATAGGTACGGCAGCGGCTACGGCAGCAATAGCAACATTGGCAGTGGCAGTAGCGAACTCAGGTTCCGATAGGCCCGGGTCTCGATCCACCACCGAACCACTTGGAGGGTCTGCAGTGCCCTTTCCAAAAGCCACCTCCATCACATACAGAGGTATCTCAGATTCCGTTATGGGGCCCTCTCTCAGTCCATTACAATCCTAGCGATACCATGATTTGTATTGATGGGGCACCTTTTTGGGTAGACCCGCATCAATCCAGATTATGGACTTCACCAGTTCGTACTTTAACCCATTAGGGTGCCCACGGATCGGAATATAGTACTTCTGTTATGTGATCTTCTTCGGTTGTCTAAAATGCTTGGGAGGAGCTACCATCTAGGGACCTGAAATGTTATCCCACAACGGGGTGAGACGACGTCTCAGTGAGTTCACCCCCTAAGACCCGACTAGGAAGAAAATATGCCCTGAGGGCTGCCTAAGGACAAACACGAGTCAAAGGACTTACCTTGGCCTCAGTTCCTTCCTACAAGTTGATACAATTCAAATAACCATTCAATCATCCACTCAGATCGAACCATCGATCAATCAACTCAGTCGATTCTTTGCCAACAAGACCATTCTCTGGTCATCTTAATCAATACTATCTATAAAGTCCGATCATAATCAGGACTGCTTACTCTAAGCTGATAATAGATAGTATAGCTCACCAGAAGCTGCTAGATATACTGATATAGTATACTAATTATGCTCACCAAAAGTTGCCAGATAAACTGATATAGTATACTAATTATGCTCGCTAGAAACTGCCAGGTATACTGCTCGCGCTAAGCTGACATATCTCCCGTAGGCTGATATAGTATATCGGTATACTGCTCACACTAAGCTAATGTATCGAGCTCGCAGGCTGATACAGCCCTGATCATCTAACTAAATCACTACTTTTATCATACCCGATAAAAATAATTGTTTGTGGGTACACAGTCGGCCTTAGCCAAAATAAAATTTTCTTTCACTTGAAAATCCCACCAATTTTAACAATCCACAAATCCATTTTTGGCACTGTAAACCGACGCCCCCCAGTGATTTCCCAATTAAGTACTGAAATTAAATAAATTTTGAGATAAATACCCAAAATTACAAATCACACTCATCTTGCACAAAATAATAGTCAATTAAATAAAAAAATCACACCACTGTGATTAGCATAAAATTTCGGTCACCAGCTATCCCGGTTAATTTTTGAAAAATAAATAAATAATTAAATAATTACGGAATATAATTATTAAATGCAAATAAATAGGACTTAGGCCCGTAAAGACTAATTAAAAGCCGAGACGGGCCCGGAAAATTTCCGAATCACTCTAGATAAATACTAGAGCTTGTCTAGGCTCTAATTAAATTGCTAATCTATTCTAACTATCCACCTAATCCATACTTAACTTAAACTAATCAATCCTTAAGCATCATTAACTTGTTAAGTTGGGATTAGTGAGTTAAACTCACTTGATTAATGATCCACTCGGATCAAAACGATGGGGACGTGGTGGGAGATGAGAAACTCAAAATTGGGACCGCCAAACGGGGTCGGGAACAGCCCGGAAACGGCCTAAACAGCGGCTGGAATACCCACAGTCGTTTAGTTCTACTCGGGGCCGAGAGAGGTGGATCGATTGACCGGTTGAGCGAGTAAGGACTGGAGGCTGGCAAGCGAAGCTTCAACGGACCAGATGGGTGGCTCCGGGCTTTGATGGCGATCGGAGGCGACTGAACGGGCTCTAGCACGACCTGAGGCAGCGAGTAGGGATGGGGACAACGACGCAAGGATACATGGACAGGCAGAACCGGGACGACGACCAGCAGAGCTGGGGCGCAACATCAGCTGGCAGCGACGGCAACGGTAGCGTGCGGTGGTTCCGGCTAGCCTGCTAGCTTGCTTGTCGACTTTTCTGGGTTTGTTGAACTCAAAACAACAAGAAAAAGGAGGAGGTGGTCGACAGAAATGGAGAGGAAAGGAGGAGGGGACCGGCTTGCTTTATGGAGGGGACCACCAAGCCTTCTACCTCATCTTCTTGTCCCTTAGCTTGGTCCCACCATGTAGTTGGCTTTCCTTATCAAATTGCAGTCACAAAATTCCTTTTAGGAGCCCTTGAGATGGTCCAAAAGTTGGGTCCAAGGGGGGCATACGAATTTCACTTGATTTCCCTCAATTTCTCTTCAAATCCTTCATGAACAAATTTAATTCGGCTCCTAAAAATCCAACTATTGAGTCTTTAGTCTAATTGATATTTTTCCTCACCAATTGATCCTACTTGCATTGCAATTTCACGATAAAAAACAGTCCTCTGATTTTCCCGGTCGAAAATGGCCATATCTCGACTTTTTCCGCCAAAATCTCAGTTTGCAGAAAATCTTTGGAGACTGAGTCGACGTTCCTCAAATGACTCATGACATGACAAAATTTTCAAGTTCTAAAATCAGATTCAAATTCGCGGTTAATTTCAATCCGGCGTGATTTTAGCGTGACTTAGGTTACCGGGTAGCTTTTAGAAACTTTTAGTGTCGATGACTCGTGGTCGATTTTCTTCGAGCCACAATGAGCCTCTTCGACACATTGATGACTCTCGATTGTCATGAAGATCTCGAGTTTCAAAGACGGACACAGGGTACCAAAATGATAGAAAAATCAGTTTAGTGTTGGTCAACGAGAATTTTGTAATTTAGTGGAATCACCCACATTTAGCCACATATCTTTGTCAAACCGACCTATCTTTGGTCTCTAATCGACTTTTAACTGTGCCGTAATGATCTCTGTAGATGAGCACGGTCGAGTAGCCGATTCCTAGTCAAATTCTCAAGTCTAATGCATTAAAATTCCTTAATGTCTTCCCCCAATAGTCTAGTTATCCCACGAGTGATTAGCTCTGAGAATAGCACTATAGGTGCATTGATGAAAGGCCCGATTAATTTAATTGAAAGCAGAACTGAAAAATATAGGATGTCACAGTACTCATATGCAGAGATCATTTTGGCACAGTAAAGATCAATTAGAGATCAGAGATAGGTCGATTCGACTGAGCTGTGTGGCTAAACGTGGGTGATTCCACAAATTTGCAAAATTCTCGTTGATCGGCACTAGACTGATTTTTCTGTTGTTTTGATACCCTATATCCGTATTTGAAACCTCGAGATTTTTACGATCGCCGAGAGTCGCCAATATTTTGAAGAGATTCATTGAGGCTCGAAGAAAATCGGCCACGGGTCATTTGCACTAAAAATTTCTGAAAGCTACCTGCTAGCCTAGGTGACGCTAAAATCGCACCAGATTGAAATTAAACACAAATTTGAATCCGATTTCAGAAATTGAAAGTTTTGTCATTGCACGGGTCATTTTAGGAACATCGACTCATCCTCCGAAGGTTTTTCTACAAACTGAGACTTTTCACGAAAAGTCGATATAGGGCCATTTCCAGCCGAAAAATTCAAAGGACAGTTTTTTTAGCTTCCTAGGGAAGCTTTGTGGCTGTTTTTAGCTGAGGAAGCCAGCCCATCCATGGTGGGGTCTCTTCTAGGAGACAAGAGGATAAAAGAAGAGCAACAGGGACCTTCCAAGCAAGAGTTGTCCCCTTTCTTCCTCCCTCAACCATGCTTTCTCCATTTTAAAACCTTTAGAGCTTCGAAAATTTGCAAAGAGAAGCCAAGCAGCCCCTTTGCCCATTGCACGATCGTGCGAGCCGCTGGAGTCCAGCCACGTCGCCATTGCACCACCCGCACGCCAGCCATTCCTTCGCTTGCCTGCGCGTCTCTCGCCATCATCCCTATCTGTTCGCATGTCCAGAGGCCTTGTACAGCATCGCCAGCTGCCGTGCGTGGTCGCGAAGACCGCTAGAGCCACCGCCTGCCTCCGCCTGGTCCCTGCTGCAGCCCGCTGTCCCGTTCTTGCCATTTCAGCTGTTGCTGTCGCTTGGCTCGGCCTTTCTTGGCCAAGATCAGTAGCCGAAGTTCCAGCAAGACTTTTGAACTTCGACGCTCGCTTTGGAGCCCTTCCCGACCCCACTTGGTGTCCCCGCTTTGGAGTTTGTGGACCACCTTCGCGTCCCTGTCGAAGTGAACTCGTTGGATCACAAAACCAGTGAGTTTACTCACTAATCTCCGCTTAGAGAGTTAATTATGCTTAAGGGTTGATTAGTTTAAGTTAAGCATGGATTAGGTGGTTAGTTAGAATAGATTAGCAATTTAAGTAATCGTTATTGCATGTTAGGTGGTTAGAATAGTGTAATTAGCAAGTAGATAAGCTGTAGTATTTATCTAGATAGGTTTGGAATTTTTCCGAGCCCGTTTTGGTATCCAAATAAGTTGCATTTTTGGTATTTATTTAATAAATTTTCCTAATTATTTAATTAATTATTATTTTTGGAAATTAGACGGGGATAGTCAGTGATTGGAATTTTGTGCTGATCACAATGATGTGGTTGGATTATTTATTTGGATGATCATTTATGCAAATTGGGTGTTGATTGTAATTTTGGATATTTATCCCAAAATTTATTAATTTTGGTATTTAATTAGAAAATTACTAGGCGTCAGTTTATAGTGCCATAAATGTTTTTATCGACTGTATAATTAGTGGGATTTTACAAAATAAAAATATTATATTATTTGCTGAGGCCTACCGTGTACCCACACACGATTAATTTACCGGGTACTATGAAAACACTGAAATGATCAGTGGATGAGTATAATATCTATAAATCAGCTTCGGTGAGCATAAATCAGCTTCGATGAGTATATATCAGCTTCAGTGAGTTATACTATCTATTATTGTCAGCTTAAATGAGCATTCTTTCGTATCAGCTTAGGTGAGCAATGATTGTTTCAAGGAAACGACTTGATCAATAGTATTGGTTGATCGATAGTATTGAATGGGATGACCGAGAGATGGCCGTGATGACATGGAATCGATTGGTTCGATTAATTGATAACTCGATCTAATTTGATGACTTGATTTGAGTTGAATTGATTGGTTGAGTGGTTGAATTGTACTGACTTGCCGGAAGGGATTGAGGCAAAGGTAAGTCCTCTAACTTGTGCTTGTGCTTAGGCAGCCCTTATGGCATATTTTCTTCCTAGTCAGGACTTAGGGGGTTAACTTGCGGAGACGTTGACTCACCTCGTTGTGGGATAACATTTTCAGGTCCTTAGATGGTAGCTCCTCTCGAGCATTTTGGCCAACCGAAGAAGGTCACTAAACAGAGGTGTTATATTCCACTTCATGGGAGCCTAAGGGGATGGGTCTATGAACTTGTGAGGTCCGTGGTCTGGGTTGATGTGGGTCTACCCCACAAGGTACTCCATCAATACAAGGTATGGTGTTGTCGCGAGCGGAATGGACATAATGAAGGTCCCATCCCGGAGTTTGAGGTCCCTCTGTCAGTGTTGGAGGTTGCTTTTGGGAAAAGCACGGCTGACCCACCAGGTGGTTCAGTGGTGGACCCGAGAACGTTGAAGCCAGGGACCCCAGAGTATTCAGTTGAAGACTTGACTGATTAAAAGATCTATAGCCTCTACTGGCCCCTTTTTTTGCAAACCTTGTATATATATCGGCTAGTATTTTAAATGACTTGTGTTGATATGTATAAAGTTGTGGTGTGGTTTGATTAATTTGTGGCCCTGCTTTTCTATCCCATCTTGTTGTTGTCTGGGGATTTAATTATTCACTTCCGCATGCGTATTAAAATGAATGGGTTGGCGACGCGTCCTAGGACGTTGCTATTTAATCGACCACAGAGGGATGGGCACGCGCTCGGAGGATCGGGGCGTGACATCCCCATTTAGTGGTATCAGAGTAGGTTAGTGGTTGGAGTGATACGGTGCGATGGTTTATGGGATAGCTAGTAGGATTGGCCTTTATTTCATGCTGATGCATGTCTGTGATAGCTGTTTAGTAGAATTGTTTGTTTGTGTGAATCGGTCAGCTTCTAATTCTATGTGGAATTGGAAGGCAATTTCAGTAGAAAACTTGCATCATGAGTGATCAGGAGCAAAGGAATCCTAGGAAGCGTACTATAGGGCCTATTACTCGGGGTAGGACACCGACGAGGGTCAGTACTCGAGGAGGCCGTGGTAGAGCGCCAGCTCAAGCTAGCGTAAGTGGAGTAGCACCGCCTCCTGTTGGTGCTGGGGTAGTAGCCCCTGAGGATCGAAGGTTTGCTTGGATCATGTAAGTGCTCGAGATGCTGGGGAATAGTTAGGATTAGCAAGCTTAGATTCAAGCTACCAATGTCGCTGCTTTAGCCGCCGCTACCACAGCTGCCGCTAATGCTACTGCGGAAGTTGCCGTTGCTACTGTCACACCTGTTGCCACACCTGCTGAGGTTCCACCAAGCAACGTGGTCGTTAGGAGACCAATGCATAAGCTAGTGGAACAGTTCCTGAGACTAAACCCACCGAAGTTCACTACGACAGGAGACCCCAAAGTTGCAGCTTTATGGATCCAAAGCTTGGAGAAGACCTTTGCACTGCTGATGTGCACGGAGACAGAGAAAGTCATCCTTGTAGCCTATCAGCTGTAGGGAATTGCAAGCACTTGGTGGATGACCACTAGAGGAATGGTATTCCCTGAAGGTGTGGTTCTGAAGTGGATCACCTTTGTTGAAGTCTTCAACAGCAAATATTTTTCGGAGACTGCCAGAGAATTGAAGATGGCGGAATTCCAGCGCCTTCGCCAAGGTATGATGACAGTTTATCAGTACGAAGCGAAGTTCGTAGAACTGTCGCAGTACACCCCTATATTGGTTGAGGATATGGTAGACCGAGCTAGGAGATTCAGGGATGGACTCGGACCGGAATTGAGGAGCCCGCTGATATTGCTCAACTTAAGGAATTACAACGACCTGTATGAACGGGTCCAGATGATAGAGAGAGACCAGAACGAATGAACTGCCTCATCCGGGTCACGGTTTAGATCTAACAGAGATGGGAATCGGTATGGGAAGAAGTTCATGACCGGAGGAAGATTCCACGTCTTGCCCAATAGGAAGGGTGGAGTTGGCAAGTCAGGGCCAAGTCAGAATGGTGTGTGTCGCTTCTATGGAAGGCAACATGGCTCGGCCCCGTGCCGTCGATGGATGGGTGCATGTTTTGAGTGTAGCTAATAGGGTCATATAGCCAGAGATTGTCCCAGGAGACCAAGGGGACAACAACGGTTACTGCCACCGCCACCGATGGGTCAGATAAGGGGTACATCGCCACAGTTTGCATCGCAGAGTGGACAGAACAGACCCCTGACTCGAGGGACAGTGTACGCCATTACAAGAGGTCAGGCAGGGGACGTGCCTGATGTAATTACAGGTATGGTTTAATTGAACAACCAAGCTGCTTATGATTTATTCAACCCTAGAGCGACTCATTCTTTTATTGCCTAGTAATATGTTAAGCTGATAGAATTAAGTCTTGAGTTGCTGGAGTCAGTGGTTAGCATATCTATACCGTTAAAGGATAAGGTGTTAGCTGCGTTAGGTTGTACTGGTTGCAAGTTAGTGATTGTTGAGCGAGAGGGGAAAATAGACTTATTAGTCCTAGCCATGTATGACTTTGATTTGATAATTGGCATGGACTGGCTCACCAAGCAACGAGCTAAGACGGACTGCTATCGTAAAGGAATTCAGTTTGACCCGTTAAAGGGTGAAAGTTTCGAGTTTATTGGAAGTCGAGGAGGACCCTCGATTACCTTGATCTGGTCGTTTGAGGCAACCCATTTATTAGACGGGGGTTGTCAAGGTTACCTGGCAACCGTCGTGGATACGACAGTTGAGGAGCTGAAGATCGAAGATATCTCAGTGGTGCAACAATTTCCAGATGTATTCCCGAAGGAATTGCTAGGTTTACCGCCAGAGAGAGAGATCGAGTTTGGGATTCAGTTAGAACCTGGGACAGAGCTAATCTCTAAGGCTCCTTACCGGATGGCGTTATCTGAGTTGAAAGAACTGAAGGTGCAGATGTAGGAGTTGTTGGATAAGGGATTCATACGTCCTAGTGCATCACCTTGGGGAGTACCAGTTCTGTTTGTAAAGAAGAAAGATGGTTCGCTGTGCCTATGCATCGACTATCGTCAACTCAATCAGGTGACAATCAAGAACAAGTATCCACTCCTGAAGATTGACGACTTGTTCGATCAGTTACAAGGAGCGTCAATATTTTCAAAAATCGACTTGAGGACAGGATATCGTAAGCTGAGTATTAGGAAGGAGGACATTCCAAAATCAATGTTTTGTACTCGATACGGTCATTATGAGTTCATTGTAATGTCGTTCGGTTTGACGAACGCCCCAGCTGCTTTTATGGATCTAATGAACCGAGTATTCAAATAATATCTCAATCGGTTCGTGATCGTGTTCGTTGATGATATTCTAGTATATTCTAGGAGTGATGAAGAGCATGAGAGTCATCTGAGAATAGTACTTCAGACCTTGAGGATTCATGAGCTGTACGCCAAGTTCAGCAAGTGCAAGTTCTGGTTAACTCGTGTTGCTTTCTTAGGTCATGTGATTTCAGGCGAAGGAATCTCCGTGGACCCAGCCAAGATTGAAGTAGTCATCAACTGGCCAAGACCGACTACAGTGACAGAGATCATAAGTTTTCTAGGTTTGGCAGGTTACTACAGAAGGTTCGTGGAAGGATTTTTGGCTATGGCGTCGCCGTTGACTCGACTCTTGAAGAAAGAAGAGAAGTTTGTGTGGACAGACAAGTGCGAGCGTAGTTTCCGCACCTGTGCTAACCATTCCATCTGGTCCTGGAGGATACGAGATCTATAATGATGCGTCGTTCAAAGGACTGGGTTGTGTGTTAATGTAACATGGCAAGGTTGTGGCATACGCCTCCCACTAATTGAGATCTCATGAGCAGAATTACCCGATGTATGACTTGAAACTCGCAGCAATCATTTTCGCTTTGAAGATTTGGAGACATTATTTGTATGGAGAGAGATTCCAAATCTTCACTGATCATCAAAGTCTCAAGTATTTATTCTCTTAGAAGGAGTTGAATATGAGGCAGCATCGGTGGATGGAACTTCTAAAGGACTACGATTGTGATATCCTATATCACCCGAGAAAGGCTAATAAGGTCGCCGACGTTTTGAGTCGGAAGTCTTCAGTTGCACATATGCTGGTTAAAGAGTGGAATTTACTCGAGAGAGCTCGAGATTCGGCTTTCAAATTTGAGGTAGGCCACCTTTCGAATCTAATGGCCAACAGACCCAGATGTTCAGAAGATTCTGCAAGAGGACACTGATAAGAGAAAGGCTGACTTTCAGATTTCTGAGGATGGAACGCTAAGGTTCCAAGGACGATTGTGTGTACTTGATGATGCATAGCTTAGAGAAGAGATCTTATCAGAAGCTCATCGCAACAGTTACATCATTTATCCTGGCAGTACGAAGATGTATCAGAATCTGCGTCAACACTATTGGTGGTCTCGTATGAAGGCGGACATTGCTAAGCATGTCGCCAAGTGTTTGACGTGTCAATAAGTGAAGGCACAACATTATAAGACGGGAGGACTTCTGCAACCTTTCGAGATTCCAGAATGGAAATGGGAGCACATCACGATGGATTTTGTGATAGGCTTACTGAGGAGTCAAAGAGGTAATGATTCCATTTAGGTAGTGGTCAACAAGTTGACAAAGTCGGCTCACTTCATCGCAGTACGAAAAAAACTTGACTTGGATAGGCACGTTGAGTTGTACGTGCATCAGATAGTTCGTCTACATGGAGTGCCAGTGACGATTACTTTAGACCGAGACTCGAGATTCACAGCTGCTTTTTGGAAGAGTTTGCAAGCTGCTTTAGGGACGAAACTGCAGTACAGTACGACATATCATCCTCAGACAGATGGCCAGTCTGAGAGGACGATCCAAACCCTCGAAGACATGCTGTGAGTTTGCGTATTGGATTTCAAGGGAAGCTGGGAGGAACAGCTTCATCTTGTCGAGTTTGCCTACAACAACAGCTACCAGCAGAGCATTCAGATGGCTCCTTTCAAAGCATTGTATGGTAGAGCATGCATAACGCTAGTGTGTTGGGATGAAGTCGGGGAAAGAAAGATCACAGGCCCAGAGTTGTTTCAGCAATTAGTGGATGCAGTTGTAGTCATCAGAGGCACACTAAAGACTGCTCAAAGTTGGCAGAAGAGCTACGCATATAAGCGCCGGAGACCATTGGAATTCCAAATTGGTGATCACGTTTTTTTGAAAATGTTACCAATGAGGGGTATTTCGCGCTTTGGCAAGAATCGAAAACTGAGTCCGAGGTATGTAGGTCCCTTTGAGATTCTAGAGAGAATCATGATCCTAGCCTATCGTCTTGCATTACTGCCAAGACTGGCGCAAGTGCACGACGTCTTTCACATGTCGATGTTGAGGAAGCATCAGCTTGACCCAACCCACAGGCTTAATTTTGAGGAATTGTCCCTCACGTCCAACAAGAACCGTTGACCAACACTTAGAAGACTCGGATTACACCTTGGCCACGCCATGCAATTACGTTTTATTTTCCTGATTCAGCGAGCCAACTTCGTTGCTGCCATGTTGACAAAACATGTCAAATAAAAGCATAACATTTGACCATGCCGCATATACATTGTTGCATGAAAGAAGTGTTGTGGTAAGGAGACTCGGCTGAAGATGCCACGTTCCCTCCAACTGCCGCTTGTCAAAGTTGCCCACAAATCAGGCCACATTGTTGACCATCAAAGTCAACCGGCGGAGACCACGAAGTAAACCGAGGAAGGCCACTCATTTTTCTTCCCTTTTGCTCCGCTTTACTCCATTCTTCAGCCAAAAATTTCCCAGCAAACCTCATCCAAAATTCCAGCATCGTTGAGCTCGTGCCACGCCACCCGCCCCTTGCCATCTCGCTGTATCCGCAGCTCGCCGTCCCTTAGTTGCATTGCTTATCGCCAGCCACCGACTGCCGTGCGCCAGCCCCATCGCCACAAGCCATGCCTTTGTTCAACTGCACCGCTCGCCTTAGCCTGCTGCCGACCAGGAGAGCTCGCCCTGCACCATTCCTCAGCCGTGTAGCTCGCAGCTCAGCAGTGTCGCATTGCCACAGCCGCACCCGCCGCTCACGTTCCAAAGTGTGACATCATAGACTTTTCACTTTTGCTTTCAATTAAATTAATCGGGCATCCCATCAACGCACCGATAGGGCTATTCTCAGAGCTGACCACTCTCGAGATAACTAGACTATTTGGGGAAGCCATTAAGGAATTTTAAGGCAATAGACGTGAGAATTCGACCAGGAATCGGCTACTCGACTGTGCTCATCTTTAAAGGCCATCACGGCACAGTTAAAAATCAATTAGAGATCATAGATAGGTCGGTTCAACTGAAATGTGTGGCTAAATGTGGGTGACTCCACTAAATTGGAAAATTCTCATCGGTCGGCACTAGAATAATTTTTCTATCGTTTTGGTAGCCTGTGTCCGTATTTGAATCCTCGAGATTTTCACAATCGAGAGTCGTCAATGCATCGAGTGGGTTTATTGTGACTTGAGGAAAATCGACCACGGGTCATTTGCACTAAAAATTTCTAAAAGCTGCTCGGTCGCCTAGGTCACGCTAAAATTGCGCCGAATTGAAATCAACCGCGAATTTGAATCCGATTTTAGAAATTGAAAGTTCTGTCATGTCACAAATCATTTTACGAACGTCGACTCAGTCTCAGAAGATTTTTCTGCAAATAGAGACTTTTTGGGAAAAAGTTGAGGTAGTGTTGTTTTTGTCCAGAAAGTGTCGGGGATCGTTTTTTATCACGGAATTGGGAAGCAAGTGGGATCAATTGGTGAGGAAAAATACCAATTGGATCAATGAGGTGTCGGTTGAATTTATAGAGGCCAAATTGTGTTGAATTGAGAAGGATTGAAGGTCCAATTGAGGAGAAAACCAAGCAAATTCGTATGCCCCCCACCACCATGACTTTTGGACCATCTCAACCCTCTAGAAGGGGCATTAAGGGCTGGAAATTTGCTGGTGGATGACAGCGCACTTGTGGGGACCAACAAGGGGGACAAGAGGATAAGCATGGAGCCAAAGTGGCCCCCTTGCCTCCTCCTTATCCCCTATCACCGGCCAACCTCTTCCCCCTTCCTCATTGTGCTTTGAAGACTTCTAAATTTCTAGAGAAAGCTAGCAAGAGCAGCCGAGTTGCCCCCGTCCCCACTACACGCTACCGTCCGCCGTTCTCACGCGCCACCGCTGCATCGTGCCGCCCGCGCGACCCCGAAGCTCCAGCCGCCTGTCCCTACTTCCAGGCCGCTATTTCGGGCCTTTTTGAGCTCGGTCGAAGCCCGTCGGAGTCCCTGCCGCCGCCATGAGCCGCCGCCGCCGCCACCGCCACCGCCTACTGAGCATCCCTGTTGCCTCCGTCCATCGTGCCTCGCCCAACCATCCGCCGAAATCACTCCGATTAGCCCCAAATAGAAGCCGAGCCAGTGGGTATTCGAGCACTATTTTGGCCTGTTTTGAGGTTGTTCCGGACCCTAAAAGCTAGGCCTGCTTTGGAGAGAGTTGAGCCCCGTTGTGTCCTCGTCAATTTGCACTGACCAGATCGCCAAACAAGTGAGTTTAACTCACTAATCTTTACTTAGTAGGTTAATGATGATTAAGGGTTGATTAGTTTAGGTTAAGCGTGGATTAAGTGGTTAGTTAGATTAGATTAGTGAATTTAATTAATTACCGATGCATGTTAGGTGGATAGTTAGTGCAATTAGAGCCTAGACAAGCTCTAGTATTTATCTAGAGTGATTTAGAAATTTTTCGGGTCCGTCTTGGCTTTCTATTAGGCTTTTTCGGGCCTAAGTCGCATTTTTGGTATTTAATAATTAATTTTCGTAATTATTTAATTTAATTATTTATTTTTCGGAAATTAGATGTGGCACCCCTCGACGGCCCCTGAACCGTTAGGGTCGCCACAGTTCGATTACCATTCTCTTGACTTGATAATATAATACTCTGATACCAAGGAATTTCATTAAAATTCATAAATCCTGGGGGTTTACATCTTTGAGATTGGTCCCTGCGCAATTTATATGGCGGAAGCACATCCATCAACTCCCTTCCTTATATTCAGAAAACGATGCACACCAACTAAACATTTATAGGTAAAAGCCGAACACTTTTATTTACTTAAATCAGATGGACATCATTCATCGGTACATAAAAATGCCAAGGTCTTCTATACTCGGCTATACTTCAAAAGATGACCGACATCTCTTCCAACAGTCGTATACTTAAAGTCCATCGATCAGTGTTGGCGTCCAAAAGTTCCTTCCTTTGCTATCCTCCTCATCGCAGTCATATCCAACCACTCGATCCATCTACCTGTGGCAGTGGCAGCAGAGATATCTTATCTAGTCTGAAATGTTAGTCCCCAAACGGGGTGAGTACAACCACTCAGCAGTAAAGATCCACCAAACTACACAATGCGTCAAACAGAACAATCAAGGTATCATGAACAAAACACATATCATTCATGCATTCAAACATACCTCACCTTACAGCCATACATATGTCACCATGCAACGTGCATATACCACCATGCACTTGTACATATATCATCAAGCAGCCATTCATATATCACCATACAACGTGCATATACCACCATGCACTTGTACATGAATCATCAAGCAACCATTCATATATCACCATACAACGTGCATATACCACCATGCACTTGTACATGAATCATCAAGCAGCCATGCATATATCACCATGCAACGTGCATATACCACCATGCACTTCAGGCTTGCATTCTATGAAGTTTATCCCATGCCATATGCACACATCCATGCACATGATTCAATTCTCGATCTTTATCTTTCAATTAGATCACATCATTTTTCTTCCCAGAGATCAATGTTTGCATCCCACAATTTATCGCTCGCATCCAACCTGGCATCGCGAGGAGCCTCCGGCACACACCTCTGGGCATCCGGCACACACACTCCGGGCATCTCGCACCTCAACTAGCATCACGAGGAATCCCCCCCGGCACACACCTCCAAGGCTTCCGGGATTACGTACCGACATACCACCAGGCATTCCCCTTGGAATTACATACCGTATACCACCGGGCATCTCGAAACTCCCGAGGACATCCGGCTCACACACTCCGGGCATCCGGCACACACACTCCGGGCATCCCGACACTCCCGGGGCATCGTCGGCTCACACCTCCGACGGTCTCGTTATATCACAATTTATAATCACATATGCGTCTCATTTCAACATGGCATTTGATGCAACAATATCAACGGTCTAAACCAACTTTTTGATGTCACACGATATGCCAAACATCACCCTATATGCAGTACACATAACACCCACTATATCACATTTCATAAAGTAGTTCATTGGTTTTTGAAAATAGAACCAATTTTCGGGTAAAACAGAATGCCCATCTTTAGTAAAAATCCTTGGAAAATTAGTAAACAATCTCAATAAATTCTGAGAATTTAACATGATGTAAACAAGATCTAGAGAAAGATATTTCATGAAGAACACCTCATCAAAAGAAACTCCATAGCGGTTACTACAGTCCATGCCTCACAACTCAAATTTTCGGAACAATATCATTGCACAGTTTTATTCACAAACTCGGTAAAAATCCTAAATCAGCTCCAAAAATTCTGAAATTTTTATATGTTATAGAAACAGTCCAGAAGTAAATATTTCATGCAAAACTCGAAGTCTAATTCATGATAATTTAAGAACTATAACAACCATAATCGTCCATAATCCTCGACACCGAATTCCAGATCTGACCGTTTCGGATAAAGATTATTTCACCAACCTAAACTCATCCATTTCCTATAAAATTTTAATATGTTACTCCTTAACATTTCGTATTCAACTTTCATTCAGAACACGAGATCAAATTTCAACCAGAGAATTTTATAAAATTCACGGAATCACACTAGGTCAGCATTACGATTTCCAGATCTGACTTCTTCAAATAAAAATAGTTTCACCGGTATATACTTGTTCATTTCTTCTGAAATTTTGATATGTTACTCTCCAAGAAGTTCTCTACAACTTTCATCAAGAATTCGAAGCCAAATTCCCACTAGAACATCGCATGCAACTCACGAAATCATCAAAGGTCGGACTGTTTTTCCAGAAACAGAACACTAGGCTAGAACACAACACTTATAGCTTCGAGATTTCACACTTCATCCACATCCGAAATCCACCATTCATCACACACAAAACACAGCAAGCAAAGGGTAGATCAATGGACTCTACTTGCCTCTAATCCAAGAAAAACACAGCACACACGAACGGCGGGGCAAGGCGGGCTCGACGGCGGCAACCGGTCTTCTTCTTCCCTTCCTCTCACGCACGCTCGCTCGGTTTCCCTCTCTCTCACGCGACGTCTCTCTCTCTCTCTCGGTAACCCTCTCTCTCAATCTGCCCACTCTCCCTCTCTTTTCTTCCCTTCATCATTAGAAATCATTGATTTTGCATGGCTTCTTACACTTGGCTACAAAGGGGCAACACTTGGCAAGCTTCTCTTGCCACTTGTTAATTTTGCCATGCACGTGATGGGCCTTCCTTTGGGCCGGGCCTCCCTCCATTCCTCTCTTCTCTTGGTCGACAGCAGCCCCTCCTCCTTTGGGCTTCGCGGGCCAGGCCTAAATGGCCGAATGGTGGGGTCTTGTGGGCTGGTCTTGGCCTAAAAATTTTGGCCCACTTCCTCTTTTAATAATCTACTCTAAACCCCCACTCATATAAATATCTAATTACACTTATTCACTTGGCCATAAAACTTTGCATCATAAATAAATAAATAAATTTCAACTTATAAAACACATTGGCAAGAATAGAATTTTCTTATCAATTAATTATCCATTAAAAAGCTCGGCCTTAATCTTATTGCAATTCATCGGTCTATAAGCTATAATAAAATCCAATGGCGCTTCCATCACCTATTCAAGGTTCATGGTATATCTAGGGGTTGTCATGAAAATTTAGGATGCCACATTAGATCGGGATAGTCGGTGACCAAAATTTTATGCTGATTACTGTGATGTGATCTGTTTATTTAATTCAACTCTAAATTGTGTTGATTGTGCATGATTTGTATTTTTAGAATTTATTCTTAAACTCGTTTGATTTTGGTAATTGATTTGAAAATAACCAAGTGTCGGTTTACAACACCAAAAATATTTTGGTAGACCATATAAAATGGTGGGAATTGTGGAAATGAAATTATTGTATTTTGACTAAGGCCGAACGTGTACCCACACATGATAGTTTTTATCGAGTATTTTGAATACGAAGAAATTGGGTCATGATCTTATGTTAATTGAGGAAATTAAGTATAAAGCTCAATGTCATGGACTGTGGGTGAATAACCATGTGAGAATGTGGGTTAAGCTAATTTGCCACCTGATAGAGGTAGTGCCTAATTGGGCTGTGATTTTCCACCTGATAGAGGTAGCGCCTAGTCGGGCCGTGATTTGCCACCTGATAGAGGTAGCACCCAGTCGGGCTGTGATTTGCCACCTGATAGAGGTAGCGCCCAATCGGGCCGTGATTTACCACCTAATATGGGTCGTGCCCGTTGGGCCGTGATTAAAAGTTGGGAATGGGTAATTGAAATGACCATGAAAGGGTCCTGTTGTCTTGGAATCGATTAGGTTGATTGATCGATGTTTCGATCTGAATTCTTGATTTGATGTGATGATGTGATTCAATGATGGTATAAATTGAATTGACTTGCAGGAAGGAACTGAGGCCAAGGTAAGTCCTCTGACTCGTGATTGTGCCTAGGCAACCCTCAGGGCGTATTTACTTCCTAGTCGGGTCTTAGGGGGTCGAACTCACTGAGACGTCATCTTATCTCGTTGTGGGATAACATTTTAGGTCCCTTGATGGCGGCCCCTCCTAACTCGCCTGAATATTTTGGGCAACCTAAGAAGTTCACGAAACAGGGTTACCACATTCCGGTACACCACCACCCCGAATGAGTTGAATATGTGATGATAAAGTCCACAGTCTGGATTGATGTGGGTGAACCCAAAAAGGTGCCTCACCAATATAGGGCGTGGTATCGCCATTATCACGATGGACGAAGGGAGGGCCCTGTACCGGAATCTGATATACCTCTGTATGTGATGGAGGTTGCATTCGGGAAGGGTACGGTTGACCCCAGGGATGGTTCAGTGGTGGATGTGAAGGATCCCAAGCTCGAAGGTGATTCTGACTCTCCGGTGTACTCAATAGTGGGCTCCAGCTTGAGCGAAGAAGAAAGAGAGATCGCTGAGGAGGATGATGACCCGGAGTAGATGAAAACCCCCACCCCAGTCTGTAAACTTTGTTTTCTGAACTTGTTCGATTAGGACCTGGCTTGGTAGTTCACTTTGTATATATTTGCATTATGGTTTGCAATGTATATAAGTGTGGTTGTTTTTAAAGTTTGAAATTTGGAGTCCTACTTTCCTATCCCATTGTTTTATTGTCTGGGGATTTTATATTTGCTTATGCATGCGCATTTAAAATGAATGGGTCGGCAGTGCATCTTGGGACGTCGCTATTTAATCGACCAAGCCGAGATATGTGCGCGCTCGAGGATCGGGGCGTGACATAAAGACCCGAGGCTAGTGGCAGTTCTGTCGCGCTATACTGCTTATCGACGCCCTGCTCGTGTATTCTCCCTAGGATCGACCAGAATTTGGTCCGTTTGCATGTCGATCAAAGCTAGATTGAATGACATGCATGCGTGGGTCTATTGTGTAGGTGATGGGCGGTACTGATCGTCGGATTAGGTGGTGCGAAGTTGGTAGGTTAAAGTCCGTTAGGCGAGCCGATGTTCGGCATTAATTGGGCTGAAATTACCGTTGGATCGCCTTATTGTGAGTGTGGTGACCATCGGCACGGCTGACCCTAATTGGGCGTGAAACCAGGAGTCCTAGTGAGCATAGGACAATGGTACCGACCTTTAGTAGAGCCGAATTGTTGCTAGTTTGTCCTGATTCGGCTATAGTTCTGTTCGGGTTGAGATTAAATGGACGAGTATCGTAATGCCCTGACGAATCGACGTGTTTGATTTAGGTTTGCAGGCTAGAATTTCCTAGGCAAGTCGTCAGGAATCGAATCGAACGTAAAAATGGTATGAAACTCGGTTAGATGGTCGAATTTCGATTTAAACGTCCATAGTAGTTCGGGTTAGACATGCATGATGGCTTTAATAAAACCCATTAGGTGCTACGTCATGGTTGAACTGATATTGATGCTGTCAGGCCCTTGTGGTGACAATGCCCCAGGTGTCGAGTTGCCTAGAGGGTCGTGAAAACGATACCTCTGGATGCCTGGGGACAGTGATGAGCCTCGAAGGTACCCCGGGTGTCGAGATGCCTAGAAGTGTGATGTAACACGTTCCGGATGCTTGGGGACAGTGATGAGCCCCGGAGGTCCTCGTGATGCCAGGTAGGGTGCGAGATGCCTGGACGTGTGACATAACACGCTATGGATGCCCAGGGATGGAAATATGAAACCGGAGGTCCTCGTGATGCCAGGTGAAATGCCAGATGCCTAGAGGGATACAAACACAGGTCCCTCTAGAAGATGGCGGCAGTTAGAATTAAAGTCGAATTGATTACTGAATTGTTCTGACTGTTTATTTGCCTTCCTAGTGTCTCATTTATGTTGTTCTTTCAGAGTTTTGGTATCCTAAGTCGTTTCGTTTTACATATTGCATGTTTAGTATGTTATAGGTTGAGTAGCGATAGACTTGTGTAATATGGTTTGACAAGCTTCCATATGCTAAGTAGTCGTACTCACCCGTTATGGGACTATCATATTTCAGAGACGTAGCCATGCCGCTTTAGCCGGCATCATCCTCCATGTTCTACGGTATCCCCATAGACCTTACATGGGATCAGGTGGAGCATGCAGACCCTGACTTTCCGAGCGTCACATTCATTCGGATCACGGTGATCCTCACCGTGGACGCCAGTCTCACCACGGGCCCTGTACTTATGGGGTTCATCGTCCTATATGCCCGAGTCAACGGGCGTACAGTGGGACTGCTACCGTTGCTGGATGTGGACGATGGCGGTTCAAGTGGGGTCGAGTAGGTGGAGGACCCAGGAGGGAGATGGCAGCATTTTTGGACATCAGGACATGACTAGAAGACGACAGTGTAGGTAGACTGCAAGATAGTTGGACAAATTTTGGTTTAGCTAGAAAAGGGAACTTTTGCCCTATATGTACCGACTGGTGTCGTTTGAAAATTATAAATAAATAAGAGTGCCTGGTTTATATATCGTGTGCATCATTTTAAATTAAGGTGGAGTTAGATACTCGCTTCCGCAATGAAACAAGCACAATGACCACATAGAAAAAGGGAGTGGCGGACCCTAAGGGGCAAGGGTCGTCACCGGCCGGCCCTTACAACTGCATAGTACTTGGGACACCACAACAGAATGGTATAGCAGAATGGAAGAACAGAACTTTGCGTGAGTGAGCTCAATGTATGCTTTCACATGCAAGATTAAGCAAGGAATTTTGGGTTTAAGTAGTGAATATGGCATGTTACCTAATTAATAGATCTCCATCATTTGCTATTGAGTGGAAGACTCTTGAGGAAGCATGGTATGGGAAACCTATTTATTACTCCATATTGCGAATATTCAGATATCCTGCGTTTGCTCATACAAGTATGGTAAACTTGAGTTGAGGGAGAAGAAGTGCATATTTCTGGGTTATACACATGGGGTGAAAGACTATTGGCTATGGTGCACTAATCTTAAATCACTCGGTTTTCTCTTCAGTAGAGACATAATCTTCGACGAGACTACAATCTTTCAACGAAGGAGTTCTGAGACACAACCGGCACGGTGGATAGATTATGGTGTCATTAATGAGGTGGAGCTTCAAGTGGAGACTTCTGAAACCTTGAAGATAATAGAAATTGAGATTGTAGATAAGACTGTAGTTCTTAAAGTCGATGATAGTGAACAATCAGTACAGCCACGGCACATTATAGTCACAAATAGACAAAGAAGGCAAATTAAATCACCGATATATTATGGTTATACAGATATTACTTATGCATTGACTGTAAGTGATGAGATAAAGATAGATGAGCATTCGTCTTACTCTGAGGTGATGGCCAGTAGTGAGTTGTCGTAGTGGTCAGGGGCTATGAGTGAAGAGATGGAATCACTCAATTGGAATAAGACATGAAATCTAGTCAAATTACCTAAGAGCTAGAAGATTGTTGGAAGTAAATGGGTCTTTAAATGGAAAGAGGGCATTCCAAGTGTCAAGGTAGCGAGATATAAGGCGAGACTTGAAGGGTTATACACAGCGGGAGGGCATTGACTACACCGAGGTGTTATGTCCTGTGGTAAAACATACTTCTATTCGTGTTTTACTTACCTTAGTTGCCATGCAGGATCTCGAGCTAGAGTAGCTATGTCACGACCCCAACTCCATTTCCAAGGTCACGAGCGGCAAGGGTTATTTTTGCGACGTCCCAGGCTCATCGCCGTCTTGATTCTTTTTATCTTCTTATCATACACATGCAGAAACGTGAACAAATAATTCCCTAGACAAACAACAGCTGGAAGACTGGGACATACATCACACAAAACACATTGATTTATATTATAACAGTACTTTTACAAAACCCTTTCTCTACAGGCCCTCTTTTCTTTTTACATCACTGTACAAGTTTTTCCACATAGGCCAAGGGAAATCCTATCTCCTCTTGCGTGACTGCAGCTTCCAAAACTGACGTGAGACTTCCATGCCTACAAGACTAAAAGATGAGGGATGAGTTTTGGGGAAACTCATTAAAGTAAAATTCCTTCTTCTCTACTAGGAATGCATCTCATCATCGAAACCTAGTAAGTACAACACTCGCAAACAGTGTTGATGGCTGATCAATAGCAAACTTGCTGCTACCCTTAACTACATGCAAATGTTCATCACAACATGCTTCAATGCATACTTACCTTTGGCTTATCAATACATATATCAACATATCACACTTATGCATATATTGGCACTCATGCAAATTCATTTAGCATCGTCCTGGCTTGACCAGGCCCTCTCGGCTTGACCGGGGCTTCCAAGTTCTTGTTGGGCTTCCTAGCTCGACCAGGGCATCTCAGCTTGACCGAGGCTTCTCGGGGCTAGCTTCCTGAGGCTTTTGGGTTCAAGACCCAAGCATCCTGACTCAACCAAGACATCCCGGCTTAAATGAGGCATTCCATTTAATGAACGAGGCATCACCACCAACATTGCGTGGCAATAGGCGCTTTTTCCTCTTTAAGTGCATGCATAAATGCATTATACAAGCCAATTCTTATCTTTTCCTTTAGCCGACACATGCATAGCCTGAAGGCGTGCTCATTCATTCGTGTGTGTCATGAGTTTCTTGTACTTCACTCGTAAATATGTCGGGAACAATCCTTAGTCCGTAACTTGAATTAATCAATTAATGCCAATCCCTACACCAAACAAGGCTCGAAAATGATACGCCTCAATATCGATCCAAGATCTCGAGGCTTGGGTACACCTCGCTTTAGTAACAATCCCAAGCTTGACAAACCTCGGCTCTAACCCGATGTGAATACACATGTATCAAGAATGGCCCTCGGCTTGTGGTTTCATTCAACACCAAGCACAAAGTCCCCGCGTCCAGTTGGACTATGGAAATTGACATGCTTGGTGCCTTACCAAGACCTCATAGATTTGGCGATCCCCGTACTAATCAAGGCATAAGATTGACACGCCTCAATGTCAACTTGGGACCTTGTGGCCTTGGGCGTTTCCTACACCTGGCGAGACTTGGACCCGGCATCCTATTTATGCCAAAACCAATGTTTTATGGCTTGGGCGACTTTGTCTTGTGATGAACACGAGCTGAACGAACCTTGGCTCCATCCCAGACGTGAACAACTCAAGCACACGTTCAAGTACAAACATGAGCAAAACCATGCCAAAGATCTAACATCCTACCCATAGCTTGACGGGTGAGCACCTAACTAGATTCAACAATGGAGACAACCGCCCTAGAGGAGACATAGGGATCTTACTTACCTTGGCAAACCTCAAGAACTAACTTTAATAGCTTGAAGGGATAGTGATGCAAGGAGGAAGAGGAGGAGGGTAGGCGTAAATGGCAAAGTGGGCTAAAGTGGTGGAAATGAATGGGAGCTCCTCCTATTTATAGGCACCAAGCTCATCATTACTCATCCAAGCGGCCTAATCACATTTTTTTAAATGGCACGGTTATGCCATCAAGGTGGCATGCCTAGGGTCCTAAGAGAACACTTGTCATTTTCTTAATGGACCACCTATTGACTTGCTCTTCAAGGCTCTATTTAGGCTCATGATGTGCCTATGGTCCTAAGGGACACATAAGCCCCTTTGATGCCTAATGTCCTCTCTTGATTAATTGGCCTTTACTTTGTTCACCAAGGCTATCTTCTAAGCTCAGAATTACCTAAGATTCTAGAGGACACTTAAGCTTATGAGTGACCAACTTCCTCTCCAAGGCAAATCTCAAGCCATTACTACCAAGCCAAATGGTCCACTCTAATTTTTCCAAGTGTCCTGCCTAAAGTCCTTAGTTGGCAAGCCTACTTGTCCAATAATTGCACCTAAGGAATGAGTTGGAAGGCTAAAATGTCATGCCCCGAACCCCAGGCACGCGCACATCCCTCGGTGGTCCACTAAAAGTTTTGCAACGTTCCCAGGACGCGTCGCTGACCCTTTCTTTTTATATGCATGCGGAGGCAAACTGAACAAACTCTAGACAACAATCAAATATGGGATAGAAAAGCAGGACAACCAATTTTCACAAAACACACTTCACATACATGCCAAGTTAATCTAAGGGGTCGTATTAACAAGTCTCTGTCCAAAAGAAAACCCTAGGCTACCTACACTCCGGACCCTCTAGCCTTGGGCTCCAAGTTCTCCATCTAAGGACCTGAAAATATTTAAACCATGACGGGGTGAGATAAAAATCTCAGTGAGTCAAAACCCTAAACCCCGATTAGGATGAGAATTCACCTAGAGGCAGCCTAAACATGCATTACTCACGACTTACCTTGCCTCAGCTCGTCTCTGCACATTAGTACATCTCATATCTCATACGTACATAGCAAACATAATAAATAACTGGAACACACCAATTCATTCTCAAACAATCACATTGGTCCCGATTATAAGGTAAAATCATTATGACACTTCCCATTCCGTGTCACACAATTTTACCCCATAATAAGGCGTAGCTATCTCGACCACTCATGCATGTTCCAGTTCTTATGATCCATTGGTCACGGCCAATTCCCCAGTCGGTGATCATCCGTACTCCCGCTGAGCTTCCGATAAAAATCGGGCACCGTCCCGCCCCGTCGGGCACGGCAACGTCTAGAACTCCTACCTAGACGGCCTAGACGGCATCCCAAAAAGGGCAATGGTCCGGCCTCTACCATGACTGGTTTCTGAACTCTTGCCAGGCATCCGATAAAATCGAGCATCGTCCCCAAACTCCCGCTGGGTGACGGGTTCTGATAGTGACCACATGCACATTCACACTTGGCCAAGAACATTGTGCTTTGCATTCAAATACTTCAATTTCAAATAATAGACTTGGCCAATTTTCGTCGTATTAAAAATCATCCCAGCAAAATAATCGTGTGTGGTCATGCATTTAAATCGAACCCGTAAGCATGGTACCCTCTCATTTCAAAATTCCATGATTTAATATACTATATAAACATTTTTGGCATAAAAAACCGACACCCGGTATTTTTCTATTAAAATACCAAAATCCAATTTTTGCAATAATAGTCCACAACAACAACAAAGCACCCAATTGCACAATTAAGCAATCAATTTCACATATTATCAAGCATAAGCTCTAAGCATGCCAATAGTTGACCAAAGCACCACATATTCATTTACCAGCAAGCCAAATACCAAGAACAACTACAAAACCACAATCGGCCCTAATCGGCAGAAACCGGGCCACTTGCATGTCTCTAAGTTTAAATCCAGAAATGTAACCAAAAAAGTTCAGAAAATTCTAAAATTTTAATATGTTATAAAGGACACATAAAAAAAATACTTTTCATGAAAACACCTTAACCCAGATCCTTCTAGATTAATAGAAGTAGATCATCCAAACCGTTACAAAAACTGTGTCCGTTTCTAGAAATTCGGTTTTCCAAATTTGAGGTCCAAAACATGTTCATTTTATCTGAAATTTGACTATGTTAAACTAAAGATGTGGGAAACAACTTTTGTGAAGAAACTCTTTTGAAAAGCGAACCCTAAAAGTTGATAAAAATCATTGCAACACCGAAAGGTCACCAGTTCCAGCACAATCCGAGATTCTGTTTTGTTTTTAACGAAATTGAAATCTCATTCTTTTAAATCCATAAAATCTTGAGTAAAATATATATCATATCTGAAGATTTCTAAAACATTTCTCAAGAAGGAATCAACCTCAAAATCAAATCACATTTCCATCGACGAAAATAGCAAACGGCGAGGGTCTAGTGAACTGATCCGGGGAGAAATTCACTAAACCAAACTAAACCACCCTCATTAGTATTAATCTAACCAATTAGATCAACACTAATCCATATTAAGGCTAATCTAACCAATCTAGATTAACACTAATCCATCTTAAGGCTAATATCACTTAATATTAATTTAACTAAGCTAATTAATACTAATCTAACCCCCTAAGTGCAATTAACAACATAATCAATGATTAGGGAGTTAACTCATTGGATCAGGACGGCGGCGGGCTCACGGTGACAGAGACGCAAAGGCGGTGAAGACCCGAGACAATCGCCTCTACAACGGAGCTCAAATAGTAGAAGAAAAGGCCCGGTGAAGCTCATGGCCAAAGCTGATAGTTCGGTTATGCTTCTGTGGTTGCTACTCTTGGTGGTGGTTGTGTTGGACTGCTGGTGGTGACACCGGGGTTGCCTTGTGGTGGCGGTGAGGCGGTGTGTTGGTCGGTGTGCTGGTGGGCGTGTGAGATGGAGATAGGGGGTTCGGCTGCAACAAATAAAGGGGAAAGGGAAATGGGATGAAGAAGGGTGGGCTGAGGGGAGTGTGCTGGCGTGCGTGGGGATGGAAGGGTGATGTGGCATGAGGAGTGGGGACTAATGGTGGGTGATGGGGCGTGAAGGATGGGATGATGATGATGGGGGGTAATGGAGACGTTAATGGGAGGAGTGGAGCAGTGGCCACGAAGAGAAAAAGAAAGGACATTAGAGAGAAGAAAATGAGATGAAAGGAACGTGAGTAGGAAGAAAAGGAAATCAGCAGAAGGAAGAGGGAGCTTCTTGCGTGCGTGAGAATAGAGAGGGAGGGAGAGAGAGGGGAGAGGAAAGAAAGTCAAGCTAAGCAAAGACTTTAAGGGAAAAATCTCCATTTTCATCATCACCTCTACCCCAAAAGTCTTCAAATAATATCTACACTCCCCCACATACTTTCCTAAGCTTAATTTTCCAAAATTAAGCCTTTTGGGCAGCAAAATAGGCCATCACTTCTCCCATCCGAATTTCACTTATTTTTCCGAATTGTTCGAAATCGACTTTTCCACAAAATCCCAGATTCGACGGAATTTCCCCAAAAGATGAGACGATGTCCTAAAAATAAATTGTGACACGCTTGAACGTCCGATTCCCGAAACCGAGTTCAATTTCGTGGTTAAAATCGACCGAACGCGGTTTTAGCACGACCCAACCTACCGGGTAGCTTTTAGGGATTTTAGCGCG
Source organism: Eucalyptus guilfoylei (assembly GCA_016097605.1). Lineage (NCBI taxonomy): Eukaryota > Viridiplantae > Streptophyta > Magnoliopsida > Myrtales > Myrtaceae > Eucalyptus > Eucalyptus guilfoylei. The sequence goes on from CM027863.1 coordinate 11,737,071, forward strand.
TTTGACCCGTAGTCGATAATTTTCGATCCATATTTGTGCATCTTCGACTCGTCAGTGACTCTTGGTTGTCATAAAAATCTCAAGGTTTCAATTACGAGCACTGAGTATAAAATCGATAAAAATTGAGTTAGTGCTGTTCGATGCGAATTTCGTAATCATGCGGAACCATCGGCAATTCAATTACGTGATTCCGTCAAATCGACCTATATCCGATCACATTTCAATTATAACGGTGTCGTATTGACCCTTGCCGATTATCATGGTCGAATAGTTGATTTATGATGGAATTATCAAGTCTTTCGCGTTTATATCCTTAACGGCTTCACCTAATAGATCAGTTAACTTGAAAGTGATCAGCTTCGAGAAAAAGGACCATAGGCGCGTTGACGAAATGCCCATTTCATAAAATCAAGATAGGGTCGAAATTCAGGATGTCAAAACTCTTCCCCTCTTATAAAAATTTCGTCTTTGAAATTTAAACCGTTACAATTTTTCTTCAAAAAGGTGGGGGTATTGACGTCTCATCAACTCTAAGCGGTCTTGAGTCTTTCTCTAATGACTTTGACGGCGTCGACTGACTGCTGAACTGACCTAGGGCCAATGATCTTACGCTCTCCAACTTCATCCCAACAAACTGGAGTTCTGCAGGCTTTGCCATATAACGCTTCAAAGGGTACCACATGGATACTTTGCTGAAAACTGTTCTTGTAGGCGAACTTTACTAGATGAAGCTATTCCTCCCAGCTTTCTATGAAGTCTAATACGCAAGCTCGCAGTAAATCCTCGAGGGTTTGAATCATCCTCTCAGACTGGCCATTCATTTGTGGATGATAAGCCGTGCTGTACTGCAGTCTCGTTCCTAATGCAGTCTGTAAACTTTTCCAAAAAGCTACCACAAACTTCGGGTCTCGATCTGTCGTGATCGTCACTGGCACGCCATGAAGATGAACTATCCGTCATACGTACAATCATCACATCTGTCTAATGCAAAGTCTTTTCGTACGATGATGTCCTCCATTCCCAACTCCTCAACTAACGTATTAACTAATGTTGTCAAATAACCTTGGCAACCCCCATCCAGTAACTGGGTTGCCTTAAGTGACATAATTAAAGCAATCAAGAGTCCTCCTCTACTTCCAATAAACACAAAAGTTTCACCCGCCAACGAGTTAATCTGAATTGCTTCCCAATAACAATCCATTACAGCAAGAAGCTCTTCCTTTCTCCGCCTCATTCCAATAAACCGAAGTTCTACAAGCTTAACCATACTTCCGCTGTGCTATTTTGATAAATTATCCCAGAAACACTGCCTCTCCTATTCGGTGCATAGTCCGGTTCATTCCTGCCCCCTTCGCCATCCTAAAAGCTTGCCAGGAGTCGCTCCTTGTCCAAGCCCTCTGGCCTCAGCGATCACTCCCCGTCCTCATCAAACCGAGTTGTTATAGGCCCATTGGCTTTCACCTAGTTCATCCTCGAACTACACATCTACTGAAGGGGTCCTGTTTCTATAGGGACTAACTCACGGAGATATTGTACGCTTTGGCCCATCCCATATCGAGCCTCGCGGTTTTATCCCTTGGCGCATAGGTAGGCACTATCCTAGGAGGTCACCCATCCTAGTAGTGCACTATCCTAAGCTTGCTTATCCTTCAAGTTCAAGGACACCAACTGGCTTAAGAGATATTCAGTTTTAAACCATCCTAAAACCTCTTTGTCATATCCACGGAAACCTTTTGTGTCCTTTCTCTGGCACCAACTAGCTTCAAACCATCTCTAAACCTCATTGCCTTGTCCATTGAGTCCTCAATCAACCTCGGTACATACTTGGACAACTCTGCAAACTTTGCCTCTTATTGGTCCACTGACATCTGACTCTGACGGAGACGCTGGAACTTGGCCATTTTTTGTTCCTTGGAGTCTCTAACACCTATATGATCCCATCCAACCTGGGATTGCCTAGTACTCTTCTCTCAGCACCAGCCTGATGCAGTACTCTTACACTTGCGCTCGCCTGAGCCAGCGCTCTTCCTCGGGTACCGACCCTAGTCGGCGTCCTACCCCGAGTGACAGACGCGACTGTCCTCTTCCGAGGAGTCCTCTGATCCGGATCACTTATTCTATAGGATGTTTATAGAAACCTGTTTCCCAATTCCAATACTGAATTTGAAAACTAAGTGACCCACACAAAACAATCTACTAATCAGCTAATCAATCACATGCATCAGCATAAGGAAAATGTCTTTCCTAGCTAACTATCCCAGGACCCATCGCACCTTATCACTTCAGACACTGACTAGCTCTGATACCACTTCGGGCGAGGATGTCACGCCCCGAACCCCGAGCACGTGCACATCCCTCGGCAGTCGACTAAAAATTTTGTGACGTTCCTAGGACGCGTCCCTGACCCTTTCTTTTTATGCGCATGCGAAAGCGAACTGAACAAACTCAAGACAACAATTAAACATGGGATAGAAAAGCAGGACAACTAATTTTCACAAAACACACTTCACATACTTGCCAAGTTAACCTAAGGGGTCGTATTAACAAGTCTCTGTCCAAAAGAAAACACTAGGCCACCTACATTCCGGACCCGCCAACCTTGGGCTCCGAGTTCTCCATCTAAGGACTTGAAAATATTTAAACCACAATGGGGGTGAGATAAGAATCTTAGTGAGTCAAAACCTTAAATCCCGATTAAGACGATAATTCACCTAGAGGCAGCCTAAACATGCATCACTCACAACTTACCTTGCCTCAGCTTCTCCCTGTCACGCCCTGAACCTCGGGCGCACACACACCCCTCGGCGATTGACTAAAATTTGTGACATTCCCAGGACGCGTCGCCGACCTTTTCGTTTTATGCACATGCGGAAGCGAATTAAACAAACCCTAGACAACAACAAACATGTGATAGAAAAGTAAGACAATCCAATTTCATATAAACACACTTTATATAAAATCCAAGTCAGTCCTACAAGTCTGCACACTAAGGTCTGCCCTAAAAGAACTACCGGACAACCTCTACTCCGGATCCCTTCAACTTTAGCTTAAGATCCTCCACGACATCCTCCGGTATCTCCAGACTAAGGACCTGAAAAATTGTAAACCACAACGGGGTGAGAATAAATCTCAGTGAGTCAACACTTTAAACCCCGATTAGGATGAAAATTCACTCAAGGGCGTCCTAAACATACACCACTCAGAACTTACCTTGCCACAGCACCTACCTGCACATTAGTGCACCTCATAAAATACATGCATACAGTAATTGCTTTCAATAACTGGAACACATCATATCACTCATCAACAATTCACAAGAGTCCTTATTATAAGGCCAAATCGTTATGATACATCTCATTTCGTGCCACACAAATTTATCCTATAATCAAGCGCGTGTAACTCATATCGGTGGTTCAATCCACACCCGATATTCACTCTCAATATTCAAACTCTAAATTTAAACTCAACATTCCAACTCAATATTCCAACTCCACATTCCAACTCAATTCTCAAACTCGAACTCAAACTCAAACTCAAACTCAATATCAGACTCAAGGTTCTAGAGGTGCCTCCCCCCCAAACGAAGTTCCGATGTCGTGTGGCACTTAGTCCCTGACCACATTAAGCAATAGCTCAAGGTACTAGAGGTGGCTCCCACGAAGTCACGCTGTCATGTAGCACTTAGTTCTCGACTATAATAAGCAATAGCTCAAGGTACTAGAGGTGGCTCCCACGAAGTCACGCTGTCGTGTAGCACTTAGTTCTCATCTATAATAAGTAATGGTACAAGGCTCTAGCGGTGGCTCATACAAAGTTTTGATGTCGTGCACACTTAGTCCTTTACCTGCTCACAACCATTCAGTTTTCTCAACACATCTCATCCCCTTTCAATAGTCGCCACATAAAGCAATAACAATAAACCACGACCATGACATAACCATTTGTGCATCATCACACATAAATTCTAAGCATATCACAAAGCAACCACACCACCAAATAGGCATGGTTCAACAAGCATAGCATCAAGAACAATCACCAAAACTACTACCGGTCCTAATCGGCAGAAACGGTCCACTCGCGCGTCTCCAAGTTTAAATCCAGAAATCTAATCAAACGAGTTTGGAAAATTCCCAAATTTGAATATGTTGTAAAGGAAACATAAAAAAAAAATTTACATGCATACACCTCAACCCATATCCTTCTCGACTAAGCCCAGTAAATCGCTCAATCTAGTACAAAAACTGAGTCCGTTTCCAAAAAGTTTGTTTTCCAAAACCAGCTTGGTTCGAGATCCAAAACTTGTCCATTTGATCTGAAATTTGACTATGTTAAACTAAAAGATATGAAAAACAACTTCTGTGAATAAACCCTTTCAAAATTCGAACCTTGAGAGTTGATAAAAATCCCTTGAATCCTTAAAGGTCATTAGTTCTAGCAAAAACAGAGGTTCTGCGTTCAAATGACGGAGCTGAAATCTCCTGCTTTTTAAATCCATAAAATCTTGAATAAAATATGTCATAGCGGAGGATGTCTAAAGTATTTTTCAAGAATAAATCAACTTCAAAATCTCAGTACATTTCGATCCACAAAAATGGCAAACGGTAAAGGTCCAGAAATCAGAACTGAAGAAAGTCCACTGAATTGGACTAATCCAACCTCATTAGTAATAATCTCATCAATTAGATCAACACTAATCCATCTTAAGGCTAATTTAACCATTCTAGATTAGCACTAATCCATCTTAAGGCTAATCTCACTTAGTACTAATCTAACTAAGCTAATTAACACTAAACTAACTTCCTAAGTTCAATTAACAACCTAATCAGGGACTAGGAAGTTAACTCACCGGATTAGCGAGGCGACGGGTCTATGGCGATGGCAACATGAAGGTGATGAAGACCCGTAACTATGGCGCCACCAACGGAGGCTTGGACCGGGCTAAAAACAGCCTTGCAAGGCTCACGGCCAAGCTGGGAAAATAGGTTCTGTGGTTGCTGGACCAAGAGGCTGTTTGCTAGTGGCGTGAGGGCTATGCTTCAGTGGTCGCTGGCTGATGAAGATGGTGTGGGGAGATGGATGGTGCAGGCATGATGGAAGGTGATGCTGGCAGCAAACTCGAAGGGGACACGAAACCTACACCAGATGAGGAAATATGGGGGCTTGGCAGGAGAAGAAAAATGGAAATGGAGCAGATGGGTGGACAGCAAGGAAAATGAAGTAGAAAATGCATGAGGGGAAGAAAGGAGAGAAATGGCGATTAGGCAGTAAGGGATGGTCAACTGAAGCTAGGGGATGAGTGTGCATAAGAGAGACGGGGGGAAAGGAGTCTTCACGCATGAGAAGAGAGAGAGATGAGTGAAAGTCAATAACAAATATCCTAATTCACTCATTGCAAGCCACCAAAGTCTTCAAGCTTTATCCCTTTGAAGGTAGAAAAAACCCATTTTTCAGGCCATACGAATTTCCCTTTTCTTTTCCGTTTTTACCGAAATCGGTTTTCCGAAAAATCCCGGACTTGACAGAATTTTTCCAAAAGATGAGACGACGTCCTATATATGAATCGTGACACGCTCGAACGTCTGATTCCTAAAACCGAATTCAATTTCGTGGTTAAAATCAACCGGACGCGATTTTATTGCGACCCAACCTACCGGGTAGCTTTTAGGGATTTTAGTGCATTTGACCCGTGGTCGATAATTTCGATCCACATTTGTGCATCTCCGACTCGTCAGTGACTCTCGGTTGTCGTAAAAATCTCAAGATTTTAATTACGGGTACTAGGTACCGAATTGACAAAAAATTGGGTTAGTGCCGTTCGACGCGAATTTTGCAATCAGGTGGAATCACTCGCAATTCAATTGCGTGCTTTCGTCGAATCGACCTATATCCAATCACTAATCACTTATAATGGTGCCGTATTGACCCTTGACGATTATCACGGTCGAATAGTCAATTTCTAATCGAATTCTCAAGTTTGCCGCATTTATATCCCTTATCGGCTTCACCTAATAGATCAGTTAACTCGAGAGTGATCAGCTCCGAAAAAAAAAGGACCATAGCCGTGTCGATGAAATGCCCATTTTGTATTATCGAGACGGGGTCGAAATTCAAGATGTCACAAAACCCTAGGCCACCTACACTCCGAACCCTCTAGCATTAGGCTCCGAGTTCTCCATCTAAGGACCTAAAAATATTTAAACCACGACGGGATGAGATAAAAATCTCAATGAGTCAAAACCCTAAACCTCGATTAGGACAAGAATTCACCTAGAGGCAGCCTAAACATGCATCACTCATGACTTACCTCGCCTCAGCTCTTCCCTACACATTAGTACATCTCATATCTCATATGTACATAGCAAACATAATCAATAACTGGAACACACCAATTCATTCTCAAACAATCACATGGCTCCCAATTATAAGGTCAAATCGTTATGACACGTCCTATTCCGTGCCACACAATTTTATCCCATAATAAGGCGTAGCTATCTCAACCACTCATGCATGTTCCAGTTCTTATGACCCATTGGTCACGGCCAACTCCCCAATCGGCGATCATCCAGACTCCCGCCAGGCGTCCGATAAAAATAGGGCACCGTCCCGCCCCATCGGGCACGGCAACGTCTAGAACTCCAGCTGGGTATTCTTATAGTGACCACACCCACATTCATACTTGGCCAAGAACATCGTGCTTTGCACTCAAATACTTCCATTTCAAATAATGAACTTGGCCAATTTTCTTCGTATTAAAAATCATCCCAGTAAAATAATCGTGCGTGGTCACGCATTTAAATCGAACCCGTAAGCATGGTACCCTCTCATTTCAAAATTCCATGATTTCATATACTATATAAACATTTTTGGCATCAAAAGCCGACACCCGGTATTTTTCTATTTCTATACCAAAATCCAATTTTTGCAATAATAGTCAACAACAACAACAAAGCACCCAATTGCACAATTAAGCAATCAATTTCACATATTATCAAGCATAAGCTCTAAGCATGTCAAAAGTTGACCAAAGCACCACATATTCATTTCCTAGCAAGCCAAATACCAAGAACAACTACAAAACCACAATCGGTCCTAACCGGCAGAAATCGGCCCACTCGCGTGTCTCTAAATTTAAATCCAGATCCTAACCAAACGAGTTTGGAAAATTCTCCAATTTGAATAGGGAATGATGCATTTTTGGTTATAAGGCGATCGCATTTGATCAATTCAGATCGTCGGTGTATCGGTGCATAGCCGGGTGGAATTACCCGCGGCCGGGCACTATGACCGATTGTGACCATCCGCAGATCCAAAATCATCCCGTCATCAATTCTCATGATCAAAAAGTCATCTTACGAGCTGGTGATCCTATCCCTTTGGAATGGTTACTAGAAATTCACGGCTGACACTTCAACCAATTTGTGACCAGTCAATCAGTTAGTCAGTTGGTCGAACCATGACTGATCTGTGATTCCTTACCAATTGAACCTATCGATCCATGGCCAATGGCCCATAATCGATCTTTTTTGGACCTTATGGCCAATTCTCATGGGGTCGGAATCGAGGATGTGACAAGCTAGATGTGAAAATGGCATTCTTCACTATGAGTTGGAGGAACGGATTTATATGAAGCAGCCAAAGGGATTTGCCATTCTAGGTAGGGAATATCATGTTTGCTTGTTAAAAAAAATCTTTGTATGGAGTAAAACAGTTTCCTAAGCAATGGTATAAGCATTTTGATGTTTTCATAGCTAGTCAGAACTATTTGAAATGTTAGATGGATAAGTGTGTTTACTTTAGGGGATTGGATGATGGTTTTTTATTTATTTATCTACTCTTATATGTTGATGACATATTAAGAGCAACTAAGAATATGTCTTATATTGATGTGCTGAAGAGGCAGGTGAGTGCTAAATTTGAGATAAAAGATTTAGGTGTTGCGAAAAAAAAAATTTAGGCATGGAGATTTTGCGTGACAAGGCTGTAAGACTTTTACATCTATCTCAAAAGAAATATATGGAGAAGATTGTGGCACGTTTTAACATGCAGTCGGCGAAATCTATAAGTACACCTATAGCGAAACACTTTAAATTTTCAAATAAATTATCACTGCAAACTGAGGACGATGAGGAGCATATGTCTCATGTTCCTTCTTCTAGTGCCGTGGGTAGTATTATATATGTTATGGTATGCACTAGACCTGATATTGCATAAGTTGTAAGCGTAGTTAGTCGTTATATGAAGCGTCTTACTAAAACTCATTAGGAAGCTATGAAGTGGATTCTTAGATATTTGAAAGGGACAATAGATGTGGGTATAGTGTACCAAAGGATAGTGAGACCATTGGTTTTGTGGATTCGGGTCACGTCGTGACTTGGATGATTGCAGGTCATTAGTAGGATACGTGTTCACACTGGCAGGTGGTGCAGTTAATTGGAAAACGTCCTTACATGATCATGTTGCCTTATGTTCAATTGAGGTAAAGTACATGACACCAACCTTTATAACGAAGACGGCGACATGGTTACAAAGTTTGCTCTCAAACTTTGGGTTAGAACATAAAAGTGTTGATATACACTATGATAACCAAGGTGCGATATATCTAGCGTGTAATCCGATTTATCACAAGCGAATGAAACATATTAACATTGATAGGGCTAGTACAAGCACCTAGAGGGGGGTGAATAGGTGATCAAAGAAGTTTTTGTGAAACTTAACAGAATAAATCAACTTCTAAAAGTAATAGACTGAATGTGTAAAAGACTATAATCAGTTATATAAAGCCACGAATTAAAGTAAAGAGATTAGGGAAAGAGAATCAAAACACAAGGTTTATAGTGGTTCGGCTTAAACCAAGCCTACGTCCACTCTCTTGCACTAACAACCCACTGGCTGGATTCCACTAAGAACCAAAAGAGATTTTACAGTCTCACATCATTGATTCCACGGTGCAGAGACTCTGCTACACTTCCTCAAGGTCTCACAAGTATCTAATCTCTCTTTTGAGTACAATTTGAGCTCAACAATTGAAACGGCAAAGAACTAGGAGCTTCAGAATTTGGAATTTTTCTTTCACGCACACACTCGAATAACTTGAGCGTCTTCCTTATATACTCCTCTATGCCTTCATAACCGTTGGCACCTTCCAAATGAGTTCTTCCAATCTACCCGTTGGACAGAATCAATTAGGGAGATCTTGAGTTATTTAAGGAATGTAATGATAGCCCACCAATCCTGCTCGCCCATACAATCAGGATCTAGGTTTCCATAAGTAGAACCTTCAAAGTATACTTCACCAATCAACAGATCTAATTACTCGAATTAATTTCAATACGAATAAATGATCACGAGATGCTATCTCCAGCCGTGAGATCTTCTTCAACCGTACGAATCAAATCCTTAGAGATATACTCGCATCTAGATAAGTCTTCTTCAACGAATAAAACTTTTCTTCGTTGGTCTGAAACTATCAATAAGGGCAGACTTTAAATCTTGAGTTTGGAGGTCTTCAGACTTTGACGATAGAGTCTGCAAGTCTTCAGATTAGACTGATGAAAACGTTTTGTTAACTTCAAAACAAATAAGGAAGTTTTCTCCAACAATCTCCCCCTTTTTGATGGTGACAAAACTTTCCCGCAGATTTGGATACTTTTGACCTGCAAGATAACACTTAAGCAAACCAAGATATCTCATAAAAGATAAGTAGATTTGGATAAGGATAGTAGTGATTCTGCAACCACAAAAAACGTGCTAGTCCTGTAAAAACAACTATCTTTACCATAATCATTATCATAGCTTAAGTTACTGCAAGCATTAAAAGATCAAATCAATCAGTCCAAACTAGTCCAAGTCATAACCAAACAAAAGATAAGTCCAAAAGTCAAAACCAATCAAAATTAAATTCAAATCTGCATCAACTTCTCCCCATTTTTGTCAACAGCAAAAAGTGGAGAACAAATGAAAGAGATGTTTGAAAATGGAGTCAGAATCATGGCTGTTTTGGAAGGCGAACAAGCTCGAATTCTCCCATAGAATTCACTGTCTTCTCAAGCCTTGCAAAACTCTGCTTTAGTGACTGAAACTCTTCACCCTACATAGTAGACTGCACTTGATTCTTCAGGGCTTGTAACTGATCGTGTAAAGACACTGAAGTGGCCATGAAAGCATCCTTGAGATCCTACATCTCATACCCCATAGCATATTGCTGCTTCCTCACATCTAATAAGATCTCTAGCAGCCTCGAAAAGTCTGCTGTTTGCTCTGTTGCAGCACTAGGACCAGCCGAGTCAATTCCAGGGGTTTTAAGAATGGATGGAACTTCAGCAAATTGTCCACCATGACTATGAGTGGAGGCTTCTGGATATTGAGAGGCATATACATCCTCTAGATCCGCTGCAGAACGACTCACATCACTAGTAAAGATAGGTGAAGAAATACCTTTCTATCCAACAGCTCCCCCTGTTTGGTTGCCTTCAGGTGGAGTAGGTAAGATTTCTTCTTGATCGACTTCAGCTTCAGAGTGATGCGCGTCACCAGTTCCAGTTCTTGCCATCTCAGAATTGCTGGACAAGGAGACAGCTAAAGTTGGCTCAAAAGAGTCTTCTTGACCCTTGTCTCTCTCTTTTTCTTCTTGTCCTCTTCCTTCTCTTCTCTCTCCTTCTTCTTCATCTCCTCTTCTTCCTCTTCTCTTCCCTCTTCTTCTTCCTCTTCTCTTCTTTCTTCCTCTATCCTCCTCTATTCTTCATCTTCCTTCTCTGTCTCTTCTTTCTCTTTTTCTCCTTCTTCTGGCTCTTCTCGAGTCTCTTCAAAACTGACAAAACTCTTCAAATTTCGTAAGACTGAAAGAGTCATTTCATCCTCATCCTCTTCATCCTGCAAGATGAGAATTCTTTTCCTCTTCACTGGAGCAGCCATGGGCTCCTTGCCTTTCCTCTTTGCTGCAGCATAGTCTTATTTTGCTTTCACGGGAGTCTTCTCCTTCATTCGCTTCAACACCTTCTTCAGCTCTTTCAAATGCATCTTTGTGACCATTTTAAATCCAATCACCATTGGAGGAATGGTTGTCAAACATAATGGTGCAGGGATGTGAATTTTAAAATGTCTAAAAGACACGAGATAAGAGCAGAATAAGGGAGTTGTCCCTTATCCTTCACCACTGATCTGTACATGTGAAACAAGATGGTGTGAGGTAGAGAGAATTTGTAGCCAGTGTTGATGGCATACATCAATTTCGCTTCAGACCGAGAGACATCAGTCTTGGATGTCGACTTTGGACAAATGCAGTTGATGATGATCTTGTGCAGCAAGATGTTAGAGGCATTCATCCTAGAATAGGAAATCTTGCCTTCAGCATCTCAATCTTTCACCAATGACAGAGTGGCAAGAGCAACAGACACGCTAATTGGTTGGAAACTCGATCTTTCCACCCCAATTATGTCAGCTAATGTGTCCATATTCACAAAGAACTCCTTCTCCCTCACTGAGAAAGAAAAACTGTTTGCATCCAAGAAAGATAGGTTCGAGTAAAAGTATGCTGTGAGTTCAAGATAAGTAGCAGTAGATTCAGAACAAAATCGCTCCAATTGCAGTAGAGCGAACTTCTCTCGCAAACTTACTTTCACCAAATCAAGGAAATCAAAATCGACACTCCTAGGGTTCATGACCCCTCTCTTCATCAATTTCAAGTAAACCCTCTCGTGGTTTTTCGATTTGAAAAGACTTGAACCATCACTAGCAATGTTTACAGCCACTCCTGTTCTAGGCTGAAAATGGGTAAATAATTGTTCATCGTCGTCTTGTCCTTAAGGTTGATTAGCAGTCCCAAAGCGTGGGTCACTAGGAAAGTGAGAGAACGCTTTTTCAGCCGATCCCTTTTCGGCAATACCCATCTTTTCCATGTCACGCAGAAAATAGAGTCTCGTTCTTATAACCTCTCTCTCGCGGGTATTCATCAATCAAGGACATAGCAATTCCCCCTCTTTTCAAATTAGAATAAAGCTTGTAAACAACTTGAGGAGTTAACGTTCTTACAGGTTCCACTTCTTCCAACACTTCTTCTTCTGGATGAGTCGGTGGTGGAGTTAGACGCTACTGAGAAGGTTGTTGCTATATTTGTCGCTGAGGTGGAGTAGAATCTTCTTCTTCAGTCAAGTCAAAGTGCATAGGACCCTTGGGCATGTGCCGTGGTCCCCTACTTGCAATTCTTGATGACTTTCTCGAAGACATTGTCTCTTTCAAGGGAGAAATTCACAGTCTTGCTCGAAATGTGAAAACTTTTTGGATTAAACAACAAGGAAAGTGAGAGCAAGTGGGAGTTTAGAATTCTAGGGTTTGAGAGTGAAAATGAAGAAGACGGATTTCAACAATATATAAAGCAAGTGAAGCGAGATAAACGAAGCGACATAAAAGGAAAAGATAAAAATACCTTTTCGAAAATAACTGCTTTTTTGAAAATAGATAATTGCCTTTTTAAAAATGAATAAATGCCTTTTTGAAAATGAACAAATGTCATAAAGGAAACTTGAAAGAATAATTTCAATCAATCAGTGATTAATGAGTAACCATACCTTTTCAATTTTTTAACCAAAAATTAAATTACCAATACCGAAATAACTTACAATCGTAATTCTTGGTCTTCTAAGTCTGAACACCTTCAGACTTTATCTTTGAGTCTGAGCTCCTTCAAACTTTAAAAGATATGATGTTCAGTCTGGTACGAATAGACTCAAATAGGCTTTTTTTCAGTGGCTTTGTAAATATGTCCGCCAGTTGATTCTTTGAATCAATAAATTGAATCATAACTTCTCCATTTTGAACATCTCTAATAAAGTGGTGTCGAATCTCTATGTGCTTTGCTCTTGAATGAAGAATTGGATTCTTTGTGAGATTAATTGCGCTGGTGTTGTCACATTTGATCTCGGTGCATGAGTCTTCAATTCAAAAGTCTCTCAGTTGTTGTTTTATCCATAGGATTTGAGAACAGCAACTTCCAAGGGCCACATACTCTGCTTCTGCTATTGAAAGAGCTACAGTACTTTGCTTCCTTGAAAACCATGGTACTGTCCTATTACCAAGCAATTGACAAGTGCCGGAAGTACTTTTTCTATCAACTCTGCAACCTGCTAGATCTACGTCTGAATAACAAAGAAGAGTAAAGTCTCATTCTTTGGGATACCACAGACCTAACTTTGAGGTAGTTGCAACGTATTTGATGATGCGTTTTGTAGCACTTAGATGAGATTCTTTGAAATCATATTGAAATCTAGCACAAATGCAAACACTAAACAAAATATTAGGTCTAGAAGCAGTAACATGAAGAAGTGAATCAATAATACTTCTGTAGAGCTTCTGGTCATCTTTATCCAACTTTGAAGAACTTGACATTGGTATATCAGTCTTTTTGCAATTCTCCAATACGAACTTTTTAACAAGTTCTTTTGCATATTTTTCTTGGTGAATGAAAATTCCTTCCTTCAATTGTTTCACTTGTAGCCCGAGAAAGAATGATAGTTCACCCATCATATTCATCTCAAATTCATCCTGCAAAGACTTAGAAAACTTCTTGCACAGGTTTTCGTTAGGTGATCCAAATATAATATCATCAACATAGATTTGAACAAGTAGAAAGTTTTTACCTTCTCTTTTAATAAACAAAGTAGTGTCCACTTTTCCTTTTACAATACCATTTTGAATTAAAAACTTACTAAACCTGTCGTACTAAGCTCGAGGTGCTTGCTTTAACCCATATAGATCCTTTTTTAGTCTGAATACTAAGTCTGGTTTCCTTAGGTCTTCAAAACCGAGAGGTTATTCCACATAGACTTCTTCTTGGATACCATTTAGGAATGCACTTTTGACGTCCATTTGAAATAACCTGAAATTTTTATAACGAGCAAAAGCAAGTAGTAATCTAATTGCTTCTAACCTTGCTACTGGTGCATAGGTCTCATCATAGTCTATCTCTTATTCTTGCGTATATCCTTTGGCCACGAGTCTTGCTTTGTTCCTGACCACTTTACCTTTTTCGTCCATCTTGTTCCTGAAAACCCATTTAGCTCTAATAATAGATTTATCTTTTGGTTTAGGGGTTAATTCCCAAACATCATTAATATTGAACTGTCTGAGCTCTTCTTGTATAGCTTCAATCCAGCTTTCATCGGTTAAAGCTTCTTCTATGCTTTTGGGTTCTATTTCAGAATTAAGTGCCACGGCGCTAGACTCTTCATGCTTTTTGGATTTGGTACGAATCCCTTCATCAATGTCACTAATGATGAGTTCTTTGGGATGACTAGACTTGTGCTTCCAGTTGCTGGTCGGTTTGATAGATTGCTGATCTTCAGCTTTAGTTGACTCTTCAATATCCATTTGTTGTTGTTCTTTTGAAGTCTGAGCTGCTTCAGGGGAAGTAGACTTTGTAGAGTCTAGAACAGGTTCAGATTCTTCAGGTTGAGTCTGAATCAATTGATTTTGCAAAGAGTCTTGGAATTTAACATTCATAGATTCTTCCACAGACTGAGTCTTCTTGTTGAATACTCTGTATGCTTTGCTGGAGGTTGAATATCCAAGGAAGATTCCTTCGTATGATTTTTCTTCAAACTTACCAGTTCGATCATTTGCATTTTTCAAAACAAAACATTTGCAACAAAACACATAAAATAAGAAACTGTTGGCTTCTTTCCTTTGAATAACTCATAGGGAGTTTTCTCCAGAATAGGCCTTAAGAATACTCTGTTAATAATATAACATGTTGTAGAAATTGCTTCAGCCCAAAAACGAGAAGAAATATTACTTTCAATTAAAAGAGTTCTTGCCATTTCTTGCAAAGATCTATTCTTCCTTTCCACAACTCCATTATGTTCTGTAGTGTATGGAGAGGATAAAACATGCTAAAAACCTGATTCATCACAAAATTTTGCAAAGTCTTGATTTTCAAACTCACCTCCATGGTATGTCCGTATTCTTGAAATAACATATCCTTTCTCATTCTGTACTTTCTTGGCAAACTTTAAAAAGTGAGAGAATGTT
The DNA here is from genome assembly GCA_016097605.1 of Eucalyptus guilfoylei. Classification (NCBI taxonomy): domain Eukaryota; kingdom Viridiplantae; phylum Streptophyta; class Magnoliopsida; order Myrtales; family Myrtaceae; genus Eucalyptus; species Eucalyptus guilfoylei. The sequence continues at coordinate 11,752,092 of CM027863.1, forward strand.
TCAGACTTACTTGCCAGAAAGTAAACCCAAGTAAATCGTGAATAATCATCCACTATTACTAGGCAATATCTCTTTCTACCAATGCTTTGAGTTCTGGTTGGTCCAAAGAGATCCATATGCAGGAGCTGCAGCACACGATTAGTAGAAACTTGATTTATTGGTTTAAAAGAACTTCTAACCAGTTTTCCCAATACACATGGTGTGCATAAGTCAAACTTTTGATATTTCAGATTGGGGAGTCCTCGAACAAGCTTCTTAGAAGAGATCTTGGCAATTTGCTTCATGTTGACATGGCCAAGCTTTCGATGCCAAAGGTTCGCCTCATCTTGAATTGATATTAGACATTGAGACCTTTATGGTTTTCTATCTAGAAGATAAATGTTTCCATGTCTTCGTCTAGTAAAAGATTGAGAAAGATCTTTACTAGTTCCCGAACCTATTCCTTCCCGGAAATTGATTTTGAATCCAGTGTCGCACAACTGACTAATGCTGAGTAGATTGTAATTTAGTCCTTCCACCAAGGAGACATTGTTGATTGTAAGACTTCCAATCTTTACTATTCCGCATTCAACAATTCTTCCTTTGCTATTTCCACCAAAAGAAATTTTTCCACCATTTGTTTGAACAAGTTTTATAGAATAACTTCAATCTCTTGTCATATGTCTTGAATAGCCACTATCCAGATACCATTTAACCTTTTTCTTGATAGTGACCTGCAATTAAAAAAGAAACTCAAGCTTTATTTGGTACCCACATTTTCTTGGCTTTAGTGGAGTTAGTGCAATATACAGTCTTTGCCCAATCCTTCTTAACAAGTCTTCAAATTATAAGACATTCTTTCTCAAAGTGTTCTGAGCTATTACACTTAGATCATTTGAGAGCACTTTGGCCAACAGGTTGTACAAAGACTTTTTGGAAATGATTTCTATAAAAGGTTTTTGTAGGTCTTTGTTTAATTCTTTCCTTTACTTTTGGAAAATCAATTAAAGGAATGGTTTCAGAAGTCATTCTCAAGCCTGATTTGTTAAAGTAAGGTCTTTGTATTGAAAGAATCTTTTCCAATTTTTCAGATCCTATTGAAAACCTTTTTGAAATATTTGAAATGTCATTTTTCAAAAATGTATTTTCTTTTGAAAGAGAGTCTGCATTTTCTTTTAAAACGGCAAAACTTTTGTCTAAATTTTGAAACTTTTCTTTCCAAGAGTTTTCCTGTTGCTTCAGTGTAGAATTCTCCCTTTTTAGCTTGGAAATCCTTTTAAGAGTAGTTTTGAGACTAAGACAAAGTTGATCAATGTATTTCGAGACTTTAGCAGGAATATTTAAATTACTTACCTCGTTTTCGTTGTCTGAGTCTGAGTCTGTATCTATCTCAGAGTCTGAGTCTGATTCTGATTTTGCCATTAAACAAATATTGGCATAATCTTCATCACTTTCTTTGCATTCAGTATCATTCCATGTTTCTACTTTAAGAGTTTTTCTGTATTTCTCAGCTTTTCCCTTCTTTTTCTTCAACAGAGGACAGTTGGGTCTGATGTATCCCTTTTTCTTGCATTCAAAGCAAATCACATCTTTATTGGATTCATCATCCTAAGTTGATTTGTTTTGAAACTTTTGAGTGCTTTGTTTCTTCCAATTGAATCTTCTTCCCTTTTTGTTCAGTGTCCTGAACCTTCTTATCATAAGTGCTAGATCTTCATTGTCCATATCTTCTTTAGAGTCTGTAACATCAGAATCATCGTTAGATTTTAAGGCAATAGACTTCTTACCTTTGGGATCTTCTTCTTCGTTGATTTACTCCACTTCATAGAACTGAAGTGTGCCAACCAGTTCGTCTATGGAGAGCGGCATGATCCTTTGTGTTTCCCTTATTGAAGTCTTTACGTGATTCCAGTCTTTGAAGAGTCCACGCAGCAATTTGTTAACCTTCATGGGTCCTGAGACTGGTTGTCCTTGATACTCTAGACCATTTACAATTTCTGTAAAACGACTAAACATGTCAGTGATAGATTCTCCTGGCTTCATCTTAAAGGCTTCATACTATCCGAGTAGAATATTGATCCTAGTTTCTTTCACTCGATCAGTTCCTTTATAAGTGATGTGCAGCCTATCCCAGACTTCTTTGACTGTTTCACAAAAAGATATTATGTCATACTCAGTAGGAGATAACGCACAATATAAGGAGTAAATTGCTTTAACATCAAGAGCTTGTCACTTGGTTATTTCTTCTTGAGTCATCTCGCTAGCTTCTGCAGCTTCTTTTCCTCTTTCTGAAACTAATGCAGCTTTAGGAATGATTCCTTTTTCTACCACATCCCATTCCAAAGGATCTTTTGATCTTAGGAATGCCTTCATCTTGTTTTTCCATATGATGTATTCCTTTCCATTGAAATAAGGTGGTCTGGTGTTGCTTTGGCCTTCAACCAAACCTGGAGCCAACATACTAGCCATAGATCTTTAACTCAGAAGTAAAACACTTCAATTAAATGAGCACACGAGCTTTGATACCAATTGATAGGGCTAGTACGAGCACCTAGAGGGGGGTGAATAGGTGATCAAAGAAGTTTTTGCAAAACTTAACAGAATAAATCAACTTCTAAGAGTAATAGACTGAAGGTGTAAAAGACTATAACCAGTTATATAAAGCAACAAATTAAAGTAAAGAGATTAGGGAAAGAGAATCAAAACACAAGGTTTATAGAGGTTCGGTTTAGATCAGGTCTTTTGGCGTAGCCAGCCATCGTCTCGCACCATCGAGCACGGCAACGTCTACATCTAGACGGCAATCCACGAGGGAGCATCGGCCTAGCCTCCACTGCGACCGGCATCTGTTGACTTGGGGCATTCCCGAAGGAGCATCGTCCGGCCCCAAAGGCTCGTGATGGGTTCTCATATCATTCATGCACACATTCAATCCCGGCCAAGACATCGTGCCTTGCACTCAAATGTCCCAAGTAAAATAATGTACTTGGCCCATTTTCTTCATATTAAATGTCACGCCCCGATCCTCCGAGCGCATGCTCATCCCTCGGTGGTCGATTAAATAGCGACGTTCTAGGACACGTCGCTGACCCATTCATTTTAATACGCATGCTGAAGCGAATAAATAAATCCCTAGACAACAACAAGATGGGATAGAAAAGCAGGGCCACAAATTTTGAAAACCAAACCACACCTTTATATATATAAAACAAAGTTACATACAATATTAGCCGATATATATAAGGTCTGCAAAAAGTGGGGGTAGAGGGCTACAGATCCTCTAATCAGTCAAGTCTTCAACTGAATACTTCGGGGTCTCTTGCTTTGACGAACTCGGATCCACCACTGAACCACTTGGTGGGTTGGTCGTGCCTTTCCCAAAAGCAACCTCCAGCATCGACATAGGGACCTTAGACTTCAGTATGGGACCCTCATTCTGTCCATTCCGCTCACGACGATACCGTGATCTGTATTGATGGGGTACCTTATGGGGTAGACTCGCATCAACCCAGACCACGGACCTCACGAGTTCATAGACCCATCCCCTCGGGTTCCCATGAAGTGGAATATAACACCTCTACTCGGTGACCTTCTTCGGTTGGCCAAAATGCTCGGGAGGAGCTGCCATCTAAGGACCTGTAAATGTTATCCCACAACGGGGTGAGATGACATTTCAGCAAGTTCACCCCTTAAGTCCCGACTAAGAAGGAAATACGCCTCAAGGCTATCTAAGCACACACAAAATAGATGACTTACCTTTGCCTCAGTTCCTTCTTGCAAGTCAGTACAGTTCACACACTCAACCAATCAATTCAATTTAATTGATTCAACCCCAACAATACTATCTATCAATCCATCTAATCAATACTATCTATCAAATCAATACTATCTATCCGATACCGTCAACACCGACTATGCTCATACAAGCTAAAAATGATAGATAGTAGTTCGCACAAGCTGATATAGATAGATAGTAGCTCCCACAAGCTGATATATAGATCGTTGCTCTCACAAGCTGATAAACGATCATTGCTCACACAAGCTGATAAAGTATATTGTTCTCACTAGTTGACATATCAAGCACTTATAGGCTGATATAGTATACTGCTCTCACAAGCTGAACACCCATTGCTCACACAAGCTGAACTACGATAAACTCATCCCGGCCAAGAACTTTGCGCCTTGCACACTAATCACTCAATTAAATAACGAACTTGGCCTAATTTCATCATGTTAAAATATACCCAATGAAAATAATCGTGTGTGGGTACATGGTAGGCCTCAGCCAAAAGTATAATATCTTTATTTCATAAAATCCCGCTAATTATATAGTCAATAAAAACATTTTTGGCGTTGTAAACCGACGCCCGGTAATTTTCTAATTAAATACCAAAATTATTAAATTTTGGGATAATTACCCAAATTACAATCAACACACAATTTGCACAAACCAATACTCAAATAAATAAACCAATCATACCACTATGATCAGCACAAAATTTCGATTACCGACTATCCCGGTCTAATTTCTGGAAAATAATAATTAATTAAATAATTACCAAAATTAATTAATAAATACCAATAATTGCAACTTGGGCTGGAAAAGCCTAATTAAATACTGAAACGGGCTCAGAAAATTTTCGAACCTAATTAGATAAATACTATAGCTTATCTAGTCTCTAATCACGCTACTCTAACCACCTAACATGCACAAACGAATCATTAAATTGCTGATTTGTTCTAACTAACCACCTAATCTATGCTTAACCTAAACTAATCAACCCTTAAGCATAATCAACTCCCTAAGCGGAGATTAGTGAGTAAATTCACTTGATGTGTGAGCTGGTGAGTTCACTTCGACGGGGACGCGAAGACGGGCCATAAACTTCAAAGCGGGGCCACCAAGCAAGGCCGGGAAAGGCTCGGAAACGGGCCTTGAAGGTCTAAAACCCTTGCTGGGTTTCGGTTCTGGACAGTGGGCCAAGGAGGAGGCTGAGTGGCTGGTTGGGGCCGAAACAATGAGGAACGGGCAGCGGCTGTAGCGGCGGGACTTTTGGCTGCTAGACGGCGACGTACGGTGGTGGTGGAGGCTCTGACGATGGCCTGGTGGAAGGCGAGTAGCTACAGGATGATGCAGGACGCGGGATAGTGTGCGAGTGCGAGCGAGCAACGACTGGCGAACGAGCGGGCTCGGGTGACGCAAGCGGTGGCTCCGGCGGACGAACGAGTTGCTCGACAGAGAAAGGGGCTACTCTACTTGGTTTTTTGGTTTTTGGAGACTTCAAAGCTTGCTGGAAATGGAGGAACTGACCAGAAGGGAGAACAAGGGGACCAAACAAGCTTGGAGGGGGCCATTTGGTCTCAATCTATCTCCTTGTCCCCCTTGGCTTGACCCCACCAATTGGCTAGCTTCCTCAACAATTTTCCAGACCATTAGCTTGCTTAGGAAGCCTTGGAAATGGTCCAAAAGTAGGGGACCATGGGGGGCTACGAATTTTGAAGATCTTTCCCCCAAATTAGATCAATCCTCCTCCAATTGAAGTCAATTTCGGCCCTATAAAATCCACCGACGTGTCCTTGATCAAATTGATATTTTTCCTCGCCAATGGAACCAACTTGTATCCCAAAAATGCGATCAAAAACGGTCCCCTAAATTTTCCGGACAAAAACAGCCCTATTTTGCATTTTTGCCAAAAATCTTGATTTGCAAGAAAATCTTCGGAGAATGGCTCGACGTTCCTAAAATCACTCATGACATAACAAAACTTTCAATTTCTGAAATCGGATTCAAATTCACGGTTAATTTCAATTTAGCGCGATTTTAGCGTGACCTAGCCTACTGGGTAGTTTTTAGAATTTTTTAGTGCAAATGACACATTGGCGACTCTCAGTGGTCATGAAAATCTCAAGGTTTTGAATATGGATACAGGGTACCAAAACGATAGAAAAATCAATCTAGTACCGATCAATAAGAATTTTGCAATTTGGTGAAATCACCCAAAGTTAGCCACACATCTCTATCGAACCGACCTATCTCTGATCTCTAATCAATTTTTAACGATGCCGTAATTATCTCTGTAGATGAGCACGGTCGAGTAGTTGATTTCTGGTCGAATTCTCAATTCTATTGCATTAAAATCCCTTAATGGCTTCCCCAGATAGTCTAGTTATCTCATGAGTGATTAGCTCAGAGAATAGCACTATAGGCGCGTCGATGAAAGGCCCGATTTATTAAATTGAAAATAGAATTGAAAATTCAGGATGTCACATTAAAAACATACGGTAAAATAATCGTGTGTGGGTACACGATCAAATTGATATCATTCCTTTTAAAATCTCACGGTTTGATATAGTATTTAAAAACATTTTCGGCGTCAAAACCCGACACTCGGTATTTTCTAATTAAATACCAAAATTTCACAGTTTTGAAATAAATACTCAAAATTAACAATCATCACTCAATTGCACAATTTAACAATCAATTGCATAAACTAAGCACACCACTGCAATTAGCACGAAATTCCAGCTATGGGCTATCCCGGTATAATTTCTAGAAACTATTAAATAATTAAATAAATTTCAAAATTAATTAAATATAATGCACATTAATCCAATAAATGCATACTTGGGCCTAAAACACTAATTTAACCACCTAAACGGGCCTAGAAAAATAATGCACCTATCTACAAAAATAGTACAATATATTTAGCTCTTAATTAATCTAATCTAACCACCTAACAATCCTAATTAACCAACTAAATTATTAATTAAACTAAAATAACTACCTAATCCATACTTAAGCTAATCTAATTAACCCTTAAGCATCATTAACCTCCTAAGCAAGGTTTAGTGAGTAAACTAACCGGTTTAGCGGGCCGATGAGTTCACAGCGATGACTACGCGATGGGGAGCGACACTCGGGTCTACAGCGACGCCAAGGGAGCTCTGGACGGGCCCGGAAAACAGCCCGCAAGTCTTAGCTGGGCTGAGATCGCGGCTTCTGATCTTGGGCCGAAAAAGGGCAGTCGAAGGCTCAGTTAGCGCGGAAAAAGGGCACGGCGAGTCCAAGTGGGTGAGCGGCGGGAGTTTGGCAGCTTGGGGGCAGCGAACGGCGGCTGGATGACGATCGCGGGGCAGTGAGCAAGGGGCGAACAGCGCTGGCGGGCTCGGGCGGCAGCAACGGCACACGACGGGCGTGGGGGAGCTCGGACGAGCGACAAAGGGGGTCGACGGGCTACTGGCTGGTTCCTGCTTGCTTTCTCTGGTTTTCTTGAGCTCAAACAACATCAACAATGGGGAAAGCAAAGCCAAGGAAGAGGAAGAAAAGTTCAGCTGAAGGGGGACCACCAATTGCCTCAAAAGTCTTGGAAAAATATCCAAATCACTCATCATAAGGCCCCCATTTGTTGCTGCCTCATCCTCAGCCAATTTCCCTCACAAATCTTCCCCAACAAGCCTCCCAAGTTGATGAAATGTTGCACACCCCCTTGGCCTACGAATTTTGAACACTTCCCCTCCAAGTCCAACTCAAATCCTCTCCAATTGGACTTAATTCAAAGGAAAAAATGTCAAGGAGGATGCCCACATTCAATTCCACATTTTTCCATGCCAAATAGTCCAACTTGAATGCCAAAAATGCAACAAAAAATGGTCCTCTAATTTTTCTGGTCCAAAATAGCCCAACTTTGGATTTTTGCCAAAAACTCAGGTTTGCCAAAAAATCTTTAGAGGATTAGTCGACGTTCCTAAAATAAATCGTGACATGACAGAACTTTCAATTTCTGAAATCGGGTTCAATTTCGTGGTTAATTTCAACCGGGCGCGATTTTAGTGTGACCTAACCTATCAGGTAGCTTTTAGGAATTTTTAACGCATTTGACCTACGATCGATTAGTTTTGAACCACATTGTACATCTTCGACTCATTGGCGACTATTAGTTGTCGTGAAAGTTTCGAGATTTCAAATACGGGCATAGAGTACAGAAATGATAGAAAAATCAGTTTAGTGCTGTTCGACGAGAATTTTGCAATTAGGTTGAATCACCCATGCTTTAATCACATACTTCAGTCGAATTGACCTATGTTCGATCTCTAATCGATTTTGACAGTGTCGTATTGACCCTTGCAGATTAGTACAATTGAGCAGTCGATTTCTGGTCAAATTCTCAAGTCTATTGCGTTTAGATTCCTTAACAGCTTCACCTAATAAATTAGTTATCTTGTGAGTGATCAGCTCAGAGAAAAAGAATATAGGCGCATCGATGAAAAGCCCAACTCATTCAATCGAAAACAGAAAATCAGGATGTCACAATTAGCATACTTCAAGAGCTCATTACCATACATCTGTTAGGAATATATAGCAGCTCAAAATGGGCTTCATGTTTTCGAGTAAATATAGTATGTAGTTCCCTAGATTGATCGATCACATTTATATCTCTCTCGATCTCTTTTTAATAATGATATATTGCATTCACAATTATAATTATCCTAAAACAATCATAATTGGTCGACTAGTTAATACGAAGCTAGAATGTGATATCCCAAACTCGATCTTCCTCTTTCCTTGAAACTCTCAATTTCAGTTCAACTTGCTTTTCTAGAATTGTCCTATTAGATCGAATTAATTCATGATCATTGGTAACATTCTAAGGTAGCAAAAGTTGAATAGAAATCTTGATAACAAATAAGAGTCATGAGGACATTTAATTGAGAAACTCATTTCCTCAAGAGTCTTACACATCATAAAACTTGAGATCAAAACTTTTGCCACATTTATTGGTCGTTCCATGCATACGTAGTATAAAATACGAATTACGATATTAACTCATTTCCCATAGAGCGTATGTCTTCAATTTCAATACTGTACATATGATAGTTCAAATATATCTAATGCCTAACTTTAGTTCACGTATCTATTCTTTCAAATGATCTATCAAAACTCACATCGAGCATCAAAGACAGATAAAATAAAATATATGGGTTATTTTACTTTCGACATAATAAATATAATATCCTCATCGTAACACTTAGTTAAGGTAACATTTATATTTTAAGCTTGAGTTTTCGATTATCACCTAAATAATAAGCTTAAAAACCGTCTCATATCTACTTATCAAATAGCAAGTAGAGGTGATTACCCGTGTGAGCAAGTTAATCTCTTATTTGTCCGATACACTTTCTTAGTATATAAAGCACTAAACATTAAGATGCATAAATGTCAAACAAAAAATCATAGGCATTAATAATGAAACACAAATTCATTAAATGTGAACACTTAAGGGAAATTACAATATTTAGAATCAGCTTCTACGCAGTCCTAGAAATTTTACATGGTCACAAAATACATATTTAGGTATCGGTTTTGTCATAGGATTTACTATGATTCTATGCGTACATATATATTGCAAATTCACATCTTTTCATGCAACCATATCCTTAACAAAGTTATACTTGGTATCTATATGTTTAGTTTCGCCATGATATTTCGAATCATTGATGTACGCTATAACTTCTTAGCTATCACAATTAACCAATAATGAGTTTGCATCATTCTCAATAAAACAGGACCGATGTGATTGAAATGATGTGTTCTGGTTAGTAAACTGCGCTTACTGCACTGATGATGGTATATATGTTGAGCTAATGTGCAAGTACGCACCGAGGCAGGGTAAATTCTGTATGGTGCGTGATTAGGACCGCCTCTGAGGCAAATTTGTGTCCTAATCGGGGTTTAGGGTTTTGACTTGCTGAGATTTTATCTCACCCCGTCGTGGGCTAACCTTTTTCAGGGCCGTAGCGTGGAGATCTGCTGAGTGCGGATGTGGTGTGCGCGAGTTGCGACACCTTTTGGCTAGCCCTGCCGTTAGCGAAATTTAGGGTGACCCTGATCCCTGAGGTCTTTTGAGAGGGTCGATAGGAAGTGCCCGCTGAGAGGCTTGTAATTAATAGACTTCCTAGGGTCAACAGTTGGTAAGTAAATTGTTCCTTGCTTTTACTATCCCTGTGTTTGTTTATTGGCCAGGTGTTTATTTGTTTCGCTTCCGCATGTGCTAAATAGAAAAGAAAAAAGGGATGGGTCGGCGACGCGTCCTAGGACATTGCTGTGACGACCCTGACCGTGACGGTCCTCAATCGTTAGGGTCTGCCACTTGTGACGCCTTATGTCGACGGCCTTCTTCGGCAACCCTCAACCCTTAAGGTCTGCCATGCCGTTCATTAGTCCCTGCGCTAAACTATTGCGGAAGTAAACACATACTCCAATCAAATTGAGAATGATGCACACTATATACCAACCAGGCACCTTATTTACATATATTTTTCTTTAGACGACGTTCATCGGTGCACATAGGCCAAATTTCCTATATTTGGCTATATCCAAAATTGGACCGACTCTTCCACTATCTATTCATAACGTTGTCCGTCTTCATGCATTAGTATCCAAAAATTATGCCGTCCTCCCATGTAATCCTCTACTCCACTCTGCTTGAGCCACCATCGTCATCCTCCGGCAGTGGTAGTGGTAGTGGCCCCATGGTGCGCCGGTTCGCTCGAGTGTACAGGACCACATATTCCACGAGAACTGGACCCGAGGTGAGTCTGGTGTCTATAGTAAGGATCACCCGTATCCCGATGAAGGTGAGTCTTGGTAGGTCGGGGTCAAGGTGCTCCATTTGCTCCCATCGCAGGTTGATGAAAATACCATAAAACGTACCAGAGGACGCGGGCTGCAACGACATCTTTATAACTCCGTAATAAGTTAGTCCCACGAGGGGTGAGTATGACTACTCAGCAGTCAAAGTTCTACTAAACTATATTATGTAAAACTATCATCATCTGATTCCATGCAATCCAAAATAGAGCACACGGCCAAAGCAATGACTATGCATAAGTTCAAAAGAATCTCAAACTGCATAGTACAATGAAAACATTTAGGTATTTAAAAACTTATTTTATCTCGACTCACTACCACCATCTACCAGAAGGACTGACGTTTGCATCCTTCCAGGCATCTTGCACCCTACCTAGCATCACGAGGAACCTCCAGTTCTATATTTCAGTCACCGGGCATCCGGAGTGTGTTACGTCACACCCCTGGGCATCTCGCACCCCACCTGGCATCACGAGGGACCTCTAGAGCTCACCACGTATGATGTCCCCAGGCATTCATAATGTGTTACGTCACACTTCCAGGCATCCCGCCTTTTGTGAACCTCCGGAGCTCACTAGTCCCCAGACTTCAAGATTTAAACCATACGTTCTACCCCCTATCTTTTCCTGAAATTCACGAATATAAATTTGAAATGTTTTCGTGTTTCAAAACTTAAGATGTACGGGTGAAACTTTTCAATCAAAACCCCAAGCATTTCTTGAAATATTGTGAGCGGCACATCGGCAAATAGAAATCCCAGTACAAATCTTAAGATTTTCAAAATAGTTTACGAGTAAAGTCTTAGAGCTTCGCAAACACTAAAAATCAATACATACATAGGTGCCAAAATCACACTTAACCATAGGCGATAAGAAATCCTTTGGATCACATAGTCCGAAATCAACTCGACAATTCTAAATTCATCATTTAGCGCAAGAATTCAAATAGCGCTAATTTACGGACGCATTTCATCAGGTAGCGACGAAATTACACGATATAAGTTAGTAGATATTGACTTGCCTTAGGTCCGATGATGTCACGCCCCGAACCCCGAGTGCGCAAATATCCCTCGGTGGTCAATAGAACTGCAATGTTCCCGGGACGCATCGCCGACCCAATCATTTTATTGCACATGCGGAAGCGAACTCATGACATATACCTAGACAACAACAAACATGGGATAGAAAAACAGGACAACCAATTTCACCAATCATGCTGTATATACAAATCAAGTCAGTCCTATAAGTCTGTACCCTAAGGTCTGCCCTAAAAGAACTACCAGACAACCTCTACTCCGAATCCCTTCGACTCTGGCTCGGCATCCTCCACGACACCTTCCGGTATCTCCAGACTAAGGACCTGAAAAGTTCTAAATCACGATGGGGTGAGAATAAATCTCAGCGAGTCAACACCCTAAACCCTGATTAGGAGGAAAATTCACTCAAAGGTATCCTCAACATACACCACTCAGAACTTACCTCGCCTCAGCACTTTCCTGCATATTAGTACACCTCATAAACACTTATGCATACAGCAAATGCATTCAAGAACTGAAACAAATCAATTCACTCATCAAATATTCACAAAATTCCCGATTATAAGGTCAAATCGTTATGACACGTCCCATTCAGTGCCACACAATTTCGTCTCATAATCAGACGCGGGTAACTCATATCAGTGGTTCAATCCGCACCCGATATTCACTCTCGATATCCAAACTCCATATTCTAACTCAAGGTTCTAGAGGTGACCCCCACGAAGTTCCGTTATCATGTGGTACTTAGTCCCTATCCACAATCAGCAATAGCTCAAGGTTCTAGAGATGACTCACACGAAATTACGGTATCGTGTAGCACTTAGTCCTTTTCCACAAACAGCACTAGTACAAGGTTTTAGAGGTGGCTCTCACGAAGTCATGCTGTCGTGTAGCACTTAGCCCTCGACTATGCAAGACAGTAGTGCAAAGTTCTAGAGCTGGCTTCCATGTGTCTCAGTTCACCATGTAGCACTTAGCCCTTGACTACAATAAGCAACAATTTATGATTCTAGAGGTGGCTCACACGAAGTTCCGTTATCGTGTAGCACTAAGTTCTTTACCGGCTCACCACCCATTCCGTGTCCTCCACACATTACATGTGATTGCCTCAGCACATCACCTTATCTTTCAATAGTCCTCACATAATCACATATCGCCCTTCAAAAGCCATCTTTTGCCATGACCATAAACCATCGCCATGGCACAACCATTCACACATCATCATGTACAAGTTCCAAGCATATCACAAACCAACTATATCATCAAATATGCACAAACCAGTAAGCATTGCACCAATAACACCACAAAACTATAACTGGCCCTAACCAGTAGAACAATCCACTCACGCGTCTCCGAGTTTAAATACAGAAACCTAATCAAACAAGTTTGGAAAATTTCCAAATTTTAATATGTTGTGAAGGACACATAAACTAACAATTTTTATGAAGACACGGCCGCCCATATCTCTCTAGATTAAGAGCAGTAAATCGCTCAATCCAGTACAAAAACTTGGTCCGTTTCCAGAAATCACGTTTTCCACAACCAGCTTGGTTCGAGATCCAAAACTTGTCCATTTGATCTAAAATTTGACTATGTTAAACTAAAAGATGTGAAAAAAAAAAATTTGTGAAGAAATATTTCCAAAATTCGAACTTTAAGAGTTGATAAAAATCCAGTGAATCCCAAAAGGTCACCAGTTCTAGCAAAAACAGAAGTTCTGTTTTCAAATGACGAAACTAATATCTCATTCTTTTAGATCCCTAAAAATCTTGATTAAAATATATGTTATAATTTAAAATGTATAAAACATTTCTCAAGAAGGAATTGACTTCAAAATCTTAACACATTGCGATCCACAAAAATGGCAAATGACGAGGGTCCATAAATCAGAACTAAAGAAAGTCCACTGAATTGGAGTAATCCGACCTCATTAGTGCTAATCTCACTAATTAGATCAACACTAATCCATCTTAAGGCTAATCTAACCATTCTAGATTAGCACTAATCCATCTTAAGGCAAATCTCACTTAGTACTAATCTAACTAAGCTAATTAAAACTAAACTAACTTCCTAAGTGCAATTAACAACCTAATCAAGGATTAGGGAGTTAACTCACTAGATTAGCGAGCAAACAGGTTCACGGCGACGGTGACGCGACGGTGATGAGATCCCGTGACTACGGCGACTCCAATGGGGGCTCGATCGGGGCTGAAAAATGGCCCATAAGTCTCACGGCCAAGCTGGCTTCGGTTTTGGTTCTGGAGCTGAGTTGCTGGTCGCGGTCTATGGAGGTGCTGCTGAGAGGTTGGGACGGTGCTGGCGGCGCAACTACTGGACTGACAGCAACTGGCCGTGGTGAATCGGCTGGAACAAAGCTGGCAGAACTGCTGGACTGAGACGTTGTTGTGGTGGTGGCGAAGTTGCTGAGGTGGGCGGGATGAAGATGGTGTTGGAGTCGTGGAGATTGGACGGTGGCTGTTGTGTGAGGGGATGGGATGAAGTGATGATGGGATGAGGAAGGAACGTGGGGGCTGTTGGCACGAGGGAGAAGTGAAGCTACTGTGGGGTTGAGTCGTTGGCAGAGGGGAGGGGATACGTGAGATGGAGAGGTGAAAGATGAAGGGGAAAATGGGAATGGGCAGAAGAATTGTGAAGGGGAAAGGAGTGGTCGAGCGTGAGGGAGATGGGGAGGGAGAGAGAAGGGAGAAATTGAAGGCCAAGAAGTCAAGCAAAATATCAATTTCATTATTGCATGCCTCAAAATTCTTTGGACACCAAAGTCTTCTTGCCAACCAATGGCTATTTTCCTCTAATTCTTCACAAAAGAAACCATTTTGAGGGCCAAATAATCCAATTTTCCTCTTGATCCGAATTTCTATTTCATTTTCCGATTTGTCCTATATTCAATTTTTCCGTAAAATTCTAGGCTTGACAAAATTTCTCCGAAAGATGAGACGATGTCCTAAAAATGAATCGTGACATGCTCAAATGTTCAATTCTCGAAACCGAATTCAATTTCGTGGTTAAAATCGACCGGACGCGATTTTAGCGTGACCTAACATATCGAGTAACTTTTAGGGATTTTAGCGCATTTGACTCGTAGTTGATAATTTCGATCCACGTTTGTGCATCTCCGACTCATCAGCGATTCTTGGTTGTCGTAAAAATCTCAAGGTTTCAAATACGGGTACCGGGTATCGAATCGACAGAAAATTGGGTTAGTGCCGTTCAACGCGAATTTTGCAATCAGGTGGAATCACCCATAATTCAATTGCGTGCTTTCGTCAAATTGACCTATATCCAATCACTATCGCTTATAATGGTGCCGTATTGACCTTTGTCGATTATCACGATCGAGCTGTCGATTTCTGATCGAATTCTCAAGTGTGCCGCGTTTATATCCCTTAACAGCTTCACCTGATAGATCAGTTAACTTGAGAGTGATTAGCTCCGAGAAAAAGGACCATAGGTGTGTCGACGAAATGCCTATTTAGTTTAATTGAGACGGGGTCGAAATTCAGGATGTCATAGGTGACGGCGGCAACAAGCAAATCGTGAGCTGCGGACGCGGCTGTGGCAAGTCGACGGCGACGGAAGCGTGCGTGAAGCTGTGGCATCTCCAATCTGCAGCGACTGGGGTGAGCTACAGGACAGAGAGGTAGCTGGTGACGCGGTGGTGCAGTCAGTAGCAAAACTCGAGCAGATGGTACCGAAATTTAAGTGAAAGTTTACTGCCAGTATTGAGATGTAGAGTGAGCATAAAGAGGAAGAAGAAGACCACTTTCTCTCGTTCTCTCCGATTGCTGACTTTGTGAGTCAACAAAAAGGAAGATCTTGGTGGCCGCACGAGTGCAAGGCAGCTGGTGGAGGCGTAGCTGCTTGCTGGATCTCTCGGCTGCCACCTGAAGCCTCATGCAAAGGGGCGTGTCTCTTAATGCGCCAGTGTCTTCCATTGCTGTCCAAGAGAGAGAGATGGACGTGGCATCACTTGGTGTGCTCAAAGTCTTCACCCATTACATGAAGATGCATGGACTAATGCGGCTGCCGATTGAGTCATTAGAAGAAGGTGCATAGTTGCCAAATTTGAGGCCAATGTTCCTCATTTCTCTACGAAGGAGGCAGCTTGTGGTGGCCCATTTTTGGTGCTCCTTCATTGGCGTATTCGGGACAGTGTGTTAGTAACTCAGGGATGGCCGAGAGTCGGCGCGAAAATAGGGGAGTCTTCGATGTCTTCCGTTATCAACTTCCACGTATGCAGGGTCAAAGATGTCTCGCATGTAGGATTCAGCTAAAGAGGTACAAATGCCAGTGGATGTCGGTCTTAGGGGTGACGTTGCATAAGGAAATTTTCAATGAGACGTTGAGTTTCACGATGATTAGATCGTCACGATGCAACAAAGGTGTGACACCCTGATTTTCAACCTTGCTTTCAACTAAATGAAATGGGCTTTTCATCGACGCGCCTAAGGCCTTTTTCTCTGAGTTGGCCACTCATGAGATAACTAGCCTATCAGGTGAAGCCGTTAAGGAATCTAAACCTGACAAACTTGAGAATTCAATCAGAAATCGACTGCTCGACCGTGCTAATTTGCAAGGGTCAATACGGCACCGTTAAAATCGACTAGAGACCGCAGATAGGTCGATTCAATAGAGGCATGTAATTAAAGTGTTGGTGATTCCACCTAATTGCAAAATTCGCGTCGAATGGCACTAAATCGATTTTTCTGTCGTTTCTCTATCCTGTGCCCGTATTTGAAACCTCGAGATTTTTACAACAACTGAGAGTCGCCTATGAGTCGAAGATGCACAATGTGGATCGAAAATAATCGACCACAGGTTAAATGCGCTAAAAATTCCTAAAAGCTACCCGGTGGGTTAGGTCACGCTAAAATCGCGTCCGGTTAAAATTAACCACAAAATTGAACCTGATTTCAGATATTGAAAGTTCTATCTTGTCACGATTTATTTTAGGAACGTCGACTCATCCTCTAAAGAATTTTTGGCAAACCCAAATTTTTGGCAAAAAATCAAAATTGGACGATATTGGGGCCGGTAGATTCGGATGGCCTTTTTTTAGTGGAATTTTGTCCTTCAAGTTGGTTCATTTGGTGAGGAAAATTGAGGATTTGAGTGTGGGCTTCCTCCTTGGCATTTTGGCCATTTAATTAGATTGAATTGAAGTGGATCTGAGTTGAATTGAAGAGAAATGGGAAAAATTCGTAGCCATGGGTGGTGTGCAACATTCGGGGCATCAATTGAAGCTTGTTGGGGAAGTTTGTGAAGGGAAATTGGCTGCCATTAAGGCTGTGGACTTTGGAGACCATGGAATGATGAGTTAGGATATTTGTTGAAGACTTTTGTGGCCCTTTGTCCCCCCTCCAGCTGCAGCTCCTTCCTCTTCTTCTTCCTTGCTTCATTCCTCTCCATGGTTGCTGAAATAAGAGCAGAGAACCAACAGCTTCAGCTTTCTTCCTCAGCTCTTTTTCTTCTTCATTCCGCCTTTTCTTCCATGGTTGTTGCTGTCATTCACCCCATCGAAGCCACCCCCTCACTGTACACCGAGCCAAGTCACCAACAAGCCGCCAGTCCCTACTTGACCAGCTGTTATCCCCATCGAGCAGCCACCACCTCACGCCGTCCCCGAGTTAGTAGCCGCTCCGCCCAACCCGTCGCTTGACCGCCGTCCGTCCCTTGCTCGTCCAGCCGCCTAGCCACCAGCGGAACCACCACCTCTGCAAGCTGCAGCCTCGACCAGCAGCTCCAAACCGAGCATAACAAAAACCGAAGTTCCAACAGCAAGTGAAGGTTTGCGAGTTGTTTTTCAGCACCTTCTTGGCCTCCTTTAGGGCTGCCGTAGTCACGGGTCTTCACCGCCTTCGCGTCACCGTTGCTGTGAACCCATTTGCTCGCTAATCCGATGAGTTAACTCCTTAATCCTTGATTAGATTGTTAATTACACTTATGAGGTTAGATTAGTGTTAATTAGCTTAGTTATATTAGTACTAAGTGAGATTAGCCTTAACATGGATAGTGTTGATCTAATTGGTGAGATTAACACTAATGAGGAGGGATTAGTCCAATTCAATGGATTTGTCCTAGATCTGATTTCTGGACCCTCGCCGTTTGCCATTTTTGTGGATCGAAATATGCTGAGATTTTGTGGTTGATTCCTCTTGAAAAATGTTTTAGACATTCTCAGCTATGACATATATTTTATTCAAGATTTTAGGGACTTACAAAGAAGGAGATTTCAGCTCTGTCATAAGTTTTCTGGGTTTAGCAGGCTATTACAAAAGGTTCGTAGAAGGATTTTCAGCTTTGGCGTCGTCGTTGACTCGACTCTTGAAGAAAGAAAAGAAATTTGTGTGGACAGACAAGTGTGAGCGTAGTTTTCAAGAGCTCAAGCAGAAGCTGACTACCGCACCTGTGTTGACCATTCCATCTAGTCCTGGAGGATATGAGATTTATAGTGATGCATCGTTAAGAGAACTGGGTTGCATGCTGATGCAACATGCTAGGGTGGTTGCATATGCCTCCCGCGAGTTGAGACCTTATGAGCTGAATTACCCGACGAACAACTTAGAACTCGCAACAATCATTTTCGCTTTGAAGATTTGGAGACATTATTTATGTGGAGAAAGATTCCAGATCTTCACTGACCATCAAAGTCTCAAGTATCTATTCTCTCAGAAGGAGTTGAATATGATATAGTATCACTGGATGGAACTTCTAAAGGACTATGATTGTGATATTCTGTATCACCCTAGGAAGGCGAATAAGGTCGTAGATGCTTTGAGTCGGAATTCTTCAGTCGCACAGATGATAGTTAAGGAATGGATTTTACGTGAAAGGGCTCGAGATGCAGTTTTCAAATTTGAGGTAGGCCACCTTTCGAATCTTATGGCCACCCTCAAAATTGAGCCGGATGTTCAAATCAGAATCAAAATATTTCAATCGACAGACGTAGATGTTCAGAAGATTCTGCAAGAGGATACCGATAAGAGAAAAGCTGATTTTCAGATTTCTAAGGATGGAACACGGAGGTTCCAGGGACGATTGTGTGTACCTGACGATGCAGAGCTTAGAGAGGAGATCTTATCAGAAGCTCATCTTAGCAGTTACAGCATTCATCCGAGTAGTACGAAGATGTATCAGCATCTGTGTCAACACTACTGGTGGTCCGGTATGAAGGCGGACATCGCCAAGCATGTCGCCAAGTGTCTGACTTGTCAGCAAGTGAAGGCATAGCATTGTAAGCTAGGAGGACTTCTGCGACCTTTCAAGATCCCGGAATGGAAATGGGAGCACATCACGATGGATTTTGTGACAGGCTTACCAAGAAGTCAGAGAGGTAACGATTCCATTTGGGTAGTGGTCGACAGACTGAAAAAGTCGGCTCACTTCATCACAGTACGAAAGGACCTTGATTTGGATAGGCACGTACAGTTGTATGTGCGTAAGATTGTTCGTCTACATGGAGTGCTGGTGACGATAATTTCAGATTGAGACCCGAGATTCACAGTTGCTTTTTGGAAGAGTTTGCAGGCTGCTTTAGGGACGAAGCTGCAGTACAGTACGGCATATCATCCTCATACGGATGGCCAGTCTGAGAGGACGATTCAAACCCTCGAAGACATGCTGCGAGCTTGCATGTTGGATTTCAAGGGAAGCTGGGAGGAACAGCTTCATCTTGTCGACTTTGCCTACAACAACAGCTACCAACAGAGCATTCAAATGGTTCCTTTCGAAACGTTGTGTGGCAGAGCGTGCAGAACGGTAGTGTGTTGGCTGAAGTCGGGGAAAGAAAGACCACAGGCCCAGAGCTAGTTCAACATTCAGTGGACGCAGTTGCAGTCATCAGAGGCAGTCTAAAGACCACTCAGAGCCATCAGAAAAGTTATGCAGATAAGCACCGGAGACCATTGGAATTCCAAGTTGGTGATCACGTTTTTCTGAAGGTGTCACCAATGAGAGGTACTTCATGCTTTGGCAAGAAGGGAAAACTAAGTCCGAGGTACGTAGGTTCCTTTGAGATTCTAGAGAGCATCGGGATCCTAACATATCGTCTCGCTTTGCCGCCAAGACTGGCGCAAATGCACGACGCCTTTCACGTGTCGATGTTGAGGAAGTATGAACCCGACCCGACCCACGTGCTTAATTTTGAGGAATTGGACGTGGACGAGAGAGTGTCGTACATAGAAAGCCCGGTTCAGATTGTAGATCGGAAAGAACAAATTATGCATACCAAGATGATTCCATTGGTTAAAGTGGTCTAGTAACTCCACGGCATTGAAGGAGCAACTTGGGAAAGTGAGGATTCGTTGAGACGATTGTACCACCACCTTATTGTTTAAAGAATTGTAATGATTTAAATTTCGAGGACGAAATTTTTATAAGAGGGGAAGAATTGTGACATCCTGAAATTTCAGTCATATTTTCAATTAAATAAATCGGGCCTTTCATCAACGCGCCTATAGTGCTATTCTCTGAGCTGATCACTCATGAGATAACTAGATTATCAGGGTAAGCCATAAAAGGATTTTAATACAATAGACTTGAGAATTCGATCAGGAATCGACTACTCGACTGTGCTCATCTATAGAGATGATTACGGCTTAGTTAAAAATCGATTAGAGATCAGAGATAGGTCGTTTATGTCGTTTTCATACCCTATGTCCGTATTTGAAACGTCGAGATTTTCACGACAACCGAGAGTCGCCAGTGTGTCGAAGATGTACATTGTAACTCGAAATAAATTGATCACGGGTCAATTGCACAAAAAATTTCCAAAAGTTACCGGTCGGCTAAGTCACGCTAAAATCACACCAGATTGAAATTAACCGCGAATTTGAATCCGATTTGAGAAATTGAAAGTTCTATCATGTCATGAGTCATTTTAGGAACGTCGACTCATCCTCTGAAGATTTTTTTACAAACTGAGATTTTTGGCGAAAATTCGATATAGGGCCGTTTTTTACCGGAAAATTCAGGGGACCATTTTTTATCGCGTTTTTGGGATGCAAGTTAGTTCTATTGACGTGGAAAAATTTCAATTTGATCGAGGACACGATGGTGGAATTTTTTAAGGCCGAATTGAATCAACTCAAAAGAGAATTGAAGTTGATTTGGGGGAGAAATGTGGCAAAATTTGTACCCCATTGGTCCTCAATCTTTTGGACCACTTCAATGGCTTGTGGTGGATGTTTTGAGGGCTGCAAGATGCTGAGGGAGCCAGCCGGCCATGGTAGGGCATAGTTAAGGGGGACAAAGGGATAGAAGATGAGCTTCTAGGGACCCTCAAGGCTGGTCTGTCCCCTTTCTCCTTCCTCTGCATCTAGTTTCTCCATTACAGAGAATATGTAGCCTCCTCCCCTTGCCCGTCGCACGCCTGTCCGACCTCCACCAGCTCCGTCGCATCGTCATCGCAGCCCGCACGCCAATTGCTCGTCTCGTGCGTCGTCATGCCCAGCTGCGACTCCTACCGCGTCCCCCCGAGCTCAGGTCGTCGAACCGAGCACGCCAGGCCACCGTGCATCGCAGTCGTGATCATCGAAATCGCCGTTGAGCATCACCAAGCCTCGCTGCAGCCTTCGCCGGTCCTGTCTTGCTCAACCAGCCACTGGTTTAGCCCTTGCCATCCTAGAACGAAACTAAAATCCCCTCAGCTAGCCGTGCATTGTTTGGCCCATTTGGACTGCTTCCGAGCCTCGCTTGGTGTGGCCACTTTGGAGTTTATCGCTCATCTCTGCCTCACTATCCTCATGGACTCATCGGATTTCAAAACCAGTGAGTTTACTCACTAATCTCCGCTTAGGGAGTTAATTATGCTTAAGGGTTGATTAGTTTAGGTTAAGTATGTATTAGGTGGTTAGTTAGAACGGATTAGTAATTGAATTATTCGTTTATGCATGTTAGGTGGTTAGAGTAGCGTAATTAGAGACTTGATAAGCTATAGTATTTATCTAGATAGGTTCGGACATTTTCCGGGCCCGTTTCGGTATATAATTAGGCTTTTTCGGCCTAAGTTTGTATTTTTGGTATTTATTTAATTAATTTTGGTAATTATTTAATTATTTATTATTTCCGAAAATTAGACCAGGATAGTCGGTGACCGGAATTTCGTGCTGATTCTAATGTTATAATTGATTTATTTAATTGAGTGCCGGTTTGTGCAATTTTAGGGTGAATTGTAATTTTGGGGTATTTATCCCAAAATTTAATAATTTTTGTATTTAATTAGAAAATATCGGGCGTTGGTTTACATCACCAAAAATGTGTTTAGGGAGTATTGGAATTAGTGGGATTTTTAAAAAGGAAAATATTGTATTTTGGCTAAGGCTAACTGTGTACCCACACACAATTATTTTTATCGGGTATGACAAAAATGGTGAAATTGTCAGTGAATGAGAATAGTATACTATATCAGCATGCGGGCTTTGATATGTCAGCTCTTGGTGAGCAGTATACTCTAGCAGCTTTTGGTGAGCATATTAAGTATCGCACAGCTTTGGTGAGCATTATGAGTATACTATATCAGCCTGCGGGCTTTGATATGTCAACTTAGGGTTCGGCTAATGGATTGTTAAGCCTAGACTTAACTCGAGCTCCCCCAAGCCCAGGCAAATGATTTTTCAATTAGGAGTCGCCACTAATTTATTTTTGGTGGGTCGATTAAAAACCCAAGTAAGATAACGGGAGATTTACTTTACTCATACGAACTAGAGGTTATGAGTTCGGGGACTTGGTTACGCTAGATTTATCTACCGCCATTTCGGTACCTTTCTCTTTATTTTGAAAAAAAATGTTTGGTAGGCAGCTTGAATTGATTTTAATTTACCTCCCTAACATGCGAAGTGTTCATGTGGGTGCGCAAACCACCAATTTAACACCCAGATAAAGCAGTGAATAAATTGTAGGACTTACCTCATGGCAACGAAAGCATCTGCAATATTAGGTCAGAATTCACATCGACAATCCTAAATATGATTTCTAATTAACACGCAATTTCTTTTTTGTGTTCACTTATTCAATGAGAATCATGCAAAGCATGCAACTAATCTAACATGAAATGATATGACATAGTAGTATAACCTATCTTATATGACCTAAGCGATATGACATAAATAAGCATACAGTCTATCCTACTAAAAATAATATTTTCTATTTTCCATGAGATTCGAAATTAAAGAAATGCAATAATTAAATATGCAATCTAAATTAACAAAATGACCTAATTCTAATAACGAGCAATTTCTAACTAAATGAACCTAGCAACAATCACTAGATGACGAGTATTTCATGAATCTAATCCTACATGATATGCATGATTTTTTTGTATTTTCTTTTATGAAAATTCGTAATTAAAACCACTAAAAATAAAAATCTAACTAAAGTGAAATGTTATCTATTCTAAATGTCTTCTAAAATGCATTTTAAAAATAACTAACTATCATGCAATCAATTCTAATCTACATGGAATGCAAATGCAATTTTTTTTTTCGGGATAAACAAAACAATTAAAAGATAAACACCAAATCATCCATGGACATCAGAAATGTTATCCATATTCGAATTGAAATTCAAACTTGATTATTTCGCTAATAAAATCAATAAATTGATCTTAAGCCTTAAAGATCAAGATATCAATTTTACTCCCGCGTGAATAATTATTCCATCTAAAGCCTAATAGATAGGATAAAAATTCGTGTGGTTGCAAATTGGATGCTATTCCAGGGATTTCAATTAGGCATTGGAAAATATTTCAAACAAAGAGATAAAATATCCAAAACTAAAATAAGATAAAACCAATCTACCTAATAAAATAAATCTACCTAAAAATAAAATAAATATCTACCTAGATTTGAATTTTTTTCCCAAAATCCAAATGGTAGAACGGACCCACGATTGAGACTCGGCACGGCTAGGCTCAAAGACGGTGGCTGTGGTGGTCGGAGGTCATCGTCGGTCGGAGGTCCGGCAGGGGAAGCTTCGCAAAGGCGAACCGGCAGCATTGGCAACAGCGAGCAAACCCGCGGGTGAGGGGATCAGAAACAGAGGCTAGGCAGCTTGACGGCAGGGGCGGAGCAGGGCGTTGTGAGGGATTGAACGGCAGAAAAGTGCAGTGGCGTCGCAGATTTTCGGGGCACATTGAAACAGGGACGTCTTGTTGCAAGCGCACGCGGCTTCCAGAGAGATGCACAGGCCAGCAGGTGGTGGAGCTCAGCAGCAGGGAGCATGGCAAGGAAACTCCGGCGCAGGCAAAAGCAGAGGACACGCAAGCCGATGCGAGAGCTCGTGCGGTGCAAGGATCGGCAACAGGCTCAGATCTGTCGGCATCAGGGTGGCTAGAGCGGGCAGATCGGACAGCGGCAGTATGAGCAGCGAGCAGTGGTGCGGCGACGGGCCAGTACTCGTGGGTGTTGCACGGTGGGGCTTCGGCTGCCGGGCGAAGTTGGTGCGGTGAGCAAGCGAGGCGAACGACGGACACAACGACGAGCGAACGGGAAGATGCACCAGCGGGGCGCCGCGGTAGCTGCAGGCGTCAGCTTCGTGGATTCTAAGCAGAAGGGATCGCCGGCAGAAGGCCCTTCGAAGAAGAAGAACCACTGTTCTTCCTTTTCTTTTCTTTTTTCTTTTTTTTAGTTTTCTCTCACCTCTGCTACTCCCTCACGTCACTTTCCTCTCTGCTATCTCACTGTTGCACTTTTTCAGCAGAAGGAAAAGCTCTCTTGACTTTTGATGCTCCCTAAGCACGAAGATTCTTTTCCCTTTCAATGAATTTTTTACTTCGAAAACCAAGAAAAGTCCCCCTAAAACCCTAAAACGAAGGAACAATTTCTTCTGTTTTCACTTTAATTTTTCGACCTAGAGAACCGAGAGAAAGAAAAATCCCTTTGTGCGGCCATATATTCAATGTGTGGTCCCCCTCAAAACCCTACGCGTTTTCACCTACTTATAGGTCATGGATTAAGGTTTTAATTTTCCAAATCCATATTTACGAAGATTTCTTTTCGAAATGCAATATTCATTTTGCCGAATGAGATATTTTTTGTCACATCTGCCCTATGCAAAAATTCATCATATCCCGAAAAAATTTCAAATCTCTATTTTTCACGAGATAATTTTTATCAAAAAAGAAAACAGGCTTGGGCCAATTTGCTCACTTCGTGGGCTTAGTCCAACCTGCCAAGTTAAAGCTCAGAACCACTAATTTAAACCCATTTGCCACCGGTCCAATAAATAAATGGAAAAAAATGCAAATTAAAATTAAATGCATTTAAATTTATATGCTATGCAATTAATATTTTTTCAGGGATAAAATTACCCCTTAATTTTTAATGCTATAAATAACTAAAGGAGTCACCAAAATTTAGGTGTCAACAGCTGCTCCTCTTTGAAGGTGAGCTCGTAGAGGTTGTCTTCAAAGGCAAATTGAGACCTACATTTTGACCATACACATGTGATGAATGATTTTTTTTTTTTTTGTTGGAAAATGAATTCCATTTTGAAATGCAATTTATATGATGCATGGAAATGCTAATGCAAATGCATGATGCTAAAGTAAAGAACGTACCTACAGTTACTTACTAATCACTGCGGTAGAGCATCTTGAGGTACATGATAAATCCCCATTTACTCCACAAGTATCCAATTTTCACAGGTTGCTTGCGTAGTCTAATAGGTAATAAATTGAGACATCGAGACTGAGAAGAACATTCACATCCAAAGTGAAATGTTCAACAAAAAGAATTGAGACATCCAAATCTAGACTGAGATGTCAAGATTTTTAAACTCGGAATACCTAGATCCAAACTAAGGTATAACGAGAAAGCTCAAAAAATATTCACATCCAAAGTGAAATGTTTAACGAAAAGAATTAAGACATCCAAATCCAGACTGAGATGTCAAGATTTTGTGCTCGAAATACCTAGATCCAGACTAAGGTATAACGAGAAAGGTCTAAAAAACATTCATATCGAGAGTGAAATGTTTAGACGAAAATAATTAAGACATCCAGATCCAGACTGAGATGTCAAAATTTTTGAACTCGAAATACCTAGATCCAGACTAAAGTATAACGAGGAAGATCGAAGAACATTCACATCCAGAGTGAAATGTTCAACAAAAAGAATTGAGACATCGAGACTGAGAAGAACATTCACATCCAAAGTGAAATGTTCTACAAAAAGAATTGAGACATCCAGATCTAGACTGAGATGTCAAGATTTTTTAAACTCGGAATACCTAGATCCAAACTAAGGTATAACGAGAAAGCTCGAAAAATATTCACATCCAAAGTGAAATGTTTAACGAAAAGAATTAAGACATCCAAATCCGCATCGAGATGTCAAGATTTTGTGCTCGAAATACCTAGATCCGACTAAGGTATAACGAGAAAGGTCTAAAAAACATTCATATTGAGAGTGAAATGTTTAGACGAAAATAATTAAGACATCCAGATCCAGACTAAGATGTCAAAATTTTTGAACTCGAAATACCTAGATCCAGACTAAAGTATAACGAGGAAGATCGAAGAACATTCACATCTAGAGTGAAATGTTCAACAAAAAGAATTGAGACATCGAGACTGAGAAGAACATTCACATCCAAAGTGAAATGTTCGACAAAAAGAATTGAGACATCCAGATCTAGACTGAGATGTCAAGATTTTTAAACTCGGAATACCTAGATCCAAACAAAGGTATAACAAGAAAGCTCGAAAAATATTCACATCCAAAGTGAAATGTTTAACGAAAAGAATTAAGACATCCAAATCCAGATCGAGATGTCAAGATTTTGTGCTCGAAATACCTAGATCCGACTAAGGTATAACGAGAAGGTCTAAAAAACATTCATATCGAGAGTGAAATGTTTAGACGAAAATAATTAAGACATCCAGATCCGCACCGAGATGTCAAAATTTTTGAACTCGAAATACCTAGATCCAGACTAAAGTATAACGAGGAAGATCGAAGAACATTCACATCCGAGTGAAATGTTCAACAAAAAGAATTGAGACATCGAGACTGAGAAGAACATTCACATCCAAAGTGAAATGTTCTACAAAAAGAATTGAGACATCCAGATCTAGACTGAGATGTCAAGATTTTTTAAACTCGGAATACCTAGATCCAAACTAAGGTATAACGAGAAAGCTCGAAAAATATTCACATCCAAAGTGAAATGTTTAACGAAAAGAATTAAGACATCCAAATCCAGACTGAGATGTCAAGATTTTGTGCTCGAAATACCTAGATCCAGACTAAGGTATAACGAGAAAGGTCTAAAAAACATTCATATTGAGAGTGAAATGTTTAGACGAAAATAATTAAGACATCCAGATCCAGACTAAGATGTCAAAATTTTTGAACTCGAAATACCTAGATCCAGACTAAAGTATAACGAGGAAGATCGAAGAACATTCACATCCGTGAGTGAAATGTTCAACAAAAAGAATTGAGACATCGAGATCGAGAAGAACATTCACATCCAAAGTGAAATGTTCGACAAAAAGAATTGAGACATCCAGATCTAGACGAGATGTCAAGATTTTTAAACTCGGAATACCTAGATCCAAACAAAGGTATAACGAGAAAGCTCGAAAAATATTCACATCCAAAGTGAAATGTTTAACGAAAAGAATTAAGACATCCAAATCCAGACGAGATGTCAAGATTTTGTGCTCGAAATACCTAGATCCAGACTAAGGTATAACGAGAAAAGTCTAAAAAACATTCATATCGAGAGTGAAATGTTTAGACGAAAATAATTAAGACATCCAGATCCAGACTGAGATGTCAAAATTTTTGAACTCGAAATACCTAGATCCAGACTAAAGTATAACGAGGAAGATCGAAGAACATTCACATCCAGAGTGAAATGTTCAACAAAAAGAATTGAGACATCGAGACTGAGAAGAACATTCACATCCAAAGTGAAATGTTCGACAAAAAGAATTGAGACATCCAGATCTAGACTGAGATGTCAAGATTTTTAAACTCGGAATACCTAGATCCAAACAAAGGTATAACGAGAAAGCTCGAAAAATATTCACATCCAAAGTGAAATGTTTAACGAAAAGAATTAAGACATCCAAATCCAGACTGAGATGTCAAGATTTTGTGCTCGAAATACCTAGATCCAAACTAAGGTATAACGAGAAAGGTCTAAAAAACATTAATATTGAGAGTGAAATGTTTAGACGAAAATAATTAAGACATCCAGATCCAGACTAAAGTATAACGAGGAAGATCGAAGAACATTCACATCCAGAGTGAAATGTTCAACGAAAAGAATTGAGACATTCAGATCCAGATTGAGATGTCAAAGGAACCTATTTGAAATATCTTACCTTCAAAGAGGGTAGAGTGATTCAAGATAGTTGGTATTACATGTCCAGGACCCATACCTTTCTACGGTCGCCCAGAATAATAACAAGGCTTTGTAAAGGGACTGCTTTCCTAGGACCCGTACCTTTCTACGGTCACCCAGTATTGCAATGTTTGGTTGTGTCTAGGACCCGTACCTTTTTACGGTCGCTCAACCTTGCAATAGAGATCATCTGACTAGGACCCGAACCTTTCTCCGGTTGCCTTAATCAGACTAAATCTGATAATATCTCTAATCCTTGGGGATATGTCTCCTGTAAAGCCAAATTAATGAGATAACTCTAGGCTATGGAAGCACACCATGTCAACGAAAATGACTTTGGGCTATGAAAGCACGCCAGGTCGATGAAAGAAATCTGGGCTATGAAAGCACGCCGGTTCGATTAAAGTGACTCTGGGCTACGAAAGCACGCCAGGTCAATAAATAAATGGACACTGAGCTACGGAAGCATGCCGGGTCGATAAAGAGGGACTATAGGCTACAAAAGCACACTAGGTCTTAAGGCTTCAAGGAGCAACTTGAACGTCAAGTATTACTCGGTCTTCAAGGAAATATTACCTGTCAGACATGATTAGAGCAAAAAATGATATGCATTCATCAAAGAGATAGACAATATGAGCTACTCTAGAATGCACATTTCAAAGTTCAGTGGGTTTTCATCAATTCAATCAAAGTTTATGCATAACGACTTTACCATATTTGCATCACCCAAATTTCCACAGGAGAGAATTGTAGTTCAAGACAATGACATGAATTTCTTAAGAACATTAAATGAGAGACTTTAAGTTAGAAATGACTTTCACTCACTCTCATTCAAAAGGGCTATTTTAGGAGAATCACTCCATCTCACCATCATCATATCGACAGGGGTCTGAGTATTCTCGCAAACAGTACGACCTTACCAATCTGAGAGGTCTTTAATAGGGACCGTAATATGGGCTTGGTCAATGGCTTAACAAAGGGACTCCTTGAGTCGGGGCAATTGAAAGAACAATTCTATAATCATCCCTGAGTTTACAAGTCAAGAACCCTGCAAAATGAGAAAGAAATAATCTTGTTTGCACTTCTTCGAGCAATGCTTAAAACATGTGAACCCCTATGTTAATTCAAGTGCCCTAATCAGAAGAGACTTTGCAAGGGACGTAACATAGGCTTGGTTCATGGGTTGAGAAACGAAAGGATCATTAGGCTTAAAACATGTGTAAAGGGTGAAAGCTGATGATCAACTTGGCATTGCCACTAGTTTTCTTTTTCACCATCGGGGATTGTCTTCATAAGGCCCCCCATTGATTGTAAAAACTCAGCATTTGAGTTCTTTGAGTATTGCTCAATTGGATATACAACCTTTTCACAATCGATAGTCCTTATCTTGACTCTCTTCTTTCATCTATGGGCTTCGGCCTTGCTTTTACCAGGCACCTTGCTTTTTTATGCCCCTAGTTTTCATGCATTTTTTCTTCACTTCTTTTTCATGAGCATTGGCCTTGCTTTTACCAGGCACATTGCTTTTTCATGCCCCTTGGTTCTATTTTGATTTCAATTCTTGCGCATAATGCATTCGTCAAGCAATTACACTTTGAATGACACTCCAACTTTCAAGGGTTTTCATCTGCCTTTTGCCTTACCCCAGTGTGGGGGATGATCACCAACTGGGTTTAAAGGAATGAAATTGCAGGCTCAAGTGGGCTATGTAAAGGATATAAGTATGTAGGATAGAGAAAGAAATGCTCTTCGTCATCCTAGGGCACTTAAATTACCACATGAATTCAATGTAATAGCATGACTTGAAGATTAATGCAAGTGAGAGCAAGAAAATTTATTTTCATTTTCCTCACCTTATGATGCCACCTTACCTCCGATTTGCCCCGATGTGGGGTGGTTCTTGACAGGGGTAATTTGAAAAGAATCTCCACAAGTGTATAAGGCTCAAATGGGTTAAGCAATGGATCATTTGTAGTGTTTGGGATAGAGAAATGAATTGCCCCTCATCATTTCGGTCATCATACATTTCACGAGAAAACTCTTTATCTTGTAGATATGGAAATTTCTACACTCATCTCACACATGTATAAGTAGGGGACTGTGTATAGGATAAGGTTCGCCTTTCATCATCCCGACTCGTCTCATTTAGTATGCTCAATCCATTCCACATCATTCATTAAATCAATCCATCTTGATGTTCTTTAGTGGAATTGGTGGACTAAACATGTAACAGTCACCATGCAAAAGCATTTTCAAAAGAGCTTAACAACTTTAAGCATGAAAATTTTTTGTGACTTTAAACAAACAATTTACTACACTTAAAACATGGTTTTAAGCATTCATTCAAGGAATTGTCCCACGAAGGGACTGTCTCAGCAATGGGTGTCATTGGATTGCCCCTATCGAAAGGCAACAAACACACAAATTGATCAATCAAGGCTGAATATCCGATCTTTGATTTGATGAATTCTTGCTTTTGCCCCTGCACAAAACAATGTGCATGAATAGGATACTATGCAACATCAAAGTATATGCACATGGAATATCCATTTTGGTTTGGGTGGAGATTTTGTCTCAGTCAGGTCACTACCAAAATCTGTCATGCCCC
Source organism: Eucalyptus guilfoylei (assembly GCA_016097605.1). NCBI lineage: Eukaryota > Viridiplantae > Streptophyta > Magnoliopsida > Myrtales > Myrtaceae > Eucalyptus > Eucalyptus guilfoylei. The sequence goes on from CM027863.1 coordinate 11,782,734, forward strand.
CAATTTATCATTTGCAAGGAAAAGAACAGAGTGTTATCTCCCAAAATTAATTATGTTCAAGCACGAGACGTACCTCTTCCATCAATGAGCGGGACTGCTCCATAATCACCTAATTCGATGAAATGAACACACGTATAAGAATAAGGTGGAAATAGGGAATCGGTCCATGACAACAATCTATTTTTTAGTCACGAAAAGTCCACACATGAAGATAATTTCCTAAAAATGGACTAGGAAAATAAAGACATGGGACACCCCAGTAAGGAAGAAATTTCCTAAACATGAACTAGGAAAAGCCGAAATTTGAAACAATAAAGACAGGAATTGAAAAGAAATTTCCAAAGTCTTTTTTTAGTTATTTTCCAAATGATTCATTGCATGGCAATTTCCTCATTTCATTTCTAATTGACAAAGGAATTAGATCAAATGACTAACCTAGATTGTCATGGATGGACCAAAAACATGACAAAGTAACTAAATTGCACAGTATAGGGATAGAAGACTTACTTCACCAAGGAAAATCAATGGCAATCACATAGACAAGCACATGAAATGTGGGGTTCGATTTCTACTCTAGACAGGCTTAACAAAGTGAAGTTAGCGGGGTGGGATGACTAGTTGCAACCTTGCATACTAAGTCAAGTCCTCCTAACTTCGGCTTAGTCAAGAATGATACTCCAATGCGGCGCAGTCTCGCAGGCAGAGGTAAGCATTTTTGACACCAAGAAAAAAGCTTTCAGGATTGAGTTGGGCAACCTCTACTACGCAGCCTCGCGGTCGAAGTCGTATCCAACCTAATACCATCCTATGTATCCTAGTGCGGCCCAAGTCCGACGGCAGGTTGTGTGTGCAAAAGTGTAGTGCAAAATGCAAAGCATACACAATAGTTTATATCAAGCAGCACTTCATACATGAAAATAAACCATACATTCTTACACCCCCTACAAAACAAGGGTTAGCAATCACTACTCCCCTTATACCTCCCAATCTACAAGAACATTTAACACCTTAAATGTTAGGGACGTACCTGGTATCCTCGCTGTCAAACAAAAATATATTTTTTCAAAAGAAGAGAAAATCGGCATAAGTCCACTAAGAGTTTTAACTTAATTTCCCAGCGGAGTCGCCAAGCTGTCACGACCAAATTTTCAGGTGAACCACCTAGGGTTTGGCTAATGGATTGTTAAGCCTAGACTTAACTCAGGCTCTCTCAAGCCCATACCAATTCGCGACTTAGGTTCAAGTTTGTAACATGCAAATGATTTTTCAATTAGGAGTCGCCACTAATCTATTTTTGGTGGGTCGATCAAAAACCCAAGTAAAGTAATGGGAGATTTACTTTACTCCTACAAACCAGAGATTGTGAGTTCAGGGACTTGGTTACGCTAGATTTCTCTAACGCCATTTCGGTACCTTTCTCTTTTATTTTGAAAAAAAAAATGTTTGGCAAGCAGCTTGAATTGATTTTAATTTACATCCCTAACATGCGAAGTGTTCATGCGGGTGTGCAAACCACCAATTTAACACACAGATAAAGCAGTGAATAAATTGCAGGACTTACCTCATGACAACGAAAGCATTGGCAATATTAGGTCAGAATTCACATCGACAATCCTAAATATGATTTCTAATTAACACGCAATTTCTTTTTTGTTTTCACTTATTCAATGAGAATCATGCAATGCATGCTACTAATCTAACATGAAATGATATGACATAGCAGTATAACCTATCTTATATGACCTAAGCGATATGACATAAATAAGCATACAGTCTATCCTACTAAAAATAATTATTGTATTTTCCATGAGATTCGAAATTAAAGAAATGCAATAATTAAATATGCAATCTAAATTAACCAAATGACCTAATTCTAATGATGAGCAATTTCTAACTAAATGAACCTAGCAACAATCACTACATGACGAGTATTTCATGAATCTAATCCTACACGATATGCATGATTTTTTTTGTATTTTCTTTTACGTAAATTCGTAATAAACATCTAACTAAAGTGAAATGTTATCTATTCTAAATGCCCTCTAAAATGCATTTTAAAAATAACGAACTATCATGCAATCAATTTTAATCTACATGGAATGCAAATGCAATTTTTTTTTTTTGTATTTTCGGGATAAACAAAACAATTAAAAGATAAACACCAAATCATCCATGGTCATCAGAAATGTTATCCATATTCAAATTGAAATTCAAACTTGATTCTTTTGCTAATAAAATCAATAAATTGATCTTAAGTCTTAAAGATCAAGATATCAATTTTACTCCCGCGTGAATAATTATTCCACCTAAAGCCTTATAGATAGGATAAACATGTGTGCGGTTGTGAATTGGATGCTATACCAGGGATTTCCATTTGGCATTGGAAAATATTTCAAACAAAGAGATAAAATATCCAAAGCTAAAATAAGATAAAACCAATCTACCTAATAAAATAAATCTACCTAAAAATAAAATAAATATCTACCTAGATTTGAATTTTTTTCCCAAAATCCAAATGGTAGAACGGACCCACGATTGAGACTCGGCATGGCTAGGCTCAAAGACGGTGGTTGTGGTGGTCGGAGGTCACCGTCGGTTGGAGGTCCGGTAGGGGAAGCTCCGGCGAGGGCGAACCGGCAGCATTGGCAATAGCGAACAGACCCGCGGGAGAGGGGACCAGAAATAGAGGCTAGGCAGCTCGACGGCAGGGGCGGAGTAGGGTGTCGTGAGGGATTGAACGGCGGAAGAGTGCAGTGGCGTCGCGGATTTCGGGGTACGGCGAAGCAAGGATGTCTTGTTGCAAGAGGGCGCGGCTTCTGGAGAGATGCGCAGGCTAACAAGTGGCCGAGCTCAGCAGCAGGGAGCACGGCAAGGAAACTCCGACGCGGGCAAAAGCGGAGGACACACAAGCCGGTGCGGGAGCTCACGCGGTGCAAGGATCAGCGATCGGCTCAGATCTGCCGTTGTCGGGGCGGCTAGAGTGGGCAGATCGAACAGCAGCAGTATGAGCAGCGAGCGGTGGTGCGGTGACGGGGCAGTACTCGTGGGTGTTGCATAATGGGGCTTTGGCTGCCGGGCGACGTTGGCACGGCAAGCAAGCGAGGTGGACGACGGACACAGCGACGAGCGAACGAGAAGATACGCCAGCAGGGCGCGGTGGTAGCTGCAGGTGTCGGCTTCGCGGCTTCCGAGCAGAAGGGATTGCCGGCAGAAGGCCCTTCGAAGAAGAAGAACCACTATTCTTCCTTTTCTCTCTTTTTTTTTTTTAGTTTTCTCTCACCTCTGCTGCTCCCTCACGTCACTTTCCTCTCTGCTATCTCACTGTTGCAGTTTTTCAGCAGAAGGAAAAGCTCTCTTGACTTTTGATGCTCCCTAAGCACGAAAATTCTTTTGCCTTTCAGTGAATTTTTGACTTCGAAAACCAAGAAAAGCCCCCCTAAAACCTTAAAACGAAGGAACAATTTCTTTTCTTTTCACTTCAATTTTTCGACCTAGAGAACCGAGAAAAAGAAAAATCCCCTTGTGCAGCCATATATTCAATGTGTGGTCCCCCTCAAAACCCTACTCGTTTTAACCTATTTATAGGTCACGGATTAGGGTTTTAATTTTCCAAATCCATATCCACGAAGATTTATTTTCAAAATGCAATATTCGTTTTGCCGAACGCGATATTTTTTGTCACATCTGCCCTATGCAAAAATTCATCATATCCCGGAAAAATTTCAAATCTCTATTTTTCACGAGGTTATTTTTATCAAAAAAGAAAACGGGCTTGGGCCAATTTGCTCACTTCATGGGCTTAGTCTGGTCTGCTAAGTTAAAGCTCAGAACCATTAATTCAAACTCATCCGCCACCGGTCCAATAAATAAATGGAAAAAAATTGCAAATTAAAAATAAATGCATCTAAATTTATATGCTATGCAATTAATATTTTTTCAGGGATAAAATTACCCCCTAACTTTTAATGCGATAAATAATTAAACGGGTCGCCAAAATTTAGGTGTCAACAGCAGTCCTTGATGTGATAGGACTTTATACATAGTATTGAATGGGATGACCGAGAGAGGGTCTTGATGGTATGGAATTGACTGGATCGATTGATCGATAACTTTTATGGAGTTGATGATGTGATTCGTTGAATATATGAATCGTACTTACTTGCAGGAAGGAACTGAGGCAAAGGTAAGCCACCTATCTCTTGTGTGCATGGGTAGCCTTTGGGAGTATTTTCTTCCTAGTTGGGACTTAGGAGGAGAACTTGCTAAAATGTCGTGTCACCCCGTTGTGGGATAACATTTATAGGTCCTTAGATGGCTGTACCTCCCGAGCATTTTGGCCAGGCGAAGAAGGTCACCAAGCAGGTATCTTATATTCCGCTTCATGGGAACCCAAGGGGATTGATCTATGAACTCATGACGTCCGTTGTCTGGGTTGATGACAGCCTACCCCATAAGGTACCCCATCAGTATTGATCGTGGTATCGTCGTTAACAAAATGGACAAAGAGAACGTCCCCTACCGGAATCTAAGATCCCTATGTCAGTGTTGGAGGTAGCTTTTGGAAAAGGGACGACTGACCTCTAGGTGGTTCAGTGGTAGACCCAAGTTTGTCGGATCGAGGGTCCCCGAAGTATTCAGTTGAAGACTCGAATGATTAAAGGATCTGTAACCCCCCACCCTTTTTGCAAACCTTGTATATATATCGGCTAATATTATATATGACTTAGTTTGATATGTATATAAGTGTGTTGTGGTTTTCGAAAATTTGTGGCCCTACTTTTCTATCACATCTTTCTGTTGTCTGGAGATTTATTTATTTGCTTCCGCATGCACATTAAAATGAATGGGTCGGCGATGCGTCCTGGGACGTCGCTATTTAATCGATCACCGAGAGATGGGCACGCGCTCGGAGGATCAGGACGTGACATTTGGTGTGGAACGCCTTCATTGAAGTTTTTAGTGGAAAGTACTTCTCTGACTGTGCCAGAGAACAGAAGATGGAGGAATTACAGCACCTTCGTCAGGGTCTAATGTTTGTAGACTAGTAGGAGGCCAAGTTTGCAGAGTTGTCTCAGTATGCCCCGAGATTGACAGAGGATCCGGCAGACAGAGTTAGGAGGTTCAGGAATGGCCTCAGATCGGAGCTAAAGGACCCGCTGGTGCCGTTTAATTTGAAAGACTACAATGACTTGTATGAGCGGGCCCATCCGATAGAAAGGAATCTAAATGAACAAGACGCCGCATCTAAGTCGCGGTTCAGGTCCAATAGAGATGGTAATCGATTTGGGAAGAAGCCGATGTCTGAAGGAAGATATCTCATTCCGCCCAACAAAAAGGATGGGATTTGAAAGTCAGCGCCCAACTCAAATGACGTGTGTCGTTTCTGTAGGAAAAGACATGGTTCGGTTCCATGTCATCTCAGAACAGGAGCTTGTTTTAAATGTGGCCAGCACGGCCACCAGTTCAAGGATTGTCCGTGCAGGCAAATGGGACGACAGCAGTTGCTACCACCGCAATGATGGGACAGAACAGAGGGAAGGTACCGCAGATAGAATGCCACTAGGATGGCGAATGGGACAGGAATGAACCGAGCTATGCGTCGATCAAGAGAAAGAATGTTTTTGGGTTAATTTTATCAGAGTGGCGCAACGGAATTTTGGGTTAAGCTTGTAGGATTTCAATTTGTTGAAATGAAGTTGTAAAAGGGAGAATCGTTGGTTAGAGTTGTACTCGACTATTTTGCTTATGTGTGACCTTGTTATTCTAATTAAAGTGGGTTGGTTCAAGAAGTAACGAGTTGTGTTGAACTGTTGTTGGGCTCAAGAAGCATCTTGTTGTAATGGATTGTTATTGTGAAATAATACAGTTTAACCCATTAGCGTGTGGAATTTTTGAGTTTGTTGGAAATCGAGAAGGACCCTCGATTATTTTAAATTCGTCACTTAAGGCAACCGGTTCTGGATTTAGGTTGCCAAGGTGATTTGGCAACTGTAGTGGATACGACAGTTGAGGAACCGGAGATGGAGAACATAGCTGTGGTACAGGAGTTTTCTAAGGTGTTTCCTGAAGAATTACTCGATTTGCCCTAGAAAGGGAGATCAAGTTCGTGTTTGAGTTGGCCCTTAGGACGGAGCCAACCTCTAACGCTCCCTACCATGTGGCGTTGTTAGAATTGAAGGGACTGAAGGTGCAGATGTAGGGGTTGTTAGACAAGGGATTTATACGCCCTTAGTTGCATCATCTTGGAGAGCACTAGTTCTATTAGTGAGGAAGAAAGATGGGTCGTTGCGCCCTTGTATCGACTACTGGCAACTCAACTAGGTGACGATCAAGAACAAGTATCAGTTGTCAAGGATTGACGATTTGTTTGGTCGGTTACAGGTAGCGTCAATATTCTCACGGGTCGACCTGAGGACGAGTTATCATCAGCTAAGGAATAAGAAAGAGTTGAACATGAGACAGTGTCGTTGGATGGAACTTCTCAAAGATTATGATTGCGACATCTTGTATCACCCCGGAAAAAAAAGAAAAAGGCTAATAAAGTTACAGATGCGTTGAGTCTAAAGTCTTCAATCGCGCAGATGGTAATTCAGGAGTAGATTTTACTCGAAGAAGCTAGAGATTTGGTTTTCAAATTTGAGGTAGGCCACCTTTCAAGTTTTATGGCCACCCTCAGAATTGAAATAGAAGTATAGATAAGAATCAAGACATTGCAGTTGACAGAACCTGAGATCCAGAAGGTTCTGTAGGAAGATACGGAAAAGAAGAAGGCTGATTTTCAGATTTCTGAGGATGGAACACTAAAGTTTCGTGAACGATTACGTGTATCAAACAATGCGGAGCATAAAGAGGAGATCTTGTCAGAAGCTCACCGTAGCAGTTACAATATTCATCTAGACAGTACGAAGATGTGTCAGTATCTATGTCAACACGATTAGTGGACCGGTATTAAGACAAATATCATCAGACATGTTGCAAAGTGTCTGACGTACTAGTAGCGAAGGCACATCATTGCAAGCCGGGAGGACTTCTGCAATCTCTTGAGATTCTCGAGTGGAAATTGGAACATATCACGATGGGTTTTGTGATGGAGTTATTAAAGGAGTTAGCGAGGTGATGATTCAGTATGGGCCGTAGTCAACAGATTGACGAAGTCTGCTCATTTCGTCGCCGTACGAAAGGACTGTGCATTGGACAGATATGCAGAGTTGTACGTGCGCCAGATAGTTCGACTGCATGGAGTACCAGTGACGGTCACGTCAGATTGAGACCGAAAGTTTATAAACTGCCTTGGGAACAAAGCTGCAATATAGTACGGGCTATCATCCGTAAATAGATAGCAAGTCTGAGTGGAAAATTCAGACCCTTGAAGACATGTTGAGAGCTTACGTGCTTGACTTCAAAGGAAGCTGGGAGGAACAGCTTCATCTCATCGAGTTCGCTTACAACAATAGCTACCAACAGAGTATTTAGATGGCACCATTTGAAGCGTTGTATGGCAGAGCGTGCAGAACTCCATTTTCTTACGGTGAAGTCGGAGAGCGGAAGATTACCCGCCCAGAGTTAGTTCAAATAGTTAGTGGATGCCGTTACAGTTATTCGAAAAAGACTCAAGACTGCTTAGAGTTGTCAAAAAAGTTATGTAGATAAGCGGCGAAGACCAATTCAGATAATAGATTGAAAGGGGCAAGAGCTGCGTACCAAGACGACCTCTTTCGTCAAAGTGGTTTGGCAACACCACGGGACAGAAGGATCGACTTGGGAAAGTAAAGACTCGATGAGACGACAATATCCCCACCTTTATTATTAAGAATTGTAATGGTTTAAATTTCGAGAATGAAATTTTTATAAGAGGGGAAGAGTTGTGACATCCTGATTTTCAACCCTGCTTTCGACTAAATGAAATGGGCTTTTCATCGACGCGCCTATGGCCTTTTTCTCTGAGTTGGCCACTCATGAGATAACTAGCCTATCGGGTGAAGCCTTGAAGGAACCTAAACGCGACAAACTTGAGAATTCGATCAGAAATCGACTGCTCGACCGTGCTAATCTGCGAGGGTCAATATAGAACCATTAAAATTGACTAGAGACCGCAGATAGGTCGATTTGATAGAGGCATGTAATTAAGTGTTGGTGATTCCACCTAATTGCAAAATTCGCTGTGGCACCCCCTGAACGGCCATCGATCCGTTTGGGTCGCCACAGATACCTTTCACCTGCCCTGTGTGGCACCCCTCAACGGCCTCCGAACCGTTAGGGTCGCCACAGTCCGCTTACCCTTCACTTGACCTGATAATATAATACTCTGATACCAAGGAATTTCATTAAGATTAATAAGTCCTGGGGGTTTACATCTTTTAGATTGGTCCCTGCGCAATTTATATGGCGGAAGCACATCCATCAACTCCCTTCCTTATATTCAGAAAACGATGCACACCTACTAAACATTTATAAGTAAAAGCCGAACACTTTTATTTACTTAAATCAGATGGACATCATTCATCGGTACATCAAAATGCCAAGGTCTTCTATATTCGGCTATACTTCAAAAGATGACCGACATCTCCTCCAATAGTCGTGTACTTAAAGTCCATCGATCAGTTTTGGCGTCCAAAAGTTCCTTCCTTTGCTATCCTCCTCCTCGCAGTCATATCCAACCACTCGATCCATCTACCGGTGGTAGTGGCAACAGAGATATCTTATCTAGTCTGAAATTTTAGTCCCCAAACGGGGTGAGTACAACCACTCAGCAGTAAAGATCCACCAAACTACACGATGCGTCAGACAGAACAATCAAGGCATCACGAATAAAGCACATATCATCCATGCATTCGAACATACCTCACCATACAGCCATGCATATATCACCATACAACATGCATATACCACCATGCACTTGTACATATATCATCAAACAGCCATGCACATATCACCATGCAACGTACATATACCACCATACACTTGTACATATATCATCAGGCAGCCATGCATATATTACCATGCACTTGTACATATATCATCAGGTAGCCATGCATATATTACCATGCAACGTGCATATACCACCATGCACTTCATGCTTGCATTTCCATGAGGTTCATCCCATGCCATATGCGCACATCCATGCGCATGATTCAATTCTCAATTTTATCTTTCACAAGGATCTCATCATTTTTCTTTCCAGGGACCAATGTTTGCATCCCTCATTTATCGCTCGCACCCAACTTGGCATCGCGAGGAACCTCCGGGCATGTATTCAAAATACAATCGGGCATCCGGCACACACCTCCGGGCATCTCGCACCTCAACTAGCATCACGAGGAATCCCCCTGGCACACACCTCTAGGGCTTCTGGGATTACGTACCGACATACCATCAGGCAGCCCCCCTGGAATTACGTACCGTATACCACCGGGCATCTCGAAACTCCCGAGGACCCTCCGGGCATGTATCATAATACAACCGGGCATCCAAAGGGCATCGACTCATTCAAACCTCTGGGCATCCCGACACTCCCGGGTCATCGTCGGCTCACACCTCCGACGGTATCATTATTATCACAATTTATAATCACATATGCATTTCAATTCCAACATGGCATTTGATGCATCAATATCAAGAGTCTCAACCAGCTTTTGATGTCATATAACATGCCATATGTCACCACATATGCAGCATAATCAACCACTCAAGACATCATATCACATGGAGCAAATTTCATTTACTTTTGAAAATATAATAAAATTTCGGATAAAAACATATTTGCGTTCATTTACTCATAATTCTTGAAAAATTAGTAAACAGCCTTATTAAATTCTAAAAATTTGACATGTTATATACAAGATCTAGAGAAAAATATTTCGTGAAGGACACCATGTCAAAAGAGCATCACACAAATCAGCACAATCCACGCACCACAGTCCTTAAAATTTTGGAATATTACCATACACAGTTTTATTCACAAACTCGGTAAAAATCCTAAATCAGCTCCAAAAATTCTGAAATTTTTACATGTTATAGAAAAGGTCCAGAAGTAAACATCTCATGCATAACGCGAAATCATATTTATGATGGATTAAAAACTATAGTCATCGTAGCCGTCTCTAACTCTCGGCAAAATTCCCAGATCTGACCATTTCAAATAAAATCGTTTCACCAACCTAAAATCATTAATTTCCTCTAAAATTTTAGTATGTTACTCCTTAACATGTCATCACCAACTTTCATTTATAACACAAGATCAAATTTCAACCGGAGAATTTTATAAAATTCACAGAATCATACTAGGTCGGCATTTCGTTTCCAGATCTGACTTTTCCAAAGAAAAATAGTTTCACCGGTCTATACTTGTTCATTTCCTCTCAATTTTTGATATGTTATACTAAAAGAAGTCCTCTACAGCTTTCATCAAGAAGTCGAAGTGAGATTCCAACCAGAATATCGCATGCAACTCACGAAATCATCAAAGGTCGGACTGTTTTTCCAGAAACAGAATACTAGGCTAGAACACAACTCTTATAGCTTCGAAATTTCACACTTCATCCACAGCCGAAATTTACCATTCATCACACACATAACACAGCAAGCAAAGGGTAGATCAATGGACTCTACTTGCCTCAAATCCGAAGGAAACACAGCAAGCACAACGGCGAGGCTAGGCGGACGCACGGCGGCCAGTCTTCTTCTCCTTCGCCAAAGCTCTCTCTTCCTCTCGGCTTCCTCTCTCTCTCGGTCACTCGCCCGCTCGATCACTCTCTCTCTCTCTCCCTTTCTGGCGACACTCCTCTCTCTCTCCTCCTTTTATTCCTTTCATCCTCATGATTAGCAAGTAATCATGAGGTTTGCATGGCAATGGACACTTGGTAAGTCCCTCTTGCCACTTGTAGCACCCCTCACACCACTTGGTGATCTTCATGCAAGGCTAATGGGGTTCAATGGGCCGGGCCTCTCCCTCCTTCCTTCGGTCGACGGCAGCTCCTTTGGGCTTCGTGGGCCGGGCTTCTTGGCCACTTTGTGCCCAACACTCTTGGGCCTAAAGTCCAAACTTAAATGGCCCAAAATTTTCTTTAATAAGTCCATGTTTACTTTTAATAATTTACCTTAATCCCCACTTATATAAGTACCAAATTACAATTTCATATGGCCATAAAACTTGAAATAATAAATCAATAAATTCCAATTTATAAAACACATGGCCAATGATAGAATTTTCTTTCCTATCAAATAATTATCCATTAGAAGTTTGGCCATAAATCTTATTGCAAATTATGGATTAAATAGCTACAATACAACTTAAGGATACTTCCATCACCCTTCCATAGGTTGTAATGCATCTGGAGGTCGCCATGAATTTTGGGATGCCACACCCTGAAAATCTATTACTCTGATACCATATAATTTTTTTGATAGGTCCTTGAGTCTTAGGGGTTTATATCTTTTCCATTGGTCCCTGCGCAAAACATGGCAGAAGCGTATCCAACAACTTCCTTCCTTATATTCAGAAAATGATGCACACCAACTACACATTTTTATAGGTAAAAGCCAAACACTTTTATTTACATAAACTACATGGACATCATTCGTCGGTACACCAAAATGCTGTAATTTTCTATACCCGGCTGTGGCATCCGGAAATTTCGACGACCCTCGAATATGCGTCGGTCCATGACTAAGTGACGGAAGCATCGTCGGACTATATTATCGACACCACAATGGTCACCATTTCCTTTTTTTTCATCGTTGGACCAATGCGCTATGTAATGTAATGGTCCAATCGTCGAGTAGATTATAGTCTTGCCGGAAAATTTGCATAAGTTCAAGTGAGACCAACCCTATCCGTACCTTGCCGACCCGTGTACATTTGTTCCGATGACACAACACAACTATACCGCCAAAGTATACATGAAATAAGAAACGGATTTGGACTTTAATGCACTGATATTTTGTGGGCCGAAGGAGGGAAATTTGGCCTTGTATTCAAATCTTCCCCACCGATCATTATGCAGCATTGTCGAGTTCTCTCTCTCCATGCAAGTAAGCAAATTGATGCTTATGCATGTATATAAGTTTAAGGATTAAATTTCTGAAGAAAGTGGGCCATATATTAGGGCCATACAACCATGGATACGCTGGCCCAAATGACCCAAGAAAACTCTCCCTTAATTGTCGACAAAGCCAGTCAACAATCCTTGAAGCTTCTCCAACTTTGTTGACCGAAGCATGCCTAGCAACGGCCACGTTGCTTCCCATTCGGTGGCCAGCACATGGAGGAGGAACCGAGCGGAAGCCACGCTCTCTCCACAGCTGTCTTCAGCCTTGGCTGCCACCGAAGGAATCCCATGCAATTGACTCTCAAAGTCAACAAATGAAGGAACAAAACTCTCGGACAGGTGAGGAGGAGAGAGAAGGAACCGAATTAGAATTGAGCAAGGAGAGAAACCGAGAGTGAGCGGGTGAGCGAGTGAGAGAGAGAGAGTTTGAGCGAGGGAATTCGCGGGAGAAGCAGGCACGCGAGTGTGGGCCGTGAGGAAGGAAGAGAAGGACCACCTTCTGCTGGGCTCGAGCTGCTGCCGTTGACGCCGCTTGTCTTCGCCGCCGTCGAACCGCACCGCCGAACCGAAAACTAGCTGTTGAACCATAGGACTTGAGGCAAGTGAAAGTCCATTAACCTATATCATGTTGTGCTATTGTTGTCTAGTGGAGTGCAATAGACTTGGAGATGTTTGGGTTGTGCATGTTCGATGCTGGATTTTGAATGAGTAGAAGTAGTTCTCTTAGAATTAGTAAACTGTTTCGTAGAAAACAGCATGACCTTTCATGATTCCGTGAGTTTTCTGCAATTATCTAATTAGAATTGGACTTTGAACCCTTAAGGAAAGTTGTAGGACACATCCTTAGGAATAACATATCAAAATTTGAGAATAAATGGACAAGTTTTGGTCAGTAAAACGATTTTCTCTGTAAATGTTAAATCTGGAAGCTATTACAGAATGTTAGTAAAGAATATAGCAATTACTGCTCTTGATATACAATGAATCTGACTTAGTGTTCTTGAGGAAACTTTTTCCTTTAAGTCTTGTTTATAACATATCAAAATTTCAGAATTTTCTGAGTTCATTTAGGGGTTATTCCGAAATTGTTACTAAAAATGTGCATTGTGATGTTTGAGCTGTTTTGTTCCGAATTTGCTCAATTTGTCTCAAAGGTGAATGTATCTTGAGTTGTTATTTGACATAATGATATTGGCATCCAGCATATCATGCAATATTGAGATTTGATGAAGATTCATGGGACATCTTGTCATTGCATTGAAAAGTGTTTTTGGAAATTAAGATGTTAATTGTTACCGTTGGACCCTCGGGTCAATGATGCCCCGGGAGTCGGGATGCCCAAAGGATTGAATGAGTCGATGCCTTGTGGATGCCTAGGGACCATAGTGCCTCAGAGGTTTTTCCCCGGGAGCATTGGGATGCCCGGTGGTATGTCGGTACGTAATTCCGGAGGTTAGGGGTAACCATGTCTATGGCCCCCAATGATTCCTCGTGACGCCAGGTGGGGTGCGAGATGCCCGGAGATGTGATGCAACACTCTGGATGCCCGGTGGCCTTGTGGCCAAATGCCGGAGGCTTTCGCGATGCCAGGTTGGGTGCGAAATCCCAGAAGGACGCAAACATTGGTCCTCTGGGGGGATAAAACCGTTTGAATGATTAAAATTGATGATTATATTAAGTGTGAGTGTCGTCTGGTTATGGGACTAAATTGTATGGCATGGAATAGGATGTGTCATAATAGTTTGGCCCTATAATCGGGACTTGTGTGACTGGACATGATGCATCTTATTTGTTGGAACTACACTGGTCATTGCATTGACAAGTTATATGGTTTAGATGCATACTCATTCATTGATTGCCTATCTTGTCTATCTTGCATAAAACTGGATCGTGATGACTAGCATAGTATAGTTTAATGGATCTTTTGCTGTTGAGTGGTTGTACTCACCCCTTTTGTGGACTAACATTTTAGACTATAAGTGTTGGAAAAAACTTCCTTATCTGTTTTGAAGTTGACAAAATGTTTCCTTCCATCAAAGTCTGAAGATCGCCAGACTCAAGATTTAAAGTCTGCCCTCATTGACAATTTCTAGACCGACGAAGAAGTCTTATTCAGATGCGAGTACATCTTTAAGGATTTGATTCGTTTGGTTGAAGATTATCTCACGGCTGGAGATAGCATCTTAAGATCTATTATTCATATTGCAAATAATTCGAGTAATATAGATCCGTTGATTGGTGAAGTATACTTGGAAGGTTCTATTTATGGAAACCTAGATCCTGATTGTATGGGCAAGCAGGATTGGTGGGCTATCTTCATTTTCCTTAAGTAACTCGAGATCTCCCTAATTGATTTTGTCCAACGGGTAGATTGGAAGAACTCTTTTGGAAGGTGCCAACGGTTATGAAGGCATGAAGAAGTATATAAGGAAGACTCTCTAGTTATTCGAGTGGGTGCGAGATAGAAGAATTCAAAAGTTTGAAGCTCCTTGTTCTTTGTTAGTTCATTTGTCGAGCGTAAACTTGCATTCAAAAGAGTGTCTAAATACTTGTGAGACCTTGAGGAAGTGTAGCAGAGTCTCTACACTGTGGAATCAAGGATGTGCGACTGTAACATCTCTTTTGATTCTTAGTGAAATCCAGCCGGTGGGCTGTCAGTGCGGGAGAGTGGACGTAGGCTTGGTCTAAGCTGAACCACTATAAAACATCGTGTTCCAATTCTCTTTTCCTTATCTCTTTACTTAATTCGCAATCTTATATATTACTGCAAATCTTCTATATCTTAAGTCCTCGGTTTTCATATAAGTTGAATTAAGTTGCTAAGGTTTGTAAAATTTGTTTTTACACCTATTCACCCCCCTCTAGGTATTCGTACTAGCACTATCAATTGGTATCAGAACCTGTGTACTCATTTAATTGAAGTGTTTTTAGTTCAGAGTTAAAGATCCATGGCTAGTATGTTGGCTTCAGGTTTGGTTGAAGGGCAAAGCAACACCAGACCGCCTTATTTCAATGGAAAAGAATACAGCATATGGAAAAACAAGATGAAAGCATTCCTAAGATCGAAAGATCCTCTGGAATGGGATGTGGTAGAAAAAGGAATAATTTCTAAAGCTACAACAGTCTCAGAAAGGGGAAAGAAGTTATAGAGTCTAGCGACATGACTCAATAAGAGATAACCAAGAGACAAGCTCTTGATGCAAAAGCAATTTACTCCTTATATTGTGCATTATCTCCTACTGAATATAACATAATATCTTCTTGTGAAACAGCTAAAGAAGTCTAGGATAGACTGCACATCACTTATGAAGAAATAGATCGAGTGAAAAAAACCAAAATCAATATTCTGCTCGGACAATATGAAGCCTTCAAGATGAAGCCAGGAGAATCTATTACTGACATGTTTAGCCGTTTTATAGAAGTCGTAAATGGTCGTGAGTATCAGGGTCAACCAATCTGAGGACCCATGAAGGATAGCAAATTGCTGCGTGGACTTTCCAAAGAGTGGAATCATGTAAAGACTTCAATAAGAGAAACACAAAGGATCATGCCACTCTCTGTTGACGAATTGGTTGGAACACTTCAGTCCTATGAAGTGGAGTAGATCAATGAAAAAGAAGATCCCAAAGGTAAGAAGTCTATTGCCTTAAAATCTAATGAAGATTATGATGTTACAAACTCTGAAGATGATATGGACGATGAAGAACTTGGTCTCATGATAAGAAGGTTCAGGAAACTGAACAAAAAGGGAAGAAGATTCAATTGTAAGAAACAAAGTTCTCAAAGAATTCAAAACAAATTAGCTGAGGATGATGAATCCAATAAAGATGTGATTTGCTTTGAATGCAAGAAAAAGGGACACATCAGACCCAACTGTCCCTTAGTAAAGAAAAAGAAAGGAAAAGCTGAGAAATACAGAAAGGCACTCAAAGCAAAAACTTGGAGGGATACAGAATGCGAAGAGAGTGATGATGATTATGCTAATATTTGTTTAATGGCAAAATCAAAATCAGACTCAGACTCTGAAATCGATACAAACTCAGACTCCGATAGTGAAATCGAGCTAAGTAATTTAAAAATTCCTATCAAAGTCTCAAAGTACGTTGATGAACCGTGCCTTAGTCTCGAAACCTCTCTCAAGAGGATTTCCGAGCTGAAAAGGGAGAATTCTACACTAAAGCAACATGAAATTTTATGGAAAAAAAAGTTTGAAAATCTAGATAAAAGTTTTATTACTTTGAAAGAAAATGCAAACTCTCTTTCAAAAGAAAACACACTCTTGAAAAATGATATTTCAAGCATTTCAAAAAGGTTTTATATGGGATCTAAGAAATTGGAAAAGATACTTTCAGTACAAAGACCCTATTTTAACAAATCAGGCTTGGGAATGACTTCTGAAACCAATCTTTTAATTGATTTTCCAAAAGTAAAGGAAAGAATCAAACAAAGACCTACAAAAGCCTTTTACAAAAAATCATTTTCAAAAAGTCTTTGTAAAACCTATTGGCCGAAGTGCTCTTAGATGTTCTAAGTGTAACAGCTCAGAACACTTTGAGAAAGAATGTCCTATGGTTTGGAGGCCTGTTAAGAAGGATTGGGCAAAGACCGTATGTTGCACTAACTCTACTGGACCCAAGAAAGTGTGGGTACCAAAGAAGGCTTGAGTCTCCTTTTTAATTGCAGGTCACTATCAAGAAAAAGGTTAAATGGTATTTGGATAGTGGTTGTTCAAGGCATATGACTGGAGATTCAAATTGTTTTATTAAATTAAAACAAGTAACTGGTGGAAAAGTCTCCTTTTGTGGAAACAGCAAGGGAAGAATTGTTGGATGTGGAACTGTAAAAATTGGAAGTCTCACAATCAACAACGTCTTCTTAGTGGAAGGACTCAACTACAACTTGCTCAGCATCAGCCAATTATGCGACACCGGTTTCAAGATCAATTTTCAGGAAGGAATATGTTCGGGAACTAGTAAAGATCTTTCACAATCCTTTACTGGGCAAAAACATGGGAATATTTATCTTTTGAATATCAATCCAGAAAGATCTCAATGTCTAATTTCAATTCAAGATGAAGAAAATCTCTGGCATCGAAAGCTTGGCCATATCAACATGAAGCAAATTGCCAAGATCTCTTCAAATAAGCTTGTTCGTGGACTACCCAACCTGAAGTACCAAAAATCTGACTTATGCACACCATGTGTATTGGGAAAACAGACGAAGGAATCTTCCTTGGATATTCAACATCTAGCAAAGCTTATAGAGTATACAACAAGAAGACTCAGTCTATGGAAGAATCAATGAATGTCAAATTTCAAGACTCTATGCAAAATCAATCAATCCAGACTCAACCTGAAGAATCTGAACCTGCTCCAGACTCTACAAAGTCTGCTTCCCCTGAAGAAGCTCAGACTTCAGAAAGACAACAACGAACGAATATTGAAGAATCAACTGATGAAGGAGTTCAGCAGTCTGTCAAACCAACCAGCAACTAGAAGCACAAGTCCAGTCATCCCAAAGAACTCATCATTGGTAACATTGATGAAGGAATTCATACAAGATCCAAAAGGCATGAAGAATCTGGCGCTGTGGCTCTTATTTCTGAAATAGAACCTAAAAGCATAGAAGAAGCTTTAACTGATGAAAGCTGGATTGAAACTATGCAAGAAGAACTTAGGTAGTTCAATGTTAATGATGTTTGGGAACTAACTCCTAAACAAAAAGGTAAATCTATTATTGGAGCTAAATGAGTTTTCAGGAACAAGATGGATGAAAAAGGAAAAGTTGTAAGGAACAAAGCAAGACTCGTGGCCAAAGGATATACGCAAGAAGAAGGGATAGACTATGATGAGACTTACGCACCAGTAGCAAGGTTAGAAGTAATTAGATTATTACTTGCTTTTGCTTGTTATAAAAATTTTAGGTTATTCCAAATGGACGTCAAAAGTGTATTCCTGAATGGATTTATCCAAGAGGAAGTCTATGTGGAACAACCTCCCGGTTTTAAAGACCCAAGAAATCTAGACTCTGTATACAGACTGAAAAAGGCTCTATATGGTTTAAAGAAAGCACCTCGAGTGGTACGACAGGTTAAGTAAGTTTTTAATTCAAAATGGTTTTGTCAAAGATAAAGTGGACACTACTCTATTTATTAAAAGGGAAGGTAAAAACTTTTTACTTGTTCAAATTTATGTTGATCATATAATATTTGGATCATCTAACGAAAATCTATGCAAGAAATTCTCTAAGTCTATGCAGGATGAATTTGAGATGAGCATGATGGGTGAATTGTCTTTCTTCCTTGGACTTCAAGTAAAGCAATTGAAGGAAGGGATTTTCATTCACCAAGAAAAATATGCAAAAGAACTTGTTAAAAAGTTCGAATTAGATAATTGCAGAAAGACTGAAATACCAATGTCTAGTTCTTCGAAGCTGGATAAAGATGAAGGAGGAAAGAAAGTTGACCAAAAACTTTACAGAAGTATTATTGGTTCACTTCTTTATCTTACTGCTTCTAGACCTGACATTTTGTTTAGTGTTTGCATTTGTGCTAGGTTTCAATCAAATCCAAAAGAATCTCATTTAAGTGCTGCGAAACACATCATCAAGTACGTTGCAACAACCTCGAAGATAGGTCTATGGTATCCCAAAGAAGGAGACTTTACTCTCCTTGGATATTCAGACGCAGATCTAGCAGGTTGCCGAGTTGAAAGAAAAAGCACTTCCGGTACTTGTCAATTGCTTGGTAACAGGACAGTATCTTGGTTTTCAAAGAAACAAAGTACAGTAGCTCTTTCAACAGCAGAAGCAGAATATGTGGCTCTTGCAAGTTGCTGTTCTCAAATCTTATGGATAAAACAACAACTAAGTGATTTTGGAATCGAAGACTCTTGCACTGAGATCAAATGTAACAATACCAGCGTGATTAATCTCACAAAGAATCCAATTCTTCATTCAAGAGCAAAGCATATTGAGATTCGACATCACTTTATTAGAGATTATGTTCAAAATGGAGAAGTTATAATTCAATTTATTGAGTCAAAGAATCAACTGGCGGACATATTTACAAAGCTACTGGAGAAAAGTCTATTTGAGTATATTCGCACCAGACTGAACATCATATCTCTTACCCAGTAAAGTCTGGAGGTGCACAAGACTCAAAAGGTAAAGTCTGAATGTGTTCAGACTCAGAAAACCAAGAGTTACGACGGTAAGTTGTTTCTATATTTTAAACTTAAAAAGGTATGGTTATCTATTAATTGCTAATTGATTAATCTATCTTTCCAAGTTTTCCTTACTTTTTCAAAAAGGCAGTTATCGATTTTTGAAAAGACAGTTATTTTCAAAAAGGGAAGTTTTTTCTTTTCGAAAAGGCATTTTTATTTTCCTTTTACGAGGTTTCGTTTACTTCACTTCACTTGTTTTATATACTGCCAAGACTCGTCTTCTTCGTTTTTACACTGAAACCCTAGAATACAAAATTCCTATTTGCTTTCACTTTCACTCTCGATTTGTCCAAAAATTATCTCCTTTTTCGAGCAAGTGGTGAATTCCTCCCTTGAAGCGACAATGTCTTCGAGGGGGACCACGATTTATGCCTGAGGGTCCTACCCATTTTGACTTGACCGAGGAAGAAGATTCTTCTCCACCACTGCGTCCAAGTCAACAACAACCTTGTCAGCAACGTCAATCTTCTCCACCGACTCAACCAGACGATGAGGTTATAGAGGAGGCTGAACTTGTAAGAACTCTAACTCCCAAGGTTTCTTACAAGCTCTACTCTAATCAAAAGAAAGGAGGGACACCGATGTCTTTAATCGATGAATTCTTAAAAGATAGAGGATTCAAGAATGAAACCTTGTTTTTGTAGGATTTGGAAAAATTAGGAGTTGTAGAGAGAGGATCGGCTGAAAGAACGTTTTCGAACATACCGAGTGACCCATTCTATGGCACTGCAAATCAACCACAAACTCTGGACGACGATGAACAGATGTTTACTCATTTTCAGCCTAGATCGGGTGTGGCTGCAGATATTATTGATGGCTCTAATCTATTTAGATCGAAGGGTCACAAGAAGGTTTACTCGAAACTTCTGAAGAGAGGGGTGATGAACTCTAGAACTGTTGACTTTGATTTTCTTGATTCAATAAAGGTCAATCTGCACCAAAAATTTGCTCTACTGCAACTGGAACGGTTCTGCTCTGAATCCTCTGCTGCTTTTTCATAACTCACTACGTACTTTTACTCGAACTTGTCTTTCTTGGATGCAAACAGTTTTATTTTCACTGTGAAGGACAAGGAATTTTTGGTGAATACTAACACATTGGCTGACATAATTGGGGTGGAAAGAACGAGTTTCCAACGAATTAATGTGTCTATTGCTCATGCTATTCTGTCGTTGGTGAGAGACAAGGATGTGGAAGGTAAGATTTCTTACTCAAGGATGAGTGCCTCTAACATTTTGCTGCACAAGATTGTGATAAACTGCATTCGTCCCAAATCAACATCCAAGACTGATGTCTCTCGATCGGAAGCTAAATTGATGTGTGCCATCAACACTGGATTTAAATTCTCTCTGCATCACACCATATTGTTTCATATGTACCGCACTGTGGTGAAGGATAAGGGACAACTCCCTTATTCTGCTCTTATCTCATGACTCTTTCGGCACTTTAAAATTCACATCTCTGCATCATTATGCCTGTCAACCATCTCTGCATCATTATGCCTGTCAACCATCTCTCCTATGGTGATTGGGTTCAAAATGGTCACAAAGATGAAATTGAAAGAGTTGAACAAAGTGTTGGAGCATATGAAGGAAAAGTCTCCCACAAAAGCTAAATAAGACTCTGCTGCTGCGAAGAGAAAAGGCAAGGAGCCCATGGTTGCTCCTGTGAAGAAGAAAAGAACTCTCATCTTGCAAGATGAAGAAGATGAGGATGAAATGACTATATCAGCCTTGAGAAACTTAAAGAGTTTTGTCAGCTTTCGTGAGACAAGAGAAGAGCCAGATGAAGAGGAAAAAGGGAGAGAAGAGACAGAGAAAGAATAAGAACAGAGGAGGACAGAGGAAAGAAGAAGAGAAGAGGAAGAAGAAAATGAAGGAGAAGAAGAAGAGGAAGAAGAAGAAGAAGGAAGAGAAGAAGAGGAAGAAGAAGAAGGAAGAAGAGAAGAAGAAGAGGAAGAGGAAGAAGAAGAGAGAGAAGGAGAACAAGATCAGGGCCAAGAAGACTCTTGTGAGCCAACCTTGGCAATCTCTTTGTCTAGTGTGTCTGAGATAAGAGGATCTGGATCTCTTCATCACTCTGAAGATGAAGAAACCTTTCCTACTCCACCTGAGGGCATCAAAACAGGGGGAGCTGTTGAAAAAGGTACTTCTTCACCTTTATTCACTAGTGATGTAAGTTGTTCTGCAGCAGACCCAGATGATGTGTATGCCTCGCCCTATCCAGAAGACAGTCATGGTGGACAATCTGATGAAGCTCCATCACTTCTCAAAATCCCTGAATTTGATTCGGCTGGTCCGAGTGATGCAAATGCTCAAACAGTAGACTTTTCAAGACTGCTGGAAGTTCTATTGGACATCGAAAATAACAATATGCCATGGGATTTGAGATGCAGGATCTCAAGAATGCCTTTAAAGCCACTTCAGTGTCTTTGCATGAACAGTTGAACGCCCTGAAGATTCAAGTACAGTCTAATGTGCAGGGTGAAGATTTTCAGTCACTGAAGCAGAGTTTCGACAGGCTTAAGAAGACAGTGCATTCTATGGGAGAATTCGAGCTTGTTCGCCTGCCCAAACAGCCTTCATTTTGACTCCATTTTGACTCCAACCATTTTTAGTCTTTTCTCCACTTTTTGCTATTGACAAAAAGGGGGAGAGGTTTTATGCAAATTTGATGACTTATCTTTTTTGCTTGACTTTTTGACATGGACTTTATCTTTTGCTTGGTGTGGTTTTAATTCGGACTGGTTTGGACCAATTATGCTTGCAACTTAAGTCATTATTGATTATGTTACAGATAGTTGTGTTTACAAGACTAACACGTTTTCTGTGGTTGCAGAAGTGCTACTATCCTTATAGTAATCTCTAGTCTTTATGTATAAGAAATCTTGGTTTGCTTAAGTGTTATCTTGCAGGTCAAAGTGTCCAAATCTGCGGGTAAGTTTTGTCACCATCAAAAAGGGGGAGATTGTTGGAGAAAACTTCCTTATCTGTTTTGAAGTTGACAAAACGTTTCCTTCCATCAAAGTCTGAAGATCGCCAGACTCAATATTTAAAGTCTGCCCTCATTGATAGCTTCTAGACCGATGAAGAAGTCTTATTCAGATGCGAGTATATCTTTAAGGATTTGATTCGTTTGGTTGAAGATTATCTCACGACTGGAGATAGCATCTTAAGATCTATTATTCGTATTGCAAATAATTTGAGTAATATAGATTCGTTGATTGGTGAAGTATACTTGGAAGGTTCTACTTATGGAAACCTAGATCCTGATTGTATGGGTGAACAGGATTGGTGGGCTATCTTCATTTTCCTTAAGTAACTCGAGATCTCCCTAATTGATTCTTTCCAACGGGTAGATTGGAAGAACTCCTTTGAAAGGTGCTAACGGTTATGAAGGCATGCAGGAGTATATAAGGAAGACTCTCTAGTTATTCGAGTAGGTGTGAGATAGAAGAATTCCAAAGTCTGAAGCTCTTTGTTCTTTTCTAGTTCATTTGTCGAGCGTAAACTTGCATTCAAAAGAGTGTCTAGATATTTGTGAGACCTTGAGGAAGTGTAGCAAAGTCTCTACACTGTGGAATCAAGGACGTGCGACTGTAACATTTCTTTTGATTCTTAGTGAAATCCAACTGATGGGCTGTCAGTGCGGGAAAGTGGACGTAGGCTTGGTCTAAGCCGAACCACTATAAAACATCGTGTTCCAATTCTCTTTTCCTTATCTCTTTACTAAATTCGCAATCTTATATATTACTGCAAATCTTCTATATCTTAAGTCCTTAGTTTTCATATAAGTTGGATTAAGTTGCTAAGGTTTGTAAAATTTGTTTTTACACCTATTCACCCCCCTCTAGGTGTTCGTACTAGCACTATCAATAAGATATGCCTCTGTTACCAGTCACCCCCGGCACATTCTATGGTATACCGGTCGACCTTGAGTGTGAGTGTACGAAGCACCATCATCCTGAGATACGAGGGTTGGTTTTTGTTCGAGTGAGGATACTGATCATGTTTCACATTAGTCCTCCCGCCAGCCCAATGCTCCAGGAGTTCCTGACAGTGTTCGTCCACCGTGATGGGAGTACACTGGGGCCGTTGTCGCCGCCGCCAGCTGATGGACCGGACTGGGTGTGACCGAGAGTGATGGTCAGCAGATGAAGCATTTTTGGACCGCCGACACTAACTGATGGGCCTATGTACACGGTTGTTTTAGAGTCGAGTACTTTTTGAGAATATCCGAGTTTAGAAAAGTCTTGGCCTTTTGATGTACCGACCCGTGATGTCCATGAAGTTATGTAAATAAAAGTGTTCGGCTTTAACTTATAAAATGTGTAGTTGGTGTGCATTGTTTCTAAATATGGGATAGGGAGATGTTGGATCTGCTTCCGCTATATAAACTGCGCAGGGACCTATAGAAAGAATATAAACCCCCAGGACCCATGAATTTGTTAAATTTCTATGGTATCAGAGTGATGGACCTTCAGGTCAATAGAAAGTACAGGCGAGAGGGATATGTGGCGACCCCAATGGATCGAGGGCCGTTCAAGGGGGTGCCACAGCGGGTTGTATCAGAGCATGGTTTTACTTGGAGTGAAAAGGTGCCTCAAAATGGAATTGAGGATAGAATGATGCACACCATAGGACACTAACCAACAGTAGTTGGCTAATTTTGAATAGTGGGTGATTGATTTTCACTCGTAGATCCTTGGTAACAGTTGTGTGTTACTTTTGCGTGCCAATAACATTCTATGTTAGTTATGTGACTTTAGCAATAACCTTATTCTGTTATTTGACCAATGACATCAAGCCACAAATTATTCCTGAGGCGAATGCTTGGTAAACTACAGGAAGATATGGTACGAACTGGTAGTTCTCATCCATCGAGGGCTGAAGCCTCTGCTTCAAGGGCTGAACCCCGAATGGAAGATATCCTGCAGGCATTGGCCAACATAGGAAATTTGATGGAAAGGCAAGCTCAACAACAACTTGGAGCGGAACGCCGTACTCAAGGACTGGTGGAACAATTCCTGAAGTTGAAATCACCCACGTTTAATGGAATGGGAAGTCCTGAGGAGGTGGAACATTGGATTGATGGAATGGAGCAGATTTTCTGGTTGTTGGACTGTAGCGATGCTTAAAGGATAACCTTGGCAGAGTACCAGTTGGAGGGAAATGCAAAATTTTGGTGGAGAGCTTCAAGAGACATGATCTTTCCACCCGGTACTGACATAAATTGGGATGAGTTTGTTAGAGCTTTCAATAGAAAGCATTTCTCTTATTGTGCCGGGGATAGTAAGATCACAGAGTTTGTTCAGTTGGAACAGAGGAAGCTGACAGTGGACCAGTATGAGGCAAAATTTTCTGAATTATCCAGGTATGCTCCCAGATTAATTGAGGATCGAGAGGAAAAGGCTAAGAGATTCTTGAAAGGATTAAGGATTGATATCAAGAAACAACTAGTGCCTCTGAATATAAGGGATTATAATGAGATTTACAAAAAGGCACAGTTGGTGGAGCAAGAGTTAGTGAGGGAGCAATCAGAATCTAAGAAGCAGGTGACCTTTGGTGATGTTCGAAGGGGTAAGAGACCTTATCCTAGTCAAGGATAGCCCTGGGAATCTAAGAAGAAGAGTAATTATGGGAATTTTGGAAAAGCGAGAAGTGGCCCGGTTCTAGGGAGAATACCCTACCAGGGAAATATTTGCCAGAGGTGTGGTGGACAACATGGGCCAGGATTTTGTAATAGGCCACCAATATGTTATGGTTGTGGGCAAAAAGGACATTTTAGAAGAGATTATGGACAAGAGAGGTCGTAGCAGAATGTCAGTTCAGTGCGACAGGTACAACAACGTACTGCTGGACCAAACCTACCAAGGAATCAACAGAGGTCACCAGCGCAAGGAAGAGTGTATGCGGTCACCCAAGAGGAAGCGGAAGCTTCCCAAAATGTCATCTCAGGTACAACTTTTATAAATGGTAAAAGGGCATATGCGTTGTTTGATATGGGTGCTACGCATTCTTTTATGTCTGAAAGGAATAGACAATTGAGTAAGATAGAAGCTACATCTCTTGAGACTCCTCTTTGTGTTTCCACGCCGTTAAAGAATGTGGTATTGTCTACGTTGGTATGTGAAAAATGTAAGATAACTATAGGGGGACGGGATATGGAAATAGACCTAGTCGTGATGGCTATGTATGACTTTGATGTTATCATCGGAATGGACTGGCTCCATAAGTATCAAGCTAAGATGGATTGCTATAGGAAAGTGATCCATTTTGTTTTACCTGACCGATCTAGTTTTGAATTTTCCTGAGGTCGGACAAATCCCTCTGTAGCACTTATTTCAGTGATAGAAGCCCGTGCACTACTTGATGAAGGATGTCAAGGATACCTAGCAGTAGTTAAGGATTATACAAAGGAAGAGGCTAACCTAGATGAAATTCGAGTGGTTAGGGAATTTCAGGACGTATTTCCTGAGGAACTACCAGGGTTACCACCGGAATGAGAAATTGAGTTCGAGATTGAACTAATGCCTGGAATAGGACCGATATCTAAAGCCCCGTATAGGATGGCCTTGATGGAATTGAAAGAGTTGAAGGTGCAACTACAAGAGTTGCTCGATAAAGGATTTATTAGGCCAAGTGCTTCTCCTTGGGGTGCACCGGTACTATTTGTGAAAAAGAAGGATGGGTCAATGCGTTTATGTATTGACTATAGGCAACTGAATCAGGTAACCGTTAAGAATAAGTATCCCTTGCCTAGA
Organism: Eucalyptus guilfoylei; assembly: GCA_016097605.1. Classification (NCBI taxonomy): domain Eukaryota; kingdom Viridiplantae; phylum Streptophyta; class Magnoliopsida; order Myrtales; family Myrtaceae; genus Eucalyptus; species Eucalyptus guilfoylei. The sequence continues at coordinate 11,808,770 of CM027863.1, forward strand.
ATTGATGATCTATTTGACCAACTGCAAGGAAGTTCAGTCTTTTCTAAGATTGACTTGAAGTCAGGATACCATCAGCTAATAATTAAGAAGGAAGATATTCCTAAGACTGCATTTAGAACTCGCTATGGACACTATGAGTTCCTAGTTATGCCATTTGGATTGATAAACGCCCCGGCTGCGTTCACGGATTTAATGAATAGGATATTTAAAACTTATCTGGATCAATTTGTGATTGTCTTCATTGATGATATCCTGATATATTCGAAAGGACCTGAAGAGCATGAGCGACACCTGGAGATAGTGTTGCAAACCCTTAGAGATCATAAGTTATATGCCAAATTCAGTAAGTGTGAATTTTGGCTGGACCAGATAATATTTTAGGACACGTGGTGTCAGGAGAAGGAATTGCAGTAGACCCGGCAAAAGTTGAGATGTTAGTAAATTGGCCGAGATTGACAACGCCGACTGAAATACGGAGTTTCTTAGGATTGGTAGGCTATTACAGAAGGTTTATTGAAGGATTCTTGCGACTTGCAGGCCCTTTGACGAAATTGACTAGGAAAAATGTAAGGTTTGAATGGGATGGAGAATGTGAAAGGAGCTTTCAGGAACTTAAAAGGAAATTGACTACAGCTCCAATTTTAACTATACCATCTGGATCTGGCGGATTCACAGTATATAGTGATGCATCTCATAAAGGACTGGGATGTGTCCTAATGCAACATGGCAATGTCATGGCCTATTCATCTAGACAGTTGAAACCCCATGAATTGAACTACCCAACCCATGACTTAGAGTTGGCAGCTATAATTTTTGCTTTGAAAATATGGAGACATTATCTGTATGGAGAGAAATTTGAAATCTATACAGATCATAAGAGTTTGAAATATTTGTTTTCACAAAAGGAACTGAACATGAGACAAAGAAGGTGGATGGAGTTGTTAAAGGATTATGATTGTGAAATACGGTACCATCCAGGAAAGGCGAATAAGGTGATAGATGCTCTTAGTCGTAAGTCGGCTATGGATATGGCCAGTATGAGAATGACAGAATGGAACCTGTTAAAGTCAGTAGCAGATTCAGAGTTTAAATTGGAAATAGATCACCTTACTGGTATGCTTACTGCATTAAGAATTGAATCGGAAATTATCCAGAAAATTAGAATTCTGTAAGAATCAGACCAGGAAATTGTGAAAGTACGAAACGCCGTATCTTTAGGAAAAAGACTAGAATTTCAAGTCTCTGAAGATGGAGTGGTAAGATGCCAAGGACGGCTCTGTGTTCTCGATAATGAAGAAGTAAAAAGGGAAGTCCTGTCGGAAGCACATAGAAGTAACTATAGTATTCATTCGGGTAGTATGAAGATGTATAGGAATTTACGCCAAAAGTACTGGTGGAATGGCATGAAAACAGATATAGCTAAGCATGTCTCTCAATGTTTAATGTGCTAGCAAGTGAAAGAGGAACACCGCAAACCCGCAGGACTGTTGAGACCATTAGATATACCAGAGTGGAAATGGGATCATGTAACAATGGATTTTGTGCAAGGATTACCAAGGACATCAAGTGGCCACGACTCTATTTGGGTGATAGTGGATCGTCTGACTAAGTCCGCTCATTTCCTAGTAGTCCGTATAGACTATCCGATGGATAAATATGCTGAGATATATGTAAGCCAGGTAGTACGCTTACATGGTATACCTGTGACTATCACTTCCGATCGAAATTCAAGGTTTACTTCAAATTTTTAGAGAAGTCTTCAAACCGCATTAGGGACTAAGCTCCACTTTAGTACTGCTTTTCACCCACAGACTGATGGATAGACAGAAAGAGTGATCCAGACACTGGAAGATATGTTAAGAGCTTGTGTCCTTGATTTTAAAGGAAGTTAGGATGAAAAGTTAAACCTGATAGAATTCGCCTATAACAATAGTTTTCAGAAAAGTATAGGCATGGCTCCATATGAAGCATTGTATGGAAGGAGATGTAGGACCCCTGTCTGTTGGAATGAAGTAGGCGAAAGGAAGTTGACAGGACCTAAGTTGGTGCAAATTTCTACAGAAGTTGTAGAGATCATCAGGAAAAGACTTAAAACAGCCTAAAGCCGACAGAAAGACTACGCAGATAGACGTAGAAGGCTGTTGGAATTTAATGTAGGAGACCACATATTCCTTAAAGTATCTCCGATGAAGGGAATATCACGGTTTGGAATAAAAGACAAGTTGAGTCCCAGATTTGTTAGACCTTTTGAAATACTTGAAAGAATAGGAGACGTAGCTTATCTCCTAAGTTGGGAAATTTGCACGATGTGTTCCATGTATCTATGCTGAGAAGGTATCAGCCTGACCCTGGACATATACTCGATCATGAAGCCATCAAAGTGGATGAGAAAATGAGGTATCTGGAAGAGCCAATACAAGTACTGGATCGAAAGGAACAAGTCCTTCGGACAAAGAAAATCCCACTAGTTAAGGTATTATGGCGACATCACGATGTGGAGGAGGCCACATGGGAAGGTGAGAAAGAAATGAGGGAAAGATATCCTCATCTGTTTATAGAGACTTGAGTGATGTCCAATTTCGAGGACGAAATTTTCTAAGGAGGGGAGAATTGTGGCATCCGGAAATTTCGACGACCCTCGAATATGTGTCGGTCCATGACTAAGTGACGGAAGCATTGTCGGACTATATTATCGACACCACAAAGGTCACCATTTCCTTTTTTTTCATCGTTGGACCAATGCGCTATGTAATGTAATGGTCCAATCGTCGAGTAGATTATAGTCTTGCCGAAAAATTTGCATAAGTTCAAGTGAGACCAACCCTATCCGTACCTTGCCGACCCGTGTACATTTGTTCCGATGACACAACACAACTATACCGCCAAAGTATGCATGAAATAAGAAAGGGATTTGGACTTTAATAAACTGATATTTTGTGGGCCGAAGGAGGGAAATTTGGCCTTGTATTCACATCTTCCCCACCGATCATTATGCAGCATTGTCGAGTTCTCTCTCTCCATGCAAGTAATCAAATTGATGCTTATGCATGTATATAAGTTTAAGGATTAAATTTCTGAAGAAAGTGGGCCATATATTAGGGCCATACAACCACGGATTCGCCGGCCCAAATGACCCAAGAAAACTCTCCCTTAATTGTCGACAAAGCCAGTCAGCAATCCTTGAAGCTTCTCCAACTTTGTTGACCGAAGCATGCCCAGCAACGGCCACGTTGCTTCCCATTCGGTGGCCAGCGCATGGAGGAGGAATCGAGCGGAAGCCACGCTCTCTCCACAGCTGTCTTCAGCCTTGGTTGCCACCGAAGGAATCCCATGCAATTGACTCTCAAAGTTAACAAATGAAGGAACAAAACTCTCGGACAAGTGAGGAGGAGAGAGAAGGAACCGAATTAGAATTGAGCAAGGAGAGAAACTGAGAGTGAGCGGGTGAGCGAGTGAGAGAGAGAGAGAGTTCGAGCGAGGGAATTCGCGGGAGAAGCAGGCATGCGAGTGTGGGCCATGAGGAAGGAAGAGAAGGACCGCCTTCTATAGTGCTTGAGCTGCCACCGTCGACGCCGCTTGTCTTCGCTGCCCTCGGACCGCACCGCTGAACCAAACCCCTAGCTGTTGAACCATAGGACTTGAGGCAAGTGAAAGTCCACTAACCTATATCATGTTGTGTTGTTGTTGTCTAGTGGAGTGCAATAGACTTGGAGATGTTTGGGTTGCGGATGTTGGATGCTGGATTTTGAATGAGTATAAGTAGTTCTCTTAGAATTAGTAAACTGTTTCGTAGAAAACAGCATGACCTTTGATGATTCCGTGAACTTTCTGTAATTATCTAGTTAGAATTGGACTTTGAACCCTTAATGAAATTTGTAGGACACATCCTTAGGAATAACATATCAAAATTTGAGAATAAATGGACAAGGTTTGATCAGTAAAACGATTTTCTCTGTAAATGTTAAATCTGGAAGCTATTACAGAATGTTAGTAAAGAATATAGCAATTACTACTCTTGATATACAATGAATCTGACTTAGTGTTCTTCAGGAAACTTTTTCCTTTAGGTCCATTTTATAACATACCAAAATTTCAGAATTTTCTGAGTTCATTTAAGGGTTATTCCAAAATTGTTACTAAAAATATGCATTGTGATGTTTGAGCTGTTTTGTTCCGAATTTGCTCAATTTGTCCTAAAGGTGAATGCATCTTGAGTTGTTATTTGACATGATGATATTGGCATTCAGCATATCATGCAATATTGAGATTTGATGAAGATTCATGGGACATCTTGTCATTGCATTGAAAAGTGTTTTTGGAAATTAAGATGTTAATTGTTACCGTTGGACCCTCAGGTCAACGATGCCCCGGGAGTCGGGATGCCCAAAGAATCGAATGAGTCGATGCCTTGTGGATGCCTGGAGACTGTAGTGCCTTAGGGGTTTTTCCCCAGGAGCATCGGGATGCCCGGTGGTATGTCGGTACGTAATTCCGGAGGTTAGGGGTAACCATGTCTATGGCCCCCAGTGATTCCTCGTGACGCCAGGTGGGGTGCGAGATGCCCAGAGATGTGACGCAACGCTCTGGATGCCCGGTGGCCTTGTGGCCAGATGCCGGAAGCTTTCGTGATGCCAGGCTGGGTGCGAAATCCCATAAGGACGCAAACATTGGTCCTCTGGGGGGATAAAACCATTTGAATGATTAAAACTGATGATTATATTAAGTGTGAGTGTGGTTTGGTTATGGGACTAAAGTGTATGGCATGGAATGGGACGTGTCATAACAGTTTGGCCCTATGATCGGGACTTGTGTGACTGGACATGATACATCTTATTTGTTGGAACTGCATTGGTCATTGCATTGAAGAGTTATATGGTTTAGATGCATACTCATTCATTGATTGCCTATCTTATCTATCTTGCATAAAACTGGATCATGATGGCTCGCATAGTATAGTTTATTGGATCTTTGGCTGTTGAGTGGTTGTACTCACCCCTTTTGGGGACTAACATTTCAGACTAAAAGATATGCCTTTGCTACTAGTCACCCCCGGCACATTCTATGGTATACCGGTCGACCTTGAGTGTGAGTGTACGAAGCACCATCATCCTGAGATACGAGGGTTGGTTTTTGTTCAAGTGAGGATACTGATCATGTTTGACATTGGTCCTCCCGCTGGCCCAGTGCTCCAGGAGTTCCTGTCAGTGTTCGTCCGCCGTGATGGGAGTACACTGGGGCCGTTGCCACCGCCGCCAGCTGATGGACTGGACTGGGTGTGACCGAGAGTGATGGTCAGCAGATGAAGCATTTTTGGACCGCCGACACTGACTGATGGGCCTATGTACACGGTTGTTTTAGAGTCGAGTACTTTTTGAGAATAGCCGAGTTTAGAAAAGTCTTGGCCTTTTGATGTACCGACCCGTGATGTCCATGAAGTTATGTAAATAAAAGTGTTCGGCTTTAACTTAGAAAATGTGTAGTTGGTGTGCATTGTTTCTGAATATGGGATAGGGAGATGTTGGATATGCTTTCGCTATATAAACTGCGCAGGGACCTATAGAAAGAATATAAACCCTCAGGACCCATGAATTTGTTAAATTTCTATGGTATCAGAGTAATGGACCTTCAGGTCAATAGAAAGTACAGGCGAGAGGGATATGTGGCGACCCCAATGGATCGGGGGCCGTTCAGGGGGTGCCACACCGACTACATTCCAAAAGGGTACCCAACATTTCTAACAGTCGTATATGTAAGGTCCATCGTTTAGTGTCGGCGTCCAAAAATTTCTTCCTTTGCTGACCTTATCTCACAGTCACACCCAGCCCCTTGGTCCATTTGCTAGTGGAGGTGGCAATGGCCCCAGCGTTCGTCCATGCCGACGGACAAATACGACGACGTACTCCTGGAGTATAAGGCCGGTGGGAAGACCGGTATCGAACACCATAATGACTCTCACTCGTACAAACGTCAGTCCTCGCACCTCAGGGTCTTGATACTCCAACCGCTCCCACTGTAAGCAACGAAAGATCCACTAAGCTCTTTAATGCGATGGCAAGTGCAGTTTCGAAACCAAGATGCACCATTTTCAGTCACACGGGTGCCGATTATAAAATCAAACTGTTATGACACATCCCATTCCATGCCATACAATTTAATTCTATAACCATACCACAAATACACACTTAGTAGAGTCATCAGTTTTAATATTCAAAAGGTTTCACCTCCCAGAGGACCAATGTTTGCGTCCCTCCGAGCATTCGCACCCAACCTGGCGTTGCGAAGTCCTCCGGCATTACGCCACTGGGCCACCGGGCATCCAGAGTATGTTCCGTTACACCTCCAGGCATCTCGCATCCCACCTGGCATCACGAGGAATCTCCGGGGCGCGCCATGAAAATGGTTACTCCTACCCTCCGGAATTACGTACCGACATACCGTCGGGCATCCCCCGGAATTACGTACCGATATACCACTGGCATCCCGACACTCCCGGGATACCTCTGAGGCTCCGCGGATCCCAGACATCCATAGGCATCGACCCCTACGATCCTTATGGGCATCTCGACTCCCGAGGCATCGTTGACCTGAGGGTCCAACGGCAGTAGTATCATCTCATATTATTTCAATAAAAAACATTTGCGATGCAATGACATCGGATGTCCCATGAGTTTTCATCAAATCTCAATGTTGAATAATATGCTGAATGCCAACACCATCATATCAAATAATAAATCAAGATGCATTCACCCTTGAGATAAATTGAGCAAACTCGGAATAAAACAGCCCAAAAATCAGAATGCACAGTTTTAGTAAAATTTTTGGAATAACCCCTCAACGAACTCAGAAAATTCTAAAATTTTAGTGTGTTATAAACAAGATCTAAAGGAAATAATTTCATGAAGAACACTAAGCCCAATTCGTCATGTATAAATCGTAACAAATCGCACAACTCAGTTTCAGATTTCTTTTATCAACAGAATTTACATTTCGGCAGAAAGCATTTCACATTAAAAGAAGTTTATGCCACTAAATTGTGGCACCCCTCGATGGCCCCCGATCCGTTGGGGTCGCCACAATCACTTACCTTTCTCTTTCTTGACCTGTAGGTCTATCAATCCTAGGGGTTTATATCTTTTAGGCCGGTCCCTGTGCAATTTATATGGCGGAAACGTATCCAACGACTCCCTTCCCTATATTCAGAAAACGATGCACACCAACTAAACATTTATAGGTAAAAGCCGAACACTTTTATTTGCTTAAACCAAATGGACATCATTCATCGGTACATCAAAATGCCGTAGTCTTCTATACTCGGCTATACTTCAAAAGATGACCGACATCTCCTCCAACAGTCGTATACTTAAAGTCCATCGTTCAGTGTCGGCGTCCAAAAGTTCCTTCATTTGCTATCCTCCTCCTCACGGTCATATCCAACCACTCGATCCATCTACCGGTGGCAGTGGCAGCAGAGGTATCTTATCTAGTCTGAAATGTTAGTCCCCAAACGGGGTGAGTACAACCACTCAGCAGTAAAGATCCATCAAACTACACAATGCAACAAGCAAAACAATCAAAACATCACGAGTAAAGCACATATCATCCATGCTATCGAGCATACATCACCATAAGGTCGTGCATATATCGCCATACAGTCATGCATATCTCACCATGCCATCGTGCATATACCACCATGCAGTCATGCTTGTATTTCCATGAGGTTCATCCCATACCATATGCACATACATACGCATGATTCGTATTATCCATACACTCATATATACATCCTCATGAGATCCATTCAAGCCTTCATGATCGCATTCTCAATGTCAAATAGCATCAATTTACTTTCATAAGCAGATCATGCATCATGCCATATGCATACACCCATGCACATGATTCAATTTCAGTTCTTATCTTTCACAAGGATCTCACCATTTTTCTTCCAGGGACCAATGTTTGCATCCCTCATTTATCGCTCGCACCCGACCTGGCATCGCGAGGAACCTCTGGGCATGTATTCAAAATACAACCGGGCATCCAAAGGGCATCGACTCATTCGAACCTCTAGGCATCTCGCATCCCACCTGGCATCACGAGGAATCTCCGGGGCTCGCCATGAAAATGGTTACCCCTACCCTCCAGGCATGCATCATAATACAACCCCTCACCCTCCGGGCATGTATCATAATACAACCGGGCATCCCGACACTCCCGGGGAAAACCTCTGGGCATGTATTCATAATACAACCAGGCATCCAAAGGGCATCGACTCATTCGAACCTCTGGGCATCCTAACTCCCGGGGCATCGTCGGCTCACACCTCCGACGGTATCATCATTATCACAATTTATATTCACACATGTATCTCAATTTCAACATGGCATTTGATGCAACAATATCAAGGGTCTCAACCAGCTTTTGATGCCATATATCATGCCATATGTCATCACATATGCAGCAAAATCAACCACTCAAAGCATTACATCACATGGAAAAATTCATTTATTTTTGAAAACGCATCAATTTTCGGATAAAAACAGAATACACTCCTTTAGTTAAAACTCTAGGAAAATTAGTGAATGGTATAAATAAATTCTGAAAACTTGACACATTATAGACGAGAGCTAAAGGCAGATATCTCATGAATAACACCATACCAAAAGAACTTCACACAAAACAGCACGGTCCATGCATCACAGTTTTCAGGACTTCAATATTTCAGCTTGCACAGTCTCGGAAGGAATTTAAATTAAATATCCAAATGAACTCCAAAAAAGTCTGAGATTTTGACATGTTATAGAAAAGTCCTAAAGGTAAATATCTCATGAAGAAATCGAAACCCAAATCGTTCTAGATTAATAGATATAGACGATTTATTCCTCCTGTTCCCGGTGTCGTCTTTTTCCAGACTACCATCTTTCAAAAGAAACTCGTTTCACTGACCTACATATATTCGTTCCTTCTACATTTTCAGTATGTTATTCCTCAGAATATTACCTACAACTTTCATTAAGGACACACGATCAAATTTGAACTGTATGATTTTATAAAAATCACGAAATCATACTAGGTCGAGGTAGCGTTTTTCCCAGATCCAGTTTCTTCTAAGAACAAGGATTTCACCGACCTAATTTTGTTCATTTCCTCTACATTTTTTATATGTTCTACCTCAAGAAGTACACTAAAACTTTCATTAAGAGATCAAAGTGAGATTTTCACAAGAAAGCTACTTTACAGACCACGAAATCACTAAAGGTCAGCACAACAAATTCCAGATCTAGTCTCTCCAAAGGAAAATCGTTTCACCAGGAAATCCTTGTCCGTTTTGTCTCAAATTTTAGTCTGTTATCCCTCAAGATGTTCTCTACAACTTTCTTGAAGAGATCAAAGCGAGATTCCAAATAAAAAGTCGTATGCAGCTCACAAACTCGTGAAGGGTCGGACTGATTTTTCCAGAAAACAGCATGCTAGGCCAACGAATTTCTCCCATAGCTTCGACCTTTCATCACATCTACCACAACCAAAATTCACCATCTTCTACACACACATCACAGCAAGCAAAGGGTAGTTTTTAGGACTCTACTTGCCTCAAATCCGAAGGAAACACAGCAAGACAAGGCGGGGCGAGGCGGCGAGTGACGGCGGACATGCGGACTCCTCCTTCTTCCTCTTCTTCTCTCGCTCGCTCGCTCTCCCTCTCTCGGACGGTAACTCTCTCTCTCTCCTCTCTCTCTCTTCTGGTCGAAATCCCCCTCCCCCTTTTCCTTTTAGTTGAACAAAACCCTTGCATGCTTCACTTCTTGCATGGAGGGACACTTGGATAAACCTTCATGCCACTTGTTTCATCTCCCTCGCCACTTGTCATTTTTCATGCAAGCTAATGGGCTCTCTCTCTTTGGGCCGGATTTGGGCCAGCTTTTTGGCCAACCAAATGGGGAGAAACAGTGGGGGATTCGGTGGGGTTGTGGGCTGGTTTGGCCTTAAGAAAATCAGCCCACTCCTTCTCAAAATTTTCCTATTTAATCCCCACTTATATAAATATCTAATTGAATTTTATAAAGCCATAAAACTTGCAACATAAATTAATCAAATTTCAACCTATAAATCACATAGCCAAGAATGGAATTTTCTTTCCTATCAAATAATTATCCATCATAAAAGCTCGGCCTCTATCTTATTGTAAATCATCAGTCTATAGGCTATAATAAAATCCAATGGCACTTCCATCACCTATTCATGGATCATAGCATATCTAGAGGTTGTCTTGAAATTTTAGAATGCCACATATATTGATTCCGAAAAATATGACCAAAAACATATATTCTAGTTTAAACCATTCCCCACAACTTCCATGAAGGAATCGGGACCAAAATCGCGCTAGAGTTGTCCCTAGAAAATCTACAAAATTGCTGAGTTATACATGACTTCTTTGGACAGTGCGCATTCAGCAGGATCCCGTGCCTATACCGCGACTATTTCACTTCCAAGAGTTCACCACAGATTGTTCTTTCAATCATAATTCAACAAAATCAAAATGCGTGGAGATATCCAAAGCATTTCCTCAACTCTTTAGTTCCAATCTACTGCAATCACTCAATAATCCAGCATTCAGCATCCAGTTTAGACATTTCTCAAATCTACTTGCACTACCTCAGACAATAACAGCATTGCATTATATAGGTTAGTAGACTTCCACTTGCCTCTAGTCCTATAGCTCGACGGCGAGGGGTTCGGTGCAGTGGTGCGGCAGCTACGGCTCAAGTGGAATGGCGGTCACGGCGCGACGGGAATAGCGATGGTGTCCAAGCACACGGCGGAGGGGCGATCCTTTTCCTCTTCACTTGTTGCCCTCTCTCGCTGATTCTCTCGCTCGTGATTCCGCTCGCTCAATCTCTCTCTCACTCGCCGCTGCTCACTCACTCACTTTGCCTTATTTTTCTGCTCAGCCATTGTCTCTCTTTTGCTCACATTCACGAGCATTTTAGTCACTGGTTTTGCTAAAAACCAGTCAACAAAGAGTGGGGTTTCAGTAGCAGAAAGGGGGTGAGGACAGGTGGAGGAAACGTGGCAATTTTCTCTAGCTGCTTAAAGACACGATCGATGGCAGCTGTCCAAGTTTTCTTTTCTGCTGGCCACCGAGAAAAGCCACGGGTCTTCATGGAGGGGGTCAACTAATTTCCTTTAGTTGACTGCCACATGTACATGCGTGTGGCCGATTTCTTGCATGGAGAAGGGGCACTCGATCGATTGGCATGGGTCAAATGGGCTTCTTCGGTTGACTCTTATAAATGTGGCTTCCAATTGCCGCATGAAGAAGGGAAATTTGGCGTGGCTATGAAACAGTGGTCAAATGTGGTGTCGACGATGACGAATTCCGATGACAATTTCGTCAGTCCACGACATATCGTCATTTTTTTGAGGTCGGCAAAAATGCGGATGCCACATTCGCGTCAAACGGCACTAAACTGATTTTTCTGTCGTTTCTGTACCTTGTGCCCGTACTTGAAACCTCGAGATTCTCATGACAACCAAGCATCGCCTATGAGTCGAAGATGCACAATGTGGATCGATAATAATCGACCACGGGTCAAATGCGCTAAAAATCCCTAAAAGCTACCTAGTGGATTAGGTCATGCTAAAATCGCGTCCGGTAGAAATTAATCACGAAATTGAACTCGATTTTAGATATTGAAAGTTCCGTCATGTCGCGATTTATTTTAGGAATGTCAATTCATCCTCCAAAGAATTTTCGGCAAACCCAATTTTTTGTCGAAAAATCAAAATTGGATGATATTGGGCCGGTAAATTCGAATGGCCATTTTTAAAAGCAATTTTGGCCTTCAAGTTGGTTCATTTGGTGAGGAAAATTAAGGATTTGAGTGTTGGCTTCCTCCTTGGCATTTTGTTGGATTGAATTGAAGTGGATTTGAGTTGAATTGAAGGGAAATGGGCAAAATTCGTAGCCATGGATGGTGTGCAACATTTGGGGCATCAATTGAAGCTTGTTGGGGAAGTTTGTGTAGGGAAATCGGCTGCCATTAAGGCTGTGGACTTTGGAGACCATGGAATGATGAGTTAAGATATTTGTTGAAGACTTTTGAGGCCCTTTATCCCCCCTCCAGCTGCAGCTCCTTCTTCTTCTTCCTTGCTTCATTCCTCTCCATGGTTGCTGAAACAAGAGCAGAGAACCAACATCTTTAACTTTCTTCCTCAGCTCTTTTTCTTCTTCATTCCTCCCTTTCTTCCATGGTTGTTGCTGCCATTCACCTCACCGAAGCCACCGCCTCACCGTCCACCGAGCCGAGTCACCAACAGGCCGCCAGCCCCTACTCGATCAACTACTGTCCCCATTGAGTAGCCATTGCCTCACACCGTCCCTAAGTTAGTTGCCGCTCCGCCCAACCCATCGTTCGACCGCTGTCCGTCCCTGCTCGTCCAGCCGCCCGGCCACCAGCGGAACCGCCACCTCTGCGAGCTACAGCCCTGACCAACAACTCCAGATCAAGCAAAACCAAAACCAAAGTTCTAGCAGCAAGTGGAGGCTTGCGAGTTATTTTTTAGCACCCTCCGAGCCTTCTTTGGGGCCGTTGTAGACACGGGTCTTCACCGCCTTCACGTCGTCATCGCCGTGAACCCGTTTGCTCGCTAATCCGATGAGTTAACTCCCTAATCCTTTATTAGCTTGTTAATTACACTTAGGAGGTTAGATTAGTGTTAATTAGCTTAGTTAGATTAGTACTAAGTGAAATTAACATTAAGATGGATTAGTGCTAATCTAGAATGGTTAGATTAGCCTTAATATGGATTAGTGTTGATCTAATTGGTGAGATTAGCACTAATGAGGAGGGATTAGTCCAATTCAGTGGATTTTTCCCAGATCTGATATCTGGACCCTCGTCGTTTGCCATTCTCGTGGATCAAAATGTGCTAAGATTTTGAGGTTGATTCACCTTAAAAAATTGTTTCAGACATCCTCAGCTATTACATATATTTTATTCAATATTTTAGGGAATTAAAAAGAAGGAGATTTTAGCTCCGTCATTTGAAAACAGAACCTCTGTTTTTGCTGGAACTGACAATCTTTAAGGATTCCAGGGATTTTTATCAACTCTTATGGTTCAAATTTCGAAATATTTTGTTCATGAAATTTGTTTGTCACCTCTTGTAGTTTAACATAGTCAAATTTCAGATCAAATGAACAAGTTTCGGACCTCAAACCAAACTGATTTCGGAAAATAGACTTTCTGGAAACGGACTCAATTTTTGTATTGGATTGAGCAACTTATTGGGCTTAATATAGAAGGATCTGGGTTAAGGAGTCTTCATAAAAAAATGTTTTTTTATGTGTCCCTTACAACATATTCAAATTTGGAAATTTTCTGAACTCATTTGATTAGATTTATGGATTTAAACTTGGAGATGCACGAGTGGACCGTTTCTGCCGGTTAGGACCGATAGTAGTTTTGGTGATTGTTCTTGATGCTATGCTTGCTGAACCATGCCTATTTGGTGATGTGGATGCTTTCTAATATGCTTAGAAGTTATGCATGATGATGCGCAAATGGTTGTGCCATTGTCGTGGTTTATTGTTATTGCTTTATGTGGCGACTATTGAAAGAGGATGAGATGTGATGAGGAGACCGAATGGGTTGTGAGCAGGTAAAGGACTAAGTGCTACACGATAACAAAACTTTGTGTGAGCCACCTCTCGTACCTTGTACCGTTGCTTATCGTAGTCAAGGGCTAAGTACTACATGGTGAACTGAGTCACATGAGAGCCACCTCTAAAACTTTGCACTACTGTTTTGCATAGTCGAGGCCTAAGTGCTACACGATAGCGTGACTTCGTGGGAGCCACCTCTAGTACCTTGTACTATTGCTTTATGTGGAAAAAGAACTAAGTGCTACACGATAGCGTGACTTCGTGGGAGCCACCTCTAGTACATTGTACTGTGGCTGATTGTGGTCAAGGACTAAGTGCCACATGATAATGGAACTTCGTGGGGGTCATCTCTAGAACCTTGAGTTTGAATATTGAGTTGGAATGTGGAGTTTGGATATTGAGAGTGAATATCGGGTGTGGATTGAACCACCGTTATGAGTTATCTGGGCCTGATTATGGGACGAAATCGTGTGGCACGGAATGGGACGTGTCATAACGATTTAGCGCTATAATCGGGACTTTTGTGAATATTTGATGGGTGTTATGAAGTGTTCCAATTGCTAATTACACATGCTGCATTTATGAGTGCATATGAGATGTACTAATGTGCAGGGACGCGCCCAAGCGAGGTAAGTTCTGGATGGCGCATGTTTAGGATGCCTTTCAGTGAATTCTCTCCCTAGTCAGGGCTTAGGGTTTGACTCGTTGAGATTTTTATCTCATCCCGTCGTGGTTTAAATATTTTCAGGTCCCTAGAATGGAGAGTCTGAACCCCGAGGCGAAAGGGTCCGGAGTGTAGGTTGTTTGGTGGTGTCTTTTGGAGACAAATCTTTTGTATATAATCTGCAGAGTTGACCTGGTTTGTATATAAAGTGGGTTTTGTGAATAAGTGTTGGCATGTCTTTTTACTATCCTGGTGTTTGTTGGTTGTCAGGGTATATGTTTATTGTCACTTCCGCATGTGCATAAAATAAATGGGTTAGCGACGCGCCCTAGGAGCGTCGCAAATTTTAGTCGATCGCCGAGGGATGTGCGTGGGCTCAGGGTTCGGGGTGTGACATCCCTACCCGAAGTGGTATCAGAGCTAGTTAGTGTTTGGAGTGATAAGGTGCGATGAGTTTTGGGAGAGTTAGTTGGAAATGCCTTTTTCTTATGCAGATGCATGTGATTGATTAGCTGATTGGTTGATTGTTTTGTGTGGGTCGCTTAGTTTTCTGATTCTGTGTGGAATTAGAAAGCAGGTTCTGTAGAGATCATGTAGAATGAGCGATCCGGAGCAGAGGACTCCTCAGAAGAGGGCTGTCGCGTCCGTTTCTCGGGGTAGGACGCCGGCTAAGGTCGGTGCCCGAGGTAAAGTGCAGGCTCAGGCCAACACGAGTGAGAGAGTACTGCCGCAGCCTGGTACTAGTGTAGTAGCACTCGACGATCCTAGATTTGATAGGATCGTGCAGGCACTCGAGGCTTTGGGAAACCTGATGGGACAGCAAGTTTAGAATCAAGCTGCCACTACCGCACCTGTTGGAGTCCAACCTGGGATTGTAATCGGGGAGAGACCAATGCACAAGTTAGTTGAGCAGTTTCTGAAGTTGCAACCGCTGAGGTTCTCAGGAGCAGGCGATCCCAAGGCTGCAACCCTCTGGATCCAAGAATTAGAGAAGGTCTTCGAGCTGTTGAGGTGGTCGGAAGAAGATAAGGTAGTCCTTGCGATCTACCAGTTGCAGGGTAATGCAAGTACCTGATGGAGGGCCACCAGAGGAAGAGTGTTTCCTGAAGGCATGGTTCTAGTGTGGAACGCTTTCGTTGACCGCGCCAAAGAATAGAAGATGGAGGAATTCCAGCGCCTTCGTCAAGGTCTAATATCTGTCATCGTAAGATCATCATGAAACGTGACGTCTCGGTTCGACGATGGTGATGATAGAACGGCATCCACAAGTGGTGCCAACGATGAAATCCGACGACAAATTCGTCGATCCGTCATGGACCGTTCCATACTCGAGGTCCGGCAAAATCCGGATATCACAGTCACAATTTTTAAATCAACTACCGAGGAATGTGTGCGTGCTCGGGGTTCGGGGCGTGACAGTTGTAACACTTTATCCTTGATATTCTTTTCACATGAAGACGTTTTCCTCTCGTATGTTGGCCAACTCTTGGTTTCTTACTTGAAGTACTCGATCCCTTGCCTTTCCACCTCTTAAACAAATCAAGACGCTTGTGCTTGGAACTCAAAGCCCGTTGTGAGCTAGAACAAGCAAGATAAATATCCGTTTCTGACTTAATCGTTGGGAGGTGGTGCTCTGCTAACCCAAGATGACGCACGGAATCCTCAAGTTCTTTCATAACTTGGTTAAGAACTTCTAGTGTTTATTGCTTTTCTAGCATGTATTGAATTTTCATATTCAATATCTCATAATTCTCGCCATCCAATTTCTCTTCTTTGTCCAGTTCAGCCACTATGTTCTTAGAAGCTGAAGCCATTGTATCTGAACAAATCAGACACATTTATACAAATTATTAATGCCTAACATTTATGTATCTATTATGCATAAACTAATCATATTAATGAATAAGATCAAATAAGACTTTAGAGTCAAAAAGTCACTTTGTTTCCAATCATCATCTAAATTCCTAATTTGAAATTATCATTAATATAATCATTTATGCAAAAATAAGTTCACCAAAATCACTAAAACTTTCTTGAACTTCCCACAAATAATTGTAAACTAACATAATAATTTAAAACAGTAAATAACATTGAACTTTTATTAGCTAAACATGCCATTTATATGAAGTAATATGTCTAGAAGAAAAATGTCAACATCAACATGGAAAGATATATTTATACTAAAATATCTCAAATCAATCTAAGAAAAATAATAAATAAATAAATAAAATCAAAGATACTCATGTATCTTATAAACAAGGAAAGACTCTTCTAATCCTTTAGTAAATTCCTCTGAGAATTTTATAGGCACATTGGGCAATCATGGACAAATGGAAATCCCTTAGGATTTCTCCAAGGTGCATTCATTCTACGCCAAGTGACACTCAACCCGAGGGTTGAAGTCTTCATTGCCTCAATCCTATAGTATTCTCTCACAAAGCCACTGCAAACTTCTTATAATCTAGGACCACGTTAACCTCCCATAGGCGATATAACACTGTTTGCCATTCTGATTAAAGAGTACCTTTTGAAAATCCGACATGAGGTATCCATTTTAGATGATTCCTTGCATCATCTGGTTGACCCTAACCATATGCGACACTATATCACCGTCAATCCACCAATAATTAGCTAAATCTGCTATTAGCCCTTTAGGTCTCACCTTTTGTTTATTCGTTTGCAGGAATATAGGCATGCGTACTAAAATGCATTATTGTTCCTGCAAAAAATGCATAACAAAAAAAGGGATTAGGATTACACATAATCCTTAGTGAATATAATTGAAAAACACATTTTCTGTGTTTTTTTTTTTTGGTGGTCAACGCCGGTCAACATAGGTCAACATTGGTCAATGAAGGTCAATAGTTAATGGCCGGTCAACGGATGACTAGGTTGGGTCAGTGGGTCAGTAGGTCAGTCAGGCTAGCGAGGAGCAGAACAGTACTATCGACAAAAAAGGGCATAATTGTAAAAACTACTAATGGGCAAAATGATAATAATGTAAAAAATCCAGGGGGCAAAAGTGTAAATACTCGGAGGTGTGTGCCACGCACACGCCAGTGATTATCGCACCCTTGCCATGCACGCACGTGCAGTTACTACACTCGTGCAACGCACGTGCGCCTGGGAACTTCCTCACACGCACGAGTCGACATCACTTGCACTTTTCGCCCTTTGTGGGGCTCGTCCGTCGGCCTCCAACGGTGTGCCACCACTCGTCATTTTTCTTGTCTCGATGAGAAGAACAACACCGCGCTATCAAAAATAAATTGTGATTCATGGAAAATCAAAAAGGAGGGGCAAACGGTATGCAAGTGTCGGTAATTCTATCCCCGAGCGTCCGATGGCAATGTTTCTCAAAATTTTGGCCAAAAAGAAATTATAAATGTCAACAATGATCGAGAAACATGAACAACATAGCTCTGATACCATTGTTGAAAAATAGATTTTTGAAAAAGCGAACTGATACTCGAACGATCGAATACTGAAAATAAAATGCGAAAACGTGCTCAGGAAATATATAACACCGATCAAAAGGTATATCACGGAGACGAACATATCTTGTTTGCCACAGATTAAGTACTTGTTGCAATCTCAGATGAATTGATGGAAGCCCTTGTAGTTCTAATCTTCAAGAGAGTTTACTGTTGTCTTAAGCCGGGAAGGGGGGGAGAACGTACGGGAGGGGGGAGAACGTACTATTTCGTTCTGTTCAATTCTAATGTTCCCCTTTTTCTTTTATATATAGCAGTTAATTTTTACTAAAAAAAATATAACTGCTATTTCTCTCTCATGGGCTCTTCTTTTATGGGCTGGGTTTGGCCCAACATTGACGGACGGGCCTGGCTTGGCCCAACTAATAAAAAACCCATCAACCCTCAACTCCAATATTGCAGAGAACTAGACCAGCCAGCTCCTCGTAACAAATAAGCAAAAGCACAATATACCCTGTCAAACCAGTCACCAAATTAATCCAATTCCAGCTCAACTCCCAAATCCAAGATTAAAATGATAGAAACAGCAATTTCAGAAGAAGAAATAAAAGAATTCACACCCCTTGGGCCTATAGTAACAGAAACAGCATCAGAGCTATATTATCAATCTAAGATGGAAGAACCTCTCTCCATTCCCTGGAAAAAATAAATCTTCGAACCTGCATTTACCACGTAGTTTCCAACTTTCTGACCGTTTCTCCGTGGACCCAATACCCTCATATTTCCACTCAGATTCCGAACAGTGAACAGTGCTCAATTCTTCCATCTTAATCCAATGAGTATAATTCGTAAAAGGGCATGAAGAAATTGAGGGAAAACGAAACAAAAAGAGGAACTTACCAGAAAGAAATACTTCTGAGCGAGGACTGAAGGTACTGTGAAGGAGGCAGAAAATCTCAGGGCAGTTCTTCCTGGTTTCTTCTAATGAGCGGCAATAAACATGTACAGCTTTCCTTACCAAAAAAAAAAAAAAAAAAAAAAAACATGTACAGCTTTTGCGACAAGTCACGTTGAGATGGACATGCTAAATGAACAGATATAATCCTTACCTTCTCTCTTCATACAAAAAATATATATATTAAAAAAGCCCCTCTCAACAATGTTAGCCAGGTATGAAAATGGCTTCTTTTTCCATGCGTGCATGATCGGATTTTAGTTTTGAAAAAGGACGAAAAAGCTAAAAAAGAAGGGGGAGATATTCTCTTCCAGTAATTTAGCACATTGCAGGACATTTCAAGCTATGTTGATGCAAATTGCAACTGTTTTCCCATTTTCATTTCCTCCTCTTGTTTTACGCTCGCAAGAACGAGCAGCGTTTTTGACTAGTTATAGCAAAGAAGATATACTAGACTTAATTAGAAAATCCTTTAAAGCACCTTCAAACAACTAATTAAGCTGACTGGACCTTTTTTGTTTTCACGTTTTTCTCTCCATAACAGAATCGAGTTGTCAAATCCAAACACAAGACATCCATCAATTGTTTCACATTTGAATTAAAAAACGATATGCTAATTAAACACATTACACAAGATAATGTTCGATACGTCTTGCACATGTGGCGTGTTCACTTTATAGAAGATGGGCAATATCGTTTGCCCCATTGTTCTCTTGCATTCAACCATTTGAACTAGGTCCTCGAGACACCATTGAGAGGACGCATAATTGCTTGAGAGAATCAGAATGGATATTTTGCAGTGGTCAATGGCATTGCGTATCTCATGGACAGCATCTTTACGACGGATCATCCCTGTTAAAAACTTGGATTCCTTCGGCCACAAGACTGGTGTGGAGGTAAGCAGCAAGGTTATATTGAGTATCGGCACCACGGAAGCTCCAGAAGACTTGGCATTTACTTTCCCTTCCTTTTTTCTCCGAAAAATAATGACTAACTGCAAGTGATGACCATGACAACAAGTCAGAAGTAATTTTACAAAAGCAAAGAAAACCGATCTAAGCTAAATTTAGAGAATGGCTCAAATGTTTACAGAATGACCCAAATGGCACCGGAAGATACCTGATTTTATGAACATGGAAGACCGTTGGATCCAGCTCATCTCTAATTCACCCAAAACCTTTGCGACCACCATTTTCACCGGCTTTCCTTCATGTCTGCATAGACCTACACACACATATATGTATGCAAAACAGAGACGTAGAGGTCATTCCCATCCACGTGCACGGGGTTTCCAATTCAGATACGTAGATACATACAGACATAAATACCCATTAGCAATGGCCTGTGACATCCATCCTGTAATCCTCGTTAGAGAACACAGCGCTTCTACCCATTCTTGCACTTCTTCTCGCCTGCACTGCATCATCTCATGTTCACATAAAGCATCTCCAGAGCTATGCAACTTACTGCATTGGCGGCCTAAATCAGCAACATTCACTCTATAGAACACGGGGAAGACCGATTTGCCGTGCTTTCTGTGACAATGCATAATCTCGATGAGCTCACGGAGACACCATTTACTATGCACATAGTGGTCAGAGACAATGGGAATCATGATCCTACAAGTCCAGATGGCCTGGAGAACCTCTGGGCCAATCTGCTGATTGCCGACCGAGAGGGAGGTGTCCTTGTCTCTGAACACGCAGAGCCCAGTAGCCGAGAGGCTTTTGCAGAGGAAATCCGCGAAGCCAGTACGAGTATCTCCGCCCCTCGAGCTCAAGAACACGTAGTATTTCTGAGGGGCCACACTTAATTTTTCCTTCTGGGATCTTGAACCGTACGCCGCAAGCCATCGGACAAGGGCACTCATTCTCTGTATTTTTTTTTTTATTGGTTCGTAACTTCCCTTATATCCCTTTTTCTACGATCAAAGTATGTTTTCCCCTCGATGCTTTCTAGTCGAGGACCCTAGCGAATCGAAGAGCTCAAAGCTTGTCTGTCGTGTTTGCGTTTAATTTTCCTTCAGCACGCCATATCATTGAACATAAACTGAGACAAGGACTTAGTTTTACCGGTGTTCTTCCCGCTCCGATCCGACAAGATCTGCTCCAAGAACGCCGAGTCCCCCAGGTTGGTGAAGCGAATTGAAGAGCTGGAGGGGTCCAGGGCCAAGGGTTCGCGGGAGAGGACTAGAGAGAAGAGAAGAGAAGAGAAGAAAGCGGCTGCCTCGCGTGTAGGGTCTCCGTTTAAATTGGATTGGGGTTTATTCTCTTTGCTCCTCTGTTGAAAGAACCAAGAAGCAATAAAATTTTCTCGATAAACGTCAACGATCTCGAGATCCTCTTTCTCGCCAAAAGAGAGAGAACATAATTGGTCGGACACATCTGACAAAAGGAGATGTGAAGTATCGAATACACGAAAGCGAATGTTAAATATTGATTATATTCGACTATTTAAGATCCCCTTTGGTTAAAGGAATCCATGCGTATGTCCCACCAATTGCAAATAAAAAGGTCATTGGGAAAGCGACACATGTCGCGTATGGGATCCAAATTCTCACGTCTCTCCTCTCTCTCTCTTTTTTTTTTTTTTTTTTTTTTTTGCCTCCCTTGCACATCGGGGATGTGTAAAGTCCAGGTGGGCGGTTCCCAACCTAGAATTGGGAACCACCCGCTAGGAACCGATTCTGAAATATTGGAAGCGGGAACCACCCGTTAGTTGTATGGATCCACCCGAGAAACAGACCGCCAGTCCGGTCCGATTCCTAGGTGGATCCATAGAACTGGTCCAACCTCCGTGCCTTCCGCTTTTCACCCTCCTCACTGCTTATTCTGGCTCTCCCGACCATGGTAGCTTTTAGTCTCCTCAAGTACTAGCGCCACAGCGGTGTCTACGACGGCGGTGGTCGCGACCCTCCAGCCACTTCCATCCCGGCCACCACCACCATCTTCATCACCGCCTCCGCCGTCTCCCAGTCCTCCCTAGAGACCGATGATGAGGAGGACAATGGAGATGACGAGCCAATCTTCGACTTGGAGTTTGCCCTTGTCCCCGAAGATGAGGGTGATGGGGAGAAGCCTGAGGAGGGAGACAAGGAAGAGGAGAGGCAGAAGCGAGACAAGCTCAACAACAACGAGGATGATAGTGACAGTGAATGTGACATCCCGAAATTTGGCCCATGTTTTGAATATATGAAATGGTTATTCCATCGACGCACTCAAGATTATTTTACTCTGAACTGATCACTCACGAGTTAACTAATCTATTAGGTGAGGCCGTAAAGGGGTATAAATGCGACATACTAGAGAATTCAATCAGAAATCAACTGCTTGACCATAATAATCGACAAGGGTCAATATTACATTGTTATAAATCAATTAGCGAATGGATATAAGCCGATTCGATGGAAGTACGTAATCGAATTGCGGGTGGTTCCGCATGATTACAATATTCGCGTCGAACGGCAATAAACCGATTTTCTATCGATATTATATTCAGGGTACCTAATTGAACCATCGCGATTACATGACAACCAAGGTCGTACGCAATTCGAAGATGCACAAACATGGGTTAAAAATTATCGACCACGGATTAAACGCGCAAGAACCCCTAAAAGCTACCCGATAGATTAGGTCGTACTAAAGTTGTGTTTGATCGATTTTAACCATGAAATTTCATTCGATTTCCAGTATTGAACTTTTGAGGGCTTCGCGATTTAATTATTGGATGTCGTCTCATCTTTCGTCAAATTTTCGACGAGTCTGAAAATTTTTCGGAAAAAGGAATTATTGGACAAGAAGAAAAGGGAAATGAAATTCGGATGAAGAGGCCAAAGTGGATTTTTGCTGCCCAAAAGCTTTATTTTTAAGAAATTATCATTAAGAAGATTTTTTTTTGGGGGGGGGGAGGATAGTCTTAGAAGACTTTTGAGGCATGTAGATAGAATGTGATGATGAGTTTTTAGGATATTTTCTTAAGAAATTTTTTTTTGTTTGCTTTATTTTCTTCTCTCTCCTTCTTTCTTCTTCCTCTCCCTCCCCACGCTACTTCTTCTCCCTCCTATGTAGACAACCCACCATCTTCTTCTTCTTCTTTTATTTTCTTTCTTCCCTCACGCCTTCTTCCCCATTCCGTCCATTCTCCTTCCCTCCATCTCATCTCTCATCTCCTCCAACTCCTTCCTTGCTTCCACACCACCTCTCACCCCATCCATCATCAACCCAGCACCTTCATCATCCAACGTTCATCACCCATAATCATCTTCACCTCATCTCCACCACCACGCCACCTTCACCTTAATGTCCAGCCACCACCGCCAGCACCTCCGCCAACGCCAGTGTTGCGCCCCGAACCTTGAGCGCACACACATCCCTCGATGGTCGATTAAATTGCAACATTCCCAGGACGCATCGCCAACCCATTCGTTTTATGCACATGCAGAAGCGAACTAACAAACCCTAGACAATCACTCAACATAGGGATAGTAGAAAGACAAGCCATTTATTTTCACAAACTAATATTCACATATATATTAGGCCAACCTTACAACTGTATACACATGAGTTTGGTCCAAAAGAACTACTGAGCCACCTACGCTCCTAACCCTTCAGCCTCGGGCCCTGAGTTCTCCATCTAAGGACCTGAAAAAGGGTTAATCATGATGGGGTGATATAAAATCTTAGCGAGTCAACACTCTAAACCCCGATTAAAATGAGAATTCACTCAGAGGCAATCTAAACAAGCGTCACATGACTTACCTCGCCTCAGCACCTCCTTGCACATTAGTACACCACATATACATTTATGAACACATCAAGCGTAATTCAATAACTGGAACACATCAATTCATTCTCAAACAATTACAGAGGTCTCGATTATAAGACCAAACCATTATGACACGTCTTATTCCATGCCACACAATTTAGTCTTATAATAAGGCGTGGTTATCTCAATCACTCAAGCATGTCCTAGTTATTTACGACCCAACGGCCACTGCCAACTCATCAGTCGGCGGTCATCCAGCATAACCGGGCGTCGTCCCGCTCCGTCGAGCACGGCAACGTCCCGCGTAAACACATCAAGACGGCATTCCATAAAGGAGCATCGGTCCAGCCTCCACTACGATTAGCATCCATCGACTTGGGGCATTCGAACTTAATCAGGCATCGTCTCACGTAAACACATCAGGATGGGTTCATTACCCCTCGTAAATGCATCAGGGTACTTAAGTGATCACACACACATCCATGCTTGGCTAAGAATATCGTACTTTGCACTCAAATGCCTCAATTTCAAATAATAGACTTGGCCAATTTTCTTCGTATTAAAAATTCCCGGTAAAATAATTGTGCGTGGTCACACATTTAAATTGAGCCAACAAACGTGATATTCTCCCATTTCAAAATTGCACGATTTAATATAGTACATAAAATATTTTTATTGTCAAAACCCGACACCCAGTATTTTTCTAATTAAATACCATAAAATCAAATTTTTGCGATAATAATTCACAACGACAATCAAGCGCTCAATTGCATAATTTAGCAATCAATTTCACAATTGAATTCAACCACGGCAATCTATGTAAAATTCCACCAACTAGCTATCCCGATACAATTTACGCTAATTATAATTAATTAAATAAATTGCAATTAATTAAATGAATTACAAATTATTTAAACTAAATCACTTAATTAATTTGACTAGGCTAACCGAACTAACCTAATTGAGCTAACTAAACTAATTTAACTAAGCTAACTACATGAATCTAATTAAGCTAACTAAATAGCTTAACTAACCACCTAACTAACTGTTGGCCTAACTAACTAGCTTAACTACTAGTTCATCTAACTAAGGATTAGCACTAATCCATAATTAAACTAATCCACCTACTAAGTATAATTAACTTCCTAACCAAAAATTAGGGTGTTAACTCACCGGATTAGCAAGGGTCAATACGGAACCGTTATAATCGATTAGTGATCAGATATAGGTTGATTCGATGGAATGGCGTAATTAAATTGTGGGTGATTCCACATGATTGCAAAATTCGCATCAAACGACACTAACCCAATTTTCTGTCGATTTTGTACCCGGTGCTCATAATTGAAACCTTGAGATTTTTACGACAATCGAGAGTCGCCGACGAGTTGAAGATGCACAAACGTGGATCGAAATTATTGATCACGGGTTAAATGCGCTAAAATCTTGTCGGGTTGATTTTAACCACGAAGTTGAATTCGGTTTTGGGAATCGAACGTTCGAGCATGTCACGATTTATTTTTAGGACCTCGTCTCATCTTTTGGGAAATTTCCGTCGAGCCTAGAATTTTGGCGGAAAAATCAATTTCGGCAAATTAAAATCAAGGAAATTCATATAGGCACCTTAATTAGTAATTTTGGCTACAAATTTGAGTTGGTTTGTGAAGAGTTGAAGGGAAAATTGTAAGGGCTACTACCATGGTTTTTTTGGGCCAGCAATTTAAGTTGTTTGATGAGGAATTGAAGAAGAAAAGCAATAAATTCGTAGGGGTGCCCCCTTGGCATTTTTGGTCATCAAAATAGAGTTGTTTTGTGAAGATTGGAGAAGAAGTTAGCCATTGGTGGCTACTTTCACAATGGAGGGCAGAAGACTTTGGGGTTAAACCACCCAAGTGCTAGATATTTAGCTTGGATGCTTATTGGTTTCTTCATGGACTTCTAAGACTCTTTGTCCCCCCCCCTCCTTGTTGTGCGACAGAACCCCCCTTCTGCTGCTTGCTTCTATTTTATTCTTGTTCTTCCTCTGCACTTCATCTTCTTCATTTTCCCATTCCCTCTTTGTGTTGCTGCTGCCGCTCGACCACACAGCAGCCCCGCAAGCCACTGAACCGAGCCCAGCCCCACACCAACCGCACAACCACCCTCTCTCGGTCTCACCATCGCCCGTCCCCATGCCCAGCCGGCCCATCTGCGTCCGCTAAGCCGCCTGCAGCTCGCCCATCCGCCTGTCCCCATCGCTGCCTCCAGGTCACTGCTATCCAGCACAGTGACCTTCACCGAGACCACCTAACAGCCACCCGTCCAGCTCGCCGAACAGTGGCTAGCAACTCAGCTCCTTAGAATAGAACCGACCAGCCTCGGCTTAAGGCTTGTTGGGCCATTTCCTTCGCCAGTTGAGCTCCGTTGGAGACCCGGTAGTTTTGAGTTTTCACCACCATTGCATTGCCATCACCGTGGACCCGTTATCTCACTAATCTGGTAAGTTAACTTCCTAATCTTTGGTTAGTGTGTTAATTGCACTTAGGGGGTTAGATTAGTGTTAATTAGCTTAGTTAAATTAGTATTAAGTGAGATTAGCCTTAAGATGGATTAGTGTTAATCTAGTTTGGTTAGATTAGCCTGAAGATGGATTAGTGTCAATCTAATTGGTTAGATTAACACTAATGAGGGTGGTTTAGTCTAATCTAGTGGATTTCTCTCGGATCTGGTTACTGGACCCTCACCGTTTGCTATTTTTGTGGGGAAAAATGTACTACGATTTTGAGGTTACTTCCTTCTTGAGAAATATTTTAGACATCTTCAGTTATGACATATATTTTACTCAAGATTTTAGGGATTTAAAAGAATGAGATTTGAGGTTCATTATTTGCAAAATAGAATCTCGGATTGTGCTGGAAACAGTGAACTTTTGGTGTTCAAAGGCTTTTTATCACCTCTAAGGTTTCGATTTTCGAAGAGTTTCTTCACAAAAGTTGTTCATCACATCTTGTAGTTTAACATAGTCAAATTTCAAATCAAACAGACAAGTTTTGGACCTCGAACCAAATTGATTTTGGAAAACGTGATTTATGGAAATGGACACAGTTTTGGTAACGGATTGAGCGATTTACCGCTCTTAATCTAGAAAATTTTGGGCCAAGGTCTCTCAATCAAAAGTGTTCGTTTGTGTTGCCTTTACAACATATTCAAATTTGAGAATTTTCCGAACTAGTTTGATTAGGTTTCTAGAATTAAACTTGGTGACATACGAGTAGTCTCGGTTTCTGCCGGTTAGGGCCAATTCTAGTTTTATGGTTGTTCTTGGTAATGTATATCTGGTGATGTGGTTGAATTTTAGCATGCTTAGAGCTTATGTTTGATAATATGTGAAATTGATTGCTTAATTGTGCAATTGGGTGCTTGGTTGTTGTTATGGACTATTATTGCAAAATTGGATTTTGGTATTTAAATAGAAAACTATCGGGTGTCAGTTTTTGACGGCAAAAATTGGATTGTGGAACAACCTCCTGGTTTTGAAGACCCAATGAATCCAAACTCTGTATTCAGATTGAAAAAGGCTCTATATGGCTTAAAGCAAGCACCTCGAGCTTGGTACGACAGGTTAAGTAAGTTTTTAATTCAAAATGGTTTTGTCAAAGGTAAAGTGGACACCACTCTGTTTATTAAAAGGGAAGGTAAAATTTTTTTACTTGTTCAAATTTATGTTGATGATATAATATTTGGATCATCTAACAAAAATCTATGTAAGAAATTCTCTAAGTCTATGCAGGATGAATTTGACATGAGCATGATGGGTGAATTATCTTTCTGTCTTGAACTACAAGTAAAGTAATTGAAGGAAGTGATTTTTATTCACCAAGAAAAATATGCAAAAGAACTTGTTAAAAAGTTCGGTTTAGATAATTGCAAAAAGACTGAAATAACAATGTCTAGTTCTTCGAAGCTGGATAAAGATGGAGGAGGAAAGAAATTTGACCAAAAACTTTACAGGAGTATTATTGGTTCACTTCTTTATCTTACTGCTTCTAGACTTGGCATTTTGTTTAGTGTTTGCATTTGTGCCAGATTTCAATCAGATCCAAAAGAATCTCATTTAAGTGCTGCGAAACGAATCATCAAATACGTTGCAACAACCTCGAAGATAGGTCTATGGTATCCCAAAGAATGAGACTTTACTCTCCTTGGATATTCAGATGCAGATCTAGCAGGTTGCCTAGTTGAAAGAAAAAGCACTTCCGGTACTTGTCAATTACTTGGTAACAGGACAGTATCTTGGTTTTCAAGGCAGCAAAGTACAATAGCTCTTTCAACGGCAGAAGCAAAATATGTGGCTCTTGGAAGTTGCTGTTCTCAAATCTTATAGATAAAACAACTAAGAGATTTTGGAATCGAAGATTCTTGCACTGAGATCAAATGCAACCACACCAGCGCGATTAATCTCACAAAGAATCCAATTCTTCATTCAAGAGCAAAGCATATAGAGATTCGACATCACTTTATTAGAGATCATGTTCAAAATGGAGAAGTTATGATCCAGTTTATTGACTCAAAGAATCAACTGGCGGACATATTTACAAAGCCATTGGAGAAAAGTCTATTTGAGTCTATTCGCACCAGACTGAACATTATATCTCTTACTCAATAGAGTCTGGATGTGCACAAGACTCAAAAGGCAAAGTCTAAATGTGTTCAGACTCAGAAGACCAGTAGTTACGACAGTAAGTTGTTCTTATATTTTTAAACTTGAAAAGGTACGATTATTTATTGCTAATTGATTGAAATTATATTTCCAAGTTTTCTTTATTTTTTCAAAAAGGCAGTTATCAATTTTTGAAAAGACAATTATTTTCAAGAACAGGGAAGTTTTTCTTTTCGAAAAGACATTTTTATTTTCCTTTACGACGCTTCGTCTACCTTGCTTTATATACTGCCGAGACTCGTCTTCTTCGTTTTTACACTGAAACCCTAGAATACAAAATTCCTATTTGCTTTCACTTTTACTCTCGGTCTGTCAAAAAGTTATCTCCTTTTTCGAGCAAGTGGTGAATTCCTCCCTTGAATCGACAATGTCTTCGAGAAAGTCTTCAAGGATTGCAAGCAGGGGACCACGATCTATGCCCGAGGGTCCTACCCATGTTGACTTGACCGAAGAAGAAGATTCTTCTCCACCACTGCGTCCAAGTCAGTAACAACCTTCTTAGCAGCGTTAATCTTCTCCACTGACTCAACCAGACGACGAGGTTATAGAGGAGGCTGAACCTGTAAGAACTCTAACTCCCAAGGTTGCTTTCAAGCTCCCCTCTAATATGAAGAAAGGAGGAACACCGATGTCTTTAATCGATGAATTCTTAAAAGATAGAGGATTCAAGAATGAAACCTTGTTTTTGCGAGATTTGGAAAGACTAGGAGTTGTAGAGAGAGGGTTGGCTAAAAGAACGCGTTTGCGAGCATACCGAGTGATCCATTCTATGGCACTACAAATCAACCACAAACTCTGGATGATGATGAACGGATGTTTACTCATTTTCAGCCTAGATTAGGTGTGGCTGCAAACATCACTGATGGCTGTAATCTGTTTAGATCGAAGGGTCACAAGAAGGTTTATTCGAAACTTCTGAAGAGAGGGGTGATGAACCCTAGAACTTTTGACTTTGATTTTCTTGATTCAATAAAGGTCAATCTGCACGAGAAATTTGCTTTACTGCAACTGGAATGGTTCTGTTCTAAATCCTCTACTGCTTTTTCCGAACTTACTGCGTACTTTTACTCAAACTTGTCTTTCTTGGATGCAAACAGTTTTATCTTCACTGTGAAGGACAAGGAATATTTGGTGAATATAGACACACTGGCTGACATAATTGGGATGGAAAGAACGAGTTTCCAACCAATTAGTGTGTCTATTGCTCATGCTATTCTGTCGCTGGTGAGAGACAGGGATGTTGAAGGGAAGATTTCTTACTCGAGGATGAGTGCTTCTAACATTCTGCTGCACAAGATTGTGATAAACTGCATTCATCCCAAATCAACATCCAAGACAAATGTTTCACGATCGGAAGCCAAATTGATGTGTGCCATTAACACAGGATTTAAATTCTCTCTGCCTCATACCATATTGTTTCATATGTACCGCATTGTAGTGAAAGATAAGGGACAACTCCCTTATTTTGCTCTTATCTCGCGACTCTTTCGGCACTTCAAAATTCACATCTCTGCACCATTAAGCCTGTCAACCATCTCTCCTATGGTGATTGGGTTCAAAATGGTCACAAAGATGAGATTGAAAGAGTTGAACAAAGTGTTGGAATGTATGAAGGAAAAGTCTCCCACAAAAGCGAAGCAAGACTCTGTTACTGCGAAAAGAGAAGGCAAAGAGCCCATGGTAGCTCCTGTGAAGAATAAAAGAACTCTCATCTTGCAAGATGAAGAGGATGAGGATGAACTGACCATATCAGTCTTGAGAAACTTAGAGAGTTTTGTCAGCTTTCGTGAGACAAGAGAAGAGCCAGAAGAAGAGGAAAGAGAGAGAGAAGACACAGAGAAAGAAGAAGAACAGAGGAGGACAGAGGAAAGAAGAAGAGAAGAGGAAGGAGAAAATGAAGGAGAAAAAGAAGAGGAAGAAGAAGATGAAGGAAGAGAAGAAGAGGGAGAATAAGAGAAAGAAGAAGAGAAGAGGAAGAAGAAAATGAAGAGGGAGAAGAAGAGGAAGAAGAAGAGGAAGGAAGAAGAGAAGAAGAAGAAGAGGTAGAAGAAGAGGGAGAAGGAGAACAAGATCAAGGTCAAGAAGACTCTTTCGAGCCAACCTTGGCTATCTCTCTGTCTAGTGCGTCTGCAGATGAGGAAAACTTACCTACTCCACCTGAGGGCACCAAAACAGGGGGAGCTGTTGGATCAAAAGGTATTTCTTCACTGTTGACACCTAAATTTAAGTGACCCAGTCAAGGATTTTTCTCATAAAAAAGGGGTTAATTTTAACCCCTAAAAAAAAATGCATCAGAACAAATAAAATGAACAAAAGGAAAATAAGGGGAAGATCAATCTGATTTGATTATGAATGGAATGTGGAAATTCTGATTAGCCATCTTTGCTCCGGCGAATATTCAAATCATAGTAAATGTGAAAGCAAATTCTCGATCAGAGAAATTAGATGAATAAAAAAGCAATGAGTTTGATAAAATTGAAGGAATCAAAACATTCGAGGAAAAATCAAACCAATTGCAAGATTTTGCTCCAATTGGCAGACCATAAATTGAGGCAATGAAAAAAGAAAGCTCAAAAATTGCCATGGAAGATGGTGCTCGGAACTACTATAAAAGGGACCAAATTTTGCGAAAAAAGAGGGGATTCTAAATTTTTTAGAGCAAAATACGTGAGTAAGTTTTGGGGATTTTGGGTTTTGGAGCTGAAATTCCTTCCTGGTCAGGTTAACTCACGTCTGAAAAGTAAAAGAGAGAGGGACAAGACTGGTGAGTGACGTCAAGAGAGAGAGAAAAAAAAGGCGTGCACTGTGTGAAAGCTAGTATGAGCACCTAGAGGGGGGTGAATAGGTGTAAAAACAAATTTCCGAGATAAGTGTGTAGCACTAATCAATAATGGATTATGAAAAGGAAATTTCTCTCTTTTCGAATAAACAAGTTACGACCAAAATAAAAGAGCGTAGGGAAGAGAATATGAACACAGAGTTTATAGTGGTTCGGCTTAATCCAAGCCTACGTCCACTCTTCCGCACTGACAGCCCACCGGCTGGATTTCACTATGAACAAAAGAGTTGTTACAGAAAAGCTCTTCCTTGATTCCATAGTGTAAAGACTCTACTACACTTCCTCAAGGTCTCTCAAAGATATAGACTCTCTTTTGCGTACAAGATTTCGCTCAACAGTTTAATTGACTAAGAACAAGGAGCTTCAGACTTTGGAATTCTTCTGTCGCGCACACGCTCGAACAACTGGAACGTTTTCCTTATATACTCCTTTATGCCATTATACCCGTTGGCACTTACCAAGGAATTCTTCCAATCTACCTGTTGGACAGAATCAATTAGGAAGATCTTCGAGCTATTTAAGGAACATGATGATAGCCCATCAATCCTGCTCGCCCATACAATCAGGATCTAGGTTTCCATAAGTAGAACCTTCCAAGTATACTTCGTCAATCAACGGATCCAAAATCCCTGAATCAATCTTGATTTGAATAATGGATTCCGACATGCTATATCCAGCCAAGAGATCTTCTCCAGTCAATAAAGTCCAATCCTTAACGAAACATCCAGTTCTGGATAAGCCTTCTTCGACGGTCTAGAGACTGTCAATGAGGATAGACTTTGAGTCTTGAGTCTGGCAGTCCGGAGGTCTTCAGACTTTGATGGAAGAGTCTGCAAGTCTTCAGACTAGACTGATGGAAACGTTTTGTCAGCTTCAAAACACTCAAGGAAGTTTTCTCCAACAATCTCCCCCTTTTTGATGGTGACAAAAATTTCCTGCAGATTTGGATAACTTTGACCTGCAAAACATTACTTAAGCAAATATGGATTTCTCACAAAGATAAATGGCTTAGTAATAACACTAGAATCTGCATCCACAGAAAGTAGGTTAGTCTTGTAAATGAACAAAGCCATGAGATATCAATAGTACTTAAGATAAACAAATGTTCAAACAACCAAATCCAAATCCAAATTCAAATCCAAACAGCCAAACACAAAAGTCAAGTCAATCAAACATAATCGACACAAAAAGTTCAAAAGGTTTCAAAGTTCGAGTTCAAATCAAATCTGCACCACATCTCTCCCCCTTTTTGTCATCATTAAAAAGGTAGAGATGAAAAGAGAATGGAATTAAGATTGCTTGGGATCACGAACAAGCTGGAAATCTCCCATTGACTAGACAATCCCTTCCAGCTTTTTCAAATCCTCCTTCAGTTGCGCCACATCTTCACCCTTGGCATTTGCTTGAACTTGAAGAGCAAGGGCATGAATTGGATCATGCAAAGAAACTGAAGAGGTTTGACCTACATTTTGCAAGTTCTGTACTTCGCATCCCAGAGCATATATTTGACCCCGCATCTCCAAGAGAACATCAAGTATTCTGCGAAAGTCTGCTGAATTATCAGTCTGAGTACTGGCTTCTGCACGATCAGACGGAGTATAGGCAGATGATGGAAAATCAGCATGGTCACGCAGATTGGGCGATGAAACATCATGTCCCTCCTCAGGAAATTGAGAGGCATAGATGTCCTCTAGATCTGCTGGAGAACGACTTATTCCTTCACTGGTGGCAGGGAATGAGGACGTTCCTCTTTTCTCAAGATCTCCCCTTGTTTCCATGCCTTCAGTTGGAGAAAAGTGTTCCTCATGCTCTGCTTCCGCTTGATCTCCTCTCTCCTCTTCTTCTTCTTCCTCAATTCTTTCCTCCTCTGCTTCCAAATCTTCTCTCTCTCCAGTCTTTTGTTCTGTCTCATCCGTGTCTTTTTCCTGTCTCTCCGTTGATTCTGGAACAGAACGACTCAAGTTCTTCAATGCCATTGTAGAAATGGTGATATCATCCTCATCCTCTTCATCCTCAATGATGAGAGCTCTTCTTTTCTTTGATGGAGCAACCATGGGCTCCTTCCCTTTCCTCTTTGCAGCCGAAGAGATTTGATGAGTCTTGACAGGGCTTTTCTCCTTGAATTGCTCCAACGCCCTGTGGAGTTCCTTCAAACGCATTTTAGAGACAATTTTCAGTCCCACCACCATTTGATCGCACGTTCGAACACAAAAAATCCGGGGAGGCTGAACGTTCAAATGTCTGAATAACTTGGTCACAAGAGCTGCGTACGGAAGTTGACCCTTGTCCTTCACCACTGCTCTGTACATGTGGAACATAATAGTGTGTGGAAGAGAGAACTTTTTACCAGCATTGATGGCGTACATCAACTTTGCCTCCGAGTTTGAAACGTCGGTCTTTGCAGTTGATTTTGGTCTGAGACAGTTAATCACTATCTTGTGAAACAAAATGTTGGACGCATTCATTCTCAAATAGGAAATCTTTCCTTCCGTCCTTCTATCCTTAACAAGCTCCAACGTTGCACGAGCAATAGACACACTGATAGGTTGATATCTCCCTCCTTCAACCCCAATCACATCAGCCAATGTATTCATGTCAACCACATAGTCCTGATCTCGAACACTAAAAGAGAACCTATTCGCATTCAAGAAACTGAGATTCGAATAGAAATAAGCAGTAAGTTCAGCATAAGCTTCTGTAGTTTCAGAACAAAACTGTTCGAGTTGAAGAAGACTGAATTTTTCTCGCAGATTGACATTCACAAAGTCAAGAAAATCAAAGTCCACACTTCTAGGGTTTATCACCCCATGCTTCAGCAACTTAGAGTACAGTTGCTTGTGGTCATCCGATCGAAACAAATCCGTCCTTTTGTTTCGGATTTTTGCTGCAACACCCATTCTAGGTTTAAACTGACTGTACATCCTATCATCGTCATTCCCATCTAGTTGACTCAGCCCTCCAACACGTGGATCACTTGGGATATTTGCCAATGCCTCTTCCGCCGAACCAGCAAGGGCAATTCCTAATCGTTCCATTGTGCGTAAAAAGAAAGTTTCATTTCTATACCCTTTGTCTTTTAGAAATTCATCAATGTAGTTCAACGGAGTACCACTCCTCTTCAAAGCACGATAAAGCTTGTAGGTAAAAGCGGGCTTAAGAGTTCTTACGGGTTCTGCGTCTTCGATGATTTCTTCCTCTTCTTGATGTGCAACATTCTGAGGTCTAGATAGAGGAGATGGACGCTGCTGAGAATGTTGTGGGCTCTGCTGCTGTCTAGGAGATTCTTCTTCCTCGGTGAGATCAAAGTGCGTAGGCCCCTCACGCATTTGCTGTGGCCCCCTGTTCGCGATCCTTGAAGACTTTCTTTGGGACGACATCTTTCACAGTCTTTGAGAGATTCCAAGCTTGTTTTCCAAGAAAGATGACAACTTTTCGAGGATTAAACAAGAGAAGAAGACAAAAGTGGAAGATCGATGCCCTCTTAGGGTTTTTGTGAGTAAAACGAAGAGGAACCGACAGCATATAAGGCAGTCGAAGCGAGGCATATGGAACGTCGTAAAAAAAGGAAATATAAAGATGCCTTTTAAAAAATAACTGCATTTTCAAAAATTAGATAACTGTCATTCTAAAAATAACTTCTTTTTCGAAAAGAAAAGATTGCAATAATCACGGAAATTGAAAATAGCAACAATCAATTCCGGATAGATGATCGTACCTTTTCGAGATTTGATTTGAGAGATAATAAAATAACATAACTTACAGTCATGAATCTTGATCGTCTGAGTCTGAATGTCTTTAGACTTTTAGTCCTAGGTCTGAACTTCCTCAGACTTTAAGTTATTGAGTCTGGAACGAATAACTTCAAATTGATTTTTCTCCAAAGACTTTGTAAATATATCCGCCAGTTGATTTTTTGAGTCAATAAACTGAATCGAAACTTCTCCATTTTGAACATGATCTCTAATAAAGTGATGTCGAATCTCTATATGTTTTGCTCTTGAGTGAAGAATCGAATTCTTGGTGAGATTGATTGCGTTGGTGTTGTCACATTTGATTTCAGTGCATGAATCTTCAATTTCAAAGTCTCTTAGCTGTTGTTTTATCCACAGAATTTGTGAACAACAACTTCCAAGAGCTACATACTCTGCTTCTGCTGTAGAAAGAGCTACTGTACTTTGCTTCTGTGAAAACCAAGACACTGTCCTGCTTCCAAGTAGTTGACAGGTGCCCGAGGTGCTCTTTCTATCAACTCTGCATCCGGCTAGGTCTGCATCTGAGTATCCAAGAAGAGTAAAGTCTCCTTCTTTAGGATACCAGAGACCCAAGTTTGAAGTTGAGGCAATGTATTTGATAATACGCTTTGCAGCACTTAGATGAGATTCTTTAGGGTCTCGATTGAAATCTGCACAAATGCAAACACTAAACAAAATGTCAGGTCTAGAAGCAGTAAGATAAAGAAGTGAACCAATGATACTCCTGTATAGCTTCTGGTCAACTTTCTTTCCTCCTTCATCTTTGTCCAGCTTCAAGGAACTTGACATTGGTATATCAGTCTTTTTGCAATTCTCCAGCCCAAACTTTTTGGCAATATCGTTGGCATATTTTTCTTGATGAATAAAAGTTCATTCCTTCAGTTGTTTCACTTTAAGCCCGAGAAAGAAGGTTAATTCACCCATCATGCTCATTTCAAAATCATCCTGCATAGACTTAGAGAATTTCTTGCACAAACTTTCATTAGAAGACCCAAAAATAATATCATCAACATAAATTTGAACAAGTAGAAAGCTTTTATTTTCTCTTTTGATAAACAAAGTAATATCTACTTTACCTTTGACAAAGCCATTTTGAATTAAAAACTTACTTAGTCTGTCGTACCAAGCTCGAGGCGCTTGCTTTAAACCATATAAAGCCTTTTTCAGTCTGAATACAGAGTCTGGTTTCCTTGGGTCTTCAAAACTGGGTGGTTGTTCCACATAGACTTCCTCTTGGATAAATCCATTTAGGAAAGCACTTTTGACGTCCATTTGGAATAACCTGAAATTCTTATGATAAGCAAAAGCAAGTAATAATCTAATTGCTTCTAACCTTGCTACTGGTGCGTAAGTCTCATCATAGTCTATCCCTTCTTCTTGCGTATATCCCTTGGCTACGAGTCTTGCTTTGTTTCTTACGACCTTTCCTTTCTCGTTCATCTTGTTCATGAAAACCCATTTAGCTCCAATGATAGATTTACCTTTCGGTTTAGGAGTCAATTCCCAGACATCATTAATGCTGAATTGCCTCAGTTCTTCTTGCATAGCTTCAATCCAGCTTTCATCAGTTAAAGCTTCTTCTATGCTCTTGGGTTCTATTTCAGAAATAAGAGCCACAGCAATAGACTCTTCGCGCCTTTTGGATCTTGTACGAATTCCTTCATTAATATCACCAATAATGAGATCTTTGGGATGACTGGACTTATGCTTCCAGTTCCTGGTTGATTTGTCAGACTGTTGATCTTTTTCCTCATTTGAATCTTCGACGATCATTTGTTATTGGTCTTCTGAAGTTTGAGCTGCTTCTAGAGATTTAGACTTTATAGAGTCTAGAGCAGGTTCAGAATCTTCAAGTTGAGTTTGAATCGATTCATTTTGTATAGAGTCTTGAAATTTGACATTCATTGATTCCTCCACAGATTGAGTCTTTTTGTTGTATACTCTGTAAGCTTTGCTTGTGATAGAATATCCAAGGAAAATACCTTCATCTGATTTTTCTTCAAACTTACCAACTCGATCATTTGCATTTTTCAATATAAAACATTTACATCCAAACACGTGAAAGTATGAAACAATGGGCTTCTTTCCTTTGAATAACTCGTAGAGAGTTTTCTCCAAAATAGGCCTTAGAAAGACTCTATTAATAATATAACATGCTGTAGAAACTGCTTCAGCCCAAAAACATGAAGATATGTTACTTTCAATTAAAAGAGTTCTAGCCATTTCCTGAAGCGGCCTATTCTTTCTTTCCACGACTCCATTTTGCTCTAGAGTATATGGTGAGGAGAACACCTGCTGAAAACCAGATTCATCACAAAATTTTGTAAAGTCTTGATTTTCAAATTCACCTCCATGCTCTATCCGTATACTTGAAATAACATATCCTTTCTCATTTTGGACCTTTTTGGCAAACTTTTTGAAATAAGAAAAAGTTTCAGACTTACTTGCCAGGAAATATACCCAAGTGAATTGTGAATAATCATCCACAATCACTAAACAATATTTCTTACCTCCAATGCTCTGAGTTCTGGTTGGTCCAAAGAGATCCATATGCGTAAGCCGCAGACACGATTAGTGGAAACTTGATTTATTGGTTTGAATGAGTTTCTTACCTGTTTTCCCAACACGCATGGTGTGCATAGATCAAACTTTTGGTATGACAGATTGGGTAGACCACGAACAAGCTTCTTTGCTGAAATTTTGGCTATTTGCTTCATGTTGATGTGCCCAAGTTTTCTGTGCCATAAGTTTGCTTCTTCTTGAATTGAGATTAGACATTGGGTTTCATCTGGTTTGACATCCAAGACGTAGATATTTCCATGTCTTCGACCCGTGAAAGACTGAGAGGAGTCTTTATTAGTTCCTGAACAAATTCCCTCTTGAAAATTGATTTGGAAACCGGTGTCGCACAGCTGACTGATACTTAGCAAATTGTAGTTGAGTCCTTCCACTAAGGAAACATTACTGATCGTGAGGCTTTCAATCTTTACAGTTTCGTATCCCACAATTCTTCCTTTGCTGTTTCCTCCAAATGAAACTTTTCCACCATTAACTTGAACAAGCTTTATGAAGCAATTTGAATCTCCTGTCATATGCCTTGAGCATCCACTATCCAGGTACCATTTAATCTTTTTCTTGATAGTGACATGCATTTAGAAAAGAGACTCAAGCTTTCTTTGGTACCCATATTTTCTTGAGTCCATTGGTGTTAGTATAATATACGGTCTTTGCCCATACCTTCTTAACAGGTTTCCAAACCATAGGACATTCTTTCTCAAAATGATCTGAGCTATTGCACTTAGAACATCTAAGAGCACTGCGACCTACTGGTTTTACAAAAACTTTTTTGAAATGATTTTTGTAAGCATCTCTTGTAGGTCTTTGCTTAATTATTTCCTTTACTTTAGGAAAATCAATTAGAGGAATGGTTTCAGCAGTCATTCCTAAACCTGATTTGTTGAAGTAAGGTCTTTGTGCTGAAAGAATTTTTTCAAGTTTCTCAGATCCTATAGAAAATCTTTTAGAAATATTTGAAATGTCAGTTTTCAAGAATGCATTTTCTTTTGAAAGATTGTCTTCATTTTCTTTCAAAGTAGTAACACTTTTGTCTAAACTTTTGACCTTTTCTTTCCAAACATTTTCCTGTTGTTTTAGTGCAGAATTTTCTCTTTTAAGTTCGGAAATCCTTTTAAGAGAAGTTTTGAGACTAAAACACAATTCATCAATGTATCTAGAGACTTTAGTAGGGATTTTCAAATTACTTACCTCAATTTCACTGTCTGAATCTGAGTTTGTCTCGGAGTCTGAATCTGAGTCTGATTGTGCCATGAGACAAATATTGGCATAATCATCATCACTTTCTTCACATTCTGTATCACTCCAAGTTTCTGCTTTGAGTGCCTTTCGACGATATTTCTCAGCTTTTCCTTTCTTTTTCCTCAGAAGGGGACAGTTGGGTCTAATATGTCCCTTTTTCTTACATTCAAAATAGACTACATCTCTATTGGATTCATCATTCTCAACGGACTTACTCTGTTGCTTTTGAAAGCTTTGTTTCTTTGGATTGAATCTTCTTCCTTTTCTATTTAGCTTTCTGAATCTTCTTATCATGAGAGCAAGCTCTTCATCATCCATATCGTCTTCAGAATCTGTGACATCATAATCATCATTAGATTTTAATGCAATGGATTTCTTACCATTAGGATCTTCATCTTCGTTGATTCGCTCCACTTCATAAGACTGAAGAGTCCCAACCAATTCATCGACAGAAAGTGGCATAATTCTTTGTGTCTCCCTTATTGAGGTTTTTATGTGATTCCAATCCTTAGAGAGTCCACACAGTAGCTTGTTTACTTTCATGGGATCAGAAATTGGTTGACCTTGATTTTCAAGACCATTCACGATTTCTGTAAAACGACTAAACATGTCAGTGATAGATTCTCCTGATTTCATTTTGAATGCTTCATATTGACCGAGCAGAATGTTGATTCTAGTTTCTTTCACTCAATCAGTTCCTTCATAGGTGATATGTAATCTATCCCGGACTTCTTTAGCTATAGCACAAGAAGATATTCTGTTATATTCAGTAGGTGATAATGCACAATATAAAGAATAAATTGCTTTTGCATCAAGAGCTTGTCTCTTGGTTATCTCTTCTTGAGTCATTTCGCTAGACTCAACGGCTTCTTTTCCTCTTTTTGAGACAGGTGCAGCTTTAGGAATGATTCCTTTGTCTACCACATCCCATTCCAGAGGATCCTTTGATCTTAAGAATGCCTTCATCTTGTTTTTCTATATGTTGTATTCCTTCCCATCAAAATAAGGCGGTCTGGTATTGCTTTGCCCTTCAACTAGTCCTGGAGCCAACATACTAGCCATGGATCTTTAACTCTGAAGTAAAACACTTCAATTTAAGTGAGTACACAGGCTCTGATACCAATTGTGAAATCTAGTATGAGCACCTAGAGGGGGGGTGAATAGGTGTAAAAATAAATTTTCGAGATAAGTGTGCAGCACTAATCAATAATGGATTATGAAAAGGAAATTTCTCTCATTTCAAATAAATAAGTTACGATCAAAGTAAAAGAGCATAGGAAAGAGAATATGAACACAGAGTTTATAGTGATTCGGCTTAATCCAAGCCTACGTCCACTCTTCCGCACTGACAGCCCACCGGCTGGATTTCACTATGAACAAAAGAGTTGTTACAGAAAAGTTCTTCATTGATTCCACAGTGTAGAGACTCTACTACACTTCCTCAAGGTCTCTCAAAGATATAGACTCTCTTTTGCGTACAAGATTTCGCTCAACAGTTTAATTGACTAAGAACAAGGAGCTTCAGACTTTGGAATTCTTCTGTCGCGCACACACTCAAACAACTGGAACGTCTTCCTTATATACTCCTTTATGCCATCATACCCATTGGCACTTACCAAGGAATTCTTCCAATCTACCCGTTGGACAGAATCAATTAGGAAGATCTTCGAGCTATTTAAGGAACATGACGATAGCCCATCAATCCTGCTCGCCCATACAATCAGGATCTAGGTTTCCATAAGTAGAACCTTCCAAGTATACTTCGTCAATCAACGGATCCAAAATCCCTGAATCAATCTTGATTTGAATAATGGATTCCGACATGCTATATCCAGCCAAGAGATCTTCTCCAGTCGATAAAGTCAAATCCTTAACGAAACATCCAGTTCTGGATAAGCCTTCTTCGACGGTCTAGAGACTGTCAATGAGGATAGACTTTGAGTCTTGAGTCGGGCAGTCCGGAGGTCTTCAGACTTTGATGGAAGAGTTTGCAAGTCTTCAGACTAGACTGATGGAAACGTTTTGTCAGCTTCAAAACACTCAAGGAAGTTTTCTCCAACACACTGTTCATCTTCCTCGTGGGTTTCTTCTCCGCGAAGCCCCATGCCGCTCGCCTACAGTCCACGCCGCCGCACCCCTGCGCCGCCCACGTCTGCCAGCCGCAC
Organism: Eucalyptus guilfoylei; assembly: GCA_016097605.1. Lineage (NCBI taxonomy): Eukaryota > Viridiplantae > Streptophyta > Magnoliopsida > Myrtales > Myrtaceae > Eucalyptus > Eucalyptus guilfoylei. The sequence goes on from CM027863.1 coordinate 11,849,518, forward strand.
CAGACGCCGCGCCTCTGCCCAGCTTGTCTGTTGCCGACGCAACAGCACCTGACGCCCTGCAAATCCGCGACCGGCCCACTTCCACCCAAGCACCTCTGCCGCAAACATCTGACTGCCTCGACGTCGGCGGATCTGAGCCAGTCACCGTACCTCCAAAGCCGCAACCTGCAGATCCTGCAACAGCCTCAGCTCCGCGCACGAACAGCCGTGAGCATCGCTGTCTCCCTCGTCGCGACCCTACGACAATGCTGCTACCGCCGGATTTGCCTCGCCTGACACCGAGCGACCCACCTGCTCCCGCAGCTCCGCCATCACCACCGAAGCCCACCGCGACCTGCAGCCCAGCACCGACGCCGGCGTGTCTGCTCGCAGCCATTCCTACATCGATGCCTGACGACCGCTGATCTCGCCGTGCCGCTGTCCTAGCTGCCACCCGACGTCGCCGGAGTCCCCCTCACCCGCGACTACACTAGCCCGACATCCCTGCTCACCGTGCTGATGCTGCCCGAAGCTGAAGACCATCGACCAGGCGCTGCAACCCAAGCTGCTCCCCCCTCGCCGAGCATTGCTTTCTCCTTGCCGGACTTTCGTCGGAGCTCCGACCACAACACCCTTGCCGGACCTCTGATCAGCCACCCTTGGCCGGGCCCCACGGCTGCCAAGCCCATTTTTGAAGAAAGAAAAAAAAACACATTCGGTAGTTTTTTTAGTTTATTTTATTTTATTTTATTTTACTTTATCTTGTTTTTTAGTATAATTAGTCATTAATATATGATTGGAAATTCCAACATATTACCTGATTCGCAACCGCACCTGGGTTTTTTATTTCATCTATAAGGATTTAGATGAAATAATTAATCAAGCGGGAATAAAATTGATATTTTCATCTTTAAGGCTTAAGATCAATTTATCGATTTTATCAGCGAAATATTACCCCTTGATCTGAACAATGTGTGATATTTTTGATGATTTTGGATGATCTATTTTGTCCTGATTGCTTTATTTATCTTGAAATGTGTTTGAGTTAGAATATAGCATGCTTTAGGGTAATTTACATATTTAGACTAAGCATTTTATTTATTCTGAATTTTTGAAATAAAAAATACCAAAAACATGAATTTAGGATGTTAGATTTTCATTTCATTAATTTGAATTGCATGTTTAATTATTTGACATTTTTTTAATTTCGAAATTAATTAAAAAAAACAAAAAACAAAAATCATCATGCATATGCCATGTAAGATTAGGGCATCCTTTGTACGTCATTGCACATTAGGGTAAAATTGCATATTTCAAGTTTAGATTGATTTAGATAGACTGCATCTTAAGTTAGATATTGGTAAGTTAAGATAATATCTTGATTTTAATTAGGGTTTAACTTGACCTAATCCTTAATATAAGTTGGATATAATCTTAATTTAGCTAAATAATTTTCACATTTTTCTAATTTCGAAATTTCATAAAAAATACAAAAAAACAATGTCTTTGAATGAATTAGTTTCAATCTCTAGGATAGATTGCATTTTTTAAAAAGAAAATAAAATAAAAATGTCATTGCATATCATTTAGAATTAGATTCATGAAATGCATGCCATTTAGTGATTGTTGCTAGGTCCGTTCAATTAGAAATTGCATGTCATTAGAATTAGGTCATTTAGTTAATATTGCATTACATATTGCATGATTTTCATTAATCAAGTGAAAACAAAAAGGAAATTGCGTGTTAATTAGAAATCATATCTAGGGTTGTTGATGTGGATTCTAATTTAACATTGCAGATGCTTTCGTTACTTTGAGGTAAGTTTTTGCAATTTATTCATTGTTTATCTGTGTGTTAAATTAATGGTTTATGCACCCGTATGATCACCTCACATGTTAGGGAAATAGATTTAAAATCAATTTAAATTGCCTGCAAAAACATTTTTGAAAATAAAAGAATGGTACTGAAAGGGCATTAGAGAAATCTAGTGTAACCAAGTCCCCGTACCCATAGTCTCTGGTTCGTAGGAGTAAAGTAAACTCCCGTTACTTTACTTGGGTTTCTAATCGACCCACCAAAAAATAGATTAGTGGCAACTCCTAGATAAAATCTATGTATTTGAACCTTAAGTTGCGAATTGGTATGGGCTTGGGAGAGCCCGAGCTAAGTTTAAAGACTTAGTAGTCCATTAGCCAAACCCTAGGTGGTTCACACTCGAAAATTAGATCGCGACAGCTTGGCGACTCCATTTGGGATTTAGAGTTGAAACTCTTAGTGGACTTAAGCCAATTTTTCTTTTCTATTGAAAAATGTTTTTATTTGGCAGCGAGGATTCCAGGTACGTCCCTAACATTTAAGGTGTTAAATGTTTTTGCAGATTGGGAGGTATAATGGGAAGTGTTTGCTAACCCTTGTTTTATAGGGAGGTGTAGGAATGTATGGTTCACTTGCACCTATGAAGTGTTGCTTGCTATAAACTGTCATGCATGCCTTGCATTTAGCACTATACTATTGCACACACAACCTGCCGTCGGACCTGGGCCGCGCTAAGATACTTAGGATGGTATTGAGTTGGATACGACTTCGACCGCGAGGCCGCGTAGTAGAGGTTGCCCAACTCAATCCCGAAAGTTTTTCTTGGTGTCAAGAATGTTTACCTCTGCCCACGAGACTGCGTCACATTGGGGTATCATTCTTGATTAAGCCGAAGTTAGGAGGACTTGACTTAGTATGTGAGGCTGCAACTAGTCTTCCCACCCTGCTAACTTCACTTTGCTAAGCCTATCTAGAGTAGAAATCAAACCCCACATTTCATGTGCATGTCTATGTGGTTTCTGTAAATTTTTCTTGGTAAAGTAAGTCTTCTATCCTTATACCATGCAATTTATTTTGTCGTGTTTTTAGTCTGTCCATGACAATTTAGGTCAAGCAATGATTTAACTCCTTTGTCAATTAGAGATGAAATGAGGAAATTGTCATGCAATGAATCATTTTGAAAAAAAAAAACTTTGGAGAATTTGTTTTCAATTCATGTCTAGGAAATTTGATCTTGCTAGGGTGTCTATTTTTCTAGCCTTTTTTTAGGAAATTCCTTTCTTGTACGAACTTTTCATGAATAAATGAAAAAGAAAAATGAAAAAAAATCAATTAGATTATTGTCATGGATTGACTCTCTATTTACACCTCATGCTTACATGATCCTGTTCATTTAAATTAGGTGATTATGGAGTGATCCCGCTCACCCATCCGTACACAGTCAGGAGCTAGAAGGGCGGATCAAAACGAGTGAGAAATTGCGACTTGAAGAAGAGAGCCAAGAGGACTTTTGAACCGTCTCATTTTCCTGAGGTAGTCGAATTTGACGCCATCATGAAGAGACTAGTGACATATCTAGAGAAAGAACTTAGGCACACATGATTCATGATCCTAAGTTGTTCAATTTTCTTATTTAATTGGGGCATGTTCAGTTGCATCTTCCCTTGCGTGGGAATTTTTATTGCTTTTCAGAGATTGTTTTCAATTTCTTCAAGTTTCGCTTGAATATCGCATTTTTCATTCCAATAAATGTAATTTGATTGAATATCAATAACATTACAAGTTTTGTTTTGAGGACATGATGGGGTACACCAAACCGGTCCGGTGATGACATCCAATAGTGAAAAGAAAACATCATCCATGGAGAAATTCTGAGGGCTGGGCTTCTTCATGCTTCCTCATCCAAAAATTTCAAAAAAAAAAAATATATCATTTTTCAAGCCATTTCCAAAAGCATGCAGTAGGTTAGCCCTGTTTAATTTTCTAACTCATTTACTTCATGTTTTAGAGCATTACTTTTTCGGTCTGATGAGAAAGCATCTGAAAAAGGCACAACAGGTTACAATTGGCCCAACTGTCAATGACACATTTCTAAAGAGTTAATGTGACATATTGGAGGCATGACAGATTTTGGTAGTGACCCTACTGAGATAAAATCTCGACCCAAGCCAAAAATGGATATTCCATTTGCTTTTACTTTGATGTTGCATAGTATCATATTCATGCATGTTCTCTTATGCAGGGGCAAAAGTGGATTTTCAGTCTTGAATGATAGGGATAATCCAAAGATATCAACTGCTGAGGCAATCCCATTGTAGAGGAATCCTTGAATGAATGCTTAAAACCATTTTGTAGTGTGGAAAACTGTTTGAAGTTGACAATTTTTCATGCCTAAAGCTGTTGAGTTCTTTTAAAAAAAATGATTTTGCATGATGACTCTTACATGTTTTATCCACCAATTCCACTAAAGAGCATCAAGATGGACTAATTTAATGAATGATGCGGAATTGATTGAGTATACTAAATGAGACGAGTCGGGATGATGAAAGGCAAACCTTATCCTATACACAGTCCCTTACACATACACTTGTGAGATGAGTGTAGGAAGGTTCATATACACAAGGTAAAGAGTTCTCTCGCAAAAGGTACGGCAACCGAAACAATGAGAGGCAGTTCATTTCTCTATTCCAAATACTACAGGTGATCCATTGCTTAACCCTTTTGAGCCCATACACTTATGGATATTCTTTTCAAATTACCCCTGTCAAGAATCACCCCACATCGGGGCAACTGGGAGATAAAATGGCATCACGAGGTGATGAAAATGAATCGAAATTTTCTTGCTCTCACTTGCATCAATCTTCAAGTCGTGCTATTACATTGAATTCATGTGTTAATTTAAGTGCCTTAGGATGACGAAGAACATTTCTTTCTCTATCGTACATACTTATACCCTTTGCATAGCCCACTTGAGCCTGCAATTTTTCATTTCTTTAAACCCAGTTGGTGATCATCCCCCACACTGGGGCAAGGCAAAAGACAGATGAAGACCCTTGAAAGTTCGAGTGTCATTCAAAGTGTAATTCCTTGATGCATGCATTGTGTGCAAAAAAAAAATAATGAAATCAAAATAGAACTAAGGGGGCATGAAAAAGCAGTGTGCCTGGTAAAAGTAAGGCCAATGCCCATGAAAAAGAAATGAAGAAAAAATGCATGAAAACTAAGGGCATGAAAAAAGTGATGTGCCTAGTAGAAGCAAGGCCAACGAAAATGAAAAAGAAAGAGGCATGATAGGTGACTATCAGTTGCAAAAGGTTGTATCTCAATGGAGCAGTACTCAAAGAGTCAAGATCAGTGGTGCATCCCTGGCAAAAGAGAAGACCAACGACAATGCCTAGATGATCATCAGCTTTGACCCTTCACACATATTTTGAGCCTAATGATCCTTTCGTTTCTCAACCCATGAACCCAACCTATGTTACGTCCCTTACAAAGTCTCTTCAAATTATGGCACTTGAATTAACGTAGGGGTTCATATGTTTATAAGCATCGCTCGAAGAAGTGCGAGCAAGATTATTTCTTTCTCATTTTGGAGGGTTCTTGACTTGTAAACTCGGAGATGATTGCGAAGCTGTTCTTTCAATAGCCTTGACTCAAAGAGTCCCTTTGTTAAGCCGTTGACCAAGCCCACAATATGGTCCCTGTTAAAGACCTCTCAGATTGGTAAGGTCGTACCGCTTGCGAGAATACTCGGACCCCTATCGATATGGTAAGATGGAGTGATTCTCTTCTAAATGAGAGTGAGTGAAAGTCATTTCTAACTGAAAGTCTCTCTTTTAGTATTCTTAAGAAATCCATGTCATGAGTGAAAATTGTTTTGAACGAAAATTCTCTCTAGTGGAAATTTGGGTGATGCAAAGGTCATTATGCATGAACCCCGATTGAATTGATAAAAACTTCAGTGGATTTTGAAGTGTACATTCCAGAATAGCATTAATTGCTTATTTCTTTGGTGAATGCACTAACCATGTCTGACAGGTAATGTTTTCTCAAAGACTCAAGAGCTCTTGACATTCAAGTTCCTTTCAGAATGTCTCATGATATTAGGAGATGAGGAACAATCACGAACATTCAAGGTCCATCCTTGATGTTCCAAAATTTTATTTCAACGAGGACGTGAAAGACCTCCACAGGATATCTAAATTCCAGAAGACATATCCCAAAGAATCAGAGATATCACCAGGTAAGTATATCTCTACACATACTCTAAATACTTGTCATTGTACAGGTATTCTCTCCCAAGTGCATCAACACTTGACTCGGTCAAGCTGTCTTCTATATTGACCCTGGCATGCTTTCGTAGCCCGGTGTCCTTTATATTGACCCGGCGTGCTTTCGTAGCCTAGTGTCCTTTATATTGACCTGGAGTGCTTTCATAGCCTAAAGTCCCTTTCATCGACCCGGCGTGCTTTCGTACCCCGGTATCATTTATATTGACCTGGCATGCTTTCGTAGCCTAGAGTCCCTTTCATCGACCCGGCATGCTTTCGTAGCCCGGTGTCCTTTATATTGACTTGGCGTGCTTTCGTAGCCCAGAGTCCCTTTCATCGACCCGGTGTGCTTTCGTAGCCCGGTGTCCTTTATATTGACATGGCGCGCTTTCGTAGCCTAGAGTTCCTTTCATCGACCCGATGTGCTTTCGTAGCCCGGTGTCCCTTGATATGACCTGACGTGCTTCTGTAGCCTAGAATCCCCCTATCAAATCGACGTGCTTCCATAGCCCGATGTTCCCCTTCATCGACATGGTGTGCTTCCGTAGCCCAGAGTCACCTCATTAATTTGGGAGACATATCTCTAAGGATCAGAGATGCCACCAAGTAAGTATATTTCTATCCATACCTTAAATACTTGTCATTGTACAGGTATTCATTTTCAAGCACTGGTACTCGATGGAGTTGCCCCCCAAAGATTTTTCCCAGATTCATCCTGATCAGGCGACCGTAGAATGGTACGGGTTCTGGAAAATGAATCCCAGTTTAGCCGACCGTAGAATGGTACGGGTCCTGGAAAATGAATCCTCATTTAGGCGACCGTAGAATGGTACGGGTCCTAGACAACCTCAGTTCAAGCGACCGTGGAATGGTACGGATCCTGGAAAATCATTTTTTTCGTCAAAGGGGACCAAAGAATGGTACAGGTCCTAGACAACATTCAAGCGACCGTAGAATGGTACGGGTCCTGGAAATCGAATCCTCGTTTAGGCAACCGTAGAATGGTATGGGTCCTAGACAACCTCAGTGCAGGCGACGGTAGAATAGTATGGGTCCTAGACAGCATTCAGGCGACCGTAGAATGGTACGGGTCCTAGACAGCATTCAGGCAATTGTAGAATGGTACGGGTCTTGAAAAATGAATCCCCGTTTAGGTGACTGTAGAATGGTACGAGTCCTAGACACAACCAAGCAATGCCATACTGGGCGACCGTAGAACGGTATGGGTCCTGGGAAAGCAGTCTCTTTGCAAAGCCATGTTACTATTTTGGGCGACCGTAGAATGGTACGGGTCCTGGACATGTAACACCAATCTATCTTGAGTTACTCGAATGTAAGTAATTCCAGGTAAGTTCCTTTATCATTTGCATTAGTATTTCCATGCATCATATAAATTTCATTTCAAAATGTGATTCACTTTCCCAAAAAAAAAAGAAAAAAAATGAGTCATTTAGTGCATGTGCATAATCAAAATTTAGATCTCAACTTGTCTTTGAAGGCAACCTCTACGAGCTCACCTTCAAAGAGGGGCAGCTGTTGACATCTAAATTTTGGCGACCTAGTCATGGATTTTTCGCATAAAAAAGCGGTTAATTTTAACCCCTAAAAAAAATGCATCAGAACAAATAAAATGAACAAAAGGAAAGTAAGGGGAAGATCAGTCTGATTTGATTATGAATGGATGTGGAAATTTTGATTAGCCATCTTTGCTCCGGCGAATATTCAAATCATAGTAAATGTGGAAGCAAATTCTCGATCGGAGAAATTAGGTCAATAAAAAAGCAAGGAGTTTGATAAAATTGAAGGAATCAAAACATTTGAGGAAAAATCAAACCGATTGCAAGATTTTGCTCCAATTTGCAAACCATAAATTGAGGCAACGAAAAAAGAAAGCTCAAAAATTGCCATGGAAGATGGTGCTCAGAACTACTATAAAAGGGACCAAATTTTGTGAAAAAAGAGGGGATTCGAAATTTTTTAGAGCAAAATACGTGAGGAAGTTTTGGGGATTTTTGGGTTTTGGAGCTGAAATTTCTTCCCGGTCTAGTTAACTCACGTCTGAAAAGTAAAAGACAGAGGGACAAGACTGGTGAGTGACGTCAAGAGAGAGAGAGAAAAAAAAAGGCGTGCACTGTTCATCTTCCTCGTGGGTTTCTTCTCCACGAAGCCCCACGCCGCTCCACTGCAGTCCACGCCACCGCGCTCCTGCACCGCCCACGTCCGCTAGCCGCGCCAGATGCCGCGCCTCCACCCAGCTTCTCTGTCGCCGACGCAACAGCGCCTAACGCCCTGCAAATCCGCGACCTCCCACCTCTACCCAAGCACCTCTGCTGCGAACACCTGACGGCCTCGACGTCGGCAGATCTGAGCCGGTCACCGTACCTCCGAAGCCGCGACCTGCAGATCTCGCGATAGCCTCTGCTCTGCGCACCAACAGCCGCGAGCATCGCTGTCTCCCTCATCGCGACCCTGTGACGACGCTGCCACCACCGGATCTGCCTCACCTGACACCGAGCGACCCACCTGCTCTCACGGCTCCGCCATCACCACCGAAGCCCACCGCGACCTGCAGCCCAGCACCGACACCGTCGTGTCCGCTCGCAGCCGTTCCTACACCGATGCTCGACGACCGCCGATCTCGTGGCGCTGCTGTCCCAGCTGCTACCCGACGTTGCCGGAGTCCCCCTCACCCACAACTACACTAGCCTGACGTCCCTGCTCACCATGCCGACGCTGCCCGAAGCTGAAGACCACCGACCAAGCACTACAACCCAAGCTGCTCCCCCCTCGCCGAGCGCTGCTTCCTCCTTGCTGAACCTTCGCCGGAGCTCCGACCGCAACGCCCTTGCCGGACCTCCGATCAGCCACCCTTGGTCGGGCCCCACAACTGCCAAGCCCATTTTTGAAAAAAAGAAGAAAAGATATTAGGTAGTATTTTTAGTTTATTTTATTTATTTTTATTTTATTTTATTTTATTTTACTTTATCTTGTTTTTTAGTATAATTAGTCATTAATATATGATTGGGAATTCCAACATATTACCTGATTCGCAACCGCGCCTGGGTTTTTTATTTAATCTATAAGGCTTTAGATGAAATAATTAATCAAGCGGGAATAAAATTGATATTTTCATCTTTAAGACTTAAGATCAATTTATCGATTTTATCAGCGAAATATTACCCCTTGATCTGAACGATGTGTGATATTTTGGATGATCTGTTTTGTCCTGATTGCTTTATTTATCTTTAAATGTGTTTGAGTTAGAATATCGCATGCTTTAGGGTAATTTACATATTTAGAGTAAGCATTTTATTTATTCTGAATTTTTGAAATAAAAAATACCAAAAACAAGAATTTAGGATGTTAGATTTTCATTTCATTAATTTGAATTGCATGTTTAATTATTTGACTTTTTTTTTAATTTCGAAATTAATTAAAAAAACAAAAAACAAAAATCATCATGCATATGCCATGTAAGATTATGGCATCCTTTGTATGTCATTGCACATTAGGGTAAAATTGCATATTTCAAATATCTTGGTTTTAATTAGGGTTTAGCTTGACCTAATCCTTAATATAAGTTGGATATAATCTTAATTTAGCTAAATAACTTTCACATTTTTTCTAATTTCGAAATTTCATAAAAAATACAAAAAAATTGTCTTTGAATGAATTAGTTTCAATCTCTAGGATAGATTGCATTTTTTAAAAAGAAAATAAAATAAAAATGTCATTGCATATCATTTAGAATTAGATTCATGAAATGCATGCCATTTAGTGATTGTTGCTAGGTCCGTTCAATTAGAAATTGCATGTCATTAGAATTAGGTCATTTAGTTAATATTGCATTACATATTGCATGATTTTCATTAATCAAGTGAAAACAAAAAGGAAATTGCGTGTTAATTATAAATCATATCTAGGGTTGTTGATGTGGATTTTAATTTAACATTGCAGATACTTTCGTTGCTTTAAGGTAAGTTTTTGCAATTTATTCATTATTTATCTAGGTGTTAAATTGATGGTTTATGCACCCGTATGAGCACCTCACATGTTAGGGAAATAGATTTAAAATCAATTTAAACTGCCTGCAAAAACATTTTTGAAAATAAAAGAATGGTACCGAAAGGGCATTAGAGAAATCTAGTGTAACCAAGTCCCCGTACCCATAGTATTTAGTTCGTAGGAGTAAAGTAAACTCCCGTTACTTTACTTGGGTTTCTAATCGACCCACCAAAAAATAGATTAGTGGCGACTCCTAGATAAAATCTATGTATTTAAACCTTAAGTCGCGAATTAGTATGGGCTTGGGAGAGCCCGAGCTAAGTTTAAAGACTTAGTAGTCCATTAGCCAAACCCTAGGTGGTTCACACCCGAAAATTAGGTCGTGACATTCACCCTTACTTGCTAGTGATGTAAGTCGCTCTGCCGCAGACCCTGAGGATGTGTATGCCTCGCACTATCCAGAAGACAGTCATGGTGGACAATCTGTTGAAGCTCCATCATCTCTCAAAATCCCTGAGTTTGACTCTGCTGGTCCTAGTGATGCAAATGCTCAAACAGTATACTTGGAAGGTTCTACTTATGGAAACCTAGATTCTGATTGTATGGGCGAGCAGAATTGGTGGGCTATCCTCATTTTCCTTAAGTAACTCGAGATCTCCCTAATTGATTCTGTCCAACGAGTAGATTGGAAGAACTCCTTTGGAAGGTGCCAACGGTTATGAAGGCATGGAGGAGTATATAAGGAAGATGCTCTAGTTATTCGAGTGAGTGCGAGATAGAAAATTCCAAAATCTGAAGCTCCTTGTTCTTTGCTAGTTCATTTGTTGAGTGTAAATTTGCATTCAAAAGAGTGTCTAGATACTTGTGAGACCTTGAGGAAGTGTAGTAGAGTCTCTACACTATGGAATCAAGGACATGCGACTGTAACATCTCTTTTGATTCATAGTGAAATCCAGCCGGTGAGCTGTCAGTACGGGAGAGTGAAGGTAGGTTTGGTCTAAGCCGAACCACTATAAAACATTGTGTTGCAAATTTTCTATATCTTAAGTCTTCGATTTTCATATAAGCTGAATTAAGTTGCTAAGTTTTATAAAGTTAGTTTTTACACCTATTCACCCCCCTCTAGGTGTCCATACTAGCTTTATCACTATGAATATTTGATGAATGATATGAGATGTTCCAGTTATTGAATACACGTACTGTATGCATATGATATATGAGATGTACTAATGTGCAGGGAGGTGCTGAGGTGAGGTAAGTCATATATGGTGCATGTTAAGTTGCCTCTGAGTGAATTATCATCCTAATCGGGGTTTAGGGTGTTGACTCGCTGAGACCTTGTCTCACCCCGTCACGGTTACCCCTTATTCGGGTCCCAAGGATAGAAAATCCAGAGCCGGAGTTGAAGGGATTCGGGGTATAGGTCGGTTAGGACCTCTTTTTAAGTTAGACCTTTTGTATATGAACTTGATATGTATTTAAAGTGTGTTTTGTGGATAAAACGCGTTGGAATGTTTTTAGACTATCCAGTTGGTTGTCAGGGTGTTTATTTAAGTCGCTTCTGCATGTGCATAAAATGAAGAGGGTTGGCGACGTGTCCTAGGAATGTCGCATTTTAGCCGACCATCGAGGGATATGCGCGTGCCCGGGGTTCGGGGTGTGACAAGACTACTCTATATCTTATTCTTGGGACCGACTGACCTCGCGAGCTAGTGTTTACGATAGTATGGGTAGACGATGGCTTGGTGTCACGCCCCGATCCTCGGGCATGCACCCATCCCTTACCTGGTCGATATAATAGCGACGTCCAAGGACGCATCGCCAACCCATTCATTTTAATACGCATGCGGAAGCATATAGAAAATCCCCAAACAATAAAACAATGGGATAGGAAAGTAGGACCAATTTTTCTCGAAATACCTTTTAATAAACATACAGGTCTATTCACAAAGGTTTATAAAAGGGATCGGCTCCCAATAAAAGAGGTTTGTCCCACGACTAGTTAGCCGGACAAGATCGCTGATTCTTCGGGCTTCACCTCTTAAACACCGAGCTTCCAGTTCTTCACCAACGCCGTCTAAGGACCTGAAAATGGTTATACAATAACCAGTGATACAATTTCTCAGCGAGTTCTACCCCGTAAGACTCGATTAGGAGGCCAATATGCCATAAGGGCTGTCTAAACACAACATGAGTCAGAGGACTTACCTTGGCCTCAGACTCCACCTGCAAATTAGCACAGTTCGAATAGGCACTCAATCAAACACTACAGATCGAAACATCGATCAATTGACCTAGTCGATTACATGTCAATCAGACCATTTCTTGGTCATTTCATTCAATACTGTCAATTCTCCAAAATAATCTATCGGGTTATCGAGCCAGTATATTATACAATTCATTCTCCGAAATGACATACTAAGTCACCGAGTATATTCATCATAACATCCATTCTCCAAAATGACATATTGAGTCACCGAGCCGTTATGGCATGTCGTTCTTTCTCCAAAATGACCTATAAAGTCACCAAGCCGACATTGCATACCGTCCTTTCTCCAAAATGACATGTAGAGTCACCGAGCCTGTATAATATGCTATTTCGACATACAATCAATTTGTCATTTTTATCATTCTCGATAAAAATACACGTGTGTGAGTACACGGCCGGCCTTAGCCAAAATACAAGGTTTTCACTTTTAAACCTCCCACTATTTTCAACAGTCCCAAAATAGATTTTTGGTGCTGTAAACCGAAGCCTGATAATTTTCCACTCAATTACCAAATTTATTAAATTTCTGAAATAAATACCCACAGCCACTAATTGCACTCAATTTGGATAATCATGTACTCAATTAAATAAACAGAGAACACCACTGTAATCAGCACGAAATTCCAGTCACCAACCATCCCGATTGAATTTCCAGAAAAATAAATAAATAAATAAATAATTACGAAAATTAATTAATAAATAGCAATAAATCCAATTTAGGCCCGTAATGCCTAATTGGACACCGAAACGGACCCGGAAAAATTCCAAGGTTCTTTCAATAATTACTCGAGCCTATCTACTTGCTAATTGCACTAACCATTTGCCTAACATGCATAGGTAAATCCCTAATTTAATTATTTTAATCTAATTTATCCACTTAATTGCACTTAATTAAATCTAATAAACCCTTAAGCATCATCAACCTACTAAGAGAGGTTTAGTGAGTAAAACTCACTTGTTTAAAGAGAAGATCGCTTCACCGCGACGACGGCGCAACGGCGGCCGAACTTGAGCTCGTGACGACACCGACGGGCTTGGACCGGGCCTTAAATCGGCCCAACACAACTCAGCAAGGCTAAGCTTCGGCCTTGAGCTTCTGCGGAGCTGCTGGTCGCGGGCTTGGGCCTACTTCGCGGGCTTCAAGTGAGTTAGACAACAACTGAAAATGGGCTGAAATCCACTGGGCTTGGGCTTCGAAATTGGGTTGATCTTGCTTGAAGATGGGCCGACCAGATCACTGGGTTTGCTGGCCAATCTATGGGCTGAATGCTGGGCTCGTGGACTTCAATTGGCAGGCTGACTTCGAGCGAGCTGGGCCACAAACAAAGAAGAAGTTGCTAGGCCAAGGAATTGCGTGAGCTGCAGGCCTTCGCTGACAATGTGGACGGTTCGAACTTCTGGGAAGCAGCTGCTGGCTGCTGAGGACGGGGCCGTAGCAGGAGAGATACGGGTGTGCTGACACGAGCTTCTTCGGTTGATGTTGTTGCTTCGTTGGTGGGGCTTCGGTCAGCAAGGCTTTGTAGTGTTGGGGCCGAGTGAAAGAAGACATGGCAGCAGCTTGCAGGGAATTAGGTGGCCGACCAAAGATGGTGCAGGCACTGAGGTGGTCGGTCGCAGATGGGCAGCTTGCAGGGAGAGAGAAATTGGAGCTTTGACTGTAGAAGATGAAGACTTGGATGCGTGGCAGAGGAGGGTGAGCGTAGTCGCTCGGTGGGGAAACGGCCAAACAGAAAGGAAACAAAGCAGAGGCAAATGTGGTCTTCAGCTGTGGCAGGGGTCGAATGAAGAAGAAGGAGGGAGAGAGAGAATGGATAAGGGAGAGTGGCATGCAAGTTTGGAAGAGGAAGCTTAAAGTCAAAGAGGGTTATCCCATCCATTAAAACCTTGTCCCTTAATACTTTTTAGTGTAATTTCCACCAAATTATTCAATTTTGATACCAATATATGCTGCCCTCACCATAGATCCGAATTCTTCAATTTAAGCTTCAATTCCCATCCACATTCTTCAATTTGATGTCCAAATTTGATGTAGAAAAAGCCCACATAGTTTCTACAAGTCCCCTTCGCCATATAGCTCGGTTTGCAAGTTGAAAATCTCTTCAATTCGGCCGATTCGAATTTCCGTTCGTTTTTCCGAAACGTTTGATACGAATTTCCGTAAAAATCCTGGAATGACCGAAAATTCCTCAAAGGATGAGTCGACGTTCCTAAAATGACTTATAACATGATAGAACTTTCAATTTCTGAAATCGGGCTCAAATTCACGGTTAATTTCCATTTGGTGCGTTTTTAGCGTGACCTAGGCTACCAAGTAACTTTCAGAAATTTTACAGTACAAATGACTCATGGTCGATTTTCTTCGAGCCACAGTGAACCCACTCGACTTATTGGCGACTCTCGGTTGTCGTGAAAATCTCGATGATTCAAATACGGACGTAGGGTACCAAAACAATAAGAAAATCAGTCTAGTGCCGGTCGATGAGAATTTTCCAATATAGTGGTGTCACCCACGATTAGCCACACATCTCAATCGAACCGACCTATCTCTAATCCCAACTTGATTTATATCTGTGTCGTAATGACCTCTAAAGATGGACACGGTCGAGAAGCCGATTCCTGGTTGAATTCTCAAGTTTATTGCGTTAAAATTCCTTAATGGCTTCCACAGATAGTCTAGTTATCTCAAGAGTGATCAGCTCTGAGAATAGCCCTATAGGCACGTCAATGAAATGCCCGATTTATTCAATGGAAAACAGGATTGAAAATCTGGGATGTCACACTTGGTACATGTGGTGCCCCACAAATTCAAAGTGTGGTTTATTAGGGAGGCGAACGGTGATTGGGTGGGTCCACTTCATGATTTTGATAGACCACCTATCGAAAATGTGGAAGGGCAAGTATGTGACCCCATGGTTATTGACATCCCTAATGGTGTCGTTGTGAATCCAGATTCCGATCCGGATGGGCCCGAGGAGCCGTACCTACCTGACTACATGCCCGACTTTGCGCCTGGATACTAGGATGGGTGTTTAGAGCTTGTATAGCTAGAAGTTAACCCTGACCTTCTGACCATTTTTGCTTGTAGGTCGCATAGGAGTTTCATTTTATGGTAGGCCTGTACATATTAAACTCCTTAGGTTAACCCGTCGATAAATAAATCGTTGTTTTTGGAAAATCATTGTCGTGTTTTATTATCCCTATTATTATTGATGGACTGGGTGTTTAATTTAGTTGCTTCCACATGTGTACATTCGAAAGATAAAAAGAATGGGTCAGTGACGCATCTTGGGATGTCGCATTTTTAATCGACCGTTGAGGGATGTTAGCGTACTCGGGGTTCGAGGCATGACAGTGAAAGCGGAGGTGGCAACAAGGATGGCAACCACGTGGAGAGAGAGTTCAAGTTCGAGGGGAGAAAAGAGAATCGGCTCACCATTTCACCGAGTTTGGACTAGGACTCGAAGGGAGATGAGCAGATCAGGAGGTGAATCGGAGAGGAAGAGGGAGATTTTGAACTAAGAGAGATGAGATGGAGTAGGAGAGTAGTGAATTGAGACAAAATGGTAATTAGAGCCCTAAATTTTAGATTTGTTAATTTAAAATTAATATATTATTATAATATAACCGATCCGGTCTGAATGGGCGAGTGGACGGATTCACCCATAGAATCAGGAGCCAGACCGATACCCACCAGTTCTCATAAATTGGAACTGGGAATTGGACTGGTTCCCTTAAGAACCACCAGTTAGGGGCAAGTCCCGATTCTTTTGGACACCCCTATATCTCCCTCGACTCTCTCTCTTCCTCCTTGTCTCCCTCCCTACGGACCCCGCTTTGCATTATATTCTCTTTGGTCCGCAGAGTCTGCACACATTTATCATAATCAATGCATTAGTCCATCATGGGGCCCTCTATAGTTTGCGCCGCATTTGTCATATTTTGTCTCCTCTTCTTGGTTCTTTGCTTCCTAGAAGAAGAAGAAAAGCCATCCTCTCTCCAGAGCGAAGGCTTTTATAACTTGAATCTCTACTTTCACTCGTTTGCTACTCCATGCTCGTTGTTGCTGCTTCGGCATTCCTTGCTGCTTCCGACAATCTCTTCCCTTCACTCCGGGTCATCAAACACACGCACTCTCCATCTTTTCTCGGGAAAATATTGGACCAGACTCAGGGCCGTTTGGTTCGTGAAAGCGTCTTTAGATGAAAACAAAACGTTTCTCTCGACCTTCTTCACTGGCTTGTTCATGCTATATACATATATAGAGAGAGATAGATACGTTTCTCTGGTTGAGACATTCCTTTGCTCCAACCATAACAGTTAAAAAGATGAATTGCGCGAGGCGATGAACATTACTAGAAATAAAAAACGAAAAGGAATTTTCAGGCGTTAGAGAACCATCCGTATCTTGGCGATGCGACCATATCTGGAGCTCGAGTGTCGTAGCCATGACGGGATTCCAAGTTTCTTCTTTTTGCCTAATAAAGAAGTATATTTCCCATCTGAGCCTCACTCATCTAATCAAAATCCCTCGCATCTTGTTTTTCTGGCCGTTCAAGTATGTTTTTGGTTACCCAAAGAAATGGTGGAAGTGTTCGGCTTTTTTGCTCCCCTGGTTTCACGTAGTGCCATTATTGCTCTGCATCGTGCTCCGGTCAAAACCCTTTCAAAGAAATGGCTTTTCTTCTTCTTCTAAGAAGGGAAGAACGAAGAAGAGGGGCGAGGAGAGAATATAATGCAAAGCAGAGGGGAGAGAGACTTGCTGACAGCGCAGCCCCCCAACCCCACCCCAACCCCAACCCCAACCCCAACCCCAACCCCAACCCCAACTCCAACCACAGTGCCACATGACGTCCACTGAATGGACTAATGTATTGTTGCCGTGACTTACACTAGTGTACCCAATACTTCATCGTGAAATTTACCTGCTCCAACCATTTCAGCAAACCACTTGCTCTCTCTCTCTCTCTCTATCTCATTAAACACTCCGTTCCTCTCAGATCACCAGCGAAAAGCTCACACATTCTCTCCCAACTTCACCTCTCTGTCTCTGCTCTTCTACTTTAAGCATCTCTCTCTGCTGCCAAAGAGAGAAGCTCGATTCAATAAAACCACTCCTCTCTCTCTCTCTCTCTCTCTCTCTCTCTCTCTCTAATATACACTATGTTTCTCTCATATCTGAAGCAAAAGCTCACACTATCTCTCTAACCACATTCTCTCAGATCTGTTTCATCTTCACCTCTCTGTCTCTTCTCTTCTACTCCAAGCTTCTGTCTCTGCTGCGAAAGTGCGAGACAGATTTGAACGCACGTTGACGAATGTCGATTCCCCGCCGATTCCTGAATCCTTCTTCTCGCGTGGATCTCTGAACAAAGGGTCAGTCTCCTTTTTACTTACTGGCAACTTGGCCTCGAATTGCTCTTGGAAATGATTATATTGTGATTAATTAGGAAGTAGAGAGTTATATTAATTTAGAAAGAGAAATGTCACTTCTTATGATCGTTCGTTTGCTTACGTTTCGTTATGTTACTAAGCTCAGATGTTGATGCTTACTGTATTCGATGGTTTAATTCTCGTAATTTGAGTAGGATGCCTCCCTCGTCTATGCTGGCTCTGCTCCAGCACTTATGGTTAATTCAGGAGCAGAAATACTAAATTTAGCTAAACTATAGAAATGTCGCTTTTGGTAATTGTTTGTCTTTTCATGCTTTGTGTGGATTATGCATGTACAGACAACCAAGATGTTGATCCTTAGTATTTCACTTCGAGTATTGCGCTTTATTATTCCCATGCTGCAAGTTCAGTAGTAATTTCTCCAGAAATTTGAGGGGACTGGAGTTCACTTCAACTCTGTTAAAGTAGTACTGTGAGTTGCTTGTTAAATTTAAGCAAGTCAGCACACATTTATCACATTCTCTCTCCTCTTCTTGGTTCTTTCCTTCCCAAAAAGAGAACATTGGGCACACTGGCGGTAACCCCGTCATCAATGCATTAGTTAATTCAATGGATGACAAGTGACATTGTGGGGCTTGCTCTGTCAGCAAGTCTCTCTTCCCTTCCTACGGAATCTGCTTTGCACTAGTCAATTCAGTGGACGAATCTTATTAGCGTTTGCTTTTCAAAGTTAGTGATTGAGAATGGTGCAACGTAAGGTGCTGCTTGCAGCTCTTTTTCCAGATGCAAAGGCCAATCGAATATGTTCTCCTGGTTGAAGTTTTCCGGTAGTTTAATTCTTGGCAATTAGGCATCGTCATGATGAGTTCTCTGGGTTATTGAAATGTGGCTTAACCTGATCCTAACTATGTAAGTCTTTAATCAATAAAGAGAGGGTTGATTGAGAAAGTGTTGATGTATCAAGACTGCACGTTCTGTTTTTTTCTTCTTTGTTTTGTTTAGTCAGTTTGTTGGTGTTCTGTTTTTTAGGAGTTGGTTAATTGTTGTTTTACATGGTCAATCTTATCTTGTAGGAGCAGTTAGCTGCACGTATTTTAGCTATTCTGGTTTGTTGCTGGTTTTGTGGACCAAGCAAGTTGTTAGTGGGCAACGTGGGTTTATGGTTACGTTCTAGTATGTATTTTGAACTTTTTTTTTTTTTTTCAGTTTTTCTGAATATGACACATACCTTTTGCTGTCAACTCCTTCTCTGTTTTTTTTTTTTTTTTTCAAAAAACAACACATTCAAAAAACTACAGAAAGGTACTCCATAATAAGCTGTGAGGAGGAAGAGCAGCTGCATTCATGAATGATCAAGCATCATCGAGAATTTTAGTACATTGCATCTAGTCCCTCGCCTGTGGTTGGTCGTTGGCCAACTGGCGACCAGCAGAGGATGTAGAAAAATGATGTTGGTCAATAACTTGAGGCAGTCTTTTGCAACCACATCAGAGTTCACTTACTCTGCTTGCTCTTATGGATCTCTTTTGTTCGTTTGTCCATGTCAATCTCTTCTCTGAGAATGCAAGTTTTCGTTTGTTGCCTATCCGTTTTCTCTGCTTGATCTACTTTCCTTGACAAGCGTATTGCAAAGTTATATGGATTACTTTATGGAAACGTCGTTTCACACCTGGATCTTTATTTTTATCTTATTACAGGAACTAGAAAAATGACGTGCAAACTCACCACTCTGTTCATCGAATGCAGGTTCAGATCTAACAATACAGATCGAAACATATTTAACAATTTTCTTCAATAACAATTCCAAGGAAGTCCTCCATGAGCAAATGTTCCATGTTTCTAGGGATGGTTCAACAAACTCCATACCTCACCTCTCTTCTCATCGAATGCATGTTCAGATCTAACAAATACAGATCAAAACATATTCAACAATTTTCTTCAATAACAATTCCAAGGAAGGCCTTCATGAGCAAATGTTCCATGTGTCTAGGGATGGTTCAACAAACTCCAAACTTCCTTGACAACCCCTTTTACAAGTAGCGCTTCGTTCCTGCCATTTCTCCAAATGAAATTGGAGTAAGAGTGAGTAGTATAAAAAGTTTACAGTAATGGATCAAATTAATGATTTGGTGGGAAAGTAAGTACCCATTGGCATTGTGCTCCAATACCCATCCTCGGGAGGACCCAAGCTCCTTGAGAGCTCGAGCCCACTGCTCATAAGTACTTCCGCCCTCGAGATCCTTATGTTGAAGTAGTGATATGTGTCGCAGTTGTTTGGGCTCCACCTTATAGAAGATGGGCAATACCTTTAGCCCATTTATCTCCTTGCATTTAATCATTTGAGCTAGCTCCTCGAGGCCGGAAAATGAGGAGTCAAAATTTTTAGAGATGATCGGAATACATATCTTGGACTGGTCAATGGCGTGATGAATCTCATGAACAATGTCTTTACCTATGAGGGACGGATCATCATTATTAAACACTTTGATTCCGGCCTCCACAAGACTGACCTTGAGGTAAGAAGCCAAGCTGGATTGACTATTCTGGCCATAAAAGGCCATGAACACTTGCCATTGACTTTCTCTTCTTTTCTTCTCCAAAATGTACAAACACACTGCAATCAAGTACCAAATTGATGATGACAAACTGTAGTTATTGTACGAAATATTCTGAAAGACCGAATTAACTTAAAACCACGCAAGGCTCTCACATGATGAAGGCAGACAATACTTACGAACGGTAGGTAGGCCTTTGGCTCAAACGGAATTGGGAGATACCTGAGCTTATGAAAGTGGGGAGCTGTTTGATCTGCATCGTCTTCAATTCACTTGAAACCTTTTCGACCACCATTTCCACGAGCTCTGCTTCATGCCTGCCCATATAAATTATATATAACCAAATTTAGACTTGAAGTTTGATTTCTTCCTTTCCATCCGAGGGCACACAAGCAGTGGATATTTTCATGTCCTATTAGGCAACTTTCTTTCACACCAAAACAGCAAACAGAACATAATTTGTCTCACTGCCCATATTTATAAGGGACACGATTCAGATCCAAGTTCAGCTATTGACGAAATATGACGGGTTTGGATTGCTATTATAGGTCTGGCGATGGTTTCTGATTACAGAACATACCCATCGGCAAAGGTCTGCGACGTCCAACCCCTAATCCTCGCTACAGAAGTAAGCGCTTCCCTCCATTTTTGCACTTCTTCTGGGTCGTACCGCATGGCATGTTTACATAGATCCTCTCCAAATTTACCGTGTCGGCAACCCACGTCAACGTAATTCACCTTATAGAATATAGGGAAGACTGATTTGCCGTGCTCTTTGCGGCAATTTATCATCTCGGCTAGCTCCTGATTACACGATCTACTCTCTGCAAAATGTGGGGAGATGATTGGGATGGCAATACGACAAGTCCGGAGGGCCTGGTAAAGCTCCTTTTCTATCTGTTCACCGAACGGGAGTGCCTCTTTGTCCCGGAACACAGAGACCCCAGCAGCTAAGAGCCTTTTGTAGAGGAAATCCGCAAAACCAGTGCGAGTGTCTGAGCCTCGGAAGCTCAAGAACACGTCGTATTTCGGAGGAAGCGTGCTCATTATTTCCTTCCGGAATGTTGAGGCGAACGCAGCTAGGACTTGAAGAAGATGGTCTTTCATTCTCTTCTTGGTTCGTAACTCGCCTTCACTTTACGATCGGACAAAAGCAACTCGTTACTGCCTCCGACCCTTCTCTCTTCTTCGTTGCATTCTCCAATCTCTCCGGAACCGAGGAAAGTGAGACTAGGGTTTATTCAAAGGGTGAATGCTTCCTTCACCACACCATCATTGAACACAAGCTGAGACAGAGCGTTGTTTCACCGACGCCACCAATGCCCTGGATATCAACAATGGCAATCGCACTGGTGTTCTTCTTGCTCCGATCCAACAAGCTCGAGGGTGTGATCTTTTCCAAGAACCCCAGGATTCCCGAATCGGTGGACGAAATTGAAGCGTCAAAGGAGAGGCGTTGGCCAGCAAGAGGAGAGGAAATGAGAGGAGAGAAGAGTGCGGCTTTCAACAAGGGTTAAAAACTTTGTAGAAATGAGAATAAATGGAGGGAAATTTGGGGATTCGTTTAAGGACAGGGTCGAGGGTCTGATGATCTCCAGGCACGCCAAGATTCCCGAATCGGTGAACGGAATCGAAGCTTGAAAGGAGAGGAGGGGACAGGAGAGAATATTGTGGCTTCCGGCTAGCGCTAAAAACTTTGTGCAAATTTGGAATTTGAGTTAGGGACGCGGGCGCCACTATTCATGAGTTCCTCAGATAAATTCTACGAAGATAACTTGCATGAGATAATTTCCCATATGTGTCGAGTAATTTCTTTAGTAAATTATTTTCATTTCTTTTAAAAATCCAATTTTTCTTTTTTTCTGCATCCTCTGCCGGTTGCCGGTCAGCTAGCAACCAACCACAGGCGAGGGATGAGCTCTCTGATCTAGCGAGACTCAAGCTTGCCATGGCGGCGATCAGCCAAAAGATACATATAGAGGAACACATCCTTTGAATTTGAAGTAAGGCTGTTCTCTTTAAAACAGAGACAGGGTATTAAAATTCTCGATGATGCTTGATCATTCATGAATGCAGCTGTTCTTCCTCCTCACAGCTTATTATGGAGTGCCATTCTCAATCAACCCTCTCTTTATTGATTAAAGACTTACATAGTTAGGATCGGGTCAGGCCACATTTCAATGATAACCCGGAGAACTCATCATGGCGAGATGAATTGCGCGAAGAACTTATTCGATCGGCCTTTGCATCTGGAAAAGGAGCTGCAAACACCACCCTACACTGCACCATTCTCAGTCACTAGTTTTGAAAGCAAACGCGAATAGGATTCGTCCACTCTGACTAATGCAAAGCAGATTGCGTAGGAAGGGAAGAGAGCCTTGTCATCCACTCAATTAACTAATGCATTAATGACCTGGTTACCACCAGTGTGCCCAATGTTTTCTCTTTTTGGGAAGGAAAGAACCAAGAAGAGGGGAGAGAATATGAAAAATATGTGCAGACTTGCTTAAATTTAACAAGAAGCCATTTTCATACCTTCTTACGTTGTTGAGAGGGGCTTTTTTAATAGATTCTTTTTTGTAGGAAGAGATAAGGCAAGGATTATATCTGTTCATTTAGCATGTCCATCTCAATGTGACTTGTCGCAAAGGCTGTACATGTTTATAACCGTTGACTAGAAGAAACCCAGGAAGAACTGCCCTGAGATTTTCTGCCTCCTTCACAGCACCTTGAGTCCTCGCTTAGAAGTATTTCTTTCTGGTAAGTTCCCCTTTTTCTTCAGTTTTCCCCCGATTTCTTCATGCCCTTTTACAAATTATACTCCTTGGATTGAGATGGAAGAATTGAGCACTGTTCACTGTTCGGAATCTGAGTTTAATATGAGGGTATTGGTCTACGGAGAAACGGTCAAAAAGTTGGAAACTACGTGGTAAATGCAGGTTCGAAGAAGTATATTTTCCAGGGAATGCAGAGAGGCTCTTCCATCTCAGATTGATAATATAGCTCTGATGCTGTTTCTGATACTATAGGCCCAAGGGGGGTGTGAATTCTTTTATTTCTTCTTCTGAAATTGCTTTTTCTATCATTTTAATCTTGGATTTGGGAGTTGAGCTGGAATTGGATTAATTTGGTAGCTGGTTTGACAGAGTATATTGTGTTTTTGCTTATTTGTTACGACGAGCTAGCTGGTCTTGTTCCCTGCTGATGGGTTATTTAATTGTTATGATAAGCCCAAGTAGGCCCGTCCGCCCATGTTGGGCCTAAGAACTCGGCTCATAGGTTAAGGGCCCATGAATGAAGGGTTGAGATATGAAGAGGTGTTACGTTGAGGGGTTACGTCTTTTGGAGGAAACGTTTTACGTAGAAGAGATACGTCTTTTGGAGAAGACGTAAGAGAGAAAAAGAAAAAGGGAACGTACCGTTTAGAGTACGTACGTTGTTTTTGTCTCTCTCTCTCCCTCTAAGAAACGAAGAACAGTACACTTACGTTCAGAGTTTTCTCCCCTTAATAGCAATAGCACACTCCTCAGTAGAACGGGATCAGGATTCTTCCTCGAACTTCAACATTGGTATTTAATCTGTGGACAATAAGGTACGCTCGATTCCGTGGTGTATCTTTGATCGGTGATACATGTGATTCCTAGGCTCGTCTTCCGCATTCGTTTTAAGGGTTCGATTTAGTGTCGGATTGCTTTTAGGGAATCCATTATTCCCAACATTGGTATCAGAGCCATCGTTCATGTTTCCCAACCCCTTTTTCATGTTTATGAATTGCTTTTTGATTGATTTTTCATGAAACACCGCTGTCGGCCGATCGGGGACGGAAAATCCCGACACCCGCGTACTGTTCACCCCTGTTTGTGCTTTTCTGTAAGTCAAATTTTGTTTCTGATAGTGTAGGGTCGAAGCTCTCATCGATACGAGAAAAATGAGTGGTGGATCGCCGGCGGGGGCCGCCGGACGCGCCGCCACGCGTGGCCGGAATGCACTGGGGTCGTCGACACGTGCAACTCACGCGTCGATACGTTCCTCCTCGGGCGCGTGTGACGCACACGTCGTTTCGGCCCAGGCGCGTGCGACGCACGCGCACGGTCGCTGGCGCGTGCTGTGCACGCGCCAGCTGACGACATCGTGACGTCAGCTGCGCACGCGCGTGACACGTGCCAGATGACATCATTGTGACGTTAGCCGCGCATGCTTGTGGCACGTGCCAGGTCGGTCCGTCCGACCCGACCCGATTGACCCGTTGACTCCGACCCGCCGACCCGGCCGACCTTGACCATTAACTGCCGACCTGTTTGACCCGTTGACTCGACCTGGTCATCCGTTGATCGTTGACTGGAGTTGACCATCGTTGACCACCGTTGACCGGCGTTGACAAAAAAAAAAGGGGAGGAAAATTATGTATTTTCCCTTTTGTTCATTGTTGATTATAAGTAATCCATTTTTGTTCTACATTTGTTGCAGGAACTATGATGCGTTATGCACGCATGCCTGCATTTCCAAGAACGAACGAACAAAATGCAAGATTTAAAGGGCTAATGATAGAGTTAGCTAATTATCGGTGGATTGACGGTGATGTAGTATCACACGTGGTCAGGGTCAATCAGATGATACAAGAAATCATCTGGAATGGTTATCTTATGCCGGATTTTGAGAAGATGCCGGCCTTAATAAACACTCTTCCACCTGAATGGCAAGCAGTGTTAGATCGCCTATGGGAGGTCAACGTAGCCTCGGATTATAGGAGGCTTGCAATAGTTTTTGTAAGAAAATACTATAGGATCGAGTTAACCAAAACTTCAACCCTTGGGATGAGTGCCACATGGCGCAGAGTGAATGCGCCTTGGAGGTGGCGTGAGAGCTCTCCAAAAGTTTTTCCGTGGTTGGCCAATGTGCCTTTAGATTTCTTAGAGAATTTTACTGATAGATTATAAGAGACTTTCCCGACTTATTTCTTAGGTTAGTTTGAGATGTTGTAGGTATAAATATCTCTTTCTATGTTGATATTTTCCTCAGAATATATTACTTAGCGTAATAGATATGTTTAATTATTGAAACTTCAATGTTATTTATTGTTGTAAATTAGTATGTTAATTTACAATTCGTTGTGGGAAGTTCAAGAAAATTTTAGTGACTCTGCTGAACTTATTTTGCATAGAAGATTTATATTAATGATAGTTTTGAGTTAGGATTTTTGGATGATGATTGGAAACATAGTGACATTTTGATTCTGAAACCTTACTTGAAATTATTCATTAATATGATGGGTCTGTGCAAAATGGATGCATAAATGATAGGCATTAATAATTCGTGCATATGTGTCTGATATGTTCAGATCGATGGCTTCAGCAACTAAGAATATAATTGCTGATTTGAACAAATAAGACAAATTGAACGGCGAGAATTGTGAAATATTGGATATGAAAATTCAATATGTGCTTGAAAAGCAAGAAGCACTAAAAGTTCTTGACCATGATATGGAAGAACATGATGATGCTGTGCGCCACCTTGAGCTAGTAGAGGATCGCCTCAAGGCATTTGAGCGGGATACAGATATTTGCTATGCTGCTTCCAGCTCAGTAGGAGCTTCGAGCTCTAAGCGCAAGCACATTGATTCGTTCAATATGTGGAAATGCAAAGGATCAAGTCCTTCTTGCAAGAAACCAAGAGTTAACAAACATAAGAGAGGAAAACGTCCTCATGTGAAGAGTATTTCAAGAGTGAAGTGTTACAACTGTGACCAGAATGGTTACTATGCTCTCGACTGTCGTGAGCCAAAAAAGGTAGTCACTCCTTGTACTCTTGAAAACTTTGCTTATGTGTCAAATGTAGCGAAGGATAGAGAATCCTTCATGGAATTCCGATGAGTACCACCTGGAACTAAGTGGATTTATGTAGGAAACAACTCCAGAGCCGAAGTAAAAGGCATTGGCATATGTCAATTGAACATGCGTGGTGGACGCACTTTGTTCCTACATGATGTGTTGTATGCTCCGGAGATTCGTCGGAATTTAGTGTCTATCTTAGTGTTGGTTAAGCTTGGTTTTAATATGAACTTCCATAATAGTGGTGTGGATTTGTATTTGGATACAAATTACTATGGTTCTGGTTATTTTCTAGATGGTTTTATTGTATTAAATGTTGACTATAGTAATATCAATGTTTGTTATTCCCTTTTCACGTCTCCTAATTCATATGATAACGATGTGAATGTATGGCATGCTAGACTTGGTCATATTGGCCAACAACATATGAATAGACTAGCCAAAGAGGGCTTGTTGGGCAATATTGAAAACGTCGATTTGCCCATATGTGAGCATTGCCTAGTAGGGAAAACAACAAGGAAACCATTTGGAAAATGTAAAAGAGCTGAATTTCCTTTACATTTAATCCATTCTGACGTCTGTGGTCCGATGAATGTGAGAGGAAGGTATGGGGCTATTTATTTCATCATATTTATAGATGATTATACTCGATTCGGATATGTCTATTTGATTTTTCGTAAATCTGAAGCATTGAGTTGTTTCAAAAAGTTTATGAACTTGGTAGAAAAGCAATTAGACAGGAAAATAAAAGTATTGAGATCCGATCGAGGTCGAGAATATTTATCTGATGAGTTCAGAAATTTATGTGATGAAAAAGGAATAGAAAGACAGTTGTCTATTCCATATACTCCTCAACAAAATGGTGTTGCGGAGAGAAGGAACAGAACCCTACTGGAAATGGTTAGGTCCATGATGGCGCATGCTAACTTACCTATCACATTTTAGAGTGATGCGTTATTAACTGCTGCCTATATACTTAACTAGGTGCCTTCCAAATTAGTTACTTCTACTCCATATAAGTTATGGACATGTAGAAAATCGAACTTAAGTTTTCTTAAACCATGGGGTTGTGCTGCCTATACTCATGAGCCCTCTCACAAGTTTGGAAAATTGGGTCCCAAAGGAAAGAAGAGTATTTTCATAAGATACTCTGAACACTCGAAAATGTATGTGTTCATAGGTGAGCAGGAACGTGGAAGTATAATTGAATTCGAATCACGGGATGTCACATTCTTAGAGAATGAATTTCCGAAGAAGGGCGAAATAGGTGAGGATTACTCCCTATTTGAAACCTTGGATCTAGATAATGATTTTAGTGGAGTTCGTCCAAGTGGGAGTAACATGAGAAGTGATGAATTTAATTTAACTCACTCTCAATTACAACCACATGATGAGACGATATCGTCATTATCTAATCTGAGTAGGAGCATGATGGGGAATGATGTGCAAAGTGTACAATCTCCCATATGGCGAATAAGTCGCAAAAGTATTCCCCGTCGACTTTTTGACATTGAAGGGAAAACTTTTATGGTTGCTCCACAAGATGAGGATGAGCCAAGAAATGTTAATGAGGCTTTAAATTTCCCTAGTAAGGAAAAATGGATGCATGCAGTGGAAGAGGAGATGAAGTCAATGAAGTCAAACCATGTTTGGGAACTGGTTGGTCTTCCAAAAGGACATAAAGCTATTGCGAACAAGTGGGTTCTCAAAGTAAAGCGTAAAGCTGATGGCTCAATAGAAAGGCATAAAACTCGCCTTGTGGCGAAGGGGTATAATCAATAGGAAGGAATTGATTATGAAGAAACATTTTCTCCTGTAGTGAGATTTACCTCGATTCGCATTATTCTGGCAATAGTGGCAAGTATGTATCTTGAATTACATCAAATGGATGTAAAGACTACTTTTCTCAATGGAGAATTAGATGAAGAAATATATATGGAACAACCTGCTGGTTTCATTATGGAAGGCCAAGAAGAAAAGGTATGTCAACTTTTGAGATTGATATATGGCCTTAAGCAGTCGTCGAGACAATGGTATATACGTTTTTATAATGCCATAATGGCATATGATTTTACAATGATTGATGAGGATCATTGTGTGTATATCAAAAGATCTAAAGATCAATTTGTGATCATATCATTATATGTTGATGATATACTAATTGCCGGAAGTAATATGGACTTCGTTAATACTGTCAAGAGTTGGTTATCTTCCAACTTTGAGATGAAAGATATGGGTGAGGCTGCATACATTCTTGGAATTAAGATTTCAAGAGATTGTTCGAAGAGGTCATTATCTTTTTCGCAAGAAACATACATAAATAAGGTTCTTAAACGATTTCGTATACAAGATTGTAAATCCATAGATACTCCTATTGCAATAGGTGAAGGATTGAGCCATAGACTGTGTCCAAGAACTCTACAAGAGAAGGAACAAATGAAACATGTTCCTTATGCTAGTGCTGTGGGAAGCTTAATGTACGCTATGATGTGTACAAGACCTGACATATGTTTTGCAGTTGGAATGGTGAGTAGATATCAATCCAATCCAAGTCAAGCACATTGGAAAGCCGTTAAAAGAATACTGAGGTATCTTAAGGGAACTACTGATTACAAGCTGAATTACCAAGGAAATGATCTGCGACTTGAAGGCTATTCAGATGCTGATTGGGGAGGAGATTTAGATGAAAGGAAATCTACCTCTGGTTTTGCTTTCTTACTGAACAATGGTGCCATATCTTGGAGCAGTAAGAAATAAACGTGTATAGCCTTGTTCACGATGGAAGCTAAATTCGTGGCATTATTAGCAGCAGTACAAGAAGGTGTTTGGCTTAAGAGATTTTTGGATCATTTAGGTGTTAATGGGTATGCTGCAAATCCATTATTGGTTAACTTTGATAGCCAAGCAAATATAGCGTACACCAAAGATCCAAAATATCATGGCAAGACCAAACATATAGATACCAAGTATAATTTTGTCAAGGATATGGTTGCACGAAAAGATGTGAACTTACAGTACATATCTACGCATAGAATGGTAGCAGATCCTATGACAAAGCCAATACCTAGAGATGTGTTTCATGGTCATGTAAAATCTCTAGGACTGCGTAGAGGCTGATGTACTAAATATTGTAATTTCCCTTAAGTGTTCACATTTAATGAACTTGTGTTTA
Source organism: Eucalyptus guilfoylei (assembly GCA_016097605.1). Classification (NCBI taxonomy): domain Eukaryota; kingdom Viridiplantae; phylum Streptophyta; class Magnoliopsida; order Myrtales; family Myrtaceae; genus Eucalyptus; species Eucalyptus guilfoylei. Next base: position 11,878,804 of record CM027863.1, read on the forward strand.
TTCATTATTAATGCCTATGAATCTTTTTTTGACGTTTATGCATCTTAATGCTCAGTGCATTATATAAAGTTGAGAAAGTATCAGACAGATAAAAGATTAGCCCACTCACACGGGTAATCGCCTCTATTTACTATGTGATAAATAAAGATGAGACGGTTTTTAAGCTTATTATCTAGGTGATAATTGAGAGCTCAAGCTTAAAATACATATGTCACCTTAACTGAGTGTTAAGATGATGAAATAATATTTACTATGTCCGAAAGTAAAATAACCCACATATTTTACTTTATCTGTCTACGATGCCAAATGTGAGTTTTGATGAATTCTGTGAATGAGTAGATATGTGAACTCAAGTTAGACATTAGGTATGTCTAAACTATCATCTGTACGGTATTGAAGGTGTAGACATACGCTCCATGAGAAAGGAGTTAATACCGTAATACGTATTTCATACTACGTATGCATGAGACGACCAATAAGAGTGGCAAAAGTTTGATTTCAACTTTTATGCCGTGTGAGACTTTTGAGGAAAAGAGTTCCTCAATTTAGTGCCCTCATGACTCTTGCTTATTCTCAAGATTTCTATTTAGTGTTTGCTATCTTAGGATGTTGCCAATGATCATGAATTGATTCGATCTAATGGGACATTTCTAGAAAAGCAAGCTGAACTGAAATTGAGAGTTTGAAGGAAAGAGGAAGATCGAATTTAGAGAATCATATTCTAGTTTTATATTCACTGGTCGACCAATTATGATTATTTTTGGGATAATCATAATTATGAATGCAATATATCATTGTTCAAAAAGAGATCAAGAGAGATATAAATGTGATCGATCGATCTAGGGTACTGCATACTAAATCTACTCAAAGTGTGATGCCAATTATGAGCTGCTATATATTCCTAACAGATGTATGGCAACGAGCTCTCAAAGTATGCTAGTCGCACAGATTATTCATCGGTATGAATGTTGCAGAGAGGTAAAGAGGATCCTGTTCAGCCTACCATGTGCGAGTGGGAGATGATGGGTTATTTAATTGTGATGATGGGCCTAAGTAGGCCCGTCCGCCCATGTTGGGCCTAAGAACCCGGCCCACAGGTTAAGGGCCCATGAATGAAGGGTTGAGATATGAAGATGTGTTACGTTGAGGGGTTACGTCTTTTGGAGGAAACGTTTTACGTTGAAGAGATACGTCTTTTGGATAAGATGTAAGAGAGAAAAAGAAAAAGGGAACATACCCTTTAGAGTACGTATGTTGTTTTTCTCTCTCTCTCTCCCTCTAAGAAATGAAGAATAATACATTTACGTTCAGAGTTTTCTCCCCTTAATAGCAATAGCACGTTTCTTAGTAGAACGGGATCAGGATTCTTCCTCGAACTTCAACATTGGTGTTTAATCTGTGGATAATAAGGTACGCTCGATTCCGTGGTGTATCTTTGATCGTTGATACATGTGATTCCTGGGCTCGTCTTCCGCATTTGTTTTAGGGGTTCGATTTAGTGTCGGATCGCTTTTAGGGAATCCGTTATTCCCAACACCTGCAATAGTGGAGTTGAGGGTTATCATGAGGGTGTATGTGCAGAGGTGTGCTCGAGGATTGGGTATGAACTTTTCCTTTTGTGAAGAGGGCAAAGCTAGATGGTCCGAACTTTTTTTTCTGACATTCCAAGCCGGGGGGATGTCTTGCTTTCTTGATTTCGTCAATCTTTTCTTCACTTAAAAAAACGTTCCTCTCCTGTTAGGCTGGTGGCAAAAAAGGAGAAAACGAAGGATGAAATACTAAATTACTAACGTCTCCTAAATTTAGTCATTATTCTTTGTAAATAACGAACTCTTTTAGATATTACCATTGTTGCACGAGAAAGTCCATTTGTTTATTGGTAGAGCTGATTGAATGTTGATGTTTGAAGTGACAACACGTGCAAAAGGATGATCAGCATCAGCACCGAATGTGGCATGCGCTACTCTAGTACCTTGGAATGTAGTAGCTATGTACTCTCACATTCCCGGTAGTAATTATTCGTGGAATTGAATATTCACGGTTTTCTCCAAAGGTTCATTTGGATCGTGAGTATATTCCTCCAATAGCATCATCTAAAAAGTTGAGAGCAGCTCCATGCTGATTCCTGTACCAATAAAAAACAATCTAGTCCCTGTACTTTCTACTTTTTGATGAAAGATGTTTATAGAGATTAGAGATTTCCCTATAAAAATATATTGTTAGAGATATTTAATATTATTTTATGTGTTATTTTCTAAAATAGCTTATTTACTATTATATGCATATTGTTTTGATATAAATTCTCTTCCCTAGTAAAGTATAATGTCGTGTCAACTTGAATAAAGATGTAGTCTTTATTCTCTTATGCGTCCCTCTTACACTTTCCTCCCTAATCACATCAGAACCAGCTCAACGAAGCACATTTCGCAAAGATCCAGTCCAAGCCCAAAACAAAGATCATAAAGTACATTCAGCAGCCAAATTTGTGAATGCTACTTCTCCATAGTCTTTTAGATTGAAAGCATCGGAAGGTAAGTCCACCAAAGACATGCTGAAAACGCTGTAAAAATCTTTACCCAATTTCGTAGATGGCTTATTGCATGGAGTTGCTTGGTCAAGATCAACGATTGCCCCTTTTTGTCTTAATGAATTTTTACCTATCTGTTGGCCTCAAGCAGACGGCTTCCATTGTGACTCACCGTTTTTCACTTAATGAGCTTTTTATTCTACAGACTGCCTTCGCCTAAGCATACGAATCTGATGAAGACGAGACATTTCTCACACCGATAGAGTATGAAAGAGGATATATCCCCAAAGATGTCCCTACGTGTCCATCGAAGGAATTTTCACATGCAAGACCCGATGAATCTTTGTTTATTCTTGTTCGAGGCATCATAATTCCTATCCATCCATTTGCTATTTTTTAATGGAAAAGAAGAAAACAAGGGTCGAATTTGCCAACTAACAAGTACAGAAGAATCAATACCATGAGCTGGTAAGATTTAGTTGGTATGATCTATATAACGGAGAAAGAGAGATATGCCTTTGTTTTACGTCATATAATAAGAGGATATGCCCCCGCCGCCAAGGATGTCCACACGTGCCCGTCAAAGGAAAAGATAAATAGAAGTATGTCTTACGATAGGAGAGGACATGTCATCATAGTCAATGCCCTCCCGCTGTGTATACCCCTTCACCACAAGTCTCACTTTATACCTCGTCCCCGTGACACCCAGAATGCCCTCCTTCCATTTAAAGACCCATTTACTTTCGACAATCTTTTGGCTCTTGAGTACTTTGACTAGCTCCTGTGTCTGATTTTGATGGAGTGATTTCATCTCTTCACTCATGGCCCTTAGCTACTGTGACGGCTCATTACAAGTCATCGCCATAGAGTAAGACCAATGCTCATCTATCTCCACCTTATCACCTACAGTCATTATATAGTCAATAACTGTATAACTATAACATACTAGTGATTTAATTTGCCTTCTCTCTCTATATGTGTCTATAATGCGTTACGGCTGTGCTGGTTGTTCACTATCACTAACTTCATGAACTACGGCCTCATCTGAATTCTCAACTTCTATTAACTTCGAGGTCTCCAGAGTCTCCACCTGAAACTCTACCTCACTGATGACACCATGATCTGTCTTCTCTGCTCGTTGTGTCTCGAAACTCTTTTGTTAAAGCATTATCGTCTCGTCAAAGATCACGTCTCTACTAATTAGAAAACCGGTTGATCTGAGATCAATGCACCACAATCAGTAGCCTTTCACCCCATGTGCATAACCCAGAAATATTCACTTGTTCGCCCTCGACTCAAGCTTACCATCACTTGCATTAGCATTTGTAAGACATCCGAATATTCGTAATCTGGAGTAATCAATAGGTTTCCCCGACATGTTTTCTCAGAAGTCTTCTACTCAATAGCAGATGATGGAGATCAATTAACCAGTTAACATGCCATATTCACTACTTCGGCCCAAAATTTCTTGCTTAATCCTACATGCAAAAGCATGCATCGAGCTCACTCGAGCAAAGTTTTGTTCTTTCGTTATGCTATGTCATTCTGCTATAGTGTCCCAGCTACTGTGCGGTGTCTCATAATTCATTTTCTCTTGCAGAACTCGGTAAAATCTTTACCACAAAACTCCATGCCATTATCGATTCTTTGGCACTTGATCTATTTATCTGACTACTTCTCTATCAATGCATTAAATTTCTTGAACCTATCGAACACATTATATTTGTTCTTCAGAAAGTATACCCATATTTTCCTCGAATAGTCGTCGATAAATGTCAGCATATGTTAGGTGTGATATCCTGAAATTCGACCCTTCTCGAGATATATGAAATGATTATTTTATCAATGCACTGATAGTAGAATTTACTCTAAACTGATCACTTATGAGTTAATTAATCTATTGGGAGAGGCCACAGAGGATTAAAACGCGAATAACCAGAGAATTCAATTAGAGATAGATTGCTCAACCATAAGGATCGACAAGGGACAATACTACACTATTACAAGTCAATTAATGAACGGATATAAATTGATTCGACAGAGGTACGTAGTCAGATTGCAGGCGATTCCACATGAATACGATGCTTGCTGCGAACGACAGTAAACCGATTTTCTATTGATCTTGTATTCAGGGTGAGTAATTGATTCCTCGCGATTACATGATAATCGAGGGTTATTCATTATTTGAAGAGGCACAAACGTGGATCGAAAATTATCGACCATGGGTCAAACATGCGAAAACCCCTAAAAGCCAAGTTTAGGTCGTATTAAAGCTGCATTTGATCGATTTCAACCATGGATTTTAATCCGATTTTGGGAATCAAACTTTCAACGATTCCAAGATCAACCCATCAGACGTCGCCTCATTTATCTGTCAATTTATCGGTAAGACTTAATCTTTTGACAAGGATTAGTAGGTCGAGAATTGGAAGCCGGAAAAGGAGCCGAGCAAAGCAAAGACCCAATGGGCCTCACACCCAATTTAAAAGCCCAAATTGGATGAGTTAAGCCGAAGCCCAAACCCAAGCTCTATATGCATGAATAGTGTGTGTGAGTAGTAACTCGAGTGAATAGTAACCTAGCCTCTAGAAGCCTAATTTTAGGCTTGCCTTCAAAGTCTTGAAAGAAGACTTGCCACCTTTGGTTTCTTAAATTCTACTTTGATTCCAGTTTTCGAAATTTGTGGACCCTCACCGTTTTATGATTTTATAGAACTTCTTGTGGTTCGAATTTGGAGAAATTTTTTTCATGAAAGTCATTCAAAATATCTTGATGTATAACATACTTTAATTTCAATTTTTATAAGGTGAAATGGTTGATACAAGAGAATATTCTTTTACTGTGTGAAAACTGTCCAGTGCAGTAAAAACAGTGACCAGGTTACCTTCTCGAATTTTTATAAACTCTTCCCATTGAAATCTGAACATTCTTCCTTCACAAAAATTGTAAAGGACATTCATATCTACAACATATTAAGATTTCGAAGTTTTTTATGAAGATTTGGATGTCAAAATGAATTTTCTTCAGCGGTCGTTGAATCTGTCTGACGGACAAAATGTTGGGTCGTTTTTGGTGATTTTCCGCTCTTTATACAAAATTATCTCGGCTTGGCTTCATTCATGAAATTTTTTATCAAAGATATTTTCTACATACTATTAAATTTTCATAATTTTTCGAATCCGTTTGATAAGGTAATGACATTGATTTCAAAAGTTGCTCGAAACTGTTCTTTACATTGGAGGGGAAGGGCCACATTGTGATATCCGGATTTCGCCGGACCTTGAGTATGTAACAGATTATGACGGGTCGATGGAAGCGTCGTCGGACTGTGTCATTGGCACCATTTGTGGCTGCCATTTCGTTGTCACCATTGCCAAATCGAGACATCATGCGACGCTATGATCTTAGGATATACCCTCATAGTCGCACCTTTGCCGCATCAAGATAATCTGATCATTGCATAATTTATCGTTTCGTCAGAAGTTTCCTTACGTGACGCCACTTGCGAGACTGGTCCCTTCCACAGTTGTACCACTTTAGTCGAACCCCAACGCGAGACATCTTCGACCACCAAGCCGCCGCCCCGAGTTGTTCCTCCTTCCTGCGGAAATGGAGATTACCGACCCTAAATTCCCATGCAGCCACCATGCACGTTCCTCTCCTTTTCGTGGGTCAACACTTGGAGGGGAGTTGACCGGAGAGCCACGTAATCTCCTTCTCGGTAGCCAGCAGGGGAACATAAGGAGGATAGCTGTTGGAAGAGCAGTCGTCGAGGCCCCATGTGGCCAAAGAGAGAGGCCACGTTTCTTCCACCTGTCCCTACCTCCTTCTGCCACCGGTGTCTCTGTTTATTGACTAGGGAAGTCAACGTGCGAAGCCTTCGAAGAAGAACGGAACAGCAAGAAGAGAGAGAGAGAGAGAGAGAGAGAGAGAAGAAGAAGAAGAAGAAGAGGAGGATTGACCCCTTTCCCGCCACTGGCCGTTCGCTCTCCGCGCTCACACGTCGCCGGTCGCGCCTTCGTCCACCGCTGAGCCGATTCAACCGCCTCAGCTGTGCCTGTAGCCACCTGCACCAGCCGCGTTGCATCCGCCGTTGCGTCGTTCCGCAACCCGCCTTAACTGTAGCTCATAGTTTATGGTCAGCTCGCCATCGACACCGATTAGACTTGAGGCAAGTGGAAGTCTACTAACCTATATAGTATATTGTTGTTGTTGCCTGAGGAAGTGTGTCATTAGATTGAATGGTTTGAATTCTGGCGTTGGATGGTGGCTTGTAGAATGATCAAAGTTGGTTGAGGCTAGGGAATTGAGAAATCTTCATGAGTGATTCAGTTTTGGACTTTGGATATACATAAATTTTTGCGGTTGTGAAACTTTGAGAACTTGGCTCATAAATTGTTTTTATGACCAGACTCGGGTCGGGGAACCCGTGTGTGCGTGTATCGGCACAGGTATTTCAGGAGTTCGAATTACATTTTAACGATTTTGAATTTTTCGAGCTACAACTTGAGATTTGAACTATGGACCTACTAGCACCAACATTGCCAAATGTGTTTGGAACTCTATGCCCGTATATGAGTTGTGCGTGTGCGAATACATTGGGTTCGTACACATATTTTCTTTAAACAATATTTTTTAGACTTGACCGTGAGATTTGATTTTTTCGAAAGTAGTATAAAATTCTTGACTTTGTAAATCATTTAAAACCTTACATACGAATTTTGAGTGAGACCGTGGAAAATTGATTTGACAAATTTGATATTGAAACCTAGATTTCATAAATTGTTCTCATCGACGGGAGCTGGTATGTTGTACGGATTTGTTGCACTATGATTTATAGGAGGATTCTGAGAATCGAAGAAGTTTCTACATCGGCATTATAAAATGTTTTGACATTGAGTTGTTTTGACTACTACACCATGGTTGATACATTATTGATGCCGTCGGACCCTCGGGACGATGATGCCCCAAACGTCGGGTTGCCTGGAGGATCGTAGTGGCGATGCCTCCAGAAGTTTAGGGACTGGTGAGCCCTGGAGGTTCCCTGAGTGTTGAGATGCATGGAAGTGTGACGCAACACGTTCCGGATGCCTGTGGGACATCATTGACATGGTGAGCCGCGGAGGTTCCTCGTGATGCTAGGTGAGGTACGAGATGCCTGGAGATGTAACGTAACACACTTTGGATGCCGGAGGCCTTCGTGATGCCAGGTTGGGTGCGATATGCTTGGAGGGACGCAAACACTGATCCTCCGGAAGATGGTGGTAATGAATAAAAATCAATTGAGTTTTAAAGCTAATTGTTCTACTAAGTTACGGCATTTTGATAGAAAGTTCTATTGATTTGATGCATACCTATTTCCTAGTTATCTGTTTTGTTATTTTGCATGAAATCAGATGATGATAGTTTTACATAATATAGTTTAGTAGAGCTTTAACTACTGAGTAGTTGTACTCACCCCTTGTGGGACTAACATATTTCAGACTAAGAAAGATGCCTCTGCTGCCTGCACCTCCTGGTACATTCTACAGGATCCCTATCGATTTACAATGGGAGCAATCGAAGCATCAGGATCCTAATTTGCTGGGGCTGACTTTCGTTCGAGTGAGGGTGATAGTGATGATTGACACCGGTCTCCCCTTAGGTCCCGTGCGTCACGAGTAAGTTGTCATGTATGTCCATAGGAACGGACGTACTTTGGGGCCGTTGCCACCGCCACCAGAGGATGACGACGACGGGGGATCGAGTGACGTGGAGTGACCACGGTTGTGAGGACAGCAGGGAAATTTTTAGACGTCGGCACTGAATGATGGACTCTATGTAAATAGCTGTTGGAGATGTAGGTTAACTTTTGAAATATAGCCGGGTATAGGAAACTACGGCTTTTCGATGTACCGACTAATAATGTCCATCTAGTATATGTGTAAATAAAAAAAGTGCCCGGTTAATATCTATATGTGTATTTAGTGTGCATCATTTATGGGTGTAGGTAAGGGAGTTGTTGGATACGCTTCCGCCATATACATTGCGTAGGGACCAATGAAGTGTGTGATAAAACCCCCACATGGATTCCCTGAAGTCCATCGATCTAAAAAGAAGGACATCTAGGACGAGGAGGTGAGGTGGCGACCCTAACGGATTGAGGGCCGTCAAGGGGCGCCATAGCGAGTGGTATCAGAGCATTGGTTTTATCTGGAGTGATAAGGTGCCTCAGTAAGAAAGGAAGATATAATGATGTGCACAATAGAGTACTAACCAAGGGTAGTTGACTAACTATGAACAACGGGTGATTGAGTTCACGCGTAAAACTACCGGTAACGATTGTGAGTTACCTTTGCATGCAAGTAACATTTTATGTTACTTGTGTGACTCTAATAACGTTTTTACGTTATTTTCTTGACCAGTGACATTGAGTCACTAATTGTTCCTAAGGCAAATGCTTGATAAACTGCAGGAAACCATGGTACGAACAGGAAGTTCTCCTCCATCAAGGACTAAAGTTGCGGCTTCAAGGGCAAAACCTCGAATGGAGGAAATCCTGCATGCATTGGCCAATATAGGAAATTTGATGGAACGACAAGCTCGGCAATAACTTGGAGTAGAACGTCGCCCTCAAGGACTGGTGGAACAATTCCTAAAGTTGAAACCACCTAAGTTTACTGGGATGGGAAGTCCTGAGGAGACGGAACAATGGATTGATGGAATGAAGGAAATGCCAAATTTTGGTGGAGAGTTTCTAGAGACACACTTTTTCCACCCGGTACTGCCGTAAACTGGGATGAATTTGTTAGAGTTTTTAATAGAAAGCATTTCTCTGATTGTGCCCGAGATAAGGAAATTACTGAGTTTGTTCAGCTAGAACAAAAGGAGCTGACAGTGGATCAGTATGAAGTGAAATTTTCTGAACTATCTAGATATGATCCTAGATTGATAGAGGATCGAGAAGAGAAGGTTAAGCGATTCTTGGAGGGATTAAGAACATATATTATGAAACAACTAGTGCCCCTGAATATAAGAGATTATACTGAGATTTATGAAAAGGTACAGCTGGTGGAGCAGGAATTAATGAGAGAGCAAACAGAATCTAGGAGGCAATCGACCTTTAGTGATGCCCGACGAGGTAAGAGACCCTATCCAAACCGAGGTCTGCCTTGGGAATCAAAGAAAAAGAGTAACTTTGGGAGTTTTGGAAAGGCCAAGAGTGGCCAAACTTCAGGGAAGGTGCCCTACCAGAATAATGTTTGCTAGAGGTGTGGGGGACAACATGGGCCAAGACCTTGTAATGACCAACTAAGATGTTTTGGTTGTGGACAAAGAGGACACTTCGGGAGAAACTGTCCACAACAAGGATCGCGGCCGAACATCAACTCGGCACGACAGGAGCAACAACGTGTAAGCGGACCACCTCCACGAAGGAATCCACAGAGGCCACCAGCACAAGGACGGGTGTACGCGGTCACCCAAGAGGAAGCGAAAGCTTCCAAAAACGTTATCTCAGGTACGCTTTCTATAAATGGCAAGAAGGCATATGCGTTATTTGATATGGGTGTTACACATTCTTTTGTGTCTGAAAGGTATAGAGAGTTGAGTAAGATAGAAACTACAACTCTTGAGACACCTCTTTGTATTTCTACACCGCTGAAGAATAGGGTGTTGTCTACGTTGGTATGTGAAAAGTGTAAAATAACCATAGGGGGACAAGATATGGAAATTGACCTAGTTGTAATGGTTATGTATGACTTTGACGTCATCATAGGAATGGATTGGCTTCATGAGGAACGGGCTAAGATGGATTGTTATAGAAAGGTGATTCAATTTATTTCACTTGACCGGTCTAGTTTTGAATTTTTCGGAGGTCAAACAAACCCCTCCATAGCTCTTATTTCGCTAGTGGAAGTCCATGCGCTTCTTGACGAAGGATGTCAAGGATACCTGGCAGTAGTAAATGATTATACGAGGGAAGAGGCTAAACTCGATGAAATTCGAGTGGTCAGGGAATTTCAGGATATACTTCCTAAGGAACTGCTTGGGTTACCACCAGAACGAGAAATTGAGTTCGAGATCGAACTAATGCCTGGAACGGAACTGATATCGAAAGTCCCGTATAGAATGGCCTTAATGGAACTGAAAGAATTGAAAGTGCAACTACAAGAGTTGCTCGATAAAGGATTTATTAGGCCAAGTGCATCTCCTTGGGGTGTACCAGTCCTGTTTGTGAAAAAGAAGGACGGGTCGATGCGTTTGTGTATTGACTACAGGCAAATGAATCATGTGACCGTTAAGAATAAGTACCCATTACCTAGAACTGATGACCTATTTGACCAGCTGCAAGGAAGTTTCGTCTTTTCAAAAATTGACTTGAGGTCAGGATATCATCAATTAAGGATTAAGAAAGAAGACATTCCTAAGAATGCATTTAGGACTCGCTATGGACACTATGAGTTCCTAGTAATGCCATTTGGACTGACGAATGCCCCAGCTGCATTCATGGATCTGATGAATAGAATATTCAAGCCCTATTTGGATCAATTTGTGATTGTCTTCATTGATGATATTCTGATATACTCCAAAGGACCTGAAGAACATGCGCAACATCTGAGCATGGTGTTCCAAACCCTTAGAGACCATAAATTGTATGCCAAATTCAGTAAGTGTGAATTTTGGCTGGATCGAATAATATTCCTAGGACATGTGGTGTCAGGAGAAGGAATTTTGGTAGACCCAGCGAAAGTGGAGATGGTAGTAAATTGGCCAAGACCAATAATGCCGATTGAGATACGAAGTTTCTTAGGACTAGCAGGTTATTATAAAAGATTTATTAAGGGATTCTCACAACTTGCAGGTCCATTGACGAAATTGACTCGGAAAAACGTAAAGTTTGAATGGAATGGAGAGTGTGAAAGGAGCTTCCAGGAACTTAAAAGGAGATTGACCACGGCTCCAATCCCAATTATACCATCTGGATCTGATGGATTCACGGTGTATAGTGATGCGTCTCACAAAGGACTGGAATTCCTTCTGATGCAACACGGCAAGGTCATAGTCTATGCATCGAGACAATTGAAACCCTATGAATTGAACTACCCGACTCATGATCTTGAGTTGGCGGCCATAATCTTCGCTTTGAAAATGTGGAGGCACTATCTGTATGGAGAGAAATTTAAAATCTATACAAACCATAAGAGTCTAAAGTACCTATTTTCGCAAAAGGAATTGAACATGAGACAGAGAAGATGGATGGAGTTGTTAAAGGATTATGATTGTGAAATATGGTACCATCCAGGAAAGGCAAATAAAGTGGCAGATGCTCTCAATCGTAAGTCGGTTATAGACATGGCCAATGTAAGACTAACAGGATGGAGCCTGTTGGAGACAATAGCGGATTCAGAATTTAAATTGGACATAGACTACCTCATCGGTATGCTTACCGCATTAAGGATTGAACAGGAAATTATCCAGAAAATTAGAATTTTGCAAGAATTCGACCCGGAAATTGAGAAATTACGAAATGTAGTGTCTTTAGGAAAAAGACTAGAATTCCAAGTATCGGAGGATGGAATAGTAAGATGCCAGGGACGACTATGTGTCCTTGACAAGGAAGAATTAAAGAGGGAAATTCTATCGGAAGTACATAGGAGTAACTATAGTATTCATCCGGGTAGTACAAAAATGTACCAAAATTTACACCAACAGTATTGGTGGAATGGCATGAAAATAGATATAGCTAAGCATGTCTCTTAGTGTTTAACTTGCCAACAAGTGAAAGCGGAACATTGCAAGCCCGCAAGACTATTGAGACCATTGGACATACCAGAGTGGAAATGGGAACACATAACAATGGATTTTGTGCAAGGATTACCAAGGACATCAAGTGGTCACGAACTCCATCTGGGTGATAGTAGATCGCCTAACTAAGTCTGCCCATTTCCAAGCAGTCCGTGTAAATTATCCAATGGATAAATATGTTGAAATATATGTAAGCCAAGTAGTACGTTTACATGGTGTTCCTGTAACTATTACGTTCGATCGAGATTCGAGATTTACTTCAAACTTTTGGCAAAGTCTTCAAACCGCCTTAAGGACTAAGCTTCAGTTTAGCATTGCTTTTCATTCGCAGACAGAGGGACAAACGGAAAGAGTAATTCAGATACTGGAAGACATGTTAAGAGCTTGCATAATTGACTTTAAAGGAAGATGGGATGAGAAGTTACATCTGGTAGAATTTGCGTATAACAATAGCTTCCAGCAAAGTATAGGCATGGCTCCCTATGAGGCATTATATAGGAGAAGGTGTAGGACTCATGTCTACTGGAATGAGGTAGGTGAAAGAACACTGACAGGACTTGAATTGATAGAAATTACTACAGAGGCTGTTGAGATCATCAGGAAGAGGCTTGAAACAGCCTAGAGTTGACAGAAAAGCTACGCGGATAAGCGTAGAAGACCCTTGAAATTTAACGTGGGAGATCAAGTGTTTCTTAAGGTATCCCCGATGAAAGGAATATCACGATTCGGAGTAAAGGGTAAGTTGAGCCCCAGATTTGTTGGACCCTTTGAGATCCTTGAAAGGGTAGGGGACGTAGCTTATCAACTAGCATTACCTCCTAAGTTGGCGAATCTACACGATGTATTTCATGTGTCGATGCTGAGGTAGTACCAGCCCAATTCTGGTCACATACTCGATCATGAAGCCATCAAAGTGGATGAGAAAGTGAGGTACCAGGAAGATTCGATCCGGGTACTAGATCGAAAGGAGCAAGTCCTTTGGACAAAGAAAATTCTGTTAGTCAAGGTCTTATGGCAACATCACGATATGGAAGCGGCCACATGGGAAAGTGAAAAGGAAATGAGGCAGAGGTACCCTCATGTTTTCCATGACATGTAAGAGATGTACAATTTCGAGGATGAAATTCTCTAAGGAGCGCATAATTGTGATATCTGGATTTCGCCGGACTTTGAGTATGTAATAGACTATGATGGGTCGACGGAAGTGTCGTTGGACTGCGACATTGGCACCATTTGTGGCTGCCGTTTCGTTGTAACCATTGCTGGATCGAGACGTCACACGACGTGATGATCTTAGGATATACCCTCATAGTCGCACCTTTGCCGCGTTAAGATAATCTTATCATTGCATAATTTATTGTTTCGTCAGAAGTTTCCTTATGTGACGCCACTTGCGAGACCGGTCCCTTCCACAGTTGTACCACTTTAGTTGAACCCCTACGCGAGACATCTTCGACCACCAAGCCGCCGCCCCGAGTTGTTCCTCCTCCCTGCAGAAATGGAGATTGCCGTCCCTAAATTCCCATGCAACCGCCATGCACGTTCCTCTCCTTTTCGTGGGTCAACACTTGGAGGAGAGTTGACCGGAGAGCCACATAATCTCCTTCTCGGTGGCCAGCAGGGGAACACAAGGAGGACAGCTGCTGGAAGAGCAACCGTCGAGTTCCCATGTGGCCAAAGAGAGAGGCCACGTTTCTTCCACCCGTCCCTGCCTCCTTTTGCCTTCGATGTCTACGTTTATTGACTAGGGAAGTCAACGTGCAAAGCCTTTGAAGAAGAACGGAACAGCAAGTAGAGAGAGAGAGAGAGAGAGAGAGAGAGGGGATTGACCCCTTCACCACCGCTGGCCGTCCGCTCTCCGCACTCACACGTTGCCAGTCGCGCCTCTATCCACCGCTAAGCCGATTCAACCGCCTCAGCTGTGCCCATGGCCACCCGCTCTAGTCGTGTTGCGTTCGCCGTTGCTGTGGCACCCCTCGACGGCCCCCGAACCGTTAGGGTCGCCACGGTCCGCTTACCTTTTACTCGACCTGATAATATAATACTCTAATACCAAGGAATTTCATTATAATTCATAAATCCTGGGGGTTTATGTCTTTTAGATCGGTCCCTGCACAATTTATATGGCGGAAGCACATCCATCAACTCCCTTCCCTATATTCAGAAAACGATGCACACCTACTGAACATTTATAAGTAAAAGCTGAACACTTTTATTTACTTAAACCAGATGGACATCATTCTTCGATACATCAAAATGCCAAGGTCTTCTATACCCGGCAATACTTCAAAAGATGACCGACATTTCCTCCAACAATCGTATACTTAAAGTCCATCGTTCAGTGTCAACGTCCAAAAGTTCCTTCCTTTGCTATCCTCCTCCTCGCGGTCATATCCAACCACTCGATCCATCTACCGGTGGCTGTGGCAGCAGATGTATCTTATTTAGTCTGAAATGTTAGTCCCTAAACGGGGTGAGTACAACCACTCAGCAGTAAAGATCCATTAAACTACTCAATGCATCAAACAGAACAATCATGACATCATAGTAGAGTACATATCATTCGTGCATCCAAGCATAACTTACCTTGCAGCCATGCATATGTCATTATACCACATGTGCATACACCATCATGCACTCATCATCCATCATTCATGCCTATACCATCATGCCATAGGTGCATATACAACCATGCACTCATCATCAAGCATTTATGCATATCCATGCCTTATGTGCGCGTACCACCATGCACTCATACATATCATTTCATACAGCCAGGCATGCATGTCACCATACCATGCATGATTCAGTTTCAACTTTATATCTTTCAATTAGATCACCACATTTTTCTTTCTCGGGACCAGTAATTGCATCCCACATTTTATCACTCGCACCCAACTTG
The DNA here is from genome assembly GCA_016097605.1 of Eucalyptus guilfoylei. Lineage (NCBI taxonomy): Eukaryota > Viridiplantae > Streptophyta > Magnoliopsida > Myrtales > Myrtaceae > Eucalyptus > Eucalyptus guilfoylei. The sequence goes on from CM027863.1 coordinate 11,894,019, forward strand.
GCATCGCGAGGAACCTCCGGGCATGTATTCAAAATACAACCGGGCATCCGGCACACACCTTCGGGCATCTCGCACCCCACTTGGCATCACGAGGAACCTCCGGGGCTTGCCATGAAATGGTTACCCCTACCCTCCGGGCATGCATCATAATACAACCCCTCACCCTCCGGGCATGTATCATAATATAACCGGGCATCTCGACACTCTCGGGGAAAACCTCTAGGCATGTATTCATAATACAACCAGGCATCCAAAGGGCATCGACTCATTCGAACCTCTGGGCATCCCGACTCCCGGGGCATCGTCGGCTCACACCTCCGACGGCCTTGTTATTGTTTCCCTTTGCACTTATACGTGTATTTCAATTTTCGACATGGCATTTGGTGCAGCATTATCAAAGTCTCAATCAACTTTTCATGCCATATATCATGCCACATATCATGCCATACATCATGCCATACATCATGCCATACATCATGCCATATACCATGCCATATATCATGTCGTATATCATGCCATATATCATGTCATATATCATGTCGTTTATCATGCCATATATCATCATATATGCAGCAATGTCGATTTCTCAAAGCATTACATCACATGGACAATTTCATTTATTTTCTTAAAAATGCATCAATTAAATATTTTCTCTTATAAAGCAAAAATGCATTCCCTCAATTAAAGCTTTAGAAAAATTGGTAAATGGTACTAACAAATTCCGAAAACTTGACATATTATAAAAGAAACCTATCGGCAAATATCTCATGAAAAACATCATGCCAAAAGAATTTCACACAAAACGGTCCAGTCCATACATCACCAATTTTCAAGATTTAATTATTTCAGCTTGCACAGTTTCGGAAGAAATTAGATTTAAATACCTAAATGAACTTCAAAAATTATGAAAATTTAACATGTCATAGACAAGTGCTAAAGGTAAATATCTCATGAAGAAATCGAAATCCAAATCGTTCTATATTATTAGATATAAGCGAATAATTCTCCCTGTTCTCCGTGTAATCTTTTCCCAGATTATCATCTTTCAAAAGAAACTCATTTCACCGATCTACATATGTTAATTTCGTATAAAATTTTGATATGTTCTACCTCAAGAAGTATACTACAACTTTTGTTAAGAGATCAAAGTGATATTTTCACAAGAAAGTTACTTTACAGACCACGAAATCTCTAAAGGTCAGCACAACGAATTCCAGAGCTAACATCTTCAAAGCAAAATCGTTTCACTAACCAATACTTATTCGTTTTGCCTAAATTTTTAGTATGTTGTTCTTCAAGGTGTTTAATACAACTTTCATGAAGAAGTCGAAACAAGATTCCAACTAAAAAGTCACATGCAGCACACAAACTCATGGATGGTCGGACTGGTCTTTCCAGAAACAGCATGCATGACCAACGAATCTCTCTTCAAGGCTCCGAAATCTCATCCCATCTACCACAACCAAGACTTACCATCTACTACACATACACACAGCAATGCAAGGGGTAGGTTTAGGACTTCACTTGCCTTAAACTCAAGCACAAACAGCAACAAGAACGGCGGCAAAGCGGCGAACGGACGGTCTTCTTCTTCTTCCTCTCGCACGCCCGCTTCCTCTCTTTCTCTCTTCCTCTCTCTCAGTTCCCTTTCTCTCTCAGATGACACTCTCTCTCTCTCTCTCTCTCTCTCTCTCTCTCTCTCTCTCTCGGTCGATTCCCCTTCATCATCTGCCTCCCTCTCTTTTCTTTTCTTCCCCCATAATCATTTGCAATCATTTGATTGCATGAAGCCGCCCAAGGAAGCCAATGGGGGCAGCCAGACTTGGCTCCTCCTCCATGCCACTTGGCAGCTCACATGCAAAGCTGATGGGCTTCAATGATGGGCCGGTCTTGGGCCTTCATGGGCCGGTCGACCAAGGGGTTGGTGTGGGCTGGTTGGACGGTCTTTGGGCCTAAAAATCAGCCCATCCTCTGCTATTCCTATTCCATTTAACCCTCATTTAAATTAACACCTAATTTCAACTTATAAATTCACAAAACTTTGTAATTTAAATCAATAAAATTTTACTTATAAAGTGCACCACCAAGAATAAGATTTCTATGTCAATTTGCACCTAAATAAAATCCTTGGGTCACTTGTAGACACATCTCCATCCAAACAATTGTCCATTACAATGCTCGGCCTTAAATTAATTGAAATCCATTAGTCTAATGGCCATAATAAAATCCGATGGCGCTTCCATCACCTATTCATGGTTCATGGTATATCCAGGGGTTGTCATGAAATTTTAGGATGCCACAGTTGCGTCGTTCCGCAACCCGCCTTAACCGTAGCTCGTAGTTTGCGATCAGCTCACTGTCGACGCCGATTGGACTTAAGGCAAGTGGAAGTCTACTAACCTATATAGTGTATTGCTGTTGTTGCTTGAGGAAGTGTGTCGTTAGATTGAATGGTTTGAATTCTAGTGTTGGATGGTGGCTTATAGAATGACTAAAGTTGATTAAGGCTAGGGAATTGAGAAATCTTCATGAGTGATTTAGTTTTGGACTTCGGCTATACATAAATTTTTGCGGTTGTGAAACTTTGAGAACTTGGCTCATAAATTGTTTTTATGACCACACTCAAGTCGGGGAACCTGTGTGTGTGTATCGGCACAGGTATTTGAGGAGTTCGAATTTCTATCCTCCCAGAAAGAACTAAATACGAGGCAGAGATGCTAAATATAATTGTTAAAGGATTACAATTGTGAAATTCTGCATCATCTGGGCAAAGCAAACAAAGTCGCGGATGCCTTAGCCTGAAAGCCTACTCAAATGGTTGCACACATGATGGTTAAAAAATGAACATTACTAAAAGCGGCTCGAGATTTTGAAGTTAGATTTGATATGAGTAGTCTTTCTAGTGCGATAGCTACTCTTAGAATTGAGCAAGAAGTTATACAAAGAATCAAGACTTTACAACAAACAGATCATGAGATTTCCAAGATCTGAGGAGAAGCTATAGAAGGAAAAATGCCAGATTTTTAGGTGTTAGAAGATGGAACTTTAAGATTTTATGGATGACTTTGTGTGCCCAATGATACCGATTTAAGGAATGAAATCTTGTCAGAAGCTCACTGAATTAATTAAAATATGCATCCAGGAAGTATGAAGATGTATCCAAATCTTCGTCAACGTTACTAGTGAAATGGAATGAAAGTTGATATCGCCAAACATGTCTCAAGATATTTGACATGTCAACAAGTGAAAGCAGAACATCGTAAACCCGATGGATTGTTAAAGCCTTTGGAAATACATGAATGGAAGTGGGAGCACGTGACGATGGATTTTGTTTAAAGATTGCCAAGGATATCAAGAAATTATGATTCCATTTGGGTAATAGTGGATTGTCTGACTAAGTATGCTCATTTTCTAGCAGTACAGGTGGATTATACATTGGAAAAGTATGCAGAATTATATACACAACAAATCGTTCGACTACATGGAGTACCCGTAACTATCATATCAAATCAAGACCGAAGGCTCACCGCGAACTTTTGGTGAAGTCTCCAGAATGCATTGGGGACTAAACTTCGGTATAGTACTACCTTTCACCCCAGATTGTTGGTCAAACAAAAAGAACTATGCAGACCTTGGAGGATATGCTATGCGCATGCATGATAGACTTTAAAGGCAGTTGGGATAAACACTTGCATTCGGTAGAATTTGCTTACAATAATAGTTTTTAGTAAAGTATTGGCATGGCCCCCTTTGAAGGATTGTATGGAAGAGCCTACAAAACTCTTATTTGCTAGAACGAAGTTGGCGAAAGAAGATTGATAGGATCACACTTAGTACAAATCACTTTAGATGTAGTAAAAGTGATTCGGGATCGACTTAAAACCGCCCAAAGTCGACATAAGAATTATGCTGATAAATGCCGAACGGTGTTGGAATTCGACGTTGGCAACTATGTATTTCTAAAAGTGTCACCATAAAAAGGATATCACGATTTGGAAAAAAAGGCAAACTAAGTCCAAGGTTTCTAGGGCCATTTGAGATTCTTTAAAAGATTGGTAACTTAGCCTATTCGTTAGCATTGCCACCCAGACTTTCCAACATTCACGATGTTTTCCATATGTGTATGTTAAGGAAATATGAGCTAGACCTTACACATGTACTGGATTTTGAGACAATCGAGGTAGATGAGAGAGTAACATTTATGGAGAAACCAATACGAATTTTGGGTCGAAAGGAACAAGTCCTCAAAACCAATACAATTCCCCTAGTTAAAGTCTTATGGCAATACCATGATATGGAAGAAGCAACGTGGGAAAGCAAAGAGGATATGAAGCAGAAATATCCACATCTCTTCGATGAAATTTCTTAAGGGGGAAAGAGTTGTGACATTAATTTTCATATTTATAATTATGTAATATTCAGAAATTCGTGTTATGATAATGATATTTAGATTTCGAGCTAAGTATTATTTGCCTTAGTATTTAGACCAACACACAGAAACTTTAATCGAATCATAAATTCGTGGGATGCGATAGGTAATTTTCATAAATGTAGATCGTCACGAGTCCAACATGTAAATTGAATTATGTGTCTGCTAATAGTAGAATGAAATTAATTAAATTAATATCGTCTTAATATTGATGGTTGGTATTAATAGTGTAAACTTTAGTTAATTATTAATAATAGCGATTAACCTATGTTAATGAATGTTGTAAGAAGAGGGTACATAATTTGCTACATTTCCCCTTGCAAAATTTATTTATTAAAATTGGAAGTGCCACATGTCCTTGTACGAAGCTTTGCATGGTCATGTGTTCTTACAAAATAAGATTTTGTGGCTAATTTCTCTTACACCTAAATTAAGTGATGATTATTTCAAAAATTTTCTTTTTCTTCTTGCATTTCCCTTGGCCACATGCAAGGGCCTTGCCTTGCATTTGTGCCACATCAAGCTAAAGATTACCATGAAAATTTATCCCTAGCAATGAAAGAAATCAAATTATCTTATTTAATTTTAACAAAACTCCTTCTATCTTGCCAAATAACCCATTTTTGTTCCCCCCAAAATTCAAACAGAAACTTGCATGTGTTATTTTCACTTTCAATCCAAGAAGTTAAAGATTAAAACTTCATAATCAAGAGCTACTTGATAATGCTAGTAAGATCACCTAGAGGGTGGTGAATAGGTGATAAAAGAGTTCTTGACAAATAAATACGAAATAAAATAAGTTACAGCAAAGTCTGGATGAAAACTAGAATTAGTTTCGCGAGACACTAGACTTATTGCAGATGTTCAGAATCTATTATGTGATGAAACAAACTTTGGATAAAACCTGTAAGTGTGCAATAGACTTAAATAAGAAGAGTTAAGGAAGAGAATTGCACACAGATTTTATAGTGGTTCGGCTTAGATCAAGCCTACGTCCACTCTCCCACGCTGACAGCCTACTGTCTAGATTTAACTATATGAATAATCAAGAGATTACAATTTTGAGTGAAAACACTCAGTGATAGAACATTCAATCTCACTAAGTCACTCTTTTTGTGTTTTTCTCTCTTGAACATAATTTGTAAGGCGCACCGAAGAAGATAAGTAGTTGAAAGAAGTTTCAGACTTTAGAATTCTAATATTCACGTCTCACTCTCCATCTTGATTGAAAGACCTCCTTTAAATACTCCTCCATGCCACACTAGCTGTCACGACCCCAACTCCATCCCTAGGGTCACGAGCATAAAGGGTTATTTTTGCGACGTCCCAGGCGCGTCGTCATCCCGTTTCTTTTTATCTTTTCATTAAGCATATGCGGAAGTGTATATATAACACCCGGACAACAACAAGCAGCCAGGAAAACAACCATTTAAAAACAAACCATTACTTCAGTTACATTTACAGGCCCTTTTGTCACATGCCGTTATATTTACAACCACTACATTTTCTACGCTCCAAAGGTCAGGTAAACCTTAGCTCATCTAGCAAGACTGCAACTCTAGCACTAATAAGAGACCTCAATGCCTGCAATTCTGAAAAACAACGGGGTGAGTCATAGACTCAACAAGTAAAACCCACTAATTTCCGGGTAGGAGGATACCTCACCTATCAACAAGCATATAACTCATCCAAAACATTAGTCGATGGCAGATCAATAGCTAAATAAAAGCTTTGTCTTGGATGAAATATGAGAAATCCTCAATCAATGATATGCAAGCATAACCCAATATTCATTCACACTGTGAGGAACTCAAGCATAACCCAATATTCATCCACACCATGAAGAACTCACGCCTCACTAATGATATGTAGTATAACAAAAATCCATTTCATAAAGTGAGGAACTCATGCACACGAGATTCATTTATTAACAGTCGAAATCCATTGACTCTTCCGGAATCCACTAGGCATCCGAACTTAATCCGGCAACGTCCCCTAATCGAAGGGTGACAACTAGAATTATCACAACATCTCGTCATTCTGACAAGGCATCCCATTGGCGTGGGGGCATCTCATTCTTATTAACGAGGCATCCTGTTGGCATTGGGGACATCCCATTGGCGAGGGGGCAACGTCGTCGAATCCATCAGTCAACGGCATAAATTAGTCCATCATGTGTCCATGCATCAAACATCACAATCCAGTTCTTATCTTCGCTTTTAGTTCAAGGGCCCGAAGGTGTGTCATGCATAAGTGTGTGAAATGACTTACCGGAATCGAGACATTGAACATGCTTAGCACGAATTATAGATCGCGGCTTGATCTGACACCTTTGAGCACCGATCTAGTACCTAACTTAGCTCAGGAATGATATACCTCGATATCACACCGAGGCCATGATAGGACCGACATGTTGTGATATGTTCATTGACCTGGTACCAGACTTGGCTCAAGAGCGATACGCCTCAATATCATACTAAGACCACGAAAGGATTGGCTCATCGTGACATGTTCATCGACCGAGTACCAAAGTTGGTTCGGGAATGATACGTCTTGATATCGCACCAAGACTAAGAGAGGACTGATCCATCATGATCTCACATACGTCAAGGCTGCCAAAGCCATTTTTTCGGAGCTCGAGGTGTGAACTAAAACATGCATTTGTGAAAATGGTTTGAAATAGTTTTGTGAGGAAATAGCAAGCTTTCACAAAACACTTTTAAAGTAAGTTTGTATCAAAGCAAAAACCAAAACATATTAAATAAACGCATAAACCAATCTTCTTACAAGCAACTCAAGCCAAATCACGAGCCAAAGCTCATCAAACAAGGATCGAACTCAATCAAGGAATAAGGTCTAAATTGATCCAAGCAAATACAACTGAACTTCAATCAACAACAAGTCAATCAACTTCAGTCAAGGACTCGACACATGCTTGGAATAGCGTAACACAACGTCCTAGCCAAATATTAGTAAGTTCTACTTACTACACTTCAAGGGATGGCCTAGGTAACCGAGCAATGTGCAAGTGAGCAAATGGGTAAGAGGGGCGCGGCCACAAGAAAGAGAGAGAGGGCGATAGTGAGGATGAGGTTGAGAGAGTGGAGGACGAAGAGGAGGTGGTGTGTTGTGCGAATGAGGGAGGAATACCCCTCCCCTATTTATAGACACTCCTAAGTTGTTCTCCAAGCCTTAAAAGTCATGACTTCCTCACCAAGTCAAGAAGCATTAAATGCAAGATAACTTGGTCACCAAGTCTCAAGGTAGGATAGGGCTTTAGCTTGGTAGCTTGGGACACCTTAACATGGCATTTAAGGACTTGAGTCCAAGCTTGGGCGTGACTCACACCTCCTGGGTGAGAAAAACAGTTTTGACCAATTTCCAAAATTAGTGTCTTTACCTTACTAAACGAAATAAAAAAGTTATGAAATTTTAATATGTTGTAGAGAAGACCTCAAATCACATTTTTCATGAAGGAACTCAAGTCAAATTCGTGCTGTGGAAAGAGCAACAAATCACTGAACACAGCTCAAAAATTTGTCCTTCGAGCAGATTCAACGGTCAGGGAGAGAGACTCATTTCGAAATCCAAATCTTTACAAAACTCTCTGAAATTTCTATATGTTGTATAAATGGATGCCCTTTAAAACTTTTCTGAAGAAAGCATGTTCAAATTCGAAAGGGAAAGTTTTATAAAAAATCGAGAAGGCAATTTGGTTGCTATTTTTACTACACCGGGCAAGTTCTATGCAGTTATTGATTGGGCCTTCGTCCCAAACAATTCACCTCAGAAAAACTGAAATTTAAGTATGTTTTAAATCAAAGTATTTTGAACAACATTCATGAAGAAAGTTTCTCCAAATTCGAAGTACAAAGAGCTCTACAAAATTGGAAAACGTCGAAGGTCTAGGAATTTCGAGAAACTGGAGAGTCAAAACCTATGAAACCTTAGTCATCATGCATTAATAGGCTACCTTCCAAGAACATTAAATACACCATGGGGAAATATCAATTTAGAAGGCCATCTCTTTGGGCAGGAGTCAATCGAGTCAAACCACAATCGATTACCTTATTTGGCCTGAGGTTCGTGCCTAAGCCATGATCTGATAAAGCCGCATACAACTGGGCTTAACTGGCGAAACTGAGTTTGGACTTCCCCTCTATTGAGAAAAGTTCGCAATGGGGTCCAAGGGCCAAGCCTTGGATCAGTCGACCAATCCTCTGGTTGGTTCGTGGGTTAGTCTAGGGTCCTACGCCACCATTTCTGGCTAGTCTGACACTAGACCACGTTGAGTTTATTTGATCCATGGTCGGTTCTCGGTTGTCATGTAATCATGTAGGATCAATCGATCTACCTCAACTCACAGTCGAACTGGATTGATCCATGATCATCCATGACCGGTACAATGACCGGGCAGAATCACCCATGACAAGTACAATAACTAGGCATAGTTGAGTCACGAGCGTCCGCCGATTCGTGGTGGTGCGGAATCGTCCCACAACCGATTGTCATGATCGAATAACCTTTCCATGGTCAAACACTATAACCAATCCTTGGGTTGCTGATCCCCGAACAAGCTACCCAACTCATGATCAACTCTCGGGCCGGCTCATGGCCTATTCCCGCCTTTGGCGTACCGATCTTTGGCTTACTAGTAGGGCCAAAATAGGGGTCTAAATCAAGGATGTTACACTAGCCCTTGACATTCTCCGAAGGAATTTATTCCAATCAACCCATTGGACAGAATCTATTAAAGAGATCTTGTGGAAGTTTGAAGATAGAGATGGAAATTCCACTAATTCTGATCGCCCTTACAATGAGAATCTAAGTTTCCATAAGTAGAACTTCTTCATAAGGAACTTATCTTCAAGGTTGATTTTGTCAGTTTCGTGATTGACTTAATGAATGTGTGTGTGTGTGTATATATATATATATATGGAAAGTGAAATCCTTGGCCGGAAGATAGTTGTTGAAAGAATCTTTTGTTTCCAAATAAATTTCATTTGTGTTGCGTCGTTGAGTCTGGTCCTGGACTCTTCCTCGTTCTAGACATTATCTCGGTTTGGATTTTGTCAGAATAGGAAATACTTCTAGGATGAAATAAACTTAAGCAAGAGTCTTTAATGGAACCTTGATATGTCCTCAGAAACAACTCACAAGCAATTTAAGTATTAGAAACATAAAGTTTTGTCAACTTCAAAATCTTGGTAGGAGTTTTCTCAACAATCGCCCCCTTTTTTATAGTAACAAAACTTTCATGCAGATTTAGAGAACAACACTTTAAGTTACCCTGCAAAACAACACTTTAGTTGCACAAGATATAGAGTTTACGAATAAGCAAACATTAGATAAGCATAATACTAATTGAAAGCAATCACAATTCAAAAATTTTGCGATAGTCTGTATAAGAAGCAAGCACACCATGTCACGACCCCAACTCCATCTCCAGGGTCACGGGTGACAAGGGTTATTTTCGTGACGTCCCAGGCTCATTGCCGTCCCGATTCTTTTTATCTTGTTATCATGCACATGCGAAAACATGACCAAATAACTCCCCGGACAAACAACAGCTAGAAGACTGGGATATACATCATACTAAACACACTAATTTATATTATAACAATACTTTTACAAGCCCCTTTCTCTATGGGTCCTCTTTTCTTTTTACATCACAATATAAGCTTTCCACATAGGCCAAGGGAATTCCTATCTACTCTAGTGTGACTACAACTCCAAAACTAACGTAAGACTTCCATGCCTACAAGTCCGAAAGATGAGGGGTGAGTTTTGGGGAAACTCATTAAGTAAAATTCCTAATTCTTTACTAAGAAAGCATCTCATCGTCAAAGCTTAGCAAGTACAGCACTTGTAAACAATGTCGATGGCAGATCAATAGCAAACTTGTTGCTATCTTCGACTACATGTAGATGTCCATCGCAACATGCTTCAATACATACTTACCTTTGGCTTATCAATAAATATATCAACATATCATGCTTATGCATAACTAGTACTTATGCAAATTCATTTAGCATCGTCCTGACTCGACCAAGCCCTCCCAACTCGACTGGAGATTCCAACTTCTTGCTAGGCTTCCTGGCTTGACCAAGGCATCTCAGCTCGACTGAGGCTTCTCGGGGCTAGCTTCCCGAGGCTTCTGGGTTCAAAACCTAGGCATCCCGGCTCAACCGAGGCATCCCATTCAATGAACGAGGCATCACCACCAATGTTGTGTGGTGACGGGTATTTTTTCCTCTTTAAGTGCATGCACAAATGAATCACAGAAGCCTGTTCTTATCTTTGCTCTTAGTCGACACATGCATGGCCTGAAGGTGTGCTCATTCATTCGTGTGTGTCATGAATTTCTCATATTTCACTAGCAAATATGTTGGGAACGATCTTTAGTTCATAACTTGAATCAATCACTTAGCGTCGATCCCCACACAAGACAAGGCTTGGAAACGATACGCCTCAATACCGATCCAAGACCACGAGGCTTGAGTACACCTCGCTTTAGTGACGATCCCAAGCTTGATGGACCTCGACTCCAACCCAATGTGAATACACGTGTATCAAGAATGACCCTCGGCTCGCGGTTTGATCCAACACCAAGCACAAAGTCCCCTCATCCACTTGGACTATAGAAATCGGCATGCTTGGTACCTTACCAAGACCTCGTGGATTTAAGCGATCCCTGTATTGAGCAAGACATAAGATCGACATGCCTCAATGTCGACTTAGAACCTTGCGGTCTTGGGTGATTCCCACACCAAGCAAGGCTTGAACCCAACATCCTATTAATACCGAAACCAAGGCTTTATGGCTTGGGGCAACCTTGCCTTGTGATGAACTCAACTCGAACGAACCTCAGCCTCATTCTGAGTGTGAACAACTCAAGCACACGTTCAAACACAAATATGAACAAAACCATACAAAAGATCTAACATTCTACCCACGGCTTGACGAATGAGCACTTAACTAGACTTAACAATGGAGACTGCCACCCTAGAGGAGACATAGGGATCTTACTTAATTTGGCAAATCTCGAGGACTAACTTATATAGCTTGATGGATTGAGGATGCAAGGCCAAGAGAAAGGAGGAGGAGGGGGGGTGTCCAAAGAGAAGAAGGAAGGAGGAAATAAGAGGCAAGGTGAAGAAATGAAGAGGCTCCTCCTATTTCTAGCCCCTAGGTGCCATCATTACTAAGCCAAGCTGTCCAATGTTAAGTTTACATGTGTCCTACCTAAATTCCTTGGGTGGCAAGTCTACTTTGCCTCATAATTACAACTAGAAGATGAGTTGGCCAAGCTAAAAGATCCTAGTTGGCATTCTTAGCCTCTAGGCATCATTGATGATGGCCACTTTTCGCTCTCCCAATTGTCCACCTATATGCAGCATTTAATGAACATTTAATGAAGTTTGACAATAATTGTACCATAGTTGCCAACTCGACAATTATAGAACCTTCAATCATTAATGAGGGCTCGTGTATCACTTTCTAATTGGTCCACATATGTGCCACATTTTTCTAGAATCTCCAAAGATATTATGGCCGTCATGATGACTTTTAACTATTCAAAGAACAACTCACCCCTTCATTTAATGAGGGGTTTCTAGAAATTTCTTTACTTTTGTCTTTTTCTTCATTTTTAAGGCAATCTAGAGAATTCTATCATCCAAGTTGGTTCTGGAGCCGGAGAAGGGATCATTAGATACACCTTGAAAAATTGAATCATGTACACCCGAGGTTCGGCCATCACATCCCATATTTACCCAAACCGTTCCTTTGAACGGTTGGTCAGCCAATAGGGTCGGCTATCTTTTGATCGGTTCGAGACCAATCCTAAGACTACCCAAGGCCTAGAACTAAGCCAAGGCACTCATGTACCTTATAATTAGTGACGGAATAGCTGGGTCTATCCCTGGACTCATTCTAGTCGGCACCCAATCCATCGATAGGGTTCATGGTCGGTGCATTACCGATCCATGATCAGACATCACCAATTCAATATTCCGTTTCGATCACTAAGAATTAAATATGTAAAAATACATTTTTGGTCGAAAGATGGTTGTATTTGATCAATTCGGATCGTCCGTGTATTGGTGCATAACCGGGCGGAATCACCCGTGGCCGGAAACTGCGACCAGTCAGATCGACCCATGACCATCCACCGATCCAAAATCATCCCGTGATCAATTCTCATGATCAAAAAGTCATATTATGAGCTGGTGATCCTATCCCATTAATATGGTTTGTAGAAAATTCACGGCCGACACCTCAAACATTTTGTGACTGGTCGGTCGGTCAGTCGGTCGGTTGGTCGAACCATGACCAATCCGTGATACCTTGCAGATCGAACAGATTGATCCATGGCCAAGGGCTTATGATCGATCCTTTTTGGACCTTATGGCTGATCCTTACTGTGACATCCTAAATTTTCGAACCCATCTCGATAAAATGAAATGGGCTTTTCGTCGACGTGCCTATGGTCATTTTTCTCAGAGCTAATCACTCATGAGTTAACTAACCTATTAGGTGAAGCCGTTAAAGGATATAACTACGATAAAATCCCTAAAAGCTACCGGGTAGGTTGGATTGGACTAAAATCGCATCCAGTTGATTTTAACCAAGAATTGAGCTCGATTTCGGGAATTGAACGTTCAAGCATGTCACGATTCATTTTTTGGACATCGTCTCATCTTTCGGGAAATTTTTGTCGAGTTCGGGATTTTTGGTGGAAAGTCATATTTGGCAAATAAAAATGGTGGAAATTCGGAGGGGCATTTTTAAGTGGATCTTTGGCCTTCAAAGTGAGTTGGTTTGTGAGGGAAATTATGGAAAATTGGTTGGGCACCTTAGTTGGTATTTTTGGGAGGCCAATTTGGTTTATTTGGTGAGATTTGGTAGGGGAAAGGGTGCAAATTCGTATGAACAGCAGGGGTGGTATTTTTTGGCCTTCTAATTGGATGGTTTTGTGAAGACTTGAAGGGAAATTTTATGGGCTGCTGCCATGGCTTTTTGGGGCCATTAAATTAGAGTTATTAGTGAAGAAATGGAGGTGAAATTCGTAGGGAGCTATTGCTGTGTTAATTTTGGGCATCGATTGAGTTGATTTGGTGAAGATTTGAAGAGAAAATGATTTGTGGTTGAGGCTTGGACAGTAAGGGCAGAGACTTTGGTGCCATCTCCACTCATTGCTTGATATTTTGTCTTGGAAGCTTATTGGCTGCATGGGAGACTTTTGGCCCTCTTGTCCCCCCTTTGTTTCCCCCTTCTCTCTCCTTCCCTCTTCTTCTTAGACGTGCCTCCAACCCCTGCAGAGGAGATGTTTACCTTCTTCTTCTTATGCTTCTTTTTCCTTAGTCCTTCTTCTTCTTCCTTTGTTCTTGCTACTATCCACACAGCCAGCCCAGCTACCGCCGAGCAAGCACCACCGTTCCACAACCTACTTGACCTCACGCCAGCCAGCAGCAACCGAGCCCAACCGCTGGTCCCTAGCTGTCTGCCTCTTAGCTTGCCAGCCGCTGGTTCGGCCGCTCAACCAGCAGCTCCGCTCAACCAGGCCACTAGCAGCAATCGTCCACCCGTCCCAGCTCCGACCAGCCGCTCATCTAGCTCAGCCCAAGCCAGAATAGAACTGAAACCAGCAGTTTCAAAACCTGTTTTCCAGCAGCGCGCAGAGACTTGCGAGGTGGTTTTCAGCCTCATCCTAGCCTACCTTGGAGCTGCTATAGACACGGGATCTTACTGCCGTCGCGCCGTGAACCCGTTTCCTCACTAATCCGGCGAGTTAACTCCCTAATCCTTGATTAGGTTGTTAATTGCACTTAGGGGGTTACATTAGTGCTAATTAGCTTAGTTAAATTAGTACTAAGTGAGATTATCCCTAAGATGGATTAGTGTTAATCTAAATGGTGAGATTAGCACTAATGAGGATGGATTAGTCCAATTCAATGGACTTTCTTTAGATCTGGGTTCTAGACCCTCACCATTTTTCATTTTTGTGGATCGAAATAAGCTACAATTTTGAGGTCACTTCCTTCATGAAAAATTTTCTAGACATCCTCATCTATGACATATATTTTATTCAAGATTTTAGGGATTTAAAAAGAATGAGATTTCAGCTCTGTCATTTGAAAATAGAACCTCTGTTTTTGCTGGAACTGGTGACCTTTTGGGATTCACTGGATTTTTATTAACTCTTAGGTTTTGAATTTTGAAAGGGTTCCTTCACAAAAGTTGTTTTTCACATCTTGTAGTTTAATATAGTCAAATTTCAGACCAAACAAGTTTTGGACCTTGAACCAAACTGATTTTGGAAAACAGACTTTCTGGAAATGGACCCAGTTTTTGGACTGGATTGAGCGATTTACTAGACTTAATCTAGAAAGATTTGGGCTAAGGTGTCTGCATTAAAAATGTTCTTTTATGTGTCTTTTACAACATATTCAAATTGGAAAATTTTCCGAACTTGTTTGATTAGGATTTGGATTTAAACTCGGAGATGCGCGAGTGGACCGTTTCTGCCAGTTAGGACCAATAGTAGTTTGTGATTGTTCTTGCTGCTTTGCTTGCTAGAAATTGCATATTTGGCGATGTGGTTGACCTGTGATATGCTTAGAAGTTATGCGTGATGATATGCGAATGGTTGTGCCATGGTTGTGTTTTATTATTATTGCTTTACGTGGCGACTATTGAAAGAGGTTGAGATGTGAATGGTTGTGCTATGGTGATGGGTTATGGTCATGGCAAAGGATGGCCATTGAAGGGTGATATGTGTTGTGTTGAGGAAGTCGACTGGGTTGCTGAGACGAGGTAAGTTCTGAGTGGTGCATGGTTAGGACGCCTCTGAGTGAATTCTCATCCTAATCGGGGTTTAGAGTGTTGATTCACTGAGATTTATTCTCACCCCATCGTGGTTTACAATTTTTCAAGTCCTTAGTCTGGAGATACCGAAGGGTGTCGTGGAGGATTCCAAGCTAGAGTCGGAGGGATCCGGAGTATAGGTTGTCTAGTTTTTTTGGGGCAGACCTTTAGTAGACAAACTTGTAGGACTGGCCTCGATTATGTATAAAGTGTGTTTTATGAAAATGGGTTGTCCTGCTTTTCTATCCCATGTTTGTTGTTGTCCGGGTATATGTTTAAATTTTGCTTCCGCATGTGCATAAAAAGAAAGGGTCAGCGACGTGTCTTGGGAACGTCGCATTTCGGTCAACCACCAAGGGATGTGCGCGTGCCCGGGGTTCGAGGCTTGACACTTACGGTGACAAAATCGAGGGTGTTACACACCAACACACCAAAACACTTAAAATCTGCAAAGTCTCTCCCTTTTTGTCAATAGAAAAAAGAGAAAATCAAACTACCATAAAAACATAAATGAAGTTTTAAGGAAAGATCATGGGTTCTTAGGAACACGAACAAGACAAAATTCCTCCAAATTCTGCATGGTCTCTTCAAGCTTTGTTAAGCACTGACCAAAGACAGTCTCGCCCTTAGCCAAGTTCTAAACGGCTTGCTAGTTAATGGTATGAACTTTGTCATCAAGAGACTGTACCTTGCTACCAAGAGATTTTGCGGTAGTACCAAGAGAGGCATGCAACCTTTGGATCTCAACCTCCATTCCATATTGTTGTGCCTTAATCTCCAAAAAGAGCTCGACTATCCAAGGATAGTTTGAATCCGGTTCAATCTGAGCACTAGTTTCTACAAAGTGAATTGGAGGGATGTCCAAATTTGAAGGAAAATCAGTTTGTTCTTTGGAAGTATGTTCCTCCCCCTAAACATTAGCCTATTGGTCCTTAGCGCCAAGAGATTCCTTAGAAAAATGATAGGCGAAAATATCCTCTACGTCTAGTGAAGAGCGACTGATACCATCACTAAAGATAGGTTCTACGGTAGGATCCTGAAGAGGAGTTTTCGCACCCACTTGTCACATCTTGATTTTCCAATTCTATTTTCAATGGAATGAGTCGGGCTTTTCATCAACGCGCTTATAGTTCTATTATTTGAGCTGATCACTCACGAGATAACTAGCCTATCTAGTGAAGCTGTTAAGGGATTTTAACGCAATAGACTTGATAGTTCGACCAGAAATGGACCGCAAAATTGAACCCGATTTCATAAATTGAAAGTTCTGTTATGTCATGATTCATTTTAGGAGCGTTGACTCACCTTCCGAATATTTTTCTACAAACCGGGATTTTCGGCGAAAAATCAAAGTAAGGGTATTTTAGACCAAAAAAATTGAAGGGTTGTTTCTGGTCGCATTTTTGGGATTCAAGTTGGACAAATTGATGAGGAAGAATGTTGAGTTTGACGATGGCACTTCGGATGAATTTTTGGGGCTCCAATTGAACTCAATTGGAGGAGAATTGGATTAATTTGAGTGGCCAATGTACAAAATTCGTAGGCCAAAGGAGACAAAATTTTGGACCACTTGGAGGCTTGTTGAGGAAGCTTTGGCTGCTATAATTTGGCCTTAGATGATAGCCAAGGGTGGTGGGGTCTTGCCAATGAGTAGAAGAGGATATGTGAAGACTTTTGAGGCCAAGGGGAACCCTCCAATCTTCAGCAGCTTCTTTTTCTTCTCCATTGGGGCCACTTTATCCATTGTTGGCCACTCTAGAAAGCTTAGAGAAACCAGAGAAATCGAGCAGCATCCCCCTGCCCGTCGATCGTTGTCGGAGCCCCTTGCTGCGCCGTCGCACCGCCCAAGCAGCCGCTCGAGTCCCTTGCATGATCGTTCCGCCCATCTCGCCTCCTGTCGCGCCTAGCCATGTCTCGAGCCACCTCAGGCTGCCATCGTAGCTCGCCAAGTCATCGTTCAGGCCGCCAGATCAGGCGTCGTCACCCACAGTAGCCCCATCCGCTCGTCCTCGTCGTTTCCAACCTAGCCAGCCTCTCGACCCTAGGAGCATAAGCCGAAGTCAGCAAGGGTCTTTGGGCTTAGTGGCCCATTTTTAGGCCCGTCCGGTCTCCGTTTGGTATCGCCATCGTCATGGACTCACCGGATTGGTAAACCGGTGAGTTTACTCGCTAAACTCTACTTAGGGAGTTAATGATGCTTAATGGGTGATTAGTTTAGGCTAAGTATGGTTTATGTGGTTAGTTATAATGGATTAGTGATTTAATTATTGAATTGTGCATGTTAGGTGGTTAGAACGGCTTAATTAAGGACTAGATAAGTTGTGCTATTTATCTATATAGGTTTAAAAATTTTCTAGGCCTGCTTAGGTGGTTAATTTAGCATTTCGGCCTAAGTTTTTTATTTATGGTATATAATTACATTTATTTAATTATTTATGGTATTTATTTAATTATTTAATATTTTCCGAAAATTATACCGGGATAGCCGGTGACCGGAATTTTGTGCTGATTGCAATGATGTGCTCAGTTTATGTAATTGAATGTTAAATTGTGCAAATTGAGTGATAATTGCGATTTTGGTTATTTATTCCTAAATTATGAAATTTTGATATTTAATTAGAAATATCCGGGGTGTCGGGTTCTGACACCGAAAATGGTTTTGAGGACTATATTGAATCATGGGATTTTAACAGTGTGGATGAGAATTTTTATCGGGTATTTTTAACACAGTGAAAATAGGCCAAGTTCATTATTTTAATTGAGGAATTGGTGTGCAAAGCACAATGTCCTTGGTCGGGATTGCAGTATCATATGTCAGCTTGTGAGAGTAGTATCGTATGCCAGCTTGTGAGAGCAAGTATCGTGTTTCAGCTTATGAGAGCAAGGATCTATGTTAGTTTGTGTGAGCACTAATCTGTATCAGCTTGTGTGAGCAATGATCCATGTTAGCTTGTGCGAGCTGCAGTTCATATCAGCTTGTGTGAGCAATCATCCATGTCAGCTTATGTGAGCAGCAGTTCATATCAGCTTGTGTGAGTAGTAATCCCTGGCTACGCTAGTGGACCGATGTGCATCGGTAGTTCATGCTTGTGCGAGCAATAATCGAATTGGTATCGATTGAATTGATTGAATGGATCGATTGATTTAGTATATGAACTGTGCTGACGTGCTAGAAGGAACTGAGGCTAGGTAAGTTCTCTGTCTTGTGTGCGTAGACTGCCTTTAGGCGTATTTCCTTCTTAGTCGGAGTTTAGGGGGTGAATTTCCTGAGACATTGTCTCACCCTGTTGTGGGCTCAATCTTTTCAGGTCCTTAGATGGCGGTTCCTCATAAATGTTTTGGTCAGCCTATGAGGGTTACCGAGCGGAGTTTTGATTACCCTGTCCCTGGGGGTCATTGGGTCTATGAACTCGTAGTGACCACCGTCTGGATCGATGAGGGCTTACCTCAGACGGTACCTCATTGATTTAGAGTGTGGTATCGCGACGGATTTAATGGATACAGAATGGGTCCCCTCTAGGGTTTTGAGATCCCTGCGGTGGTAGTCAACGCCTCTCTAGGTGAGAGTGCAACTGACCCTCCTGATGGTGCTGTGGAGAACCTGAAACCCTCGGAGCCTGTGAAGACCGAAGGATCGGCGAATGTGTTCGACTAGTAGGTCTTAAGACAGCTTCCTTTGAGAGCCGGTTTTTTGTAGACTCTTGTCCTCAGACTAGTGTGTATATAAATCGGGGTGTTTATAAAAGTATTTTGGTTGTGAATATGTTTCCTGCTTTTCTATCCCGTGTTGGTTGTTGTCAGGGGTATTGTTTCACTTCCACATGTGCATTAAAATGAATGGGTCGGCGATGTGTCCTAGGACGTCACAATTTCATCAACTACCGATGGATGGGCACGCGCTCGAGGTTTGGGGCATGACATCCCCGCCCGGAGTGGTATCAGAGCTGGTCGATAGTTGGAGTGATAAGGTGTGATAGGTTATAGGATAGTTAGTAGGAACGGCCTTTATTTTATGCTGATGCATGTCAGAGATAGCTGTTTGGTAGATTGTTTTGTAGGGATCGCTCAACTTCTAATTCTATGTAGAATTGGAAAGCAAGTTTCTGTAAAGAACTTGCATAATGAGTGATCAAGAGCAAAGGACTCCTAGGAAGAGAACCATCGGACCTGCTACTCGAGGTAGGACGCCAACAAGGGTCGGTACCCGAGTGGGTCGTGGTAGAGCGCCGGCTCAGGCTAGCGCTAGTGGAGTAGTTCCACCTCTAGTTGGTTCTAGGGTAGCAGCCTCTGGTGATCCTAGAATCGAAGGGATCATGCAGGTGCTTGAGACGGTAGGAGCTTTGATGGGGCAGTAGGCCTAGAATCAAGCCGCCGCCACTACCGCCGCTGCTACTGCTGCCGTTGCCGCTGCTATTGAAGCCGCAACCGCTTCTGCATCTGCCAAAGTTCCAGCTGGGAATGTGGTTGTTGAGAGAGAGAGGCCTATGCACAAGTTAGTTGAGCAGTTCTTGAAGCTCAACCTACTGAGATTCACCGACGCAGGAGATCCTGAAGCTGCAACGCTCTGGATCCAAGATCAGGAGAAAGCCTTTGCACTTCTGTTGTCCATTGAAAAAGAAAAGGCTGTCCTGGCAGTATACCAGCTGTAGGGTAATGCCAGTATGTGGTGGAAAGCCACCAAAGGTATAGTTTTCCCCAAAGGCGTGGTTCCGGTGTGGAACGCCTTTCTTAGAGCCTTTAATGGCAAGTGTTTTTTGGGTAGCGCCGGAGAGCAGAAGATGGAGGAATTCCAGCGCCTCCGTCAAGGGATGCTGACTATAGATCAGTATGAAGCTAAGTTTGCTGAGTTGTCTTAGTACGCTCCAAGACTAGTAGAAGACCCTTAAGACCAAGCTCGAAGGTTCAGGAATGGCCTCCGACCAAAACTGAGGAATCCACTGGTGCCATTCGACCTGAAGGATTACAGCGAGGTTTATGGTTGAGCCCAGCTGATAGAGAGGAACCAAAGTGAACAAACTGCTGCGTCTGGTTCAAGGTTCAGTTCGAACAGAGATGGAAATCGGTTCGGAAAGAAGCCCATGACCGGAGGAAGGTATCATGTCCCGCTGAGCAGGAAGGGTGGGATAGGCAAGTCAGCGCCGAGTCAGAATGGCGCATGTTGCTTGTGTGGAAGGCGACACAGATCAGTCCTGTGCCATTTTAGGATGGTCGCTTATTTTGAGTGTGGCCAACAGGGTCACTAGGCTAGAGATTGTCTTAGAAGGCCAAGGGGACTACAGTAGTTGCCGCCGTCGCCGCCAATGGGTTAGACTAGGGGGTTTGCACCGCATATTGCACCACAGGGTGAATAGAACAGGCCTCCAGCGTAAGGAAGAGTGTACGCCATCACAAGAGGATAGGCTGAGGACTCGCTTGATGTGATTACAGGTACGGTTTCACTGAACAACCATGCTGCTTATGCTTTATTTGATCCTGGAGCGACTTATTCGTTTATAGCTGAGCAATTTGTTAAGCTGGTAGGATTGAGTCATGAGTTGTTGGAGTCGGTGGTTAGCATATCTACACCATTAAAGGATAAAGTGTTGTCTGCATTGGGTTGTTTTGGTTGCAAGTTAGTGATTAGTGAGCGAGATGGGAAGATAGATTTGTTAGTCCTAGCCATGCATGATTTCGATGTGATAATTGGCATGAACTAGCTCACCAAGTAACGAGCTAAGATGGACTGCTATCGTAAAGCGATTCCATTTAACCCATTATCGGGTGACAGTTTCGAGTTTATTGGGAGTCGAGGAGGACCCTCGATTACCATAATCTCATCGCTTGAGGCAACCTATTTGTTAGACGGGGGTTGCCAAGGTTACCTGGCAACTATCGTGGATACAACAGTTGAGGAGGTGAAGGTTGAAGACATCGCTGTAGTGCAAGAGTTTCCGGATGTATTTCCAAAGGAATTGCCAGGCCTGCCGTCAGAGAGAGAGATAGAGTTCGTGATTGAGTTAGCACCCAGGACAGAGCCAATCTCTAAGGCTCCTTACCGGATGGCGTTGTATGAGTTGAAAAAACTGAATGTGCAGATGCAAAAATTGTTGGATAAGGGATTCATACGTCCTAGTGCATCACCTGGGGGAGCACCAGATATGTTCGTGAAGAAGAAAGATGGTTCGTTGCGTCTATGCATCAATTATCATCAACTCACTCAGGTAACGATCAAGAACAAGTATCCTCTCCTGAGGATCGACGGCTTGTTTGACCAGCTGCAAGGAGCATTGATATTTTCTAAGATCGACTTGAGGACAGGGTATCATCAGCTGAGGATCAGAAAGGAAGACATACCGAAGTCAACGTTTTGTACTCGATACAGCCATTATGAGTTTATTGTAATGCTGTTTTGTTTAACGAATGCCCCGGCTGCTTTCATGAATCTGATGAACCGAGTATTCAAAGAATACCTAGTTCAGTTTGTGATCGTGTTCATCGACGATATCCTGGTGTATTTGGGAAATTCAAAGGAGCACGAAAGGCATTTGAGGATGGTACTTCAGACCTTGAGGAATCATGAGTTGTACGCTAAGTTTAGCAAGTGCGAGTTTTGGTTGACTCATGTTGCTTTCCTAGGGCACGTGATTTTAGGTGAAGGATTCTTCGTGGACCCGACTAAAATCGAAGCAATTATCAACTGGCCAAGACCGACGACCGTGATAGAGATCAGAAGCTTTTTGGGTTTAGCATGGTACTACAGAAGGTTCGTGGAAGGATTTTCAACATTAGCGTCGCTGTTGACTCGACTACTGAAGAAGGAAGAGAAGTTTGTGTGGACAAACAAGTGCAAGTGTAGTTTCCAAGAGCTTAAGCAGAAGCTGACTACTGCACCCGTGCTGACCACACCATCTGGTCCTAGATGATATGAGATCTATAGTGATGTGTTGTTTAGAGGACTGGGTTGCGTGCTAATGCAACGTGGTAGGGTTGTTGCATACGCGTCCCGATAGTTGAGACCTCATAAGTTGAATTATCTGACACATGACTTACAACTCGCAGCAATCAGTTTCACTCTGAAGATTTGGAGACACTATGTTTGTGGAGAAAAATTCCAGATCTTCGCAAACCATCAAAGTCTCAAGTACTTATTCTCTTAGAAGGAGTTGAATATGAGACAGCGTCGCTGGATGGAACTCCTAAAGGACTATGATTGCGACATTCTGTATCATCGTGGAAAGGTGAACGAGGTCGTAGATTCGTTGAGTCGGAAGTCTTCAGTTGCGCATATGATGGTTCAGGAATGGATTTTAGTCGAGAGAGTTCGAGATTCGGTTTTCAAGTTTGAGGTAGGCCACCTTTCAAACCTTATGGCCACCCTCAGAATTGAGCCGGAAGTGCAGATTAGAATCAAGACGCTTCAGTTGACCGACCCAGAGATTCAGAAAATCCTGCAAGAGGATATAGAAAAGAGGAATGCTAACTTTCAGATTTCTGAAGACGGAACACTAAGGTTCCGAGGACGATTATGTGTACCTGACGATGCAGAGCTTAAGGAAGAGATCTTATCAGAAGCTCATCGTAGCAATTACAGCATTCATCCCAGTAGTACAAAGATGTATCAAAATTAGCGTCAACACTATTGGTGGTCTGGTATGAAGGCGGATATCACCAAGCATGTTGCCAAGTGTTTGACGTGTCAACAAGTAAAGGCTCAACATTGTAAGCTGGCAGGACTTCTACAACCTTTCGAGATCCCTGAGTGGAAATGGGAACACATCACAATGGACTTTGTCACGGGCTTAACGAGGAGTTAGAGGCGTAATGATTCCATTTGGGTAGTGGTCGACAGACTGACAAAGTCGGCTCACTTCATCGCCGTACAAAAGGATCTTGATTTGGACAGGCATGCAGAATTATATGTACGTTAGATAGTTCGTCTACATGGAGTGTCGGTGACGATTACATCAGACCGATACTCGAGGTTCACAGCTACCTTTTGGAAGAGCTTGTAGGCTGCCTTAGGAACAAAGCTGCAGTATAGTACGGCTTATCATCCTCAGACGGATGGCCAGTCTGAGAGGACGATTCAAACCCTCGAAGACATGCTACAAGCTTGCGTGTTGGATTTCAAGGGAAGCTGGGAGCAACAGGTTCATCTTGTCGAGTTTGCCAACAACAATAGCTACCAGCAGAGCATTCAGATGGCTCCTTTTGAAGCGTTGTATGGCAGAGCGTGCAGAACACCAGTTTGTTGGGATGAAGTCGGAGAACAGAAGATCACAAGTCCAAAGTTGGTTCAGCAGTCAGTGAATGCAGTTCCAGTTATTAGGGACAAATTAAAGACCGCTCAGAGTCGCCAGAAAAGCTACGCTGATAAGCGTCGAAAACCTTTGGAATTCCAAGTTGGTGAGCACGTCTTTCTGAAGGTGTCGCCAATGAGGGGTACTGCGCACTTCGGCAAAAAGGGAAAGCTGAGTCCGAGGTATGTAGGTCGCTTCAAGATTCTTGAAAAGATAGGAACCTTAGCGTATCGTCTTGCATTGTTGCTGAGGTTGGCGCAAGTGCATGACGTCTTTCACGTGTTGATGTTTATGAGGTATGAACCTGACCCGACCAACGTGCTAAATTTTGAAGAATTAAACGTGGACGATAGTGTCGTATGTGGAAAGACCGGTTCATATTGTAGATTGCAAGGAGCAGGTTCTGCGCACCAAGACAATCCCGTTAGTTAAAGTGGCTGGCAACATCACGGCATAGAAGGAGCAACCTGGGAGAGTGAAGATTCGATGAGACGACTGTACCCCCACCTTTTTGTTTAAGATTTGTAAGGATTTAAATTTCGAGGGTGAAATTTTTTATAAGAGGGGAAGAGTTGTGACAGCCTGATTTTCTAATTTTGTTTTCAATTGAATGAGTCGGGCTTTTCATTGATGCGCCTATAGTTCTATTCTCTGAGCTGATCACTCACGAGATAACTAGTCTATCTAGTGAAGCCGTTAAGGGATTTTTACGCAATAGACTTGAGAAAATCGACCACTCAATCGTGCTAGTCTACAAGGGTCATTATGGCAGAATTAAAAATCGATTAGAGATCGGAGATAGGTCATTTCGACTGAGCCATGTGATTTAGTGTGGGTGATTCCACCTAATTACAAAATTCTCGTCGATCGGCACTAGACCGATTTCTCTATCGTTTTGGTACTCTGTGTTCGTATTTGAAATCTCAAGATTTTCACGACCACCGAGAGTCGCCTCTGTGTCAAAGATGTACAATGTGGCTCGAAAATAATCAACCACGGGTCAATTGCACTAAAAATTCCTAAAAGCTACCTGTTAGGTTAGGTCACACTAAAATCGTGCCAGATTGAAATTAACCGTGAAGTAGAACCCAATTTAAGAAATTGAAAGTTCTGTCATGTCACGATTCATTTTAGAAGTGTCGACTCACCTTCCGAAGATTTTTCTGCAAATCGGGATTTTCGACGAAAAATCAAAGTAATGGTATTTTGGACCAGAAAAATCAGAGGGCCATTTTTTATCGCGTTTTTGGGATTCAAGTTGGACAAATTGATGAGGAAAAATGTTGAGTTTGACGATGGCACTTCGGATGAATTTTTGGGGCTCTAATTGAACTCAATTGGAGGGGAATTGGATTAATGAGTGGCCAATGTACAAAATTCATAGGCCATGGGGGAGACAACATTTTGGACCACTTGGAGGGTCCCCCTTGGATGACAACCAAGGGTGGTGGGGTCTTGCCAATGAGTAGAAGAGGATATGTGAAGACTTTTGAGGCCAAGGGGGACCCTCCAATCTTCAGCAGCTTCTTCTTCTCCATTGGGGCCACTTTATCCATTATTGGCCACTCTAGAAAGCTCAGAGAAACTAGAGAAACCGACCAGAACCCTCTACCCGTCGACCGCCGCCGGAGCCTCTTGCTGCGCCGTCACACCGCCAAGCAGCCGCCCGAGTCCCTCGCGCGATCGTTCCGCCCGTCTCGCCTCCTGTTGCGCCCAGTCCCGTCCTTAGCCGCATCAAACTACCGTCACAGCTCGATAGGTCACCATCTAGGCCGTCGGATTAGCCGCCATCGCTCGTCGTTGCCCGCAGTAGCCCTATCCGCCTGTCCTCGTCGTTTCCAGCCCAGCCAACCGCTCGAGCAGCCTCTCAGGCCTAGGAGCATAAGCCAAAGTCAATAAGGGTCTTTGGGCTTCGTGGCCCGTTTTTAGGCCCTCCGATCTCCATTTGGTGTCTCCGCAGGCTCAGTTGTCGCTTGTCTTCGTATTGTCGTCGTCATGGACTCACCAGATTGCTAAACTAGTGAGTTTACTCGCTAAACTCTGCTTATGGAGTTAATGATGCTTAAGGAGTGATTAGTTTAGGATAAGTATGGTTTAGGTGGTTAGTTAGAATGGATTAGTGATTTAACTATTAATTGTGCATGTTAGGTGGTTAGAACGGTTTAATTAAGGACTAGATAAGTTGTGCTATTTATCTAGATAAGTTCAAAAATTTTCTAGGCCCATTTAGGTGGTTAATTTAGCATTTCCGGCCTAAGTTTGTATTTATGGTATTTAATTGCATTTATTTAATTATTTTTGTAGTTATTATTATTTAATATTTTTCGGAAATTATACTAGGATAGTCGGTGATCAGAATTTCATGCTGATTGCAATGGTGTGCTTAGTTTATGCAATTGAATGTTAAATTGTGCAAATTGAGTGATAATTGCTATTTTGGTTATTTATTCCAAAATTATGAAATTTTAATATTTAATTAGAAAAATCCCGGGTGTCGAGTTCTGACACCGAAAATGGTTTTGAGAACTATATCGAATCGTGGGATTTTGAATGTGTGGATGTCAATTTTCCTGGTTCAAATTCACCATGTACCCACACAAGATTATTTTTATCAGGTATTTTTAACACAATGAAAATAGGCCAAGTTCATTATTTTAATTGAGGAATTGGTGTGCAAAGCACAATGTCCTTGGCCAGGATTGCAGAATCGTATGTCAGCTTGTGAGAGCAGTATCGTATGTCAGCTTGTGAGAGCAAGTATCGTGTGTTAGCTTGTGAGAGCAAGGATCTATGTCAGCTTATGTAAACACTAATCTGTATCAGCTTGTGTGAGCAATGATCCATGTCAGCTTGTGCGAGCAGCAGTTCATATCAGCCCGTGTGAGCAGTAATCCCTAGCTACGCCAGTGGACTGGTGTGCGTCGATAGTTCATGCTTGTGCGAGCAATAATCGAATTGGAATCGATTGAATTGATTGAATGGATCGATTGATTTAATATATGAACTGCGCTGACGTGCAGGAAGGAATTGAGGCAAGGTAAGTCCTCTGTCTTGTGTGTGTAGACTGCCTTCAGGCGTATTTCCTTCCTAGTCGAAGTTTAGGGGGTGAACTTGCTAAGACATTATCTCACCCCATCGTGGGCTCAATCTTTTTAGGTCCCTAGATGGTGGTTCCTCCAGAACTTTTTGGTCGGCCTATGAGGGTTACTGAGCAGAGCTTTGACTACCCTATCCTTGGGAGTCACTGGGTCTATGAACTCATGGTGACCACCGTCTAGGTCGACGAGGGCCTACCTCAGAGGGTACGTCAACGATTCAGAGCGTGGTATCGCCACGGATTTAATGGATACTGTCACGCCCCGATCCTCGAGCGTGTGCCCATCCCTCGGTGGTCGATTAGATTGTGAGATCCCAGGACGCGTCGCCGACCCATTCATTTTAATGTGCATGCGGAAGCGAATAAATAAATCCCTATACAACACAAATATGGGATAGGAAAGCAGGGCCACAATTTTGAAAACCACAACAAACCTTTATACCCAGTAGACTGGGTCATTTACAAAACTAGCTTATTTCTCAAAATCTACAAAAGGTCGATTCCCAAAACAAAGCTGTCCTATGATCAGCTAGTCAGACTCATTCACTGATTCTTCAATCTCCACAGGGTCCGGACGGGAAGTCAGGTTCTCCGCCAAGCCATCGGGAGGGTCAGATGGATCCTCGTCTAGAGCAGCATCAACCACCCCAGCGGGGATACCAAAAGTTGTAAGGGGACCCACCCTGAAACCATTGGGTCCGTAGCGGAATAATGCTCTGAATCGATGAGATATCCTATGAGGTGGATTCTCTTCAACCCAGACAATGATCACCACTAGTTCATAGACCCAAAAACTTATGGGATCAAGATAACTAGAAACTCGCTCGGTAACCCTCATGGGACGGCCAAAATGCTCAGGAGGGTTCTCCACCTAAGAACCTGAAAATATTGAGCTCACAACGGGGTAAGACAATGTCTCAGCAAGTCCACCCCCTAAACTCCGACTAGGAAGGAAATATGCCTAAAGGCTACTTATGCACACATAAGATAGAGGACTTACCTTTGCCTCAATTCATTCCTGCAAGTCAATATAGTTCATGATCTCAACCAATCTACTCAATTCAAATCAACCCATTGATCAATCTGTTAATCAGCTAAATTCAATATCAACAGTACTATCTATCAATTTAATATGACCACTGCTCACACAAGCTGAAATATATGGTCATAGCTCTCACAAGATGATATAGATAGATAATAGCTCGCACAAG
This sequence comes from Eucalyptus guilfoylei, assembly GCA_016097605.1. Taxonomy (NCBI): domain Eukaryota; kingdom Viridiplantae; phylum Streptophyta; class Magnoliopsida; order Myrtales; family Myrtaceae; genus Eucalyptus; species Eucalyptus guilfoylei. The sequence continues at coordinate 11,921,904 of CM027863.1, forward strand.
CTGATAATATAGATCGTGCTCTCACAAGCTGATATAACAATCTTAGCTCACACAATCTGATAAGTTATATTGCTCTCACAAGCTGACGTATCAAAGCCCATAGGCTGATACAGTATACTGCTCTCATAAGCTGACGAGCAAAGGGTCCCAAAAACTGACGATAAATATGCTTGCACAAGCTGACATGCACATATGCTCTCACAAGCTGATAAATTGTCAAGTTAAAAGTACCCGATAAAAATAATTGTGTGTGGGTACATGATTGGCCTGAGCCAAAAACACACTATCTTTCTTTTAGAAAATGCCACTTTTTAATATAGTCCATAAACACATTTTTGGCGTTGTAAACCGATGCCCGGTATTCTCTAATTAAATACCGAAATTACTCAATTTTGAAATAAATACCCAAAATTACAATTCTCACTCAATTTGCACAAATCAACACTCGATTAAATAAACCAACCATACCAATGCAATCGGCATGAAATTCCGGTCACCGGCTATCCTAGTATAATTTCAAGAAAATAATAATTAATTAAATAAATACTAAAAATAATTAAATAAATACATAAAAATGCAAACTTAGGCCGAAAAGCCTAATTAAATACTAAAACAGGCTCGGAAAAATTCTGAACCTATCTAGATAAATAATACAACCTATCTAGTTGCTAATTAAGCCGATCTAACCACAAAACATGCAATAACGAGTAATTAAATCACTAATCCGTTCTAATTAACCACATAAATTATACTTAGCCTAAACTATGAACCCTTAAGCATCATTAACTCCCTAAGTAGAGTTTAGTGAGTAAACTCACCGATTTTGAAATTCGATGAGTCCACAACAACGGCAACACGGAGATAGGCAACAAACTCCAAAGTAGCGACACCAAGCAGAGCCGGGACGGGCCTAAAAACAGGCCGAACAGTGACGGCTGGGCTGGAGATTTCTCGGTTCTGATCTTGGGCCGAGAGGGCTAGAACGGAGGCCAGTTGGCGCAGGAATGGCGAAGGACGAACAGACGGGCTGTAGCAGCTAGGTGAGGGCTTTCGGCGGCTGGACAACGGCGCACAGCGGCTGGCACAAACAGATGGAGGCCAGGCTTCGTCGGACAGAGGCGAGGGACGGCCAGGAACGCATGACTAGGCACGAGGTGAGCGGAACGGGCACGGCTCGCGTAGGGGCGCGAAGGCAACGTGGTGGGGGCAGGGGGTTCAGTGGGCTTGAGGGGGCCACAAAGTCCTCTAGAAGCCAAAGTTGTCTCCTTTGAGCTCATCCAATAAGCCCCACCTCTCTAGCCTTGGTCAACAGCCCTTATCCACTCCAAACTTCCCCAACACACTTGCTAAAGGGTCCAAAAGGTTGTGCACCAAGGGAGCCTACGAATTTGTACATAATTTCCCCCAAATTGGATCAATTCATCTCCAATTGGATCCAATTCGACCGCCATAAATTCAACCAAGTTGTCCTCGACCCAATTGACATTTTTTCTTGCTAATAGAACCAACTTGCATCCCAAAAACACGATAAAAAACGGTCCCCTGAATTTTCCGGACATAAACGGCCCTATTTTGTATTTTCACCAAAAATCTCGGTTTGTAGAAAAATCTTTGGAGGATGAGTTGACGTTCCTAAAATAAGTTATGACACGACAGAACTTTCAATTTCTGAAATCGGGTTCAAACTCGCGGTTAATTTCAATCTAGCGTAATTTTAGCGTGACCTAGCCTATTAGGTAGCTTTTAGGAATTTTCAATGCAATCGACTTGTGGTCGATTTATTTCGAGCCACAATGTACATTTCGACATATTAGCAACTCTCGGTGGTCATGAAAATCTCTAGGTTTCAATTACGGGCACAAGGTACTCAAAACGACAGGAAAATCGGTCTAGTGCCGTAATATCTCAATCTATTTGAAATCAGGTGGAACCACCCACACTTTGATCACATATCTCAATCAAATTGACCTATCCCTAATATCTTATTGATTTTGACAATGTCGTAATTACCTTTGCAGACTAGCACGGTCGAGTAGTCAATTCCTGGTTGAATTCTCAAGTCTGTTACGGTAAAATCCATTAACAGCTTCACCTGATGGGCTAATTATCTCGTGAATGCCCAACTCAAAAAAAAGAACTATTGGCGCGTCGATGAAAAGCCCAACTTATTTAATAAAAAATAGAGCCTAAAGATCAGGATGTCACAACTCTTCCCCTCTTATAAAAATTTCGTCCTCGAAATTTAAACCATTACTATTCTTAAACAAAAAGGTGGGGGTATTGTCTCCTCATCGAGTCTTTACTTTCCCAGGTTACTTCTCTTTTCCCGTGGTGTTGTCAGACCACTTTGACCAAGGGGACCGTCTTGGTATGCAAAATCTGTTCTTTCTGATCCACAATCTGAACCAGGCTTTCCACGTACGACACTCTGTCATCCATGTCTAATTCTTCAAGATTTAGCACGTGGGTCGGGTCAGGCTCATACGTCCTCAACATTGACACGTGAAAGACGTCATGCACTTACGCCAACCTCGGTAGCAATGCAAGACGATACGCTAGGATCTCGATTTTTTCCATAATCTCCAAGGGACCTACGTACCTCAGACTCAGTTTTTTCCTTCTTGCCGAAGCGCGAAGTACCCCTCATTAGTGACACCTTCAAAAAGACGTGATCACCAACTTGGAATTCCAATGGCCTTCGACGCTTATCAGCGTAACCTTTCTGGCGTCTCTGAGCGGTCTTTAATCTGTCCCTAACAAACTGAAGTTCTGCACGCTCTGCCATACAACGCTTTGAAAGGAGCCATTTGAATGCTCTGCTGGTAGTTGTGAACCTCGAGTCTCAGTCTGATGTAATCGTCACCGGCACATCATGCAAACGAACTATCTGACTCACGTACAATTCTGTATGCCTATCTAAATCAAGATCCTTCTCTACAGCGATAAAGTGAGCCGACTTCATTAGTCTGTCGACCACTACCCAAATGGAATCATTACCCCTCTGACTCCTTGGTAAGCCTATCACAAAGTCCATCATGATGTGCTCCCATTTCCACTTGGGGATCTCGAGAGGTTGCAAAAGTCCTCCTGGCTTACAATGCTGTGCTTTCACTTGCTGACACGTCAAACACTTCGCGACGTGCTTAGCGATGTCTGCCTTCATACCGAACCACCAATAGTGTTGACGCAGACTCTGATACATCTTCATACTACCAGGTTGAATGCTGTAACTGCTATGATGAGCTTCTGATAAGATCTCCTCTTTAAGCTCTGCATCGTCAGGTACACACAATCGTCCTTGGAACCTCAGTGTTCCATCCTCAGAAATCTGAAAATCGGCCTTTCTATTAGTATCCTCTTGCAGAATCTTCTGAATCTCTGGGTTTGTCAATTGAAGCATCTTGATTCTGATCTGCACATTCGGCTCAATTCTGAGGGTGACCGTAAGATTTGAAAGGTGGCCTACCTCAAATTTGAAAATCGAATCTCGAGCTCTTTCGGGTAAAACCCATTCCTTAACCATCATCTGAGCGACTGAAGACTTATGACTCAGAGCGTCTACAATCTTGTTCGCCCTTCCAGGGTGATACAGAATATCACAATCGTAGTCCTTCAGTTCCATCCAGCGACGTTGTCTCATATTCAACTCCTTCTAAGAGAATAGATACTTGAGACTTTGATGGTCAATGAAGATTTGTAATCTTTCTCCACACAAATAATGTCTCCAAATCTTCAGAGCAAAAATGATTGCTATGAGTTCTAAGTCATGCGTCGGGCAATTCAGCTCGTGAGGTCTCAACTGACAGAGCTCGTATGCAACAACCCTACAATGTTGCATTAGCACACAACCCAATCCTCTAAAAGACACATCACTATAGATCTCGTATATTCAAAGAGTAGATGGAATGGTCAGCATAGGTGCGGTAGTCAGCTTCTGCTTAAACTTTTAGAAACTACGCTCACACTTGTCTGTCCACACGAACTTCTCTTCCTTCTTCAGTAGTCGAGTTAACGGCGATGCCAAAGCTAAAAATCCTTTCACAAACCTTCTGTAGTAGCATGCCAAACCCCAAAAAGCTTCTAATCTCTGACACTATCGTCGGTCTCGGCCAACTGGTCACTGCTTCAATCTTAGATGGGTCCACGGAGATTCCTTTGCTTGAAATCACGTGACCTAAAAACACAACACGAGTCAACCAAAACTTGCACTTGCTAAACTTAGCGTACAATCCATGGATCCTCATTGTCTAGAGTACCATTCTCCAATGACTATCGTGCTCCTCAGCACTTCTCGAGTACACTAGAATATCGTCGATCCTTGACAGTGGATACTTGTTATTGATCGTCACCTGATTGAGTTGGCGATGGTCGATGCACAGACGCAACAAACCATCTTTCTTCTTTACGAACAGAACTGGTGCTCCCCAAGGTGATGAACTAGGACATACGAATCCCTTATCCAACAACTCCTGCACCCGCACCTTTAGTTCTTTCAACTCAGACAATGACATCCAGTAAGGAGCCTTAGAGATTGGCGCTGTCCTGGGCGGCAAACCTGGCAATTCCTTTGGAAACATCTCAGAAAACTTCGGTATCATAGCTATGATCTCCATACTTGGTTCCTCAACTGACGCATCCATTACAATTGCCAAGTAACCTTGACAACCTCCGTCCAACAAACAGGTTGCCTCAAACGACGAGATTAAGGTAGTCGAGGGTCCTTTTCAACTCCCAGTAACTCCAAACTTTCACATGCTGATCGATTAAACTGGAATATGTCACGACAACAATTCATCACAACAAAAGGCTCCTTGAGCTAACTCCTTTCATATATGACGTCAAAGTTATACATAAGCAAACTAATCAAGTAAAACTATAGTAAGTGATTCTTCTTTCTATTACTTTATTACAACAACGGAAATTCTACAACCTTCACCAAAATTCCACTGTGCTACCCCCACAAAATTACCCCAAAAACATCATTCCCCAGATCAGTGCATGGTTTAGCTCATTCCCGTTTCTTTCGCCATCCTAGTGACGTCCTATCTGCAGTAACGGTGCTTGGGCTCCATTGGACCTACGCGGGCAGTTCCTCGCCTGATGGTCGTGCTAGCCACATTCAAAGCACTCTCTAGCCATACTGGGACACGGGGTTGGTCCATGTTTCCTTCTACAAACTCAGCACCTATCTAATGAGTCCTCTGCCTCCTGTCGGGTGACAACATGTACCCTTCCTTACACCGGAGACCTGTTCTAAGTACCCCACTGAATGTCCTGTAGTGCATTCCCTCAGTTCTGTTCTATCGGTGGTGGTGGCAGTAGCAGCTGTGGTCCCATCTGCCTATGCGGACAATCCTTGATCAAGTGACCGTACTAGTGACACTTGTAACATGTCCTTTCCCTTTTACAACACGAGGCAAATCCATGTCTTTTCCTACAGACACAACACACGGCGTTCAAGTTGGGCATTGAGTTTCCAATTGTACTCTTCCGATTAGGTGGAATAGGATACCCTTCTTCTGACATCGGTCTCTTCCCCAGTTGGTTGTCATCTCTGTTGGAACTGAATCTTGACTCAGATGCGGTAACTTCCTCCCCGATCACAACTCCAGGTTGGGCCTCAGTAGGTGTGGCAACAACGGCGGTTACAACATTGGCCGATGGCTTGGTCCTAAGCTTGCTAACCCAACAAGTTCCCAATGGTCACTAGCGCCTGAACAATCTCGTCAAACCTAGGATCGCTCGGCCTGTGGCGGTATTCTCTCACATGCGTTAGCCTGAGCCGGCGCTCTACCTCGACCTCCTCGTGTACCGGCCCTTGTCGGCGTTCTACCTCGAGTAACAGGTCCAAAGGTACGCCTTCTAAGAGTCCTCTGCTCCAGATCACTCATTTCGCAGGATCTTTAAAGAAACATGCTTCCCAATTCCACACAGAATTAGAAGTTGAGCGATCCCAAACAAACAATTTACCAAGCAGCTATCACTAACATGCACCAGTATAAAATAAAGGCCAATCCTACTAACTATCCCATAACTTATCGCACCTTATCACTCCAACTATCGACCAGCTCTAATACCACTCTGGGCGGGTATGTCACGCCTCGATCCTCGAGCGCGTGCCCAGTGGTTGATTAAATTGCAACATCCCAAGATATGTCGCCGACCCATTCATTTTAATGCGCATGCGGAAGTGAATGAATAAATCCCTTGACAACATAAATATGGGATAGGAAAGCAGAGCCACAATTTTGAAAACCACAACAAACCTCTATACCCAACAGACTAGGTCATTTACAATAATAGCCTTTTTTTCACAACATCTACAAAAGGTCGATTCCTAAAACAAAGCTGTCCTATCACCAGCTAGTCGGACTCATTCAACAATTCTTCAGTCTCCGCAAGGTCTAGACGGGAAGTCGGGTTCTCCACCACGCCATCGGGAGGGTCGACTGGATCCTCGTCTAGAGCAGCATCAATCACCACAACGGGGATATCAAAAGTCCTCAGGGGACCCACCCTGAAACCATTGGGTTCGTAACGGAACGACCCTCTGAATCGATGAGGTATCCTATGAGCTGGATTCTCTTCGACCCATACAGTGGTCACTACCAATTCATAGACCCAAAAACTTCCGGGGTCGGGGTAACTAGAAACCCGTTCAGTAACCCTCATGGGACGGCCAAAACGCTCAGAAGGGTTCTCCATCTCAGAACCTGAAAATATTGAGCCCACGATGGGGTGAGACAACGTCTCAGCAAGTCCACCCCCTAAACTCCGACTAGGAAAGAAATATGCCTAAAGGCTACCTATGCACACACAACATAGATGACTTACCTTTGCCTTAGTTCCTTCCTGCAAGTCAATACAGTTCATGATCTCAACCAATCCACTCAATTCAAATCAACCCATCGATCAATCAATTAATCAGCTCAATTCAATATCAATAGTACTATCTATCAATTTAATATGACCATTGCTCGTACAAGCTGAAATATATGGTCATTGCTCTCACAAGCTAATATAGATAGATAGTAGCTCGCACAAGCTGATAATATACATCGTGCTCTCACAAGCTGATATAACAATCTTAGCTCACACAAGCTGATAAGGTATATTTCTCTCACAAGCTGATGTATCAAAGCCCATAGGCTGATACAATATACTGCTATCACAAGCTGACGTGCAAAAGGGCCCAAAAGCTAATAAAATGTATACTACTCTCACAAGTTGACGTATCAAAGCCCATAGGCTGATACAGTATACTGCTCATACAAGCTGACGAGCAAAGGGTCCCAAAAACTGACGATAAATATGCTCGCACAAGCTGACATACACATATGCTCTCACAAGTTGATAAATTGTCAAGTTAAAAGTACCCGATAAAAATAATCGTGTGTGGGTACACGATCGGCCTGAGCCAAAAACACAATATCTCTCTTTTAGAAAATGCCACTTTTTAATATAGTCCATAAACACATTTTTGGCGTTGTAAACCAACGCCCGGTATTCTCTAATTAAATACCGAAATTACTCAATTTTGGAATAAATACCCAAAATTACAATTCTCAGTCAATTTGCACAAATCAACACTCGATTAAATAAACCAACCATACCATTGCAATCGGCATGAAATTCCGTTCACCGACTATCCAGGTAAAATTTCCAGAAAATAATAATTAATTAAATAAATACTAAAAATAATTAAATAAATACATAAAAATGCAAACTTAGGCCGAAAAGCCTAATTAAATACTAAAACGGACTCAGAAAAATTCTGAACCTATCTAGATAAATAATACAACATATCTAGTTGCTAATTAAGCCAATCTAACCACAAAGCATGCAATAACGAGCAATTAAATCACTAATCCGTTCTAAATAACCACCTAAACCATACTTAGCCTAAAATAATCAACCCTTAAGTATCATTAACTCCCTAAGCAGAGTTTAGTGAGTAAACTCACCGGTGTGGAAATCCGATGAGTCCACGACGACGGCAACGCGGAGACGAGCGACAGACTCCGAAGGGGTGACACCAAGTAGGGCCGGGACGAGCCTGAAAACAGGCCCAATAGTCATGGCTGGGCTGAGGGTTTCTCGGTTCTGATCTTGGGCCGAGAGGGCTGGAACGGAGGCCGGTTGGCACGGGAACGGCAAATGACGAACGGACGGGCTGCAATGGCTAGGTAGGAGGTTTCGGCGGCTGGAAGGTGGCGCACGGTGGCTGGCACGAACGGATGGAGGCCAGGCTACGCCGGAATGGGGTGAGGGACGGCCAAGAACGCGCGACTGGGCATGAGGTGAGTGGGACGGGTGCAGCTCACGCAGGGGCGCGACGGCGACGCAGCAAGGGCAAAGGGTCCGGCGAGCTTGCAACGGCAAAGGGGGGAGGTTCGTTGGCTTCCTCTGCAAGTTTTTAGCTCAAAAACTCTTCTAATGGAGAAAGGTGGCTGCTGGAGAAGAAGGGGGGACAACAGATGGCTTGAGGGGGCCACAAAGTCTTCTAGAAGCCAAAGTTTTCTCCTTTGAGCTAATCCAATAAGCCCCACATCTCCAGCCTTGGTCAGCAGCCCTTATCCACTCCAAACTTCCCCAACACACTTGTTAAAGGGTCTAAAAGGTTGTGCACCAAGGGAGCCTACGAATTTGCACATAATTTCCCCCAAATTGGATCAATTCATCTCCAATTGGATCCAATTCAGCCCCCATAAATTCAACCAAGGTGTCCTCGACCCAATTGACATTTTTCCTTACCAATAGAACCAACTTGCATTCCAAAAACGCGATCAAAAATGGTCTCCTGAATTTTCCGAACAAAAACGGCCCTATTTTGTATTTTCACCAAAAAACTCGGTTTGTAGAAAAATCTTTAGAGAATGAGTCAACGTTCCTAAAATAAGGCATGACATGACAAAACTTTCAATTTTTGAAATCGGGTTCAAACTCGCGGTTAATTTCAATTTGGCGCGATTTTAGCGTGACCTAGCCTACCGGGTAGCTTTTAGGAATCTTGAGTGAAATTGACCCGTGGTCAAATTATTCCGAGCCATAATGTACATCTTAAACATATTGGCGACTCCCGGTGGTCGTGAAAATCTCTAGGTTTCAATTATGGGCACAGGGTACCAAAAACGATAGGAAAATCGTTCTAGTGCCGATCGACGAGAATTTTAAAATCAGGTGAAAACACCCACACTTTGATCACATATCTCAATCGAATTGGCCTATCCCTGATTTCTTATTGATTTTGACAATGCCGTCATGACCCTTGCAGACTAGTACGGTCGAGCAGTTGATTCCTGGTCGAATTCTTAAGTTTATTGCGTTAAAATCCCTTAACGGCTTCACCTAATGGGCTAGTTATCTCATGAGTGGCCAACTCAGAGAAAAGAATTATAGGTGTGTCGATGAAAAACCCAAATTATTCAATCAAAAACAGAGCCTGAAAATCAGGATGTCACAGATACATAATGGGTCCCCTCCAGGGTTTTGAGATCCCTGCGGTGGTAGTCAATGCCGCTCTAGGTGAAAGTGCAGTTGACCCTCCTGATGGTGCTGTGGAGGACCCGAAGCCCCAGGAGCCTGTGGAGACCAAAGGATCGGTGAATGTGTCCGACTAGTAAGTCTTAGGACAGCTTCTTTTGAGAGCCGATCTTTTGTAGACTCTTGTCCTCAGATTAGTGTGTATGTAAATCGGGGTGTTTATAAAAATGTTTTGGTTGTGAATATGTTTCCAGCTTTTCTATCCTGTGTTGGTTGTTGTTAGGGGTATTGTTTCGCTTCCGCATGTGCATTAAAATGAATGCGTCGGCGACGCGTCCTAGGACGTCACAATTTTATCGACCACCAAGGGTTGGGCACGCACTCGAGGTTCGGGGCATGACACAAGTCCCCCTATCGCAGTAACTTCAGTCTGAGGAATAATTTCTCCACCTTTTGGAATACTTTATTTTCTAGCACTTTCGGCCCTAATTTGTTGATCATTTCCCTCATTCTTATCTCCAATAGCATCTTCGACAGTGTTCTTTGCATCACCTCCCACCTTATTAGAATGTTCATGTTCCTGATTATGATCGTCATCTTCTTCTGCTTCGTCTAGGTCGTTGTCTTCTGCATCTTTTTCTCCAGTTTCTTCTTCTTCTTGACTTCCATCAACTAGTTCCTTCTCGCTTTCTTCAACTTCTTTGTTAGAATATGCTATATCGGCAGCAGGGTCTCTCGTGGCAATGTTTGCCACAACATCAAATATAGTCTCACCTTCATCTTCTTCCTCATCCTCATCATATAACAGAAGGATAGGTCTTTTTCTTTTGGGGGTACAAGAGACTACACTTTTGCCTTTCCTCTTCTTCTCAGCCGCAGATCCTGTCTTAATCAAACTAGCAGATTCCTTTTTCATAAGCTTCAAAACACCACATATATCATCTAATCTCATCTTGGAGATCATTTTAAGTCCAATTTGTATAGGAATTATGGTTATGGAACAAAGACTAGAAAGAGGTTAAATCTGAAAGTGTTAAAAGAGCCTAGTGATCAATGCTGCATCAGGAAGCTGACCATTTTCCTTTAGTACTGTTTTGTACATATGCAGTAGAATGGTATGAGGCAGAGAGAAGGCAACTTTGTTGGAAATGACCCACATCATTTTGGCCTCAAATCTTGAAACGTCAGTCTTGGAGGTAGCCTTCGGTCTAATGCAGTTGATGACAATCTTATGAAGCAAGATATTAAAAGTAGTTTGTCTAGAATAGGTTATACTTCCCCTAGGAATCTTGTCCTTCATCAGAAACTTAATTACTTCATCATTCGAGGCAATGATGGACATGAAGCCACTTCGTTCAACTCCCAGAATATCAGCCAGCAGATCAACATCAACATCAAACACGTTCTCATAAATAGTGAATTGAATATGTGTGGGATCCAAAACAGACAAGTTTGAGTAAAAATAGGCAGTTAGTTTAGGATACGCATCAAATAATTCCACACAGAACTTATCCATTTGAAGTTTAGCAAATTTTTCCCTCAAATATACTTTGATTGAGTCTAGAAAATCAAAGTCTACCTTTCGAGGATTGATAACACCCCTATTCAGCATCTGCACATAAACCTTTTTCTTTAGACCCAGTAATATCAACAACATCCATTTTGGGTTGCAAATTGTTAAACATCATTTCATCATCGTCTTCCTTCTTCCCTTCAATCTGACTTTCAGTGCTAAATCTAAGGTCAGCAGGAAAAACAATAAACTCTTCCTCTACTTTTCCAGGTTTAATTAACCCTAATTTCTCCATGGCTTTAAAAAATTCTATCGCATTTCCATACCCATTTTCTTTCAAGAAATTGGTAATAAACTTCATTGGATTCCCTTCGTTCTTTAGGAAATTGTTATGCTTAAGGGGAACATCGGGTTTCCTTACCAAGATTAGAGTTGCATCTTGAATGACTTCCTCTTCTACGAATAGTCGATTTGTACTTCGTGGTGATTCTTCTCCAGTGAGGTCGAAGTGCGTCTTGAGTATCCTTCATGAAATGAGGCCTGATTGGCAAGGCGAGATGACTTCTACTGTGAAGAGGTCGAGACAAACTTGGAGGATTTTGAAGACATGATGGCTAGTGGATGAGGTTGTGGTTTGCAAAGAGCAAGATAATCAAAAGCGAGAGAGAAGAGAGAGTTTGCAGAGATTAGGGTTTGTGAATAAAGTTGTCGAAGGAAGAAAATGAGTAGATTTATTTAAAGGAACTGAACCGAGGCAAATGAATGGACACAATAAAAATAACTTCCATTTTGGAAATTTGAAAAAGAATAACTATAAAAGATTTTGAAAAATGACTTCGAAAAATCAGGAAGTAAATAAAAGATAACAATTTCCAAAAACTATAAATGGCAAGTTTCAATTAAAATATTCATACCCATTTGAGAAGGAAAGAAATTTACGCACCAAAATTTGTAATATAACTACCTAAGTCTGGCAAGTCTTTTAGAATGATGTCTCTTCTAGAAGATCGAACTGATAAGTCTACCTTACATAGACTTTAACCAAACGCATAAATAATAATCAACTTTTCACAAATGAATTCAAACAAACTGTTTTCCAGAGGCTTGGTGAAGATATCTGCCAATTGATTCTTTGAATCAATAAATTGAACATTGATTTCACATTTTTGTACATGGTCTCTTATGAAATGATGTTGGATTTGAATGTGCTTCGCTCTTGAATGGAGAATGGGATTTTTGGTGAGATTAATCATGCTTATGTTGTCGCATCAGATTTCAGTGTAGGATTCTTCTATTCCAAAGTCTCTTAGTTATTGCCTGATCCACATTGAGAAAAACAACTACCAAGAACAACATATTATGCTTCCGCCGTTAAGAGTGCCATAGTGTTCTACTTTTTAAATAACCGGGACACTAGCATTTGTCCCAAGAGTTTGGCGTGTCCTAGACGTAATTTTCCTGTCTACTTTGCGGCCAGTTAGGTCAACATTTGAGTATCCAAGTAGAGTAAAGTCTCCTCCTTTCAAGTACCACGATCCTAACTTTGGATTAGTTACAATATATCTGATGATACATTTAACAGCACTAAGATGAGGTTCTCTAGGATCAGCATGGAACCTAGCACACATGCACACGCTAAAAAAAATATCAGGACCTAAAGAGTAAGATAAAGAATAGAACTGATCATGCTTCTATAAGTCTTTGATCCACTTTCTTTTTGTCTTCATATTTGTTGAGTTTGGAGGAGCTTGACATGGAAGTTTCAGTCTTCTTACAGTTCACCATTTCAAATTTCTTAATGACTTCTTTGTTATATTTTTTTTTAGTAGATGAAGGTTCCTTCTTTTGATTGTCTAACTTGTAGACCCAGAAAGAATGTTAATTCACCCATCATGCTCATCTCGAATTCTTCCTGCATAGACTTGAAAATTTTCTTGCAAGGAATTCATTAGAAGAATCAAAGATGATATCATCTATATATATTTGAACAAGTAGAAAGTCTTTTGTGGCGACCCTAGCCACGATATAACAGTCTTCGATCCTTAGGATCCGCCACTTCATTATCGTGGTCCCTGCGCACATTTCATTGTGGAAGCGGATATCGAAAACTCCATCCCGACTTAGCTTAAAATAATGCACGTGATATATAAACCAAGCATTTTTATTTATTTATATCTTTTTGGACGACGTTAGTTGGTACACATAGGCCAAAAGGTTACTATATTTGGCTACACCAAAATTTAATCGACTATCCAACTGTCTATCCACAGCGTCGTTCGAGCGTCATATCCTGGCCTTCAAAAATGCTATTGTCCTCCCGGGTCCTCTACTACTCCACCCCACTCGACTCATCGTCATCATCCTCCGGCAGTGGTAGTGGTCCTACCGTGTGCCCTTTGACTCGGGCGTAAAGGGCAACAAACCCCATGAGCACAAGGCCCAATGTAAGTCCGGTGCCTACGGTAAGGATCACCTGAATCCAGATAAATGTGATCTCCAGGTTGAGGTTAGGGTGCTCCGTCTGCTCCCAACTGAGATCGATGGGGATACCATAGAAAATACCAGAGGACGCGGGCTGCAGCGGCATCTCTATATCTCTAAAATGTTATTGCCCCACGAGGGGTGAGTACGACTACTCAGTAGTCAAAAGTCTACTAAGCTATATTACGTAAGACTATCGTCACCCAATTCCACGCAATCCAAAACAAAACTCACAACAGAAGTAAGGAATATGCGTCAATTCATAAGAATATCATAACAAAATGGCATATCAGAACATAATGAGAATTTTAGAAACTCAATATATCTCAAATCACTACCACTATCTTCCGGAGAGACTAGTGTTTGCATTCCCCCAGGCTCTCGCACCCTACCTGGCATCATGAGGACCTCCGGTTCCATATTTAAGTCACCGAGCATCCGGAGCATGTTACGTTATACCTCCAGGCATCTCGTACCCCACCTAGCATCATGAGGAACCTCTGGGGCTCATCATGAATGATGTCCCTAGGCATTTGGTACGTGTTACGTCACACTCCCGAGCATCCCGCCTTCTGGGGAACCTCCGGGGCTCATCATGTCCCCAGGCATCCAGAGGCATCGCCACCACGATCCTCCAGTCAACCCAACACCCGGGGCATCGTCATCCCAGGGGTCCAACGGCATCAATAACATTTCAACCATGGTGTAGTTGTTTAATCAATTTAATGCCAAAACATTTTCGTATTGACAATAAGAAAACTGCTTTAGTTTTCGAAATCCCAATCATGGTATAAAGCAACGTGCAATGAAAACTTTAGAGATGTACCAAATCAGTGGCAACAAAACCTTACATAAGGTTCGGAGTTTGAATACCAGAATAAATCGAAGTCAATCTTTATTGTTCCACCCCAATCATAGTCTGAAATTCATAGGCGTGGATTTAAAATATTTTCACATTTCAAAACTGGAGATATGCATGCGATAATTTTCATCAAAACCGTAAGCTTTTCTTGAAATATCGAAATCGACGCATCAGCGAGTCATCAAACTCGGTCCCGACCTTAAGATTTTCAAAGTAGTTTGCATGTAAAATCTTACATAGGCACCAAATTCACACTCAACCATAATAGATATGCAATCCATTATCACATAGCTCAAAATCAATTTGGCAACTTCCGAGTTCACACTTTGGCGTGAGTATTCAAAACAATGTTAGTTTATGAGAAGCATTTCATCAGGCGACGATGGAATCCACATCGTATAGGTTAGTAGGTATCGACTTGCCTCAGGTTCGGCAACGTTGGCGGCAAGGTACACTGTGAGCTGCGAACCACGAGCGCAGCTAAGGCGAGCTGGACGGCGCAACGATGGACGGAGATGCGGCTGGTGGCGAGCTACGGGACGATGAGGAGATCGGTGACGCAGTGGTGCGGTCGGCGGCAAAGCTTGAGTAGATGGTAGCGAAGTCTAAGTGAAAGTTTGCTACCAGTATTGAGACACAGAGTGAGCGTAAAGAGGAAGAAGAAGACAGCTTTCTCTTATTCCCTCTGGTTGTTGACTTCGTGAGTCAACAAAAGGGGAAATCCTGGTGGCCGCACGAGTGAAGGGCAGCTGGTAGAAGCGTGGCTGCTCGCTAGGTCTCTCGGCTGCCACCTAACGCCTCATGCAAAAAGGGCATGTCTCTTGATGAGCCAATGTCTTCTATTGCTGTCCAAGAGGAAGAGATAAACGTGGCATCACTTGGTGTTGTCAAAGTCTCCGTTCATTGCATGAAGATGCATGGACTAACGCGGCTACTGGTTAAGTCAATAGAAGAAGATGCGTAGCTGCCGAATTTGGGGCCAATGTTCCTCATTTCTACATGAAAGAGGGGCAGCTCGTGGTGACCGATCTTTGGTGCTCCTTCATCGGCGTATTCGGATCGATGTGTTAGTAATCGTGGATGGCTTTGCCGAAGAAAGGAAGGGGTGTAATTACATGGCCGTTCAGCTAGAGAGGTACGAATTTTAGTGGATGTCGGTCTCAGTGGTGGCGTTACGTAAAGAAATTTTTGATGAGACGTCGAGTTTCACGGTGATTAGATCGTCACGAGGCAACAAAGGCGCGACTATGAGGGTACATCGTAAGATCATCATGAAACATGACATCTCGATCTGGTGATGATGATGAAACGGCATCCACAAGTGGTGCTAACGACGCAGTTCGACAACAAATTCGTCGACCCGTCACAAACCGTTATGTACTCAACGTCTGGCGAAATCCGGATATCACATCTTTACCTTCTTTTTGTATAAACAAAGTGGTGTCAACCATTCCTTTCTTGAAACCATTACTTACCAAAAACTAACTTAGTCTCTCATACCAAACTCATGGTGCCTTCTTCAGTTTATAAACAAAGTTTGATTTTCTTGAGTCCTCAAATCCTAGTGGTTGCTCCACGTAGACTTCTCTTGGATAAAACCATTTAGAAAGGCACTTTTGATGTCCATCTAGAATAATTTGAAGTTATGAAAACATACATATGCAAGTAATAGCCTTATTGCTTCTTTACTAGCTACCGTTGCATATGTATCATCATAGTCTATTCATTCTTCTTGCGCGTATCCTTTTACTACGAGTCTTGCCTTGTTTCTGGTCACTCTACCCTTTTCATCCATCTTGTTTCTAAATACCCATTTTGTCCTAATTACATATTTTCTTTTTGGTTTGGGAACTAGCTCCCAAACATCATTGATCTTAGATTGCCTAAACTCCTCTTGCTTCTATCCAGCTTTCATCGGTCAGGGCTTCTTCTACTCCCTTTGGTTCCACTTTAGAGATAAGAGCTAGAGCAGTTGAATCTTTTGTATCTTTGGATCTGATACGGATTCCTTCTTCTATGTTGCCAATGATGAGATCTTTATGATGTCTTGATCTATACTTCCAATTCTTGTTAAATATGTCCTTATCTTCAAGAATCTGCTGTGTCACAACCGGAACTCCATCTCCAGGGTCACGAGCAACAAGAGTTATTTTGCGACATCTCAAGCTTTGTCGCTGTCCCGAATTCATTTCCTTCTTTTTTGTGCACATGCGGAAAGCGTAAACATATAATCCCCGACACAAAATAATCATGGGAACGTGAGATACAAACACCACTAATATACTTTATCTATTATATAAGTAGTGATTGTTACAAGCCTATTTTACATACAAAAAGTGGCTTGGGGTATCCCTGTCTTTGCTACGGCGAGTACTAACCCAAAAATTGGGAACCCTTGTACTACTATTTGGCTAATACATATTGTCACGCCCCGATCTTCCGAGCGCGTGCCCATCCCTCTGCGGTCGATTAATTAGCAACGTCCCAGGACGCATCGCCGACCCATTCATTTTAAGGCATAAAAGAAAGCAGATAAATAATCCCCAGACAAAATAATTCAAAGGGATAGAAAAGTAGGGCTACAAGTCACAACCAAAACAAGCCTTTTATAAACACTTCAAGTTTATACACAATACTAGGCTATTTACAAAAGATCGGTTCAACAAAAGGGGAACTATCTTATGACCCACTAGTCAAACACATTCGCCATTTCTTTGGTCTCCTCCTCAACTGTCTCCAGAGCTTCAGGTCCTCCTCAACTGCCATCTAGGGACCTGAAAATATTATCCCACAACGGGGTGAGACGATGTCTTAGCGAGTTCACCCCTTAAGACCTGACTAGGAAGAAAATACGTCCCAAGGGCTGCCTAAGCACAAGCGCAAGCCAGAGGACTTACCTTTGCCTCGATTCGTTCCTGCAAGTCAGTACAATTCACAAATTTATCGAATCACTCCAACAACTCAAATCATCGAAACAGATCGAATCATCGATCAATCGACCTAGTCGATTCCATGTCATCAAGACCATCATACGGTCATTTCAATTACTCAATCCAACTATTAATTATGGCCACACTCGGGCACGGCCTACTAAGTGTTCAGTGGTGAATGACGGCCCAACGGGCACAGCCAGTTCCAAGTTCAGCGGTAAATTACGGTCTAATGGGCATGGTCATACTTTGGTGGTTAATTACGGCCCAATAGGCACGGTCATATTTCAGCGGTTAATTACGGCCCAATGGGCATAACCATACTTTGGCGATAATCTTAATCTAACTCATAACATCATGCACAACATGCGTCATTCCAGCTTCGATAGTCATCTTCCTACGACTATAAACCATCACACGATTATTCATCCATAGCCTAGGACATTAAGCTTCCCACTTGAATTCCTCAATTAAAATAATGTCCTAGCCTGTTTTCTTTGTGTTAGAAATATCCGATAAAAATTATTGTGTATGGGTACATGGTCGGTCTCAGCCAAAAATATAATATCTTTACTTTCAAATCTCCCACCATTTATATAGTCGATAAAAACATTTTTGGCGCTATAAACTGACGCCTGATAATTTTCTAATTAAATACTTAAAATAAATAAATTTTGGGATAAATACCCAAAATCACAAATCACACTCAATTTACACAAGGTGGTCTGGTATAAGGTGGTCTGGTATTGCTTTGGCCTTCAGCCAAACCTAGAGCCAACATACTAGCCATGGATCTTTAACTCAGAAGTAAAAACACTTCAATTAAATGAGTACATAGGCTCTGATACCAATTGAAAGGGCTAGTAAGAACACCTAGAGGGGGGTGAATAGGTGATCAGAGACGTTTACACAAATCTTGACAAATTAATTTGTCTTTTAAGAATGATAGATTGAAAATGTAAAAAACTATAGACAGTTATTTAGAGCTATGAATCGAAGTAAAGAGATTAGGGATAGAGAATCAAAACACAAGGTTTATAGTGGTTCGGCTTAGACCAAGCCTACGTCCACTCTCCCGCACTGACAGCCCACCAGCTGAATTTCACTATGAACTAAAAGAGATGTTACATTTTCACGTCCTTGATTCTACAGTGTAGAGACTCTGCTACACTTCCTCAAGGTCTAACAAGTATCTAGTCTCTCTTTTGAGTACAAATTTAAGCTCGACAATTGAAATAGCAAAGAACAATGAGCTTCAGACTTTGGAATTTTTCTATTTCGCACACTCTCGAATAACTAGAGCGTCTTCCTTATATACTCCTCCATACATTCATAACCATTGGCACCTTCCAAAGGAGTTCTTCCAATCTACCCGTTGGACAGAATCAATTAGAGAGATCTCGAGTTATTTAAGGAATGTGATGATAGCCAACCAATCATGTTCGCTCATACAATCAGGATCTAGGTTTCCATAAGTAGAACCTTCCAAGTATACTTCGCCAATCAACGGATCTAAATTACTCGAATTAATTGCAATACGAATAATATATCTCGAGGTGCCATCTCCAACTGTGAGATCTTCTTCAACCGAACGAATCAAATCCTGAAATATATACTCGCATCTGGATAAGTCTTCTTCAAAGGATAACACTTCTCTTCGTCGGTCTGGAAACTGTCAATGAGGGCAGACTTTAAATCTTGAGTCTGGAGGTCTTCAGACTTTGACGGTAGAGTCTGGAAGTCTTCAGACTAGACCGATGGAAATGTTTTGTCAGCTTCAAAACAAATGAGGAAGTTTTCTTCAACAGAGATAACTAGTCTATCTAGTGAAGCCGTTAAAGGATTTTAATGTAATAGACTTGACAATTCAACCAGAAATCGACTACTCGACCGTGCTAATCTGTTAGGGTCATTACGGCACCGACAAAATCAATTAGAGACCGGAGATAGGTCGATTCGACAGAGGTATGTGATTAGTGTGTGAGTGATTCCATCTGATTGCAAAATTTCTCACTAGACCGATTTTTCTATACATTCTATACCATGTGCCCGTATTTGAAACCTCGATATTTTTACAACAACCGAGAGTCGCCAATGTGTCAAAGATGCACAATGTGGCTCGAAAATAATCGACCACGGATCAATTGCACTAAAAATTCCTAAAAGCTACCTGGTAGGCTAGGTCACGCTAAAATCGCACCAGATTGAAATTAACCGCGAATTTAAACCCGATTGCAGAAATTGAAAGTTCTGTCATGTCACAATTCATTTTAGGAATATCGACTCACCTTCTGAAGATTTTTCTGCAAACCGAGATTTTTGGCAAAATTTCAAAGTGGGCCGTTTTTTACCGGAAAAATTAGAGGGCCGTTTTTATCGTGATTTTGGGATGCCATTTGGACAAATTGACAAGCAAACATGTGAATTCAAGTGTGGGCACCTTGGTTGTATTTATGGGCATCAATTTAGGTTCAATTGGAGGAGAATTGAAGGGGAATTAAATGAGTTGAGTGGGAATTGGTCCAAAATTCGTAGGTCTTTGGGGGTGCAACATTTGGACCACTTGGTTGGCTTGCTAGGGATGATTGAGGGCTGCAATTTGGCCATGGATGACAACCCTGGTGGGGGCATGCAATGAGCACCATGGAGATAAAAGTGAAGATTTTTTAGGCAATGGGACCCCCCTCTATCTTCAGCAGTCCTCTTCTCCTTCATCTAGCCCACCTTTCTCCATTGTTGTCCATTTTGAGCTTAGAAAACCAAAGGAAAACAGAGCAAGCTCCCCCCTAGCCCGTCAACCACCGCCAGAGCCCCGTGCCGCCGTCACTCACCTGTTGCACTAGCCATGAGCCCAGCCGAGCCTCCCTACTATCCCGCCCGTCCCGCCTCCCAGCGCCGTCGTCTGCCTCTATTCGTAGGTCCCCCGAGCCCCCCTGGTCGCTGTTGTAGTCGCCTGAGCCGTCTCCACCGCTGTCCAACAGCCACCATCACCCATTGTAGCCGACGGTCCACCTCCTTGCCGTTTCCAGCCTAGCCAACCGCTTGAGCAGCCTCTCAGGCCTAGGAGCAAAAGCCGAAGCCAGCAAGGGTCTTTGGGCTTCGTGGCCCGTTTTCAAGCCTGTCCGGTCTCTGTTTGGTGTCGCCGCAGGCTCGGTTATTGCCCGATTCTGCGTCGTCGTCGTCGTGGACTCACCGGATCGCTAAACTGGTGAGTTTACTTGCTAAACTCTGCTTAGGGAGTTAATGACACTTAGTGGATAATTATTTTAGGCTAATTAAGGTTTAGGTGGTTAGTTAGAATGGATTAGTAATTTAATTATCCGTTTGTGCACGTTAACTGGTTAGAACGGATAGATTATGGGCTAAAGTAGTCGTACTGTTTATCTATATAGGTTTGGAAATTTTCTAGGCCCGTTTAGGTGGTTAGATTAGCGTTTCCGACCTAAGTTGCTATTTATTGAATTTAAATGGAATTATTTAATTAATTTTGTTATTTATTTAATTATTTATTATTTTCCGGAAATTATACCGAGATAGTCGGTGACCGGAATTTCATGCTAATTGCAATGGTGTGCTTAGTTTATTTAATTGAGTATTAATTTGTGCAAATTGAGTGGTGATTGGAATTTTGGTTATTTATTCCAAAATTGTGAAATTTCAATATTTAATTAGAAAATCCTAGGTGTCGGGTTTAACACTGAAAATGTTTTTAAAGACTATATCAAATCGTGGGATTTTAAAAAAGAAGAGTATCAATTTTTCTGGTTCAAATTGACCGTGTACCCACACACGATTATTTTACCGTGTGTATTTTTAATACGAAAAAAATAAGCCAGGTTCACTATTTTAATTGACGCATTTGAGTGCAATGCACAGTGTCTTAGACCAAGATTGAATGGTCGTGTGTTGGTTAAAAGAACCCATCCCCGAACTGAGTCGGGTGGACGTGCCCCTATATGGGATGCCCTATCAATGGATGCCGGTCGCAGTAGAGGCTGGACCGATGCTCCTATGTGGAATGCCGTAGACGTAGTGACGTTGTTGCACTCAGTGGGGTGAGGCGATGTCTGGTTACACCAAAAAACCGCCGAGCTTCGAGTAGGCTATGAAAGGCCTAGTAAGGACACCTAGAGGGGGGTAAATAGGTGTTAAGACAATTTTTCGCAAATTTTAGTAGATGTAATTTTCCTTTAGAAGATAACAAACTATGAATGAATTTAACACTTAAACAGATAAACAAAGCTATGAATTAAATGAGTTAAGGGAAGAGAATAAAAACATAAGGTTTATAGTGGTTTAGCTTAGATCAAACTTACGTCCACTCTCCCACGCTAACAGCCCACTGGCTAGATTTCCCTAAGAATCAAAAGAGATTTTACGGCAATGTGATCTTGACTTCACAATGAAGAGTCTCTACTGGTCTCTCGTGAAATCTCACTAAGTGTTTCTCTCTTTTGTATACAACTTTGAGCTCATTAAATGAAATAGCAAGGAACTATGAAGCTTCAGACTTTGAAATTTTCTCTTTCGGGCACACTCAAACAGCTAAAGAGTCCACCTTAAATACTCCTTTATGCCATCACGATCGTTGGCACTTTCCAAAGGAATTCTTCCAATCAACCCGTTGGACAGAATCAATCAAGGAGATCTCGAGCCGTTTGATGATTGGGATGAAAGCCCGTCAATTATGTTTGCCTATACAATCAGGATCTTGGTTTCTATAAGTAAAACTTTCCAAGTTTGCTTACCTTCCAAAAGATTTGATTAACAGAATTGATTCCGTTAAAGATAATCAATCACATAAGTATTGTATCCAACCATAAGGTTATCCTTAAGCCATACAAACCGAATCATTTAAAGATTAAAGATAATCTCGCATCTGAATAAGTCTTCATTCTTCAGTAGCATTCAATTTGGAATCTGTCAGAGTGGGTAGACTTTGAACTTAAAGTATGGCGGTCTTCAGACTTTAACATTTCAGTCTGGAAGTCTTCAGACTAGACTATGGAAAGGTTTTGTCAACTTCAAAACAGTAAAGGAGTTTTCTCCAACAATCTCCCCCTTTTTTATGGTGACAAAACTTTCTTGCAGATTTAAGAACTTTTGACCTGCAAAACAACTCTTAAATAGTACATGATGTCTTATGAAAAATAAGTTGATTAGGACTTGGATAGCATCAATTCAGCAACCATAGAAAACATGTTAATCTTCAAAAGATAAATAACTATCCAACCATAAACAGTATCACCAAAATGAGTCACTGCAAGCGTCAAAAAGTTCAACAAATAGGTTCAACAGTCAAACAATCAAACCAAAAAGTCCAAAGGTCCAACAGTACTAAAAAACCAAAAGTCAAGTCAAACAACCAATAAAACAACCAATAAAAAGGGTTAAATCTGCACATTTTCCCCATTTTTGTCAATAGCAAAAAGTGGAGAAGCATAAAAGTTTGATAAAATCAGGGCTGTTTTGGGATGCGAACGAGCTAGAAATCCCCTATAGATTGAATAGTCTCTTTTAGCTTTCTCACGGTCTCTTTCAGCTTCTCAATATCTTCACCCTTTGCAGTCTCTTGAACTTGAAGCTTAAGGGTTTGTACCTGCTCATGTAGAGAATCTGAGGTAGACCTCAAGGCTTTGTGGAGATTCTAGATCTCAAGCTCCATTCCATATTGCTAACCCTTTAACTCCAGAAGGAGCTCTAGCAATCTTCGAAAGTCTGCAGAAGTTTCTGTTGATGCACTAGGTCCAGCCAAATTAATTCCAGGAGAGTTGAGGTAAGAGAGAACATCAGTAGTTTGATCTCCAAGACTTGGAGAGGATGTGGCATCCTAAAATTTCATGACAACCCCTGGATATACCATGAACCATGAATAGGTGAAGGAAGTGCCATCGGACTATATTATGGTCATTAGACTAACGGATTTCAATAGATTAAGGCCGAGCATTTTAATGGACAATTATTTGGTTGGAAATATATTCTATGTCCATGAGTGATCAAGGATTGTACTAAGGGGCAAATTGATAGGAAAATTTTTATTCTTGGCCGTGCGCCTTATAAGTTGGATTTACATCGATTTATATTACAAATTTTTATGGTCATATAAATTGTAATTAGGTATTTATATAAGTGGGGATTAAAAAGAGAAATTGGAGAAGGTGTGGGCTGATTTTCTTAAGGCCGAACCAGCCCAAAAACCAGCCCACAGCCCCCACCGTTTCTCCCCATTTGGTCGACCAAAAGGATGGCCCAAGCCCAGCCCAAAGGAGGCCCATCAGCTTGCATGGAGAATGACAAGTGGCGAGAGGGACTCTACAAGTGTCCTTCCCATGGAGCCAAGTGTTTCTACATGCAAAAACCAATGATGGCAAGCTAATCAAGAGACTAAGAGAGAGAAGGAGAGAGGGGCGGATTGCTCGAGGGATTGAAACCGAGAGAGAGAGAGAGAGAGGGAGAGAGTGAAGCCGAGAGAGGAGGAAGAAGACTCGCCGCCGTGCATCCGCCTAGCTGCCGCCGTCGAGCCCGCCTAGCCTCGCCGTTGTGCTTGCTGTGATTTTCTTTGGATTTGAGGCAAGTAGAGTCCTTTGATCTACACTTTGCTTGCTGTGATTGTGTGTGTTGTTTGGTGAATTTCGGAGGTGGTGGAGGTGAGAATTTTCGAAGTTATGGGAGTAGTACCTTAGTCTAGTAATCTGTTTTCTGGAAAAATAGTCCGACCTTTGGTGATTTCGCGAGATGCATGCAATTTTCTAGCTGGAATCTCACTTCTACTTCTTCACGAAAGTTTTAGAGGACTTCTTGAAGATTAACATACTAAAATTTGAGATGAAACGGACAAGTATTGGATGGTGAAAACATTTTTCTTCAAAGATACTAGATCTGGAAAACTGCTATGTTGATCCCTTGCGATTCTGTGAATTTTGTAAAATTATCCAGTCCAAATTTGATCTTGTGTCCTTGATAATAATTTTAGATGACACCTTGAGGAATAACATACTGAAATTTGAGAATAAAGGGACAAGTATTGGTTTGGGAAATCATTTTTCTTTGAAAGGGATTAAATCTGGAGATTGAGCCGACGGTTATGGTGAGTTGTAATAATCATATCTTTTAATAAAGAATGAATTAGACTTCAGTTTCTTCATGGAACTTTTACCTCTAGGTATTGACTATAACATATCAAAATTTCAGAATTTATGAATAAAACTGTTCAATGATGATGTTCCGAAACTTTAAGCTGTGATGCATGGACTGTGGCGACTCGTACGAAGCTCTTTCAACATGGTGTTCTGCATGAAACCTTTTTCTCTAGATCTTTTTTATAACATGTTAAATTTTCAGAATTTATTGAGATCGTTTACTAATTTTTCCAGAATTTTAATTAAAGGAGTGCATTCTGTTTTGTCCGAAAATTGTTTTATTTCAAGAACAAATGAATTGCTCTAGGAGAAGTGATATCTTGGGTGGTTATGTGTACTGCATATGTGGTGACATTTAGCATGTCATGTAACATCAAAAAGCTGGTTTAGACCTTTGACATTATTGCATCAAATGCTATGTTGAAAGTAAGACATATACGTGAATATACATTGTGATGTTGATGATACTGTCGGAGGTGTGAGCCGACGATGCCCCGGGAGTGTCAGGATGCCCGGAGTGTGTGTGCCGGATGCCCGGAGGTGTGTGCCGGATGTCCTCAGGAGTTTCGGGATGCCTGGTGGTATATCGGTACGTAATTCCAGGGGATGCTTGGTGGTATGTCAGTACGTAATTCCGGAAGGCAGGGGTAACCATTTTCATGGCGAGCCCCGGCGATTCCTCGTGATGCCAGGTGGGGTGCGAGATGCCCGGAGGTGTGTGCCGGAGGTTCCTCGCGATGCCAGGTTGGGTGCGAGCAATATATGAGGGATGCAAACACTGGTCCCTGGGAGAAAGATGAGATCCTTTTGAATATCAAAATGGGAATTGAATCATGCACGTGTGTGTGTGCATATGGCATGGGATATAATTGCCTATGAAATTGAGTTGATACTATATGGCATTAAGAATGCAATCATGAAGGCATTGAATGGATTTCATGAGAATATATATATGATTGTATGGGTGATATGGATCATGCGCATGTATGTGCATATGGCATGGGATAAAATTGCCTATGAAATTGAGTCAATACTATATGACATTGAGAATGTGATCATGAAGGCATTGAATGCATCTCATGGAGATATAAGCATGTTTGCATGGTTGATATGTGCATTTCACATGAAATTGTGGTTGTCTTGCTTGTTGCATTGTGTAGTTTGATGGATCTTTACTGCTGAGTGGTTATACTCACCCCGTTTGGGGACTAACATTTCAGATTAGCTAAGATACCTCTGCTGCCACTGCCACCGGTAGATGGATCGAGTGGTTGGATATGACTGCGAGGAGGAGGATAGCAAATGAGGGAACTTTTGCACGCCGACACTGATCGATGGACTTTAAGTATACGACTGTTGGAAAAGATGTCGGTCATCTTTTGAAGTATAGCCGAGTATAGAAGACTAAGGCATTTTGGTGTACCAACTAATGATGTCCATCAAGTTATGTAAATAAAAGTGTTCGGCTTTAACTTTTAAAAGTTTTAGTTGGTGTGCATCGGTTTAAATTGTGAAAGGGGAGTTGATGGATGGGCTTCCGCCATATTTCTGCGCAAGGACCTATGGAAAATATATATATATAAACTCCGAGGACTTATAGACTTATTATAACTCTTTGGTATCAGAGTGATATATTATCAGGTTAAGTGAAAGGTAAGCGACCAGTGGCGACCCTAACGGATCGGGGGCCATTCGAGGGGTGCCACAGCTAATGGTATCAGAGCAATGGTTATAGGTGGAGTGATAAGGAGCCTCATTTGGAAATTGAGGAATATGATGACAATGCACACCATAGGATACTAACTGGGATAGTTGACTAACTTTGAACAACAGGTGATAGGTATTCACTCGTAGATCCCTAGTAGTTTATATATGAGTTGCTTTTAGGTGCCAGTAACATGTATATGTTACTTATTTATAATTATAGTTGCTTTTAAATGGAGACATTGAGTCACAGATTATTCCTGAGGCAAATGCTTGGAAACTGCAGGAAAATCATGGTGCGAGCTGGAAGTGCTCATCCATCGAGGGCTGAAGCCTCTGCTGCAAGAGCTAAACCCCAAATGGAAGATATCCTGCAGGCATTGGCCAATATTGGAAATCTGATGGAAAGACAAGCGCAGCAACAACCCGGAGTGGAACGTCGCCCTCAAGGACGGGTGGAACAATTCCTGAAGTTGAAACCACCTAAGTTTAGTGGAATGGGAAGTCCTGAGGAGACGGAACAATGGATTGATGGAATGGAGGGAATTTTCCGGTTGTTGGTCTGCAATGATGCTGAGAAAATAATTTTGGCAGAGTACCAGCTGGAGGGAAATGCAAAGTTTTGGTGGAGAGCTTCAAGAGATACGATCTTTCCACCAAGTACTGATATAAACTGGGATGAGTTTGTTAGAGCTTTCAATAGAAAGCATTTCTCTGATTGTGCCAAGGATAAGAAGATCACTGAATTTGTTCAGCTGGAACAAAGGGAGCTGACAGTAGATTAGTATGAGGCGAAATTTTCTGAATTGTCTAGGTATGCTCCTAGATTGGTTGAGGATCAAGAGGAAAAAGCTAAGAGATTTCTGAAAGGGTTGAGGACTGATATTAGGAAACAACTGGTGCCTCTGAATATGAGGGATTATAATGAGATTTATGAGAGGACACAGTTGGTGGAGCAAGAGTTAGTGAGAGGGCAATCAGAATCTAAGAGGCAGATGACCTTTAATGATGTTCGAAGGGGTAAGAGACCTTATCCTGATCAAGGACAGCCCTGGGAATCTAAGAAGAGGAATAATTTTGGGAATTCTGGAAAAGTCAGGAGTGGCCCGGTTCTAGGAAGAGCACCCTACCAGGGTAATTTTTGCTCGAGGTGTGGTAGACAACATGGGCCAAGACCTTGTAATAGCCAACTGAGATGTAATGGATGTGGGCAAATAGGACACTTTAAGAGAAATTGTCCACACGATGGGTCGCAGCCGAATGTCAGCTCGGTGCGACAAGTGCAACAACGTACTGCTAGACCAAAACCTACCAAGGAATCCACAGAGGCCACTAGCACAAGGACGGATGTATGCGGTCACTCAAGAGGAAGCAGAAGCTTCCGAAAATGTTATCTCGGGTATGATTTCGATAGATGGATAAGAAGGCATATGCGTTATTTGATATGAGTGACACGCATTCATTTGTGTCCGAAAAATATAGATGATTGTGAGAAATAGGAATAAATCTTTAGATATGCCTCTTCGTATTTCTACATCACTGAAGGACATGTTGTTATCTACGTTAGCATGTGAGATGTGTGAGATAACCCTAAGGGAATGAGATCTGGAAATGGACTTGGTAGTGATAGTTATGTATGACTTCGACATCATCGTAGGAATGAACTAACTCCGTAAGCAATGGACTAGGATGGATGATCTCCTGAGATAGTACTTACCCATGCGCTAAGAATAAAACCGTGAGCCTTAGTATGGGATAGGCTTAGTGGATAATACCTCTGTAAGTTAGTCCCTATTGAAACGAGACCCTCCAGTGGATGTGTAGTTCGGGTTCGAACCAGGCGAAAGCTGGTGTACCTGTAACGACCTGGTCCGATGAGGGCGGGGAGTGGACGCCGAGGCCAGAGCGCCTGAGCAAGGAGCGGCTCCCGATAGGCTTCTAGGATGGCAAAAGGGGGCAGGAATGAACCGAACTATGAACTAAATTGGGAGGGCAGTGTTTCTGGGATAATTTTATCAGAGTGGCGCAGCGGAAGCATGGTTAAGCTTGTAGAGCTCTTGTTTGTGAAAAAGAAGGATGGGTCAATACGTTTGTGCATTGACTTCAGGCAACTGAATCAGGTGACCATTAAGAATAAGTACCCATTACCTAGAATTGATGATCTATTTGACCAACTGCAAGGAAGTTCGGTCTTTTCTAAGATTGACTTAAGGTTGGGATATCACCAACTAAGGATCAAGAAGGAAGACATTCCTAAGACCGCATTTAGGACTCGCTATGGACACTATGAGTTCCTAGTTATGCTATTTGGATTGACAAATGCCTTAGCTGCATTCATGGATTTAATGAATAGGATATTTAAGCCTTATTTGGATCAAATTGTGATTGTCTTCATTTGATGATATCCTGATATATTCTAAAGGACCCGAAGAACATGCGCAGCATCTAAGCGTAGTGCTGCAAACAAAGCTTAAGAAGTGAATTATGGAGAGTGAGTTATGAATTTGAGGATTAAGTTATGATCATTTGAGCTAAGTAGTGACTTCCTATTAAAGGATCTCATTGGAAGTCTTGATGCATTACATGGAAGCATTTAGTATGTATAGAATGATCTTGGAAGTCATGAGTTTGAGTGGTCATATGAGACATGAAATTACTTGTGGTTTATATGTTGGAATAATAGGTTTAATCAATGGTGGTCAACCTTTAATTTTTGGTAATGATCTCAATTTGAAAAGGTTCTGTAGAATTAGTGGATATGATCAATTGTGATTATAGTCTTTCCAAGGTGAAATGGTGAAAGTTCAAGTTGTGGATTTGATGAGTGATTAGTCCAAGTGATGATCCTTTAGGGTGAGACATGAGATACACTCAATGGAAACTAGATAAGTTCTTATCTTTGTGGATTGTCAATCTTTGAATTGAATAAGTCTTGGTGGACTATTGATAATTGAACCCAATGAATGGTACTGTATTTTAGGCTTGAATCTATGTTGCAGTGAAAGCGTAGTGAATGTCTTTGTTGGACTGAACCAGATGAGTTGTTAATGGTGTCGATTATGATGGTTCTAGGCTTGAATTGATGGTGACAAAGGTATAGGAATAATTCGGCTAAATGGTGTGTTCGATTGAGACCGTTGGATATACCAGAGCGGAAATGGGACCATGTGACGATGGATTTCGTGCAAGGATTACCAAGGACATCGAGTGGCCACGACTCTATCCAGGCGATAGTAGATCGCTTGACTAAGTCTGCCCATTTCCTAGTAGTTCGCGTGGACTATCTGAAGGGTAAATTTGCTAATATATGTGTAAGCCAAGTGGTACGCTTACATGGTGTTTCTGTAACTATCACGTCTGATCGAGATTCGAGATTTACTTCAAAACCTTTGGCGAAGTCTTCAAACCGCCTTAGGGACTAAAGCTCTAGTTTAGTACCGCTTTTCATCCACAAATGGACGGACAAACAGAAAAGAGTGATCAAAGTGTTAGAGGACATGTTAAGAGCTTGCATCCTTGACTTTAAAGGAAGTTGGGATGAAAAGTTGCACTTGATAGAGTTTGTCTATAACAATAGTTTTCAGAAAAGTATAGGCATGGCTCCGTATGAAGCATTATATGGAAGAAGGTGCAGGACTCCTATTTGTTGGAATGAAGTAGGTGAAAGAATAGGAGATGTAGCTTATCGTTTGGCGCTGCCTCCTAAATTGGGAAATTTGCATGACGTATTCCATGTATCAATGCTGAGAAAGTATCAGTTGGATCCTGGTCACATACTCGATCATGAAGCCATCAAAATGGATGAGAAAGCGAGGTACATTGAGGAGCCTATGCAAGTGCTGGATCGAAAGGAGCAAATTCTTAGGACCAAGAAGATACCATTGGCTAAGATATTATGGCAACATCATCATGTGGAGGAAGCCACATGGGAAAGTGAAAATGAAATGAGGGAAAGGTACCCTCACATGTTTAAAGAGACATAGGTGATGTCTAATTTCGAGGACGAAATTCTCTAAGGAGGGGAGAATTGTAGCATCCTAAAATTTCATGACAACCCCCGGATATACCATGAACCATGAATAGGTGAAGGAAGTGCCATCGGACTATATTATGGTCATTAGACTAACGGATTTCAATAGATTAAGGCCGAGCATTTTAATGGACAATTATTTGGTTGGAAATATATTCTATGTCCATGAGTGATCAAGGATTGTACTAAGGGGCAAATTGATAGGAAAATTTTTATTCTTGGCCGTGCGCCTTATAAGTTGGATTTATATCGATTTATGTTACAAATTTTTATGGTCATATAAATTGTAATTAGGTATTTATATAAGTGGGGATTAAAATGAAAAATTGGAGAAGGTGTGGGCTGATTTTCTTAAGGCCGAACCAGCCCAAAAACCAGCCCACAGCCCCCACCGTTTCTCCCCATTTGGTCGACCAAAAGGATGGCCCAAGCCCAGCCCAAAGGAGGCCCATCAGCTTGCATGGAGAATGACAAGTGGCGAGAGGGACTCTACAAGTGTCCTTCCCATGGGGCCAAGTGTTTCTACATGCAAAAACCAATTATGGCAAGCTAATCAAGAGACTAAGAGAGAGAAGGAGAGAGGGGCGGATTGCTCGAGGGATTGAAACCGAGAGAGAGAGAGAGAGAGGGAGAGAGTGAAGCCGAGAGAGGAGGAAGAAGACTCGCCGCTGTGCATCCGCCTAGCTGCTGCCGTCGAGCCCGCCTAGCCTCGCCGTTGTGCTTGCTGTGATTTTCTTTGGATTTGAGGCAAGTAGAGTCCTTTGATCTACACTTTGCTTGCTGTGATTGTGATTGTGTGTGTTGTATGGTGAATTTCGGAGGTGGTGGAGGTGAGAATTGTCGAAGTTATGGGAGTAGTACCTTAGTCTAGTAATCTGTTTTCTGGAAAAACAGTCCGACCTTTGGTGATTTCGTGAGCTGCATACAATTTTCTAGCTGGAATATCACTTCGACTTCTTGATGAAAGTTGTAGAGGACTTATGGAGGATTAACATACTAAAATTTTAGATGAAACGGACAAGTATTGGATGGTGAAACCATTTTTCTTCAAAGATACTAGATCTGGAAAACTGCTATGTTGATCCCTTGCGATTCTGTGAATTTTGTAAAATTATCCAGTCCAAATTTGATCTCGTGTCCTTGATAATAATTTTATATGACACCCTGAAGAACAACATACTGAAATTTGAGAATAAACGGACAAGTACTGGTTCGGAAAATGATTTTTCTTTGAAAGGGATTAAATCTGGAGATTGAGCCGAGGGTTAG
The DNA here is from genome assembly GCA_016097605.1 of Eucalyptus guilfoylei. Classification (NCBI taxonomy): domain Eukaryota; kingdom Viridiplantae; phylum Streptophyta; class Magnoliopsida; order Myrtales; family Myrtaceae; genus Eucalyptus; species Eucalyptus guilfoylei. The sequence goes on from CM027863.1 coordinate 11,953,315, forward strand.
GGTGAGTTGTAATAATCATATCTTTTAATCCAGAGAGAATTAGACTTCTATTTCTTCATGGAAATTTTACCTCTAGGTCTTTACTATAACATATCAAAATTTCAGAATTTTCTGAGTTAATTTAGGGTTTATCCCGAATTTATGAATAAAACTGTGCAATGATGATGTTCCGAAACTTTAAGCTGTGATGCATGGACTGTAGCTACTCGTACGAAGCTCTTTTGACATGGTGTTCTGCATGAAACCTTTTTATCTAGATCTTGTTTATAACATGTTAAATTTTCAGAATTTATTGAGATCGTTTACTAATTTTTCCAGAATTTTAATTAAAGGAGTGCATTCTGTTTTGTCCGAAAATATTTTTATTTCAAGAAGAAATGAATTGCTCTAAGAGACGTGATATCTTGGGTGGTTATGTGTAGTGCATATGTGGTGACATTTAGCATGTCATGTAACATCAAAAAGCTGGTTTAGACCTTTGACATTATTGCATCAAATGCTATGTTGAAAGTAAGACATATACGTGAATATACATTGTGATGTTGATGATACCGTCGGAGGTGTGAGCCGACGATGCCCCAGGAGTGTCAGGATGCTCGGAGTGTGTGTGCCGGATGCCCGGAGGTGTGTGCCGGATGTCCTCGGGAGTTTCGGGATGCCCGGTGGTATATCGGTACGTAATTCCAGGGGATGCCTGATGGTATGTCGGTACGTAATTCCGGAAGGCAGGGGTAACCATTTTCATGGCGAGCCCCGGCGATTCCTCGTGATGCCAGGTGGGGTGCGATATGCCCGGAGGTGTGTGCCGGAGGTTCCTCGTGATGCCAGGTTGGGTGCGAGCAATATATGAGGGATGCAAACACCTGGTCCCCGGGAGAAAGATGAGATCCTTTTGAATATCAAAATGGGAATTGAATCATGCACGTGTGTGTGTGCATATGGCATGGGATATAATTGCCTATGAAATTGAGTTGATACTATATGGCATTGAGAATGCGATCATGAAGGCATTGAATGGATCTCATGAGAATATATATATATATATATATATATGATTGTATGGGTGATATGGATCATGCGCATGTATGTGCATATGGCATGGGATAAAATTGCCTATGAAATTGAGTCGATACTATATGACATTGAGAATGCGATCATGAAGGCATTGAATGCATCTCATGGAGATATAAGCATGTTTGCATGGATGATATGTGCATTTCACATGAAATTGTGGTTGTCTTGCTTGTTGCATTGTGTAGTTTGATGGATCTTTACTGCTGAGTGGTTATACTCACCCCGTTTGAGGATTAACATTTCAGACTAGCTAAGATACCTCTGCTGCCACTGCCACTGATAGATGGATCGAGTGGTTGGATATGACCGCGAGGAGGAGGATAGCAAAGGAAGGAACTTTTGGACGCCGACACTGATCGATGGACTTTAAGTATACGACTGTTGGAAAAGATGTCGGTCATCTTTTGAAGTATAGCCGAGTATAGAAGACTAAGGCATTTTGGTGTACCGACTAATGGTGTCCATCAAGTTATGTAAATAAAAGTGTTCGGCTTTAACTTTTAAAATTTTTAGTTGGTGTGCATCGGTTTAAATTGTGAAAGGGGAGTTGATGGATGCGCTTCCGCCATATTTTTGCGCAGGGACCTATGGAAAAATATATATATAAACCCCGGGGACTTATAGACTTATTATAACTCTTTGGTATCAGAGTGATATATTATCAGGTCAAGTGAAAGGTAAGCGAACAGTGGCGACCCTAACAGATCGGGGGCCGTTCGAGGGGTGCCACAAAGGATGCCTCAGTATCAGCTTTAGGAAATTGAGAGACATAGACATCTTCTGGATCGGCAGGAGAACGACTGACATCATCACTAGTAAAAACAGGTGAAGAAGAAGTACCTAATTTCTCGGCAGCACCCCCTATCTCTGTGGCTACGGGTGCAGAAGAAAAATCTTCTTCTTGTTCTTTCTCAGCTTCAGCTTCCAGATGATGCTCTTTTTCTCTTGTATCTCATGCATTTCCACTCCTAGTCTTCTTAGAATCCTCTGACAAGGATACTGCAAATATTAGTTCAAAAGAGTCATCTTGACCCTCTTCTTCTTTCGCTTCCCTTCCTTCTTCTTCTCTTTCTTCTCTTCTATCTCTTCTCCGCTCTATTTCTTCTCTTCCGTCTCTGTCCTCTGGCTGCTCAAAACTAACAAAACTCTGTAGATTTTTCAAGGAAAATGCAAAATTAGTAAGATCATCCTCATCCTCTTTGTCTTACAGGATAAGGGCTCTTCTCTTCTTGATAGGTGCACTCATAGGCTCCTTGCCTTTTCTTTTCAGGGCGGCAGAGTCTTGTTTTGCTTTGCTGGGGGACTTTTCCTTAAAGCGGTCTAAAGCTTTGTTCAGTTCCTTCAGTCTCATCTTGGACACCATTTTCAATCATATCACCATAGGAGCAATGGTTCTAACACACAGAGATGCCGGGAACTGAATATGAAAGTGTTAAAACAATTGAGTGATCAACGCAGAATAAGGAAGTTGTCCCTTTTCCTTCACAACAGTCCTATACGTGTGCATCAAGATTGTGTGTGGCAGCGAGAACTTCATCCCATTGCTAATGGCAAACATCAATTTTACTTCAGAACGAGAAACATCAGTCTTGGAGGTTGACTTTGGTCAAATGCAATTGATCACAACCTTGTGCAGCAAGATGTTTGAAGCGGACATTCTGGAATAGGTAATGCCACCTTCAGCAAGTCTATCCCGAACAAGAGACATTGTTGCATGACCAACAACACATTTATTGGTTGGAAACTCCCTCTTTCCACACCAATAACATCCGCTAATGTGTCCACATCCACCACATACTCTTTATCCCTCACAGTAAAACGAAATCTAATCGCGTCTAGAAAAGACAAATTCGAATAGAAATATGCAATTTATTCAGGGTAAGCGTCAGTGATCTCAAAGCAAAATCTTTCAAATTGAAGGGGAGCAAACTTCTCCCTCGGGTTCACCTTCAAAGAATCCAAGAAATCAAAATCCACAGATCGAGGGTTCATCACCCCTCTTTTCAACAGTTTCGAGTAAGTCTTTTTATGCTCATTAGAATGAAACAGACTCATTCCTTCAACATGCACATTAGTAGCAACGCCCATTCTAGGCAGAAAATTCGCGTACATTTTCTCATCATCATCCTTCATCTTAGGCTGATTAAAAGCACTAAACCGTTGATCAGTGGCAAAGTTAGCAAATGTCCTGTCTGCCGTTCCTTCAAGCGCAATGCCTAATCTTTCCATTGTTCGTAAGAACTGAGTCTCATTCCGATATCCATGTTCTTTTAGAAACTCATCAATAAACGTCATTACAGAACCACCCTGCTTCAACTTATTGTAGAGTTTAAAGATAAACTGGGGTTTTGATGCTCTTACAGGTTCAACATTTTCCAAGATCTCCTCTTCCACTAGTTGGCGCGGAGGATTTTGAGTGGCACGCTGTGGAGAATGCTGTTGAGAATGTTGCTGTTGTTGTTGAGGAGAATCTTCTTCCTCGGTCAAGTCAAAATGCATAGGACCCTCTGGCATATTCCGTGGTCCAATGCTTACGATCCGAGACGACTTTCTTTGGAAAGACATCTTCACAGTTGAGGAGGATTCCACAAACATGTTCGAATGAAAAAGATGAAAACTCTCAGAGTAGGCTTGAGAGTGAAAATAAGAGAGTAGAAGTGAAAAAGTAGAGTCTATTGATAGGGTTTGGTAAAAATGCTCGAAAGAAATACGAAGATATATAAAGAAAATGAACGATCACAAATAAAGGAAGGCAAACCATCATACAGAAAATTACCTTTTTCAAAATAACTGAAAATGAAAGCTGCCTTTTTCAAAAATAAAAAACTGCCAAAGATTTAAATTTCAAAAAGATAACTTCCAAAAATAAAATAGGTAGACAACGATTCGAATAAACATACCTTTTTATTCCAAAAATAAAATATCTAGAATTGAGACTTTCTTTTACTGAAGTAGAGTCTGGAAAGTCTGAGTCTGACCATCTCCAGACTTTAGCGGGTAAGAGATAAAATATTCAGTCTGGTACGAATGGACATGAATAAATTTTTCTCCAAAGGCTTTGTAAATATATCCGCCAACTGATTTTTCAAATCAATGAACTGAATCATAGTCTCCCCATTTTGAACATGATCTCGTATGAAATGGTGTCGAATCTCTATATGCTTTGCCCTTGGATGAAGAATTGTGTTCTTTGTGAGATTAATAGCACTAGTGTTGTCGCATTTGATCTTAGTACACGGTTCTTCAATTCCAAAGTCTCTTAACTGTTGTCTTATCCATAAGATTTGAGAACAACAGTTCCCAAGAGCCACATACTCTGCTTCTGCAGTTGATAGAGCCACAGTACTCTGCTTCCTTACAAACCAAGATACCAACATGTTGCCCAGCAGTTGGCAAGTACCAGAAGTACTCTTTCTATCAACCTTACAGTTTGCTAAATCTGCATCTGAATATCCAAGAAGAGTAAAGTCTCCTTCTTTAGGATACCACAGACGCAGCTTTGGATTAGTTGTAACGTATTTGATGATGCGTTTTGCAACACTTAAATGAGATTCTTTGGGATCTGATTGGAATCTAGCACAGATGCAAATACTAAACAAAATATCTGGTCTAGATGCAGTAAGATAAAGAAGCGAACCAATAATGCTCCTGTAAAGCTTTTGGTCTACACTCTTTCCTCCTTCATCTTTATCCATCTTCGAAGAACTTGACATTGGTGTCTCTGTCTTTTTGCAGTTTTCCATTTTGAATTTCTTAATGAGATCTTTTGCATACTTCTCTTGGTGAATTAAGATACCTTTCTCCAATTGTCTAACTTGCAATCCTAGAAAGAAAATTAACTCACCCATTATGCTTATCTCGAATTCATCCTGCATACATCTAGAGAATTTCTTGCAACGATTTTCATTAGTTGATCCAAAAATAATATCATCAACATAAATTTAAACTAATAAAAAGTCTTTACCCTCTCTTTTTTATGAACAAGGTAGTATCTACCTTTCCTTTAACAAAACCATTTTGGGTTAGGAATTTACTTAACCTTTCATACTAGACTCGAGGTGCTTGCTTCAGTCCATATAGGGCCTTTTTTAGTCTATAGACTGAGTTTGGCTTTCTTGGATCTTCAAATCCCGGTGGTTGTTCCACATAGACTTCTTCTTTGATAAATCCATTAAGGAAGGCACTCTTCACATCCATTTGGAATAACCTGAAATTTTTATACCACGCAAAAGTAGGTAGTAGTCTAATTGCTTCTAACCTCGCTACTGGTGCATAGGTCTCATCATAGTCTATCCCTTCTTCTTGCATATATCCTTTGGCCAAGAGTCTTGCTTTGTTCTAGGTCACTTTTCCTTTCTCGTCCATCTTGTTCCTAAAAACCAGTTTAGTCCCGATAATATGTGGCACCCCTCGACGGTCCCCGATCCGTTAGGGTCGCCACAGTTCGCTTACCTTTCACTTTCCTTATTAACATGTCACTCTGATACCATTTCAATTGTAGTGGGTCCATACAACCTGGGGATTTACATCTTTTAGATTGGTCCCTTGCGCAATTCATATAACGGAAGCATAACCAACAACTCCCTTCCCTATATTCAGAAAACGATGCACACCTACTAAACATCTTATATAAGTTAAAGCCGAACACGTTTATTTACATAAAGCAGATGGACATCTTTAGTCGGTACATCGAAATGCCAATGGTTTTCTATACTTGGCTATACTTCAAAAGATGACCGACATCTCCTCCAACAGTCGTATACTTAAAGTCCATCGATCAGTGTCGGCATCCAAAAGTTCCTTCCTTTGCTATCCTCCTCCTCGCGATCATATCCGACCACTTGATCTATCTACCGGTGGCAGTAGCAGCAGAGGTATCTTATCTAGTCTGAAATGTTGGTCCCCGAAGGGGTGAGTACAACCACTCAGCAGGTAAAGGACCAATAAACCACTCAATACATCATGCCATGCAATCATCACAATCATAGCATCACATGTCATACAAGCATCCATGCACAACATACCATGGCATCATGCACATGTCATCATACCTCATGTACCATCATCATCATATAGACATCATCATCATATCATACACTTACCATCAATATGTCACATATGGCATCATCCTTACCATGCATCCATGCGTATAACATCATCATCATATCACCATATCACATGTACCATCATCATTACCATGCATTCATGCATGTAACATCATCATCATATCATCATATCACATGTACCATCATCATTACCATGCATCCATGCATGTAACATCATCATCATATCATCATATCACATGTACCATCATCATTACCATGCATCCATGCACATCTCATCATCATATCACATGTACCATCATCATTACCATGTATCCATGCACATCTCATCATCATATCACATGTACCATCATCATTACCATGTATCCATGCACATCTCATCATCATATCACATGTACCATCATCATTACCATGCAACCATGCACATCTCATCATATCATGCATATATCATCATGCATAATTCAATTTCAATTTCATTTTGGACCGCCACATTTCTCTTTCCCAGGACCAATGTTTGCATCCCACATTCATCACTCGCGCCCAATCCTGGCATTGCGAGAAACCTCCGGGCATGTATCCAAGATACAACCGGGCATCCGGCACCCCCACATTCTGGGCATCTCGTATCCCAACTGGCATCACGAGGAACCTCCGGGCATGTATCCAAGATACAACCGGGCATCCGGCATTTACACTCCCTGGCCGGGCATCTCGCATCCCAACTAGCATCGCGAGGCATCCCCCCGGGCACAAACCTCCGGGGCTTCCGGAATTATGTACCGACATACCACCAGGCCTCCCCTGGAATTACGTACCGTATACCACCAGGCATCTCGACACTCCCAGGGAATCTCCGAGGCTCGCCATGAAAATGGTTTCCCCTGCCCTCCGGAATTACGTACCGACATACCACCAAGCCTCCCCTGGAATTACGTACCGTATACCACCGGGCATCCCGACACTCCCGGGGAATCGTTGGCTCACACCTCCGACGGCCTTCTCACTTATCTCAATTCACATCTTCAATTATAGTTCAATTATAACATGGCATGTGATGTGATGGCAATCAAGATCATATTCATCATTGAATTCATACATGCATCTCAAATCATTATCATGCATGCAGCTAGGCACCATCATCCATCACAATACAATTCATGGAGTCCATGCAATATAAAATGGTCCATATTTCATGCCTTTTCAAAGTTTACAAAATTCCAGCATGTACCATTTTTAGAAAATATTTAAATTAAATATCCATATGCTTCTCAAAAATCATGAAATCAAGGCACGTGATAGACAAGACAATAAAATAACAGTTTCATGAAAAATACATGCCAAATAGAGTTCCACACAAAAGATATAATTCACACAAATACAGCATGCAAATTCGGATAGAAACAGAATGCACAGTTTCCGGAATAATTCAATTAAAATATCCGAACGACCTCTGAAAATTATGAAATTTTACCAGGTTATAGTTAAGACACTAAAGTAGATTTTTCATGAATACTTCTAGGCCAGATTCGTTCTAGATAATTTCCTATAGTCGTCCGAAGCTTCTGGTTCTCACACCGAAACGTCCAGTGTAGTCATCTCCGAAATACCGAGTTTTTACCCACTTATTCTTCTTCATTTCCTCTGAAATTTGGATATGTTTTACTTCAAGAGGTCCCCTACAACTTTTATTAAGGGATCTAAGTCAAATTTTTAAATAACATTCACCATATGGGTCCATGAAGTCTCGGGTGTCCAGTACCGCGTCTCCAGATTTACCGTCTTCAAGAGTAAATCGATTCACTAGGCTACACTTGTTCATTTTACTTCAAATTTGAGTATGTTAGTATTTAAGATGTTCTATACAAGTTTCATGAAGAAGTAGAAGAGAGATTCTTGATAAAAATCGACATGCAACCACAGATCTACCAAAAGGTCAGCAAAAACGTTCCAGATCTAGTGTCTTCGTAGGATGAGGGTTTGAACCCTTAAATCTCCACTATTTTGCACCAAATTTTAGTATGTTGTAGTTTAAGATGTTGGATACAACTTTCATGAATAAATCAAAGTCAAAATCGAACTCAAAACATGCATGCAAGCTCTCACAAGATTCTGGCTCAGGCGGTTCATACGAAAACAGCATGCAAACTCAAGAACAAGTCACATTCTAGCTTCGGTTTTGCCTACTCTAACATCCGAAATCTACCACCAACAAATCACACATGCAAGGCACACATGCAAGAGCGGAAATCAGTCCCAACTTGCCTCTAAGATCAAGCGGATGACAGCAAAAGGGACGGCACACCGGCGACGAACGAGCGGACCTCCTCCCTCGCTCGGCTTCTCCCTCTCTCTCTCGGCTCCTCACTCTTCTCGCAACTCTCTCTCTCTCTCTCACTCTCTCAAAACCAGCCACTCCCTCTCTCTCTCTCTCTCTTTTTGGTTGCTTATATACTTGCATGCATCCTCATTTTGCATGGGGGACACTTGTCCCCAAGAAGGAGACAAGTTTCTCCTTTGCCGAAGACACTTGGAGGTCATGCGGCTCCTCCTCTCCCCCTCCATGCGTCGACATGGGCTGGGCTTATGGCCCACTTTAGGCCCATCTCACTTGGGCCTAAAGTTCAAACTTAAATGGCCCAAGTTTATTTTTAATAATACATCCTAATCCTCATTTAAATAAATACCTAATTGCATGATAAAATGGCCAAAAGACTTTGTAACATAAATCAATAAAAATCCAGCTTATAAAGTTCATGGCCAAGAACAAAATTTACTTATTTAATTCATCCTCCAATACAATCCTTAATCTCACATGGACATAGGTTATATTTCCAATTAAATAATCATCCATTCATTGCTCGGCCTTGATCTACTGTAATTCATTGGTCTAATGACTATAATAAAATCCAATGGCGCTTCCATCACCTATTCATGGTTCATGGTATATCTAGGAGTTGTTATGAAATTTTGGGATGCCACATAATAGACTTACCTTTTGGTTTAGGAATCAACTCCCAAATATCATTGATGCTGAACTGTCTGAGCTCTTCTTGCATAACTTCGATCCAGCTTTCATCAGACAGGGCTTCTTCTACACTTTTGGATTCTATCTCAGAAACAAGTGCTAAAGCACTAGATTATTCTCGTCTTTTGGATCTGGTACAAACTCCTTCATCAATGTTGCGAATGATGAATTCCTTGGGATGACTTGACTTATGCTTCCAATTGCTGGTTGGTTTGAGAGTCTGTTGATCCTCTGCTTTAGTTGAATCTTCTAGTTCTACTTGTTGCTAATCTTCAGAGGTCTGTACCACTTCAGGGGAGGTAGACTTTGTAAAGTCTAGAGCAGGTTCAGATTCTTCAAGTTAAGTCTAAACTAGTTGATTATGCATAAAATCTTGAAACTTGACGTTCATAAATTCTTCTACAAATTGAGTCTTCTTGTTGAATACTCTATAAGCTTTGCTTGAAGTAGAATAGCCAAGGAAGATTCATTCGTCTGATTTTTTTTCAAACTTCCTAGTTCGATCATTTACATTTTTTAAAACATAACATTTACAGCCGAACACATGAAAGTAAGAAACATTTTGTTTCTTCCATTTATACACTTCATAAGGAGTTTTCTCTATAATAGGCCTCAAGAACACTTTGTTGATGATGTAGCAAGTTGTAGAAACTACTTCAGCCCAAAATCGAGAGGAAATTTTACTCTCAATTAAGAGGGTTGTTGCCATCTCCTGCAAGGTTCTATTCTTCCTTTCCACAACCCCATTTTGCTCTGGAGTGTATGGAGAAGAGAAAACGTGCTGGAAACCAGATTCATCACAGAATTCTGCAAAGTTTTGATTTTCAAACTCACCTCCATGGTCTGTTCGTATGCTCGAAATAGAGAAAAGTACACCTCAAGTGCCATAACTTTGCACAAAGGGACACTTAAGTGCCATAACTTACGAAAGGTACACTTAAGTGCCACATTCGACCAAAAACCAGCCAAATTGCATACGTGGCATTTTTCCGGCGGAGCGAGTGCAAAACGAAGTTGTTTTGTACGCTGACGTGGCCAAATAATGCAAAAACGGCATTGTTTTAGGCTGACGTGGTAAAAATAATATAAAAATTAAATAAATTAAATTTAGTTAAAATATTTAAAAATAATAATTTTAATATTAAAAAAATTAAAAAGAAAAAAAAGGGGGAGGAGGTTGAGGGCCGAGCCCTCGCCCGCGGCCGCCACCTCCCCGCCGTCACCGGGAAGGGCCGGCGACGGAGGGGGGAGGCTCGGCCGGGGTCGCCTGGCCTCGAATAGGGGCCGGCGACCCCGGCCGACCGGCGGCGAGGGCTCGTGAACCCTCGCCCCAGATCAGGGCGAGGGTCGCAAGCCCTCGCCAAGATCCGGCGAGGGTCGGCGGCCCTCACCCGGCCGGGCCAAGGGTCGCCGCCTGCCGGGGCGACCCCCAGCAGGTGGCGGCCCTTGGCCCGGCCGGGCGAGAGCCACCGACCCTCGCTACCCTTGCCCAGATCTGTGGCAAGGGTCGCGGCGAGGGCCCGCGGCCCCCGCCCAGATCCGGCGAGGGTCGGCGGCCCTCGCCTGGCCGGACCAAGGGCCGCCGCCCGCTAGTGGTCGCCCTAACGGGCGGCGACCCTTGGCCCGGCCGAGCGAGGGCCGCCGACCCTCGCCGAATCTGGGCGAGGGCTCGCGAGCCCTCCCCGCCGGTCGGCCGACGTCGCCGGCCCCTGGCCAGGGCCCAGGGACCTTAGCCAAGCCTCCCCCCTTCCCCCTCGGTCAAAAGAGGTCCACATGCAAAAGCTGCAAAACTCGATTAATAGAAACTTGATTTATAGATTTAAAAGAACTTCTAACCTGTTTTCCTAAAACACATAGAGTGCATAACTCAGATTTTTGATAAGCCAAGTTGGGGAGTCCTCGAACAAGCTTCTTGGATGAGATCTTGGCAATCTGCTTTATGTTGACATGACCAAGCTTTCGATACCAAAGATTTGCTTCTTTTTGAATGGATATAAGACACTAATAACTTTATGGTTTAATATCCAGAAGGTAAATGTTCTCATGTCTTCGCCCAGTAAAAAATTGAGAGAAATCTTTACTTGTTCATGAACAAATGCCTTCTTGGAAATTAATCTTGAATCCCGTATCGCAAAGTTGACTTATGCTGAATAGATTATAATTCAAACATTCTACCAAGGACACATTTTTGATATTCAGGCTTCCAATCATCACGGTTCCATATCCAACAATTCTTCCTTTGCTGTTCCCATCAAAAGAGACTTTTCCACCATTTATTTGAACAAGCTTTATAAAACAACTTGAATCTCTAATCATGTGTCTCAAACAACCACTATCCAAGTACCATTTGATTTTCTTTTTGATGAAGAACTCAAACTTTCTTTGGTACCCATGTTTTCTTGGGTCCAGAAGAGTTAGTGTTAAAAATAGTCTTTACACAATCCCTCTTAACAGGTCTCCAAACCTTAAGACATTCCCTCTCGAAATGTTCTGAGCTATTACACTTTGAACATTTGAGAGCACCTCGGCCAACAGGTTTTACAAAAACCTTTTGAAAATGATTTTTATAAAATGCCTTTGTAGGTCTTTGTTTAATTCTTTCTTTAACTTTGGGAAATCAATTAAAGGAATAGTTTCTGAAGTCATTCCCAAACCAACTTTGTTAAAATAAGGTCTTTATATAGAAAGAATTTTCTCCAACTTCTCAGATCCTTTTGAAAATCTTTTTGTAATATTTGAAATATCTTCTTTCAAAAAAAGCATTTTCTTTTGAAAGAGAATCTGAATTTTCTTTCAAATCAGTAAAACTTTTATCTAGATTTTCAAACTTTTCTTTCCAAGAAATTTCCCGTTGCCTTAGTTTAGAATTTTTCCCTTTTAGCTCGGAAATCCTTTTAAGAGATGCTTTGAGACTGTGACAGAGTTCATCTATATACTTCAAGACTTTAACAGGAATTTTTAAATTGCTAAACTAAAGTTCTTTGTCTAGGTCTGAATCAGAATCTGTTTCAAGGTCTGAATCTGACTCTGAATTGGCCATCAAACATATGTTGGCATATTCTTCATCACTTTCCTCACATTCGGTATCGCTCCATGTTTATGATTTGAGTGCCATTTTATATTTCTCAGTTCTTCCATTCTTTTTCTTTATCAGAGGACAGTTAGGTCTGATGTGTCCCTTTTTTCATGCATTCAAAACATATCACATCTTTGTTGTTGTCATTGTCCTCGGTTAGATTATTCTGGAATCTTTGAGTGCTTTGCTTCTTCCAGTTGAATCTTTTTCCCTTCCTATTCAACTTTCTGAACTTCCTTATCATGAGTGCTAGTTCTTCATCATCAATGTCATCTTCTGAATCTGTTTCATCAGAATAATCGTTAGATTTTAAAGCAATTGACTTCTTACCTTTTGGATCTTCTTCCTCATTGATCTGCTCCACTTCATATGATTGAAGTGTGCCAACAAGTTCACCTACTGAAAGAGGAATGATCCTCTGGGTTTCTCTAATTGATGTCTTCACGTGATTCCAGTCTTTGGAGAGTCCACGCAGCAGTTTATTGACCTTCATTGGTCCTAAGATTGGCTGTCCTTGGTATGCCAGGCCGTTTACAATCTCTGTGAAGCGACTAAACATATCAGTGATGGATTCTCCAGGTTTCATCTTAAAGGCTTCATACTGTCCGAGTAGAATATTGATTTTCGTTTCCTTTACTCGATCAATTCCTTCATAGGTAACGCGCACCCTGTCCCAAACTTCTTTAGTTGTTTCACAAGAAGAAATTCGGTTATACTCAGTGGGAAATAAATCACAATATAAAGAGTAGATGGCTTTAGCATCAAGAGCTTGTCTCTTGGTTATTTCTGCTTGTGTTAATTCGCCAGCATCTACAGTTTCCTTTCCTCCTTCTGTGGTTGATGTAAATTTGGGATTGATCCCTTTTTCTACCACATCCCATTCCAGGGGATCTTTCAATCTCAAGAATGCCTCCATCTTGTTTTTCCACACATTGTACTATTTCCCATCAAAGTAAGGAGGTCTGGTGTTGCTTTGGCCTTCAATCAATCCTGAAGCCAAAATACTAGCCATAGATCTTTAGCTTAAAAAGTAAAACACTTCAATAAAATAAGCACACAAGCTCTGTTACCAATTGAAATGGCTAGTAAGGACACCTAGAGGGGGGTGAATTGGTGTGAAGACAATTTTTCGCAAATTTTAGTAAATGTAATTTGTCTTTAGAAGATAACAGACTATGAATGAATTTAAAACTTAAACAGATATACAAAGCTAGGTTGGTCCAAAGAGGTCCATATGCAAAAGCTGCAAAACTCGATTAGTAGAAACTTGATTTATAGATTTAAAGGAACTTCTAACCTGTTTTCCCAAAACACATGGAGTGCATAACTCAGATTTTTGATAAGCCAGATTGGGGAGTCCTCGAACAAGCTTCTTCAATGAGATCTTGGCAATCTGCTTTATGTTGACATGACCAAGCTTTCGATGCCAAAGATTTGCTTCTTCTTGAATGGATATAAAACATTGAGAACTTGCTGGTTTTATATCCAAAAGGTAAATGTTCCCATGTCTTCGCCCAGTAAAAGATTGAGAGAAATCTTTACTTGTTTTTGAACAAATGCCTTCTTGGAAATTAATCTTGAATCGTGTATCGCAAAGTTGACTTATGCTGAATAGATTATAATTCAAACCTTCCACCAAGGAGACATTTTTGATAGTTAGGCTTTCAATCTTCACAGTTCCACATGCAACAATTCATCATTTGCTGTTCCCACCAAAAGAGACTTTTCCACCATTTATTTGAACAAGTTTAATAAAACAACTTGAATCTCTAGTCATGTGTCTCGAACAACCACTATCCAAATACCATTTGATTTTCTTTTTGATAGTGACCTGTGATCAAACGAAGAACTCAAACTTTATTTGGTACCCATATTTTCTTGGGTCCAGAAGAGTTAATGTTAAAAACAGTCTTTGCCCAATCCCTCTGTAGCACCCCGAACCCTTCGTAGGTCGCCACAAGCACCAATGTTACATCTTATTTCCCTGTTGTTCTTACACTTAGAAGAAGCGTCGTTATTCACAAGTATATGTATATATATATATTTTTTTTTTAAAAGCGGTCCCAAATAAGCGACTCATTAGCGGAAGCAAAATAAAGCATCACCATCTCTCCCCTTACCAACCATGATACAAATACACACCACTAATCATCATGATTTTATAGACAAGCCACGACACTTTATTTACGTATATTTTCAAGATGGGACTTCTTTCGGGTCGATACATCAGAAGGAAAAGCTAGGACTCAGCCATGTCCAGCCTAAAACCTCAAAAAGAACCCTCGACCCTCTACATCACACGTGCACAACCCCCATCATAAGTGTCGGCTAACTATCCCCAAAAACACAGCCCCTACTCGTCACGCACGGCCTCACACCCAGTCCGGTGCGTCAGGCGGTGGCGGTGGCAACATCCCTCTCATCACCCCGTTGTGGCGAACGTGGACGGAGACAAACTCCTGGACGACTGGGCCCCCAGCCAGGCCTATGTCGTACGTGATAAGACAGCGCACACGTATGTATGTCAGTCCAGGCACAGAAGGACAGTTGAACTCTTCACACTCTATCTTGACGTCGGACGGTAAGCCGTAAAATGCACCCCGCGCGACGGCAGGAAGCGGCATGCTGCTAATCTGAAATGTTGGTCCCCAAAGGGGTGAGTACAACCACTCAGCAGGTAAAGGGATCCAATAACCACTCAATGCATCATACAAGTCATACATGCATTGCAGGCGTTACTTACCTTGAAGCCATGCGCATACTATCATGCACCATCATCACAATCATAACACATACATGTGTATCATCATCATATTATATACATGTCATCATCATCATCACATCATCACATCACACATGTCATCATCATCATGGCATCATCATATCATACATGTCATCATCATCATGCATATCATCATGCCATGGGTGATCATCATCATATCACATCACATATCATCATTATCATCATGCATATCATCATGCCATGGGTGATCATCATCATATCACATCACATATCATCATTATCATCATGCATATCATCATGCCATGGGTGATCATCATCATATCACATCACATATCATCATCATCATCATGCATATCATCATGCCATGGGTGATCATCATCATATCACATCACATATCATCATCATCATCATGCATATCATCATGCCATGGGTGAATTTCCACTTTCAACTTTCAATTTGATCACCACATCACCCATTCCTCAAATCATTAATTTCATCATCCCCTCGGGCAAAGACCTCCGAGGCTTCCGCATTCAGCCATTCCAGGCCACCGGCATCCGGCCCCCCCACATTCCGGGCATCTCGCATCCCAACTAGCATCACGAGGCATTCCCCTCGGGCGAAACCTCCGACGGGCTTCCGGCATTTACACTCCCCGGCCGGGCATCCCGTACCCCAAATCCCGGCATCGCGAGGTATTCCCCCTCGGCGAAACCTCCGACGGGCTTCCGGCACCCCCACGTTCCGGGCATCCCGAATCTCCCGGGGCCATCCGGCAATGCATCTCTATACATTCCGAGCATCATCCTCCACCACAACCACCTCCTCATTTATCATTATCCATGTTTACCAATTTCAAATCTTAATTTAACATGGCATATGACGTGACATCAAACAAGTCATACTTGGCATGGAATTCACACATGCATCTCAATTCAATGTCATGCGTACACCAAGACCTCATCATACATGTAACATGGTATAATTATAAATTTAATGGAATTTATGGCCAATAAAATAATCCATTTCTTATTTATTTAAATTTCAACTTTTGTCATTTTCAAAAATATTAAATTTAATATCTATAAATTCCCAAAATTATAAAAATTAAGGCAAGTAATAAACTAGCCAATAGGATAATAATTTCATGCAAAATATATGGCCAAATAGAATTTCACACAATTTCACAATTCTCACAAAACAGCATACAATTTTCGGATGAAATCAGTATGCACAGTTTCCGAAGAAATTCGATTAAAATGTCTATACAGCCTCCCAAAATTACGAAATTTTACCGAGTTATATCCAAGACATTTTCGTACATCTTTCATGAAGACTTCCAAGCCAGATTCTTTTTAGATTATTTTCTACAGTCTCACGAAGCTTCTGGATCCATTACCGCATCGTCCAGTGCATGCTTCTCCGAAATACTGAGTTTTCACCTACCTATTCTCTTTCTTTTCCTCTAAAATTTGGATATGTTATACATAAAGATGTCCTCTACAACTTTCATGAAGAAATCGAAGAGAGATTCTTAGCACAAACCAACATGCAACCACAATTTCAACAAGATGTCAGTGAAATCGTTCCAGATCTGAGGTCTCCGTAGAATGAGAGTTTAACCCCTCAAATCTCCATTATTTTCCACGAAATTTTAGTATGTTGTAGTTCAAGATGTTAGCTACAACTTTCATGAAGAGACCAAAGCCAAAATCGGACTCTAAACATGCATACAAGCTCACCAAACATTCTGACTCAAACTGTTCGAGCGAAAACAGTCATACCGTTCAAGAACAAGCCATCAATACTTCGGTTTTCCTCACCTAAACACCCAAAAATTCAACATACAAGTAACATACACACATGCAAGAGCAGCTAGAGGACTCCCACTTGCCTCTAGACCGGACAGACGACAGCACAAGGCGGCGAGCACGGCGATCGGACGGCGGCTCCTCCTCGGCTTCTCCTTCTCTCGGCCACTCTCCTTCTCTCTCGAAGCCTCTCTCTCTCTCTCTCTCTCTCTCTCTCTCTCTCTCACCCTCTCTCTCGGCCGAATGAACCGGCCACCCTTCTCTCTCTCTTCCCTTTTATCGCCCCTAATCCTCATCATTGATAATCATTGCTTGCCTTCAAATTAGCCAATGCATGGCATTCTCCTTTGTGCCACTTGTCCTATTGCATGCATAATGGGTTTTGAATTTGGGCTTGGGCTTGGGCCTCCTTTGTGGCCGGTCGACCACCCCTTCTTGGGCCTCCATGGGCCGGTTAGCTTGTCCCACTAAAGCTTAGGCCAATGGGCCTAAGGCCCAACCCAAAAAAATTGACTTTTCCCCCCTTTTTTTTTTGAATTTCTTCTATAAATATTTTTAAATTTTAATTTTCAACATGGCCAAGCATAGATTATTATCATTAATCTATCAAATTTAAATTCTCACAAACATATGCACAATCCATCAAATCTTAAAAGACTAATGGCTAAAGCATAAGCCTTAGGAAATTTTATTTCCTAATTAGAGACTTTAACACACCTTATGGCTTGACTTTGAATTTTGGGATGCCACAATTCTCCCCTCCTTAGAGAATTTCGTCCTCGAAATTAGACACCACTCGTGCCTTCTTGAAACAAATAGGGGTACTTTTCCTTCATCTGATCCTCACTTTCCCATGTGGCTTCCTCCATATCATGATGTCGCCATAATACCTTAACCAATGGGATCTTCTTGGTCCTAAGAATTTGCTCCTTTCGATCCAATATCTGCACAGGCTCTTCCATGTACCTTACTTTTTCATTCACTTTGATGGCTTCATGATCGAGTATGTGACCAGGATCCGGCTGGTACTTCCTCAACATCGATACATGAAACACATCGTGCAGATTTCCTAACTTAGGAGGTAACGCTAAACGATAAGCTACATCCCCTATCCTCTCGAGTATTTCAAAAGGTCCAACAAATCTAGAGCTTAACTTACCCTTCATCCCGAATCGAGATATTCCTTTCATTGGAGATACCTTAAGGAATACATGGTCTCCTACACTAAATTCCAAAGGCCTTCTACGCCTATCTGCGTAGTCTTTCTGTCTACTCTGAGCTGTTCTAAGTCTTTCTCTGATAATTTCAGCAGCTTCAATGGTAACTTGTACCATTTCAGGTCCCGTCAACTTCCTTTCACCTACTTCACTCCAACAGACAGAGTCCTACATCTCCTTCCATATAATGCTTCATAGGGAGCCATGCCTATACTCTTCTGAAAACTATTATTATAGGCAAACTCTACTAAATGCAATCTTTCATCCCAATTTCCTTTGAAATCAATTACACAAGCCCTTAACATATCCTCTAATATCTGGATTACTCTTTCTGTTTGTCCATCGGTCTGGGGATGAAAAGCAGTACTAAATTGAAGCTTAGTCCCTAACGCAATTTGAAGACTTCTCCAAAAATTCGAAGTAAACCTCGAATCCCGATCTGAAGTAATGGTCACTGGAACACCATGTAAGCGTACCACTTGACTTACATATATGTCCGCATACTTATCCATTGGGTAGTCCATGCGAATCGCTAAGAAATGAGCCGATTTAGTCAAACGATCCACTACAACCCAAATCGAGTCATGACTGCTTGACGTTCTTGGCAATCCTTGCACAAAGTCCATCGTTATATGTTCCCATTTCCACTCTGGAATGTCTAATGGTCTCAAAAGTCCTGCGGGTTTGCGATGTTCCGCTTTTACTTGCTGACACGTCAAACATTGAGAAACGTGCTTAGCTGTATCTCGCCTTCATACCGTTCCACCAAAATTGCCGACGCAAATTTCTGTACATCTTTGTACTACCTGGGTGGATACTATAATTACTCTTATGTGCCTCCGACAGAATTTCCTTCCTCAATTCTTCATTGTCGGGAACACAAAGTCGTCCTTGACATTTCACTATTCCATCATCGTAGATTTGAAATTCTGATCTTTTTCCTAAAGATACAGCATCTTTTACTTTCAAAATCTCTCGGGTCGATTCTTGCAGGATTTTAATTTTCTGGATAATCTCCGGCTCAATCCTTAATGCACTAAGCATGCCAGTAAGATAATCCATTTCCAATTTAAATTCTGAGTTTGCTACAGATTCTAACAATTCCCATTCTGCCATCCTCAAACTAGCCATTTCCATAGCCGACTTACGACTAAGAGCATCCGCTACTCTATTTGCTTTCCCTGGATGATATCTTATCTCACAGTCATAATCCTTCAATAACTCCATCCATCTCCTTTGTCTCATGTTCAACTCCTTTTGTGAGAAAGATACTTCAAACTTTTATGATCCGTATAAATCTCAAACTTTTCCCCATACAAATAGTGTCTCCATATCTTCAAGGCAAACACTATAGCTGCTAGTTCTAAATCATGCGTCGGATAATTCAGCTCATGGGGTTTCAATTGTCTGGATGCATAGGCTACAACTTTGTCATGCTACATCAACACACATCCTAGTCCTTTGTGAGATGCATCACTATACACTGTGAAACCATCGAGTCCAAAGAGGGTATAGTTAGAATTGGAGCTGAAGTCAATTCCCTTTTAAGCTCCCGAAAACTCCTTTCACATTCCCCATTCCACTCAAATTTCACATTCTTTCGGGTCAACTTAGTTAAAGGTCCTGCCAGTCGTGAAAATCCTTCAATAAACCTCCTATAATAACCAGCCAGTCCTAAGAAACTTCGTATTTCAGTAGGTGTCGTTGGTCTCGGCCAATTTACTACCATTTCAACTTTTGCCGGGTCTACTGCAATTCCTTTTCCTAACACCACATGTCCTAGAAATATTATCCGGTCCAACCAGAACTCACACTTACTAAACTTAGCATACAACTTATGCTCTCTCAGGGTCTGTAAAACTATTCTCAAATGTTGCTCATGCTCTTTAGGCCCTTTTGAATATACCAGAATATCATCAATAAAAACAATCACAAACTAGTCTAAATAAGGCTGAAATATTCTATTCATCAAATCCATAAATGCAGCCGGCGCGTTAGTCAATCCAAATGGCATAACAAGGAACTCGTAGTGTCCATAACGAGTCCTGAACGCAGTCTTAGGAATGTCCTCCTTCTTAATTCTTAACTGATGGTATCCCGACCTCAAGTCAATCTTAGAGAAGACTGAACTTTCCTGGAGTTGGTCAAACAAGTCATCAATTCTAGGCAAAGGATACTTGTTCTTAATGGTCACCTGATTCAACTGCCTATAGTCAATACACAAGCGCATCGATCCATCCTTCTTTTTCACAAACAAGACCGGCGCACCCCAAGGTGAAGCACTTGGTCTAATGAATCCTTTGTCAAGCAGCTCCTGTAGTTGCACTTTCAACTCCTTCAATTCAACTATGGCCATCCTATATGGGGCTTTTGATATTGGTCCTGTTCCAGGCATTAATTCAATTTCAAATTCAATCTCCCGCTCTAGCGGCAATCCAGGCAATTCCTCAGGGAATACATCTTGAAATTCGTTAACTACACGAACTTCCTCAAGTCTAGGCTCCTCCCTTGCATAATCTCTAACTATGGCTAGGTACCCTTGACATCCTTTGTCAAGTAACTTACAGGCTTCTACTGCCGAAATAAGTGCTACAGGAAAATGGGTCTGACCTCCTAAAAATTCACAACTAGACTGATCAGGTAAAACGAATTGAACCACTCTTCTATAACAATCCATTCCAGCCCGATACTTACGAAGCCAATCCATTCCTATAATAACGTCAAAATCATACATAGCCATTACAACCAAGTCTATTTCCATATCCTTTCCTCCCATTGATATCTTACAATTTCCACACACCAGTGTAGACAATACCATATCCTTTAAAGGCGTGGAAACACAAAGAGGTGTCTCAAGAGGCATAACTTCTATCTTATTCAAACGTCTATATCTTTCAGACACAAACGAATGCGTTGCACCCGTATCAAACAATGCATATGCCTTTTCACCATTAATAAGGATCGTACCTGAGATAACATTTTTGGAAGCTTCCGCTTCCTCCCCGGGTGATCGCATACACCCTTCCTTGTGCGGGTGGCCTCCGAGGATTTCCTTGTGGGTTTGACCTAACAAAGACTCGATATCCCCTGCGCACCGAGCCAACACTCACTTGCGACCTCTCTTGTGGGCAATTTCTCCTAAGATGACCCACTTGTCCACAACCAAAACATTTCAGTTGTCCCGTGCAAGGTCCTGGGCCATGGCGTCCATTACACTTCTGACAAATACCAGGCTGATAGGGTACTTTCCCTATATTCGGACCACTCCTTGCCCCTCCAAAATTCCCAAAGTTACTCTTCTTCTTCACATTCCAGGTCTGATCTTGACCAGAATAAGGTCTCTTACCCTTTTTCACATCATTAAAATTCAACGGTTTCTTAAACTCCGACGGTTCTCTCAACAGCTCCTGCTCCACTAACTGCGCCCTTTCATAAATTTCATTATAATCTCTTATATTCAAAGGCACCAGTTGCTTCCTAATGTCAGTCCTCAATCCTTTCAGGAATCTCTTAGCCTTCTCCTCCTGATCCTCAATCAATCTAGGAGCATATCTAGACAATTCAGAAAATCTAGCCTCATACCGATCTATCAACCCCTTTTGTTCTAGCTGAACAAATTCAGTAATCTTCCTATCCTTAGCACAATCAGAAAAATGCTTCCTATTGAAAGCTCTAACAAACTCCTCCCGTTCACATCGCACCTGGTGGAAAGATTATGTCCTTCGAAGCTCTCCACCAAAACTTCGCATTTCCCTCCAACCGGTACTCTGCTAAAACTATTTTCTCGCATCGTGCAGTCCAACAGCCGGAAAATTCGTTCCATCCCATCAATCCACTGCTCCGCCTCCTCAGGACTTCCCATTCCATTGAACTTAAGTGGTTTCAGCTTCAGAAACTGCTCCACTAGTCCTTGAGTACGGCGTTCTACTCCGGGCTGTTGCTTTGCGCCGCTTTCCATCGATTTCCAATATTGGCTAATGCCTGCAGGATGTCTTCCATTCGGGGTTCAGCCCTTGCAGCGAGGGTTCAGCCCTCGATGGATGAGCACTTCCAGCTCGCACCATGACTTTCCCCGCAATTTCCAAGCATTGCCTCGGGAATAATCGAGACTCACTGCCTCCATTCAAGGCAATTACTACTACTACATAAGTAACATATACATGTTACTGGTACCTAAAGGCAATTCAAAGTAAACTACTAGGGATCTACGAGTGAGTTCTCATCACCCGTTATTCAATTATTTCGTTTTACATCCTATGGTGTGCATTGTCATCATGTTCCTCAATTTCCAAATGAGGCTCCTTATCACTCCATCTATAACCATTCGCTCTGATACCAAAAAAAGAGGATGGGGAGTTGTAGCACCCCGAACCCTTCGTAGGTCGCCACAAGCACCAATGTTACATCTTATTTCCCTGTTGTTCTTACACTTAGAAGAAGCGTCGTTATTCACAAGTATATGTATATATATTTTTTTTTTTTTAAAAGCGGTCCCAAATAGCGACTCATTAGCGGAAGCAAAATAAAGCATCACCATCTCTCCCCTTACCAACCATGATACAAATACACACCACTAATCATCATGATTTTATAGACAAGCCACGACACTTTATTTACGTATATTTTCAAGATGGGACTTCTTTCGGGTCGATACATCAGAAGGAAAAGCTAGGACTCAGCCATGTCCAGTCTAAAACCTCAAAAAGAACCCTCGACCCTCTACATCACACGTGCACAACCCCCATCATAAGTGTTGGCTAACTATCCCCAAAAACACAGCCCCTACTCGTCACGCACGGCCTCACACCCAGTCCGGTGCGTCAGGCGGTGGCGGTGGCAACATCCCTCTCATCACCCCGTTGTGGCGAACGTGGACGGAGACAAACTCCTGGACGACTGGGCCCCCAGCCAGGCCTATGTCATACGTGATAAGACAGCGCACACGTATGTATGTCGATCCGAGCACGAAGGACGATTGAACTCTTCACACTCTATCTTGACGTCGGACGGTAAGCCGTAAAATGCACCCGCGCGACGGCGGAAGCGGCATGCTTCTAATCTGAAATGTTGGTCCCCAAAGGGGTGAGTACAACCACTCAGCGAGTAAAGGGATCCAATAACCACTCAATGCATCATACAAGTCATACATGCATTGCGGCGTTACTTACCTTGAAGCCATGCGCATACTATCATGCACCATCATCACAATCATAACACATACATGTGTATCATCATCATATTATATACATGTCATCATCATCATCACATCATCACATCACACATGTCATCATCATCATGGCATCATCATATCATACATGTCATCATCATCATGCATATCATCATGCCATGGGTGATCATCATCATATCACATCACATATCATCATTATCATCATGCATATCATCATGCCATGGGTGATCATCATCATATCACATCACATATCATCATTATCATCATGCATATCATCATGCCATGGGTGATCATCATCATATCACATCACATATCATCATCATCATCATGCATATCATCATGCCATGGGTGATCATCATCATATCACATCACATATCATCATCATCATCATGCATATCATCATGCCATGGGTGAATTTCCACTTTCAACTTTCAATTTGATCACCACATCACCCATTCCTCAAATCATTAATTTCATCATCCCCTCGGGCAAAGACCTCCGAGGCTTCCGGCATTCAGCCATTCCAGGCCACCGGGGCATCCGGCCCCCACATTCCGGGCATCTCGCATCCCAACTAGCATCACGAGGCATTCCCCTCGGGCGTAAACCTCCGACGGGCTTCCGGCATTTACACTCCCTGGCCGGGCATCCCGTACCCCAAATCCTGGCATCGCGAGGTATTCCCCTCGGGCAGAAACCTCCGACAGGGCTTCCGGCACCCCCACGTTCCGGGCATCCTGAATCTCCCAGGGCCATCCGGCAATGCATCTCTATACATTCCGGGCATCATCCTCCACCACAACCACCTCCTCATTTATCATTATCCATGTTTACCAATTTCAAATCTTAATTTAACATGGCATATGACGTGACATCAAACAAGTCATACTTGGCATGGAATTCACACATGCATCTCAATTCAATGTCATGCGTACACCAAGACCTCATCATACATGTAACATGGTATAATTATAAATTTAATGGAATTTATGGCCAATAAAATAATCCATTTCTTATTTATTTAAATTTCAACTTTTGTCATTTTCAAAAATATTAAATTTAATATCTATAAATTCCCAAAATTATAAAAATTAAGGCAAGTAATAAACTAGCCAATAGGATAATAATTTCATGCAAAATATATGGCCAAATAGAATTTCACACAATTTCACAATTCTCACAAAACAGCATACAATTTTCGGATGAAATCAGTATGCACAGTTTCCGAAGAAATTCGATTAAAATGTCTATACAGCCTCCCAAAATTACGAAATTTTACCGAGTTATATCCAAGACATTTTCGTACATCTTTCATGAAGACTTCCAAGCCAGATTCTTTTTAGATTATTTTCTACAGTCTCACGAAGCTTCTGGATCCATTACCGCATCGTCCAGTGCATGCTTCTCCGAAATACTGAGTTTTCACCTACCTATTCTCTTTCTTTTCCTCTAAAATTTGGATATGTTATACATCAAGATGTCCTCTACAACTTTCATGAAGAAATCGAAGAGAGATTCTTAGCACAAACCAACATGCAACCACAATTTCAACAAGATGTCAGTGAAATCGTTCCAGATCTGAGGTCTCCGTAGAATGAGAGTTTAACCCCTCAAATCTCCATTATTTTCCACGAAATTTTAGTATGTTGTAGTTCAAGATGTTAGCTACAACTTTCATGAAGAGACCAAAGCCAAAATCGGACTCTAAACATGCATACAAGCTCACCAAACATTCTGACTCAAACTGTTCGAGCGAAAACAGTCATACCGTTCAAGAACAAGCCATCAATACTTCGGTTTTCCTCACCTAAACACCCAAAAATTCAACATACAAGTAACATACACACATGCAAGAGCAGCTAGAGGACTCCCACTTGCCTCTAGACCGGACAGACGACAGCACAAGGCGGCGAGCACGGCGATCGGACGGCGGCTCCTCCTCGGCTTCTCCTTCTCTCGGCCACTCTCCTTCTCTCTCGAAGCCTCTCTCTCTCTCTCTCTCTCTCTCTCTCTCTCTCACCCTCTCTCTCGGCCGAATGAACCGGCCACCCTTCTCTCTCTCTTCCCTTTTATCGCCCCTAATCCTCATCATTGATAATCATTGCTTGCCTTCAAATTAGCCAATGCATGGCATTCTCCTTTGTGCCACTTGTCCTATTGCATGCATAATGGGTTTTGAATTTGGGCTTGGGCTTGGGCCTCCTTTGTGGCCGGTCGACCACCCCTTCTTGGGCCTCCATGGGCCGGTTAGCTTGTCCCACTAAAGCTTAGGCCAATGGGCCTAAGGCCCAACCCAAAAAAATTGACTTTTCCCCCCTTTTTTTTTTGAATTTCTTCTATAAATATTTTTAAATTTTAATTTTCAACATGGCCAAGCATAGATTATTATCATTAATCTATCAAATTTAAATTCTCACAAACATATGCACAATCCATCAAATCTTAAAAGACTAATGGCTAAAGCATAAGCCTTAGGAAATTTTATTTCCTAATTAGAGACTTTAACACACCTTATGGCTTGACTTTGAATTTTGGGATGCCACACCCTCTTAACATGTCTCCAAACCTTGGGACATTCCTTCTCGAAATGTTCTGAGCTGTTACACTTTGAACATTTGAGAGCACTTCGGCCAACAGGTTTTACAAAAACCTTTTGAAAATGATTTTTATAAAATGCCTTTGTAGGTCTTTGTTTAATTCTTTCTTTAACTTTGGGAAATCAATTAAAGGAATAGTTTCTGAAGTCATTTGTGGCACCCCTCGACTCACCTGAGGTCGCCACAGGCACCCTTTTCTCTAATTACTCGATCTCATATGACTATGACTAGGCATTGTTTTTTTTTTTAAAACGGTCCCAGCGCAGCTTATTAGCGGAAGCAT
Source organism: Eucalyptus guilfoylei (assembly GCA_016097605.1). Classification (NCBI taxonomy): domain Eukaryota; kingdom Viridiplantae; phylum Streptophyta; class Magnoliopsida; order Myrtales; family Myrtaceae; genus Eucalyptus; species Eucalyptus guilfoylei. The sequence continues at coordinate 11,979,392 of CM027863.1, forward strand.
AAACAAGTCTCATCATTTCTCCCTTCAATAACCATAATGCAATGCACACCAACTACGCACCATAAGAAAAGATAAAGCCGAGCCACTTTTATTTATATTTTCATGATGGACTTCTCGGGTCGGTACAACCAAAAAGAAAAGCCAAGACTTTTAGCTAAACTTAGCCACAGCTCAAAAGAGATATCTCGACCCCCTATATCGATCACGTGTAACCCTCCATCTACAAGTGTCGGCTATCCTCAAAAAAGTGCCAGCTCCCACTCCTCACGCGGGCCATCACACCCATCCTGGTGCGTCGGCGGTGGTGGCGGCAACATCCCCCGCATCACTCCGTCACGGCGGACGTGGACCGACAAGAACTCCTGGATGACCGAGCCCCCAGCCAGGCCCACATCATACATCACCAGCACTCGAACCCGTATGAACGTCAAACCAGGGATGGTGACACAATCAAGCTCCATACAATCGACCTCTACGTCGGATGGAAGGCCGTAAAAGGTACCCCGTGTGACCGAAGGGAGAGGCATCTTTCTAATCTGAAATGTTAGTCCCCAAAGGGGTGAGTACAACCACTCAGCAGGTAAAAGATCCATTAAACTACTCAATGCATCAAACAGAACAATCATGACATCATAGTAGAGTACATATCATTCATGCATCCAAGCATAACTTACCTTGCAGCCATGCATATGTCATTATACCATATGTGCATACACCATCATGCACTCATCACCAATCATTCATGCATATACCATCATGCCATAGGTGCATATACAACCACACACTCATCATCAAGCATTCATGCATTTCCATGCCTTATGTGCACGTACCACCATGCACTCATACATATCATATCATACAGCCAGGCATACATGTCACCATACCATGCATGATTCAGTTTCAACTTTTTATCTTTCAATTAGATCACCACATTTTTCTTTCCCGGGACCAGTAATTGCATCCCACATTTTATTGCTCGCATCCAAACTGGCATCACGAGGAACCTCCGGCACACACCTCCGGGCATCCGGCACCCCCACATTCCGGGCATCTCGTATCCCAACTGGCATCACGAGGTATCCCCTCGGCACACACCTCCGATGCTTCCGGCACCCCCACATCCCGGGCATCTCGAAACTCCCGAGGACATCTGGCACCCCCACATTCCGGGCATCCGGCACTCCCCTGTCCGGGCATCCCGACACTCCCGGGGCATCGTCGGCTCACACTCCGACGGTATCCTCATTTATCATAATTCATATTCACAAATTTATGTCTCAATATCAACATGGCACATGATGTGATGGCAACAAAGTCAATTTCAGCTTTTGATTTTCATATGTAATACCAAATATCATCACATGTACAGCAAGATTCAATCACCTAAAACAATATAATTCATGGGGCTCATACAAAACAGAATAGTCCATGCATTACAGCCTTTGAAATTCGCACAATCCAGCTTGCACAGTTTTAGAAAACATTTTAATTAAATACCCAAATGACTTTCAAAAATTATGAAATTTGAACATGTAATAGTCAAGACATAAAGGCAGATATTTCATGAAGAACACGACACCAAAATACCCTCATACAATTCGGTATATACCATGCATCACAGCACTACTATTCTAACAATTCAATCTTGCACAGTTTTTGAAACATTTTTTTGGTTAAATAGGCAAATCAACTTCAAAATTTACGAAATTTGAATATGTCGTAGGGAAGACATGAAGAGAGATATTTCATGAAGAACACATTTCCGAAAGAATCTCATACAAAACGATATAGTCCACGCATTGCAACTTACCAAGTCCGAACACATCAGATTGCACGGTTTTAGAAACATTTTCGATTAAATACCCAAATGACCTCCAAAAATTATGAAATTCGACTATGTGATAGTAAAGACCCTAAGGTAGATATTTCATGAAGGCATCAAAGTCATATTCGTCCTAGGTAATTAAATATAGGCGGTTAAATCTTCTGTTCCTAGTACCGAAATTTCCAGGTCTAACTACCTCCGGAAGACCACGATTTCACCTACTTATTCTTGTTTTTTTTCTCTAAATTTTTGATATGTTAGACCTCAGGATGTCCTTAACAACTTTCATTTAGAAGTAAAAACCAAAATCCAGCTCGAACATCACATGCAAGTCACTAGAACATCCAAGGTCAAGCTGTTTTCTCAAGAACAGTACACTAGCCTAGAACACCACTCTTAAAACTTCAATTTTTCACATCCTAGACATCCGAAATTTGTCACCATTCAATCACACGCACTAGGCACAGCATGCAAGAGTACATCAAGGATCACACTTGCCTCTAGACCGAGCAAACAGCGAGCACAACGGCGAGATAACGGCGGCGACGAATGGTGGCGCACGGCGGACGATCGACGGACGGTCCTCCTCCTTCCTCTCTTCCCTTCTTCCTTTCTTCTTTCTCTTTCTCTCCTCTCTCTCTTTCTCGGACGAACTCCCCTGTCTCTCTCCCTCTCTCTCACTTAAACCGGCCATCATCTTCCCCTAATTTCCTTCCCCTCCATCATTAGCCATCATTACCATTTGCATGGAGGACACTTGGCCATCACCATGGGAACAAATGGGGAAGGCATGCAACCGGATTTCCCCCCCCCCCTCCTTCGCGCGACAACATCCCCTCATGGGCTTGGGCCAGCTTCTCCTCCTTCGGCTTCGTGGGCCGGTTGAGAAAGGGGTGAGGTTATGGGCTGGTTTGGCCTTTAAATGTCCAGCCCACCTTCATCCTAATAATCCACCGTAAACCTTAATTATATAAACACCTAATTGAAATTTATAATTCACAAAACTTTGTGACCTAATTTAACAAATTCCAACCCATAAATCACATGGCCAAAAATAGAATTTTCCTATCAAATAATTACCCACTGAAAGCTTGGCCAACATCTCAATGCAAAACATGAATTAAAGCACCTCTAAGGATTAACAAGAAATTCTAGGATGCCACATCATTCCCAAACCAGCTTTGTTAAAATAAGGTCTTTGTACAAAAAGAATTTTCTCCAACTTCTCAGATCCTTTTGAAAATATTTTTGTAATATTTGAAATATCTTCTTTCAAAAAAGCATTTTCTTTCAAAAGAGAATCTGAATTTTCTTTCAAATCAGTAAAAATTTTATCTAGATTTTCAAATTTTTCTTTCCTAGAAATTTCCTGTTGCCTTAATTTAGAATTTTTCCTTTTTAGCTCGGAAATCCTTTTAAGAGATGTTTTGAGACTGAGACAAAATTCATCTATATACTTCGAGACTTTAACGGGAATTTTTAAATTGCTAACCTCAAGTGCTTTGTCTGGGTCTGAATTAGAATCTGTTTTAAGGTCTGAATCTGACTCTGAATTGGCCATCAAACATATGTTGATGAGACGACAATACCCCCACCTTAAGTTGAGATGTCTTGAACGTGGTTTGGCACGAGTCGGTCACGCGTGAATCCTCAAAGCCGCCTGTCAGTCTGAGTTGTACCCAAAATGGCATTAGGGCGAAATTCACATGGCATGAGGACTAAAGATTGGACTTTGAATTATCAGGAACGTCCGGGACAGAAGAAGCTACTTGGAGAAGCGAAGAATCGATGAGATGACAATACCCCCACCATTTTGAAAAAGAATTTTAATGGTTTAAATTTCGATAACGAAATTTTTGTAGGAGGGGAAGAGTTGTGACATCCCGAATTTCAGAAAAAAGAAATTATCGGATGAAAAATCGGAGATTGGAAGAAAAAGAAAAATGATAACAATATTATTATTATTTTTCTCTCTCCTCTTTCTCCTCTCCTTCACGCTCCCTCCTCCTTCGGCCGAAAGTCTTCTTCCTCCCTTTTCTTTTCTCTTTCTTCTCTCTCTCCCTCACGTTTTCTTCCCCCCTCCTTCGCACACAATTTCCTCCCCCTCTCTTTTCTTCTCTCTTTCTTCTTTTTCTCCCTCTCTCTCCCACTTTTCCACCCCCTCACCTACGCCAACCCTTCTGCTGAAATTTCCCTGCAACTTCCCCTCCATTATTTTATTTTTTCTCTCTCCCCTTTCCCCCTTCCTCCTCTCGACAACCCCCACTCCCACGTCCCTCTTCTTCTTCTCTTTTTCTCTTTGGTTTCTTTTTCTGCTTTGCTTCCAAAACAGCACCGTGTGCTGCTGTTTTTGCCCCAAGCCAGCCATCACCTTGCGCCATGGCCGTGAGCCATCACTGTCCGCAAGCCGCCATTCACCGCCGAAGAGCCGCACCACCCATCCGCGAGCCATCCGCCCACCGTTCGTGCCAAATCAGAAACCACCGCCGAGACCCATTTTTGCTGAGCACCTCCATGTCATTTTGGACGTAACCGTGAGTATCCCTCACCACCGCCGTCGCGCTCATGTCATTGGAATTGTCGTCGGGTGAGTTTAGCTCCTAATCCTTTGATTAGTACCTAAACTTGCTTAGGAGGTTGATTTGTGCTTAAGGGTTGTTTAGATTAGCTTAATAATGGATTAGTATTAATATAATTAGTGAGATTAGCACGTTTGAGGTGGATTAGTCCAAATCAGTGGATTTCTTGCAATTCGGACTTCTGGACGCTTGCGGTTTGCTAATTCTGTAAACTGAGATGTGTTGCGATTTTGAAGTGATTTCCTTCTGAAGAAATGTTTTAGACACCTTTAATCATAACATATATTTTTCTCAGGATTTTTGGGAATTAAAAAGAAGACGATTTTAGCTCCGTTATCTTTAAACAGAAAATCAGACTATACTGGAAATCCCGACCTGTTAGGATTCTAGGGGTATTTACTAACCCTTAGGTTTTGAATTTCCAAACGGTTTCTTCACAAAAGTTGTTTGTTACATCTTCTAGCTTAACATACTCAAATTTCAGATCAAACGGATATGTATTGGAGCTTGAACTTATTGATTTCGGAAAACAGACGTTCTGGAAACGGACCCAGTTTCTGGTGCTGGATTGAAAGATTTACTGGGCCGAATCTAGAGGAATCTGGGTTTAGGTGTCTTCATGAAAAATGTTCGTTTATATGTGCTTTACAACATACTAAAATTTACGAATTTTCAGAACTCATTTGGTTAGGTTTCTGGATTTAAACTTGGAAATGCGCGAATGGCCTAGTTTCTGCCAATTAGGACCGATGTTAGTTTGGTGATGGTTCTTGATGCTTTGCTTGCTTTAATTAGTGTTTTTAATGACTTGTGGATTTAATTTATTAGTTATTTAATTCTTAAATTTCACTGTTCATGACGCACTGTTCACGAGTACTGTTCATGCTACACTGTTCACGAAAACACTGTTCACGCGCACTGTTCACCCAAGAATGAAAAGTGGTTTAATTTCATGTGTATTGATTTTATGAAGTGAATGGATGTGTAAATGCATGGGCATCCATATGAATTGGGTGATGTTTTGTGCAATTGTATGGTGATTGGAAACTGTTGGTATTAAATTAGAAAATACCGGGTGTCAGGTTTTGGACGCTGAAAGTGTTTTTAAATACTATACCAAACTGTGGGATTTTAAAAGAGATGACACAAATTTTCTGGTTCGATCTGACCGTGTCTCCACACACGATTATTTTACCATACATTTCTAATATGAAGAAAATAGGCCGGGATCACCATTTTAATTGAGGTATTTGAGTGCAATGCATAGTGTCCTGGGCCAAAAATTGAATGAATGCGTGGATGATATGAGATGCCGTCACGAGCCTTTGGGGCCGGACGATGCTCCTTCGAGAATGCCCTAAGTCAACGGATGCCGGTCACAGTTGAGGCTGGGCTGATGCTCCTATATGGAATGCCGTCTAGATGTAGACGTTGCCGTGCTCGAAGGTGCGAGACGATGCCCGGTTACGCCGGAAGATCGCTGACTGTTGAGTTGGTCGTGGCCGGTGGGTCGAAATGAATTGGAATGCATGAGTGTTAAGATGGTTAAGCCTTATTATGGGGTAAAATTGTGTGGCATGGAATGAGATGTGTCACATCGATTTTACCTTATAATTGGGACCAGTGTGATTGATCAATGTGTGCTGTGTGGCGCACTAATGTGTAAGGATGCATGAGAATCATGGCATCTTTGGTTCTAGTCATGCATGAGTTGAGCACACTGTTTATGGCAAGCACGCATATATCGATAACGCGTTTGACATATGCTTCCACTATGCTGAGAACAAAGCCTTGAGGGGTGGCCCGACTGGGATGGCGGTTCGTCCGCGCCAGTGTGGGGCCCAAAGAGAACAATATTGGGCTGAGATGAGGGATGGTGGTGCGTCTGCACCTTTACCCCAGACAACGTGCTTGTGTGGCAATGGCCGGGTGAGATTGCTTATAACATAATTCGTATGTAATTGATGAACTGCATCATCTAATGGCCATGTGCATTGCATGTATCGTGCTGAGTTATGACGTGTAGGGTATGGCATACCAGGTAAGGATGTATGTGAATTGACTATTGATTGTTGATTGTTAATCTTTGGTTTGTTTGTGGGATGATTATGAAGAGATACCCCGAGTTGAGTTGGTGTACTAATCGGGGGATTAGGGGAAGAACTCGCTGGGATTTATATCTCACTGGTTATTGAATTACTATTTCAGGTCCCTAGTGTGAAGAACCCGGAGCTCGAAGCGGAAGGGTCAGGAGCATAAGTGGCTCAGTAGTCCTTTACGAGATAGACCTTCTGTATAAGCTTGAGATGTTTGTGAAAGTGTATTTGATTTGAAACTGGTTGTCCTACTTTTCTATCCCATGTTTGTTGTTGTCAGGGGATTAGTTAATTCGCTTCCGCATATGCAATAAAATGAAAAGGGTCAGCGACAAGTCCTGGGAACATCACAAAATTCTATCGACCACTGAGGGACGTGCACACGCTCGAGGTTCGAGGCGTGACACATTCGGTATCGCTCCATGTTTCTACTTTGAGTGCCTTTTTATATTTCTCATTTCTTCCATTCTTTTTCTTTAATAGAGGACAGTTGGGTCTGATGTGCCTCGTTTTTCCTGCATTCAAAACATATCACATTTTTGTTGTTGTCATTGTCCTCGGTTAGATTATTCTGGAATCTTTGAGTGCTTTACTTCTTCAAGTTGAATCTTTTTACCTTCCTATTCAACTTTCTGAACTTCCTTATCATGAGTGCTAGTTCTTCATCATCCATGTCATCTTCTGAATCTGTATCATCAGAATCGTTAGATTTTAAAGCAATTGACTTCTTACCTTTTGGATCTTCTTCCTCATTGATCTGCTCCACTTCATATGATTGAAGTGTGCCAACAAGTTCATCTATTGAAAGAGGCATGATCCTCTGGGTTTCTCTAATTGATGTCTTTACGTGATTCCAGTCTTTGGAGAGTCCATGCAGCAGTTTATTGACCTTCATTGGTCCTAAGATTGGTTGTCCTTAGTATGCCAGGCCGTTTACAATCTCTGTGAAGCGACTAAAAATATCAGTGATGGATTCTCCAGGTTTCATCTTGAAGGCTTCATACTGTCCGAGTAGAATATTGATTTTCGTTTCATTTACTCGATCAGTTCCTTCATATGTAACGTGCGGCCTCTCCCAAACTTCTTTAACTATTTCACAAGAAGAAATTCGGTTATACTCAGTGGGAGATAAAGCACAATATAAAGAGTAGATGGTTTAGCATCAAAAGCTTGTCTCTTGGTTATTTCTGCTTGTGTTAATTCGCCAGCATCTACAGTTTCCTTTCCTCTTTATGTGGTTGATGTAGATTTGGGATTGATCCATTTTTCTACCACATCCCATTCCATGGGATCTTTCGATCTCAAGAATGCCTTGATCTTATTTTTTCACACATTGTACTATTTCCCATCAAAGTAAGGAGGTCTGGTGTTGCTTTGGCCTTCAACCAATCCTAAAGCCAAAATACTAGCCATAGATCTTTAGCTTAAGAAGTAAAACACTTCAATAAAATAAGCACACAGGCTCTGATACCAATTGAAATGGCTAGTAAGGACACCTGGAGGGGGTGAATTGGTGTGAAGATAATTTTTCGCAAATTTTAGTAGATGTAATTTGTCTTTAGAAGATAACGGACTATGAATGAATTTAAAACTTAAATAGATAAACAAAGCCAGGTTGGTCCAAAGAGGTCCATATGCAAAAGCTGCAAAACTCGATTAGTAGAAACTTGATTTATAGATTTAAAGGAACTTCTAACCTGTTTTCCCAAAACACATGGAGTGCATAACTCAGATTTTTGATAAGCCAGGTTGGGGAGTCCTCAAACAAGCTTCTTCGATGAGATATTGGCAATCTGCTTTATGTGGACACGACCAAGCTTTCGATGCCAAAGATTTGCTTATTCTTGAATGGATATAAAACACTGAGAACTTCCTAGTTTTATATCCAGAAGGTAAAGGTTCCGATGTCTTCGCCCAGTAAAAGATTGAGAGAAATCTTTACTTGTTTTTGAACAAATGACTTCTTGAAAATTAATTTTGAATCCTGTATCGCAAAGTTGACTTATGCTGAATAGATTATAATTCAAACCTTCCACCAAGGAGACATTTTTGATAGTTAGGCTTTCAATCTTCACAGTTCCACATGCAACAATTCTTCCTTTGCTGTTCCTACCAAAAGAGACTTTTCCACCATTTATTTGAACAAGTTTTATAAAACAACTTGAATCTCTAGTCATGTGTCTCGAACAACCACTATCCAAATACCATTTGATTTTCTTTTTGATAGTGACCTGTGATCAAACGAAGAACTCAAACTTTCTTTGGTACCCATATTTTCTTGAGTCTAGAAGAGTTAGTGTTAAAAACAGTCTTTGCCCAATCCCTCTTAACAGGTCTCCAAAGCTTGGGACATTCCTTCTCAAAATGTTCTGACTTGTTACACTTTGAACATTTGAGAGCACTTCGGCCAACAGGTTTTACAAAAACCTTTTGAAAATGATTTTTATAAAATGCCTTTGTAGGTCTTTGTTTAATTCTTTCTTTAACTTTGGGAAATCAATTAAAGGAATAGTTTCTGAAGTCATTCCCAAACCAACTTTGTTAAAATAAGGTCTTTGTACAGAAAGAATTTTCTCCAACTTTTCATATCCTTTTGAAAATCTTTTTGTAATATTTGAAATATCTTCTTTCAAAAAAGCATTTTCTTTCGAAAGGGAATCTCAATTTTCTTTCAAATCAGTAAAACTTTTATCCAGATTTTCAAACTTTTCTTTCCAAGAAATTTCCTGTTGCCTTAGTTTAGAATTTTTCCTTTTTAGCTCGGAAATCCTTTTAAGAGATGTTTTGAGACTGAGACAGAATTGTTTTGAGATTGAGATAGAATTCATCTATATACTTCGAGACTTTAACGGGAATTTTTAAATTGCTAACCTCAAGTTCTTTGTCTGGGTCTGAATTAGAATCTGTTTCAAGGTCTGAATCTGACTCTGAATTGGCCATCAAACATATGTTGGCATATTCTTTATCACTTTCCTCACATTCGGTATCACTCCTTGTTTCTGCTTTGAGTGCCTTTTGTATTTCTCAGTTCTTTCATTCTTTTTCTTTAATAAAAGACAGTTGGGTCTGATGTGTCCCTTTTCCCTGCATTCAAAGCATATCACATCTTTGTTGTTGTCATTGTCCTCGGTTAGATTATTCTAGAATCTTTGAGTTCTTTGCTTCTTCCAGTTGAATCTTTTTCCCTTCCTATTCAACTTTCTGAACTTCCTTATCATGAGTTCTAGTTCTTCATCATCCATGTCATCTTCTGAATATGTTTCATCAGAATAATCGTTAGATTTTAACGCAATTGACTTCTTACCTTTTGGATCTTCTTCCTCATTGATCTGCTCCACTTCATATGATTGAAGTGTGCCAGCAAGTTCATCTACTGAAAGAGGCATGATCTTCTGGGTTTCTCTAATTGATGTCTTCACGTGATTCCAGTCTTTGGAGAGTCCACGCAGCAGTTTATTGACCTTCATTGGTCCTTAGATTGGCTGTCCTTGGTATGCCAGGCCATTTACATTCTCTGTGAAGCGACTAAACATATCAGTGATTGATGCTCCAGGTTTCATCTTGAAGGCTTCCTACTGTCCGAGTAGAATATTGATTTTCGTTTCCTTTACTCGATCAGTTCCTTCATAGGTAACGTGCAACCTGTCCCAAACTTCTTTAGCTGTTTCACAAAAGGAAATTTGGTTATACTCAGTGGGAGATAAAGCACAATATAAAGAGTAGATGGCTTTAGCATCAAGAGCTTGTCTCTTGGTTATTTCTGCTTGTGTTAATCCATCAGTATCTACAGTTTCCTTTCCTCTTTCTGTGGTTGATGTAGCTTTAGGATTGATCCCTTTTTCTACCACATCCCATTCCAGGGGATCTTTCGATCTCAGGAATGCCTTCATCTTATTTTTTCACACATTGTACTATTCCCCATCAAAGTAAGGAAGTCTGGTGTTGCTTTGGCCTTCAACCAATCCTAGAGCCAAAATACTAGCCATAGATCTTTAGCTTAAGAAGTAAAACACTTCAATAAAATAAGCACACAGACTCTGATACCAATTAAAATGGCTAGTAAGGACACCTAGAGGGGGGTGAATAGGTGTGAAGGCAAATTTTCACAAATTTCAGTAGATGTAATTTGTCTTTAGAAGATAACATACTATGAATGAATTTAAAACTTAAACAGATAAACAAAGCTACGAATTAAATAAGGAGTTAAGGGAAAGGAATAAAAACACAAGGTTTATAATGGTTCGGCTTAGATCAAGTCTACGTCCACTCTCCCACGCTGACAGCCCACTGGCTAGATTTCACTAAGAATCAAAAGAGATTTTACAGCAGTGTGATCTTGACTTCATAGTGAAGGGTCTCTACTGGTCTCTCACGAAGTCTCACTAAGTGTTTCTCTCTTTTGTATACAACTTGGAGCTCAGTAAATGAAATAGCAAGGAACTAGGAAGTTTCAGAATTTCAAATTTTCTCTTTCACACACACACTCAAACAACTGAAGAGTCCACCTTAAATACTCCTTTATGCCATCACGACCGTTGGCACTTTCCAAAAGAATTCTTCCAATCAACCCGTTGGACAAAATTAATCAAGGAGATCTCGAGCCGTTTGATGATTGAGATGAAAGCCCGTCAATCATGTTCGCTCATACAATCAAGATCTTAATTTCCATAAGTAGAAATTTCCAAGTTTGCTTGCCTTCCAAAAGATTTGATTAACGGAATTGATTCCATTAAAGATAATCAATCACATAAGTGTTGTATCCAACCATAAGGTTATCCTTAAGCCATACAAACCGAATCCTTGAAGGATTAAATATAATCTCGCATCTGAATAAGTCTTCATTCTTCAGTAGCATTCAGTCTGGAATCTGTCAAAGTGGGTAGATTTTGAACTTAAAGTCTGGCAGTCTTCAAACTTTGACACTTCAGTCTGGAAGTCTTCAAACTAGACTGTGGAAAGGTTTTGTCAACTTCTAAATAGTAAATGAGTTTTCTCCAACAGGCCGTGCCGATGTGTGGCCATGATTAAAAATTGGAACGCATGTTGAGTGGAAATGACGCGTTGGATTATGGGATAAAATTGTGTGGCACAGTGTGACATCTTGAAAATTTAGGTTCTGATTTCAATCGGATAAGTCGGGCCTTTCATCGATCCGACTATAGTGCTTTTTCTCTGAGATGGCCACTCATGAGATAATTAGCCTATCAGGTGAAGCCGTTAAGAAATTTAAATGCAATAGACTTGAGAATTCAACTATGAATCGACCGTTCAATCATGCTAGTCTACAAGGGTCATTACGACATAGTTAAAAATTGATCAGAGATCAGAGATAAGTCGGTTCGACTAAGATGTGTGGCTAAATGTGGGCGATTCCACTAATTTGCAAAATTATCGGCTATTGGCACTAAATTGATTTTTCTGTCATTTTGGCGCCTTGTATCTGTATTTGAAATCTTGAGGTTTTCACGACAACCGAGAGTCGCTAATATGTCGAAGAGGTACGTGTGACTCGAAGAAAATCAACCATGGGTCAATTGCACCAAAAATTCCTAAAAGCTACCCTATAGGTTAGGTCACGCTAAAATCATGTCGAATTGAATTTAACCGCGAATTTGAACCTAATTTCAGAAATTGAAAGTTCTGTTATGTCACGAGCTATTTTAGGAACGTCGACTCATCTTTCAAGGAATTTTCGGTGAGTTCAAGGTTTTTACGGAAAATTGATTCGGACGATTCGGAAAACGAACGGAAATTCGGATTGGCCAATTTGAAGGGATTTTTGGCATCTAGTGTGAACTACTTGGCAAAAGGAAGTTGTGTGGGCTTTTTCTTCAATAAAATTAGACCTCAATCGAAGAGGTTTGTTCAGAATTCGGATTCCGAGAAAATGGAAATAGAATTCGGATTTGGGGGAAATTTGGTGCGAGAAAGCAAGTGAGGATCAAGTATTGTAGCATGGAGATTTTTAAGGACCAAATTGGATTTAATAGAAGTTGCGAGACCAAGATTGGATAGTTACAGGATGTTTTTATTTATTTTTTTCCCACTTCGACCACCCGTTTCTCTCTCCCCCCCCCCCTTGCCGAGCGTCTCTTCCTTTCTCTCTCTCTTTTTCTCTTTCTCTCTCGTGTGTTTTCTTTTATAGAGCTAGTATGGACACCTAGAGGGGGGTGAATAGGTGTAAAAACTAATTTTATAAAACTTAGCTACTCAATTCAGCTTATATGAGAATCGAAGACTTAAGATATAGAAAATTTGCAACAATATATAAGACTGCGAATTAAGTAAAGAGATAAGGGAAAGAGATTTGGAACACAATGTTTTATAGTGGTTCGGCTTAGACCAAGCCTACATCCACTCTCCCGCACTGACAGCCCACCGACTGGATTTCACTATGAATCAAAAGAGATGTTACAGTTGCACATCCTTGATTCCACAGTGTAGAGACTCTACTACACTTCCTCAAGGTCTCACAAGTATCTAGACACTCTTTTGAATGCAAATTTACGTTTAACAAATGAACTAGCAAAGAACAAGGAGCTTCAGACTTTAGAATTTTTCTATCTCGCAGTCACTCGAATAACTAGAGCATCTTCCTTATATACTCCCCCATGCCTTCATAACCGTTGGCACCTTCCGAAGGAGTTCTTCCAATCTACCCATTGGACAGAATCAATTAGGGAGATCTCGAGTTACTTAAGGAAAATGAGGATAGCCCACCAATCCTGCTCGCCCATACAATCAGGATCTAGGTTTCCATAAGTAGAACCTTCCAAGTATACTTCGCCAATCAACGAATCTATATTACTCGAATTATTTGTAATACGAATAATAGATCTTATGATGCTATCTCCAGCCGTGAGAAAATCTTTAACCAATCAAATCAAATCCTTAAAGATATACTCGCATCTGGATAAGACTTCTTCATCGGTCTAAAAACTGTCAATGAGGACAGACTTTAAATCTTGAGTCTGGTGGTGTTCAGACTTTGATGGAAGGAAATGTTTTGTCAACTTCAAAACAAATAATGAAGCTTTCTCCAACAATCTCCCCCTTTTTTATGGTGACAAAACTTTCTTGCAGATTTGGACATTTTGACCTGCAAGACAACACTTAAGCAAACCAAGATTTCTTATAAATGAAAATTAGAGATTATGATAGAGATAGTAGCAAATCTGCAACCACAGAAAACGTGTTAGTTTTGTAACACAACTATCTTTAACATAATCAGTAATAGCTTAAGCATAATTAGTCCAAGTCCAAACCAGTCAATAAAAACCACACCAAACAAAAGACAAAGTCAAAACCAAATCAAAAAGTCAAAAAGATAAGTCAAGATAAGTCATCAAATCTACATAAAACCTCTTCCCCTTTTTGTCAACAGCAAAAAGTGGAGAATGGATTAAAAAGAGATGAATTGAAAATGGAATCAAAATCAAGGCTGTTTGGGCAGGCGAACAAGCTCGAATTCTCCCATAGAATGCACAGTCTTCTTAAGCCTGTCAAAACTCTGCTTCAGTGACTAAAATCCTCACCCTGCACATTAGACTGAACTTGAATCTTCAGGGCGTTCAACTGTTCATGCAAAGACACTGAAGTGGTCTTAAAAGCATTCTCGAGATCCTGCATCTCAAATCCCATGGCATATTGCTGTTTTCGAACGTCCAATAGAACTTCCAGCAGTCTTGAAAAGTCTGCTGTTAGAGCATTTGCATCACTAGGACCAGCAGAGTCAAACTCAGGGATTTTGAGAGATGATGGAGCTTCAGCAAATTATCCACCATGATTGTCTTCTGGATAGTGCAAGGCATACACATCCTCAGGGTCTACTGCAGAGCGACTTACATCACTAGCAAGTAAGGGTGAAGAAATACCTTTTGATCCAACAGCTCCCCCTGTTTTGGTGCCCTCAGGTGGAGTAGGTAAGTTTTCCTCATCTGCAGACGCACTAGACAAAGAGATAGCCAAGGTTGGCTCGAAAGAGTCTTCTTGACCTTGATCTTGTTCTCCTTCTCCCTCTTCTTCTTCCTCTTCTTCTTCTTCTTCTCTTCTTCCTTCCTCTTCTTCTTCCTCTTCTTCTCTTCCTTCATCTTCTTCTTCCTCTTATTCTTCTCCTTCATTTTCTTCTTCCTCTTCTCTTCTTCTTTCATATGTCCTCCTCTGTTCTTCTTCTTTCTCTGTCTCTTCTCTCTCTCTTTCCTCTTCTTCTGGCTCTTCTCTTGTCTCACGAAAGCTGACAAAACTCTTTAAGTTTCTCAAGGCTGATATGGTCAGTTCATCCTCATCCTCTTCATCTTGCAAGATGAGAGTTCTTTTCTTCTTCACAGGAGTAACCATAGGCTCCTTGCCTTTTCTTTTCGCAGCAGCAGAGTCTTGCTTTGCTTTTGTGGGAGACTTTTCCTTCATACGTTCCAACACTTTGTTCAACTCTTTCAATCTCATCTTTGTGACCATTTTGAACCCAATCACCATAGGAGAGATGGTTAACAGGCTTAATGGTGCAGAGATGTGAATTTTGAAGTGCCGAAAGAGTCGCGTGATAAGAACAGAATAAGGGAGTTGTCCCTTATCTTTCACCACAGTGCGGTTCATATGAAACAATATGGTATGAGGCAGAGAGAATTTAAATCCTGTGTTGATGGCACACATCAATTTGGCTTCCGATCGAGAAATATCTGTCTTGGATGTTGATTTGGGACAAATGCAGTTTATCACAATCTTGTGCAGCAGAATGTTAGAAGCACTCATCCTCGAGTAAGAAATCTTCCCTTCAACATCCCTGTCTCTCACCAACGACAGAATAGCATGAGCAATAGACACACTAATTGGTCGGAAACTCGTTCTTTCCACCCCAATTATGTCAGCCAATGTGTCAGTATTCACCAAATATTCCTTGTCCTTCACAGTGAAGATAAAACTGTTTGCATCCAAGAAAAACAAGTTCGAGTAAAAGTATGCAGTAAGTTCGGAAAAAGCAGCAAAGGATTCAGAACAGAACTATTCCAGTTGCAGTAAAGCAAATTTCTCGCGCAGATTGACCTTTATCGAATCAAGAAAATCAAAGTCAACAGTCCTAGGGTTCATCACCCCTCTCTTCAGAAGTTTCGAATAAACCTTCTTGTGACCCTTCGATCTAAACAGATTAGAGCCATCAGTGATGTTTGCAGCCACACCCAATCTAGGCTGAAAATGAGTAAACATCTGTTCATCATCGTCCAGAGTTTGTGGTTGATTTGCAGTGCCATAGAATGGATCACTCGGTATGTTCGCAAACGTTCTTTCAGCCGACCCTCTCTCTACAATTCCTAGTCTTTCCAAATCCCGCAAAAACAAGGTTTCATTCTTGAATCCTCTATCTTTTAAGAATTCATCGATTAAAGACATCGGTGTTCCTCCTTTCTTTAGATTAGAGTAGAGCTTGAAAGCGACCTTGGGAGTTAGAGTTCTTACAAGTTCAGCCTCCTCTATAACCTCGTCGTCTGGTTGAGTCGGTGGAGAAGGTTAACACTGCTGAGAAGGTTGTTGCTGACTCGAACGCAGTGGAGGAGAAGAATCTTCTTCTTCGGTCAAGTCAAAATGGGTAGGACTCTCTGGCATAGATCGTGGTCCCCTGCTTGCAATCCTTGAAGACTTTCTCGAATACATTGTCGATTCAAGGGAGGAATTCACCACTTGCTCGAAAAAGGAGATAACTTTTTGACAAATCGAGAGTGAAAGTGAAAGCAAATAGGAATTTTGTATTCTAGGGTTTCAGTGTAAAAATGAAGAAGACGAGTCTCGGCAGTATATAAAGCAAGGAAGACGAAGCGTCGTAAAAGGAAAATGAAAATGCCTTTTCGAAAAGAAAAACTTCCCTTTTTGAAAATAATTGTCTTTTCAAAAATCGATAACTGCCTTTTTGAAAAAGTAATGAAAACTTGGAAATATAATTTCAATCAATTAGCAATAAATAATCGTACCTTTCCAAGTTTAAAAATATAAGAACAACTTACCGTCGTACCTACTGGTCTTCTGAGTCTGAACACATTCAGACTTTACCTTTTGAGTCTTGTGCACATCCAGACTCTACTGAGTAAGAGATATAATGTTCAATCTGGTACGAATAGACTCAAATAGACTTTTCTCCATTGGTTTTGTAAATATGTCCGCCAGTTGATTCTTTGAGTCAATAAATTGGATCATAACTTCTCCATTTTGAACATGATCTCTAATAAAGTGATATCAAATCTCTATATGCTTTGCTCTTGAATGAAGAATTGGAGTCTTTGTGAGATTTATCGCGCTGGTGTTGTCGCATCTGATCTCAGTGCAAGAATCTTCGATTCCTAAATCTCTTAATTGTTGTTTTATCCATAAGATTTGAGAACAGCAACTTCCAAGAGCCACATATTCTGCTTCTGCTGTTGAAAGAGCTATTGTACTTTGCTTCCTTGAAAACCAAGATACTGTCCTGTTACCAAGTAATTGACAAGTACCGGAAGTGCTTTTTCTTTCAACTCTGCAACCTGCTAGATCTGCGTCTGAATATCCAAGGAGAGTAAAGTCTCCTTCTTTGGGATACCATAGACCTATCTTCGAGGTTGTTGCAACGTATTTGATGATGCGTTTCGCAGCACTTAAATGAGATTCTTTTGGTTCTGATTGAAATCTGGCACAAATGCAAATACTAAACAAAATGTCAGGTCTAGAAGCAGTCAGATAAAAAAAGTGAACCAATAATACTCCTGTAAAGTTTCTGGTCAACTTTCTTTCCTCCTTCATCTTTATCCAGCTTCGAAAAACTAAACATTGGTATTTCAGTCTTTTTGCAATTATCTAAACCGAACTTTTTAACAAGTTCTTTTGTATATTTTTCTTGGTGAATAAAAATCCCTTCCTTCAATTGCTTTACTTGTAGTCCAAGAAAGAAAGATAATTCACCCATCATGCTCATCTCAAATTCATCCTGCATAGACTTAGAGAATTTCTTGCATAGATTTTCGTTAGATGATCCAAATATTTTATCATCAACATAAATTTGAACAAGTAAAAAGTTTTTACCTTCCCTTTTAATAAACAGAGTGGTGTCCACTTTACCTGTGACAAAACTATTTTGAATTAAAAACTTACTTAACCTGTCGTACCAAGCGCGAGGTGCTTGCTTTAAGCCATATAGAGCCTTTTTCAGTCTGAATACAGAGTCTGGATTCCTTGGGTCTTCAAAACCAAGAGGTTGTTCCACATAGACTTCCTCTTGGATAAACCCATTCAGGAATGCACTTTTGACATCCATTTGGAATAACCTGAAATTCTTATAACAAGCAAAAGCAAGCAAAAATCTAATTGCTTCTAACCTTGCTACAGGTGCGTAAGTCTCATCATAGTCTATCCATTCTTCTTGTGTATATCCTTTGGCCACAAGTCTTGCTTTGTTCCTTACAACTTTTCCTTTTTCGTCCAACTTGTTCCTAAAAACCTATTTAGCTCCAATAACAGATTTACCTTTTGGTTTAAGAGTTAGTTCCCAAACATCGTTAACATTGAATTGCTTGAGCTCTTCTTGCATAGCTTCAATCCAGCTTTCATCAATTAAAGCTTCTTCTATGCTTTTGGGTCTATTTCAGAAATAAGAGCCACAGCGCTAAACTCTTCACACCTTTTGGATCTTGTACGAATTCCTTCATCAATGTTACCAATGATGAGTTCTTTGAGATGACTGGACTTGTGCTTCCAGTTGCTGGTTGGTCCAACAAATTGCTGATCTTCTTCTTCAGTTGATTCTTCAATATTCATTCGTTGTTGTCCTTCTGAAGTCTGAGCTGCTTCAGGGGAAGTAGACTTTGTAGAGTCTGTAGCAGGTTCAGATTCTTCAGGTTGAGTCTAGATAGATTGATTTTGTATAGAGTCTTGAAATTTAACATTCATTGACTCTTCCACAGACTGAGTCTTCTTATTGTATACTCTGTAAGCTTTGCTGGATGTTGAATATCCAAGGAAGATTCCTTCGTCTGATTTTTCTTCAAACTTACCAATTCGATCATTTGCATTTTTCAAGATAAAACATTTGCAACCAAATACATGAAAGTAAGAAACAATTGGCTTTTTTCCTTTGAACAACTCATAAGGAGTTTTCTCCAGAATAGGCCTTAAAAAAACTCTGTTAATAATATAACATGCTGTAGAAACTGCTTCAGCCCAAAAACGAGAAGAAATATTGCTTTCAATTAAAAGAGTTCTAGCCATTTCTTGCAAAGATCTATTCTTCCTTTCCACAACTCCATTCTGTTCGGGAGTGTATGAAGATGAGAACATATGCTGGAAACCAGATTCATCACAAAATTTAGCAAAGTCTTGATTTTCAAACTCACCTCCATGGTCTGTCCGTATGCTAGAAATAACATACCCTTTCTCATTCTGTACTTTCTTGGCAAATTTAGTAAAATGAGAGAAGGTTTCAGACTTACTTGCCAAAAAGTAGACCCAAGTAAATCGTGAATAATCATCCACTATTACTAGGCAATATCTCTTTCCACCAATGCTTTGAGTTCTAGTTGGTCCAAAGAGATCCTTATGCAGGAGCTGCAACACACGATTAGTAGAAACTAATTTATTGGTTTAAAAGAATTTCTAACCTATTTACCCAATACACATGGTGTGCATAAGTCAGATTTTTGGTACTTCAGGTTGGGTAGTCCACGAACAAGCTTCTTTGAAGAGATCTTGGCAATTTGTTTCATGTTGATATGGCCAAGCTTTCGATGCCAGAGATTTTCTTCATCTTGAATTGAAATTAGACATTGAGGTCTTTCTGGATTGATATCCAAAAGATAGATATTCCCATGTCTTCGCCCAATAAAAGATTGTGAAAGATCTTTACTAGTGCCTGAACATATTCCTTCTTGAAAATTGATCTTGAATCCAGTGTCACACAATTGGCTTATGCTGAGCAAGTTGTAGTTGAGTCCTTCCACTAAGGAGACGTTGTTGATTGTGAGACTTCTAATTTTTACAGTTCCACATCCAACAATTATTCCCTTGCTGTTTCCGCCAAAAGAGACTTTTCCACTAGTTACTTGTTTTAGTTTAATAAAACAATTTGAATCTCCAATCATATGCCTTAAACAGCCACTATCCAAATACCATTTAAGTTTTTTCTTGATAGTGACCTGCAATTAAAAAGAAGACTCAAGTTTTCTTTGGTACCCACACTTTCTTGGGTCTAGTAGAGTTAGTGCAATTGCACTACGGTCTTTGCCCAATCCTTTTTAACAGGCCTCCAAATCATAGGACATTCTTTCTCAAAGTGTTCTGAGCTGTTACACTTAGAACATCTAAGAGCACTTCGGCCAACAGGTTTTACAAAGACTTTTTGAAAATGATTTCTATAAAAGGCTTTTGTAGGTCTTTGTTTGATTCTTTCCTTTACTTTTGGAAAATCAATTAGAGGAATGGTTTCAAAAGTCATTCCCAAGCCTGATTTGTTAAAGTATGGTCTTTGTACTGAAAGAATCTTTTCTAATTTCTCAGATCCCATAGAAAACCTTTTTGTAATGCTTGAAATATCATTTTTCAAAAGTGTGTTTTCTTTTGAAAAAGAGTTTGCATTTTCCTTTAAAGTCATAAAACTTTTATCTAGATTTTCAAACTTTTCTTTCCATAAGATTTCCTGTTGCTTTAGTGAAGAATTCTCCCTTTTTAGTTCGGAAATCCTCTTGAGAGAGGTTTTGAGATTAAGACACAGTTCATCAATAAATTTTGAGACCTTAATAGGAATTTTAAAATTACTTACCTCGCTTTCACTATCTGAATCTGAGTCTATATTGATTTCGGAGTCTGAATCTGATTCTGATTTTGCCATTAAACAAATATTGACATAATCATCATCACTCTCTTCGCATTCAGTATCACTCCAAGTTTCTGCTTTGAGCGCCTTTCTGTGTTTCTCAGCTTTTCCTTTCTTTTTCTTCATCAAGGGACAGTTGGGTCTGATATGTCCTTTTTTCTTGCATTCAAAGCAAATCACATCTTTATTAGATTCATCATCCTCAGCTGATTTGTTTTGAAATCTTTAAGAACTTTGTTTCTTCCAATCGAATCTTTTTCCCTTTTTGTTCAGTTTCCTGAACCTTCTTATCATGAGAGCAAGTTCTTCATCGTCCATATCGTCTTCAGAGTCTGTAACATCAGAGTCGTCGTTAGATTTTAAATCAATAGACTTCTTACCTTTGGGATCTTCTTCTTCATTGATTTGCTCCACTGCATAGGACTGAAGTGTTCCAACCAATTCATCAACAAAGAGTGGCATGATCCTTTGTGTTTCCCTTACTGAAGTCTTTACGTGATTCCACTCTTTGAAAAGTCCATGCAGCAATTTGTTAACCTTCATGGGTCCTGAGATTGGTTGACCCTGATACTCAAGACCATTTACGACCTCTGTAAAATGGCTAAACATGTCAATAATAGATTCTCCTAGCTTCATATTGAAGGCTTCATATTGACCGAGCAGAATATTGATTTTGGTTTCTTTCACTCGATCTGTTCCTTCATAGGTGATGTTCAGTCTATCCCGGACTTCTTTTGCTGTTTCACAAGAAGATATTCTGTTATATTTAGTAGGAGATAGTGCACAATATAAGGAATAAATTGCTTTCACGTCAAGAGCTTGTCTCTTGGTTATCTCTTCTTGAGTCATGTCGCTAGCCTCTGAAACTTCTTTCCCCCTTTCTGAGACTATTGTAGCTTTAGGAATGATTCATTTGTCTACCACATCCCATTCCAGAAGATCTTTTGATCTTAGGAATGCTTTTATCTTGTTTTTCCATATGCTGTATTCCTTTCCATCGAAATAAGGCGGTCTGGTGTTGCTTTGACCTTCAACCAACCCTGGAGCCAACATACTAGCCATGGATCTTTAACTCTGAAGTAAAAACACTTCAATTAAATGAGTACATAGGCTCTGATACCAATTGATAGAGCTAGTATGGACACCTAGAGGGGGTGAATAGGTGTAAAAACTAATTTTATAAAACTTAGCTACTCAATTCAGCTTATATGAGAATCGAAGACTTAAGATATAGAAAATTTGCAACAATATATAAGACTACGAATTAAGTAAAGGGATAAGGGAAAGAGAATTGGAACACAATGTTTTATAGTGGTTTGGCTTAGACCAAGCCTGCATCCATTCTCCCGCACTGACAGCCCACCGGCTGGATTTCACACACGTTCTTGATTCCACGGTGTAGAGGCTCTGCTACACTTTCTCAAGGTCTCACAAGTATCTAGACACTCTTTTGAATGCAAATTTACGCTCAACAAATGAACTAGCAAAGAATAAGGAGCTGCAGACTTTGGAATTTTTCTATCTCGTACTCACTCGAATAACTAGAGCATCTTCCTTATATACTCCTCCATGCCTTCATAACCATTGGCACCTTCCAAAGGAGTTCTTCCAATCTACCTGTTGGACAGAATCAATTAGGGAGATCTCGAGTTACTTAAGGAAAATGAGGATAGCCCACCAATCCTGCTAGTCCATACAATCAGGATCTAGGTTTCCATAAGTAGAACCTTCCAAGTATACTTCGCCAATCAACGGATCTATATTACTCGAATTATTTGTAATACGAATAATAGATCTTATGATGCTATCTCTAGCCGTGAGAAAATCTTCAACCAATCGAATCAAATCCTTAAAGATATACTCGCATCTGGGTAAGACTTCTTTGTCGGTCTAGAAACTATCAATGAGGGCAGACTTTAAATCTTGAGTCTGGTGGTCTTCAGACTTTGATGGAAGGAAACGTTTTATCAACTTCAAAACAGATAAGGAAGCTTTCTCCAACATTCTTCTCTAGCCAACAGCCTCTGCAAGATTAATCTTCTTTTTGCTTTCATTGACTTTGAGTCAATGTTTATCCTCTCACACGCCATTCTCTCTCTCCCTCTCTCTCCCTCTTCTCTTTCTTTCCTTTGTCGCACGTCCTTCCCCCCTGGCCGACCGCTTTTCCCTCTCTTTTATCCCTTTCATCTTGCTTTTGCTCTTCATGTGCAACTGCCCCCAATCCCTTTTTATTTTCCGCATTTTCTTCTTTCATCCGTTCGGTCGAATAATTCCAGCTGCCTCAACGTCGAGCAAAACTGAAGCAGCTCCTTCGTTTCTTCTTTCTATCCAGCAACCACTAAAGACCAATCCTCATGCCACCAACAAATAGCCCGGGCCACCGCACCACCAGTCCACCAAGTCCTCCGCAGGCTGCAACCGAAATCAGCAACTTCAGAACTGGTTTTTCCTAGCTCGAGCAGCGAGCTTGTTGGCCGATTTCGGCTCGTTCCAAACCCCCGTTGGTGGTCCCGCTTTGGGGTTTATCGGCCATTGTCGCGTCCCCATCGTTTTGATCCGAGCGGATTGTTAATCATGTGAGTTTAACTCACTAATCATCGCTTAGTAGGTTAATAATGCTTAAGGGTTGATTAGTTTAAGTTAAGTGTGGATTAGGTGGTTAGTTAGATTAGATTAGTGAATTTAATTATCTACCGATGCATGTTAGGTGGATAGTTAATGCAATTAGGGCCTAGACAAGCTCTAGTATTTATCTAGAGTGATTCGGAAATTTTCTGGGTCCGTCTCGACGTTCAATTAGGCTTTTCCAAGCCGAAGTCACATTATTGGCATTTATTTATTAATTTCCGTAATTACTTAATTAATTATTTATTTTTCGAGAATTAGACCGGGATAAACGGTGACTAGAATTTTATACTGATTACTGTGATGTAATCTGTTTATTTAATTGAACACCAATTTGTGTTGATTGTGAGTGATTTGTGAATTTGAGAATTTATTCCTAAATTGATTTATTTTCAGTATTTAATTAGAAAATAACCGGACGTCGGTTTATAGTGCCAAAAATGTTTTTATCGACTATATATAAATGGTGGGAATTTTGAAAGTAAATATATCATATTTTTGGCTAAGGCCAACCGTGTACCCACACACGATTATTTTTATCGGGTACCCTTAATATGAGGGAATTAGGCCAAGATGCTTTGTTAATTGAGGATTCTAAGTGTGAAGCACACGGTCATTGACCGAGAGTAATTCATCGTGTGATGGTTATTAGTCACATAGAGAGGACTATTAAAAGATGAAATGATGTATGTTGGGTGTGTGACAGTGTGGAATAGGCCATGAAAACCGCCGAAGTATGGCTATGCCCATCGGGCTGTAATCTACCACTGAACTTGGAATCGAATGTGCCGTTGAGCCGTAATTCAGCATTACCACCTAATCTAGGTTGTGCTCGCTGAGCCATAATTCAGCATTTCCACCAAAGTATGATTGTGTCCAATGGACCGTAATTTACCACCGAACTTAGAGTCGGTTGTGCCCACTGAGCCGTAATTTAGTATTACCACCGAATTTGGAATCGATTGTGCTTGTTGAGCCGTAATTCAGCATTACCGCCAAGATTTAGTAGGCCGTACCCGCTGAGCCGTAATTCAGCATTAGGGTTGAGTAAGTGAGATGACTGGAGAAAGGTCTCGTTGACATGTAATCGACTGAGTCAATTGATCGATGATTCGATCTGAGTTCTTGATTGATGTGATGATGTGATTCAATGATTGTTTATTGAATTGACTTGTAGGAAGGAACTAAGGCCAAGGTAAGCCCTCTGACTCATGATTGTACTTAGGCAGCCCTTTGGGCGTATTTTCTTCCTAGTCGAGTCTTAGGGGGTTGAACTTGCTAAGACATTGTCTCACTAGTTATTGTATAACCATTTTCAGGTCCCTAGGGTGAAGAACCCGGAGTTGGAGGCGGAAGGGTCAGGAGCATGGATGGCTCAAAAGTTCTTTTTGGAAGATAGACTTCTTGTACTTAGACCCTAGAACCGGCCTCCGTTTGTAAACCAGATTGTGGTTTTAATAATGTATGTGATTTGAAATTTGGTCCTACTTTCCTATCCCATTGTTTTATTGTCTATGGATTTTATATATGCTTCCACATACGCATTAAAAAGAAAGGGTCGGCGATGCGTCCTAGGACGTCGCTAATTAATCGACAGGTGAGGGATGGGCGCGCGCTCGAGGATTGGAGTATGACACACAGTAGAGGACGTGTAATAATGATTTGGCCTTATAATCGGGACCCTTGTACTTATTGAGATGAAAGTGGTGGCTTTCCAATTGTTTGAGTTTGATTCCTACATATGGTTGTGTATTTGAACTGTGCTGACCTACAGGGAGGAGCAGAGACAAGGTAAGTCTCTGTGATTGTGTGGTTGTGTGGTTGTATGGCTAAGCGTATTTCCTTCCTAGTTGGAGTTTAGGGGGTGAACTTGCTGAGACGTTGTCTCACCCCGTCGTGGGCTCATTTCTTTTCAGGTCCTTAGATGGCGGCCCCGCCAGTACGTTTTGGTCGACCTCGGAGGGTTTTACCGAGCTGGTGACTAATTTCCCTATTCCTGGAGGCCATGGGGTCTAGATCTATGAGCTCGTAGTGACCACTATCTGGGTCGATGAGAGCCTACCTGAGAGGGTGCCTCATCAATTCAGGGCGTGGTTTCACCGCGGGCTCAATGGACGCAGAGTTGGTCCCCACCAGGGTTTTAAGATCCCAGCTATAATAGTAGACTCCACTTTTGGCGAGGGTACAGCTGACCCTCCTGATGGAGCTGTTGTGGACTCGACGCCCCCGAAGCCTGTGGAGTCCAAAGGGTCGGTGAACGTATCCAACTAGGGGTCGTAGGACAATTTCCTTTTAAGGACTAATCTTTTGGTAGATAGTCTAGTTTTGTATATAAACTAGTCGGCTGTTTATAAAAGCGTGTTTTGGTTGTGATTCTGTTATCTTGTTTTCTATTCCATGTTGTTTGCTGTCAGGGGTTTTGTTTATTCGTTTCCGCATGTGCATAAAATGAATGGGTCGGCGACGTGTCCTGGGACGTCACAAAATTTATCGACCACCGAGGGATGTGCGCACGCTAGAGGTGTGACATCCTGATTTTTCAATTCTGGTTTCAATTGAATAAGTCGGGCATTTCATCTTCGCATCTATAGCTCTCTTCTCTGAGTTGGCCACTCACGAGATAACTAGTCTATCAGGTGAAGCCGTTAAGGAATCTAAACGCAATAGACTTGAGAATTCAACTAGGAATCGACTTCTCGACCGTGCTAATCTGCAAGGGTCATTGCGGCACAGATCGATTAGAGACCGGAGATAGGTCGACTCGACAAAGGCATGTGATTAAGTGTGGGTTATTCCACCTGATTTCACAAATCTTGTCGATCGACACTAGACCGATTTCTCTGTCGTTTTGGTACCCTGTGTCCGTATTTGAAATCTTGAGATTTCTACGACAACCGAGAGTCGCTAATGTGTCGAAGATGTACTTTGTGGCTTGAAAATAATCAACCACAGGTCAATTGCACTGAAAATTCCTAAAAGCTACCCGGTAGATTAGGACGCGCTAAAGTCGGGCCAGATTGAAATTAACCGAGAAATTGAACTCGATTACAGAAATTGAAAGTTCTGTCATGTCACAATTCATTTTAGGAACGTCGACTCATCTTCAGAAGAATTTTCTACAAACCGAGATTTTTGGCGAAAAAGCAAAGTAAGGCTGTCTTTGTTCGAGATTGTCAGAGGGCCGTTTTTGATCGAATCTTTAGGATGTAAGTTGGATCATTTGACCGGGAAAAGTCATAAGAAGGTCGAGGACACATGGACCGATTTATTTGAGCTTCAATTAAGCTTCAATTGATTGAAATTAAGAGAGAATTGATTGGATTTGAAGTACAAATGTCCAAAATTCGTAACTCCCATGGCACACAACATTTTGGACACTCAACCAAGCTTGTTGGGGAAGATTGGTGGCTGCAAAGGGCAGAGGGTGAGGGCCATGGATGGTGGGGGCAAGCCAAGGGAGAGAGAGACAAGTGTTGAAAGCAAAGGAGCCTTTGGGATCCCCTTTGTTCAGCAGCTCTTCTTCCTCCTTGAATTGAGGCTTTCTCCATTATTGTGGCTTGGAGAGACCTTGAGAGAACAAGAGAAAACCGAGCACACCAGCCCCTCCATCGTCGCATGCCCGCAAGGCCACCGTCGGCCGTTTTCCTCCTCTGTTTTCCCCTCGTTCCAGTTTCTGCTCCAGTCGACCTTTCGCCAAATATCCGAGTAAAAAGTTACTTCCCGGTTGAATCAGCAAACGAGCCACCCATCACCACGAAGAAGACATCCAGCCCGTTCCGGAGCACCTCGCCGCTCACCAGAACGATTCTCCGGCCGTCCTGTACGGCGGCGCGAAGCCACCGGTCGCCGGACCGCCTGGTTCCACCCTGCTCCGCCTGTTTCGCGTTTTCTTGCTGTTTCGCCCCTTTCCGACCCTTTCTTTGCCCATCCCAACCTCCATCAAGGTTCCCTTGACCCCCAGAAGCCACCGGTTGCCAACCACCCGCTCACCGGAGCTCCGATCGGCCCGTTTTCGCCGTTGAAGTTGCTGGTTTCTTCTCTGCAGTTCAACCCAGATCAGAAGCAGAAAGACAGCAAAGCCTTGGAGACTTCAAGGCCTGTTTTTGGTGTCTTCCCGGCCTCCGTTGGTGTTGCTGCTTCGGGGTTTATCGACCGCCTTGACGTTGTGGTCGCCATGAACTCACCGGCGCGAAAAACCGGTGAATTTATCCTCTAAACCTTGCTTAGTAAGTTAATTATGCTTAAGGGGTGCTTAGATTAGTCTAAGTATGTTTAGGTTGTTGGATTAGATTATTTAAATGTTAATTAGATTAGTTGTATGATTATTTTAGTGGTTGATTAATTAGGGCTAATTGTATGTTTAAATTAGTGTAATCTTGTTTAAGCCCTAATTAATTATTTTTTATTTAATTAATTATTTCGAAATTATAAATATTATTTTATTAAAATATTATTATAATATAATATTTAATTATTTAATTTTCGGAATTAAATTTAATTATTTAATATTTTCGAAAATTATGCCAGGATGGTCGGTCGTTAGAATTTCGCACTGATTGCAACAAAAGGCGGTCGGTTTGTGCTAATTGTTTGTTTAATTGAGAAATTAAGTGAAAATGATGATTGTGGATAATTATTCCAAAAGTTTGGAATTGAGTGAAATTGGAGAAGTTTTGGTATTTAACTTGAAAATACCCGATGTTAGCTTCTAGCACCGTGATTGGTTTGTATGACCAGTTAAATTGTTGGTTGTTATTGGATTATATACCTAGTTCTTTGGTTTATATATATATGTACAGTTTAAGGAGCTTATGATATATATATATATATATATATATATATATATATATATATATATTATAAAGAAATTTTCGGTGAGCTATAGTATACTATATTGAATATTGCGGCAGCTTCTGGTGAACTATAGTATACTATATTGAATATTGCGGCAGCTTCTGGCGAGCTATTATATTATCTATCAATTACAGCTTCTGGCGAGCTATTATATTATCTATCAGCTACAGCTTCTGGTGAGTTATTATATTATCTATCAGCTACAGCTTCTAGTGAGCTACCGACTATACATTACAGCTTTGGAAAGCATATGTCTTTGACGAATGGATTGATAGACGGTATTGAATGATAGATAGTAATGGTTGATAGATAGTATGGATTGGAATGGAAAGATAGATAGTATGATTGAATTGAATTGTACTGACGTGCAGGAATGGACTGAGGCGAGGTAAGTCCTCAATCCTCTTTGTGTGGCTAGAGCGCCCTGGGGCTTATTTTCTTCCTAATCGAGTTTTAGGGGGTAGGACTCACTGAGACATTGTCTCACCCCGTTGTGGGATAATATTTCAAGTCCCTAGATGACAAATCCTCCGGAGCTTTTGGTAGACCAGTGAGGGTCACTGAGAGGATTTTTGACTTCGCCGATCCCGACTGAAGAGCTGGCGAATGGACCTGTCTAGCTGATCTTAGGAGAGCTTAGTTTTTGAGGACTGATCTTCTATAGATCTTTTGTTAATAGCCTAGTCCTGTAATCGAACTGGTTTGATGTGTATAAAAGTGTGTGGTGTGGTTTTGAAAATGTGCTCCTGCTTTTCTATCCCAATTGAGTTTTGTCTGGGGATTATTTATCCGCTTCCGCATGTGTAATTAATTGAATGGGTCAGCGACGTGTCCTAGGAAGTCGCATTTCTATCGACCGCAGTGGGATGTTCGCGTGCTCGAGGTTCGGCGCGTGACACGAGGATCCGAGGCGTGACATACTGCTAGTGATAGTATCAGTAGATCTCCTGCAGATACTAAAGATATATTTACATCCCATTTCCCTGAAGTTCAAGTTGAAGAGGAAACTCCAAGTCAGGGTAAGCAACAAACTGCACACGTTCCAGTTGATGTTCCTTCACTTCTGGATGCTCCACTAATTCATTTTATTGAAGCTAGTGCTCAAATTGAACCTGAAGCAAACTATCCAAGGATAGTAGAACTCCTCTTGGAGATAAAGGCACAGCAATATGCCATGAAGTTTGAGATTTAGAAGTTACATGCTGCTTTAGGATCTACCTCAGAATTTCTTACAGGCAAGGTACAGTCTCTTAACACTCAGGTTCAGATGTTAAATCAACAAGCTTCGCAGACTATAGCCAAAGTGGAGAATGTATATCATCAGTGCCTACATAAGCTTGAGGAGACCGTGTAGTCACTGGAGGATTTCCGACTTGTTCGCATTCCAAAACAGCCCTGATCATCTTTTCATTCAATCTTTTTATTCATGACTGACTTTATCTTTTTGCTGATGACAAAAATGGGGAGAGTGAGAGCAGATTTAAAGTTCTTGTTTTGATTTAAACTTGGTTGGTGTGGTTTGAATTTTCTTTTAAACTTGTTGTTTGAACTTTTGAACTTTTATGGTGCTTGAACTCTAATTGTTTTGCTATTGCAAAACTGTTAAGACTAATGTGTTTTATGGATGCAGATTCTATGTTATTATGTTCTATAAAGATCTATTCTTATTATAAACTATCATGTACTGCTAAAGTGTTGTTTTGTAGGATATAATGTTTAAATCAGCATGAAAGTTTTGTCACCATCAAAAAGGGGGAGATTGTTGAAGAAACTCCTATTAGTTTTTTAAGTTGACAAAACATTTCTATTTCTATTCTTATTCTCATTCTGAAGAATACTAGACTTCTGTGGAATTCTATCAAAAGTCTATCTTATATCAAAAGTCTGCCCCACTCTAACGAAGACCCAAACTGAACTCAAGTAAAGAACGAATAAATAATCAGATTCAGGATTATTGTTCTTCCTTCAAGGATTCAGTACGAACAAGATATATATGGCTTTCTAGTTGAAAATCTCACCTACATTTTTGGATATTATTGATGAAATCAATCACGAATCGGTAAAATCAATCTGAAAGATAAGTTTATTTGGAAAGAATCTACTTATGGAAACCAGATTTCTGATTGTATGGGTGACCAGGATCATCGGACTTTTATCTCAATCTTCAAACGGCTCAAGATCTCTTTGATTGATTCTATCTAACTGGTTAATTGGAAGAATTCCTCTAGATAGTGCCAATGGTCATAAAGGCATGGATGAGTATTTAAGAAGGTTTCTCGGGTCATTTAAAAGTGTGTGTCAAAGCTAGAATTTCAAAGTCTGAAGCTTCTCAAATCACTTTTTTTTCATCGAAAGTGCTCATACGTGTATTCGAAAGAGAGAGAAATATTAAGGAGTGACTTAGTGAGAGAAAAAGAAACTCTTTACTAAGTAGTCAGTGTTATATTGTTGTAATTCTCTTTCGATTCATAGTGAAATCCAGCCAGAAGGTTGTTAGCGTGGGAGAGTGGACGTAGGCTTAATCTAAGCCGAACCACTATAAATCTTGTGTTCTTTCTCTCTTCCCTGAACTCTTTTAATTTATTTGCTGTGATATTTTTCTGAGTTTTGCTATTTTATTTAAAACATCTTATTTGGGTCTAAATCTTTATACAAAGTCTATTGTCTAACAGACTCGGTTTGAAAGAAAAGTATTTTTACTACATCTTTAGACAATTTTTTTACGCCTATTCATCCCTCCCCCTAGATGTTTATACTAGCTCTTTCATATGGCATATAGCTAACATATAGAACATACCCACCAACAAGGTCTTGCGATATCCAACCCCTAATCCTCGCTATAGAAGTCAGCACTTCCTTCCATTTTTGCATTTTTGCACTTCTTCTAGGCCGTACCGCATGGCATGTTTACATAGATTCTCTCCAAATTTACCACGTTGGCAACCCACGTCGACGTAATTCACCTTATAGAATATAGGGAAGACTGATTTGCCATACTCTCTACGGCAACTCATCATCTCAGCAAGCTCTTGATTACACGATCTACTCTCCACAAAATGTGGGACGATGATTGAAATTGCGATACAAGTAGTCCGGATGGCCTGGTGAAGCTCCTTTCTATCTGCTCGCCGAATGGGAGCGCCTCTTCATCCTAAAACACAAAGACCCCTATAGCTAAGAGCCTTTTGTAGAGGAAATCCACAAAATCAGTGCGAGTGTCTGAGACTCGGAAGCTCAAGAACACGTCATCTTTCAGAGGGAGCACCCTCATTATTTCCTTTCGGAATGTTGAGAAGGATGCAGCTAGGACTCAAAGAAGACAGGCCCTCATTCTCTTCTTGGGTCATAACTTGCCTTCGCTTTATGATCGGACAAAAGCAACTCAATTATTGCCTCCAACCCTTCTCTCTACTTCATTGCACTCTCCAATCTCTCCAGAATTGAGGAAAGTGAGATAATTTTGTGGGATCACTGCCAACTATTCTAAAATCTTAAGCTGTTAGATGAAAGTATGGATTAATATTTAATTATTCCAACAAGACTAGGGTTAAAGGTTTATTTAAAGGGTGAATGCTTCCTTCACCACGCCATCATTGAACACAAGCTGAGACAGAGCATTGTTCCACCGACACCACCAATGCCGTGGATATCAACAATGGCAATCGCACTAGTGCTCTTTGAAAGTGCTAGTATGAACACCTAGAGGGGGGTGAATAGGTGTTTAAAATAAACCTTGGCAAATATATGTGGAATAAAATAAACTTCGAACAAAACAAATGAGTTAAGGAAGAGAATAAGAACACAAGGTTTATAGTGGTTCGGCTTAATCCAAGCCTACGTCCACTCTCCCACGCTAATAACCTTCTTGCTGGATTCCACTATGCAATCAACAAGAGATTACAACTTTGAGTGCAAACACTTAGTAGTAGATCACACTATCTCACTAAGTCACTCTTTTGGTATTTCTCTCACGATCACAAACGTTTAAGCTCACCAAAGACAAGTGTATGATCAAAGATCGCTCAGACTTTGGAATTATAAATTCTACGCTCCGTCTCTTACTTGCTCATCGGTCCTTCATCTCCTTAAATACTCCTCCACTTCCAAACTAGCCGTTGGACAGTATCTTGAGGATCGTCTTCCAATATACCCATTGGACAACACTGTATCTAGAAGATTTAGTGGCCGTTGAGTGACAAAGGTAGAATCCCAAATTGATTCCGATCGCCCATACAAACGGAATCTTGGTTTCCATAAGTAAAGCTTCTTCGTTTGGAAAGTTCTTGTCTTCAAGATTCAATTGTCAATCAATTAGATTGAGTCAATCAAATCAATCTTGATGTGGAATCCAAATCAGATCACTAGCCGTTATATGATTGGGCTTGTGTTTCGTTCTTTCGAATCTGTATGTAAAGTTTGAGAGCAATAGACTTTACAATCTGAGTATGAGTGCGATAGACTTTACAATCTGAGTCTGAACACGTTCTGCTTCTGAACAGATTTAGCTTTAAGGTTTGAACACAGTCTAAATAAGTTCAGCTTCAGCATAGAATCTGTCTTCTGGTTCTTCATTCTCGTTCAGTCTGGAATTTGTCAGAGTTGACAGACTTCTGATGTAGAACAGACTTTGACACTAAAGTCTGGCAATCTTCAAAATATACTTTGGACATGTGTTACGTTCAATCTTCTGGTTTTTCCAAGTATAGACTTTGATAATATCATTTATATGTTCTATCATCTGCATAGTCTATTACTCAACCAATAAACACGTTAGTAGCCTTTGATTTATTTTGTCATCTTCAAAACATCATAAGGGATTTCCCTAACTATCTCCCCCTTTTTGATGATGACAAAACAATCTCTGAATATGCAGATGTGTAATCACACTTTCTAAAATAATGATAAATCAATCATCGAATTTTAGATTTTCAAAAAATGTGACTTGAATCAAAAGACAGCAAATAGATTGAGCATAACAATATGTAGAAAAATAATCGCAGCTCAATATTATGCAATAAATAAAATCAACCAATCAACACATATGCATATTTATATTCTCTCCCCCTTTTTGTCATAATCAAAAAGCGATTTCAATGGAAATAGTATCACGTAGAGAATATAAAACGATAATAAATGTATTGTAAGAAACACAATTTCAAAAAATCAGCTTTTATAAAGTAAATCGAATATTAAAGATATGCAATATAGCTCACTTCGATCATATATATATCAGCAAATATTCAATAAAAATCACGGATGCATAATAAAATTCACGTACCATTTTTGTCATAATAAAATGATAATATCAATAAAAGATTTATTAATGACAAAAGGTAATAAAAGATGCACTAACCGGATTTTTTAGAACTTAACAAATTCTGACACATTTACCTTTCCTTCCTTCCATAATAATCAAAATCACGATCGATTCAAAAAGATCTTTCCAAAATTGATCAATGCTTCCCCTCAATTTGTTGCCTTTTTGAGGTGATCTCGATTCTTTTCCTTTTATTTTTGGATTCGCTTTCTCCCCCTGTCATCATGAGAATATTTGCGAATAGAAACAATTGTTGCTTGTGCACGTTGAGCAGAATATTTTTCCATTATATCCTTCGTAGCAACAATATCCACAACAATCACTTGCATTTTGAAATTCGAGGCAAAAATTTATTTTCTTCAATCAAGCTCTTCTCGAATTCAACCTGCATAATCTTAACGAACTTTTTGCACAAATAAGCTGTAATAATATCCACATAATATATAATGCCCTTTCTTCAAATAAATAAATTGAATAGCATATATAAAATTAAAATTCAGAACTATTCAACCTTTTGTACGACACATTAGGGATTTCCTTAACAATATTTGCAAAAACTTTGCACAAGGAAGGGAATTTTTGAGCCTCCAGAAGATAGTATAGAATCTCCATGATTTTTAAGTCTAGCTTTCCAAAATCCATATGGAAGATTCTTTTTCAACCTGCAAAATCTTGTATAGATAACAATCTTTGCAAAAATGTCACGTAATACCTTCCTTTGATTTGCGGATCAAACTTACTAGATATAATATATCTTCTAAGAATATAGCAAGAGTATCCACATATATGCAATAATATCTTTTGAGATCAAAGAGATTTCCTTGAGCATAAATTTCAGATATGCATTTTGCAAAAGGAAAATAGATATTTCTGTCACGTGCCAAAATTGCAATACCTTATATTTATGACAAAAGATATTTGTAATATAATAAACAATCATCCAAAGTTATGATAAATGCACGTAGAAATTTGTAAGGCGGGATGATAAAAAAAAATATTCTCTTACCCATGGTATATGTTTAAATATACCATTGAAAAAACATTACCAATCTTCGCTTGAGATTCTTTTCTTATTGCACCAAAATCTGCGTAGATTTGCAATCATTCTTGCCTCATTGAATTTCCTGCAATCAACTCATTTCCTTTTTGGTATCCATCAATTTGGATCCTTCCATTCCGTTAGAGCAAAATATGAAATCTCCATAATCAAATATTCTTTCTTAATTCAACATAACAAAGTAATCAAAGAAAGAATATTATGCACAATGATATTTTGAAAAATAAATTCTCACTTAGTCATAGTACAATAAAATCAGGGAGAATGAAATCCTTGAGTATTTAAGAAAGAATATTTTGCATAATAAATTAATATCACGTAAAACAGATTTCTATTTGGCAAAATATGATAAAATCTGAGAGTATAAAATCAAGCCAAATAAATTCATTTGTCTCTAAGCAAATCAAAAAATATGATCATTATAAAATCTGAATCAACCAATGATATATCGAATTTCAAGCATAATGAGAATTATGTGCCCAAAAACATTCCTTACCAATTTCTTCTTTTCCTTTATTTCCTGCAAAAAAGAATTCATCTTTTCTTTGGTACCCATTTTTTATTGGGTCCATGAGAGTTAGTAGAGTATGCTGTTTTTATCCAATCTTTCTTAACAGATCTCCAAACTTTAGGACATTCTTTCTCAAAGTGTTCCAAATCTCCACAATTTGAACACTTGAGGGCATTTCCACCAACAGGTTTTACAAACACTTTTTGAAAATGATTTTTGTAAAATGCCTTTGGAGGTCTTTGTCTAAGTCTCTCCTTGACTTTAGGAAAATCAATTAGAGAATCACTTTC
The DNA here is from genome assembly GCA_016097605.1 of Eucalyptus guilfoylei. Classification (NCBI taxonomy): domain Eukaryota; kingdom Viridiplantae; phylum Streptophyta; class Magnoliopsida; order Myrtales; family Myrtaceae; genus Eucalyptus; species Eucalyptus guilfoylei. Next base: position 12,014,368 of record CM027863.1, read on the forward strand.
CTTATTGAAACCAAGTCCCGACTTATTATAGTAAGGTACTTGTATAGAAAGGATATGCTCTAATGTTTTTGAACCATTTGAAAATCTTGTCGAAATATTTGAAAATTCTTTCTTCAAAGAATCATTTTCTTTGACAAGTAAATCTCGACTTTCTTTTGTTTGTAGAAAATCTTTTTGCAAAATTTCAAAATTTTCTTTTTGAGAAAGATCCTGTTGCCTAAGCCAAGAATTCTCCTTTTTCAGTTCGGAGATCCTTTTAAGAGAAGATTTGAGATTTAAGCACAGCTCATTTATATACTTTGAAACTTTGATAGGAATTTTTGAATGGCTTACCTCGATTTCCTCATCGGATTCTGAGTCTGTGTCTGAGTTAGACTCTGATTCTGAGTCTGTGTCTAAGTCAGACTCAGATTCTGAATGTGCCATCAAACATATATTTCCTTGCTCATCATCTTCTTTCATTGTTCTTTTTTGCCTATTCTGCTTGTATTGTCTTCTTCCATCAAATTTCCTTCCTTTTCTACTCAGCTTTTTGAATTTCTTGATCATAAAAGAAAGTTCTTCGCCGTCCATATCATTTTCTGAGTCTGTATCATCAGAATCAGCATTAGATATTAAAGCAATGGACTTCTTACCTTCGGGATCTTCGTTGTTGATTTGTTCCACTTCATAGGATTGAAGAGTGCCAATCAATTCATCAACGGAGAGTGGCATAATCCTCTGAGTCTCCCGGATTGAGGTCTTAACATGGTTCCAATCTTTTGAGAGACCTCGCAAGAGTTTGTTGACCTTCATTGGGGCAGAAATTTGCTGACCTTGATATGCCAAACCATTTACAATTTCTGTAAAACGGCTGAACATATCTCCAATCGACTCTCCTTGCTTCATCTTGAAGGATTCATATTTGCCGAGCAGGAAGTTTACTTTTGTCTCTTTTACACGATCGGTTCCTTCATATGTAACATGAAGTCTTTCCCAAACTTCTTTTGCTGTTTCACATGAAGAAATTCTGTTATATTCAACAGGAGACAAAGCACAATATAAAGAATAAATGGCTTTAGCATCAAGCGCTTCTCTTTTGGACAACTCCGTCCAAGACATAGGAGCGGGGGGTTTGGTTTCTTTGTCTTTGCCAATCTTATTTGATGTAGATGCAGCAATAGGATTGATTCCTTTTTCCACAACATCCCATTGCAAGGGATCTCTGGATCTTAGGAATGCCTTCATTCTGTTTTTCCAAACATTGTATTCCTTTCCATCAAAATATGGTGGCCTGGTATTGCTTTGCCCTTCCATAAGTCCTGGTGCCAAGATACTAGCCATAGAAGATCTTTAGCTCAAAAGTAAAAACATTTTTATAAACCAAGCACTTGGCTCTGATACCAATTGAAAGTGCTAGTATGAACACCTAGAGGGGGGTGAATAGGTGTTTAAAATAAACCTTGGCAAATATATGTGGAATAAAATAAACTTCGAACAAAACAAAGGAGTTAAGGAAGAGAATAAGAACACAAGGTTTATAGTGGTTCGGCTTAATCCAAGCCTACGTCCACTCTCCCACGCTAATAGCCTTCTTGCTGGATTCCACTATGCAATCAACAAGAGATTACAACTTTGAGTGCAAACACTTAGTAGTAGATCACACTCTCCCACGCTAATAGCCTTCTTGCTGGATTCCACTATGCAATCAACAAGAGATTACAACTTTGAGTGCAAACACTTAGTAGTAGATCACACTATCTCACTAAGTCACTCTTTTGGTATTTCTCTCACGATCACAAACGTTTAAGCTCACCAAAGACAAGTGTATGATCAAAGATCGCTCAGACTTTGGAATTATAAATTCTATGCTCCGTCTCTTACTTGCTCATCGGTCCTTCATCTCCTTAAATACTCCTCTACTTCCAAACTAGCCGTTGGACAATATCTTGAGGATCGTCTTCCAATATACCCATTGGATAGCACTGTATCTAGAAGATTTAGTAGCCGTTGAGTGACAAAGGTAGAATCCCAAATTGATTCCGATCGCCCATACAAACGGAATCTTGGTTTCCATAAGTAAAGCTTCTTCGTTTGGAAAGTTCTTGTCTTCAAGATTCAATTGTCAATCAATTAGATTGAGTCAATCAAATCAATCTTGATGTGGAATCCAAATCAGATCACTAGCCGTTATATGATTGGGCTTGTGTTTCGTTCTTTCGAATCTGTATGTAAAGTCTGAGAGGAATAGACTTTACAATCTGAGTCTGAGTGCGATAGACTTTACAATCTGAGTCTGAACATATTCTGCTTCTGAACAAATTTAGCTTTAAGGTTTGAACACAGTCTGAATAAGTTCAGCTTCAGCATAGAATCTGTCTTCGGTTCTTCATTCTCGTTCGATCTGGAATTTGTCGAGTTGACGACTTCTGATGTAGAACAGACTTTGACACTAAAGTCTGGCAATCTTCAAAATATACTTTGGACATGTGTTACGTTCAGTCTTCTAGTTTTTCCAAGTATAGACTTTGATAATATCATTTATATGTTCTATCATCTGCATAGTCTATTACTCAACCAATAAACACATTAGTAGCCTTTGATTTATTTTGTCATCTTCAAAACATCATAAGGGATTTCCCTAACACTCTTCTCGCTCTGATCCGACAAGCTCAAGGGTGTGATCTTCTCCAAGAACGTTGACATTCCCAAATCGGTGAACAAAATCGAAGCGTTGAAGGAGAGGCGGTGGCAAACGAGAGGGGAGGAGAGGAGAGGAGAGGAGAGAATAGTGTGGCTTCTGACTAGGTCTAAAAAGTTCGTAAAAATGAGAATAAGCAGGGGGAAAATTGGGGATTTGTCTAAGGATAAGATTTCAGGGATTCGGGTTTTGATTTGGGAACTTTTTAATACAAGAAAATTTTGAAATTTGAGTCAGGGATGAAGGCGCCACTATTCATGAGTTCCTTAGATAAAATCTATGGAGATAACTTGCATGAGATAATTTCCCATATGTGTCGAGTAATTTCTTTAGTAAATTATTTTTTTATTTTTTAAAAAATCCAATTTTTCTTTTTTTTCTTCATCTTTTGCAGGCAACCAACGACAAGTGAGGGACAACCTTGTTGATCTAGCGAGTCTCAAGCTTGCCACAGCGGCAACTGGTCAAAAGAGACATAGAGGAACACATTCTTTGAATCCAAAGTAAGGCTGTTCTCTTTAAAACAGAGGCAGAGTATTAAAATTCTTGACGATGCTGGATCATTCATGAGTGCAGCTGTTCTTCCTCCTCACAGCTTATTATTGAGTAACGTTCTCAATCAACCCTCTCTTTATTGATTTAAGACTTACATTGTTAGGATCAGGTTGGGCCATGAATCAATGATAATCCGGAGAACTCATCATGACGATGCCTAATTGCCAAGAATCAAACAACCGGAGAACTTCAACAATGATAAAATATTCAATTGGCCTTGCATTTTGAAAAAAAGCTACAAGCAGCACCTTTTGTTGCATCATTGTCGATCACTTAACTTTCAAAAGCAAAGGCGAACACAAACGCCTTTCCGTCCACTAATGCAAAGTAGATTCCCTAGGAAAGGGAGAAACTTTCTGACAAAGCGGACGCCACAATGCCACTTATCATCTACTGAATGACTAATGGATTGATGACGTGTACGCAATATTTCTCTTTGTGGGAAGGAAAGAACGAAAAAGAGGAGAAGGAATATGATAACTGTGTGTAGACTTATTCTAATGAGAGAATATAATGCAAAGCGGCCCTGTAGGGTGGGAGACAGGGAGGAAGAGAGAGTCGGGCGAGCGAGACGTGTAGGGGAGGCAAAAGAGAGAAAGAGGAGAGACTTGAGAATCCGGAGTCACTTTCTCAATGACCCTGTTATTTACAAAAGATTTGAGAATCCGGAGTCACTTTCTCAATGACCCTTTTATTTACAAAAGATTTGAGAATCCGGTTACAAGTGATGCCATCTTAAATAGTGGAATATATTCGATATTTAACATTCACTTTCGTGTATTCGATATTGACGTTTATCGAGAAAATTTTATTGCTTCTTGGTTCTTTCAGCAGAGGAGCCAAGAGACTAAACCCCAATCCAATGTAAACGGAGACCCTACACGCGAGGCAGCCGCTTTCTTCTCCTCTTCTCTTCTCTCCTCTCTAGTCCTCTCCCGCGAACCCCTGGCCCTGGACCCCTCCTGCTCTTCAATTCGCTTCAGCAACCTGGGGAACTCGGCGTTCTTGGAGCAGATCTTGTCGGATGGGAGCGGGAAGAACGCCGGTAAAACTAAGCCCTTGTCTCAGTTTGTGTTCAATGATATGGCGTGCTGAAGGAAAATTAAACACGACAGACAAGCTTCGAGCTCTTCGATTCGCTAGGGTCCTCCTCAACTAGAAAGCATCGAAGGGAAAACATACTTCGATCGTAGAAAAAGGGATATAAGGGAAGTTACGAACCAAAATAAAAAACAGAGTATGAGTGCCCTTGTCCGATTGCTTGCGGTGTACGGTTCAAGATCCCAGAAGGAAAAATTAAATGCGTACGACGTATTCTTGAGCTCCAGGGGCGGAGATACTCACACCGGCTTCACGGATTTCCTCTACAAAAGCCTATCGGCTACTGGGCTCCGCGTGTTCAGAGACGAGGATGCATCCCTCTCGGTCGGCAATCAGCAGATTGGCCCAGAGGTTCTCCAGGCCATCTGGACTTGTAGGATCATGATTCCCATCGTCTCTGACCACTATGTGCATAGTAAATGGTGTCTCCGCGAGCTCACCGAGATTATGCATTGTCACAGAAAGCACGGCAAATCAGTCTTCCCTGTGTTCTATAGAGTGAATATTGCTGATTTAGGCCGCCAATGCAGTAAGTTGCGTAGCTCTGGAGATGCTTTATGTGAACATGAGATGATGCAGTGCAGGCGAGAAGAAGTGCAAGAATGGGTAGAAGCGCTGTGTTCTCTAACGAGGATTAGAGGATGGATGTCACAGGCCATTGCTAATGGGTATTTATGTCTGTCTGTATCTACGTATCTGAATTGGAAACCCCGTGCACGTGGATGGGAATGACCTCTACGTCTCTGTTTTACATACATATATGTGTGTGTGGGTGTATGCAGGCATGAAGGAAAGCTGGTGAAAATGGTGGTCGCAAAGGTTTTGGGTGAATTAGAGATGAGCTGGATCCAACGGTCTTCCATGTTCATAAAATCAGGTATCTTCCGGTGCCATTTGGGCCATTCTGTAAACATTTGAGCCATTCTCTAAATTTACCTTAGACCGGTTTTCTTTGCTTTTCTGAAATTACTTCTGACTCGTTGTCATCGTCATCGCTTGCAGTTAGTCATTATTTTTCGGAGAAAAAAGGAAGGGAAAGTAAATGCCAAGTCTTCTTGAGCTTCCGTGGTACCGATACTCGATATAACCTTGCTGCTTACCTCCACACCAGTCTTGTGGCCGAAGGAATCCAAGTTTTTAACGACGATGATCCATCCCTCATAGGTAAAGATGCTGTCCATGAGATACGCCACGCCATCGACAATTGCAAAATATCCATTCCGATTCTCTCAAGCAATTATGCGTCCTCTCAATGGTGTCTCGAGGACCTAACTCAAATGGTTGAATGCAAGAGAACAAAGGGGCAAACAATATTGCCCATCTTCTATAAAGTGAACAGGTCGCAAATGCAAGACATATTGCATTTGTTTGGAAAGCACATGCTTCAACATAAGGAGCTGGTCGACAAAATTACTTATGAGCGGTGGGAGCAAGCTCTTTGGGAGGTTGGCTGCTCTAGAGGATGGGTATCGGAGAATATTGCCAATGGGTACGTTACTTTTGTCATTCCCACCAAAATAGACAGAACTACTTATACCACTCAGAGCTTAATTCAATTTTATTTGTCAATTGGCAGACATGAAGCGGTACTTGTGCAAGAGGTCGTGAAGGAGGTTTCAAGGTTGTTGAACAATTCCCAAACACACGATCCCCCGTCCCCAGCCACTGAATATTGATTCAGTCCTGGAGTTAGTAGCAACTCAACTTATTTTTGCAGTAGGATTGTCCTCAACGAACAAACGCGTCACCCTCTATTTTTTATAATTTGCATAAATTTTGTTAAGACTCTCGAGGATTTCTTTTGGAGTTAAGAAGTATGTTAAAGCATGTTTCGAACATTATCTTGTGTAATGTGTTTAATTAGCATGTCGTTTTTTTAACTCAAACGTGAAACAATCGATGGATGTTTGGATTTGACAACTCGATTCTGTTATGGAGAGAAAAACGTGCCAACAAAAAAAGTCCAGTCAGCTTAATTAGTTGTTTGAAGGCGCTTTAAAGGATTTTCTAATTAAGTCTAGTACATCTTCCTTGTTATAACTACTCAAAAACGCTGCTCGTTCCTGCGAGCGTAAAACAAGAGGAGGAAATGAAAATGGGAAAACAGTTGCAATTTGCATCAACATAGCTTGAAATGTCCTGCAATGTGCTGGATCACTGGAAGAGAATATCTCCTCCTTTTTTAGCTTTTTCGTCCTTTTCAAAACTAAAATCCGATCATGCAACCATGGAAAAAGAACCATTTTCATACCTGGCTAACGTTGTTGAGAGGGGCTTTTCTAATAGATTTTTATATAGGAAGAGTGTCACACCCCAACTCCTAAAGGAATGGGGGTAACACGGCCGTCCTTCCACCAGAAGAACACAGCCTGAAATCATACCCAAAGTCCACTTCCAAAAGTCCCCATCAATAGCACTCTTTGACCTACTAGCTGCTAACCAAAGGACCTGAAAAGGTTTGGAAATAGAGGGGTGAGCAACCACAAGCTCAATGAATAGTACATATCTTCTAAGCAGATCGAGCATCCACTATGCATATATATAAGTATAGAGCACTATCGAAAAATCATAATCCAACTCATTAAATATACATATCAAATCAAGAACGAATCGTTCATTTCAACAAAACTTTATACAAGTCGGTAATACACATTTAAATCCATCATCACGATTCAAATATCAATAGTCAAGTCCATTGATTAATGTCTATCAAAAACTACATCAATGGTCTATCCATTGATTCATCTCATATCAAAATACACGTCGATGGTCCATCCATCGACAAATCTTTTGCTCAATACCTAACCATGGTCACAACACAATGCCTTATGATAAGGTGACCAAGATTCCCCATTGACAAGGTCTCCACTTACAAAGCTGGTGGCTCGGCCCAAAAGGATATCCTAAACCTAGTATGCATACCCCCAAAAATCTCTCACTGGGTTCACAGTCATATTGAGCATAAACAACCATTTTCCAATACTAGAATTCCAATTCCGAAATCAATATCATAAACCAAGTAAATAACATTTTGCAACATAGCCCATCATCCATTTCCTATCCATTTCTTAAATCATCATAAACATTTTTCCATAAATCAGTCGCAAAGCAATTTCATATATATTTCTCCATAAACTTTGTATAACACACTTTTCAAACATTCACAATCAACCAAATAGTAGCAATTGCTCGATCCGGCTTTTATGCAATAAAAATGCTATTCTCGATTCAATATATATATATACTTCAAGACATGATTTTACAAAACCAAATAAGATATAGTACCACTCACCTCGTCGTCTATGACCAAACGACAAATGATACTCGTATCGTCGAACTCACGGCCCTATCAAATAACCAAGGAATAATGTTAAAATCAAAATAAAACTCTATCTCAACTACAAAACAACTAAACTACGCCTTAACTTTAACAAAATGACTCCTACGCACTAACAAATCGCATAACCAAAGCGATTGTTCAAGCCGTTCGCAACACGGAGTTTAAACGCAAAACTTGATTACACCTTAACTTTCTTCTTCGAACCCCCATCCAAACATACTTATATTCAATAGAAAGCCTTTCAAATATACTACAAGAATCCTAACTTGGTCGTCCTAAAATTAAGCCGAAAAATGACAAAATATGGGCGCAAAGCTGCTGGACGCGTACTGTTCACTGCACGCGGGAAACTTCAAAATTTTGTTTCGAACAAACCATAAGCTCAAATCACGATTTGTAAAATATTATGGCTTTACAACACCCTAAACTATGATTTCTATAAAAATAAATGGCTCAACGACTCCAAAATCGGTCTTCGCCGCTCAATTTTCCCAAAATTCTGAATTTCAAGCCCTAAGTCCGAAAGTACTTGATGTGAATCGTTGCGGAAAGATTGTTCTACGAAGACCCGGACGATGCAAATTGCGAACCTCGACCTCCAATCAAACCTGTGATTAGCAACCTCGGTATGAATGTGACCTGTTGACGAACGCGTGTCAACCAATCAATGTTATAGACGCCACGAGCGAAAGAATTTGCTATCTCGCTCGATAAGTTGAATCGACCACCACAAGAGAATCTTGATAAGGTCAAGTCCTCAAAAGAACAGTAGAAGAGAACCTCTCAATTTTTTTCCTCCAAAATAAAATATATCTCCCAAAGAAATTCGGCCAATCCTTAATATAGGCTTTCTAACCGTCACACAAACCCTAAAACCAGCCCTAGAAATCTGATGCGTCCTATTCTAGAATGTGCCTAAACAAGAAGATAATTTTTTTTATTTGACTTGGTCAAATATTTGATGACCAGATAATCAAATTGCACCACGATTTGTAAGATTCTTCAAGATTTGATCCAAGGTCATCTCCACGCCAAATATTACGCCAAGATTTGCAAGATTCTTCAAGATTTGATCCAAGGTCATCTCCACGCCAAAGATCACGAACCATGACGCCAATAGCTTGCCTGAATTGCTTGGCCTGCACTCAAGTAATTGAACTAGTAGGAATAGACAATGGGTCCCTAGCACCTCCTCCTCGATATGGCTCGATGTCCACATCATTCCCTCATCCGTGCAAAGGATTCATCCTCAAATCATCACTGGCATCGAAAAGAGTCAAGTCAAAAACATTAAATGTAGCACTAACGTCATACTCACCTGGAAGATCAAGCTTGTGGGCGTTATTGTTGTTGGAGAAAACTTCCTTATTTGTTTTGAAGTTGACAAAACGTTTCCATCAGTCTAGTCTGAAGACTTGTAGACGCAAGTGTAAAATTCTGATGAACTCCAGACTTTATTGTCAAAGTCTGAAGACTCAAGACTCAAGATTTAAAATCTACCCTCACTGATAGTCTCTAGACCAACGAATGAAAGTTTTATCCGATGAAGAAAACTTGGCCAAATGCGAGTATATCTTTAAGGATTTGGTTCGTACGGTTGAAGAAGATTTCACGGCTGGAGAGAGCATCCCATGATCAATTATTCTTATTGATTTTAATTCGGATAATTAGATCTTTTGATTGGCGAAGTATACTTGGAAGGTTCTACTTATGGAAACCTAGATCCTGATTGTATGGGTGAGCAGGATTGGTGGGCTATCATCACATTCCTTAAATAACTCGAGATCTCCCTAATTGATTCTGTCCAACGGGTAGATTGGAAGAACTCTTTTGGAAGGTGCCAACGATTATGAAGGCATGGAGGAGTATATAAGGAAGACGCTCAAGTTATTCGAGAGTGTGCGTGAAAGAAAAATTCCAAAGTCTGAAGCTCTTAGTTCTTCACTGTTTCATTTCGTCAAGCTTAAATTGTACTTAAAAGAGAGATTAGATACTTGTGAAACCTTGAGAAAGTGTAGCAGAGTCTCTACACTATGGAATCAAGGACGTGAGACTGTAACATCTCTTTTGGTTTATAGTGAAATCCAGCCGGTGGGCTGTCAGTGCGGGAGAGTGGACGTAAGCTTGGTTTAAGCCGAACCACTATAAACCTTGTGTTTTGATTCTCTATCCCTAATCTCTTTACTTCGATTCGCAGCTCTATATAACTGTTTATAGTCTTTTACATTTTCATACTACCATTCTTAAAAGACAAATTAATTTGTTAAGATTTGCGTAAACGTCTCTGATCACCTATTCACCCCCCTCTAGGTGTTCTTACTAGCCCTTTCAATTGGTATCAGAGCCTGTGTACTCATTTAATTGAAGTGTTTTTACTTCTGAGTTAAAGATTCATGGCTAGTATGTTGGCTCCAGGTTTGGTTGAAGGCCAAAACAACACCAGACCACCTTATTTCGATGGAAAGGAATACAGTATATGGAAAAACAAGATGAAAGCATTCCTAAGATCGTAAGATCCTCTGGAATGGGATGTGATAGAGAAAGGAATCATTCCTAAAGCTACATCAGTCTCAGAAAGGGGAAAAGAAGCTACAGAGGCTAGCGAGATGACTCAAGAAGAGATAACCAAGAGACAAGCTCTTGATGCAAAAGCAATTTACTCCTTATATTGTGCGTTATCTCCTACTGAATATAACATAATATCTTCTTGTGAAACAACTAAAGAAGTCTGGGATAAGCTGCACATTACCTATGAAGAAACTGATCGAGTGAAAGAAACCAGGATCAATATTCTACTCGGACAATATGAAGCTTTCAAGATGAAGCCGGGAGAATCTATTACTAACATGTTTAGCCGTTTCACAGAAATTGTAAATGATCTTGAGTATCAGAGTTAACCAATCTCAAGACCCATGAAGGTTAACAAATTGCTGCGTGAACTTTCCAAAGATTGGAATCACGTAAAGACTTCAATAAGGGAAATACAAAGGATCATGCCGCTCTCCGTAGACGAATTGGTTGGCACACTTCAGTCCTATGAAGTGGAGCAAATCAATGAAGAAGAAAATCCTAAAGGTAAGAAGTCTATTGCCTTAAAATCTAATGATGACTCTGATGTTACAGACTCTGAAGACTATATGGACGATGAAGAGCTTGCTCTCATGATAAGAAGGTTCAGGAAACTGAACAAAAAGGGAAGAAGATTCAATTGGAAGAAACAAAGCTCTCAAAAGTTTCAAAACAAATCAGCTGAGGACGATGAATCCAATAAAGATGTGATTTGCTTTGAATGCAAGAAAAATGGACACATCAGACCCAACTGTCCCTTGCTGAAGAAAAAGAAAGGAAAAGCTGAGAAATACAGAAAGGCACTCAAAGCAGAAACATGGAGTGATACTGAATGCAAATAGAATGATGATGATTATGCTAATATTTGTTTAATGGCAAAATCAGAATCAGACTCAGACTCTGAGACAGATACAGACTCAGACTCAGACAGTGAAATTGAGGTAAGTAATTTAAAAATTCCTACTAAAGTCTCGAAATGTATTAATGAACTTTGTCTTAGCCTCAAAACTTCTCTTAAGAAGATTTCTGAGCTAAAAAGAGAGAATTCTACACTGAAGCAACAGGAAAACTCTTGGAAAGAAATGTTTGAAAATTTAGACAAAAGTTTTGTTGTTTTAAAAGAAAATGCAGACTTCCTTTCAAAAGAAAATACTTGTTTAAAAAATGACATTTCAAATATTTCAAAAAGGTTTTCTATAGGATCTGAGAAATTGGAAAAGATTCTTTCAGTACAAAAACCTTACTTTAACAAATCATGCTTGGGAATGACTTCTGAAACCATTCCTCTAATTGATTTTCCAAAAGTAAAGAAAAGAATCAAACAAAGACCTAAAAAAGCCTTTTATAGAAATCATTTTCAAAAAGTCTTTGTAAAACCTATTGGCCGAAGTGCTCTTAAATGTTCTAAGTGTAACAACTCATAACACTTTGAGAAAGAATGTCATATGGTTTGGAGACCTGTTAAGAAGGATTGGGCGAAGACCGTATATTGCACTAACTCCACTGGACCCAAGAAAGTGTGGGTACCAAAGAAAGCTTGAGTTTCTTTTTTAATTTCAGGTCACTATCAAGAAAAATGTCAAATGGTACTTGGACAGTGGATGTTCAAGACATATGACAGGAGATTCAAGTTGTTTTATAAAAGCTCATCCAAACAAATGGAGGAAAAGTCTCTTTTGGTGGAATTAGCAAAGGAAGAATTGTTGGATGCGGAACAGTAAAAATTGAAAGCCTCGTGATCAACAATGTCTCCTAGGTGGAAGAACTAAATTACAATGTACTCAGCATAAGCCAACTGTGTGACACAGGATTCAAAATCAATTTTCAGGAAGGAATATGTTCAGGAACTACTAAAGATTTCTCTCAATTTTTTATTGGGCGAAGACGTGGGAATATTTATCTTTTGGATATCAAACCAGAAAGATCTCAATGCCTAATATCAATTCAAGATGAAGCAAATCTCTGGCATCGAAAGTTTGGCCATATCAACATGAAGCAAATTGTAAGATCTCTTCCAAAAAGCTTGTTCGTGGACTACCCAACCTAAAATATCAAAAATCTAACTTATGCACACCTTGTGTGTTGAGAAAACAGGTTAGAAGTTCTTTTAAACCAATAAATCAAGTTTCCACTAATCGTGTGCTGCAGCTCCTGCATATGGATCTCTTTGGACCAACCAGAACTCAAAGCATTAGTGAAAAGAGATATTGACTAGTAATAGTGGATGATTCTTCACGATTTACTTGGGTTTACTTTCTGGCAAGTAAGTCTGAAACCTTCTCACTTTTCAAAGTTTGCCAAGAAAGTACAGAATGAGAAAGGGTATGTTATTTCAAGCATACGGACAGACCATGGAGGTGAGTTTGAAAATCAAGACTTTGCCAAATTCTGTGATGAATCTGGTTTTTAGCATGTGTTCTCATCTCCATACACTCTTGAACATAATGGAGTTGTTGAAATGAAGAATAGATCTTTGCAAGAAATGGCTAGAACTCTCTTAATTGAAAGTAGTATTTCTTCTTTTTTTGGGCTAAAGCAGTTTCTACGGTATGTTATATAATTAACAGAATATTCTTAAAGCCTATTCTGGAGAAAACTCCCTAAGAGTTATTCAAAGGAAAGAAGCCAATTGTTTCTTATTTTCATGTGTTTGGTTGCAAATGTTTTGTCTTGAAAAATGCAAATGATCGAATTGGTAAGTTTGAAGAAAAATCAGACGAAGGAATCTTCCTTGGATATTCAACCTCCAACAAAGCTTACAAAGTATACAACAAGAAGACTCCATCTGTGGAAGAGTCGATGAATGTCAAATTTCAAGACTCTTTGCAAAATCAATCGATCCAGACTCAACCTGAAGAATCTGAACCTACTCCAGACTCTACAAAGTCTGCCTCTCCTGAAGCAGCTCAGACTTTAGAAGGACAACAACGAATGGATGTTGAAGAATCAACTAAAGCAGGAGTTCAGCAGTCTGTCAAACCAACCAGCAACTGGAAGCACAAGTCTAGTCATCCCAAAGAACTCATCATTGGTGACATTGATGAAGGGATTCGTACCAGATCCAAAAGGCATGAAGAGTCTAGCGTTGTGGCTCTTATTTCTGAAATAGAACCCAAAAGCATAGAAGAAGCTTTAACTGATAAAAGCTGGATTGAAGCTATGCAAGAAGAGCTAAGGCAATTCAATGTTAACGATGTTTGGAAATTAACTCCTAAACTAAAAGGTAAATCTGTTATTGGAGCTAAATGGGTTTTCAGGAACAAGATAGACGAAAAAGGAAAAGTGGTAAGGAACAAAGCAAGACTCATGGCCAAAAGATATACGCAAGAAGAAGGGATAGACTATGATGAGACTTACGCACCAGTAGCAAGGTTAGAAGTAATTAGATTATTACTTACTTCAGACTCTGTATTCAGACTAAAAAAGGCTATATATGGTTTAAAGCAAGCACCTCGAGCTTGGTACGATAGGTTAAGTAAGTTTTTAATCCAAAATGGTTTTGTCAAAGGTAATGTGGACACTACTTTGTTTATTAAAAGAGATGGTAAAAACTTTCTACTTGTTCAAATCTATGTTGATGATATTATATTTGGATCACCTAATGAAAACCTGTGCAAGAAGTTTTCTAAGTCTATGCAGGATGAATTCGAGATGAGCATGATGGGTGAACTATCCTTCTTTCTCGGACTACAAGTGAAACAATTGAAGGAAGGAATTTTCATTTACCAAGAAAAATATGCAAAAAAACTTGTTAAAAAGTTCGGATTGGAGAATTGCAAAAAGACTGAGATACCAATGACAAATTCTTTGAAGCTGGACAAAGATGAAGGAGGGAAGAAAGTTGACCAGAAGCTCTATATGAGTATTATTGGTTCACTTCTTTATCTTACTGCTTCTAAACATGACATTTTGTTTAGTGTTTGCATTTATGCTAGATTTCAATCTGATGCCAAAGAATCTCATCTAAGTACTGCAAAATGCATCATAAAATACGTTGCAACTACCTCAAAGTTAGGTCTGTGGTATCCCAAGAAAGGAGACTTTACTCTCCTTGGATATTCAGACGCAGGTCTAGCAGGATGCAGAGTTGATAGAAAGAGTACTTCTGGTACTTGTCAATTGCTAGGAAACAGGACAGTATCATGGTTCTCAAGGAAGCAAAACATTGTAGCTCTTTCAACAGCAGAAGCAGAGTATGTGGCTATTGGGAGTTGCTGTTCTCAAATCTTATGGATAAAACAACAATTGAGAGACTTTGGAATTGAAGACTCATGCACCGAGATCAAATCTGACAACACAGCGCAATTAATCTCACAAAGAATCCAATTCTTCACTCAAGTGCAAAGCATATAGAGATACGGCATCACTTTATTAGAGATCATGTTCAAAATGGAGAAGTTTTGATACAATTCATTGACTCAAAGAATCAACTGGCTGACATATTTACAAAGCCTCTTGAGAAAAGTCTATTTGAGTCTATTCGCACCAGACTGAACATCATATCCTTTATTCAATAAAGTCTGGAAGTGCTCAAGACTCAGAGGTAAAGTCTGAAGTTGTTCAGACTCAGAATAACCGAGGAAGTCTCGACTGTAAGTGATTTCTATTCCAGTATTTTAAATTGAAAGGGTACGATTACTTTTAATTGCTAATTGATTGTTATTTTTAGAAGCTATCTTTTCCGAGTTTTTTATTTTATGGAAGATATTCAAAAAGGCAGTTATTCTTTTTCGAAAAGATATTTTTTATTTATCCTTTTATGACGTTTCGTTTACCTCGCTTTTATATACAGCAGAGACTCGTCTTCTTCGTTTTTACACTGAAACCCTAATATACAAAATTCCCACTTACTTTCACTTTCACTCTCGATTTGCCCAAAAAGTTCTCACCTTTTTCGAGCAAGCTGGAAAATCTCTCCCTTGAATCGATAATGTATTCAAGAAAATCTTCAAGGATTGCGAGCAGGGGACCACGGCACATGCCCAAGGGTCCTACGCACATCGACTTGACCAAAGAGGAAGTTTCTACTCCACCTCAGCAACAAAGACATCATCAACCTTCTCGGCAACGCCCATCTTCTGCGCCGACTCAACCAGAAGTTATAGAAGAGGTTGATCCTGTAAGAACGTTAACTCCTCAAGTTGCTTTCAAGCTTTATTCCAATTTGAAAAGAGGGGGAACTCCTATGTCCTTGATTGATGATTACCTGCGAGAGAGAGAGGTTATAAGAATGAGACTCTTTTTCTGTGTGACATGGAAAATATGGGTATTGCCGAAAAAGGATCGGCTGAAAAAGCGTTCACTAACATTCCTAGTGACCCACGCTTTGGGACTGCTAATCAACCTCAAGGACTGGATGACGATGAGAGGATGTTTTCCCACTTTCAGCCTAGAACGGGAGTGGCTGTAAATGTTACTGATGGTTCTAATCTGTTTAGATCAAAGAACCACAAGAGGGTTTATTCGAATCTGCTGAAGAGAGGGGTCATGCACCCTAGAAATGTTGATTTTGATTTCCTTGACTCAGTAAAAGTCAATCTGCGAGAGAAGCTGGCTCCACTGTAGTTAGAGCACTTTTGTTCTGAATCCACTGCTGTTTATCCTGAACTTACGGCATACTTTTATTCGAACTTATCTTTCGTGGATGCGAACAGCTTTTCTTTTACAGTGAGAGATAAGGAATTCTTGGTGAATATGGACACGTTAGCTGATATAATTAGGGTGGAAAGAACGAGTTTCCAACCAATTAGCGTGTCTATTGCTCATGCTACTCTGTCGTTGGTGAAAGATAGGGATGTTGAAGGCAAGATTTCCTATTCAAGGATGAATGCCTCAAATATCTTGCTGCACAAGATCGTAATCAACTGCATACGTCCCAAATCGACTTCCAAGATAGATGTCTCTCGGTCTGAAGCAAAATTGATGTATGCCATCAACACTGGCTATAAATTCTCTCTACCCCACACCATTTTGTTCCACATATATTGATCAGTGGTGAAGGATAAGGGACAACTCCCTTATTCTGCTCTTATCTCACGTCTTTTTATACATTTTACCATTCACATCCCTGCACCATTAAAATTATCAACAATTTCTCCAATGGTGATTGGATTTAAAATGGTCACAAAGATGCGCTTGAAAGAGTTGAACAAGGTGTTAGAGCCTTTGAAGGAAAAGTCTCCTGTGTAAACAAGACAAGACTCTGCTGCAGCCAAGAGAAAAGGCAAGGAGCCCATGAACGCTCCGGTGAAGAAGAAAAGAGTTCTCATCTTGCAGGATGAAGAAGATGAGAACACATTGACTCTTTCAGCCTTACAAAATTTGAAAAGTTTTGTCAGTTTTGAAGAGACTCGAGAAGAGCCTCAAGAAGGAGAAAAGGAGAGAGAAGAAACAGAGCAAGAAACTGACGAACAGAGGAGGATAGAGGAAAGAAGAAACGAGAGAGAAGAAGAGGAAGAAGAGGAAAGAGAAGAAGAGGAAGAAGAGGGAAGAAGAGAAGAGAAAGGACAAGAAGGAGAAGAAGAGAGAGATCAGGGTCACGACGACTCTTTTGAGCCAACTTTGGCTATCTCTTTGTCCAGCGAATCTGAAATGGCTGACACTGGGACTGCTGGAGCTCTTGACACAAACAAACATCACCCTCCCATAGAAGCTGCAGTTGAAGAAGTTGTTTCTACTCCTCTTATAAGCAAACAGATAGGGGGAGCTGTTGAACAAAAAGGTACTTCTTCACCTTTATTTACTAGTGATGTGAGTCACTCCGCTGCAGATCCAGAAGATGTTTTTGCTTCTCATTACCCGGAAGAAAGTCATGGTGGACATTCTGAAGATCCATCCGCTCTCAAAATCTCTGGAAATGACTCTGCTGGACCTAGTGCTGCTACAGAACAAACAGGTGACTTTTCAAGGCCGTTAGAGATTCTATTGGATGTAAGAAAGCAGCAATATGCTATGGGATATAAGATGCAGGATCTCAAAAATGCTTTCATGGCTACTTCAGTGTCTTTGCACGATGAGTTGAACGCCCTGAAGAATCAAGTTCAGTCTACAGTACAGGGTGCAGATTTTCAGTCACTGAAGCAGAGTTTTGCAAGGATTGAGAAGACTATGGATTCTATGGGAGAATTCGAGCTTGTTCGCCTTCCAAAACATCCATGATTTTGCCTCTATTTCCATCAACTCTTTTTATTCGTTCTCCGCCTTTTGCTGTTGATAAAAAGGGGGAGAAGTTTGGATGCAGATTTGATTTATCTTTTATTTTGAATTGCTGGATTGCTGGAGACTTGTTGGACTTATCTTTTGAGATTTGGACTGTCTAATTTGATTTGATGCTTTGACTTGCAGTAACTCAAGCTATTGATGATGATTATGGAAAGGGTAGTTGTTTGATTTGGCAAGACTAACACGTTTTTTGTGGTTGCAGAATCACTACTATATCCATATTCTAATCTTCTTATCTTCTTTGAGATATCCTGTTTTGCTTAAGTGTTGTTTAGCAGGTCAAAAGTGTTCAAATCTGCAGGAAAGTTTTGTCACCATAAAAAATGGGGAGATTGTTGGAGAAAACTTCCTTATTTGTTTTGAAGTTGACAAAACGTTTCCATCAGTCTAGTCTGAAGACTTGTAGATGCAAGTGTAAAAGTCTAATGAACTCTAGACTCTATTGTCAAAGTCTGAAGACTCAAGACTCAAGATTTAAAGTATGCCCTCACTGATAGTCTCTAGACCAACGAATGAAAGTTTTATCCGATGAAGAAGACTTGGCCAGATGCGAGTATATCTTTAAGGATTTGGTTCGTACAGTTGAAGAAGATTTCACGGCTGGAGAGAACATCCCATGATCAATTATTCTTATTGATTTTAATTCGGATAATTAGATCTTTTGATTGGCGAAGTATACTTGGAAGGTTCTACTTATGGAAACCTAGATCCTGATTATATGGGCGAGCGGGATTGGTGGGCTATCATCACATTCCTTAAATAACTCGAGATCTCCCTAATTGATTCTGTCCAACGGGTAGATTGGAAGTACTCCTTTGGAAGGTGCCAACAGTTATGAAGGCATGGAGGAGTATATAAGGAAGATGCTCAAGTTATTCGAGAGTGTGCGTGAAGAAAATTTTCAAAGTCTGAAACTCTTAGTTCTTCGCTGTTTCATTTTGTCGAGCTTAAATTGTACTCAAAAGAGAGATTAGATACTTGTAAAACCTTGAGGAAGTGTAGCAAAGTCTCTACACTGTGGAATCAAGGATGTGAGACTGTAACATCTCTTTTGGTTTATAGTGAAATCCAGCCGGTGGGCTGTCAGTGCGGTAGAGTGGACGTAGGCTTGGTTTAAGCCGAACCACTATAAACCTTGTGTTTTGATTCTCTATCCCTAATCTCTTTACTTCGATTCGCAGCTCTATATAACTGTTTATAGTATTTTACATTTTCAGTCTATCATTCTTAAAAGACAAATTAATTTGTTAAGATTTACGTAAACATCTCTAATCACTTATTCACCCCCTCTAGGTGTTCTTACTAGCCCTTTCAATTGTTAACTCTTTCCAACACCATAAATGATCCATCCCCTCGCAGTAATAACTTAGAATGTCGCTGCTCAGGAAATCACTCCTTGCGCGTATGAACCCAAACCCAATCGACGAGTTCAAACACCACTTCCTTGCGCCCTTTGTTGGCTTGCCTTGCATCTTGCTCAGTCTTGCGCTCAATATTTGCGCGCATCTTCTCATGCAATGCCTTGACAAATTCGGCTTTCTTTGCTCCATCTAAATCCACACGCTCATCAACAGGTAGAGGGGTTAAATCTAATGGAGTTAACGGATTAAAACCATAGACAACCTCAAATGATGTAAATTTAGTAGCGGAATGCATACTCCTATTATATGCAAACTCAACATGTGGCAGACAATCTTCCCAAGATTTTATGTTCTTTTTAATAATAGCACGCAACAATACCCCTAAAGTTCTATTAACTACCTCGATTTGACTGTCAGTCTGTGGATGACAAGTAGTAGAAAATAACAACCGTGTTCCTAGTTTTTTCCACAATGTTTTCCAAAAGTACCTAAGAAATTTAGAATCTCGATCTGAAACAATCGATCTAGGCATGCCATGCAAATGTACAACCTCCCTAAAGAACAAATCAGCAACATGAGATGCATCATCAGTTTTATGACAAGGTATAAAATGAGTCATCTTTGAAAACCGATCAACAACCACATAAATAGAATCTCTACCATAGTTAGACCTTGGCAATCCTAACACAAAATCCATAGAAATATCAGTCCAAGGATGCGTTGGAATAGGTAATGGTGTATACAAGCCGTGCGGTTTAGTTGTAGACTTCGATTGCTTACAAGCAATGCATCTCTCACAGACACGTGTGATATCTCTCTTCATAAGTGGCCAATAAAAATGTTTATGCAGCACTTCATAAGTCTTATTAATGCCAAAATGCCCCATTAAACCACCACTATGCGCTTCTCGCACCAACAATTCACGCAAAGAACACTTAAGCAAACATAGTTTGTTTTCACCGGAAAAGATAACCTTCATGCCTATAGAATTTATCAAATGTAGCATGCTCACATGCTTCAAACACTCTCCCAAAGTCATCATCATCAGTATATAAGCCCTTGATATGCTCAAAATCTAGACACTTTGCTTTTAAAGTAGTTAGAATTGCATACCTTCGAGAAAGTGCATCGGCTACCACATTCTCCTTACCTTTCTTGTACTTGATCACATATGGAAAAGTCTCGATGAACTCCATCCATTTGGCATGTCTTTTATTCAACTTTTGCTACCGTTTTAAGTACTTCAAGGTCTCGTGGTCAGTGTGGATCACAAACTCCTTCAGCCATAAATAATGTTACCAAGTCTCCAAAACTCGCACTAAAGCATACATCTCCTTATCATAGGTAGGATAATTCAATGTTGCTCCACTCAATTTCTTGCTGAAATAAGCTATGGGATGCCCTCCTTGCATCAACACGGCTCCAATTCCTGTACCAGAAGCATTGCACTATGTCTCAAAAGTAGCACTGAAATTCGGCAAAGATAACAAAGGAGCATTAGTCAACTTATCTTTTAGCAGATTAAATGATTTCTCTTGCTTTTCTCCCCACGTGAAACCTGATAGGGATAGGAAGAGCACCTAGAGGGGGTAAATAGGCGATCAAAGAAGTTTTTGTGAAACTTAATAGAATAAATCAACTTCTGAGAATAATAGACTGAAGGTGTAAAAGACTATAAACAGTTATATAAAGCCACAAATTAAAGTAAAGAGATTAGGGATAGAGAATCAAAACACAAGGTTTATAGTGGTTCGGCTTAGACCAAGCCTACGTCCACTCTCCCGCACTGACAGCCCACTGGCTGGATTCCATTAAGAACCAAAAGAGATTTTACAGTCTCACATCCTTGATTCCACAGTGTAGAGACTCTGCTACACTTCCTCAGGGTCTCACAAGTATTTAATCTCTCTTTTGAGTACAATTTGAGCTCAACAATTGAAACAATAATGAACTAGGAACTTCAAACTTTGGAATTTTTCTTTCACGCACACACTCGAATAACTTAAGCGTCTTCCTTATATACTCCTCCATGTCTTCATAACCATTGGCACCTTCCAAAGGAGTTCTTCCAATCTACCCATTGGACAGAATCAATTAGGGAGATCTCGAGTTATTTAAGGAATGTGATGATAACCCACCAATCATGCTCGTCCATACAATCAGGATCTAGGTTTCCATAAGTATAACATTCCAAGTATACTTCGCCAATCAACAGATCCAATTACTCGAATTAATTTCAATACGAATAATTGATCACGAGATGATATCTCCAGCCGTGAGATCTTCTTCAAACGTACGAATCAAATCCTTAAAGATATACTCGCATCTAGATAATTCTTCTTCAACAGATAGAACTTTTTTTCGTCGGTCTGGAAACTATCAGTGAGGGCAGAATTTAAATCTTGAGTCTGGAGGTCTTCAAACTTTGACGGTAGAGTCTGCAAGTCTTCAGACTAGACTGATGGAAATGTTTTGTCAACTTCAAAACAAATAAGGAAGTTTTCTCCAACAATCTCCCCCTTTTTGATGGTGACAAAACTTTCCCGCAGATTTGGACACTTTTGACCTGCAAAACAACACTTAAGCAAACCAAGATATCTCATAAAAGATAAGTAGATTAGAATAAGGATAGTAGCGATTCTGCAACCATAAAAAACATGTTAGTCCTGTAAAAACACCTATCTTTACCATAATCATTAACATAGATTAAATTACTACAAGCATCAAAAGATCAAATCAACCAGTCCAAACCAGTCCAAATCACAACCAAACAAAAGATACATCCAAAAGTCAAAACCAATCAAAATCAAAGTCAAATCTGCATCAACTTCTCCCCTTTTTTTGTCAATAGCAAAAAGTGGAGAACAAATAAAAAAATGTTTGAAAATGGAGTCAGAATCATGGCTGTTTTGGAAGGCGAACGAGCTTGAATTCTCCCATAGAATTCACTGTCTTCTCAAGCCTTGCAAAACTCTGCTTCAGTGACTGAAAATCTTCATCCTGCACAGTAGACTGCACTTGATTCTTCAGGGCTGTTAATTGATCGTGCAAAGACACTGAAGTGGCCATGAAAGAATTCTTGAGATCCTGCATCTCATACCCCATAGCATATTATTGTTTCCTTACATCCAATAAAATCTCTAGCAGTCTCGAAAAGTCTGTTGTTTGTTCTGTTGCAGCACTAGGACCAGCCGAGTCGATTCCAAGGGTTTTGAGAATGGATGGAACTTCAGTAGATTGTCCTCCATGACTATAAGTGGAAGCTTCTGGATAATGAGAGGCATACACATCCTCTGGATCCGCTACAGAACGACTCACATCACTAGTAAAGATAGGTGAAGAAATACATTTATGTCCAACAGCTCCCCATGTTTGGTTGCCTTCAGGTGGAGTAGGTAAGATTTCTTCTTGATCAACTTCAGCTTCGGAGTGATGCACGTCACCAGTTCCAGTTCCTGCCATCTCAGAATTACTGGACAAGGAGACAGCCAAAGTTGGCTCAAAAGAGTCTTCTTGACCCTTGTCTCTCTCTTCTTCTCCTTCTTGTCCTCTTTCTTCTCTTCTTTCTGCTTCTTCTTCATCTCCTCTTATTTCCTCTTCTTCCTCTTCTCTTCCTTCATCTTCTTCCTCTTCTCTTCTTTCTTCCTCTATCCTCCTCTGTTCTTCATCTTCCTTCTCTGTCTCTTCTCTCTTTTTCTCCTTCTTCTGGCTCTTCTTGAGTCTCTTGAAAACTGACAAAACTCTTCAAATTTCTGTAAGGCTGAAACAGTCATTTCATCCTCATCCTCTTCATCCTGCAAGATGAGAATTCTTTTCCTCTTCACTGGAGCAGCCATGGGCTCCTTGCCTTTCCTCTTTGCTACAACAGAGTCTTGTTTTGCTTTCACGGGAGACTTCTCCTTCATACGCTCCAACACCTTGTTCAGCTCTTTCAAACGCATCTTTGTGATCATTTTAAATCCAATCACCATTGGAGAAATGGTTGTCAAACATAATGATGCAGGGATGTGAATTTTAAAATGTCTAAAAAGACGCGAGATAAGAGCAGAATAAGGGAGTTGTCCCTTATCCTTCACCACTATTTTGTACATGTGAAACAAGATGGTGTGAGGCAGAGAGAATTTGTAGCCAGTGTTGATGGCATACATCAATTTTGCTTCTGACCGAGAGACATCAGTCTTGGATGTCGACTTTGGACGAATGCAGTTGATTACGATCTTGTGCAACAAGATGTTAGAGGCATTCATCCTAGAGTAGGAAATTTTGCCTTCAGCATCTCGATCTTTCACCAATGCCTGAGTAGCATGAGCAACAGACACGCTAATTGGTTGGAAACTCGATTTTGCCACCCTAATTATGTCAATGAATGTGTCCATATTCACCAAAAACTCCTTCTCCCTCACTGTGAAAGAGAAACCGTTTGCATCCAGGAAAGATAAGTTTGAGTAAAAGTATGATGTGAGTTCAGGTTAAGTAGTAGTAGATTCATAACAAAATCGCTCCAATTGCAGTAGAGTAAACTTCTCTCGCAGACTTACTTTCATCGAATCAAGGAAATCAAAATCGACACTCCTAGGGTTCATGACCCCTCTCTTCATCAATTTCAAATAAACCCTCTCATGGTTTTTCGATCTGAAAAGACTTGAACCATCACCAGCAATGTTTACAGCCACTCTTGTTCTAGGCTGAAAATGGGTAAACATGCGTTCGTCGTCGTCCTGTCCTTGTGGTTGATTAGCAGTCCTAAAGCGTGGGTCACTAGGAAAGTTAGCAAACGCTTTTTCAGCCGATCCCTTTTCGGCAATACCCATCTTTTCCATATCGCGCAGAAAAAGAGTCTCATTCTTATATCCTCTCTCTCACAGGTATTCATCAATCAAGGACATAGCAGTTCCCCCTCTTTTCAAATTAGAATAAAGCTTGAAAGCAACTTGAGGAGCTAACGTTCTTACAGGTTCCACTTCTTCCAACACTTCTTCTTCTGGATGAGTCGATGGAGGAGTTTGACGCTGCTGAGAAGGTTGTTGCTGTCTTTGTCGCTGTGGTGGAGTAGAATCTTCTTCTTCGGTCAAGTCGAAGTGCGTAGGACCCTCAGGCATGTGCTGTGGTCCCCTGCTTGCAATTCTTGATGACTTTCTCAAAGACATTGTCTCTTCAAGGGAAAAATTCACAATCTTGCTCGAAAAGGTGAAAACGTTTTGGATTAAACAACATGGAAAGTGAGAGCAAGTGGGAGTTTGGAACCTTTAGGGTTTGAGAGTGAAAACGAAGAAGACGGATTTCAACAGTATATAAAGCAAGTGAAGCGAGGTAAACGAAGCGACATAAAAGGAAAAAATAAAAATACCTTTTCAAAAAAGAATAACTGCCTTTTTGAAAATCGATAACTGCTATAAATAAAAAAACTTGGAATGATAATTTCAATCAATCAACGATTAATGAGTAACCGCACCTTTTCAAGTTTTTAACCAAAAATTAAATTATCAGTGCCGAAATAACTTACAGTCGTAACTCTTGGTCTTCTTGTTGGTGAAATCTTCCTTCGGTATTTTGAAGCTGACAAAACGTTTCCTAGTCTAAAGACTTCCAGACTCATCTATCAAAGTCTGAAGACTTCCAGACTGAAGATTGCCAGACTCAAGATTTAAAGTCTGCCCTCGTTGACAGTTTCTAGATCGTCGAAAAAGTCTTATCCAGATACGAGGTTATCCTTAAGGATTTGATTCGATTCAATTGGTCGAAGATTATCTCACGGTTAGAGAAAGCATATAAAGATCTATTATTTGTATGACAAGTAAATCGAGTAAGACAGATCTGTGGATTGGCGAAGTATACTTGGAAGGTTCTAGTTATGGAAACCTAGATCCTGATTGTATAGGCGAACAGGATTGGTGGGCTATCTCATATTCCTTAAATAACGCAAGATCTCCCTAATTGATTCGGTCCAACGGGTAGATTGGATGAACTCCTTTGGAATGTGCCAACGGTTATGTAGGCATGGGGGAGAATAAAAGGAAGACGCTCTAGTTGTTCGAGTGTGTGCGAGATAGAAAAATTCCAAAGTCTGAAGCTCCTTACTCTTTGCTAATTCATTTGTTGAGCATACAACTATACTCAAAAGAGAGAATTCTGTGAGACCTCGAGGAAGTGTAGTAGAGTCTCTCCACTGTGGTTTCGAGGACGTGAGATTGTAACATCTCTTTTGATTCATAGTGAAATCCAGCCAGTGGGCTGTTAGCGTGGGAGAGTGGACGTAGGCTTGGTCTAAGCCGAACCACTATAAACTCTGTGTTTCGATTCTCTTTCCTTATCTCTTTACTTAATTCGTAGTATTGTCTATTCATTTATACTATTTCGTATCCTTGTTCTGAATTAAGTCTTTAAGAGAAGAAGAATTTGTTTTTACACCTATTCACCCCCTCTAGGTGTTCATACTAGCACTTTCAATTGGTATCAGAGCCCGTGTACTCATTCATTTGAAGTGTTTTTACTTCAGAGTTAAAGATCCATGGCTAGTATGTTGGCTCCATGATTGGTTGAAGGTCAAAGCAACACAAGACCACCTTATTTCGATGGAAAGGAATACAACATATGGAAAAACAAGATGAAGGCATTCCTAAGATCGAAAGATCCTCTGGAATGGGATGTGGTAGATAAAGGAATCATTCCTAAAGCTACAATCTCAGAAAAAGGGAAAGAGCTAAAGTCTGGGATAGACTGCATATTACTTATGAAGGAACAGATCGAGTAAAAGAAACCAGAATCAATATTCTGCTCGGTCAATATGAAGCCTTCAAAATGAAGCCAGCAGAATCTATTACTGACATGTTTAGCCGTTTTACAGAAATTGTGAATGGTCTTGAATATCAAGGTCAACCAATCTCAGGACCCATGAAGGTTAACAAATTGCTACGTGGACTCTCCAAAGAGTGGAATCACATAAAAACTTCAATAAGGGAAACACAAAGGATCATACCACTTTCCGTTGATGAATTGGTTGGAACACTTCAGTCCTATGAAGTAGAACAAATCAATGAAGAAGAAGATCCCAAAGGTAAGAAGTCTATTGCTTTAAAATCTAATGAAGATTCTGATGATACAGATTCTGAAGATCATATGGACGATGAAGAACTTGCTCTCATGATAAGAAGATTCAGGAAACTGAATAAAAAGGGAAGAAGATTCAATTGGAAGAAACAAAGCTCTCAAAGATTTCAAAACAAACCAGACGAGGATGATAATTCAAATAAGGAAGTGATTTGTTTTGAATGCAAGAAAAAGGGACACATCAGACCCAACTGTCCTTTGCTGAAGAAAAAGAGAGGAAAAGCTGAGAAATACAGAAAGGCACTGAAAGCAGAAACTTGGAGTGATACTGAATGCGAAGAGAGTGATGATGATTATACCAATATTTGTTTAATGGCAAAATCAGAATCAGACTCAGACTCTGAAATTGATATAGACTGAGATTCAGAAAATGAAATCGAGGTAAGTAATTCAAAAATCCATGTTCAAGTCTCAAAGTACATTAATGAACTATGTCTTAGTCTCAAAGTCTCTCTTAAGAGGATTTCCGAACTGAAAAGGGAAAACATTACACTGAAGCAACAAGAAACTTTATGGAAAGAAAAGTTTGAAAATATGGATAGAAGTTTCATTACTCTAAAAGAAAATGCAAATTCTCTTTCAAAAGAAAACACACTTTTGAAAAATGACATTTCAAGCATTTCAAAAAGGTTTTCTATGGGATCTGAGAGATTGGAAAAGATTCTTTCAGTACAAAGACCTTACTTTAATAAATCAGGATTGGGAATGACTTATGAAACTATTCCTTTAATTGATTTTCCAAAAGTAAAGGAAAGAATCAAACAGAGACCAACAAAAACCTTTTACAAGAATCATTTTCAAAAGATCTTTGTAAAACCTGTTGGCCGAAGTGCTCTTAGATGTTCTAAGTGTAATAGCTCAGAACACTTTGAGAAAGAATGTCCTATGGTTTGGAAGCCTGTTAAGAAGGATTGGGCAAAGACGGTTTATAGCACTAACTCTACTAGACCCAAGAAAGTGTGGATACCAAAGAAAGCTTGATTTTCCTTTTTAATTGCAGATCACTATCAAGAAAAAGGTAAAATGGTATTTGGATAGTGGCTGCTCAAGACATATGACTGGAGATTCAAATTGTTTTATCAAACTTACACGAGTATCAGGTGGAAAAGTTTCTTTTGGCGGAAACAGCAAAGGAAGAATTATTGGAAGTGGAACTGTAAAAATTGGAAGTCTCATAATCAACAACGTCTCTTTAGTGGAAGGACTTAACTACAACTTACTCAGCATCAGCCAATTGTGCGACACTGGATTCAAGATCAACTTTCAAGAAGGAATATGTTCTGGCACTAGTAAAGATCTTTCACAATCCTTCACTGGTCGAAGACATGGGAATATCTATCTTTTGGATATCAATCCAAAAAGATTTCAATGTGTAATCTCAATCCAAGATGAAGCAAATGTCTGGCATCGAAAGCTTGGTCATATCAACATTAAGCAAATTGCCAAGATCTCTTCAAATAAGATTGTTCGTGGACTTCCTAACCTGAAATATCAAAAATCTGACTTATGCACACCTTGTGTATTGGGAAAACAGGTGAGAAATTCCTTTAAACCAATAAATCAATTTTCCACTAATCGTGTACTGCAGCTCCTGCATATGGATCTATTTGGACCAACAAGAACTCAAAGCATTGGTGGAAAGAAATATTGCCTAGTAATAGTGGATGATTATTCACGATTTACTTGGGTTTACTTCTTGGCAAGTAAGTCTGAAACTTTCTCCTACTTTTCAAAGTTTGCCAAGAAAATTCAGAATGAGAAAGGGTATGCTATTTCAAGCATTCGGACAGACCATGGTGGTGAGTTTGAAAATCAAGACTTTAACATATTTTGTGAAGAATCTGGTTTTCAGCATATGTTCTCTTCTCCTTACACTCCTGAACAAAATGGAGTTATGGAAAGAAAGAATAGATCTTTACAAGAAATGGCTAGAACTCTTTTAATTGAATGCAATATTTCTTCTCGTTTTTGAGCTGAAGCTGTTTCTACAGCTTGTTATATTATTAACAGAGTTGTCGTAAGGCCAATTCTAGAAAAAAACTCCCTATGAGTTATTCAAAGGAAAGAAGCCAATTGTTTCTTACTTTCATGTGTTTGGTTGCAAATGTTTTATCTTAAAAAATGCAAATGATCGAATTAGTAAGTTTGAAGAAAAGTCAGACGAAGGAATCTTCCTTGGATATTCAACTTCCAGCAAAGCATACAGAGTATACAACAAGAAGACTCAATATGTGGAAGAATCAATGAATGTCAAATTTCAAGATTCAATGCAAAATCAACCAGTCCAGACTCAACTCGAAGAATCTGAACCTGCTCCAAACTCTACAAAGTCTACTTTCCTTGAAGCAGCTCAGACTATAGAAGGACAACATCATTCGAATGCTGAAGAATCAAATGAAGAGGAAGATCAACAATCTGTCAAACCAACCAGCAACTGGAAGCACAAGTCCAGTCATCCCAAAGAACTCATTATTGGTAACATTGATGAAGGAATTCGTACAAGATCCAAAAGACATGAAGAGTCTAGCGCTGTGGCTCTTATTTCTGAAATAGAACCCAAAAGCATAGAAGAAGCTTTAACTGATGAAAGCTGGATTGAAGCTATGCAAGAAGAGCTCAGACAGTTCAGTGTTAACGAAGTTTGGGAATTAACTCCTAAACCTAAAGGAAAATATGTTATTGGAGCAAAATGGGTTTTCAGGAACAAGATGGACGAAAAAGGAAAAGTTGTAAGGAACAAAGCAAGACTCGTGGCCAAAGGATATACGCAAGAAGAAGGGATAGACTATGATGAGACTTACGCACCAGTAGCAAGGTTAAAAGCAATTAGATTATTACTTGTTTTTGCTTGTTATAAGAATTTCAGGTTATTCCAAATGGACGTTAAAAGCGCATTCTTGAATGGATTTATCCAAGAAGAAGTCTATATGGAACAACCTCCCGGTTTTGAAGAACCAAAGAAGCCAGATTCAGTATTCAGACTGAAAAAGGCTCTATATGGTTTAAAGCAAGCACCTCGAGCTTGGTACGACAGGTTAAGTAATTTCCTAACTCAAAATGGTTTTGCCAAAGGTAAAGTGAATACAACTCTGTTTATCAAAAGAGAAGGTAAAAAATTTTTGCTTGCTCAAATTTATGTTGATGATATAATTTTTGGCTCTCCTAACAAAAGTCTTTGCAAGGAATTCTCTAAGACTATGCAGGATTAATTTTAAATGAGCATGATGGGTGAATTATCCTTCTTTCTCGGTTTACAAGTAAAGCAATTGAAGGAAGGAATTTTCATTCACCAAGAAAAATATGCTAAAGAACTTGTTAAAAAGTTCGGTTTAGAAAATTGCAAAAAGGTTGAAATTCCAATGTCTAGTTCTTTGAAGCTGGATAAAGATGAAGGAGGAAAGAAAGTTGACCAGAAACTTTACAGGAGTATTATTGGTTCACTTCTTTATCTTACTGCTTCTAGACCTGACATTTTGTTTAGTGTTTGCATGTGTGCCAGATTTCAATCAGACCCAAAAGAATCTCATCTAAGTGTTGCAAAACGCATCATCAAATATGTTGCAACATCTTCAAAGATAGGTCTATGGTATCCCAAAGAAAAAGACTTTACTCTCCTTGGATATTCAGACGCAGATCTAGCAGGTTGCAGAGTTGAAAGGAAGAGTACTTCCGGTACTTGTCAATTACTTGGTAATAGGACAGTATCTTGGTTTTCAAGAAAGCAAAATACAGTAGCCCTTTCAACAGCAGAAGCAGAATATGTGGCTCTTGGAAGTTGCTATTCACAAATCTTATGGATAAAACAACAACTGAGAGACTTTGGAGTCAAAGATTCTTGCACCGAGATCAAATGTGACAACACCAGCGCTATTAATCTTACCAAGAATCCTATTCTTCATTCAAGAGCAAAGCATATAGAGATTCGACATCATTTTATTAGAAATCATGTTCAGAATGGAGAAGTAATGATCCAGTTCATTGACTCTAAAAATCAACTGGTGGACATATTTACAAAGCCACTGGAGAAAAATCTATTTGAGTCTATTCGTACCAGACTTAATATCATATCTCTTACTCAACAAAGTCTGGATACTTTCAAGACTCAAAATTAGAAGTCCTTAAATGCTTAGACTCAAAAGACCTCAAGCCTCGACTGTAAGTTGTTTCTAATTTTAATTTGAAAAGGTACGATTATCTATTGGCTATTAGTTGATTGATTTATCTTTCTTAAATTACTCCTTATTTCAAAAAGGCAGTTATCGATTTATAAGGAATTCAGTTAAATTCATAAAGGGAAGTTATTATTTTTTTTGAAAAGACATCTTTTATATTTCCTTTTATGACGCTTCATTTACTCCACTTCACTTACTTTATATACCACTGTGTTTCGTCTTATTCTCTTTTACCCTGAAACCCTAGAATACAAAATTCCTATTTTCTTTCACTTTCACTCTCGATTCATTCGAAAGTTTTCATCTTTTCGAACAAGTTGGTTATTCTCTCTATTGGAGTGTCAATATCTCAAGAAAGTCTTCGAGGATTGCAAGCAGGGGACCACGTCGCATGCCTGAAGGTCCTACCCACTTTGACTTAACCGAAGAAGAAGATTCTCCTATGTGTCCAAGTCAGCATCAACCTTCCCAACAGCGTCAACCTTCCTCGAATCAATCAAGCGATGAAGTTATAGAAGAGGTTGAACCTGTAAGAACTCTAACTCCAAAGAATGCTTTCAAACTCTACTCAAATTTGAAGAAAGGAGGAACGCCATTGTCTTTGATTGATGAGTTCTTAAAAGATAGAGGATTCAAGAATGAAACGCTGTTTTTGAGAGAGTTGGAGAGGCTAGGAGTTGTGGAGAAAGGATCGGCTGAGAAAGCGTTTAAGAATATTCCAAGTGACCCACAATATGGCACTGCGAATCAACCGCAATCTCTGGATGATGATGAAAGGTTGTTTTCTCACTTTCAACCTAGATCTGGGGTGGCTGCAAACATCACTGATGGTTCGAACCTTTTTAGATCCAAAAATCATAAAAAGGTTTATGCAAGTCTTTTGAAGAGAGGGGTGATGAACCCTAGAACTGTTGACTTTGATTTCCTGGATTCGATAAAAGTTAATTTGAGGGAAAAGTTTGCTTTATTGCAATTGGAACAGTTATGTTCTGAATCCTCTCCTGCATTCCCAGAGCTTACTGCTTACTTTTATTCGAATTTATCTTTCATGGATGCACAAAGCTTTATCTTCACTGTGAAGGACAGGGAATTTTTGGTGACCACAGACATTTTGGCCGACATAATCGGGGTGGAAAGAACGATTTTCCAGCCGATTAGTGTGTCCATTACTCATGTCATTCTATCTTTGGTGAGAAACAGGGATGTTAAAGGAAAACTTTCTTATTCAAGGATGAGTGCCTCGAACATTCTGCTGCATAAAATTGTGATTAATTGCATTCGTCCTAAATCGACATCCAAGACAGATGTTTCTCGATCTGAAGCCAAATTGATGTGTGCAATCAATACTGGTTTTAAGTTCTCTCTGCCTCACACCATTCTGTTTCACATGTATCGAACTGTGACTAAGGATAAGGGACAGCTTCCTTATTCTGCTCTTATCACACGACTCTTTAGGCACTTCAAAATTCATATCTCTGCACCATTGAGTCTGAAAGCCATCACTCCGATGGTAATTGGGTTCAAAATGGTGACAAAGATGCGCTTAAAGGAGCTGAACAAAGTGCTGGAGCGGATGAAGGAGAAATTTCCTCTCAAGGCAAAGCAAGACTCTGCTGCGGCTAAAAGAAAAGGCAAGGAGCCCATGGTTGCTCCTGTAAAGAAGAAAAGAGCTCTCATTCTTGAAGATGAAGAAGATGAGGATGAGCTTACTATATCTGCCTTGAAAAATCTAAAGACTTTTGTCAGCTTTCGTGAGAGAGGAGAAGAGTCAAAGGAAGGAAGAGAGAGAGAGAAGAATTGGAGAAAGAAGAAGAACATAGGGAAACAGAGGAAAGAAGAGAAGAAGAAGCAGAAGAAGAGGAGGAAGAGGAAGAAGAAGAGGAGGAAGAAGAAGAAGAAGAGGAGGAGGAAGCAAAAGAAGCTGAAGAAGAAGTGGAAGAAAGGGAAGAAGAAGTAGAGAGAGAGGGAGATCAGGGTGCAGAAGACTCCTTCGAGCCAACCTTGGCTATCTCTCTGTCTAGTCATTCTGAGATAAGAGGAGAAGAATCTGCTGGAGCGCATCACTCTGAGGCTGAGGAAGCTTTACCTACTCCACCTGAGGGCATCAAAACAGGGGGAGCTGATGGACAAAAAGGTACTTCTTCACCCCTACTTGCTAGTGATGTAAGTCGTTCTGCAACAGACCCAGAAGAAGTGTATGCCTCACATTATCCAGAAGACAGACCTTCTACTGAGACTCCATCATTTCTCAATTTCCCTGAGTTTCACTCTGCTGGTCCAAGTGATACAACTGCTCAAACAGTAGACTTTTCAAGACTGCTGGAAATTCTTTTGGATGTGCGGAATCAGCAATATGCTATGAGTTTTGAGATGCTGGATCTCAAGAATGCTGTTAAGGCCACTTCAGTGTCGCTTCATGAACAGTTAAATACCCTGAAGAATCAAGTTTAGTCTAACGTGCAGAGTGAAGAATTTCAGGCGCTGAAGCAAAGTTTTGACAAGCTTGAAAAGACAATGCACTAAATGGGAGAATACGAGCTTGTTCGCTTACCCAAGCAGCCTTAACTCTTGATCTTTTCAAACTATCTCTTTTTGTTAGGTCTCCACTTTTTGCTGTTGACAAAAAGGGGGAGATGTTTTTGTAGATTTGGTGTGATTTTTTATTTGGTGTTATGTTTGTTTTTGACTTTATCTTGTTTGGTGTGTCTTTCTGTTTTGGACTGGTTTGGATTACTGAGACTTGTTAAGTAACTTAAGCTATTATTGATTATGCAAAAGATAGTTGTGTTTGGAGGACTAACATGTTTTCTGTGATTGCAGATTCGCTACTATCTTTTTCTAATCTTTAATAATATTTGTACAAGAAAATCTTGGTTTGCTTAAGTGTTGCAGGTCAGAGTGTCTAAATCTACAGGAAAGTTTTGTCACCATCAAAAAGGGGGAGATTGTTGGTGAAATCTTCCTTCGGTATTTTGAAGCTGACAAAACATTTCCTAGTCTAAAGACTTCTAGACTCATCTATCAAAGTCTGAAGACTTCCAGACTGAAGATTGCCAGACTCAAGATTTAAAGTCTGCCCTCGTTGACAGTTTCTAGATCGTCGAAAAAGTCTTATCCAGATACGAGGTTATCCTTAAGGATTTGATTCGATTGGTCGAAGATTATCTCACGGTTGGAGAAAGCATATAAAGATCTATTATTCGTATGACAAGTAAATCGAGTAAGACAGATCTGTGGATTGGCGAAGTATACTTGGAAGGTTCTACTTATGGAAACCTAGATCCTGATTGTATGAGCGAACAGGATTGGTGGGCTATCTTCATATTCCTTAAATAACGCAAGATCTCCCTAATTGATTCGGTCCAACGGGTAGATTAGATTAACTCATTTGGAAGGTGCCAACGGTTATCTAGGCATGGGGGAGTATAAAAGGAAGACGCTTTAGTTGTTCGAGTGTGTGCGAGATAGAAAAATTCCAAAGTCTGAAGCTCCTTACTCTTTGCTAATTCATTTGTTGAGCATACAACTATACTCAAAAGAGATAATTCTGTGAGACCTTGAGGAAGTGTAGTAGAGTCTTTGCACTGTGGTTTCGAGGACGTGAGATTGTTACATCTCTTTTGATTCATAGTGAAATCTAGCCGGTGGGCTGTTAGCGTGGGAGAGTGGACGTAAGCTTGGTCTAAGCCGAACTACTATAAACTCTATGTTTCGATTCTCTTTCCTTATCTCTTTACTTAATTCGTAGTGTTGTCTATTCATTTATACTATTTCGTATCCTTGTTCTAAATTAAGTCTTTAAGAAAAGAAGAATTTGTTTTTACACCTATTCACCCCCCCTCTAGGTGTTCATACTAGCACTTTCACTTCTGAGTCTGAACACCTTCAGACTTTATCTCTGAGTCTGAGCTCTTCAGACTTTAAAAGATATGATGTTCAGTCTGGTACGAATAGACTCAAATAGGCTTTTCTCCAGTGGCTTTGTAAATATGTCTGCCAATTGATTCTTTGAATCAATGAATTGAATCATAACTTCTCCATTTTGAACATGATCTCTAATAAAGTGGTGTCGAATCTCTATGTGCTTTGCTCTTGAATGAAGAATTGGATTCTTTGTGAGATTAATTGCGCTGGTGTTGTCACATTTGATCTTCGTGCATGAGTCTTCAATTCCAAAGTCTCTCAATTGTTGTTTTATCCATAGGATTTGAGAACAGCAATTTCCAAGGGCCACATACTCTGCTTCTGCTATTGAAAGAACTACAGTACTTTGCATCCTTGAAAACCATGATATTGTCCTATTACCAAGCAATTGACAAGTGCCGGAAGTACTCTTTCTATCAACTCTGCAACCTGCTAGATCTGCGTCTGAATATCCAAGGAGAGTGAAGTCTCCTTCTTTGGGATACCACAGACCTAACTTTGAGGTAGTTGCAACGTATTTGATGATGCGTTTTGCAGCACTTAGATGAAATTCTTTGGATCATATTGAAATCTAGCACAAATGCAAACACTAAACAAAATGTCAGGTCTAGAAGCAGTAAGATAAAGAAGTGAACCAATGATACTCTTGTAGAGCTTCTGGTCAACTTTCTTTCCTCCTTCATCTTTGTCCAGCTTCGAAGAACTTGACATTGGTATATCAGTCTTTTTGCAATTCTCCAATCAGAACTTTTTAACGAGTTCTTTTGCATACTTTTCTAGGTGAATGAAAATTCTTTCCTTCAATTGTTTCACTTGTAGTCCGAGAAAGAAGGATAGTTCACCCATCATGCTCATCTCAAATTCATCCTGCATAGACTTAGAAAATTTCTTGCATAGGTTTTCGTTAGGTGATCCAAATATAATATCATCAACATATATTTGGACAAGTAAAAAGTTTTTACCTTCTCTTTTAATAAATAAGGTAGTGTCCACTTTTCCTTTGACAAAACCATTTTGAAATAAAAACTTACTTAACATGTCGTACCATGCTCGGGGTGCTTGCTTTAACCCATATAAAGCCTTTTTCAGTCTGAATATTGAGACTGGTTTCCTTGGGTCTTCAAAACCGGGAGGTTGTTCCACATAGACTTCTTCTTGGATAATTCCATTTAGGAATGCACTTTTGACGTCCATTTGGAATAACCTGAAATTTTTATAACAGGCAAAAGCAAGTAATAATCTAATTGCTTCTAACCTAACTACTGGTGCATAAGTCTCATCATAGTCTATTCCTTCTTCTTGCGTATATCCTTTGGCCATGAGTCTTGCTTTGTTCCTGACCACTTTTCCTTTTTCGTCCATCTTGTTCCTGAAAACCCATTTAGCTCCAATAATAGATTTTCCTTTTGGTTTAGGAGTTAATTCCCAAGCATCATTAATACTGAACTGTCTGAGCTCTTCTTGCATAGCTTCAATCCAACTTTCGTCTGTTAAAGCTTCTTCTATGCTTTTGGGTTCTATTTCAGAAATAAGTGTCACAGCATTAGACTCTTCTTGCTTTTTGGATCTGGTACGAATCCCTTCATCAATGTCACCGATGATAAGTTCTTTGGGATGACTAGACTTGTGCTTCCAGTTGCTAGTCGGTCTGACAGATTGCTGATCTTCTGCTTCAATTGATTCTTCAACATCCATTCGTTGCTGTTCTTTTGAAGTATGAGATGCTTCAGGGGAGGTAGACTTTGTAGAGTCTGGAGCAGGTTCAGATTCTTCAGCTTGAGTCTGAATCAATTGATTTTGCAAAGAGTCTTGAAATTTGACATTCAAAGATTCTTCCACAGACTGAGTCTTCTTGTTGAATACTATGTAGGCTTTGCTGGAGGTTGAATATCCAAGGAAGATTCATTCGTTTGATTTTTCTTCAAACTTACCAGTTCGATCATTTGCATTTTTCAAGACAAAATATTTGCAAACAAACACATTAAAATAAGAAACAATTGGCTTCTTTCCTTTGAATAACTCATAGGGAGTTTTCTCTAGAATAGGCCTTAAGAATACTCTGTTAATAATATAACATGCTGTAGAAACTGCTTCAGCCCAAAAACGAGAATAAATATTACTTTCAATTAAAAGAGTTCTTGCCATTTCTTGCAAAGATCTATTCTTCCTTTCCAGAACTCCATTCTGTTCTGGAGTGTATAGAGAGGAAAAAACATGTTGAAAACCTGATTCATCACAAAATTTTGCAAAGTCTTGATTTTAAAACTCACCTCCATGGTCTGTCCGTATGCTTGAAATAGCATATCCTTTCTCATTCTGTACTTTCTTGGCAAACTTTGAAAAGTGAGAGAATGTTTCAGACTTACTTGCCAGAAAGTAAACCCAAGTAAATCGTGAATAATCATCCACTATTACTAGGCAATATCTCTTTCCACCAATGCTTTGAGTTCTGGTTGGTCCAAAGAGATCCATATGCAGGAGCAGCAACATGCAATTAGTGGAAACTTGATTTATTGGTTTAAAAGAACTTCTAACCTGTTTTCCCAACATACATGGTGTGCATAAGTCAGATTTTTAATATTTCAGGTTAGGTAGTCCACGAACAAGCTTCTTGGAAGAGATCTTGGCAATTTGCTTCATGTTGACATGGCCAAGCTTTCGATGCCAAAGGTTGACTTCATCTTGAATTGATATTAGACATTGAGACTTTTCTGGTTTTATATCCAGAAGATAAATGTTCCCATGTCTTCGTCCAGTAAAATATTGAGAAAGATCTTTACTAGTTCCTGAGCATATTCCTTCCTGGAAATTGATTTTGAATCTAGTGTCGCACAGTTGACTAATGCTGAGTAGATTGTAATTTAGTCCTTCCACCAATGAGACATTGTTGACTGTAAGACTTCCAATCTTTACTGTTTCGCATCCAACAATTCTTCCTTTGCTATTTCCACCAAAAGAGACTTTTCCACCATTTGTTTGAACAAGTTTTATAAAACAACTTAAATCTCCTGTCATGTGTCTTGAACAGCCACTATCCAAATACCATTTAACATTTTTCTTGATAGTGACCTGCAATTAAAAAAGAAACTCAAGCTTTCTTTGGTACCCATATTTTCTTGGGTCTAGTGGAGTTAGTGTAATATACAGTCTTTGCCCAATCCTTCTTAACAGGTCTCCAAACCATAGGACATTCTTTCTCAAAGTGTTCCGAGCTGTTACACTTAGAACATTTGAGAGCACTTCGGCCAACAGGTTTTACAAAGATTTTTCGAAAATGATTTCTATAAAAGGTTTTTGTAGGTATTTGTTTGATTCTATCCTTTACTTTTGGAAAATTAATTAGATGAATGATTTCAAAAGTCATTCCCAAGCCTGATTTGTTAAAGTAAGATCTTTGTACTGAAAGGATCTTTGTACTGAAAGAATCTTTTCCAACTTCTCAGATCCTATTGAAAACCTTTTTGAAATATTTGAAATATCATTTTTCAAAAATGTATTTTCTTTAGAAAGAGAGTCTGCATTTTCTTTTAAAACGGAAAAACTTTTGTCTAAATTTTCAAACTTTTCTTTCCAAGAGATTTCCTGTTGCTTCAGTATAGAATTCTCCCTTTTTAGCTCGAAAATCCTCTTAAGAGAAGTTTTGAGACTAAGACAAAGTTCATCAATGTATTTCGAGACTTTAGTATGAATTTTTAAATTACTTACCTTAATTTCGCTATCTAAGTCTGAGTCTATATCTGTCTCAGAGTCTGATTCTGATTTTGCCATTAAACAAATATTGGCATAATCTTCATCACTTTCTTCACATTCAGTATCACTCTATGTTTCTGCTTTAAGAGTTTTTCTGTATTTCTCAGCTTTTCCCTTCTTTTTCTTCAACAGAGGATAGTTGGGTCTGATGTGTCCATTTTTCTTGCATTCAAAGCAAATCACATCTTTATTGGATTCATCATCCTCAGTTGATTTGTTTTGAAACTTTTGAGTGCTTTGTTTCTTCCAATTGAATCTTCTTCTCTTTTTGTTCAGTTTCCTGAACCTTCTTATCATAAGTGCTAGCTCTTCATCGTCCATATCTTCTTCAGAGTCTGTAACATCATCATCGTTAGATTTTAAGGCAATAGACTTATTACCTTTGGGATCTTCTTCCTCGTTGATTTGCTCCACTTCATAGGACTGAAGTGTGCCAACCAGTTCGTCTACGGAGAGCGGCATGATCCTTTGTGTTTCCCTTATTGAAGTCTTTACGTGATTCCAGTCTTTGGAGAGTTCACACAGCAATTTGTTAACCTTCATAAGTCCTGAGATTGGTTGTCCTTGATACTCTAGACCATTTACAATTTCTGTAACGACTAAACATGTCAGTGATAGATTCTCCTAGCTTCATCTTGAAGACTTCATACTGTCCGAGTAGAATAGTAATCCTAGTTTCTTTCACTCGATCAGTTCCTTCATAGGTAATGTGTAGCCTATCCCAAACTTCTTTGGCTATTTCACAAGAGGATGTTCTGTTATACTCAATAGGAGATAAAGCACAATATAAAGAGTAAATTGCTTTAGCATCAAGAGCTTGTCTCTTGGTTATTTCTTCTTGAGTCATCTCGCTAGCTTCTGCAACTTCTTTTCCTCTTTCTGAAACTGTTGCAGCTTTAGGAATGATTCCTTTTTCTACCACATCCCATTCCAGAGGATCTTTTGATCTTAGGAATGCCTTCATCTTGTTTTTCCATATGCTGTACTGCTTTCCATCGAAATAAGATGGTCTGGTGTTGCTTTAGCCTTCATCCAAACCTATAGCCAACATACTAGCCATAGATCTTTAACTCAAAAGTAAAAACACTTCAATTAAATGAGTACACAGGCTCTGATACCAATTGATAAGGCTAGTAAGAGCACCTAGAGGGGGTGAACAGGTGATTAAAGAAGTTTTTGCGAAACTTAACAGAATAAATCAACTTCTGAGAATAATAGACTGAAGGTGTAAAAAGACTATAAACAGTTATATAAAGCCACGAATTAAAGTAAATAGATTAAGGATATAGAATCAAAACACAAGGTTTATAGTGGTTCGGCTTAGACCAAGCCTACGTCCACTCTCCCGCACTAACAGCCCACTGGCTGGATTCCACTAAGAACCAAAAGAGATTTTACAGTCTGTCCTTGATTCCACATTGTAGAGACTCTACTACACTTCCTCAAGATCTCACAAGTATTTAAACTCTCTTTTGAGTACAATTTGAGCTCAACAATTGAAATAGCAAAGAACTAGGAACTTCCGACTTTGGAATTTTTCTTTTACGCACACACTCGAATAAGTTGAGCATCTTCCTTATATACTCCTCCATGCCTTCATAACCGTTGGCACCTTCCAAAGGAGTTCTTCCAATCTACCCGTTGGACAGAATCAATTAGGGAGATCTCGAGTTATTTAAGGAATGTGATGATAGCCCACCAATCCTGCTCGCCCATACAATCAGGATCTAGGTTTCCATAAGTAGAACCTTCCAAGTATACTTCGTCAATCAACAGATCTAATTACTCGAATTAATTTCAATACGAGTAATTGATCACGAGATACTATCTCCAACCGTGAGATCTTCTTCAACCGTACGAATCAAATCCTTAAAGATATACTCGCATCTGGATAATTCTTCTTCAATGGATAAAACTTTTCTTCGTCGGTTTGGAAACTATTAATGAGGGCAGACTTTAAATCTTGAGTCTGGAGGTCTTTAGACTTTGATGATAAAGTCTGCAAATCTTCAAACTAGACTAATGGAAACATTTTGTCAACTTCAAAACAAATAAGGAAGTTTTCTCCAACAAAACCCAAGTGCTTTTTTATAACCTCAGTCAAAGGTGCGGCAATGGTGCTGAAATTTCTCACAAATTGCCGATAAAAACTCACCAATCCATGAAAGCTACGCACCTCTCCTACGGTCTTAGGCGTTGGCCATTCATGGATTGCTTTGACCTTTTCTTTATCAACCTGTATACCATCAGCACTAACAACAAATCCTAGAAATACTAATTTGTTAGTAACAAAAGAGCACTTCTTTAGATTAGCGTACAATTGCTCGGCCCTTAAAACCTGCAAGACAGCTTGCACATGCTCAATATGGTCATCAGGGCTTCGACTATATATCAAGATGTCATCGAAATAGACAACCACAAATCGACTAATAAAAGCATGCAAAACATGATTCATAAGTCGCATAAACGTGCTCAGTGCATTAATTAATCCAAATGGCATGACTAACCACTCATATAATCCATACTTGGTCTTAAATGCAATTTTCCATTCATCACCTTCTTTCATCCTAATTTGATGATAGCCACTTTTCAAATTGATCTTAGTGAAAATGCAAGAACCATGCAACTTATACAACATGTCATCTAACCTAGGAATAGGATGTCGATACTTTACCGTAATATTATTAATTGCTCGGCAATCGACACACATTCGCCAAGTTCCATCCTTCTTTGGCACCAACAAAACAGAGATGGCGCACGGGCTAAGACTCTCTCTCACATACCCTCGCTCCAATAGTTCACTAACTTGCCGTTGAAGTTCCTTTGTCTCCTCGGGATTACTTCGATATGCGGGTCGGTTAGGTAATGACACACCAGGAATCAAATCGATTTGATGTTCTATGCCTCGAATCGGTGGTATCCCTCTAGGAAGTTCATCAGGAAAGACATCTTCAAATTCCTGCACTAAAGACACAATAGGACTAGGCAAACTTGGGTCAAGATCATTAGTAAAAAACAAAACCTCCTTGTACAAAAGTACAAGCATCGGTCAGTCTAGAACTAAAGCTCTCCTCACTTCACTCGATTTTGCATAAAAATTCTTTTGCCTATTTTCTTTCCTCTCTTCTTTTCCCTTGGTTTTTACCACAATCCTCCTCTCAGCCTCTCATTTTCCTTGCATCTCAGACACACCACGCAAGCCCTCAGATTTCTCACATTTTCTCTCTCTCTCGGCTTCTCATTGTAACTTTAACTGATCTTGATACACCTCACTAGGTATCATTGGTACCAAGGTATAAGTCTTTTGATTCATCACCAATGAATAACGATTAGTATACCCATCATGATGTACCTTTCGATCATATTACCATGGTCTTCCAAGCAAGATATGACCTACTTGCATAGGTACAACATCACACTCTACCTCGTCCTTGTATCTCCCTATCTCAAATGGGATTCAAACTTGCTTCGACACTTTCGCCTCACCACTATCATTTAACCATTGAAGTCTATAAGGCCTAGGGTGCTTTGTCATCTTCAAACCCAACTTATCCACCATAATACAACTTGCCACATTTGCACAACTATCTCCATCAATTATCATACAACAAATCTTACGTGAAAGGGCTAGTAAGAACACCTAGAGGGGGTGAATAGGTGATCAGAGACATCTACGCAAATCTTAACAAATTAATCTGTCTTTTAAGAATGATAGACTGAAAATGTAAAAGACTATAGACAGTTATATAGAGCTGCAAATCGAAGTAAAGAGATTAGGGATAGAGAATCAAAACACAAGGTTTATAGTGGTTCGGCTTAGACCAAGCCTACGTCCACTCTCCCGCACTGACAGCCCACCGGTTGGATTTCACTATGAACCAAAAGAGATGTTACAGTCTCACGTCCTTGATTCCACAGTGTAGAGACTCTGCTACACTTCCTCAAGGTCTCACAAGTATCTCGTCTCTCTTTTGAGTACAAATTTAAGCTCGACAATTGAAACAGCAAAGAATAAGGAGCTTCAGACTTTGGAATTTTTCTATTTCGCACACTTTCGAATAACTATATACTCCTCCATGCTTTCATAACCGTTGGCACCTTCCAAATGAGTTCTTCCAATCTACCCATTAGACAGAATCAATTAGGGAGATCTCGAGTTATTTAAGGAATGTGATAATAGCCCACCAATCTTGCTCGCCCATACAATCAGGATCTAGGTTTCCATAAGTAGAACCTTCCAAGTATACTTCGCCAATCAACGGATCTAAATTACTCGAATTAATTGCAATACGAATAATAGATCTCGAGGTGCCATCTCCAGCCGTGAGATCTTCTTCAACCGCATGAATCAAATCCTTAAAGATATACTCGAATCTGGATAAGTCTTCTTCGTCGATCTAGAAACTGTCAATGAGGACAGACTTTAAATCTTGAGTCTGGAAGTCTTCAGACTTTGACGGCAGAGTCTGGAAGTCTTCAGACTAGACTGATGGAAACGTTTTGTCAGCTTCAAAACAAATAAGGAAGTTTTCTTCAACAATCTCCCCATTTTTTATGGTGACAAAACTTTCCTACAGATTTGGATACTTTTGACCTGCAAGACAATACTCAAGCAAACAAAGATATCTCATAAGAGATAAGTGAATTAGGATAAAGATAGTATCGATTCTGCATCCACAGAAAACGAGTTAGTCTTGTAAAAACAACTATCTTTACCATAATCATCAACATAGCTCAAGATACTGCAAGCATTAAAAAAGATCAAAACAGTCCAAACCAGTCCAAGTCACAACCAAACAAAGTTAAAGTCAAAATCAAAGATAAATTTGCACCAACTTCTCCCCCTTTTTGTCAACAGCAAAAAGGTAGAGAATATAAAGAGAATTGGATAAAATTAAGATTGTTTGGGAATGCGAATGAGCTGGAAATCTCCCATAGACTTGACAGTCTCCTCCAGCTTTCTCAGATCCTCCTTCAGTTGCGCTAACTCCTCACCCTTTGCAGTTGCTTGAACTTGAAGACTAAGGGCTTGAACTTGGTCGTGCAAAGAAACTGAAGTGGCTTGATAAACATTCTGCATGGTCTGAAATTCACATCACAAGGCATAAATTTGACCTTTGATCTCCACAAGAACTTCAAGCAATCTTTTAAGGTCTGCTGAGTTATCAGTTTGAGTGCTTGCTTCAGCATGATCAGTTTGTGGAGTATTGACAGATGATGGAACTTCAGCACGAACATCCAGACTTTGAGATAAAGCCTCATTACCATCTTCAGGAAAATGAGAGGCATATACATCCTCTGGATCAGTAGGAGAACAACTAACATCATCACTGGTAAAGACAAGTGAAGGAGTACCTCTTCTATCAGCAGCTTCCCCTGTTTTAGTACCTTCAGGTGGAGAGAAGTACTCTTCTTGCTCTGGCTCTTCTTCAATGTCACGATGATCTTGTGCTTCTTCCTCTGCTGGAGAATCACCATGACTTTCTCCTTTTGTTTGGTCTCCTCTTTGCTCTTCTTCTGCTGTTCTTCCT
Source organism: Eucalyptus guilfoylei (assembly GCA_016097605.1). Classification (NCBI taxonomy): domain Eukaryota; kingdom Viridiplantae; phylum Streptophyta; class Magnoliopsida; order Myrtales; family Myrtaceae; genus Eucalyptus; species Eucalyptus guilfoylei. The sequence goes on from CM027863.1 coordinate 12,057,678, forward strand.
TCTTCTTCTTCTTCTTCTTCTTCTTCTTCTTCTTCTTCTTCTTCTTCTTTCCTCATCATTTCCCTCTCTTCACTTCTCTGCTCTGTCTCCTCTCTGTCTTGGTTCTCTCGATCCTCTGTCTCTGGAACAAGACGCTGTAAGTTCTTTAAGGCAAGAGCGGAAATAGTGATGTCATCCTCATCTTCTTCATCCTACAAGATGAGTGCTCTCCTCTTCTTAGATGGAGCTGTCATGGGCTCCTTGCCTTTCCGTTTTGCAGCCACAGGGTCTTGACGAGTCTTGACAAGGGTCTTCACCTTAAATCTCTCTAAAGCCTTGTTTAGCTCCTTCATACGCATCTTTGAAACCATCTTCAGTCCCACCAACATTGGATCAATGGTTCGAACACACAGAATTTTGGGAGGCTGAATGTTAAGATGTCTGAACAGCCGAGTAACAAAAGCAGAATAAGGGAGTTGTCCCTTGTCCTTTACCATTGACCTATACATGTGAAACATAATGGTGTGAGGCAGAGAGAACTTGTAACCAACATTGATGGCGTACATCAGCTTCGCTTCAGAATTGGAGACATCAGTCTTTGATGTGGATTTGGGTCTGAGACAATTAATCACAATCTTATGGAGCAAGATATTGGAGGCACTCATCCTCAAATACGAAATCCGGCCTTCTGCAATTCTATCTCGAACAAGCTCCATAATGGCATGACCAATAGACACGCTGATTGATTGGAAAATCCCTCTCTCCACTCCAATCACATCAGCCAGAGTGTCCATATCAACCACATAATCCTGGTCTCTAACACTGAAGGAAAATCTATTCGCATCTAGAAAGCTTAGATTGGAATAGAAATAGCGGTAAGTTCCGGATGAGCTATAGTTGTCTCAGAGCAAAATCATTTAAGTTGAAGTAAAGTAAATTTCTCTCGTAACTTTACGTTCAGCGAATCGAGAAAATCAAAATCCACACTCCTTGGGTTCATCACCCCTCGCTTCAGCAACTTAGAATTAACTCGCTTGTGTTCCTCAGAACAAAATAGATCTGCTCTTCTTCGTCGAATGTTGGCAACAACACCCATCCTAGACTTAAAATGAGTGAACATCTTTTCATCGTCATATTTTCCCTCAAGTTGATTAACTCCTCCAAAACGTGGATCACTTGGGAAATTCGCAAAAGCCCTTTCTGCCGAACCAACGAGAGCAATTCCCAAACGTTCCATCATTCTTAAAAAAATCAGTTTCATGTCGATACCCATTCTCTCTCAAAAATTCATCAATAAAGGTCATTGCAGAACCACCTTCCTTCAAGGCGGTGTAGAGTTTGAAAGTAAATGCAAGCTTAAGAGACCTTACAGGTTCTACACCTTCAATAATTTCTTCTTCTGCTTGTTGTTGCTGAGGCTCCTGTGGTCTAGCCCGAGAAGAATGGCGCGGTTAAGAATGTTGTGGACTCTGCTGCTGTGTGGCACCCCTCGACACGGCCCCCGATCCGTTAGGGTCGCCAACAATTCGCTCACCTTTCACTTGTCCTAATAACAAGTCACTCTGATACCATTGAATTGTAGTGGGTCCATACAACCTGAGGGTTTATACAATCTTAATTGGTCCCAGCGCAGTTCATATAACGGAAGCATACTCAACATCTCCCTAACCCGTACTCAACTAAATAATACAATGCAATGCACACCAACTACACCTTTCATATATAAATACATTAGAGCCGAACCACTTTTATTTACATAACTATGATGGACAGCACGAGTCGGTACAACAAAAGGCCAAGGCTTTAACTAAGCTCGGCTATAACCCAAAAGTACCCAACCCCCACACCAGACATGTACATCAAATACATCATCTAGTGTCGGCCATCCCAAAAAGGTGTCATCCTCCACCAGTCACACGCTCTAATCACACCCAGCTCGGTGCATCGGCCAGTGGCGGCGGCAACATCCCCATCATCATCCCGTCACGTCGAACATGTACAGACAAGAACTCCTGAACTACAAGGCCATCAGGTAAGCCCACATCATACATGACCAAAACACAGACTCGGATAAACACCAGACCATGAACACCAACGCAAGGGTGCTCCGAGCACTCAACCTCAACATCGGATGGTAAGCCATAGAATGCACCACGTGTGACAGGTGCTAGAGGCATCTCTCAATCTGAAATGTTAGTCCCCAAAGGAGTGAGTACAACCACTCAGCAGTAAAGATCCATCAAACTACACAATGCAACAAGCAAGACAACCACAATTTCAAGTGAAATGCACATATCATCCATGCCAAGCAATACCAATTTAAGTTCATGGACAATTATATCTCATGCCATATGCACACACACATACGCATGATTCGTGTCATCCACACAATCATGTATATATCCTCATGAGATCCATTCAATGCCTTCATGATCGCATTCTCAATGCCAAATAGTATCAATTCAATTTCATAGGCAATTCGTGCACCATGCCATATGCACATACATATGCATGATTCAATTCCCAATTTTAATTCTCAAAAAGGATCTCATTTTCTTCCAGGGACCAGTGTTTGCATCCCGCATATGTCGCTCGCACCCAATCCTGGCATCGCGAGGAACCTCCGGCACACACCTCCGGGCATCCGGCACACACACTCCGGGCATCCCGTATCCCAACTGGCATCACGAGGAACTTCCGGCACACACCTCCGGGCATCCCGACACTCCCAGGGCATCGTTGGCTCACACCTCCGACGGTATCATCATCATCTCAATGTATATTCGCATATATTTCTCACTTTCAACATGGCATTGGATGCAATAATGTCAAAAGGTCTAAACCAGCACTTTGATGTTATATGACATGCTAAATGTCACCACATATGCAGCATAATTGACCATCCAAGACATCAGATCTCATAGAGCAATTCATTTGTTCTTGAAAATACAGAAATTTTTGGATAAAACAGAATGCACTCCTTTAGTTAAAATTCTGGAAAAATTAGTAAACGATCTTAATAAATTCTGAAAATTTAACATGTTATAAAAAAGATCTAGAAAAATAGATTTCATGAAGAACACCATGTCAAAAGAGCTTCATATGAATTGCTACGGTCCATGCATCACAGCCTTAGAATTTCAAAACATCACCGTTGCACAGTTTTATTCACAAATTCGGTATAAACCCTAAATCAACTCGAAAAATTCTGAAATTTTGATATGTTATATAAAAAACCTAGAGGTAAAAGTTTCGTGAAGAACTCGAAGTCAGATTCGTGATAGATAAAAATCTATGGTCACCATACTCTTCCTAACCCTCGGTGACAATTTCCAGATCTAACCATTTCAAAGAAAAATCGTTTCACCGACCTATACTTGTCCGTTTCTTCTCAAATTTTAGTATGTTACTCCTCAAGATGTCATATACAACTTTCATCAAGAACACGAAACCAAAATTCAACTGGATAATTTTATAAAATTCACGGAATCACGAAGGGTCGGACGGTCCTTACATGCAACAGCTTGCTTATTCTAGCAAGACTACCACCATTCACTCGAATTCCAGCATCCAATATCACAACTCAAGCATCTCCAACACCCATTACACTTCACACACAACCACAACAAGCAAAATGTAGGCTAACGGACTCCACTTGCCTTAAATCCAACGAAATCACAGCAAGCACACGGCAACTTGGGGACTTCGAACACAGCAGGGTCGACGGCGAAGCTAGGCGCATGCACGGTGGGGCTTGGTCTTCCTCTTCCTTCGCCGAAGCACCCACACGAACCCTCTCTCTCTCTCTCGGCTTTCTCTCTTTCTCTCTTCCTCGCGCAACAACCCCCTTCTCTCGGTTCAATCCCCTCGAGCAATCCGCCCCTCTCTCCTCCTTTTTCTTCTTTCACCCATGATTAGCAATCATTAGTTTGCATGCAATGGCCACTTGGATAATCCCTTTCGCCACTTGTCATTTTTTTCATGCAAGTTGATGGGCTTCAATGGGCCGGGCCTCTCCCTCCTTCGATCAACAGCCCTTTAGGCTCCTTGGGCCGGGCCTTAGCCGGTCGAACGGTGGGGGTTTGTGGGCTGGTTTTGGGCCTTAAGAAATCAGCCCACCCCTTCTCCTAATAATCCACCTTAATTCCCCACTTATGTAAATACCAAATTACAAATCCATATGGCCATAAAACTTTGTAACATAGATCAATAAAAATCCAACTTATAAAGTTCATGGCCAAGAACAAAATTTCCTTATCAATCTATCCATTAAATGCTCGGCCTTGATTAATTGTAATCCATTGGTCTAATGGCTATGACATAGTCCGATGGCGCTTCCATCATCCTTTTATAGGTCGTAATGCATCTAGAGATCGCTATGAAGTTTTAGGATGCCACATACTGCCTTGGAGAATCTTCTTCCTCGGTCAGATCAAAGTGTGTAGGACCCTCACGCATATGCTGTGGTCCCCTGCTTGCAATCCTTGAGGACTTTCTTTGGGAAGACATTATCACAGTCTTTGAGAGATTTTTCGAACTCGATTCGCGAGAAAGATAAAAACTTTATGGATTAAACTAGCGAGAAAAAGTAAGAAAGTGAAGTTCTATGCTCTAGGGTTTGTGTGTAAAAACGAAGAAGAAAGACAATATATAAAGCAATCGAAACGAGGTATACGGATCGTCATAAAAGGAAAAATAAAAAATACCTTTTCAAAAATGAATAACTACCTTTTTGAAAATAGATAACTGCTACAACTTCAAAAAATTTGGAAAGATAACATCAATCAATTGGCGGTTAATAAGTAATCGTACCTTTTCTCCAAAATAGGCCTTAAGAATACTCTGTTAATAATATAACATGCTGTAGAAACTGCTTCAGCCCAAAAACGAGAAGAAATACTACTTTCAATTAAGAGAGTTCTAGCCATTTCTTGCAAAGATCTATTCTTCCTTTCAACAACTCTATTATGTTCACAAGTGTATGGAGAGGAGAACACATGCTGAAAACCAGATTCATCACAGAATTTGGTAAAGTCTTGATTTTCAAACTCACCTCCATGGTCTGTCCATATGCTTGAAATAGCATACCCTTTCTCATTCTGTACTTTATTGGCAAACTTTGAAAAGTGAGAGAATGTATCAGACTTACTTGCCAGAAAGTAGACCCAAGTAAATCATGAATAATCATCCACTATTACTAGGCAATATCTCTTTCCTCCAATGTTTTGAGTTCTAGTTGGTCCAAAGAGATCCATATGCAGGAGCTGCAGCACACGATTAGTGGAAACTTGATTTATTGGTTTAAAAGAATTTCTAACCTGTTTTCCCAACACACATGGTGTACATAAGTCAGATTTTTGGTATTTCAGGTTGGGTAGTCCATGAACAAGCTTCTTGAAAGAGATTTTGGCAATTTGCTTCATGTTGATATGGCCAAGCTTACGATGCTAGAGATTTGCTTCATCTTGAATTGATATTAGGCATTGAGATCTTTCTAGTTTGATATCCAAAAGATAAATATTCCCATGTCTTCGCCTAGTAAAAGATTGAGAGAAATCTTTACTAGTTCCCGAACATATTCCTTCCTAAAAATTGATTTTGAATCCTGTGTCGCACAGTTGGCTTATGTTGAGTAGATTGTAATTTAGTCCTTCCACCAAGGAAACATTGTTGATTGTGAGGCTTCCAATCTTTACTGTTCCGCATCCGACAATTCTTCCTTTGTTATTTCCACCAAAAGAGACTTTTCCTCCATTTGTTTAGATGAGCTTTATAAAACAACTTGAATCTCCTGTCATATGTCTTGAACATCCACAGTCCAAATACCATTTGACATTTTTCTTGATAGTAACCTGCAATTAAAAAAGAAACTCAAGCTTTCTTTGGTACCCACACTTTCTTGGATCCATTGGAGTTAGTGCAATATACGGTCTTTGCCCAATCCTTCTTAATAGGTCTCCAAACTCCAAACCATAGGACATTCTTTCTCAAAGTGTTCTAAGCTGTTACATTTAGAACATTTAAGAGCACTTCAGCCAACAGGTTTTACAAAGACTTTTTGAAAATGATTTCTATTAAAGGCTTTTGTAGGTCTTTGTTTAATTCTTTTCTTTACTTTTGGAAAATCAATTAGAGTAATGGTTTCAGAAGTCATTCCCAAGCCTGATTTGTTAAAGTAAGGTCTTTGTACTGAAAGAATCTGTTCCAATTTCTCAAATCCTATAGAAAACCTTTTTGAAATATTTGAAATGTCATTTTTTAAACAAGTATTTTCTTTTGAAAGAAAGTCTGCATTTTCTTTTAAAATAGCAAAATTTTTGTCTGAATTTTCAAACTTTTATTTCCGAGAGTTCTCATGTTGCTTCAGTGTAGAATTCTCTCTTTTTAGCTCGAAAATCCTCTTAAGAGAAGTTTTGAAGCTAAGACGAAGTTCATTAATATATTTCGAGACTTTAGTAGGAATTTTTAAATTACTTACCTCAATTTCACTGTCTGAGTCTGAGTCTATATCTGTCTCGGAGTCTGAGTCTGATTTCGATTTTGCTATTAAACAAATATTAGCATAATCATCATCATTCTCTTCGCATTCAGTATCACTCCATGTTTCTACTTTGAGTACCTTTCTGTATTTCTCAGTTTTTCCTTTCTTTTTCTTCAGCAGAGGACAGTTAGGTCTGATATGTCCATTTTTCTTGCATTCAAAGCAAATCACATCTTTATTGGATTCATCGTCCTCAGCTGATTTGTTTTGAAACTTTTAAGAGCTTTGTTTCTTCCAATTGAATCTTCTTCCCTTTTTGTTCAGTTTCCTGAACCTTCTTATCATGAGAGCAAGCTCTTCATCGTCCATATCGTCTTCAGAGTCTATAACATCAGAGTCATCGTTAGATTTTAAGGCAATAGACTTATTACCTTTGGGATCTTCTTCTTCATTGATTTGCTCCACTTCATAAGACTGAAGTGTGCCAACGAATTCATCTACGGAGAGTGGCATGATCCTTTGAGTTTCCCTTATTGAAGTCTTTACGTGATTTCAATCTTTGGAAAGTCCACACAGCAATTTGTTAACCTTCATAAGTCCTGAGATTGGTTGACCCTGATACTCAAGACCATTTATGATTTCTGTAAAACGGCTAAACATATCAGTAATAGATTCTCCCGGCTTCATCTTGAAAGCTTCATATTGTCCGAGTAGAATATTGATCTTGGTTTCTTTCACTCGATCAGTTCCTTCATAGGTAATGTACAGCCTATCCCAGACTTCTTTAGCTGTTTCACAAGAAGATATTATGTTATATTCAGTAGGAGATAACACACAATATAAGGAGTAAATTGCTTTTGCATCAAGAGCTTGTCTCTTGGTTATCTATTCTTGAGTCATCTCGCTAGCCTCTGCAGCTTCTTTTCCCCTTTCTAAGACTGTTGTAACTTAGAAATGATTCCTTTTTCTACCACATCCCATTCCAGAGGATCTTTCGATCTTAGGAATGCTTTCATCTTGTTTTTCCATATACTGTATTCCTTTCCATCGAAATAAGGTGGTCTGGTGTTGCTTTGGCCTTCAACCAAACCTAGAGCCAACATACTAGCCATGGATCTTTAACTCATAAGTAAAAACATTTCAATTAAATGAGTACACAAGCTCTGATACCAATTGAATGGGCTAGTAAGAATACCTAGAGGGGGGTGAATAGGTGATCAGAGACGTTTACGCAAATCTTAACAAATTAATTTGTCTTTTAAGAATGATAGACTGAAAATGTAAAAGACTATAGACAGTTATATAGAGCTGCAAATCGAAGTAAAGAGATTAGGGATAAAGAATCAAAACACAAGGTTTATAGTGGTTTGGTTTAGACCAAGCCTACGTCCACTCTCTCGCACTGACAGCCCACCGGCTGGATTTCACTATAAACCAAAAGAGATGTTACAGTCTCACGTCCTTGATTCCACAGTGTAGAGACTCTACTACACTTCCTCAAGGTCTCACAAGTATCTCGTCTCTCTTTTGAGTACAAATTTAAGCTCAACAATTGAAACAGCAAAGAACAAGGAGCTTCAGACTTTGGAATTTTTCTATTTCGCACACTTTTGAATAACTATATACTCCTCCATGCCTTCATAACCGTTGGCACCTTCCAAAGAAGTTCTTCCAATCTACCCATTGGACAGAATCAATTAGGGAGATCTCGAGTTATTTAAGGAATGTGATAATAGCCCACCAATCCTGCTCGCCCACACAATTAGGATCTAGGTTTCCATAAGTAGAACCTTCCAAGTATACTTCGCCAATCAACGAATCTAAATTACTCGAATTAATTGCAATACGAATAATAGATCTCGAGGTGCCATCTCCAGCCGTGAGATCTTCTTCAACCGCATGAATCAAATCCTTAAAGATGTACTCGCACTGGATAAGCCTTCTTCGTCGATCTGGAAACTGTCAATGAGGGCAGACTTTAAATCTTGAGTTTGGAAGTCTTCAGACTTTGACGGCAGAGTCTGGAAGTCTTCAAACTAGACTGATGGAAATGTTTTGTCAGCTTCAAAATAAATAAGGAAGTTTTCTTCAACATTACCATTCACCACATATCTTGTATGAAACAAGTTATCTCTTTGTTGATGATGCTCCTCCTCCTTTACTTGCACACTAAGATAACGTCTAACCACCAATAAGTCTCCTTTTACAGCCACTTCTCCATCACTACAATCCTCCAACGGTAGCATTTCATCATCCTCTTCTTCCCTTTCACTTCCGGACTCAATAACACCATGTCTAGTCATGATCATCACCCTTCTATTAGGGCATTGATTCGTCATATGACCCCTGCCCAAACACTTAAAACATTTAATCTCATGAGTTCTAGTGTTAGGGTTTTCGATTTTACCTAAAGTCAGATTCGTTCCAACTTTACCGTCCCTCTCCTTCTCTTTTGAGGTTTCGATTTTGGTGTTGTTTCCTCTCCAATTCGACTTCTCACCTCTCTTCCAATTGGATCTCCAATTCTAATTTAAACCTCCTCCACTCTTGTGATTTCGATCCAACTTCAATTACCGCTCAACTTTGATGGCTTTGTCCACCAAATCCTTCAACTCAATATAGTGTTGCAGCTCCACCACCCTTACTATATCTCGGCTCAAACCACTCAAAAATCTTGACATCATGGCCTCATGATCCTCCATCACATTAGCGCGGATCATGGCAATCTTCATCTCTTTGTGATACTCTTCCACGCTCTTATTGTCTTGTGTGAGATTTTATAACTTTTGAAACAAATCTCGATGGTAGTGACTTGGTACAAAACACCTCCTCATCACCGCCTTCATCTCAGCCCACGTCTCTATTGGTCTTTCACCATTGCGCCTCCCCTGAATCACAAGTTGATCCCACCAAATTATAGCATAATCAATAAATTCAACAGTTACAATTTTTACCTTTTTGAGCTCGGAGTATCGTTGGCAATCAAATACCATCTCCATGCGTTTCTCCCACTCTAGATACGCATCGAGATCATTCTTCCCTTGGAAATAAGGAATTTTCATCTTGATATAGCCAAGTTCATTATTCTCGGTGTCTAAACCCTTGGGCTCCATTCCACCTTCCAAATCGAGCATCTCGATCATCCTCCTAGTCGGCCTCATCATCATCATAATGCCGTTGCCTTCTATGTCGTGTTCTAGAGGAATCTCACTGATGTTGCGGCCTTCTCCGAGGTAGCTCTCGATCACCATCAACCCTCATGTCATTCCCCATCATTCAGCCACTAAGCTCCTCCACTACGGCCCTCAATTGCTGGATGCTTTCCACGAGCGCTTCATCCCTTTGTATGGAGTCAACCTCCCTTTGATTCATGCTTTCTTCGCGCGATATATTTTAGACTTACAAGTAAACGTTAGTCACAAAAATCCTCACCAATTGCTCCATCATGTGTTTCTCTCAAGGTGTTTGTCACTCCCCTCGTGTTTAACTCAAGTCTAGGCTTTTTCCACCCTCAATTAAGCTTACACACTCTTGCATTTTCCCTCTTGTATTCTCTTTTCACAAGATCTTTATTGGACTCAAAACCCGTCTCTCAACCCCCTCAAGACAATCAATCAAACTAATCAAAAAAGATTAGATCACTACTAATTTTGTTTCAGCAAGTAACAATTTCAAACCAACAAGTACAACTTTCGAAATTCCAATTGAAATGCAAATCACTACTGATTTTGTTTCAATTCGGTCCACTAACAAACGAGTCACCTTCTTGATTTTTATTTTGTTCGGCTATTTTTTGCTGCCGAATCTGTTTTTTTTCTCTTGCGCACTTTTTTTTTTTGTGTGCATTTTCTTTCTCTTCTGTTTTTTTTTTTGGACAAACTTTCTCTTTTTTTTTCTTTTTTTTTTTTTTACAAACTCAGATACAATTTAAGATGCTATGAAAAAAAATTAAAACTAACAGTAAACAACTACGTATGGAAGTATAAAAACAATCAGATCCCGAAATTGGCTAGAACCGAAACCCTAGCTCAATAAATCTCAAATTGCTGAATATAAACAGAAAATTAAAGATAAGTAGACCTTGTAGAAGCAAGCTCTGATACCAAATGATGTGAATCGTTGCAGAAAGATTGTTCTACGAAGGCCCAGATGGTGCGAATTGCGAACCTCGACCTCTAATCAAACCTGTGATTGGCAAACTCGGTATGAACGTGACCTGTTGACGAACGCGTGTCAACCATCCAACGTTATAGACGCCACGAGCAAAAGAATTCGCTATCTTGCTCGATAAGTCGAATCGACCGCCACAAGAGAATCTTGATAAGGTCAAGTCCTCAAAAGAACAGTAGAAGAAAACCTCTTAATTCTTTTCCTCCAAAATAAAATATATCTCCCAAAGAAATTCGGCCAATCCTTAATATAGATTTTCTAGCCGCCAAACAAACCCTAAAACCAGCCCTAGAAATCTTATGTGTCCTACTTTAGAATATGCCTAAACAAGAAGATAATTTTTTTTTTATTTGACTTGGTCAAATATTTGGTGACCAGATAATTAAATTGCACCAAGATTTGCAAGATTCTTCAAGATTTGATCCAAGGTCATCTCCACGCCAAAGATCATGAACCATGATGCCAACAGCTTGCCTGAATTGCTTGGCCCGCGCTCGAGTAATTAAACCAGTAGGAATAGACAATGGGTCCCTAGCACCTCCTCCTCGATATGGCTTGATGTCCACATCAGTACTCCGATTGGAAGAATGAAGGGCGCAATCACTTACCCGGCGTCGTAAATAAGATTGGTGAGGCACCCGCAGCATGAACACACAGAGCCCCCTCTCTTCTTTCTTCTTCTTTTTCTGCTTTCTTTCTTCTTCCCTCCTCTTTTCTTCTTCTTTATCTCTTCCCTTTTTCTTTTTCTTTTTCATTCTTTATTTAAAGTGGGTCCCACCACCTTCTCTTTGACTTAGTCAAAAATCTCAAATATTACAAAGAGAGAAGGCAAGGATTATATCCGTTCATTTAGCATGTCCATCTCAACGTGACTTGTCGCAAAAGCTGTACATGTTTATTGCCGTTGATTAGAAGAAACCCGGGAAGAACTGCCCTGAGATTTTCTGCCTCCTTCACAGCACTTCAGTCCTCGCTCAGAAGTATTTCTTTCTGGTAAGTTCCCCTTTTTCTTTCGTTTCACTTCAATTTCTTCATGCCCTTTTACGAATTATACTCCTTGGATTGAGATGGAAGAATTGACCACTGTTCACCGTTCAGAATCTGAGTGGAAATATGAGGGTATTTGGTCTACGGAGAAACGGTCAGAAAGTTGGAAACTACGTGGTAAATGCAGGTTCGAAGATGTATTTTTTCCGGGGAATGCAGAGAGGCTCTTCCATCTCAGATTGATAATATAGCTCTGATGCTGTTTCTTTTACCATAGGCCCAAGGGGTGTGTGAATTCTTTTATTTCTTCTGAAATTGCTGTTTCTATCATTTTAATCTTGGATTTGGGAGTTGAGCTAGAATTGGATTAATTTGGTGGCTGGTTTGACAGAGTATATCGTGCTTTTGCTTATTTGTTACGAGGAGCTAGCTGGTCTAGTTCTCTGCAGTATCGGAGTTGAGGGTTATCTTGAAGGCGTATATGCAGTGGTGCGCTCGAGGATTCAGTATCTACCTCTCCTTTTGTGAAGAGGGCAAATGCTAGATGGTCCCGAACATTTTATTCTGACATTCCAAGCCGGGAGGTGTCTAGCTTTCTTGATTTCGTCATTTTTTCCTTCAGTTAAAAAAAAAAAGGTTCTCTCCTAGGCGGGTGGCAAAAAAAGAGAAAACGGAGAATGAAATACTAAATCACTAACATCTCCTAAATGTTGTCATTATCATTTGTAAATTACCAGCTCTTTTAGATACTACCATTGCTGTACGAGAAAGTCCATTTATAGATTCCACTAAAATAACGACAAGAAAGTAACAACACATCATGAAGGGACCACAATTTGTGAGAAGAAATAGATATGAATGAAACCGCTGACATTTTGTTCCATGCCCAACATTCACTAGTACTTGGTGTGGCATATGGATATTATATCTGTGTAGGACATCAAAAGACGTGGATAATATTATGTTTCCATGTACAACAAAGCCTTGCAATCAGCATGACAAGCTGCGATAGCTATGCACAAGCCCGTCATACGGAGAGACATTAATCCACGGTTACTAGCTGATTTGGGTTTGATTTTTCCAGTTTTTCTAGCCCACCAAAGTTCTTTCAATAATTGAAATCTTGGGAAACTAAGAATTTGACAAAACTCTCCCCCTGGTTTTCCTACAGATTTCACCCGCCGAGGCACCAGATGTGTAGGCACTAAAGAGGACAAAGATGCTGCAATGGTAGAGCTAATTGAATGTTGATGTTTGAAGTGACAACACATGCAAAAGGATGATCAGCATCAGTACCCAAGTCACATGCGCTACTCTAGTACCTTGGAATGCAGTAGCTACGTACTCTCACATTCCCGGTGGTAATTATACTTGGAATGGCATATTCGCTGTTTTCTCGAAAGGTTCATTTGGAATGTGAGTATATTCCTCCAATAGCATCATCCAAAAGGTAGAGATACTTTGTGATTAAGTATATTTATGGAAATTAAAAAATTTCCTATCAAAAAATATTGTTAGAGATATTATTAGATAATATGAATATTATTTGATATGTGATATTTTCTTAAATAGCTTATTTACTTTTATATGCATATTGTTTTGGTATAAATACTCTTCTCTAGTAAAGTGTAATGTCGAGTCAATTTGAATAAAGATGTAGTCTTTATTCTTCTGCGTCCCTCTCACTTGAAGATGTTATAATCTTTACACTTGCCTCCCTAATCACGTCATAACCAGCTCAACGAAGCACCTTTCGCAAAGCTCCAGTCCAAGCCTAAAATAAAGATCAGAAAATACATTCAGCAGCCAAATTTGCGAATGCTACTTCTCCATAGTCTTTCCGATTGAAAGCATCGGTAGGTAAGTCCACCAAAGACGTGTTGAAAACACTGTAAAACTCTTTGCCCAATTTAATAGGTTGATTATCCTAGTGAATTTTTATCTGTCTATTGGACTCGGGCAGATGGCTTCCATTGTCACTCACCTTTTTTTTTTCACTTAATGAGCTTTTTATTCAACAGACTGCCTTCGCCCTGATGAAGACGAGACATTTCTAACACCGATCGAGTATGAAAGAGGATATATCCCCAAGGATATCCTTACGTGTCCATTGAAGGAAAAGCGCACTTTTGTTTTACAGACAAACGTCCAACATAATTCACCTTGTAGAATATAGGAAAGACTGATTTGTCATGCTCTCTGCGGCAATTCATCATCTTGGCTAGGTACTAATTACACGATCTACTCTCTACAATATGCAGGGAGATGATTGGGACGGCGATACAACAAGTCCGGACAAGAATTATGAAAATTCGAAATTTTATTTATTAAAAAATTAATTGTTATTTTTTATTATTTTTATTATTCCAAATTTTTATATATGTGTTTTTTCAAGATAACTTTTGGAAATTATACTTGTTTAGTTTGTAACCTTTCCCAAATAATTGCATTTGTTCATTTTGTAACTTCTTTTGAAGGAATCTTCTTTAAGACCGATATATATTTATATATATATATGTCAATTTTTGGATAAACGAACATGAAATCATTTTCAATTCTTCTTTCCAAAGTTACAATCATCTTTTCAATTGTTTCCTAGAGTATTTCGTACAATTATCTCACTAACCTGTATTAGTTCAAAGGTTGTTTTTTGTTTAAGTATTTTTGGAAATTATGAAAATTAGAAATTTTATTTACTAAAAAATTAATTTTTATTTTTTATTATTTTTATTATTCCTAATTTTTATATATGTGTCTTTTCAAGACAACTTTTGGAAATTATACTCATTCAGTTTGCAACATTTCTCGAATTGTTGCATTTGTTCATTTTGCAATTTCTTTTGAAGGGATACATTTGTTTACTTTACAATTTTTTACGAAGAGTTGCTATATATATGTATGTATGCATGTCAATTTTTCGATGAACGAGTTGAAATCATTTTGGAGTCTTCTTTCCAAAATTACGACCATCTTTTCAATTGCTCCCTAGAGTATTTCGTATGGTTATCTTACTAATCTTTATTAGTTCAAAATTTTTTTTTTGTTTATTAAGTATTTTTGAAAATTATGAAAATTTGAAATTTTATTTATTAACATTCTTTTTTATTATTTTCATTATTTCGAATTTTTATACATGTGTCTTTTCAAGACAACTTTTGAAAATTATATTCGTTCAATTTGCAACATTTTCCGAATAGTTGCATTTGTTCATTTTGCAACATCTTTCGAAGGAATACCTCTATTTACTTTGCAACATTTCACGAAAAGTTATCTATGTTCTTTCAGATCAATTTATATATATATGTCAATTTTTGGATGAACGAGTTTGAAATCATTTTCGAGTCTTCTTTCCAAAATCACAGCCATTTTTTTAATTGTTTCCTAGAGTATTTCGTACAGTTATCTTATTAAAATTTATTAGTTCAAATGTTTTTTTTTGTTTATTGAGTATTCTTGGAAATTATGAAAATTCAAAATTTTATTTATTTAAAAATTAAGTATTATTTTTTATTTTTTTATTATTCCGAATTTTTATATATGTGTCTTTTCAAGACAACCTTTGGAAATTATACTCATTCAGTTTGCAATATTTCCCGAATGATTGCATTTGTTCATTTTACAACTTCTTTCGAAGGGATACCTTTGTTTACTTTGCAACCTTTCGCGAAGAGTTGCATATATTCTTTAAGACCGATTTATATAAATATATATTTATATTTATATATATATATATATATATATATATATATATATAAGTTTTTGGATGAACGAGTATGAAATCATTTTCAAGTCTTCTTTCCAAAATTACAACCATCTTTTCAATTATTTCCTAAAGAGATTCTAGAGATATACTAGAATTGCTATCTAATATTCTTATTTGAGACTTTGTTATATCCTAAAGGATATTTTTCGGTGATCATTAGCAACATTGTCGAGCAAATAAATCATTAACGAAAGTGATATAACTCTTCAAAGTCTAACTTGATTGCTCTATTGATTCGGAATCATATATTTTCAACAAACTATGTTGACGTGGTTGCCAACGTGATTAAATTTGGAGAGGATCTATGGAAACATGCCATGCGGTATGGCCCAGAAGAAGTGCTAAAATTGGAGGGAAAGCGAGCTGACTTCTGTAGCAAGATTAGAGGATTGGACATCGCAGAGCTTTGCTGATGGGTATGTTATGTAACCTATAATACCGGTCAAAACCCATCGTATTTCGTCAATAGCTCAACTTACACTTAAAAAGGATCCGAACCGTGTCCCTTATAAATATGGACAGTGAGTCAAATTATGTTTTGTTCGCTGTTTTGTGTGTGCACTTGGATGGAAAGGAAGGAATCAAACTGCAACTCTAACTTTGGTTATATATAATATATATGGGCAGGCATGAAGCGGAGCTGGTGGAAATGGTGGTCGCCAAGATTTCAAGTGAATTGAAGATGATGGGGATCAAACAGCTCCCCACTTCATAAGCTCAAGTATCTCCCGATTCCGTTTGAGCTAAAGCCCTACCTACCATTCATAACTATGAGAGTTTTGCGTGGTTTAAAGTTAATTTGGTCTTTCAGAATATTTCGTATGATAACTGCATTTTATCACCATCAATTTGGTACTGGATCGCAGTGTGTCTATACATTTTGGAGAAAAAAAAGAAGAGAAAGTAAATGGCAAGTGTTCTTGGCCTTTTACGGCTAGAATATTCAATCCAGCTTGGCTTCTTACCTCGAGAGGTTAGTCTTGTGGATGCCGGAATCAAAGTGTTTAATAGTGATGATCTGTAACTGATAGGTAAAGACATTGCTCATGAGATTTGTAATGCCATCGACCAGTGCAAAAAGTTTCACTTCTCATGTTCCTGCCTCAAAAAGATGGCTCAAATGGTTGAATGCAAGAAGACAAATGGGCAAAAGTTATTGCCCATCTTCTATAAAGTGGAGCCTTGGCAATTGCAACACATAGCATTGCTTTGCCATAAGGATCTCAAGCGCAGAAGTACTCATAAGCAATGGGAGCGAGCTCTAGGGAGCTTGACAGATCTCACTCCTACTGAGGATGGGTATCAAAGAATACCACCAAGTCATTAATTTGATCACCAAATCATTAATTTGGGAGCGAGCTCTAGGGAGCTTGACAGATCTCACTCCTACTGAGGATGGGTATCAAGAATACCACCAAGTCATTAATTTGATCACCAAATCATTAATTTGATCCATCACCGTAAACATCTTATACTACTCAATCTTACTCCAATTTTATTTGGAGAATTGGCAGGAACAAAGGGCTATTTGTAAAAGGGTTGTCAAGGAGGTTTGGAGCTGATTGAATGATCCTAGACACATGAAACATTTGCTCGTGGACCATAAATAAATGTTTTTGTTAGGCATTCCTTGGAATTGTTGCTGAGGAAAATTCTTTTATGACCTTGTTCTGGTCTGGATGTGCAAGGAATTTTTTTTTTTTTTCCTTTAATGAACAATTTCGAACTTTGAGGTTCGGAGGATATGTTAGTAATTGTTGCTGAAGAAAATTCTTTTATGACCCTGTTCTGGGTGTGCAAGGAATATATTTTTTTTCCTTTAATGAATAATTTTGAACTTTGAGGTTAAGAGGATATGGCGTTGGTAACTCTATGAGTATTGCCGTATTGCAAGCATTTGTTGACAGATGTTTGAGTCAAGTTGCTATTTGTTGTACAGAGTTGTAAGTTTGCAGAATCAATTTTCCTGGTAGCTGTAATAAGATAAAAATAAGATCCATGTGTCATGGGCCCGTTGTTTGGGATCAAGATCGTGCGGCGACTTAGCTTCCTTAGATCGTTTGGATCGTTGGAACGCCTAAGTTACGCCTTTCTTGGGATCGATCGCTCAATTGGATCGTAAAGAGAAAAAGTTCTAGAGAAAGAAGCTCTAGAAGATAAAGGAACTCCATATTACTTAAATGGCTTGGATGATCATCATGAGGAAGAGGACACCGTTTTTTATTCTAGTAACTCTCTCGTTACAACCATAGATCAATATTTGATCTAGTGGACGAGATCGCATCTCCCGACTTACGAACTACTAGCATTTATACCTAAATAACTCTAGAACCCGGCACAATGACCACCTCGCCCGTCCCTAAGAACATTCCGAAAACCCTAGACGAACTTGGGCAGTCTTCATCGACCATGCACTCTTCTGTCCTCCCTCCCTCCTTTTGACGGTCTGTGCTTTGCAGTCCAACCATTATCATTAGCATAGGCACTATGTCAAAGCACCATGGAGATCACTTCTGGAATCGAATGCAATTTGCTCAAGTTCTCCCTACTCCCTATAAAACTGAAGTATGAAATGAATATGAAGAGCTATAAAGAAAAGGAGAGGAAACAGAGTCCTGCTTCTCATTCAATTGCTGTGTCTTTAATTACGAGAAATTGTCTTAAAGAGTATAATCTTCTCTCTCTTATAATCATTAGTTTCAATTGGAAGCAAACAAACATATCACAAGAGTTCATAATACTCATATATATGTTAAATAGCTTCTCTTTTTTTTCAAATATACACTTGCAGATGACGAAACCTGTGTTAGTTCATCTTTTGATATACACGAAATCCCAGATTCCCAAATGATGGAGAACGAAATTTTGGAATAGCTGTCTGAATAGTACAATTCAATGTGGAAGATGGGTTATGTCATAAGTCAATGAATATAGAACTCTTCTTTTTCTTTCTGAAAGGAAATGACGTCTTGAGCGTTGCTTTGAAACATTCTAAATCCTAATAGAAGAGAAAGATACAACAGTGGCAGCCCGGAGGACCTTCCCTTGCCCTTCATCAAGAGTTCAACAGAATCACTTCTTTTCCTGCTCACCACCTGAATCGCATTTTCATTTCTTTCTTCCAATGTGATCGTTCAGTAGTACAAATAACACAATATGAACAGAAAACTCGGGGCATAGCTTGCCAACATAGATATCTAACAGAGGGTGCAAAATAATCTATTGTCCATGTACGCTGATAGATTCAGCTATAAATAAATAAATAAAAAGAGGATCATAGACAATGCCTCATTTTTTTGCACTAACAAAACAAGCAGCAGGAGTAGCAAAATCACCAAACGACCACTCTAATCTGCTGCAAGTATTGGCCATGCAAAACTTGATATGTAAATCAAAATAGAAGTTACATTATTTTGATGAATTGATCAGGTATAAGAACATAATTATTCTAGGTAAGTTAATTGTTACCCT
Source organism: Eucalyptus guilfoylei (assembly GCA_016097605.1). NCBI lineage: Eukaryota > Viridiplantae > Streptophyta > Magnoliopsida > Myrtales > Myrtaceae > Eucalyptus > Eucalyptus guilfoylei. The sequence goes on from CM027863.1 coordinate 12,076,529, forward strand.
CTCAATGGTAATCACGAAGCGCCTAAATTGGAAGTAGGAAGAGTAGAAAGAAAAACATCATTGAATGAAAACCTCACAAACCACAAAATTCCCGTTTTCTCTCTAGTTGACCATGTATTGCTTAAGCAGACTTTCCCTGGTTGGGTGCAATATCCTTGAGCTTCTCCTTCAGCTCTCCACTCTGGATGTAGAAAAGGCCACATCAGCAAAATTAATTGGAAGTAGGAAGGGCAGAAATAGTATCAAAAGAACCCTTACCTGGTGCATATTCATAATAATATCAGAACCTCCAATGAACTCCCCCTTGATGAATATCTGGGGGAAAGTGGGCCAGTGGCTGCATAAGAAAGAATGGATAAGGAAACAGAATCGTATGAAATCTCATCTCCACAATTGAAAAATTCAGCACAGATCAGCCAAAATAGGTACATGTTGCAAGTTGATCTATTCTATGAAGAATAAAATCCATGACACGATGTCATACACTTGTTCTCGAAATGTAGCTGAAAATCCAGAAGTGCATACTAGTACCAAAGTGCATTGATGTGACGGTTAATATTCTAGGCAGATACTAGAGGCTGAAGTATTCTATTTGACAAGAAATGAAAACATCGAAGAAAACCTACATTGACTGCTATAACTTTGAGGAAGTACATCAACACTTAATCATCTTGACATTATTAAATACATTAAATGAAAGGCCTTTGAAGCATTTTGCATTTTCAGTGTACAAGAAAAATGTCGTATAAAAAATCAGCCAAAATTAGTCAAAAGGGAGGTGAGACTCACCTGAAAGCTTTCACAGCACTTTTCAGCTCTGCGTTTTCCAAAATATTCCTAGCACTTAATGGAACATCTGCAAGGGTGGTAAGAAGACTGCAGCAGGTTCAATCGATCAAATCCCAAAATTTAACACATCATGAAGGAAACCGCAATATCTGAGAAGAAATAGATATTAATGAAATGGCTGACATTTTCTTCCAAGCACAACATTCACTAGCACTTGGTGTGGTATATGACGTTATATCTGTGTAGGACATCAAAAGACATGGATAATATTATATTTCCATGTACAACAAAGCCTTGCAATCAGCATATGACAGGCTGTGATAGCTATGCACAAGCCCATCATACAGAAAGAGAAATTAATCCACCATTACAAGCTGAAAAAATGAACATAGCTGATTTGGGTTAGATTTTTTCCAATTTTACAGCTTCTTGCCCACCAAAGCTCTTTCAATAATTGAAATCTTGGGAAACTAAGAATTTGACAAAAACTCTCCATCTGGTTTGCCTTCAGAATTCTCCCACCGAGGCACAAGATGTGTAGGTACTATAGATGACAAAGATATTTCAACATAATAATTTTCAGTACCATTTGTTTACTGGTGGAGCTGACTGAATGTTGATGTTTGAAGTGATAACACATGCAAAAGGACGATCAGCATCAGAACTCAAGTCTCATGCGCTACTTTAGTACATGGGAATGCAGTAGCTACGTAATCTCACATTCCCAGTAGTAATTATACTTGGAATTGTATATCCATGGTTTTCTAGATAGGTTCATTTGGAATGTGAGTATATTACTTCAATAGCATTATCCAGAAAAGTCAAGATCAGCCCTATGCTAATTCCTGTACCAATTAAAAACAATCCACTCCAGTACTTTCCTCCCTAAGTACATCAAAACCAGCTCAGTGAAGCACATTTTGCAAAGTTCCAGTCCAAGCCTAAAACAAAGATCAGAAAAAACATTCAACAGCCAAATTTGTCAATGCTACTTCTCCATAGTCTTTCAAATTGAAAATGCCAGTAGGTAAGTCCACCAAAGACGTGCTGAAAATGCTATAAAAGGCAAAACCCTATAAAAGGCAAGAGAACTTACTGTAATGTTTCAATACTCTTACAGCTAGAGAGCTGAACCCACACTGCGGAAACTCAGGGACCCCTTTCATGTATATCATCACTGGATTTTCCTTGACATCCTAAATCATAAACTAACGAAGTTAAACAAATGAAGAGAATAGATTAGCAAAGTAAGCAGGGCGCAGAACATTACGAAGAACCGTATAACCATGTCATGTGATATCTTAGAGCACCTACCTGTTCAACAACATCTTTTAAAGAAGTGGCAGAGTCCCGAAACTTATCCATAGATTTGAAGTAATCATGCGTGTCAGGGTCATTTGGTACAGTTGTGGAGTATCTCCTTCCTCTTTGAATAATTCAGACATCATCAGAGATAAGGCTTGAGAGTCAGAGCGTCCAAACACCTGACAAATAGCCAATGGCTTTTATCATAGTCAGTCACTCCCTTCGCTATCCTTTGAGAAACAAGTTTGAGAATTTATTTAAAAGTTTTTACATTGGCAATGACTAAGAAAAGATGCTAAAGTTTGAAATAGGAAGTCACCGCTGGTAATGGCCAGCATTGCACTTCCATCGGTGGAGCATCACGTGAGGACAACTGTCATGCTGGAGAAGAAGCAACTTGGGGTCCTTGCGGAAATAACCTATGTAATTCCAGTTAAGACCTTTCAGAGTAAAGATGGAAAACAGTTACGGTGACTCCATGATTTACTTCGGTTTTCTTCTTTGCCCAGCTAAACTAGCTTCTACTCAATATCTTAGGGCACACCTCAAAAACCATCTTTTATCTTCAGAATTTAATCCTATGTGCCTCCATGCATACAATAATAACCAGTATGACCACATCTTACGCTAGTTGATGCAGGAACAAAAGCTCACCATTCTATTAGAGCCTCCTGCTGGGGACCCTGTAATGCCCTTGAGCAGTAGGTTCGATAAGGCTCTTGCCATGATGCTTTGTGCAGCACAGCTCAAGGTTATAAGTTCTATGCACTAAAGCACTGCACCACGGAGTGTCTCTGCACAACAAAGATTATGTGCAGAGTATCAATCATAATTCATATAATGGATTAAAAGTTACGTAATAGTAGATAACATTCGAAGTCAGGATAGAGCTCATAAACAATAATCAACAGTCAACCCAAAGCGAATCGGAGCTTTGCATCTGAAAGTGGTTTCTCAAGCTCATGTCACCATCAGTTAATTAAATCAGAACTTTGTAACTAAAATTAATTTGATTTAAATTTGCATCAGCATCATCATCAATACCATATAAGCCATCGTGACCGGCCTGAGGCGCCGACCAAGACTCGACATATTGAACCATGACATATTGAACCACGGTGATAGAAAAAAAAAAAAACATATTTTGAGATCAGTGAAAAATCACCATTGAGCGAACTCTATCTCAACACATCCGGCGCAACTCAAAATCGGAAGAAAATGTGTACGACCTTGGTTCAAACATTTTGTCAAACAAATGGTGTGCAGTGGTTTGAAGAGAGAACGTTAAACTACTCACATCCCGAGCGTACATTCAGACTCGGAAGAAATCACCAAGACATACTTGAGATCAACACAGAAACCTCCGTAAAACGCAACAACAACGCGTATGAACTAACAAAGGGAACGGCTCTCGGTTTCCCGGCTCGGCCAAAACAGGCCGAGGCGAAAAAAGGATTGCGGAGTCGCGCGGGGGTCCCCACCCGGCTCGAAGACGGTGGCTAGAGGGCGAGCTCGAGACGAATCGAGCTATGGCCGACCGCCACGCAATGTCTTCCCAGTCGGGATCCTCGGGAAATCGACTCCCAAATTGAAAACAAAGCAAACCGGGTCCGTCTTACCCAAAATATGGCGTCGGGAAAGGAAGCCCGCGTGGCTTCTGCCACCGCCAGCTGCCCTGCCGGCCTGGCCCCGACCAGGGAATCACGCGCCCTCTCCTCCGCCTGCTCTGCCTCTGTCGCTGTGTTCACCGTCGCTCCCCGTACCAGCGTCGTTCCGTTCGCGAGAGGGAAGGACGGGAAGAAGGAGAGAAAGAAGAGGGCCGGGCCGAAAACAAGAGGAAGAGGGAAGGACGGGCCGGGCCCAAACGGAAAAGACGAAAAGGAAAAGAAGGGACCGGGGCAGCCCGGCCCCGCCTCGTTTTTTTTTTTTTAAATAAAATTAATTAGTTAATTTTTTTCTTTTTCTTTTTCTTCTTTTTTAAAAATATTTTTCAAGTAAATTCTATAAATATTAATGCAAATGCTCCGAACATCTATATGCTATGCAATTTTATGAAAATTATTTTTGTTTTTTTTTTGGTCGAAAAAATTATTTTTGTTTAAGGGTTAAAAATTAATCCCTAATTTTCTATGCAATTAAACCCTAAATGAACATGCAAAATTTACATGTCAACAATCAATTGAAGGAAAAATTTTATAATATTATAATAAGGCTAGTGAAGTCTGAAGACATGGACTGAGGTGATATGCACACAAAATGAGTGTAACCTATGGGCATATTGGCACGAGAATGGCGTAACTAATTTCATATAACCAATACCATTTGAGTATCATAAGATTCGGTGTTTTTGTTATAATTGTCTAAAAACTGCAATATTAGCACGAGCTTGATCTTAGTCAATAGTTAAAATTAAAAAAAAAAAGGAAATATGGGAAAGATGATTAGTTTAACTTGATGTATTTGTAAAATTTGATATAAACATCTATTATTACATCATATTTCAATGTCTCCCCACCTAAGTAAAAGAACTGATCACACAAAATGATGCACAAGCATGGGATTTGACAAAAAATCTCTCGCCTCTGCGAGCCCTGCTCTACCAGGATGGTAGCTCCTTTTCTCCAAAAACTCATCCTCTCGCCTCTGCGAGCCCTGCTTTACCAGTATGGTAGCTCCTAGTCTCCAAAAACCCTAATCGACTAAGTTGCTCTCTGCTTTTCTTTTTCCTTATCTTCCGTCTTTCGATCTTTTCTTTTTGATCGCTACCTTCCATAACCCATTCTTGCTAAACCCCACCCCCCCCCCAAAAAAAAAAAAAAAAAAAAAAATCTCTCATTCTGCCTTGATCCGCTGCCGATCTGTGATGTTTCAGTCCAATAGAGCAGTCGTCAGTGTTTCTTTCTGCGAAACTAACTTGATCCAGTGATCCTGTTGATGGGGGCCTTGTAAGGTTCTTTGTGCCTTGCTCTTCAAAACCACCTTCATCCGACGATTACGATGTTGGAGGCCTTGCAAAGGTGTGCCTTCTGATACTTTATGATCCTCTGCTGATGGTGAACCCTCTATTGGTAATGTCGATTTTACAATGGATCTCTGGCGCTATGTTGCTGCGGCTCGGCTTTTGGGTTACTTCATCTCGAGCTCCCTTCAATCTTTCACCCAAACGAGTTATGGATCCATTCTTCTCCAAAGCCTGTCCACGTAAGTTTGTAGGCCCCTAATCCCTGTTTAACAAGCTACTATGGAAGGGAAAGAAGATAATGAGTTGAGATTAGCGGCACTATGTAGAAGCCTGGGTGATTTGTGGTCTGAGGAGGATATAGTCGAAGCTTCCACAGCTATTTCACCACAAAAGAGGGCAGAATGCAATCGCACTTTATTCAGGAAACTATTTTCAAAACCAAATGTCAACTTCCCTGCTTTTCTGACTACCATGAAGAAAGCTTGGCGATCAGACTCTGTGGTTGGTATCCAGAAAGAGCCAGGTTTTTTCACTTTTGTGTTTCAATCAGAAGAGGAAAAGGAGAGAGTTCTATGAACTGGACCATGGTCTTTCTCCAGTATTCTACTTGTGCTAAAACAATGTGTACCTGACATCCCGGAACACTGCTATGACTTTACCAGCACTGCTTTCTGGGTTCGGTTTGGAGGAATTCCTCCTGGTTGGCGAACAGAAGAAGTCTTCCAGGACCTGGCAAAGAAAATAGGGCAAGCGTTAGACGTTCAGGTGGAACCCCAGGGTACAGGACAATACAAAGGAGGTCGGGTTAGAGTGGATCTGGACTTAACAGCCCCATTAAAATCAGGGGCCATACTGGATATTGGTACCAAATGGCTTTGGGTGGAATTCAAATATGAACGTTTGCCACATTACTGCTACTCGTGCGGAAGAATCGGTCATTATGCAACCAACTGTGTAATCATCCCCTATAATGAATCTCCATGGTCAATGAACAAGACTGGTAAATTTGGCCCCTGGTTAAAGGCGGAAGATTGTGACCATAGTCCACATTGGGCAGCGTTTTATGGGAAAATAGAGGAGTACATAGTGGAGGAAACAGTACCAGAAAACCTTTCTCCAGCACAAACCATGGAAATAGCAGCCAGAGATGAGGGCGGCTTCAGCAAAGCTCCTACCTGCGGGAAGAAAAGAATCGAGAGTTCACATGAACAAGTGATGACAGAAGAACCAGCTGATTGTTCCTTGCCCAATCCGGAATATGGCAAACAGCTAATCTGCTATGAAGCTACTAAACAAATTTTATCGAAGATGGGTAAATGCAGCAAGAAGAGTATGAAAGTGCAGAGGGCAAAGAAACAAAAATGCATTGCAGAACCAGTTCCTCTACTCATTGATGATACGGACCTCTTGGAAACTCCAATTCAGATTGCTAAGGATGGCAATGAGTGGGCCTTGGTGGCTGGCCCTAATAAGCCACCACTGACGAAATGAAAATTATCAGTTGGAATTGTCAGGGGCTGGGCAACCCCCTGACATTCCATGCACTGAGAACACTAGTTTCTCTTGAAAGGCCCAACCTTATCTTTTTAATGGAAACGAAAAATAAAGCATCGATGGTGGAAGGAATCAAAAGGAAACTAAAATTTTCAAACCTATTCACAGTTAATCCGGAAGGAATTGCGGGAGGCTTAGCTGTTCTGTGGCAAGAAGAAGTGGGGCTTAAACTTAATGAAAGCTCTCAAGAATTCATTGACCTGGAGTGCATCGACTCAGTAAGTGGATGTTCCATGAGAATCACCTTTGTTCACGCTTCAACAAATTTTGGACAAAGATTAAAGCTATGGCAGCAATTGATGGAGTTTCAGCTCACCAATTCTCTACCTTGGATTTGTATGGGTGATTTCAACGAGATATTATATGTATGGGAGAAAGTGGGGAAACGAGAAGCAGACAACTATCGAATTACAGCCTTCATAGATTTCCTAAATGCATGTTCTCTAATGGACATTGAAAGTAAAGGTTGTGCGTATACGTGGGCAAACAACAGGGAAGGGGAGGATTTTGTCAAAAAACGTCTAGACAGAGTTCTTTCTAATATGGACTGGAGACTTACTTTCTATGATGCTAAAGTACAAGCCCTTCCAGCAATTGGCTCAGATCATAGTCCCCTTCTCCTTGTGTTACACCCTGAGAGTCAACAAAGAAAAAGAATCTTCAGAATGGAAGCTTATTGGACAGATCATGCAGAGTATGGTGAGCTTATAAGGCAAACTTGGAACACTAAACCTTTGAGCCGGAAACAGCTTTTCAGCAAAGTTAAAAGCAATATCGGAAGTTCTCTCTAAGTGGAGCAAAGCTACGTTTGCACATGCTCCATCTCGGATCAGGGCACTCACTAAGAACCTAACGGAACTTACTAATCAACCCTCTCATCTCTCCGAAAACGGAAGTCCAAAAAATAGTACAGCAAATTCAGCAATTATGGCACCAAGAAGAGAAATTTTGGGGCATACGTTCTCGCATTAACTGGCTACAATGGGGTGATCGGAATAGCAAATTTTTCCATGCAACTACTGTGCAACGAAGGCAAAGAAACAAAATTACTATGTTGCAACTAGAAGATTTCAGCTGGTGTAGAGATGTCCCAACCATTAAAAATCACATCGAGACCTTTTATAGGAACCCTGTTCACGTCAGCAGGTCCCCGCAATTACCAGCCTATTCTAGATCAGTGCCTTAGCCCTGTCACTGCGGAAATTAATGCACAGCTAATGGCTACTCTTACCATGGAAGAAGTTAAGACAGCAGTCTTCCAGCTGGGGTCTCTCAAAGCCCCTGGTCCCGACGGTTTTAACGGTCTGTTCTACCACCAATCCTGGGATGATATCAAATCCGACATATTTCAGCTGGTGCAGAATTTCTTAACTACAGGTATCCTTGATCCCCATATCAACAAAACATACATTACCTTGATACCGAAGATAAAAAATCCTGAAAATATAAGCCAGTTTAGACCAATCAGTTTGTGTAACTTCGGTTACAAAATCATCTCAAAGGTTCTAGCCAACAGACTAAAACATTACCTTCCAGAAATCATCGAGCCTGAACAGGGGGCCTTTGTCCAAGGACGTCAAATTCAGGATAACATCCTCATTGTCCGGAAGTTTTACACCACTGCGAATCACCAAAAGGAAGAAAAAATCTCAGGCCATCTTAAAACTGGATATGCAAAAGGCTTATGACAGGCTTGAATGGGATTTTCTTAGAGATTGCATGCTGAAAATGGGATTTTGTGAGAGCTGGGTAACTCTAATTATGCAATGCGTCACTACGGTGTCTCTAAGTGTTATCATAAATGGGGAACCTTCTCAGTTCTTCACCCCCACGCGAGGCCTTAGACAAGGCGATCCCCTTTCTCCATATTTATTTATCCTCGCCGCAAATGTCCTGACATGGATGATGAAGAATGCAACAATAGAAGGCAGCATTAAGGGGATAACACTCAACAGGTTCTGCCCTACTCTGACACACTTACTCTTTGCTAATGATGCAATATTTTTTCTTGAAGGAACTCTTATTGAATGCCAAAATTTAGCCAATATCCTTCATCAATACTGTTATGCTACGGGCCAAGCCATCAATTTAAACAAATCAGGGGTGTTTTTTAGCGAAACGTCCTCCGCCCTTGAAAAGAAACTTAGCAAATGAGCTTAGAGTTCCAATTTTAGAAAAAACAGGCAAATACCTTGGTATTCCAACAGAATGGGGGCACACTAAGAAAGAGATGTTCGCTTGGATATTGGCAAGAGTTAACTCGAAGTTAGCAGGATGGAAAGAACAGTTGTTAACTAAAGCTGGCAAAGAAGTCTTGATTAAAAGCATTGTACAAGCCATCCCCACATACGCTATGTCAGTCTTTAAACTCCCTATCTCAATCTGTCGAGCTATAGAAAGAAGGATTGCAGCTTTCTGGTGGCAGAAAGGTGATTCGAATAGAGGTTTGCATTGGAGAAAGTGGGAAGTCCTAAAAACCAGGAAAGATGAGGGTGGATTGGGCTTTAAAGACCTGATCAATTTTAATAGGGCTATGCTCGGAAAGCAAGCATGGAGACTGGCTAAATCTCCTTCAGACCTGTGGAGCGAGAATCTGAAAGGTATTTACTACCCAAATGGAGATCTATGGAAGGCAAACAAGGGTCCGCGACCATCTTGGGGGTGGCAAAGTATCTTAACTGGTAGAGATATTATAAAAACGAAGTCAAGTGGAAAGTGGGGGATGGAAAGTCTATAAATATTAGAGAAGATCGATGGCTACATTCGGGTGTGCTAGGTGGCCCAAAGCAAATCAGCATGATCCTATTATGGTTTCGACACGATCAATGAAGATTCGAGCACATGGAATGAACCTCTAGTACTTAATACTTTTGAAGAATCTACGGCGAATGAAATTTTGGCGATTGATCTCAACACTCACCCAAAGAAGGATTGTCTTGTGTGGACAGGAAATAAGACAGGAGAATATACAGTGAAGAGTGGTTATAATCGAACCCCTACCCCCTCCACCAAACCTGACCCAACCAAAGCTTCCTGCTCTTTCACCATGCCAAGATCCTTGTGGACTAGAATATGGTCTATTTCTATACCCCCAAAGCTGCGAATCTTCTTATGGAGCTTGTGTCAGAATGCTATTCCTACAAGAGAAAACTTGTACAGAAGGCGAATCATCCCTGAACCCTTATGCCCTTTCTGTTCTACCTACATGGAAACAATAGAACACTTATTCCTGCTGTGTAAATGGACAAAACTATATGGGCTGACCCTCGCATCAACATTAACTGCCACCCCAGCAACATCAGAAGATTTGATATATGGCTTATGGAGGTTTTTCAAGAAAAGAAAGGCTCACCGGAGCAAGAACTTGTCGCAACCGTACTGTGGAACATCTGGAAATCTCGAAACAATTTCATCTTCAGAGCAAAACCCCCTCAAATAGCAGATCTTGTCGACCTTGCACAAGAACAGCAACGGAATTTCAGTAGGGCGGCAAATCAGAAAAAAGGAAAACCCTAAATTCCATGACGAACCCGGTCGATGGAAGCCGCCGGAGGGGGATGCGTTAAAGCTCAACGTCGACGCTTCGTGGCTCCCGTGTGAGTTTCTTTGCTCAATCGCCGGAATCATTCGCGACTCGAAGGGGATGGTGACTGCGGGATTTGCTTGTGAAGCTAGGGCTTCCTCACCCACACAAGCCGAAGCCCTCTCTCTCTTGCACGGGTTGAAGTACTTGAAGGAAAAAGCTGATTCCCACGTGCAGCACTTCTCGAGTCAACCGGTTAGGTGGGTATGTGAAAGTGACAACTTGAGTTTGGTTGAGATGGTGTTGGGCCGGGCCGAACCCCCATGCAATTTAAAGGAAATTACTGAAAGGTGCCGAGACATGATGAATCTTTGCAATCCAGTCCAGGTCTTATATGTGTCACGCGAAGCAAATCGGGCGGCTGACTGGGTTGCAAGATCTCACCGCGCGAGGAAACTTCCTGTTAATTGGGTGAGCTCTCCTCCCTCTCCTCTATCGGAAATTCTATGTTCAGATTTCTACCCATCAATGTCATGTAAGCCTTATGTTCTTTTATGAATGAATGAAGTACTCCTTTTTCGACCAAAAAAAAAAAAAGCATGGGATTTGACAATCCAATCCGCTATCAAATTGCCCTCTGTAAAATAATGGGCTGTTCAGAAAAGAAAAGGGGGCATGTGACAACACTCCTTAATAATCACACGCCCTTCACACTAGAAAATGATATGTGCCTTGAACTTGAAGTGCGCCCTTATTAGTCTATAAGCAGTCGTTTCTACCTCAACATTACTGATGATATAATTGAATTTACTAAAGAAATTACCAACTAAGGGGTCGGTCAGCCACCTTGCCGGCCTAGGGCTAAAAAAATAGGTTAGAAAAAATAATATAATATAACATAATATAATAAAAATTGGGAAAAATATTAAAATATTATTAAATATGTCTACGTCAACGCCCGCGGTATCACGTAGAATAGCCGGCGTCCACGTCGATAATTTCTAGCTAAAATTGGCCGAATTGACTTAATTAGCAAAACGTAGCAAAACGTGAAAAAATTTAGAGCTCAATTGGCATAATTGAAATGTTTAGCACTGAATTGATAAAAACATAATAGATTTAAAACTTTTTGGATAATTTTCCCCCAGATATGATTGACATAGATCTTACGTATGGTTCTATTAAAAATAATAATAATGACATGCTAAAGAAATTTCTTTTTCTAACGAGGGATCATGTTCTAAAATGTTCGAAACATTCAGCATTGCCCTCTTTACTGAAAAGCGAAAGTTCACACTCAAAACTCAATCTAAAAAAGCACAGTCCGGACATACGCCTTCAAGATAACTTTCAGCCCCTCATAATAATAAAACGTCAAATAAAAAAATAAATCCAAGATTAAAATGACAGAAACAGGAATTTCAGAAGAAACTGCATTAGCTAATTCATCGATCATGTTGAGGCTATAGCAGGTGTGAATAGGTTAATTTAGAAAACAATTTTTCGAGGAATAAATAAAGTTGAGTTTGATATAAGCAAAGACAGTTTGTTTTATGGCCTTTTTCTTGGGCAAGCGACAAAATTTTTCCTGCTAGTACTAGTAGTGTATGTCTTTTCCTTTGTCTCGGATTGATATGGTGCTGGCCGATGGAATCCAAGCGGGAACAAGGCCCTCATAATCTTTAAAAGAAATTTTAGAATTAAAAGGTTTTCAAATGAGTCAATCAAAGACGAAATATATGATGAATAATGTTGATAAGAGTAGAAGCTTAAATGACATCAAGGCAAGAACATGGAGTATCAAGGAGTGAATGTTTTCGATATATCTCGAACAATTTTTTGCCAAATAAAAGGAAAAGATCGATGGAGATCTCATCCATGGAGTTTAGACAGAATGCGTGAAATGAAAAGGTGTGATCGAGGCTTTGAGAGACTATGGAATGCCACTTGGGGCAAACAAATATTGACAAGGACGCAAAATGAGTGTAGACAGTAAAGATGAGAATGCTTCATTTGATTTGTGAGCATGTGAGAAAATGGAAAATAAAAATAAAAATGGAAATGACCCTATCCAAGAAAAAATTGGTATTACCCCATTCAAGGATATGACGGGAGAATGTTGTCTAAGGTGAGCTGATCGTGTTGAATTGAAGATTTTGGGATGCTTTAATGAGAAGATTCGAGCAAGATGCACACAGTGTGTTAGAAGATATTGAAAAGTACTTAAAAAAGGATGTGAGAGAAGACTAATGAAAACATGGAGCATCTAGAGTATATGAGGACGGCACAAAAATGAGGTAATGAAATTCTTATAACTAACTCCATTTCGTGTGATAAGACTTGGCTTTTTGTAATAGGTGTTTAAAAAGTATAAGACGAGAACGTGCTTAGATTCTAGTCTCCATAAAACAAGGAAGCGTGGGGAAGCACGCGTAATGATTACGTCATGTTTCGGTGTCTCTCTACTGAAGAAGAAGAATTCGATCTCACAAATTCTACGTCAACAAAGATTGTTTAATGATTTGCTTTGAGTACTCCGCCAAAATCATCCCCGTTTGCTAAAACGAAGGCATTACAAGCAGAAAGCGATAGACATAGACACGACAATAATGAAGAGACAGAGAGAGAACATTAGCATCTTCTACTTTGTCTTCTGGTGCGATTGTTGGAAACATGGAGGCAAAACACAAGCCGGAATGATTCAACGCCGGAATGATTCAACGTTTTCACGTTGAGGTTCTTGGATTGGTGGGTAAACGAAAACGAGTTGAGTCTTGAAAGCATCAAGTCTTGAGTAAGAGAAGAAAAATGTATACCTTTGCAAATGTTCTCCTGGCCCTTCTGCTCATCTACGCTTGCAAAATCGTGCCGAAGAAAACAAGGGCGGTCCCTCAAAACTACAACGTGTTCCTGAGCTTCAGAGGCGAAGATACTCGCACTGGCTTCACTGATTTCCTCTACATCAGCCTGGTAGATGCTGGGTTCCACGTATTCAGGGACAATGATGCACTCCCTGTTGGCAAGGAGATAGGCTCGGAGCTTCTCCAGGCAATCAGGAATTGTCAGATCGCAATCCCTATCATCTCCGAACAGTACGTACAGAGTAAATCATGCCTCTGTGAGCTCAATGAGATCATGGATTGCCACACAAAGCATCGCAAATCAGTCTTCCCTGTGTTCTATAAGGTAGATGTAGTTGATGTACTTGAGCAACGCGGTATTTTCGGAAAGGCTCTACGGGAACATAGAAGGCATTGCAGCTCAAGAGACGTGCAAAATTGGGAGTTTGCGCTGACTTCTGTCGCGGGCATTAGAGGATGGACATCACAGGCCATTGCTAATGGGTATGTATGTGTGTATAAATGTGTGTGTGTATATATATATGTATTTACGAATCTACAGATCAGAATCCGAACCTCCATGCCCTTGGAGGAAAATGACTGATCCAGATTGACAGAGTTAGGGGAGTAAAGGAATTAAACGGTACGCGTGTTTCTGGTTTTTACACTAGTATATGTGGGCAGGAATGAAGGAGAGCTGGTGAAAATGGTGGTCGCAAAGGTGTCGAGTGTTTTGAAGATAACGTGGATCGAAAGGCTCCTCATTTTTTCTATGTTGATGTCTTATTACCACATAAGATCAGGTATCTCTCCCTTCCGTTTGAGCCCAGCACCTCCCATTCCCAAGTATTCTCTATGTTTGTCATAGGAGAGCTTTGGCCTCCCTTCGATTCCCCCATAAAGAAGGCGTGTAGGGTTTGCGTGGTTTATGACCTAGACCAATTTCGTGGCTGCTAAAAGTCACATTGGACTGTTTTGATTTTTCGTATAATGTTCATACTGGCTACATTTTATCATCATCACTTTGATTTGTCATATTGGATTTCATCATCATTTTGGTTTGTCATATTGGATTGCAGTATATCTCTACTTTTCAGAGAAGAAAAGAAGTGAAGTTTTCTTGGTCTTCCATGGCCCTGATACTGGATGTGGCTTCGCCGCTCACCTCTGCAACAGCCTTATGAATGCAGGAATCAGTGTGTTTAGAATTGATGATCCGTCCCTAATAGGTAAAAATGTTAGTAGTGAGATTCAAAATGCCATTGACCACTGCAAGATTTCCATTCCAATTCTCTCTGAAAATTTTGCCTCCTCTCATCGGTGCCTCGACGAGCTAGCTCAAATAGTTGAATGCAAGAAAACAAAAGGGCAAGAGATGTTGCCCATTTTCTATAAAGTGAAGCCCTCGGATGTGAAAGACCTATCGAATTCTTTTGGAGGCAACATGCGTCAACAAAAGAAGCTATTCAAAAGAAGTAAGTACAAGCAGTGGAAGCAAGCTCTCAAGGAGGTTGGGTCCTCCAAAGGATGGGAATCCGGAAAAATTGCAAATGGGTACTTACTTTTATCATTCCCTCGAAAACTCATTTACTGAAAACTAATGCTGTTCATAGCGTATTTAATTTGATCCTAATACTGGAAACTTCGTTTATTGCTCAGAACTAACTTAGTTTATTTGGCAATTGGCAGGCATGAAGGGGTACTTGTGAAACAAATTGTCGAGAAGGTTTTGTGGTTGTTGATGAATCCACAAATACATGACCGTCCCATCACTATCCACTGAACATTGAGTCGATCATGGAGTTAGTAACGACTCAATCATCTCCTCTTTTACAAGAGGGTCTACGATCCAAAGTGTCATCATCTATTGTTCATCATTTGCATAAATTTTCTAAAGACTAACGGTGAATTCTTTTAGAGTTAAGAAACATGTTACTCATATTATGTTGTGTAATCTATTTAATAAATGTCTGTTTTTGGATTCAAATGTGACAAGTCTGTTCTGTTACCAAAAGAAGCGTGAATGAGGTCATGGAAACCGAGGAAATGGAAGGAGGAGACGAATATGTCCAAATGATAAAAGCCCAGTCAGGTCAATTAGTTGTCTGAAGGGGTCGTGTAGGAGTTGCTATGGAGTTGAAGTTAATGTGATCTTTCGAAATTCAGATTGCCTTCGGATTAAGTCTCTGCGCATCTTCCTTACTATAACCAATCGAAAACTCAGTTCGTTCCGGTGTAAAACAAGATAAGAAAATGAAAATGATAAAACAGTTCCAACTTCCCTTAACACAGCTTGATATATACAGCACTGTACCCCGTCACTAGAAAAGAATATATCGTTTCTTAACTTTTTCATCTTTCTTAAAACTAAAATCTGATCATGCACGCATGGAAAAATAAGCCATTTAATACCTAGCTAATGTGGTTGAGAGACAATTTTTCGTAGGAAAAGAGAAGGGAACAATTAGATCTGTTACAAGGATTTAGCACGTCAATCTTAATGCGACTTGTTGCAGATGTTGAACATGTTTGTTGCCATTAATTTCTCCAATATATGATTGTGCTTCTTCATTATGTCAAAGTCCATGGTGCCTTGCAGATGTTTTTTTAACCAGCAGCCATGACCTTAAAACTGCAGCTGCCGTCCAATTAATCATCAGTGATGCAACCCCTTTCTGCAAAATTGAGTATTTCAGATCAGATAGCAAGCGCAAACGCAAAGGATACACCCGGCTCTTCAGCCAATTAATATCCATAATGAACTTACCGGGGCTTTTGCACAATGAGCATAGCCACGGATCTTGTTCAATCCAGAGAAGCTCACCCCCAAAACATTTCTGCCCGTGAGTGGGTGCCAAAGCAGCGCACTCCAAAGTTAAAAATAACAATCTAAAGGTCATATTTTCATAACATGCTGCAGAGAGAGGATTTGCCGACGAACTAGCTCATGTTTACGCGTGGTCTGTCAATGCACTGGCAAATAGCATGAATGTGTAGGTTTTAGGACTTCGAGGTTGGCGTAGCCGAAACAGGTAACTTTCGTGGAGGGGCGAGAAAAGGACTTTACGAGAAGGACCCACGAACGAAACTGTGAGAGACGTCCCCATCCAATATGATCTCTAGACTTTAGTTTAGTATGTAATGTCATTTCTAAATTTTTGATAGATGTTTAGTCTATTATATTGATTATACAAAAATGTTCAATATTATTCCTAAACTTGAATTACTGGAAGAATGATATTAAACATTTTCATGCAATCTATAGATTAACTTGAACATGTACTAAAGTTTAGGGGCTACATTAAACAAATTAAAAGTTCAGAGACTATATTGTACATTAGGCAACAATTTAAGGACCACATTGAATGAATTACAAGTTCAAGAACCACATTGCAAATCAAGTTAAAGTTTTTGGACTATTTATGTAATTATCCCTAGCAAGGCTAGTGGAACACGAGATAAATAAACATTCACTTGCACACAAAATGAGTATAGACGATTGCGTATAGCACGATAACATAGTAATTAATACGAACACTATTTAGGGTCATAAGAGTTTATTTTATCACATCATCATCATAGGTGTCTAACAATGTTAGCATAAGCTTGAATTCAAGTCGACATAAAACAAAGGAAATGTATAAAGAGATGGTTTTCATTTGACTTGGGATATTTTAAAAAATTTATGCAGACATTTCTTCGTCACATCATATTTTGGATTCTCCCCACTGAAGAAGAAGAATCGGATCGCACAAATTGATGCAGAAGCATTATCAGATTAGTTAAGAGAACGTAACTAAGGCTCGTTAGTTGTAAATTGTTTTGACTGGATATCAACTTGCTCGATGAACGATTTCAAATGATCAATGAGTTATTAGGACGTATAGAAAGTTACGAATGGTATGATGTGGAATTTAGCAAAGAAGTTACCGACTCATAAGGAAAATTATCTCATGCAAATTGGTTTTTGCTCTTGTCGGTGTAGTCTTCTTTTCAACAGAACAGTCAAGAAAAATTAAAACCGCGAGTCAATTTATGACTAAGCACTAACCATTTCAATAGTCAAGAAGACAAATTTAAAAACAAAGGAGGTGCGATGTAGTCATAGTTTTCAAGGAAGAATTACAAAAACTCGCTTGAAATGGGACATTTTTTTGTCTAGAGTAGTGTTTGTCTCGGAAAAGCCTTGGTGATTTTGTCTCAATTAATTCGGTATGTCATGAACAAGGGCATTTTTATTCAAAACTAACTGAACTCAATTTCCAAAATTTCCAAATTTAAATCTAATCCTCAAAATCTTATCCTTAAATCCCAAAAAAAATTGCTAGATTTCCCAAAATTTTCACTTTTAAATTAGGATTAATACCATGAGAAACCTTAAATTGGTATACTTATGACAAATTTACTATAGACTAATTTTTTGGTCACCAAAGGCCCTAAACTGTAATGTAAATAACAAATTTACCCCGAATTAATTTTTAAGTTACCAAAAATTCCAAACCGGCACAATTGTGATAAATTTACACCAAACTAATTTTTAAGTCACCAAAAATCCCAAATTAATATACTTATGACAAATTTACTTCAAACAGATCATATGGACTTGGCATCCTGCTCAATAATTTTGATGGTAAAATTTGTTATGAGTGTATCAGTTTTGAGATTTTTTGGCGATTCAAAAAATAATTTGAGCAAATTTATAACAGGTATATTAGTTTAGTTTGGAGTTTTTCGTTGTAGTGAACCTTTAAATTAAAACACTAACGAGACCAAAAAAATTAAAATTAAATAAATAAAACACTAGACCGACCAAGAAGAGAAAAATGCTAATCCCAAATCTCCGGACTTCGCTCGCCTGCTTATCTTCCTCGAACTCCAGCCCCGCACGCCTCCATCTTGCGCCTCAGCCTCTCTCGTTCGACGCTTCGAGCTCTTTGAGACACTTCTCGGCGTTCTTGAAGCAGAGCATCGGAACGAGGGGACGCCGTCTCTGGGAGGAGCGACTCTTGCTTGTGGAGGTCCTCGACGAGAAGGCATTGTAAGAGCACATTTCTGGGGTCGTGTGGTCTGGAACGACGGCGCACTTCCAGTCGGGCTTCTCTGGGCATGAGGGTGTCTGCGGTAGCTGACTGATGATGAATAGCCGCAGCTTCTGACTGGAGTAAAGGGTGTGTGATAGTGCATCCCCTGCTCGCACATCTCCGGGCTTGCCACCATCACGTAGAGCCATTCAAACGTTCAAATGTACGGCGTTGGCCTTGGGTTTGCGGTACTCGCTGCGGCCGTTCATCCCTTGTACTGCGGCCGTTCATCCCTCGCACTGCCTGCCCGCATACGAGAAAATATTGGGTACGTCTAACGTTCCAACGTGGCAAATGGGAAGGCACTGCGAAAGCGACACGTGTCCTCACGTGGGACCCACAAGCTGAGCGGAAATTTTGAAAATTTTGCAAGCTTTAGCATTCTTCTGCACAGACCGACGCTTTCTCTCTCCCTTCCTCTCATGAATTCAAAATTTCACGTTCCCTCCCTTCGCTCTCTCCCGTGGTCGCTCGCTTTCTGCTCCGGCACTCGCTTGGGTGTCACTCTTTGCTCCGGCGCTCACTCAGTGCCCGACCATGCACGTCCGGTTCCGCTCGTTCTCCTCCGCCAGTTCTTCCAACTCCTTCATCGCCTCGACAATCGAGGGCTCGGCTGCGAGCTCCTTCACCAGCTTCAAGACGCAACCCTCTCGAAGGACGACTTCAGGGTCGGGATCCGGTAGACGCCGTTCTTCGCGTTGCTGATGCACCACGCCTGGATGAGCCGGAGGAGCGTGTGGCTCGGGGTGAGGCCGGAAGCCCTCGGCAGCGGCTGGTTAGGCAAGTGGCGGCCGCGCCGTTGCTGGAGGACTTGGACAGCCACTTCTCGATGCTCTCGCGCTCGTAGGTTATGCCCGTCACGGTCGTCACGAGGGCCCTCATGATCTGCAGGGATATTGGACAAAGGAAGTACCGAGGGATCTCGACGTCACGGCCCTCCATGAATCGATGTGGCGACTCTCAGATTGAAGAGGGAGAGAGAATGTCTTGAAGTTGAAGTTGTTCTGTATATTTTCTAAAGATGGAGTTAATTATATGGCGGTATGTTCAAATATCATGAACTGCAAGTTGTGGATTGCAAAAAGTTTAACTAGGCAAATCTTGTGAGTTCAGGTTTGATTGGAGAGTGTTTTACGTTCTTTTCTGGAACAGGCAAATCTTGTTTGATTGTTTTAGGGATTTTTTTTTTGGGTCGGGATTGAAACTGCAGGAAAATCACATCCTTGTTTTGCTTGTTACAATTGGCTTTGCCTTTTCTCTTAGAGTTCAACGTTCTGGTTTCGCATTTTTTGATCCTTTTTTGCTTTGATTGACAATTCTTTTCTTGCCCAAAAAAATTCAAGAGAAATTCTTGTTTGGAGTTCATATTCCTTAAAATGAAGAGATTGTGGAATGAAGACTTCAACACAGGTACACTGTATGGTAGACTGGTGCAAACAAAACTCAACTTCATCATTGATGAACTAAATCCAGCATAAGATACAAAAAAAAAAAAAAAGGCACTATTCTCGCTTGAATTGAATTGTGCCAGGATATTATTAGCCCCCACAATGAACTCAACCATAAGAACAGCCAGTAAAAACATCAAGATTACTACAGGTTACTTGACTGTAGGCACAAAACTTGCAAGATACAACTATTCTCGATGAAACTGACAAAAAAAAATGGATGGCTATGACTAGAAAAGGAATCCTCAAAATCCAAGGAAGAATTTGGAGAACCAGATTGCTGGCCATACACTATGGAGGAAAAGAACGAACTATTTTCTATTTCTAACGGCACAAAATTGCATGAAGGGTGGCTTCAAAGTACTACAGCAACTTTCCCTGGAGATACAAGGGAAGCAGCATGAGCAGTGAGGTGTTCATAGTGATTAGCTTCGGCGCCACACCACCCTGCACGTTAAAATCAATTGTGAGGCAACGTCAATTGCAAATGGAGAGTTCACAATTCTAGACAACTTGCTAGAAGGCAGCAATTTTCACTTCTTTTTTCCATTTTGTTTCCTTTGGTTTTCTGGGAAGTAGGCAGAATACCAAATTCATTTACCTATTCCTTCCATGAAGAGGAATAAAGGAGGATCCCGTGTTTGACTTCTAGCCGAATCGATTCATGGAGGGCCGCGACGTCAAAGACCCCTTGGTACTTCCTCTGTCCGATATCCCTGCAGATCATGAGGGACCCCGTGTCGACCGTGACGGGCATAACCTACGAGCACGAGAGCATCGATCGAGAAGTGGCTGTCCAAGTCCTCCAGCAACGGCGCGGCCGCCACTTGCCTAACCAGCCGCTGCCGAGGGCTTCCGGCCTCACCCCGAGCCACACGCTCCTCCGGCTCATCCAGGCGTGGTGCGTCAACAACCTGAAGAACGGCGTCGACCGGATCCCGACCCTGAAGTCGTCCTTCGAGAGGGTTGCGTCTTGAAGCTGGTGAAGGAGCTCGCAGCGGAGCACTCGATTGTCGAGGCGATGAAGGAGTTGGAAGAACTGGCGGAGGAGAACGAGCGAAACCGGATGTGCATGGTCGGGCATTGAGCGAGCGCCGGAGCAAAGAGTGACACCCAAGCAGTGCCGGAGCAGAAAGCGAGCGACCACGGGAGAGAGCGAAGAGGAGGGAACGTGGAATTTTGAATTCATGAGAGGTAGGGAGAGAGAAAGCGTCGGTCTGTGCATAAGAATGCTACAGTATGCAAAATTTTCAAAATTTCCGCTCAGCTTGTGGGACCCACGTGAGGACACGTGTCGCTTTCGCAGTGCCTTCCCATTTGGCACGTTGGAACGTTAGACGTGCCCAATATTTTCTCGCCCGCATACAAGTCCTCCCCGTCCTACTCAGCCAACCGGCAGGCGATTGTCATTCCAGAAGCGGCTACCAGGCCGTTGTAGAGGAAAATTGGAGAAGCCGATGCTGAGTGTTTGGGCCTTAGAAGCTCAGAACACTGCCGAGGGACTGTTAGCCGACAAAAATAGTGCTAGAACAATTGCGAAGGGCATTCTTTTTCTTCTTTATTCGTAACTTCCCTTTTCGTCTCCTCTTTCGATTCTAAGAATGTCTTCAATTGAGAACTTTGACTATGTTGCATTCGTTGCGGTACTCAAAATGTGGAATTTTTTTTGAAGGAGCTATGACTATGATTCTCTGGATTCTAGTTGTTTCGATGCAAGGTGCAATTTTTGGCATAAAGGATAGCTTGTTGAATATGTTCCAGTGCTGGTGGCCGTCGGTGACTCTAGAGTATTGCGTTGATGCAAGCATATATTGACGGATGTTTGAGTGATTTATGGGAGTGATCGGTTTCCAATCCAATCCAGTCCCACCCAGGAATCGGAAACCGGACCAAGAGAAGCGGTTCTCCAATTCTGGAACTGAATACTAGATCACCTAGTCTTGGGATCAGAGCGATTGATCATATTCGGTTCCTAGGTAATCCAATAAAACTGGTGGAAAGTTTTAGATCAATTGAACCGTCAATCCATGTTGCAACTCGAAACTGGGAAACGATGGCCCCATGATTATAGGGATACACTCGAAAAAAAGGAGGATTCGGTTAATTCTTTTCCATTAAGGCTAGACTCACAAATTTCTTCAAAGTAATTTGTGTATTTGCTCACCCCTAGTAATTTCTTCATATTTGTGTGCCTTCCCTTTTATGCAGGAGAAGCTTACATTGCATTTCAGAGTTCATGCTTGTCTGACGATTATTAGGATTTGGCATCACTACTAAGAAGGAATCAAATCAAAGGATTGACATTTAGCTTTGGCCAAACAGATAGAAGGACTCTAGAAGTGTGGCACTCAATATAGGGCTAAAAGTTTTATTTTTATCACTTAAGTGTCAATTTAAAAAAAAAAAAAAACTATCTCTTCAATGCTAACTTCTATATGTTTGGCCGAGAATCTGACATGGTCCTCTTTTTTATATAATTTCTGAAGCCGACTAGCTCGTTAGAGGGTCTAGTAAGTATCAAAACCACAAACGATGTCGTCTACTAGGTTTCCCCTATATAAGAACCCTAAATCTCCAAATTGAAAGAGAGCCAAATTTGTATCCTAATGAGCCATTCAACCAAAATTCACACCTAATTTGATTTGCCCTCAAAATTAACTATTCAATCTTGCAAATGGAAGGCAGAAAGTTTCAATAACAACTCAAATTCGTTTGAACGATTCTTCCTCTAGCACTAACAACCCTAATTTTTCTCCTCTCATCCGAGCCTTAATTTTTTCCCTCCAATTAAGTGACTAAGTGAGGATGACTAACCTGATTAACTAAGAGTGATAGAGATGATGAGCGATGGACAGCAAGCGACGGCAAGCAATGGATAGTGACCAATGGATGGAGAGCAACATTGACAAGGAGAATGGCGGACGGTGAGACAAACACGAGCCCTAACTTTCATTCATTATGCACGGTGTAGTTTTAGGTAGAATGGTGTGACGTTGTATTTGGGCAATGATGTTGCTGCAGCACCATTTAGTCCTACCCAGCCACATTGGACTAAGCGATGCCGTTTTGCTATTCCTCGTGGACTGGAAATTTTAACAAAAATTCAACTCAATTTAAATTATAAACACCACATAATTATTTTAGCAGAAATATCTCATCGGTGGTACTTAAATAATTGTTTTTTCTTCGATTTATCACTTAAGTGAGCCAACGGAAATTTTTTGCATTAAAGTGAGCGTTGTTCACAAATTTTGATACTTTTATTATTCTTCTCCCGATTAAAGAGGGATAGTTTCGATTAGTTACTGGTCTAGATCTAAGCTGTGGTTTACTGTGGTGGTGAGATTTCCGTCTTTTGTGCATATCTCAAAAGCGGTGCTCTTTTAAAAAACAATGCATCTGGGCTGAGGGTCTCATGGTGTGATATTAAGCTTCATCAGGGCATGAAAACATACTTACGGATTTCCTTCCTGGACAACTCACTCAACACGATATGAACAGGGGCGATGTACACAATATAATAGATATGGGAATTCTTCTCCTCAAAACGAAGACAGAAAATTCGAAACGATTGATTTTGTTCCTCAAGGCAGAAATGAATGAGCATGCCCTCAACTTTTAAGAAGATGCACTCCTGTCCTCCCTCCCTCCCTCCTTCTGACGGTCTGTGCTTTGTAGTCCGACCATTGTCATTAGCATAGGCACTATGTAGAAGCACCATGGAGATCACTTCTGGAATCGAATGAAATTTGCTCAAGTTCTCCCTATTCCCTATAAAACTGAAGTATGAGATGAATGGGAAAGAGCAAAGAAAAGGAGAGGAAACAGAGTCCTGATCCTTTTTCATTCGCCAAGCCTTTAATTACGAGAATTTTTTAAAGAGTATGATCTTCTCTCTCTTATAATCATTAGTTTCAATTGAGAGCAAACAAACATATGACAAGAATTTGTAGTACTCCTATATGTCGTTGAATAGCATTGTGTCCTCCAAATATTATAGTTGCAAATGACGAAGGGTGTTAGTTTCATCTTTCGATATATCACACACGAAATCCCAAACGAAAGAGAACAAAATTTTGCACTAAACAAACCAAGCAGCAGGAGTAGCAAAATTACCATACGACCGCCCTAGCCTGCTGCTAGTATTGGCCGTGCAACATTTGATACGTAAATACAAAAAATTCGACGTTTGTGAAATTTTTTCATTGCAAACATTTTTTTTTCAAATAAGATGTTGTCAGACGGAGACCTTCGCTCTAACGTCATGGGGACTAGAGATATAGAGAAAGGGCCAGAAAGGAAGCAAGCAAAGATAAAATTCCCCGTTCGGGCTCGAGAGTCTCGAGCCTCCAGTGACCGACTAATCAGTACGGACAGTTCAGCTGAGGAACCCATAAGACGGATTGTATAATGAGTAAGGTCCATAAGAGTAGGAAGTTAGGAACATGAAGTGTCGAGGAGTTTATGTGCTTGATTCGAATTTATTTTTCCCAAAAAAAAAGAAAGAAAGAGGAAAATCAACAGAGATATCACGGGGCAAAAGAATATTGACACGCAGAAAATTATTAGTAGATGATGGGCATAGCAGTACAAATAGAGATAGAAATGAAATTCACATAAGCCACACCGTTAAATGCGATCAGATTTGGTTTATTATTAGAGGGATTTAACACCCACGATATCAGCACCACACGTTTGGGTTCCAGTCAGCATAAAACAAAGAAAACGTGGGAAAGATGATTTTGTCTTTAACTTAGGATATATTTGACAAGCTCGTGTAATCAGAAGCTCACCGAGGTGATGAATTGCTGCAGAGAGTATGGCAGATCAGTCTTCCCTATACTCTATAAGTTTAATTATGTTAACGTGGGTTGCCAACGTGGTAAATTTGGAGAGGACGTGGTAAATTTGGAGAGGAATGGGCATCGCAGAGCTTTGCTGATGGGCATGTTATGTAACCTATAATAGGAGTCGAAACCCATCATATTTTGTCAATAGCTGAACTGACACTTCAAAAAGGATATGAGCTGCGTCCCTTATATATATGGGCAGTGAGTCAAATTATGTTCTATTCGTTGTTTTGGTGTAAAGGAAAGTTGCCTAATAGAGCATAAAAACATCAACTGCTCATTTGTGTATGCACTTGGATGGCAAGGAAGGAATCAAACTGCAACTCTTAACTTTGGTTATATATAATATATAGGGGCAGGCATGAAGCGAGCCGGTGGAAATGGTGGTCGCAAAGGTTTCTAGTGAATTGAAGACAACGTGAATCAAACGGCTCCCCAATTTCATAAGCTCTCAAGTATCTCCCAATTCCATTTGAGCCAAAAGGCCTACCTATCATTCATAAGTATTCTCCGCATTCATTGTTTAAGGTTAATTTGGTCTTTCAGAAAATTTAGTATAATAACTACATTTTATCACCACTAATTTGGTATTCAGTCGCAATGTATATATTTTGGAGAATAAAATAAGAAAAAGTAAATGGTAAGTGTACTTGGTTTTTTTACGGTCAGAATATTCAATCTAGCTTGGCTTCTTACCTTGAGGTCAGTCTTGTCGATACCAAAATGAAAATATTTAACAATGATTCATCCCTCATGGGTAAAGACACTACTAATGAAATTCGTAATGCCATCGACTAGTATAAGATATGTATTCCGATTATCTCTGAAAAATTTGACTCCTCATATTTCTACCTTGAGGAGCTACTTCTAATGGTTGAATGCAAGGAGACAAATGCAAGCCCATCTTTGATAAACTGGAGGCCCACCAATTGCAACACATGTCACTACTTCAACATAAAGATCTAGGGTGGAAGTAATTATGAGCGAGGATGAGTATCGAAGAATATCGCCAATGGATACTTACTTTCCCACCAAATTGTTAATTTGATCCATTACTGTAAACTTTTTATACTACTCAATCTTACTCCAATTTTATTTAGAGAAGTGGCAACAATGAAAGACTACTTTATTTAGAGAAGTGGCAACAATGAAAGACTAATTTTAAAATAGGTCGTCAAGGAGGTTTGGAGTTTGTTGAAGGATCCCCACTTGGAACATTTGCTCAGGAATTGGGTCTTTCTTAGAATTATTGCTAAAGAAATTTCATTTATGACTCTATTCTTTTTTGGATGTGCAAGGAATATACATATTGAACTTTGGGGATGTACTTGTTGAATATGTTTCAAAGTGTTCTCTTATAATTAGAGGTGAAATGAACCACAATACTTTGAGTATTGCCGCATATGTTGACAGATGTTTGAGTACAAGGTGACTAAGGTGACTATTCGACTTACAGTTGTAAGTGGATTATAGAGAGAGAATTTTAGAGAGAAGCTCTGAAAGAGAAAGGAACAAATGGCTTGAATGATCACAATGAAGGGAGGGCACCCCTTCTTATACTAGTAGTTATCTCGTTACAACCATTGATCCATATTCGATTTAGCGGATAAGATTACATCTCCCGGCCTACCAACTACTGGCATTTATCCCAAGAGAACTCTAGAACCCATCACAATTACCATCTTGCCCATCCCTAGGAACATTTAAGCAAATTACAGCTTGAATGATTGGAAAGATCTGGAATTCGTTTCTTTCTAACTTGCTGAAGGTTGGTCTTGCTGCCTTTTGATTTCTCCCATATGGCAATTTCTATAGCATGGAATGATGCCTGACAGGCAGCCAAGTCTGATTTCTTTATTCTTTTTGGAATATCCGATAACTTCAGACGGTCCCACATCAGAATTAGCTTGCTCTGCTTGCTTTCATGGATCTCTTTTGTTCGTTTGTCCGTGTCAATCTCTTCTCTGAGAAGGGTTTTCTTTTGTTGCCTATCGATTTTCTCTGCTTTGATCTACTTTCCTTGACTACGTATTGCAAAGTTATATGGATTTCTTTACAGAAATGTCATTTCACGTATGTGTATGGTCGTTAGGTTCCCATAATCAAGAGATAAATTGATGAAGAGTCGCTCTGCATTCCTCGCCAAAAGATATATTCTGTGGACCTGCTTTTACCACCAAGTTTCCAACTTTTTGATGGGAGACCCAACACCCTCATATTTCAACTCGGATTTTGAACAGCAAATGGGGCCCAATTCTTCAATCTCAATCCAAAGTGCATAAATTCGTTAACAGATTGAGGGTGCTGTGAAGGAGGCAGACATTCCCAAGGCAGTTCTTCCTGGGTTTTTCTAAGAGGTTTAAACTTTGATGATAATAAAAATTGCCAGTTCAATCAAAGTCGGGTAAATGGGACGAGAAAAGTAAATTTGTAAAGATCAAGTATTAAACAGGCCGATTGTCCAGAGAGTTTTTGCAAAGATGACAAATTGGTTTTTATATTCCACCTTGAGATTACATTGCATGCTCGCAATCATGTGCTCCTATCAATCCGCCATCCTAATCTTAACCCTCGATTGATCCATCGATAAACATTTGGCGCGTTAACAAGTGATGTGGCTTCAATACTTAGCAAGATCTGCAATATTCGGTGGCAATTGCTTAGTTGGTGATTCATTGATGACTTATTTAAACGTTAGATTAATGAAAACTTTGATCGATTATCCTTGCACAGTTTGCTATTAATGACCTTATCAGTAAAATTATCGATTTCTTTCAAATTATCGACTATTTTATTCATTAATGACTTCTACTTTAACCAAATTGAGCTTGCAACTTATTAATAATAAGCGAAAGTTGGTCACATTTTTACTTCAATAGCTATAACTTTGTATTTACATAAAGAAAATTATCTCATGCCAGTTGATTTGCGCTCTCAAGAGTTGCTTTTGTCGGTGTTAGATTTATTTTTAAACTGAAAATTAAAACCACGAGTCATGGCAAGCCTCGGGTCAACCAGACTTTGACCCCAACAAAAAAAAAGGGATATGTTCAGTAGAAGTCCTAAAACTTGTCAAGAAAGTGCAATTGAGTCCTAAAACTTACAAAAAGTGCAATCAAGTCACTAAACTTGTCAAGTTGGTTCAATTAAGTCCTAAAGTTAACACCGTTAGATTTACTAACTAAATTTCTTAACGTAATTACGACGTCATATTTGAAATGAATTTTTTATTTTTCAAATAGTTTTTTTAAATTATTTTTTATTCAAAATATTTAAAAATTAGATTAAAAACTAAAAATGAAAATCTAAATTTATTTTAAAAAACAAAAATGTAAAAAAATAATTTTAAAAAAAATTTAAACAATAATTTTAAACAATTTTAAAAAATAATTTTAAACAATTTTTTAAAAATAATTTTTTTTAAAAATGACAATACTAATTTTAAACAATTTTTAAAAATAATTTTAAAAAAATTAAAGAATATAATTTTAAAATTAATTTTTTATTTTTAAAAAAAAATCTCCAGCGATGGGTGACGGTGGGAGAGAGGAGCCTGATTTTTTTAAACAATTTTTAAAAATAATTTTTAAAATTTTTCTTTTTAGTTTTTGGTGAAAATAAGATAAAATGAATAAATCTAATTTTTTAGTTTTTAAATCTATTTTTTTTAAATGAATAAAAAATTATTTAAAAAATCCACGTGGAAAATAAAAAAATTATTTAAAATGCCACGTCAGCATTTTTAACAGAAAATCTAACGGTGTTAACTTTAGGACTCAATTGAACCAACTTGACAAGTTTTAGGACTTGATTGCACTTTTTGTAAGTTTTAGGACTTAATCGCACTTTCGACAAGTTTTAGGATTTCTGCTAAACATATCCCCAAAAAAAAAACCAAGGGCGCGTTTGGTAACGTTTCGTTCAAAAATTGTTGCGAACGAATAAATAGAAAAAAGTGTTTACGTTCCGGGAAACAATTTTTGACCGAAAAGACGCGTTTGGTAAATTTGTTCTAATAAAAAATGAATAAAAACATGTTTGGTAAATTTGTGTTCTTTTTTTTTTTTTTTTTAATATTTTTCCTTTTTTCTTTCTTTTTTTTTTTTTTTTCTTCTTTTTGGCGGCGGCCTAGCCTCGGCCGGGCGAGCTCGAGCTCGCCCGAGATCCGGCGAGGCCGAGCTCGCCCAGCCATCGGTGAGGCCGAGCCTCGCCAGGGGCCGGCGACGCTCGGCCTCGCCCGGGGGCCGGCGACACTCCGGCAAGTTCGCCGGCCCTCGATAGCATCGCCGGCCAAAGAAAAAAGAAGAAGAAAAGAAGAAGAATAGAAGAAGAAAATCGTTTCTTCAAAAGTGTTTATGGAGCAAGAAACAAATTTTTTTTGTTTCTCATTTATGTTCTTTTTGTGTTTCGGGAACAAAAAATTTGATTTTGAACAAAAACGCAAACAAACGCGTTTCTGTTCTTTTTTTTGTTCCCGGGAACAAAAAAAACAAAATTTCTGTTCATAAACAGAAAAAAAGAACAAAAACATGCACGCCCCAAGTAGACAACCATAAAAAAGATAAAACCGCACCCTTGTGTCGGAACGGAGAAAGGGAAAGTTAGGAGAAGAAAGAAGGGAGAAGAAAATGGAAGCCCTAGCAACCCGCTACGACGTGTTCTTGAGTTTCAGAGGCGCAGACGATCGCACCGGCTTCGTCTATCACCTCTACAAGAGGCTGCTGGATTCTGGGGTCCGCGTGTCACGCAACGATTGCGCGCTCCCGGTCCGCAAGGAGAAAGGCAGGGAGCAGCTTGTCTGGGCCATCAGTAGATGTAAAATCGCGATACCCATCATCTCCCGAGGGTATGCGAGTAGTACATGGTGTCTCGAGGAGCTCGCCGCGATCATGGATTGCCGCAGAAGGGATGACAAATTGGTCCTCCCTGTATTCTATAATGTGGATGTTGTTGATTTGGGTCGCCGACGCGGTGACTTTGATGATGAGATGAAGTGCAGCTCAGAAGAAGTGCTAAAATGGCAG
Organism: Eucalyptus guilfoylei; assembly: GCA_016097605.1. Lineage (NCBI taxonomy): Eukaryota > Viridiplantae > Streptophyta > Magnoliopsida > Myrtales > Myrtaceae > Eucalyptus > Eucalyptus guilfoylei. The sequence continues at coordinate 12,105,905 of CM027863.1, forward strand.
GAAGCGCTGACTTCTGTAGCGAGGATTAGAGGGTGGATATCACAGAGCACTGCTGATGGGTATGTTTTGTTTTGTATGTATGTATTTATTTATTTACGAATCTAAGAATCCATATCTGTCCCAATTCCGGATCTGAACCTCTGTGCGTTTGGATGCGAATGACCGATCCGGAATTGTAGAATTTGGGGAAAGGTGGGCATCAAACTGTAAGCCTGACTTTGTTTTTACATGTATGTGTGGGGGAGGCATGAAGGAGAGCTGGTGCAAATGGTGGTTGCCAAGGTTTTGAGTGAATTGAAAAGGATGTGGATTCAACGGCTCCCCCTGTCCATAGGATTAGGTATTTACCAGTTCTATTTCAGTCAATCTTCGGCATTTTCGTAATGGCTACATCTTATCGTCTTATTGTCGCTTTGGTTTGTCCCGCTGAATCACAGCTTATCTTTTCTTTTCGGAGAAGAAAAGAAGAGAAACTAAATGCCAAGTGTTCTTGGCCTTTCGTGGCCCTGATACTCGATACAACCTTGCCGACTACCTCTACGTCAGCCTCATGGCATCAGGAATCAGAGTGTTTAATCATGATGATCCTTCGCTCATAGGTAAAGATTTTAGTAATGAGATTAGCAATGCCATCGACCACTGCAAGATATCCATTCCGATTCTCTCTTCGAATTATTCCTCCTCGCCTTGGTGCCTGGAAGAGCTCGCTCGAATGGTTGAGTGCAAGAGAACAAAGGGACAAATGATATTGCCCATATTCTATAAAGTGGATCCCTCACACGTGCGAGACCTATCGCATTGTTTTGAAGAGAGCATCCTTCCACATAAGGAGCTGGTTGACGGAAGTACTTATGATCGGTGGAAGCGAGCTCTCAGGGAGATTGGGTCCCTTGAAGGATGGGAATCAGAGAAAGTCGCCAATGGGTACTTACTCTATCCTCATTCCCACCTAAACCTTAATTGATTCTATTGCTGGAAACTTCTTACACTACTCAAAGTGTACTTTAATGTTTGTTTGGCAATTGGCAGGCATGAAGAGGTACTTGTCAAACAGGTTGTCGAGGAGGTTTCGAGGTTGTTGAACAATCCCTAAACACATGATCCCCCATCCCTATCCACTGAGTAGTGTCTCAATCCTGGAGTTAGTAATTGCTCATCTTAAATGTAGGTGAGTCCTATTTTGCAAGAGAAGTTTCCTCGACTATCAAATCTGTCATCTGTCACAGTTCATCGGTTGCATTTATCTTCTGAAGACTGGCGAGGAGTTCCTTTGGAGTTAAGAAACTTGCTAACGCATGTGTTCTGCTCTTCTTATATTCAGATGTGACAGGATCAACGGATGTCTCATGTTCCGATTTAAAATTCTGATCTGTTATAGATAGAGAGAGGATATGAGAAAGAAGCATGAATGAGGGCACGGAACCAACAAGATGAAAGGAGGAGAGAAAAATGTCCAAACAATAAAAAGAGGAGCAAGCTTCATTGGTTGTCTGAAGGTGCTATAAAGGATCTGCTATTGAGTTGAAGTCAAATGTGATCTGCCGAAGTACAATTGCCTTCTAATTACTCGAAGACTTGGCTCGTTCTGGCGTAAAACGGGATGAGAAAATATAAAATGGGAGAACAGTTGCGATTTGCATTTACATAGCTTGAAATATACTACAATTTGCTGGATCAGTGGAAGAGACTATCTTCATTCTTAGCTTTTTTGTCTTTCTTTGGGCTAAAATCTGATCATGCATTCCATGGAAAAATAAGCCATTTGATACATAGCTAACGTTGATGAGAGGGGCTTTTTGATAGATCTCAATGTGACTCGTCGCAAAAGTTGTACATGCTTGTTGCCATTAATTTCTGTAATATTCGATTGTGCTAACTCTTTGGATATGCAAATAGAAATATTTGATTGGATACCTGTTCTCTGATCAAGTAGAACAAGCCAGTAGGATTTGCAAAGGAATTGGAAAAAGAAAACATTGCACTATTACTCCACTTCAGTCAATTCCCATTTCAAATTTGCTACTCATTTCAAGCAGGAATGACATAATATTGTATGTGAGGAAATTAAATATGAAAGCACTGAGTGATAATTGGTTATGATTTCTGTTTGGTATTGTGGTCATAGTGATTACGTTGATCAGTTCATATAGGACCCTTACCTCTCTACTATTTAGTTATTTCAACAATGATCGGTGCCCAACTATTTGAATATCCACCACTCTTGCTTATTCCCAGAAATTGGATTTTTAACCCTTTACATGCTGTCATGTTCAGGGTGGATGCTCGTCATTTGAATTGTTTTTCTACTCAAGTATGTGTCTGCTTCGATGGACGATCATCACGTTTGTATAGTTGTATGAGCAGATGCATTGTGTTGGCATGATCCTCTTCTTCTTTAATCTCACGGAGAGAGATGATCACAAGTGTGGCATGATTTTTCAATTGCAAAAGATTCGACTGTGACATCTTAAGAAATGTATAGATGATTCACATTGAAGGTTTACTTTACTTTCTAACCTATTCCTAAGCTGATGCCTGCTATTCTATGACGAGTTAATTCATTTCTTATGCACCCTTGCAATAATATTTTGAACTTAGGATGTCCTCCTTCTCAGAGAATTGCTCTGAGGCCTTCAGTTTGAGGTTGGCAACATGGACTAGATCATAATTTATCTGTGGCTGATTGATCAGGTATGGCCCCTATACTATACAGACTTGCTTTAAGTATAAGATTGCCGAGTTTCACCTGAAAATGCTGGTTCTCCTACTGGAACTTTGTAACATTTCTTTCTCTCTATCTTGTAGCTCAGGGGAAATAATACCTCCACATTTTTCAGAGGCTGCAGATTAGATTGTAGAAGACAATTTCCCCTTGAGAGGTTCCTTGAAACATTAAAGGGGCAGAATATGAGGCAATCTATCCAAAATTGAGACGACATAGAAGGAAAACTGTCAAAAGTAACATGTTTCAAGACTATATCTACATAAGCCAACCAACAAAGATGCAGGGCATTGATAGCTGTATAAGTGACATATCAATCGGCACTGTCATATCTAGGGGTTCTTGCTGAGTATTCAGTTTTCTTTTTCTTCTGTTCAATGCTTGGCATAATATACATTTTGGTTCTTTGTACCTTTTATGTCCTCCAATCTAACATTAGTTGCCACCTAGAACGGTGAATTATAATTGTTGGAGAATCTGTTCTTCCTCTCCCCCCCCCCCCCCCCCCCCCCCCAAAAAAAAAAAAAAAAAAAAGATCTAAGTTATCAGGAAACGGATCCACAATGTGTATGGGTTCCTCTTGCTTTTGAAACACACAAATGCGTTTGAAACACCATCACGGCTGCTGTTGAAAGCTGTTCCTGTTTCAGCAACCCACACTACTGCTAAAGTAGCCGAAGAACCATTGTGTTTTGAAACTTTCTATATGTTTTGGCAATGCCATGAGGATATGTCGGATCAAGAATCTTTTCAATGAGGTGCTGATCAGACCCTACAAGCAGGAAAATTTGTCTCAGATCCAAGATATCAAAGTAGTCGAAAGTAACTACAGAAGGTACCTGATAGGAGATTGTGGATGCGAAGAGCAACTGATTTAAGGATTTTGGGTCTTATACACTTATTCCTTGATCATGGTGCATCATAGCTTCCTCCTGGTGCTAGGATGAGGGGCTTGGGTTTGATACTCTAGTATTTGTCTAACACCAAGTTCTGCAGATGAATTGTATCAGATGCGTACTGGCTCGCTGCCACTCTTGTACTGACTCCTCTCCCACTCAATTCATTCCCTGTACAGCAAGTGTCAAAATGTCTAAATATGTACAAACACTACCATCTCCCACAGTATAAGCCTCTCATCCACAAAAAATCGAATTTGCTCATGTATGTTTGTGCAAATAATACCGATTGCTTCAGTGTGATATTATTGGAAATAAATGGCTGCAACCTAATTAAAAGGAGGAAGCACATCTGAAGCTACTATGCATACACTTGGTTCTTCACACTTTCCGAAATATGATACTTGTTGGGTATAGCTCGAAATGAGACGGATCATCTCCAGTCAACCTTGAAACGTTTGCCTCCAGAGCAAAGGCAATGTCATTAAATAATGATTTTCTGATAAGTTATGACACTTTGGATATGTCCAGAATTTTCAACTAAAGTCACAAATAGGTATCAGAAAGACGAATTTCATGTTGAAATAATTTGTTATCATAAAAGAGGCGACTCTTGATTAAGAGGAGAGGTAGCTATTGGATGAGAGAAAATGTGACTCTTGATTATGGAAAAGAGGTGACTGTTGGTTATGACTTATGAGATTAAAGTTACTGATGGTTATGAAAGAAAGTTATTCTCAATATGAAGAATGGTGATGGTTGGGAATAAATTACATATTCCAAAAAGATATGTTGATTGGTTGTTCATGAATAGAAATCAAATCCCACCTTATACAACTGTTTATAGCAACAATTTCTTCTTAGGAATTCTCTTTTCATCTCTTCACAGATAATTTTGACAACACATCAAAGATGAAATTCCAAGAGTAAAATTGAGTGATTGCCGAAATCATTTCTCTGTGATTTTGGTGTATATCCTGAAGTTATAACAATAGTGAAGGTAAATAATACATTAAAAACTGTGATCGCTATTACGCATCAAGGCATAAAATAATCTATTACTATCACTCTATTTTCATCGACAATCAAATTTTCCCAACATTTCATCACTTTAGATATCATGGTACTACTAGTTTCACGTCAATCGTGATCCATCCTCGCCCATTCAAATAATAAACGAGTAATTGTTTTCATATTTACATTGCAAACATCAAACCTGTTAGATTTGAATCAATAAACCTAGTGATCTTGACTTGCAGAAATCAGAATCTTCGCTGCATACAAGGCACGAAAAATCCTCATCACCTTCACCATTTTATAGATCGAAATTTTGTTGGATTCTTATGACTCCAGTGGCTTGCAACCTCTAAATACAGAAACTCTATTGGATTTAATCATAGATGACATCTAAAAACTGAAACTCTATTGGATTTTAATCACAGATGACATCTACAACTCTACCTGCCTAGTTTGTCATCATCCAAATATTGAACTTTTGTTTGATATGTGATCTTCAACTCTACTAAATTTTGGTAGCGGTGAATTTTAGGATCTTAATTCTCTCCAAAGTTCTCCATATGTTAAGTCCAAAACACTGAGAAAATTTGCAATTTTCACCTCCTTGATATTGAAGCACTGTTATATTCAACTTAAGAACAAGTCTCCAATATCATTTTTTACCTATACAACTATTCACCCTTCCAAATATCAAGATTCCATTGTATTCCAATTATTTTCACCTCTTTGAAAATCGGAACTCTTCCTTTTTCATATAAAAGACCAACTCTCAAACCTCAGTCGTCTTCTTGTCAACTTTCCAACCATTATGACTCTGTCCGATCTATGTACAAAGTATCAAAGCTTTATCAGATTTATGTACAAGATGATTGACAATCTTCACATCATAAGCGCAAAAAATCTGCGAAGAAAGAAAATTCTTCAAATCATTTAGTCAAACATCTTTTACAGCGGCACAATACGCGCACGCACACGCACATAGGTGGTCCTCAATTATTATGGCATTCTTAGTGAATGAAGTTGAAGCAACATGTTTTTGTCTCTCTTTTGGGAAAAGACCATCAGATGGACATAGATTTTGAAGTGTCTTTCATGATGGAGATTTGCTTATCATGCATTAAAACAGAGCGGAGTCAAATCATAACGCCCGGAATTATGGATTTCATATGAGATCATCATCCAATGTTTTATGAATTCTTTTTTCTAGTAATTAAGGCATCTCGCTCCATCGAAAGTGTCTGCTAGTTGCCTTTTAATTTTAAGACAGGTCATCCCCATTTGTTTCTTTCACTGCCGACTGTGCAAATGGAGCTATCAGACTCTTTTCCAATTTTTGTGGCCTTCTATATTGGTAACTAGCTACACCGCAAGATTAACCAGTTGTGCTTTGCCAATGCAGAAACATTATTGATCACGCGTCATTTCTTGACAACTCGAAGTTGTGGGTTTTGGAGGACCACCGGAAAGGTATGATGTCGACGACCATCACCATCGATTCAGGCTCCAGGGTGCGTGGAAGGAATGAAATCTGGGGAGGTACTGGGACAGTTTTCTGTACTCTGCCGGATCAACCAACGGCTTACTTGTTCTGTTTGTTTCCTTTTGGTCTTAGTTTAAAAGACTGTTGCCTCACAACATTGGGATTGTACCTTGTTTTTATACTCTAAGCCTATATTTATTTCACGAAAAATGTGACATTTCTGAAGAATATTTTCAAGAAGTCATTTTTCAAGAAAATGACATTATTTTCTAGAAATTTGGCTAAAACCTGAAATTGAACGAGAAAATATTATCCATCATTTGACATGAAAAATCTAATTTGATTTTCCTAACTAGAATACATAATTCAACAGCCAGTAACTTACGATCGGGTAGCTAGATACGAACACTAGAGTCTCAAATCAAGCCTCAATGGACCTCGACTTGAGGGCTGAGGATTTAGGCATGGGCCCCAAGGTCTTGGGCATGACCTCGATGGACTAGAGCGCAAGCATCAGGATCCAAAGCTTGACCTCAGTGGACTTGAGCTTAGGGTATCCAACTTGTACTAGGATCCTGCACTTGGTCTTTGTGGACTGGGGCTCGAGTACCGAGTCATCAGGCAAGGGCATCAAGGTTTCGGGTTCAGCCTCAGTGGCCTTGCGTATGGACATCGGGGGACCAGGCTCAACCTCAATGGACCTAGGCGTGGGCATTGGGATCCAAGTGTTGGTACTCGGGTCCCAAGCCCGATGTCAATGGACTTGGCCCAAGTGCCAGCACTCGAGAATCAGTGCTGGGATTCCGCACCCAAATATAGAGTTTCATGTTCAAACATTGATAGCTAATCATATTTTGAAAATGATTATCGATTTTTTAAAAGGAAATTATTTTCCTGAATTTAAGTATGGTTTCTCTATTTGACTCATTTTCTCAAATGAACCAAACAGTGAAAAATGAGGAAAGTGCTTTCTGCAAAACACAAGCCGCCTAAATGTAGAATAATTGCTCTATATTGTTGTTTGGTCTTCCCTGGAATTTTGCTGAATAATGATTCTTACTCTTCTTACGGGTGCTTTGATGGAAAGATTTCAATGAACAATTTTGGGCTTTGCGGATATGTTTGTTGAATATACTTCGGCACCTTTCTTTCCGTCCCCGAATCCTCGATATTGCACGACAAGCTACATTAAGCAAGCCTTGCAGTTTGATCCCAAGTGTTTCCAGTGCTTGCAGTGAGATAACCTCTGCAATGATTAGTAACAGCACGCTCAATTGAGCTGCCTTCTCCCGCAAAATAATCATTTCCTCGACATCTGAAATCCTCTGATCAGAGGCACGGACTTTGGCATTCTCAAACTCCACAAGCGTTTTTAATCAATCTGGCAGAAAAAATCTAAACTTCAGTGAAGAAACCATAAGGGGGAATTTGATTATTGAAAGATGGGCGTGCATTCAATCGGCTCAGAATCTATTGATGCACGCAATTGAGAGACTTCATCCCTTTAGAAGAGACGGCTTTGAAGATGGAGCGTCCGCGAAAGAGCATAAGAATTAAATAAATAGCCCTTTTTCCACATTTTCCCAAGAGACAATCATCTAACTCCATATTATTTCAGACCTAAAGCATAAGAATTGCATCTCGACCAACTTTAGTTACCTGTCAGAGAAAAGAGTAATGTTGCAATTACCCTTTTTCTTCTCATTTATAAAAACAATTTCTCCTCCAACAACTTCAAATCATGAGAGACCATATAAAAGTCATATTTGAAGAACGTTAAACATTAATGTTTTACTCGTTGTCTAAAAGAAAATAGTCAGATACTGACCAAAAAAAAGAAAATAGTCAGATATCAAGAAATACTAAAAACAGCCTAGAATTTTCCATACATATTTTCATTAATAAACATTCATCAATGATTCTATATTGCCATGTCATGCCTCGTTTAATTGAACTTGCAGGCTGATAACAAAGTGATAAAAAGATAAGAGTCAATTTTTAAACTTTGTGGTTGGATTATGTCCGTGATTGGGTACCACTTCTGCGCAATTGGAAAAGCACATTCTTGGAAGCTGCTAGCAACTCTCAGCCATGCACAACAGTGCCCAGGATGTCCATCTGGTCCAAACATAGTATTTCCAACAACAACACAAATTGATGCAGATCTCCAATTTTTATGTTTGCAAATCCTGCCACATTACCTTGCTAAAATGCTTTTATCTTCCCACAAAATGCACTTCAGACAGTATACCCTTCCCTGTAGAAACCGTCACAATCCCCAAATGTCTGATGCTTATCGTTGACCATGAACATGTGACGATCATCAACATTGACAACCAATCCTTTTTGGAATTTCTTGATCAGCAGTTGTAGGTCATTATCTCGCGAACAAGCTATGCATAAAGTAGACGCAGCTATTCAGATGAGGATCCGAAAGACTAAGAGACAAAAAGTCAAAATTGGATGGCAGTATTGTTGTAACTTGGCAACATACTGTAAAAACTATCAATATGATACTTATTAACAAGTTCTTACGGATAGGTCACATGTTGTGGCGGAGATATTTCCACCAAGGTTTTGGTATATTTTCAAGGTGTTGAACAATCTACTGAAAGTCCTTTCAAGTTTGGGCCCAGATCAAGAGCCATGATTCCTGGAGTACCCAGTAGGAACCGAATTCTACCAGCACATGACAATAGATATGATATAACGCATACTCACGTATTGAAGCACAAACATTTTAAATAAATTTAAACAGTTTTCATGTGACCAACAAAACAGAAGGTGCACTGAGAAAGCAAAAATTGTGAGATTTCTGTCAGCAAGACACCATTAAGTATCTCAAAAGCCAGTAACATGGACCATTTATCTACGAACCATAACATACATGGTGCATTAAAGGGACGGTTTTCCGGAAGAAAAATTTTGGAAGTCAGGGAACATGGCACATTAAAAAGAGAAATCTACTCTATCCATTGTACAAAAGATTCAAACAGAGATCCAACCTGCAATATACTTGTGCACTAAGCATCACAAGCAGTCCATTCTATCTAATAAAAACCCAATAGTTGGATCACTTGGATCCTGCAACAACATTTGTAAAACTTAAAATTCAACACTTCTGAAGCTAGCCTGGTAAAAACCTGAGAAAGAAAGCTACTCCTGATTGATGCAACAAAATAAGTTAACAGAAGGGTAAAGACGACTTATTAGATCTTGTCCGGGCTAGTTAATAAGAATACAATGGTAAAAAATCTACCTGTATGAAAGAGGGACATCTGCTACTTAATGTACACAAAGCTGGATGTTGATGCATTGCACCTTACGTGGAGCAGTACCAAAAATTGTTACTAGAGTATCTCCCTAACACACTACATTTCATTATTAAAAATACAGTCATTATTAGAGCTCGACTAGTCTCTCTCTCACTGTTTTTTTTTTTTAATCAATTCACGTTTGAGTAACTCAAGTAACAATTAAGTCAAGCTCAAGCTTGATAGTAGTGGCACACAGCTTGCAAGCTTAATAGATTGACGCACTTATTGTGAATTCTAACAATGTTTATACATTCACATATATAAGGAAACATATAGATGTCATTATTGTTATAGTACTGAAAAGTCAAATTTGCATTTGAACTAACTCAATCTTAGATTGAAACTATCTTTCGATTATCAAGTAGCCAATGTGGTTTTCTGAGCAACATGTATTACCCAAAACAAAAATTCAGCACCACGACATTTCATACAATTGTTTAAGTTTAGACTAGGCATGAAGAACATTCAAGTTTGTTGGAATAGAGATGCACCACTTGCTTAAATCATTATTCCAGGGGTAAAACGGAATTGCAAAAATTTCACATTACCAGCTCACCAAGGCAAACAAGCACCCCAGCAATACGCATACATTTGCAAGATCCTGCACTCTCTACATTTAGATCTGCATCAAGAGAGAAAAAATTGGATCAACAAGAATTATAATTTACATTAAATAGCTTCATTCTACCTCAAAGGGAGACATTCCAATGGGTGAGCAGAATTGGTAAGTATGGGTATCTCGAATGATATGGACTAAAAAATCCCTTATTTCTTAGTTTCCTTGAATCAGTAGAGAGAAAAATTAATAAGACCAACAGCCTCTAAGACCAGGAAAAGGAAATTAAAAGTATAAATTGCACACCATATATAAGAAACCATAGACACTAATAATAGGAGACAAACCCACAAGATAACCCCTAGGGACTCCAGAGTCATCTGAGATTTCAGCATCAAGTCGCATGTTGCGACCATAGGGAACACATTCTGGTGAGAACTGACAACAGACATTTTTCGGATGATTTGATGGTAAAGGATTTATATGAAAGGATGCAATGGAGAGGATATGTTAAATATTCATTATCCTGCATGATTGGCAAGAGATACAAGGGCTACTATCTAAGATAACAAACGACAGGTTGCATCCATCAAGAGGTGGACAAACCTGAAGAAAACAGATTCATCATGCTACCTCCATGGGAGATAACAGGGAATAAAGCTATAGATTAAAACTAATCCACGACCAGAGGACCAATTAAGATATGGCTTATAACGCTAGCCTAAATAAGAAACTCACCTCCCAGTGTGTGGGCTGTCAAAATTCACGTCCCCTTGCAGTCCTCTCAATAGTTGATCATAAGAGTCTATGGAATTGACGAACCTGTAGTTTAGAGAGAATAGAAAGTATAAACAGTAGGTGAGTTCGCCATGCAAGGAAAATGATATTATCGGAATACTAGTGCTAGTGGTCCTCCAACTAAAGCTGAAAAATTAAGGTGCTAACTTCTAAACAAATATAAGCAATCACCCATAGTTCCAAAAGCTCATGACTATAAAAGGATCCTGCATAAGATAAATCTGACGTATGCAATTTACTTCATGACAAAAGAAAAAGAACAAAACAAAAACATTAAAAAAAAAAGAAAAAAAAGAAAGAAAGAAATGCAGTGAATTTTAACTAGGCCAAGTCAGATCCAAGTCTGACATAAAAATAAAAAAGTCAGCTCCAAGCATGTCACTAACTTCATGGATCAACTAAACCAAACGTGATTACATAAGAGTAGGATAAACCATTTTTAAAAACTTAAATTGTCAAAAAAGAAAAAAAAAAAAGAGCCCAAAATTGGACTTCAAGCATATTAGTCAACACTACCTCACTTGTAAGGCGGGCCTCCCACGTGGAACATAGGGCCTATGCATAATGATAATGACGAGATCACTGGAACAGACCAAAAAAAAACAGGACATTGCAATCTACATGGAGGGAGTTCAGAGTTCAGAGTTCAAACTCATAACTTAGCTTCGATAGAGTATTGGAGAAATCATCGTCCCCGTTAGAAACAAGCCCACTAGATATATCGAGCGCATTCCTGAACACAGGCAATGCTGCTATCTTTTAGAATGTTAAAAATGTTGCTAGGTCGATATTAATCAGCCCATTCTTAAGCTTTCACGATAAACACTCATTTTGATAGAAAAACTTAAGGTCCTAATTTGAAGCTTGGATCTAACGGGAGCCTATTCTGGCTATTCTGTGTATGCTTCAATCATGATTTTGACTCTACTTTTTTATGTGCAAAATGCATGTGTTTAGTCTCAAATGAGAGAATAATGTTGACACATTTGTCAAGATAGCCTCAATGTCCTGTCTATATAAGGTTCCATCTTTAAGGTCAACTTGTCTGATCATGTGTACACGTGTCATTATGTATGATGAACTCTGGATTCCAAACATAAGTTATTTCTTAAACTGGCAATAAAAAGAGATGGAGAAAGCAAATTCTATGCATTTAAGTTCCCTGTACTTTAACAGTAGCATTCACTTGCATATTGCATTAAAATTGAATCAAAATCAAATAAAAGAGAAGTCGATGATAGTCTTAATTTAGCTCCAGATGGTTTAAGCATAAATAGAGCCAGAAAAGTAAGCTAATCATACATTTACTACATTCAAGGATCAGCATTGCCTTTGTTTCATTAACTTTTTATGATGTGCGTGTATCTTTCCCAGATACACTGCAGATACAAAATAAAAATTCAGCACAGGCAGACTAGGGGAAATGCTGAACCTCAGTGAGCAGCAAATATGTTTCTCTCTGTTTTCATTCTATCAGATACTGATGTCTTTATACCAAATCATCCTAGAGCTACATTGACAAAGCAAAGGCGAACATATAAGATGGAGAATCCTGGACTTCAAGCTATTGCCCCGAAAATAGTGCACCCAAGTGCCTGATGCCAGCCCTCAGGGCTCTACAAAATGAACACTTTGCACATACCATATTCTGTACTAGTTAACATTTCCCTCTAGGCAATTATGATTTCCTTTAGCCTTTTTTGAGAATCGAGGCAACAAATTAGCTTTTGCTAAGTGAGGAACCAGGCAGGTATAAGAATCAAAACAATCATGCATGAATGGCGACTGTGGTAAAATTACACTCTGAAGGACTCTAAAAAAAAAAAAAAATCAAGGAAAACTAACAAATAGTGAAGGTTCCAACCTATGGGTCACAGTCTCGCTCTACAAGGCTGTAGGTTTGCTGTACCATTAAGTTTGCTGTACCATTTTTCTTGGTAGCTATAATTAGATAAAAATAAGATTCTCGTGAGAAAGGACATTGCCGGAAAGAAATGCATTTAACTTTGCAATACATGAGCAACAAGTAGATCAGGCAGGATAGGCAACACAAAAGAAAACTTGCCTGCTTGGAGAAGAGATTGACACGGACAAATAAACAAAAGAGATCCATATAAGCATGCAGAATAAGTGAACTTCAACGAGGCTGCAAAAGACAGTCTCGACTTATCAGAGATTTCAGACAAAAACAAAGAAATCAGACTCGGCTTCCTGTCAGGCGTCATAATTGACTGTACTGCTGAGGGCCAGAATGAGTCACCGGGCCTGTCCTTAATTTGCCATCAAGTCCAGAAGGAACTGACTCGCAAAAATTGCTAGGTAAGCTATCTCTACGCCACAGTCTAATAACAAACTAACAGATCTTTCGACAGTGTTAGTAGCAGCTCCACAGCCATCAATAATAGAGCTCAAGCAAGACCTTGTGTCACGGCTCAGTGAAGAGATCAGGTAAACAAGCTTTAAAAACTAAGTGCAGAGAAGTGCCTGCATTAATTGCAATGGCTTGGGTTTTCTCCACAAGGTATCAATAATAGAGCTCAAGCAAGACCTTGTGTCACGGCTCAGTGAAGAGATCAGGTAAACAAGCTTTAAAAACTAAGTGCAGAGAAGTGCCTGCATTAATTGCAATGGCTTGGGTTTTCTCCACAAGGTATCGCCATGTGCTCCTGCATTAGCCGCAATGGTTTTTGCTGGACAAGGAGTGCCAGCAATTGCATTGTGTTATGGACCAACTATAAGAACAAAGACACCTCGAGAACAACAGCAAAATGATAGAGATGCTCCACCACTCGATCCATTCCATATAGAATGCCCAAGAAATTATTGAAGACATAAGGCAGGTCATTATTCACAAGAAAAAGTAAAACATGGTTTCCTCAAGCCCACACGAGAAGTTTCTACACTGGTCAACTGAGAAAAAATTGACGTCAGAATTCAATGATCGACAGAGAGAGAAAGCATATCCACTCCAGAACCATTGAACACACCCCTACATCGGGCAATGCCAGCTTTGGGCCTTCTCTACATTTCCTTGCATTTAATGATCCAGCGATGGCAACTACTCCTGTCAATTTGAACTTTTCATTTGACATGCAAAACCACCATACTCAAATCTTACTGGACATCGTATATTCATGTGCCAATGACATGGTTCGTTACTGTACCTCCTCAAAGCTGCCGTTGTCACTGCATAACAAGATTGACAACTTGCTAGAGAACAAAGGTGCCAGATGATGCTCCTTGGACCAAACTAGGTATGCATGAACAACATTTGGTCAAGCGCCAACAACCTTAGTTTCTGATCTACTGCTCACGATCTTGCATCTTGCTTCTTGTCATTGGGATACACTCAGAAACACGTAAATAAGCTGCACCACCGCATGGTACTATTCCCTTGTCTATTGCAGCAAATGTGACCTGCTTTGCATCCTCTATTCTAAGTTTCTGGTCTTCAAGTTCCACCTCAGTGTGTGCTCCTTCCTAAATTCAAACCACATTACTTAATCTGAAATGCAGATCTTTAATATAATTATAAGAAACGACAACACTGGGTCGCTTTCATAGAACTTTGCAGGCAGCATAGAATTTTGATGTCAATGAAGAAGTACAATTATCTTATCTCTGAGGACATTAGGCGAACCTCAAATTTCATGGACTTTGTACATCTTTAATTCTTCAAACAAGGTGCTGAAATAGACTATATGTGAGTGGAAATTGTCTTTAAAGGAATGTGGGATCTAACCTTATTTAAAGTGACTGCACCAGTGCGAAATCCTTGGCAGAATTTCAGCTTCAATAGAAGGATCAGCAACAATGATAGTTAAGTTAACACTGATGTTTACTTTTCTAGCAATGCCAGGCTGATTGGGGAAGTCACAGCGTTGAGAGTTAGACCCAAGTCTCCAGAGAGAAAATCAGCACCTGATGATGTTATTACGATGTTAATGGAACAAAAAAAGAAAACAGAAAATGTACATTAATGATGGAAATACTCATCATGCAGTTTGAAAGAGTGCTTCTCGAAGGAACTTAAGACAGCGCAAGAATGAAGGTCACCATGCTTTACAAGTTCACCTTTCAATAAAGAAATGCCCTGGAAGACACCTTTCTTTCCTTCTCCAAATCCTGGACATTGCACGACAGCTGCATTAAGCAAGCCTCGCATTTTGTTCACAACAAGTGTTCCCAGCAGCTGCCTTCAGATATCCTCTGCAATGATTAGCAAGGGGATGCATAATTGAGTTGCCTTCTACGGCAAATGAATCATTGCCTTGACATCTGGAATCTTCTGACCAGTTACAAGGACTTTGGCATTCTCAAACTCCACGAGAGATTATCTTGGTTTGAAATGAAATGGGGCAACATGTAGCCCTTGTCAATCTCACAGAAAAATAATCTAACTTAAATGAAGAAATCATACAAAGAGGATCTTTTTTTTTTTTTTTTTTGAACATGGTATGCATTCAATAAGCTCAGGATCTGCTGATGCACGCAAGTGGAAGACTCGATCCCTTTAGGAGACAGAGTTTAGAAAGAGAGCTGGGGAAAGAGCATGAGAAACATATTAACAGTTTCTCCACATTTTGCAAGGAGACAATCATCCAATTCCATATCATTTCAAACCTAAAGAAAAAATCACCACCTTCATTCCTTCTTCGACTAGAACAAAGGTTTCAGAAGATGAGGACAACTCGATAGAGACGACTTCATCATGTCCAATCCTTTCTATAATAGCATCAGTGATTACTCTTCCAACAAAGTCATGATTTCCAGCAGTGATTGACCCCATAGCTGCAAAATGGTGAACAAATTTCATAATTCTTTTTATGAATAGCTCATGTCTTGGAAAAACCACAAAAAAAAAAAAAAATGAATCAATAAAATGTAATATGATCACCCCTTCTATGAGAAAGCTCTTTTCCTACAAAATCCCGACCAACTCTTTTACAGTCTTATCCATACCTTCGTTTATAGAGATTGGATTAGCCCCGGATGGAACTGCCGACAACCCAGATTTGATCAATGCTTGAGCCAAGATGATTGCGGCGGTTGTGCCATCAACAGCCAAGTCATTCATGCAGGCAGCTACCTGGAAGTATATACATTTGGGAGCAAAAATAGAATTAATAGTATAAGCATAAAAGCAAGCTTCTGGGAGAGAAGTAACCATCAACCATGAATAACCTCTTGGACTAACATTGCCCTGGCATATTCTCGATTGCATCTGAAAGTTCTATCGCTCAGACAACTGTGACACCATCGTATGAGACAATGGAATTAGTTCCCATCGCAACCAAAATAACTCTATTGGGTGCTTGTGGTGTCAAGAAACTATCTTCTGTGAATAGGACATCTAAGAATAATCCATGAATTACATAGAGTCCATGGGGATGAATAAGGACTGGAGCAACAAAAGAGATAATGAACAAAAGAATAACAATGGAATCAGGAAAGCAAGACAACACAGTCAGCTTGGAATGTTGGAATAAAAGGTTGAGAACATCTAGCATTGCCCTCTCGACAAAAGGAAAAGTTCATATGCCCAACTCAAGCTAAAAGAGCACAGCTCTGCCCATACGCCATCAAGATTACTCTCCACTCCAGTGTTGCAAAAAACTCGACCGGCCAGCTCCCTCATAACTAAGAAGCGAACGCGCAATATCTCACTCTGTCCAAATGGCCACTACATTTCTCCAACTCCAGCACAACCCTCCACAACATATAAATGATGAAATAAACAAATAATTCCAAGATTAAATTGACAGAAACAGGAATTAAGCAGTAGAAAAAGAAGAGCCCACATACCTCTTAGGTCCTATACTGATAGAAACAGCATCGGCTAATAAATCAATCCCAGATTGAAGAGCCTCTCTGCATTCCTTGGCTAAAAGACCCAATACCCACGTATTTTCACTCAGATTCTGAACAGTGAACAGTGCCCAAATTCTTCAGTCTCAATCCAAAGAGTACAATTCGTGAAAGGGAAAGCAGAAACTTAAGGAAAAATAAAAGGAAGGGGAACAGACCGGAGGGAGGATTGAAGGTGCTGTGAAAGAGGCAGACATTTTCGGGGCGGTTTTTTCTTGTTTCTTTTTTTTAGCGGTTTACGCATTAAATATTCAATAACACTATTTACCTTTTGAAATTGCAAGAAGACGATTTTTTTTTCTCGACATAGAGAAAAGAGTTTTTTTTTTTCCGAAAAAGATGTGCGATTCATTAGATACCAAAGCAACATTTGTGTAACATCCGAGCATAATAAATCTGAAAGAGTGTACAGAGGGTTCGCAAACCAACTACAAGGAAGAATCTTCTTGCGACATGATTCAATTCACGACTTGATTTGCATCTCTGAGACAATGGGCTAGTTGGACCCCTCTAAGTTGGCCTAATCGAAATCTGCATTCTCCAATCCAAGGTTGGATGGCCTATTTGCTTTGCTCAAATCCCATCATGTAGCGCACGAGTGATGAGTTAGTACTCTCCACAACAACCTGCAAATCAGCCTCTCGTTGCAGATCAAATCTTTACCCTTTTTGAGTGTCAGTTGCAAAGCCAGGTTGAAACTCCAATTGGTGATGAAGCTTGAATTGATTTGACAAAACCATCCACTACCTAAGTAGAACCAATATCGAAATGCAACACGTAACACGACATAACACGATATATCGACACGTCATTTCTAAAAATAAAATTCAAATATATTAAAACATGTTATATATAAAATGAATATTTTTATTTTAAATTAATTTTATTCAAATTCATAAATAAATAAATAATAAAAAATGGCTAGAATGAATTTATGTTAAATCTATTCGCAAGAAATTGAAAATACATGTTAATTGGAAATGTATACCCATGTTTGAGGACATGCTTTTGACTTCAACGGATGCTATCGATGAAACTAATGATTAAGGAAAAATTAAATTCAACCTGTTTAAATAAATATATGATTTTTTTTATGGTGATCAAAATTTATTATTATTTAACACTCAGTATTTTTATTTTTCAAAATCACTTTTTAGCCTCACTCATTTGTTTTACTCTCTCGTTTCTTCCCTAGCGGCGGTCGTCACTTCCTTTCTTAAAATCACCCTCCACCCTCCTCTCCCTCCAAAAAAGAAAAAGAAGAAAGAAAAATAAGATTGATTAGTGGCTCGCTCTGTCTTTATTTTTATTTTTTTTAAGGAAGAAGAGCAGAAAAGAATATGATTGATTGGTGGCTCGCAAAATAAATGAAGTCAGATTGATTGGTGGCTCCTATTGCGCTCCGTCTTTCCCACCGTGCATAAAGGGCCCCATGCTCGCCCCTCTCTGTTTTTCTCTTCTTTTTTTCCCTTCTTCTTTTCAAATGGCCATTTCCTCAGAGCGGAACCAAACGACAAAGTGTTTAACAGCTAATGAGGTGAGTTCACGCCAGCTTCGTCGGACCGGCATCCCCATTTTTAATTTCTTTCTTCTGCTCTCCTTCCTAAAAATCCTATAAAAGCCCTCGCCTCCTCTTCCTCCTCGCACGCTAAAAAACCCTAGTCGCTCGCCCCTTCGCCGACGGCCCTTCCTCCCTCGCAGTCGCTCGCGGCCTCGCCTCCACCTTCCATCGCCTTCTTCAACGATTCTCTCCCTTCGCACTTGCAGACCCGCCCCAGAAACCCTCCATGCCTCTCGCAATTCCGGACTCGCGTGTCGGATGGTGTCGGAGTTGACCACGCATGCGTCGGACTTGGACACCTACTGACCACGTCGGGTTGTCCGACACGGAGCCTCCGGAGATCCGTGCTTCTTAGTCCACTACAACACCATTCGAATCCCAGAACACTCCGGCAACGGCTCCGTCTGTCGTCCCTTCCACCCACGAGCCATCCGAGTTAAGTTTCAACACTCCATACGCTGGGAGCCATTTCGCAAGAACACGTATACCCCAAGATCTATTCTCCTGCTTAAAAGAGCGATCTAGCGCGAGCGCAAGTGCAAGCGATGGATCCGCGAGCGCAAGTGCAAGCGATGCATGCGCGAGCGCAAGCGTTCCAAGCGCAATTGCAAGTGTTCTTGAGCTTTAGAGGGGAAGACACTCGCCAGGGCTTCGCTGATCACCTTCACAACAGTCTGCTAACTCAAGGAGTCAGTGTGTTCAAGGACGACCGCGATCTACTCGGCGAGCGGATAGGGCCAGGGCTTTTCCTGGCCATCAAGAAAAGTAAGGTCGGGATCCCCATCATCTCCAAACAATATGGGGGGAGTAAATGGTGCCTCGACGAACTGTGCGAGATGTTGGATCGCCGCAACGCAGATCAGCGCCCAGTAGTCCTCCCTATATTCTATGACGTGGATATCTCTGATATACGTGACCAAACCGGGGAGTTTGGAAAGGCTTTTCGTGAACTGGCGAAACGCCATACGCCAGAACAAGTGGGAAAATGGAAGGAAGCGCTGAGGGCTGTGACGAGGATTATGGGATGGTCATCACGGGAGGTTGCTAATGGGTATGTATGTATATGTATTCTTCTACAATTTACGAATCTATATTTTTCATAAATCTGAATACGAACCCCTGTGCACTTTTGGATGGGAATGACAATTGCTTTTGTACATATCTGAGTAGACATCAAGGACTGCTGGTGAAAAAGGTGGTTGAAAAGGTTTCGAGTATATTGAGTCCGCCATGGATCGAACGAATCCCCATGTTAGGTGAGTATTGTGACAGCTTTGGCCTTCCTTCAATTCCCGCATAGAGAATGCATGTAACGTTCGTGTAGTTTATGGCCTTAGACCGATTTGGTGGCTCTTTAAAGTTACCTTGTTCTATTGAATTTTTGTACGATTGTCGTGCTGCATTGTAGGGAAGAGAAGAAGAAAAAGTTATTGCCAAGTGTTCCCGATCTCTAGCCCTGCTACTAAAAAGACCTTTGCTTCTCACCTTCCTTACCACCTCGAGCGCAAAAATATCAGTGTGTTCAGAGATGATGATCAATACCTCATTGGTAAAGATGTTGATCGTGAGGTTCGCAATGCCATGGACCACTGCAAGATATTTATTCCGATTATCTCTGAAGATTTTGCCTCATCCCCTGACAGTCTCGATAGACTAGCTCAAATGTTCGAATGCGTTGAAAAAAAAGGGCAGAAGATTTTGCCCGTCTTCTATGGAGTGGATTTCTCGCAAAAGAAAGAATTGCGGCATCTTTTTTGGATGGACATGCTGCGGCATGATGTTCCGCAAGAGACTCGTGAACGGTGGTTAGAATCTTTTGATCGGGTTTGTTCTATCGCAGGATTTGTATCGGAAAACATCGGCAATGGGTACTTGCTTTCTTCTTTCCCACCAATACCTTAATTAGAACTTTTTATACTTCTCATAGCTTATTTTAATGTCATTGGGCGATGAGCAGGAATGGAGGGGAGCTCGTGGAAGCGGTGCACCAACAGGTTATCAAATTAATGCGGAGTAAGTAACTCGTTTTTTGCGTACGTGGTTCCTGTTTTAGAAGAGGGTTTCCAGAGACAATTGAACGTGTTGTCATTTATTGTTCATCGTTTGCTTTAGTTTTTGAGGAATTCTTTGTTAAGAGTTAAGAAACATGTTAGCATGTTATGTTGTGCGTGATCTATTTAAAAAAGCATGTCGATTGTGGATTCAGATGTGACGCAATTAATAGATGTCTCATTTTTGGATTTGGCGAAGTCTTGGTCTGTTACAGATAGAGAGTATATGAAAAAAAGATGGCTGAATAGGGAGACCAAGCGAATGAAATGAGGACAGAAAATTGTCCAAACAATAAAAGGCCCTGTTTTTATGTAAAGGTGCCATAAATGAGTTGGTATTGAGTCGCAGTAAAATGTGATCTCTCAAAATACAGATTGCCTTCTAATTAATTCTAGGCCATCTTCCTTACTCAAATTAGTCAAGCTCCTTCCGGCATAAAACAAGATGAGAAAATGAAAACGGGGAAACAATTGCAATTTGCATTAACATAGCTTGAATTGTACCACAATATTTGCTGGATCACCGGAAGAGAAGATTTCCTTTTTTAGCTCTTTCGTCTTTCTTATCTCCCAAATATTGAACTTGTCCTTTGCCAATGTGGAAACATCATTGATCATATGTCTCATTTCTTGACAGCTTGAAGTCGTAGGTCCTGGAGGATCACCTTTGAAGTGTGAAATTGCACGCGAGTGCCGTGGGTTGAGCTCTGGCTTGCCGGGGGTTGGAGTGACCCTGAAATGGTTGCATAAAGCTTGCACCTTTCTGAACTCTTACAAGAACGCCAACTGCAAAATCTGTGATACGAGGACTTTGTTGTCCACGATGTTGAGCTTCGAGGATTTGAGCCAGGAGCGATGGGGGCGGACAGGACTCGGAGGGGTTCTGTGTTCTTCCCATTGGAGCGCTGCAAGAGTAAGAGGGGTAATCGAGTTGTTGGTGTTGGGGAGGATTGTGTGGAAGTGGGTAGGATCGGTGGAGCTGAGGACGGGAGTGAGAAAGTTGATGCGAAAGGTGGGATGGTTTGCGCTGCGCTTTTGTTTGGATTTGTTGCTTGGTCTGTCCGTTTTAGTAGGCATTTTGTTTGTTAAGTGCACGGGAATTTTCAAGGATGATTCTGTCTACACCACATTCCTCTATTAACTAATATTAGATCCATGTTTGCTGTTAATGTTTATGCAATGTTAGGATTTTTGCTTTGCAGTGTGATGTTTGTTTATGATAATTGGCTTTGTGGATCCTTTGTTTTTCATTTAGCCAAAAAGATCATGTGCTTATTGATTTCATGTGCTTAATGTTTCAATGTAGATTAAGAGGATTACTTAGTTGTTTCCTTACATATTTATGTAAAATTCGAAGCTGTATAGGATATCGAGCGGTTGTATAATAGGTTCCAGTGTAAACAAGGTAGGCCCTGTAACCAGACTGGAAAAACAACGTAGGTTCCAAAACAAGTCCAGTGCAAATAGATTAGGTTTTAGGATTCAAAAACTTGGAATCGATTATAATAGGGTAAGTTTCAAGTTCTAGATTTAGAATCTACCCACCTTGAAACCGATCATTCTTAGTTTTCTCCCAATTGAAGAACTTTAATTCGAACGAGAGAAAAGGATAATTGCTTGGACCAAAGTGCTTTATAGTTTCCTCCTGGTGCTGGGATGAGAGGCTTGGGTTTGATATTCTCGTAGTTGTCTAACCTCTGGTTTGCTGCCACTCTGGTAGCAACTTCACCCCCAATCAATCCATTCCCTGAACAGTCGGGGTTAAAATGTCTAAATGTGTACACACTATTATCATCCATAGTATAAGCCTCTCGTCCCCTCGAAGTTGAGCTTGCTTATATATATATATTACTGGAAATAATACAGATAGCTCGCTTCAGTATTATATCATTGGAAATAATTATATATAGGATGTACCAAAGTAAGTATTCAAATTTATTCTTAGTGGTTCCAAATGTGTATGATATAAATGGCTGCAACATAATTGGAGGAAGCTCTTCTGAAGTCACTAATCACTGTACATAGCTCTATAGGCAGAATAAAGAATGAAATTGCTAGTTACCAGAATTCCCAACCAAGAATTGTGCTAGTCTTGCTGACCACTCCAAAGATCAAGATTTCATTGGATTCAAGTTACATGTTCATTCATTTCTACCTCTTTGAAATTCTCAACTCTTCCATATTCATATACATGACCAAACCACAAATGTCAGTTGCCTCCCAATCGACTTTCCAAGTATTATAGTGCAGTCCAATTTACATACAATGTATCGAAGCTCAGTCAGATTTATTTACAGATATCTGACAATCTTCGCAAGGGCAAACTCTTTGAACTTCATAAGCACAAAAAATCTGCGAAGAAAAGCAATTTTCCAAATCAAATGTTAGTGACACATTTTACAGCGGCTCAATACACACACATAGGTGATACCTGATTATTATGGCATTCTTAGCGAATGAATGACCTTGAAGCAACATGTTTCTGTATCTGTTATGAGAAAGGATTATCGGATGGACTTAGATATTGAGCTGTCTTCCATGATGTAGATTTGCTTATCAAGCATAAATTCAAATGGACAGGGATTGGAGTCAATAACACGAGGAAATATGGAATTTGTTTAATTTCATCATCGAATGATATATGAAATCTTTTCCTAGGGGATAGGCATCTTGCCCCCATGAAAGTGGCTGCCAGTTGCTTTTTATTGAGTTCCAACAGAATTACTATCTATTCCAATGACCACCTGCATCGCAATTATCATTTTTTTTTTTCTGATGTGATGTAGCTTCAGTAGTACACAATTACACAGCATGAACATAAAACCCTGAGCACACATTGTCGACGAGAGGTGGACGATTTTCTACCGTTCATGTGTTTCAGCTCCACCCTGATAGATTCAGCCGGGGAAAAAAAACAGAGGCCATAGACAATGCATCAATTTTGCACTGAAAAAAAGAAGAAGAGCAGCAGTAGCAAAATTACTACATGACCACTCTAACCTGCTGCAAGTATTGGCCATGCAACATTTGCTATATAACTCACAATAGTAGCTGCATTATTTCGACGCATACAGATATAAGGACATAATTATTAAAGGTAAGTTCATTGGTACACTCTCAATGATCATCACAAAGCACCAAAACTAGAAGAATGGCAATGGTTGAATGAACACAAACCCACCCCAAATTTCCTTCTCTCTAATCGGCCATGTATTACTTAAGCAGACTTCTCCTGGTTGGCTGCAATATCCTTGAGCTTCTCCTTTAGCTCTCCACTCTGGACGGAAAAGAAGCCACATCAGCGAATACAATTGGAAGTAGGAAGAGCAGAAATAGTATCGAACAAACGCTCACTTGGTGCATACTCAATATAATATCAGAACCTCCAATGAACTCCCCCTTGATGAATATCTGGGGGAAAGTAGGCCAGTGGCTGCAAAAGAAAGAACAGCTAAGCAAACAGAATCATATGAAATCTCATTTCCAAAATTGAAAATTTCAGCATAAATCAGCCAACATAGGTTCATGTTGCAAGTTTTATCTATTCTATGAAGAATAAAACCCATGACACAATGTCATGCGCTTTTCTCAAAATGTAGCTGAAAATGCAGAAGTCCATACTATAACCAGAGAGCCTTGATGTGATGGGTGAATTCTAGGTAGATACTAGAGGCTGAAGTATTTTGTTCAATAAGAAACAAAAACATCAAAAGATATTGGCTGCCATAACTTTGAGAGACTTTATCAATACTTAATCATCTTGGCATTGTTAAATATGTTATATCAAGGGCCTTTGAAGCATTTATCGTGTACGAGTAAAATGTTATATGGAAAATCGGCCAAAATTAAGCACTGTCAAAAGGGAGGTGAGACTCACCTGAAAGCTTTCACAGCACTTTTCAGCTCTGCATTTTCCAAAATATTCCTAGCACCTAATGGAACATCTGAAAGGGTGGTTAGAAGACTTCAACCGGTTCAATCAATCAAATCCAAAAACTTAACATATCATGAAGGTACCATGATTTGTACGAAGAAACAGATAAGAATGAAATCCCTGACATTTTCTTCTATGCACGACATTCACTAGCACTTAGTGTGGATATGGACGTTATATCTGTGTAGGACATCAAAAGACATGGACAATATTATATTTCCACGTATAATGATGACTTGCAATCAGCATATGACGAGCTGTGATAGCTAATGCACAAGCCCGTCATACAGAAAGAGACATTAATCCACTGAAAAAAAAAACAATGAATACAGCTCATTTGGGTTAAGATTATTTTCAATTTTAAAGCTTCTTGCCCACCAAAGCTCTTTCACTAATGGAAATCTCTGGAAACTAAGCATTTGACAAAAACTCTCCAGCTAGTTTGCCTTCAGAACACTCCCGCTGAGGCATGAGATGTGTAGGTACCACAGAGGACAAAGATGTTTCAACATAAAAATTGACGGTAACATTTTGTTTAATGATACAGATGATTGAATTTTGATGTTTGTAGTTATAACACATGCAAAGGATGATCAGCATCAGTACTCAAGTCTCATGCACTACTCCAGTACCTTGGAATGCAGTAGTTACGTCCTCTCGCATTCCCAGTAGTAATTATAATTGGAATTGTATATTCATGGTTTTCTCAATAGGTTCATTTGGAATGTGAGTATATTCTGCCAATAGCACCATCCAGAAAAGTCAAGAACAGCTCCATGTTAATTCCTGTACCAAATTTTGACACACACACACACACACACACACACACATACAAATTCCCTGTACCAATTAAAAACAATACAGTCCAGTACTTTCGTCCCTAATCATATCATAACCAGATCTACGTATCACATTTCACAAAGTTCTAGTACAAGCCTATAACAAATATCAGAAAATACATTCAGCAGGCAAATTTGTCAATTCTCCATAGTCTTTCAAATTGAAAGCATCGGTAGGTAAGTCCAACAAAGGCATGCTGAAAATGCTATAAAAGGCAAGAGAGCTTACTGTAATGTTTCAATACTCTTACAGCTAGAGAGCTGAACCCACACTGCGGAAACTCAGGGACCCCTTTCATGTATATCATCACCGGATTTTCCTTGACATCCTAAACCATAAACAAATGAAGTAAAACAAATGAAGAGAATAGATGAGCAAAGTAAGTAGGATGCAGAACATAACGAAGAACTGTAAACCATGTTATGTCATGTCACAGAGCGCTTACCTGTTCAACAACATCCTTTAAAGAAGTGGCAGAGTCCTGGAACTTATCCATAGGTTTGAAGTCATCATGCATGTCAGGGTCATTTGGTACAGTTGTAGAGTATCTCATTCCTCTTTGAATAAACAATGCAGATACCTGCTAATAATAGTTGCAAAAGGGATGTTAGCACAATATTGCAAACATAACAAATAACATACAGACGAGACTAATTTAGACATTATCAGAGATAAGGCTTGAGAGTTAGTGGGCCTAAACACATGACCAATAACCAATGGCTTTTATCTCAATTGAGCACTGCCTCTGCTATCCTTTGAGAAACAAGTTTGCAAATTTATTTTAAAGTTGTTATATTGGCAAAGACTAAGAAAAGAAGCTAAAGTTTGAAGTTGGACGTCACAGCCAGTAATGGCCAGCATTGCACTTCCATCAGTGGAGTGTCACATAAGCTTAACTGTCAAGCTTTAGAACAAGCAACTTGGGGTCCTTAAGAAATTATCCTACGTAATTCCAATTAAGACCCTTCAGAGCAAAGAAGATAAGCTGTTTAGAGTGACTCCTCTGCTCAGGGCAACATCTGCTGGGCTCCAAGTCACTATATCTGTTTTCTTGTCTGCCCGGCTAAACTAGCTTCTACTCATTATCTCAGGGCACACCTCAAAAACCATCTTTTATCTTCAGAATTCAGTCCTATGCACCTCCATCCGTCCCATAATAACCATTATAACCACATTTTATGCAAGTTGATACAGGATCAAAAGCTCACCATTCTATTAGAGCATCCTGCTGGGGACCCTGTAATCCCCTTTCGGAGAAGGTTCGATAAGGCTCTCGCCATGATGCTTGCTGTAGTCCAGCTCAAGGTTGTATCTTCTATGCACTAAAGCACCGCACAACAGAATATAACTACACAACAAAGATTATGTGCAGAGCATCAGTTATAATCCATACAATGGATCGAACATAAGCAACTCCACCAAAGTCGGGATAGAGCTTGTAAGCAATAATCAACAGTCAACCAAAGGCGAATTGGAACTTTGCATCTGTAGGTGGTTTCTCAAGCTCGTGTTATCATTGATCAATCCATGAATAAATCATAACTTTGCAACTAAAAGTAATTTAACTTAAATTTGCATCATCATCATCAATACCGTATAAGCTATGCAGTGACAACAACTAGGAATGAGCATGGTCCAGACAGTTCCAGGGCTGGAACTGGGAAATAAGCCAGAGGGATGGTTCTAGAGAACCTAGAACAGAGAACCGAACCATCCCTCTCTTTTTTTTTTTTTGGGCAAAATCATATTTGATTTCGCACTAAAAGTTCTCAATGCAAGAGCCCAACCAAAAGCACAATGCAAACAAACATAAAATAACCAGAAATTAATTCAATTTATCCAAATCTCAAGCCTGTCAACAGTAGAACCTCTCCACATCAGTCCCAGTCTCATCACTTTCATTAAGGATTTAAAAAAAAAAACTTCAGAGGAAATGAGTGCAGGACACAATGCGATGTGCTTGAGCAAGAACGTTCCGAAGCTCGTGCCATCAAAATCCATCTAAACTACCAAACCCCATCATCTATCACGCTCCAACTTAAAGCCCCAAAACCGTCTTTAATTGCATCAGCAAGAAGCCTCAACGCATAAACCCTGATCACGGTCAGCCACACCCCCGACCGGACTGCTAAAGGGATGATCCAGAACATGAAACAGAGGAAAATTAAGAAGAGTTTGCTGCGGCTGGTTTTGCCGCTGCGGACAACCAATATGCATAGAAAAAAAAGGGTTCGAAAACGGGAAGAGAAAAAAGGTGGAGGACCAAGGTTTACCGGCGACGGAGCTCGTGGCAACTGGCAAGCACGCAAGCAGGGGAGAGAAGAAATGAGGGTTCGCCGGAGCTTTTTTTGATTCCTCGCCACCACCCCAATCCTTTGCTCCTCTCTCTCTTGATTATGTAAAATAGAAAGGGTACATTTGGCTGTCCGAATTTCTAATCGGGATAGGACTGGACAGGATATGATACGAAATTTTGAGATTTTTTTATATCTTATCTATTGTTTGGTGAATTACAAGATTAAAGTCGAATATGTTCACATCATATTATGTACATTTTTTTTTATATAAACGATATATCATTATAAATGAACCTAAATGTTTTTTTGGGTAACCCAGAGAACCCCGTAAAGGACCCATCACCATAGTACTCCATGTAAGAATCTCTAACGACGCCTCTGAGATTCAAACTTCTCCCATTCGTGAAGGGAGAGATCAAACAAATTGTGGCCGTTGAATTGGAAGGTGGTAAATGAACCCGAATGTTCATAAACGGAGATGGTGAAAATTTCTCATAATACTATTCCTAAATTTATTTTATTTTATTATATTTTATTTTATTTTTCCTTTTTTTCTTTATTATTTCTTTTTTCCCTTTCATCATTCTTTAATAAAATTTTATCAAATAGTAAAATGTACTAACATACCTAAAATATAAAAATACCTAAAATATATAATAAATATAAATATTTAATTTATAGATTGAATGTTTATTATAAGATAGAATTAAAGTTGAATATATAAATTAAAATAAGATAATTAAAAATAAATTTTAATTTTTTTAATTTCTTAAATTAGAATTCAAATATTATTTATATTAAAATATAATTTCAATTTTGTTAATTTAATAAGTTTGTTATTTAAGAAAAAAAAACTTTCTTATTATAGACATTATAAATTATATTCACATTTATCTCACCTCTTCTATGGGATAATTTTATCCCGCCGATATTTCCCTTATATCCGATCATATCATATCCCGAATTTTATCCTGATTGTTAAACGCAGCCAAAAAAGAAAGAAAAAAGGAAAAACAGAGAAGGCCCAAAAGGCCTATAGAGATTGTAATTGGGACCATTTGGGAGCTACTAAAAAAGGTCATCTTTTCATTTTTTTTCGTGGCTTTAATTTAATGTGAAACAACAAATTTTTTTTTTTTTAATCGGCAAGAGGTTGGGGCTGTAAGGGGTGTCAATGGGTTGGGTCGGGTCGGGCTCGGCCCGATCCGACCCGAAACACTTAAGACCCGAAGAAAAAACCCGGGTCGGTTTTTTTGTTTTTTTTCTTCCTCCTTTTATCAGATCAAAGATCGTCGAGGACGTGGAAAAGGCTCGGGATTTCAGCCACCTACTGGAATGAAGCTCCAAGAAAGGACTCTAATGTTTGTTGCTTCTCTTCCTCTTTTTTTTTTTTTTTGATTGCTTGCGAAAGCTTCTGCGAAAGAGAGTTCGAAGAGGCGTAATGTGCATACAAGACAAGCAATTCAATGCAATTTTGCACAAACAACAGTGATAAACACGGAATCGTTCTTCAATGGGTGCAACCCTTAGGACACAAACAAATTCAGCACATTTACGGTGCAACCGCAACCGAACCATGTCTGACACGACAAACGACTCGGGCGCTTCTCGCCGAACCCCATTTCCAATCCAGACAAGCTCAAACTCCAAACGTCTCTCTCCATCTCGCACGCAGCTTCTACGCAGTCGGATCTCCAGACTTACGAATACCAGATATACAATCGTTCATCATGTTCTTCGTCAAAGAAGGTTGAGCACATACCAATGAGAGACGCCGGCCATCGTTGCTGGTTCTGGACACGTCCGCGACGACGAAGTTGGTCGCTGGTTCTGGCCAGATCTGGTGGCGACGCTGGTGGCTGGGTGACGACGGTGGTGGCTTGGCGTCGACGGCGTTGATGGTGGCTGGGTAGTGATGGTGAGGCTGGTCGCTTTTTTTAACAAGATCTAGTGGCGACGCTGGTGGGTGACTGGAGACGGTGGTGGCTGGGTTCCGATGGTGATGGTGGTGGCTGGGCGGCGACGGCGAGGATGGGCGATGGCAACAATTGTTCCGGCGGTGAGGGTAGCCACGTTGTTCCGGCGGTACTGGTGTCGAAAGTTCTGCGCCGACCCGGCCCGGCCCAGCCCTAACTAAACCCTATTGATACCGGCTCCACACTCGAACAAGACTGCGGCCCAGTCGCAAAATAGCCTAAATTTAGGGTCGGGTCGAGTCGGGCCAACTCTGGCCTTTTTGATAGCCCTAGGGGCGGGGCGAGGTGGCCACTGTAGCTACTCCTATGAAGATTACCATCCCACCCCACTACAAAATATCTATTTGAACTATGACTATTCACTCCATGCTTAATAAGAAGCGATGAAGTCTTTTCACATGAGATAGAAAATGCCCAAAGCTTAAGGTGATTAGAGGTCTGCTCACGACACAGCTCAAATTATTACAAGCTGGCCAAATTTATTTCCACAATATTCATATAATGTAAATCTGTAAAGTACACTTTAAATATGGCCCGCGAGTTTTATATGCCCCAACACCCTTCACAAATAGAGAAGATTGCGTTCCTTAAAGATTTGGATTGGAAAAACTGAATTTGTAAGATGACACCATTGTGATGGAAACGAAGGATTTCCAAGAATTATTACATGAAATTCTACACAATGCTCTACAAAGTCACAGTTGGAAGAAACCACAACGGTAAAGTATGGCCCAGTTGATTATGTCTGAGAAAAGGGGTGCCCGGTTGTCCAAGAAGAGTGCCATGCCTCTCCCAAAACACAACTTCTGTTCTGCAAGGCTAGAGGCTTAATACTTTGCATCTTCTTCTTCGCAGAACTTCGAGTAGTCGTCGACCCCCATCAGGTTGTTCACTTCATTCGCATCGCTCGCCTCGACCTTTATAATCCACCCATCCTCATATGGGCTCGAGTTAACCTGGAAAATCCACAGACAAAGAACCCTCTATCAATCTAAACCTCATAAGTACATTTCGAACAATCTCCATAGAAGTTATTGATATTTCAGAAGATGGTATTCGAATGATAAGTTAAAGAGTAGCTATTCTAGTTAACACATTGATTCAAGCAAAAACCGAACCAACAAAATACCATCTTCTGCTTTTTGAATCAGTATGCCACGAAGGACCAAATTCAACTAATCATTTCGATCTCCAAAACCAATGCAACAGGAGCATAATTCTATAAAAGAACTCACTAGACCGGGAGATTTGTTGAGCTCTTCATTGACTTCAACGACTTTCCCTGAAATGGGGGAGTATATATCGCTGGTGGCCTTGACGCTCTCAACCGCGCCAAAGCTGCTGCCCTGCGCGACCGCAGCCCCTACTTCCGGCAATTCGATGCACACAACATCTCCCAAATGGTCTTGCGCATGATCGGTTATGCCAACAGTTGCAGAAGCGCCTTCAATTTTCACCCACTCATGAGAATCGGCATACTTGAGATCCTTGAGAACTGCAATAATTCCAAGACAGGGATACGCAATATGAGGCAATGTCTATAGCAATCAGCACACTGTATAAGAGGATGATCCACAGATTCGAAACAAGCTGGTCAGAGCGTGTGAATTAGATAATTAAAAATCTTAATTCCATGAATGAGCAGCACAACAAGAGGGAAAACTTCACGTTTAGGAAACTGATGTGATCTGGCCTACCAATGCCATTGGAGCTTTCAATTGGAGATGCTAGGGACTCGAATATGTCAGTCCTCTTTTAGCAGACTGTCATTTTTTTTTTGGCAGATTGCTCTGCAACAAATTCATACTGATCAATGTGCTCTAGCTTTTGACTCAGCACCCTCTTTAAAGCAACCTTAGATAACATATAACAATGCCACTTCGGCCCAAGCAACAGGGAAGGAACTTTATTGGCTCGCTCCCACCGATCAATGCTCAACACAACAATGCCACATACGCAACCTGTTGATCAAAATCAGATCTTTTTCTCCTACTTTTTTCCATAGCATAAATCACGTATCATTCATTCTAAAAACCGTATCGGTAGTGAGCTCCACCTCTATGCATAAATATGTTAATCAACTCATCATGATAGTATATATGGAGAAAGTCTGAAAGCAAGATCTGAAGACAAAGCTTTGATCAATAAGAGTATTGGAATATAATCCAGAGAAAACAAATTGTTTGTTGTAATCAGAACATAAAATTGGAGGTGAGGTACGGATATCCGAATCTCCTTAAGACGATTAGTTCCTGCCAATGGTGCTTCGCAGATTCATGAACTATGCCTCCCAAGATATAACACCTCGAACCTGTTTGGATTAGCACTATGCAAACAGGACTCAGTCAAACCGTTCATTTGAACCAGCACACTCAGAAAAATCAGAAGAGTAGAAAAGTATATCAAAGCCTTCTTGGAATCGAGTCGGAAAAACCAAAACCAAAACCATAATGAAACTCTATGTTCCTATCTATTTATAGAGCTTTTTAGTTCATGTACAGAAGAGATACATGAATTAAATAGACGCATGTATCCATGAAATTCATGAATCAAGAGATACGTGAATCTAAGAGATTCATGAATCTAGAGACACGTGAATTCAAGAGATTCGTGAACTTAATAAATACATGAACTAAAAGATACATGAATCTAGGAAATTCATGAATTCAATAGATACGTGAACAGAAAAATTTAAGAAATTCATGAATCCAAAAGAGATACGTGAACAGAAAAGACGTATCTTAATTTATTGGCTTTTGTTGATCCATTAACCATAATTATAACCATAATTATAACAATCCCCCACATTAATGGATCAACAAAACATTTTTTGACTCGAAGGAATCTAAGCATACCTGTTGAAATACACTGCATCAAGATAGGTAGCTTTTGCCTTGAACCTTCTCTAGTGAAAGCCTATTGGACTTACTTAACTAGTCGATGAACTAAGCCTTAAATCGCCAGTTGTTTGTGTAAGCCTAGACAATAAACCTCATACCGAGTATTTCCAATTCAAGATTGGTTCTCGGTTGTGTTCGTTCTTTCGGCCCTGACCTCTCGGGATTCATGCGTGCTTTAGAAAATCTAGCCTTTAAAGATTTTCATAGAGCCGGCCAGCTCCACGCATATAGGTGCATTCCTATTAAAAATATTCTACCATATCTTACTTGGATGTTACATTCCAAGTTATAGGAATCATTAAACGCATAGCGCACCCTTAATAGCGCTGTAGGAAAGCACTGTTGCATCATAGGAATGGGAGGCAGTGCTTAAACTAGAGTTTCCAAAATTTGCGTGGTACTATTGAACCTAGACCATGGGATCTCCAATCGCATAGGTTAGGTTTCCACCCTAGAATCTCTTTATTAGGTTAAGGCTCTTAAACTCATTCCCCTCGATGCGCAATTTATCTGCTCTTTTGACAAACCTTTTGTCAGCGGATCCACAATATTTTCCTTTGACTTTACAAAGTCTAAAGAAATGATTTCATTTGAGAGCAACTGCCTTACGGTATTGTATCTACAACGAATATGTTTAGACTTACCGTTATAAATCACATTATGCGCCATTGCAATTGCTGCTTGATTATCATAGTGAATGCAAATTGCAGGCATAGGTTTTGGCCACACTGGAACATCTTCTAAAAAATGTTGAAGCCATTTTGCTTCTTCAGCAGCTTTATCCAAAGTAACAAACTCTGATTCCATCGTAGAGCGCGTTATTAGAGTTTGTTTAGAGGATGTCCATGACACTGCGGCACCTCCTAGCGTGAACACATATCTGCTAGTCTTGATTTCTTTTTGCAGGATATATATCCTCAAAAAATTCAGCATCCCTTGATTCTAGGATTGTATTGACATGGATTTCCGCATTTTCAGATTTGTGAACCAAAAATCTATATGCGCTACTATTTTGAGCATAACCAATGAATATGCAATATACCATTTTAGGTCTCAACCGAGTTTGTTTAAGAGGAGGAATTGTCACCTTGGCCAAGCACCCCCACACTTTTAGAAGATTATAGGATGGCAACTTTCCATTCCATAACTCGTATGGAGTTTTATCTGTCTTTTTGTGGGGTATTTTATTAAGAATATAATTTGCAGTTAAAACTGCCTCCCCCCACAGGTTCTAAGGTAAACCTGAACTCAAAAGCATGGCGTTAGCCATCTCCTTTAGTGTCATGTTCAATCGTTGAACAACTCCATTTTGTTGTGGGGTATAAGGTGCAGTCGTTTGGAGAATTATTCCAAAACTAGCACAAAATTCTTTGAAATTGATTGAACTGTATTCTCCTCCTCTATCAGACCTAAGCACTTTGATTCGTTTATCAAGTTGGTTTTCAACTTCATTTTTATACTTGACAAACATGCTCATAGTCTCATCTTTACTAGTTAGTAAATAAATATAGCAAAATCTAGTATAGTCATCCACAAATGTGATTAAGTACTTCTTTCCACCTCTACTTTCTACAAACTTTAAATCACATAGATCACTATGGATTAATTGTAAAGGTTCACTTGTTCTTTCAATGGATTTGAAAGATTTCTTGGCAAACTTGGCCTCAACACAAGTCTTACACTTGTAACGAGCATCCAACTCAAATCTTGGAATTAACCCCAAGTTTGCTATTCTCTTCATTGTACCATAGTTTACATGTCCTAATCTACCATGCCATAGATAAGGAGACACAACAGTGTAAACTGAAGACTTTTCTTTATTAATAGTCTTTGGGTACACATAATTTGAGTTTACATCAATGACAACCACATTGGCTTTAAACAGGTCATTACACAAGTACCATTTCCCCACATATATCCCTCCTTTCGAAAGTACAAACTTACCAGATTCAAATACAACTTTGAAACCCTTCTTGTCAAGTATGGGGCCAGAAATTAGGTTTTTCCGAATCTTTAGTACATGCAGCACATTCAGTAAGGCGACCTCTTTGCCAGATGTAAACTTCAGGATTACCTTTTCTCTTCTGGCAATCTTTGCTGATGCAGAGTTAGCCATATAAAGCTTCTCATCTTCTTCAGCCTTCTCATAAGATGTGAACATGTGTTTATCTGCACAGATGTGATTCGTGGCACCTGTATCTAGCCACCAGCCATTAGTGTTCGATACTAGAGATGCTTCGGACATTACCACAGTAGACAATCTCTCAATATTGTCATGTTCTGTCAAATTCAGTTGCTGGGCTGTATCATCATTCTTGCCTTTTTTCGAGCGCTTCTTGCAATCCTTAGCACGATGGCCAGGCTTGTTGCATATAAAACACATCCCTTGGAATTTCTAGAACTGTTCCTTTTGATTGCCTTTTCCTTGAAAAGACATCTTCATTTTTCTATCTTACTTGGATTTGGAAGATTCCACAACGTTACCCTTTGACTCAGAAGAAGGGTTCGCACTCCTTCTATTGTCCTCCTCGATTCTGAGGCGTAGAATGAGATCTTCAAGGCTCATCTCCTTCCGTTTGTGCTTCAAATAATTTTTGAAGTCTAACCAGCTCGGAGGCAGTTTCTCAATCATGGCCGCCACTTGGAATGATTCACTAAGTATCATTCCCTCAACAAAGATGTCACTCAGAATTAATTGCAATTCTTGAACCTGACTCATGATAGATTTAGAATCCACCATCTTGTAGTCCAAGAATTTAGCAACCACAAATTTCTTGGTGCCAGCGTCCTCAGTCTTGTATTTCTTCTCTAAGGACTCCCATAACTATTTAGATATTACAATAAACATTATATAGAGAATTCACTAAACAGTTATATATTGAATCTGCTAAACAGTTAAGAATATAATTTCGGCATAAGACGTCTCCATGCTTCCAAGCCCCCAATGCACCAAGTGTCATGACATCGTGCTCATCTGGACTAATTACCGAGCACACCTCCGATAAATATTTTATCAGATTTAGCATGGTCAGATAGAAGAACATATTCTGCTACCACTGTTTAAAGCCCACTCCAGTGAATTTCTCCGATTTCTCATTAGCTATAACTGGAGGTGTTGCCATCACAGTAGGCAAAGTTCGTTGAACTACCTCTCCAGAAACGGAGCCAAAAGCCATTTGGCCTGTACTGTTCTAAAAAACAGTCTCGGGCATACTAGTCGTATGATTTGTACCCGCACCACCAAAATTGGTGTTAGCCCAAGGGCCCATAGCATTGGCTACTACAAATTCAGATCCTGAGGGTTGAGCATCTTCCATAGCAACGATCGAATTGACCATAGGAACATCTCCTGAAACATTCGGGACATTGAAGTGCACTTGATTGTTTTCAGCCATCTCAATAATCTAACAAGAACAACAAACAGTGAATGAGATAATCGCCTTAAGATTGTTGGAATATAATCCAAAGAAAACAAACTATTTGTTGTAATCAGAACATAAAATTGGAGGTGAGGTACGGATATCCGAATCTCCTTAAGGCGATTAGTTCCTGCCAATAGTGCTTCGCAGATTCACGAACTATGCCTCCCAAGATACAACACCTCGAACCTGTTTGGATTAGCACTATGCAAACAAGACTCAGACAAACTGTTCAATTGAACTAGCACACTCGGAAAAATCAGAAGAGTAGAAAAGTATATCAAAGCCTTCTTGGAATCTAGTCGGAAAAACCAAAACCAAAACTGTAATGAAGCTCTATGTTCCTATCTATTTATAGAGCTTTTTAGTTCATGTACAGAAGAGATACATGAATTAAATAGACGCATGTATCCACGAAATTCATGAATCAAGAGATACGTGAATCTAAGAGATTTATGAATCCAGAGACATGTGAATTCAAGAGACTCGTAAACTCAATAAATACATGAACTAAAAGATACATGAATCTAGGAAATTCATGAATTCAATAGATACGTAAACATAAAAGTTTAGGAAATTCATGAATCCAAAAGAGATACGTGAATAGAAAAAACGTATCTTAATTTATTGGCTTTTGTTGATCCATTAACCATAATTATAACCATAATTATAACAATCCCCCACATTAATGGATCAACAAAACATTTTTTGACTCGAAGGAATCTGAGCATACCTATTGAAATACACTGCATCAAGATAGGTAGCTTTCGCCTTAAACCTTCTTTAATGAAAGCCTATCAGACTTACTTAACTAGTCAATGGACTAAGCCTTGAATTGCCAATTGTTTGTGTAAGCCTAGACAATAAACCTCACACAGAGTATTTCCAATTCAAGATTGGTTCTCAGTTGTGTTCGTTCTTTCGACCATGAACCTCTCGGATTCATGCGTACTTTAGAAAATCTAGCCTTTAAAGATTTTCATAGAGTCGGCCAGCTCCACGCATATAGGTGCATTCCTAGTAAAGATATTCTACCATATCTTACTTGGATGTTACATTCCAAGTTATAGGAATCATTAAACCCGATTCTAGAATGCTGACTTTTGTGCACCAATATGGATATCACCTGCTGCAGTATAGGAATCTTTAGCGGACCAACTTCCATTTATTAAATCCCAATTCTCTCGCAGATTGCGCCTCCATTCATGTCAGCCAGTTCCTACCATAAAATCACTTCTTTCGGCAATTGGCCTGATGTTCTGGTTGAAAATTTCCTTCTATGGTTTTGTGTATATCAATGGGTCTTCCGTGACTTTTTGAACGCCCAGTACTCCCGTACCACACACACTAGGGAATTATCAAAGGTCGCACGTGCCTGTGCTCCTGGAATGGTCCGAAAAGAATGCCAAAAGCAAAGTGAGGAATGCCAAAAGCAAAGTGATTCAAACCCAAATCTTGAGCGAGGAGAGCAAACACATTCACCATTTGAGACACCTTCAGATATTTACTTCTATGTTCTGGTAGAAAAATCATCTTCGTATCATCAATTGGCACAATTTTGTCTTTTTACGTGCAAAAGGTAAAGTTTAATGAATTTTCTCAGTGAGTGTTTGGGATACTGGTTAAATAATTTATAATTTCCAATGCACTGTCTTTCTTGTGTTATGCATAATCGATGTATTAAAAATCAAATTTTCCCTTATTAAGTATATATAATAAGTAACCAGGAAGAACTCGTTAACAAGATTTAATTTCAATAACTATATGTAAGTATCAAAAACCTTTTGTAAAAGAATGACTAATGACTTCTTCTTCTTTTTTAAGGTAAATTATTAACAACTTATCAAAACTATTTTAAAAATACCAAATTTTATATAGCTTGAAAATTAGCATATCTTATACTAATTACTAACTTTTATTTACATAACCTGTTAATTTTTGAATTTACTAACTACTCTATTGGAGAGAAGTACACTATCAGTGACATAAGTTGTGTACGGCACTCACTTTGGTGCCAAAAGTTTCCGCCGGATCACTTAAGTATCAAATCGGAGGAAAAACGACCACTTTGGTGCCACCGGTGAAAGATTCCGGCTAAAATGATTATGTGGCTTTTTTTTTTAAGAAAAAAAATCGACAAGGCCTTAAACGACGTCGTTTTCGATCCTCCTTAAGAAAATGACGTCGTTTTGCCGTCCTACATGGATGGCCTCACAAAAACGACGCCGTTTAACTCATTTAGGGATTTTTTTATTTTATTTGGGGATTGAAATTAGGGTTTCGTCGCTCGGCCTCCACCGTCACTAGGCCGCCGTCGCTCGCTCAGCCGCCATTGCTTGGCGCTGTTCAGACGCCCTTGATGGCACACGAGGGAGCACCAGCCTCGGTCGCCGGAGCCTAGGTACTAGAAAACGCAGGCCAGGCACTCGTCGAGGAGATTAGAGATGGAGAGGGAGACATCAATGGCGGCGCACTCGTCGGCGGCCTCGCCGAGCACCGGCTAGATCACAGCCTTCTACTTGGTTGCCGAGTGGCCGTCGTCGGGGTTGGGGTCAGGGTCGAGGTCGGAGCCGTGGCCACCAAGTGGCCATCGTTGGGGTTGGGGTCGGGGTCGGGGTCGGGGTCGAGGTCGAGGTCAGAGCTGCGGCCACCGAGTGGCCATCGTCGGGGTCGAGGTCGAGGTCGGAGCCGCGGCCGCCGAGTGGCCATCGTCGCAGTCGAGGTCGAGGTCGGGGTCGGGGTCGGAGCTGCGGCCGCCGAGTGGCCATCTTCGAGGTCGGGGTCGGAGTCGGGGTCGGAGCCGCGGCCACCGAGCACGGGGGCTGTCGAGGACGACGAACGGCGTCGTTTTGGTGTTAGGGTTTTGAATTGGGGGAGACACCAAACGGCGTCGTTTTGATGTTAGGATACTGCCTATACTCTCCGGCGAGCTACATCAGCTTCAAAAATTAATAAAAAAGTGACACGTCGGATTTCCGGCCAACCGGATCAGAGTTGGCACCAAAGTGAGCGTTTTTCAAACTTTTTGGCACTTAAGTGATCCGACAGAAACTTTTGGCACCAAAGTAAGCGCCGTACACAACTTATGGCACTGATAGTGTACTTATCCCACTCTATTGAATTACCAATCTAAATTAGATTGGTTTACTAACTTTAATTAAATTAAATTTTAGGTATGGAAATTCATAGAGACAGACAAGTTAGGAAGTTATACCTCTTGTAGAAGAAGGATATTGAGAAAGTACTTGAGTGCTTTGGCATGGAGAATGCTAAAGTGATAAGTACTCATTTGGCGTCCCATTTTAGGCTTTCAGCTTCTTTGTCGCCTAAAACTAAAGGAGAGGAAGATGAGATGTCTCAAGTTCCATATTCTAGTACCGTGGGTAGTCTCATGTATGTTATGGTTTGCACTCGTCTTGATATTTCACAAGCTGTTAGTATTGTGAGTAGGTATATGGTACATTCGAGTAAAGCTCACTGGCAAGCTGTGAAATGGATTCTTTAGTACATCCGGGATACCTCAGATGTGAGTTTGGTCTTTAATAAAGGTTGTGATATAGGACATTCGGTTGTTAGCTTCGTTGATTCTGGCTTTGCAAGTGATCTCAACAAAAGGGGATCTTTGATAGATTATGTTTTTGTGCTTGATGGTTCCGCAATTAATTGAAGAGCAACTTTGCAAGACATAGTTGCTTTGTCTACTACCGAAGCAAAATACATGCAGCCGCGGAAGTAGTAAAGGAAGTTATTTAGTTGAAGCATTTTGTTACAGAACTTGGTGTGAAGTAGAAAGGAGCCTCCGTTATCTTTTGCGATAACTAAAGTGCGATCCAGTTGACCAAGAATACGATGTATCACGAGAGGACAAAACATATCAACATACGGTATCACTTTGTACATGATGATGTTGCAAGGGTACGATTACGATGAAAAAATATCTACGACGGATAATCTGACAGATATGTTGACCAAACCAGTTCATTTGAACAAGTTCAAGCATTGCTTGGACTTGAGTGACGTTTTCGTTAGGGGTGATCGGGTCCAGAGTGGGTAGGGTCTAGACCTGGACCCTGTACCCGACTCTATTATAACCGGTTCTCTTTTTTTGGACCCTGTACCCGAGCCTGTTTGCATTGGACCCTGTTCCCGACCCACCCTGTTTTTCCAATCCGGGAACAGGGTTAACCCTGTTTATATTGGAACCTGTTTTGCATAAAAATTGAAATATGACAGGAACTGAGCTGCAATTATTGAAGTACCATGGCTTTTTAACAACAGTGGAGGCTTTTCTTCCTGACTAGCTTGATAAACATTATTATCGTTTTGCATCACAATATTATGCTTTTGTAATCTAGGTTTTACTGTTTTACCTAATGAATCAACCAGGTTTCATTCTGGTCACATACAACATTCATTCAGCGGTTAAAAAGTAGTCACCGAACTTCAGCATGCTCCTCGAATCAAAACTTTTGAGCTGTACCACATATCTTCCAATTCAGTCAACAGGATAGATGGGGCTATAAACATTACAAGGGTTAACAATACATAAAGAGTACAGCGTAGCTAGTACATATTTCAGTACATATGTGGTGGTCAACCACTGTGCATTAGTTTCCAGCCAAATACAGCGTGAAAAGCCATCGAGCTAAAAGTACTACAGAGAACTTAACCTCAGATAGTGATGCTGAAGATATAATGTGGCCAAGGAAAGCTTTGTACAACAATTTTATTCAAACTTTGTTAACTCGTTATGTTACCTTTGAATCAAATTCCTGGACATCCTCCACCAAATTAAAGCAGAGATTAAAGCAGATTGCAACAAGATCAGCGAATTCACTTTGCAAGAAGTTTGCATCTTCAATGTGTGAACACAAGGACGTACAGGCTGCCAACTGCCATATTAGACAAACAACTTCAGATATTAGAAAGTACTCTGATACAGTTGATTAAAGATTTTGTTAAATAATTAAAAAAAGTAGGAGACATTTCATATCTGTGAATTTTCAGTTAGGCATCATACCCTGACTGCTAGGTCCTTGTGCTGCAGAAGCTTTATCAAATCACAGTGCACTAGTCTTTTTATATCATCTTTGATCTGCATG
Source organism: Eucalyptus guilfoylei (assembly GCA_016097605.1). NCBI lineage: Eukaryota > Viridiplantae > Streptophyta > Magnoliopsida > Myrtales > Myrtaceae > Eucalyptus > Eucalyptus guilfoylei. Next base: position 12,146,639 of record CM027863.1, read on the forward strand.
CATCCATCGGAAAATCATCACAAAACAAAGAGTATGGATTGCAGAAAACACATAAAGGAAAGACTCCACAAAGAGTAGCTGAAATATCAAGATCGAATATGTGATAACAACATCCTCGAGAAGACCTCTTAGTCTAAGAAAGTATTCACTTCTCCAAAAATCTGATGCAAACCATCAAACACTCTTTTATAATACTCAAAAAAGACCATAGTGCAAGATTTCTTTTTAATTTCTCCTCCATTCTGTTCTGGGAACCAATGAATTAGGATTCTCTGGCTGCTCTAAGCCAATGCTGGCATAAATTATCCAACACTTGCCTAAAGATAAGCAATTGTCCAGGAAATGGCACAATGAGTTGACATGATAGATTGAGAAAAAAGAACATCATAAAAGCATCTCTGGTTTTATCTTAACTTCGTCACCAGTGGAACCAGTAAAACTGATTAGGAAGAAACACGAGCTTTATAAACTTCAAACTACTCCAGGCTGGAATTTGCTTATCGCTACACACCCTATGTAGGGAGACACCCCCATAAAAAAACACTTCTATCAGATCATGTTTCTGCCTTCAGTACTTCTAAGAATTCACTGAAAAGCTCACATGCATCCCAGACTCCCAGTTCCAAAAGAATATGGATGTAGTGACCAGCACAAACATGCATACACACATATCACATAAGCATCACATTGACTTCGACCAGCATTTTCATGAACAATCAGAACACATGCAGTAAACCCATGAGCAGGAACTTGCCTTAGAAATGGGTGCGCGGTGGCGACGGTGGCGAACCCGGCGACGGCTCCGGTGGTGGCGTTCTCCCACTGACAGATCATCCGTATCAGCACAAAGCAAACTCCAAAAACTCGACACAAGCCGGAAGCACCCGAGAGAGACCTTGGAACCGGGTGCGGAGTCTGCGGACGACGTCGAGGGGATGCGCGGCGGCGACGATGGCGAACCCGGCGACGGCTCCGGCGGTGGCGTTCTCCCACTGACAGATCATCCGTATCAGCCCAAAACAAACTCCAAAAACTCGACACAAGCCGAAAGCACCAGAGAGAGACCTTGGAACCGGGTGCGGATGACGTCGAGGGGGTGCGCGGCGGCGACGGTGGCGAACCCGGCGATGGCTCCAGCGGTGGCGTTCTCTCACTGACAGATCTGGCGATGGGGTGGGGCGCGACGAAGGAAAAGCAAGTCTGCGGGTGTGAGTCGTGACCGTGTGAGTGTGAGAGGTAAAGAAGATAGAAACGAATTAGGGTTTTCATTTGGACTGCCTTAAAAACCGGTTCTCAAACCGGTTCCCAAACCGGTCCGATCGATCCAGTTCCCGGGTGGGTAATCCCTCGGAACCGGTTCCTGAACCGGTTCAAACAAGGTCTGAATTTTGGGAACCGGTTCCCAACCCTATTTTCCGGGTGGGCCGGACCGGGAACTGGGTAAACCCAGTCCGGTTGCACACCCCTAGTTTTCGTCATTTGAGTTGCTTAGGTGGAGTTGGTGGCATTTCATCCATTGTTTCCTACACTGAGTACGCTCACGTAAGCTTTAGGGATGTGCATCATCAATTCCGCCATTTTGGGGGTGGCCTTGTGTGGTCATTTTTTATTGTGAAGGAGAGAGGTCTTGTGGTGTTTGGCATAATGCTATTATGGAGATTTGAAATCAAGATGAAGATTTATTGAGTCTTGACTTTCAAATGAAGAGATAAGAGTATTTTAGATCATGCACCTTTATTTTATGAATTTTTGAGAGAGACTATAAAAGGATTACGTGTAATAACACATCTCCAACCTAGCCTCTATATTATTTCCTATTTTGCTTTTCTTATTTTCTTGTTCGATATTTTAGATCTTGTGGCTCACCAAGTGGTTAGAGAGCCTTTTGAATTATATCTAGTGTTTTTTGTTGAAGATAGTGAAATCTCTCTCTCTCTCTTCCCGTGGTTTTTCCCGTTTTGGATTTTTCATGTAAATCTTATGTCTCATGTGATTTCATTTTTCTTTCATCTTTTGCTACTTATTCTTAGATCGGCGCATCTTTGATTGGCCTTTTTTTGCAACATGCTGCAAACCGCTACAAAAAATATTAAACATTAATAAAGTAAAAATCTTAGTCATTAAATGAAAACTCGGACTAGTGCTTTCGGATTATACACTCATCATCAAACGATATAAATCATTGAAGGATCGCATGAAGACATGGACCAAAAAAAAATATTACAACTTGTTTCAGGTTTTAGGTTACAGGTTACAGGTTTTAAGTTCCTCCAACAAAGAACTTGGAATGTACTCGTCAAAATAGGTTTTTCATTTTTTGAAACTTGAAACCTACAATTCCTATCGATCCGGTTCTCAGGATCCAAATTCTATCCCGAAACCATACACACCTCTAGTATTAATCAAATTTAACTAAAACTAACATATGATAAATTTGTCACATATTTACTGATTTAGGGTATTTGGTGATCAAAATATTAATTTTAGATGAATTTATCACAGATGTACTAGTTTGAAATTTTTTATGATAAAAAAATAATTTAAGATAAATCTATCATAGATAAATCAATCTGGAGTTTTCCAGTGATATTAATTCTATTGTTATTTGAATGTTCAACTCGTGCCCAAAGGCCTAATTAGAGATATCTAAATGATGACGCCGACTCAATAGAGAGGTATATAATCTTTCCATGGAGACTCGGATTGTCTTTTTCACGAACACCCTCTCTCTCTCAATAATTATGAGAAACAAATCAAATAAATGGCCCGAATGGCCGCATGGTCAAAGTTCTTTATCGTTAGTCACTGTCTCGATAATTACGAGAAACCTGAATGGTCGAAGCTCCTAAAATAAATGGCCCGAATTTCTTAATTGAACCTTAGGACCGGGTTTCCTTGTACTTCCTCATTTCCAAATTTTTTTTTAAAAAAAATTGAAAAATGAAAGCATCTCGCTGCTAAAAAAAATAAATCGAACATTCTCTAACAGACGTAAAACTCTCTTATGGTGACGCCCGAAAGGGCAATCAAAGCAGCTCATTGGTTCTTATCATTTTCCTTAATTTTATAAAGGGATTGTCCGCCGATTGTCGGCTGTCAGGATGATAGGTCCTCCGCTAGTGTCACCCCCGAGTTTGTCTGCCAACTGTCGGCTGTACAGGGTTCCCTTGGTTATCATAAAAAAAGAAAAAAAAAATATTAGTTATAAGAAAGGGCAATGAAAGCAGCTCATCGCGGGCGTCACCATAAGAGAGTTTTACGTTGGTTCGATTTATTTTTTTAGCAGTGAGATGCTTCCATTCCCACCTGAACATAATTCAGGGTCTACCAATAACGAGGATGTGTTGATCGCGCGCGGTAAGCGACGGACGGCTGCTGGCCCGCCACTCGACGAGGATCCGTTTACACTGCCCGATTTCCCACTGGGATCAGCCAATCAGATCAGAGGGCCATCGTGGCCGGCGTATATTCCCTCCAAAACGCCGTTTTCCTGCAATTTTGTATCTCTCCCACGCTATCTCTCTCTCTCCTTTTTAGCTCAGCCCTTTTTCTCGATCCTCCCATTGATCCCTCTCCTCCTCGCACAATCCTCTTCTTCTCGATCTCTGCTCTCTCTCAGTCGCCTCATCGGAGCCGCTCACCCCCTCACCTCCGGCCCTCCATTGTGGGATTGCAATCACGGCCCTCTCGGTCGACTTTGTCTCTGCTCTTTCTCTGGCCCTCCCTTGCAGCCGTGGTCTCGTTTCCGCTCCCTTGCCCTCGCCTCCACCCTCCGTCACCTTCTTCAACGGTTCTCTCCCTTCGCACTTGCAGACCCGCCCCAAAAACCCACCATGCCTCTCACGATTCCAAACTCGCATGTCAGAACGTGTTGGAGTTGACCACGGTCACATTTTCCGACAGTCAGGTGTCCTTGGACACCCCGACGCGATATGGAGGGAGTGTCCGTGCTTCCTAGTCCACGACAACACCATTCGAATCCCAGCACACTCCAGCATCAGCTCCGTCTGTCGTCCCTGCCACCCACGAGCCATCCGAGTTAAATTTCAACACCCCATACGCTGGTGGGAGCCATTTCGCAAGTTGAGTTCCGTGTCGAAGAGAGAAAAGAGTTTATTGCAGAGATGGCTGTGCAAGCCCTAGCTAGTCTACCGTCTGGCTTCGCTGCAGTCGGCCTCGCTCGCAGAAATCAGAGTGAGAAAAGAAAGGCCGTCCGTCGGAATTCCATAGGTTTGGAGATATATTGGCAAGCCCTAACTATTCGTTCCCCATTAGCTGTCCATCCGAACTATGACGTGTTCTTAAATTTCAGAGGGGATGACACTCGTGACGGCTTCACCAATCACCTTTATAACAGGCTGGTAGGTGCTAAATTCTCCGTGTTCAAGGACGATAGGGATCTCCTCACCAAGCAGATAGTGCAAGGGATTTTCCAGGCCATCAAGAATAGTAAGATCGCGATCCCCATCATTTTCAAAAATTATGGGGAGAGTAAATGGTGCCTCAATGAACTCCACCAGATTATGGATTGCCGCAGACAGCAGGGCCAAGTAGTCCTGCCTATATTCTATGACGTGGATGTCTCTGATGTACGTGAGCAAAGGGGGGAGTTTGGAAAGGGTTTTAGGAAACTGGCGAAACACCATTCGCCGGAACAAGTGGAGAAATGGAAGGAAGCGCTGAGGTCTGTCACAAGGATTAAAGGATGTTCATTACGGGAGGATGCTGATGGGTATGTACGTATATGTATTCATCTACAATTTTTTAATCTATATGTCAGATTCGTCATAAATCTAAGTACGAACCCCTGTGCACTTTTGGATGGGAATATGAGCGATTTGCAATCAACAGAGTAAAGGAACAAAGGGATCAAACTGTACCCTGATATTGCTTTTGTACATATATGAGCAGGCGTCAGGGACAGCTGGTGGAAATGGTGTTTAAAACGGTTTCGAGTATATTGAGACGGCCGTGGATCGAACGAATCCCCATGTTTCGTAAGTACTCTCTGACAGCTTTGGCCTCCCTTCAATTCCCGCATAGAGAATGCACGTGATGTTCGCGGAGTTCATGGCCTTAGACCAATTCGGTGGCTTTTTAAAGTTACCTTGTTCTTTTGAATTTTCGTACGATTACTGTTAGGTTATATCTTATCATAATCGCTTTGATTTGTCGTGTTGCATTGTAGGGAAGAAAAGAAAAAACTATATATACGAAGTGTTCCCAATCTCTAGCCCTGCTACTACAAAGATCATTACTTCTCACCTTGCTCGCCATCTCGAGTGTAAAAATATCAGCGTGTTCAGAGATGATGATCAATATCTCATTGGTAAAGATTCTGATCTCGAGGTTCGCAATGCCATGGACCACTGCAAGATATTTATTCCGATTATCTCTAAAGATTTTGCCTCATCTCCTGACTGTCTCCATAAACTAGCTCAAATGTTCAAATGCGTTGAAAAAAATGGGCAGAATATTTTGCCCATCTTCTATGGAGTGGAGCCCTCGCAAGAGAAAGAATTACAGGATCGTTTTTGGATGGACATGCTGCGGCATAAAGTTCCGCAAGAGACTTGTCAACGGTTGCTGGAATCCGTCAATTGGGTTTGGTCTATCGGAGGATTTGTATCGGAAACCATCGGCAACGGGTATTACTTCATTCTTTCCCATTGTTAAAATATGATTCATTTTGTGAAAACTCTAGAACTCACTAGACTACTCATACTTAAGAATTAAGTATACTTAATGGAGAAGGAACAAAGTCGGCAGCAACAATTTGCTTCAGACAAAAGGAAAGTAAAAGTCAACAAAAGTGGCTGAGAGCCGCAGAGAATAGAAAAATGGAGAAAAAAGGAGAAGCATCCAGAAAATGGAAGAAGCCGCAACAAGCAGAAGCTAAAGAACGCAAGCTGAATTTTATATTGATTCTTGTACTCAAAGTCGGTAGAAATGGCGGTGAATTCACGCCTATAAATAGGAGTTAGCGGTTGTTGTTGTAAAGAGCCGAAAAAACTAGAAATGCTCCCTCATGTGTAATACCAACTATCTTAATAAAGTTTTTTCATATTCCCTTGTCATATTTCATACACACTTGCACACACACACGCTTCCGCAAAATCCAACAGTGGTATCAGAGCCACGTCTTTGGTTGGTATAGGGCGTTTGTCCTAACCACCCGTTCCCAAAATTATCCATCCAAATTTCCAACAACTAAATTATGGCCAACTCTACCTCATCCTCATTTCCTATTCCTATCTTTGATGGGAATAACTATGATTACTGGAGCATCAAAATGACCACGTTCTTGATGGCCCAAGACTTATGGGACATCGTCGAGAGTGGTTATGAGATTTCGCAAGAAGGTGCAAGTGTTCCAAAGGATCTACTACAAAAGGATGCAAGGGCTCTATACTTTATTCAGCAAGCACTCTCGGAAACAGTATTTCCGAGAATAATTGGAGTAAAGACTGCGAAGAAGGCTTGGGAGACATTACAAGAAGAATTTCAAGGCACTGAACAGGTACGAACTATTCAACTTCAGACTTTGAGAAGGGAATTTGAGAATTCTAAGATGAAAAATTATGAGACTGTTCAAGAATATTGTGGTAGATTGAAACAATTAGTAAATCAGATGAGAACTTATGGAGATGATATTACTGATCAAAGGGTTGTTGAAAAAATATTAGTGACACTCACTAGAAAATACAATTCTATTGTCACTACTATAGAATCATCGAAGGATTTAAAAACCCTATCAGTGAGTGAGCTAATTGGATCTTTAGAAGCATATGAAAAACGATTGCAAGTACAGGAAGAAGATACAGTTGAAAGTGCTTTCCAATCAAAATTGAACATACGGTCTCATAATCCTAGAAATAGTGGAAGAAGCTCATGGAAAAATAGAAGAGGAGGAGAAACTACATGGAAGGAAAAATATCCAGTTTGTGGTATTTGCAAGAAAAATAATCATTTGGAAAAGGATTGCTGGTTTAAAAATAAACCACAATGCCGCTCTTGTAAAAGATATGGCCACATAGAAAAATTTTGTCGCTCTAAAATAGATTATAGAGCGAACTATGTTGAAGAAGAAAAAGGAAAAGAAAAGGAAGAAGAAAATTTAGATAATTTATTCTATACAGGCCAAGTGGAAAAAGATGAGAAGAATGATCCATGGTATATTGATAGTGGTTGTAGCAATCACATGACGGGAGATGAATCTATATTCACCAATATTGATACTTCGGTAAAAACACAAGTAAGATTGGGTAATGGTGAATCAGTTGATGTGAAAGGAAAAGGGACTATAGCTGTTGAAACTAAGAAAGGCCCAAAGTACATTCATGAAGTATATTTGGTTCCTAGTCTTGCACAAAATCTACTCAGTGTGGGACAAATGATTCAGAATGGGTATTCTTTATACTTTAAAGGAGATACCTGCACTATCTATGATAAATATAAGAATCATGTTATTGCCTATGTGAAAATGGAGAACAAGAATTTTCCTATTCGATGGAAATATGTCAAAGATATAGCTATGAAAGCTCAACTTGATGATTCATGGCTATGGCATCGGAGATTTGGCCACCTCAACTTTTATGGGCTAAAGATTCTCCATCAGAAAAATATGATGAGAGATTTTCTAGCCATTACAGAAATTTCAGATGTTTGTGAAGGCTGTCTTCTTGGAAAGCAACAGAGGAAGTCCTTCCCGTCTGGAGGCACATGGAGAGCTAAGAAGCCATTGGAACTTGTCCACACGGATGTGTGCGGTCCGATGAGGACACTTACACCCAGCCAGAATAAATATTTCATCCTATTCATTGATGACTACACTAGAATGACGTGGGTCTACTTTCTTCAAGAAAGATCGGAAGTTTTCTCTATTTTCAAGAAATTCAAGAACCGGGTCGAGAATCAAAGTGGCCGCAGAATCAAAGTTCTAAGAAGTGATAGAGGCACGGAATATAATTCAAGGGAGTTCAATAAATTCTGTGAAGATGAAGGAGTCCATCATCAATTGACTGTTGGCTACGCTCCAGAGCAAAATGGAGTAGCAAAAAGGAAGAATAGAACCGTCATGGAGATGGCGAGGTCCATGCTAAAGGAGAAAGGCCTTCCCAACACTTTTTGGGCGAAGCGTTTATACTGCGGTATACTGTTAAACGGTGTCCAACTAAAGCTGTTCAAAATAAAACACCAGTCGAAGTATGGAGTGGACGAAAGCCTTCAGCAAAGCATCTCAAAGTGTTTGGATGCATTTGCTACGTCCACATCCCTGCTCAGAAAAGGAGTAAGCTAGATGAAAAGACAAAAAAAGGAATATTCATCGGCTATAGCGATCAATCAAAAGGCTATTGGGTTTATAACCTAAAAACTAAGAAGCTCATGATCAGTCAAGATGTCGAGTTCGATGAAAATGCTGCTTGGAATTGGGATGAAGAGAAGATTGAGAAGAAGTATGTCAACTTTCCAGACATACCTCGTGCACATGAGGAATCAACACCTCAAGAAGAAGGTGGAACATCGAATTCCTCCACTCAAGAAGTAACACCACCATCCTCTCCAAGCCCAGCACAAGAGGAATCCACTTCTGAGTCTCCTATACTAAGGGTAAAGTCTCTAAGGAAAGTCTATGAAACATGCAATTTTATGTCCTTAGAACCAGAAAACTATGAAGATGCTTCCAAAGAAGAAGTTTGGATTAAAGCCATGGAGGAAGAAATTAAAATGATCGAGAAAAATGAAACTTGGGAGCTCGTTGATCGTCTCGAAGACAAAGAAATCATAGGCGTAAAGTGGGTCTACAAGGCAAAGCTTAATGCGGATGGATCAATTCAGAAGCATAAGGCAAGACTCGTAGCGAAAGGATACTTGCAACAACCAGGTATTGACTATACTGAAACTTTCGCTCCTGTTGCTCGCCTTGATACTATCCGAGCACTCATTGCTTTAGCAGCTCCAAAAGAGTGGAAGATTCATCAACTTGATGTAAAATCAGCATTTCTAAATGGATACCTTCAAGAAGAAATTTATGTAGCTCAACCAGAAGGCTTTACTGTCAAAGACAATGAAGAAAAAGTCTTAAAGCTTAAGAAGGCCCTATACGGGTTAAAACAAGCACCACGAGCATGGTATAGTAGGATTGATGAATACTTCACCAAGTAAGGATTCAGGAGGAGCATGAGTGAGCCAACACTCTACATCAAGACCCAAGGTAATTCTGACACACTTATTGTCTCTCTATATGTGGATGATCTCATATATACAGGGAACAATGAGACAATGATTCGAGAATTTAAAGAAGAAATGATGAAGACTTTCGAGATGACGGACTTGGGCTTGATGAACTATTTCCTTGGTAGTGAAGTCAATCAAGATGAAGGAATTTTCATTTCGCAAAAGAAGTACGCACAGAAGCTCCTTGAAAAATTCAAGATGAATAATTGCAAAACAGTGGCAACACCACTTGTGATGAATGAGAAACTATTGAAAGAAGATGGAGCTGAAAAAGCAGACGCTTCACTCTATAGAAGCCTAATTGGGAGTCTACTATATCTTACTGCTACAAGGCTAGATATTATGTATGCGACAAGTTTACTATCACGATTCATGCAGAGTCCAAGCCAAATTCATTTTGGAGCAGCCAAGAGAATTCTAAGATACTTACGAGGAACCACCGATTATGGTATTTGGTACCGACCTAGTGCAACAGCTAAACTAATCGGTTACACTGATAGCGATTGGGCAGGATCATCTGATGACAGGAGGAGTACCACTGGTTATGCATTCACATTAGGTTCTGGGATATTTTCATGGACATCAAAAAAACAAGACTCAGTGGCACAATCGACTGCAGAAGCAGAATATGTTGCAGCTGCTACAACTACCAGTCATGCAATATGGCTTCGAAGAATTCTGGAAGATATTGGAGAACCACAAATGGAATCAACACCAATATTTTGTGACAAGAAGTCCGCAATAGCAATATCAAAAAATCCAGTCTTTCATGGAAGAACGAAGCATATTGATATAAAATATCACTTCATTCGTGAAGTGCAAAGCAAAGGAGAGATCGAGCTAAAATATTGTAAGACTGAAAACCAAATTGCCGACATATTCACTAAAGCATTACCACCAACAAAATTTGAGACATTGAGAGGCATGCTTAGAGTATCACAAAAATGGATCAAGGAGGAGTGTTAAAATATGATTCATTTTGTGAAAACTCTAGAACTCACTAGACTACTCATACTTAAGAATTAAGTATGCTTAATGGAGAAGGAACAAAGTCGGCAGCAACAATTTGCTTCAGACAAAAGGAAAGTAAAAGTCAACAAAAGTGGCTGAGAGCTGCAGAGAATAGAAAAATGGAGAAAAAAGGAGAAGCACCCAGAAAATGGAAGAAGCCGCAACAAGCAGAAGCTAAAGAACGCAAGCTGAATTTTATATTGATTCTTGTACTCAAAGTCGGTAGAAATGGCGGTGAATTCACGCCTATAAATAGGAGTTAGCAGTTGTTGTTGTAAAGAGCCGAAAAAACTAGAAATGCTCCCTCATGTGTAATACCAACTATCTTAATAAAGTTTTTTCATATTCCCTTGTCATATTTCATACACACTTGCACACACACGCTTCCGCAAAATCCAACACCCATCAATACCTTAATTCGAACTTTTTATACTTCTCATAGCTTATTTCAATGTTATTGGGCAACGAGCAGGGATAAAGGGGAACTCGTGGAAGTGGTGTTCCAACAGGTTATCAAATTAATGCGGAGTAAGTAACAACTCGTTTTTAGCGTATGTGGTTCCTGTTTTAGAAGAGGGTTTTCAGAGACAATTGAACGTGTTGTCATTTATTGTTCATCGTTTGCTTTAGTTTTCTGAACACCGGCGAGGAATTCTTTTGTTAGAGTTAAGAAACATGTTAGCATGTTATGTTGTGCGTGATCTATTTAAAAAAACATGTCGATTGTGGATTCAAATGTGACACAATTAATAGATGTCTCATGTTTGGATTTGGCAAAGTCTTGATCTGTTACAGATAGAGAGTATATGAAAAGAAGACGGATGAATGAGGATAGGGAGACCAAGCAAACGAAAGGAGGACAGAAAATTGTCCAAACAATAAAAGGCCATGTTTTTATGTAAAGGTGCCATAAATGAGTTGTTATTTTTTATTTTTTTTTCGTTCCTACTCTACTCCTATTATAACTCTTACGCTCAGACTTTTGTCATACTTCCTTACAGGGCATTGGAGTCGAAACTCATTCCTGAAATTAATTCGTCACCACCCCAACCCTCCTAAATAAGATGAGATAATGAAAATGGTAAACAATTGCAATTTGCATCAACATAGCTTGAATTGTACTACAATTTGCCGGATCACTAGAAGAGAAGATCTCCTTTTTTAGCCCTTTCGTCTTTCTTAACATGGCTTGAATTGTGCTACAACTTTACCTGTCTTGTTTTTCTTCTCCCAAATATTGAACTTGTCCTTTGCCAATGTGGAAACATCACTGATCATGTGTCTCATTTTTTGACAGCTCGAAGTTGTAGGTCCTGGAGCATCCCCATTGATTCAGAAACTAACCTAGCTACCGCCAAAGTAGCCAAAGAACCTTTAATTGTGTTTTGCAGCTTTCTACATGTCTTAGCAGTGCCATGAAGTCAATGAGGTGCTGATCAAAGTAGTCGATTGTAACTACAGAAGGTATCTGGTCGGAGATTATATATGCGAAGAATAACTGCATCTAAGGATTTTGGCTCTTGTCCAATTATTCCTTGAACTAAAGTGCATTATAGTTACATGTAGAATAAAGAATATAATTGCTAATTACCAGATTCCCAACCAAGATTGTGCTAGTCTTGCTGATCCCTGCAAAGATCAAAATTCGAATGGATTCAAGTCACATGTTCATTCGATGTTACCTCTTTGAAATTCGAGACTCTTCCATATTTATATGCACGAACAAACCTCAAATGTTAGTTGCTTTCCAGTCAACTTTCCAAGCATTATGGTGCTGTCCCAATTTACGTACAAAGTATCAAAGCTCAGTCAGATTTATCTACAAACGACTGACAGTCTTCGCAAGGGCATACTCTATTAACTTCATAAGGACAAAAAATCTGTGAAGAAAAGCAATTCTTCAAATCAAATCATGTTAGTGACACATCTTTTACATCGGCTCAATACACACACACATAGATGATACCTGATTATTATGGCATTCCTAGTGAATCAAGGAACTTGAAGCAACATGTTTCTGTCTCTGTTATGAGAAGAATATCCGATGGACTTAGATTTTGAGTTGTCTTCCATTACGTAGATTTGCTTATTGTGCACTAATTCAAATGGACAGGGATTGGAGTCAATAACACAACAATTTATGGAAATTTTTAATATCATCATCCAATGAGATATGAAATACTTCTTTCTAGGGTATAAGGCATCTTGCCCCCATGAAAGTGGCTGCCACTTGCTTTTTCTTTGGATTTCAACAGAATTACTTTATGTTCCAACGACCACCTGCATCGCAATTATCATTTTTCTTTTTCCTGATGTGATGTAGCTTGGGGATCACACAATTACAGAGCATGAACAGAAAAAAACCCTAAGCGCACCTTGTCAACGAGAGGTGCACGATTTTCTACTGTTCATGTGTTTCGGCTCTACCCTGATAGATTCAGCCGGGGCAAAAAAAAGTAAAGAAAAGGCCATAGACAATGCCTCAATTTTGCACTAAAAAAAAGGCAGTAGTAGCAAAATCATTGCTTGACCACTCTAACCTGCTGCAAGTATTGGCTATGCAACATTTGCTATATAACTCGTGATAGAAGCTACATTATTTCGATGCATAAATCAGGTATAAGAACATAATTATTCAAGGTAAGTTCATTGGTACACTCGATAATCATCACAAAGCACCGAAACTAGAAGAATGGCAATGGTTGAATGAAAACCAAACCCACCCCAAATTTCCTTCTCTCTAATCAGCCACGTATTACTTAAGTAGACTTTTCCTGGTTGGCTGCAATATCCTTGAGCTTCTCCTTTAGCTCTCCACTCTGGACGGAAAAGAAGCCACATCAGCGAATATAATTGGAAGTAGGAAGAGCAGAAATACTATCAAACAAACCCTCACCTGATGTATACTCAAAATAATATCAGAACCTCCAATGAACTCCCCCTTGATGAATATCTGGGGGAAAGTGGGCCAGTGGCTGCAAAAGAAAGAACAGCTAAGAAAACAGAATCATATGAAATCTCATTTCCAAAATTGAAAATTTCAGCATAAATCAGCCGACCTAGGTTCATGTCACAAGTTCTATCTATTCTATGAAGTATAAACCCCATGACACGATGTCATATGCTTGTTCTCAAAATGTAGCTGAAAATGCAGAAATCCATACTATAACCAGAGTGCCTTGATGTGATGGATGATTCTAGGCAGATACTAGAGGCTGAAGTATTTTGTTTGACAAGAAAAAAAAACATCAAAAGATATTGGCTAACATAACTTTGAGAGAGTTTATCAATACTTTATCATCTTGGCATTGTTAAATATGTTATATCAAAGGCCTTTGAAGCATTTCCACTGTACGAGTAAAACATTATATGCAAAATCAGCCAAAATTATACACTGTCAAAAGGGAGGTGAGACTCACCTGAAAGCTTTCACAGCACTTTTCAGCTCTGCATTCTCCAAAATATTCCTAGCACTTAATGGAACATCTGAAAGGGTGGTTAGAAGACTTCAACTGGTTCAATCAATCAAATCCAAAAATTTAACATATCATGAAGGGACTGTGATATTAGCGAAGAAACAGATAAAATGAAATCCCTGATATTTTCTTCGATGCACAACATTCACTGGCACGTAGTGTGGATATGGACGTTATATCTGTGTAGGACATCAAAAGACATGGACAATATTATATTTCCACATATAATGATGCCCTGCGATCAGCGTATGACAAGCTGTGATAGCTAATGCACAAGCCCGTCATACAGAAAGAGAAATTAATCCACTGAAAAATAAAAATGAATATAGCTGATTTGGTTAGATTATTTTCAACTTTACAGCTTCTTGCCCACCAAAGCTCTTTCAATAATGGAAATCTCCGGAAACTAAGCATTTGAAAGAAACTCTCCAGCAAGTTTGCCTTCAGAACGCTCCCACTGAGGCACAAGATGTGTAGGTAGTATAGAGGACAAAGATGTTATAACAGAATAATCGACAGCAACATTTTGTTTAATGATACAGCTGAAGTTTGATGTTCATAGTTGTAACACATGCAAAGGATGATCAGCATCAGTACTCAAGTCTCATGCGCTATTCCAGTACCTTGGAATGCAGTAATTATGTCCTCTCGCATTCCCACTAGTGATTATAATTGGAATTGTATATTCATGGTTTTCTCAATAGGTTCATTTGGAATGTGAGTATATTCTGCCAATAGCATCATCCAGAAAAGTCAAGAACAGCTCCTTGTTAATTCCTGTACCAAATTTTGACCAAAAAAATTCCTGTACCAATTAAAAACAATACAGTCCAGTACTTTCCTCCCTAATCATATCATAACCAGATCTATGTATCACATTTCGCAAAGTTCTAGTACAAGCCTATAACAAAGATCAGAAAATACATTCAGCGGCCAAATTTGTCAATTCTCCATAGTCTTTCAAATTGAAAGCATCGGTAGGTAAGTCCACCAAAGACATGCTGAAAATGCTATAAAAGGCAGGAGAACTTACTGTAATGTTTCAATACTCTTACAGCTAGAGAGCTAAACCCACACTGAGGAAACGCGGGGACCCCTTTCATGTATATCATCACAGGATTTTCCTTGACATCCTAAACCATAAACAAATGAAAAGAATAGACAAGCAAAGTAAGTAGGACGCAAAACACAACAAAGAACTGTAAACCATGTTATGTCATGTCACAAAGCGCCTACCTGTTCAACAACATCCTTTAAAGAAGTGGCAGAGTCCTGAAACTTATCCATAGGTTTAAAGTCGTCATGCATGTCAGGGTCATTTGGTACAGCTGTAGAGTATCTCATTCCTCTTTGGATAGACAAAGCAGATACCTGCTAATAATAGTTCCAAAAGGGATGTTAGCACAATATTGCAAACATAACAAATAACATACAGACTCGACTAATTTAGACATCATCAGAGATAAGGCTTGAGAGTTTGTGGGTCTAAACACATGACCAGTAACCAATGGCTTTTATCTCAATTGAGCACTGCCTCTGCTATCCTTTGGGAAACAAGTTTGAGAATTTATTTTAAAGTTGTTATATTGGCAATGACTAAGAAAAGAAGTTAAAGTTTGAAGTAGGAAGTCACAGCCAGTAATGGCCAGCATTGCACTTCCATCAGTGTAGTATCACATAAGCTTGACTGTCAAGCTGGAGAAGAAGCAACTTGGGGTCCTTAAGAAAATAACCTATGTAATTCCAATTAAGACCCTTCAGAGCAAAGAAGATAAGCTGTTTAGAGTAACTCCTCTGCTCAGGGCAACATCTGCTGAGCTCCACGTCTCTATTTCTGTTTTCTTGTTTGCACAGCTAAACTAGTTTCTACTCATTATCTTAGGGCACACCTCAAAAACCATCATTTATCTTCAGAATTCTGCTCCATGCACCTCCATCCATTCCATAATAACCAGTATAACCACATTTTAAGCTAGTTGATACAGGAACAAAAGCTGACCATTCTATTAGAACATCCTACTGGGGACCCTGTAATGCCCTTGAGGAGAAGGTTCGATAAGGCTCTTGCCATGATGCTTGCTGTAATCCAGCTCAAGGTTGTATCTTCTATGCACTGAAGCACCGCACAACAATATATAACTACACAACAAAGATTATGTGCAGAGAATCAGTTATAATTCATACAATGGATAAAAGATATATAATAATAGATAAAATTCGAACAAGCAACTCCACCAAAGTCAGGACAGAGCTTGTAAACAACAATCAACAGTCAACCCAAGGAAAATTGGAACTTTGCATCTAGAGGTGGTTTCTCAGGCTCGTGTTATCATCGGTCAATCCATTAATAAGTCATAACCTTGCAACTAAAAGTAATTTAACTTAAATTTGCATCATCATCATCAATACCGTATAATCCATGCAGTGACAACAACTAGGGATGAGCATGGTCCAGATGGTCTGGTTCCACTTCCAGGGGTGGAACTGGGAAACAAGCCGGAGGGATGGTTCTAGAGAACCTGGAACACAGAACCAAACCACCCCCTGTTTTTTTTTTTTTTTTTTTTTTTTGCAAAATAATGTTTGATTTCGCACTAAAATTTCTCAATGCAAGAGCCAAAGCAAAAGCACCGCACAAACAAACATTAAAAAACCAGAAATTAATTCAACCAATCAAAATCTCAAGCCTCTCAACAGTAGAACCTCTCCACATTAGCCCCCCTCTCATTACGTTCATTAAGGACAAAAAAATAAAAAAATAATAATTAAAAAAACCAATTTTCAGAGGCAATGAATGCAGGACACAGCGCAATGTGCTTGAGCAAGAACGTCCCCAAAGTTCGTGCCATCAAAATTCATCTAAACTACCAAATCCCACCATCTATCAACCCCCACTATAAGCCAAAACGATCTTTAATTGCATCAGCAAGAAGCCTTAATGCAAAAACCCTGATCACGGTCAGCCACACAACAATCGGACTGCTAAAGGGATGATCCAGAATATGAAAGCAAGGCAAATTAAGATAGAGTTTGCTGCGGCTGGTTTTGCCGCTACGGAGAACCAATATGCATAGAAAAAAAGGGTTCGAAAACGGGAAGAGAAAAAAGGTGGAGGACGAAGGTTTACCGGCAACGGAGCTCGTGGCAAGCACGCGAGCAGGGGAGACAAGAAATGAGGGTTCGCCGGAGCTTTTTTGATTCCGCGCCACCACCCCAATCCTTTTGGGCTTTCTCTCTCCTCGTGATTATGTAAAACAGAAAGGCAAAGAAGAAAGGGAAAACAGAGAAGGCCCAAAAGGCCCATAGATATTGTAATTGGGCCTATTTGGAAAGCTATGAAAAAAGGTGATCTTCTCATTTTTTTCAGGGACAATTTCAAATAAGGACTCAAAATGCCATTATTTTCTCAAAATATGACCTGAAATGAAGTTTGTCTCAAATAAGAACTCAAAGTGCCATCATTTTCTCAAAAGATGACCTGAAGTGAAGTTTGTCTCAAAGAATGACCCAAAATAGTCATTTAGTCTCAAAGAATGACCCAAAATAGTCATTTAGTCTCAAAGAACGACCTCACTCGTCAGCCGGTGAATCGATGCATCTCCGATGTATATTCCAGTGGGCTGATTAGGGTATTTTCGTCTCTTTTTTTTTTTTTCATTTTTGGTTGCCCTGTTCATTGTCTTCTTCGTCCCCTGTTCACTTCTTCTTTCCCAGATCAATAACATCAAACTTGGGGAAAGGCCAGCAAGCGCCAATCGCTGGTAAGGGTCGGTGAGGGCTTGACGCCCATCACCAGCAGCGAGCGAGGGCTTGACGCCCATTGCTAACGGCGGGCAAGGGCCATCGAGCCCTCGCTGGCTATGGGGGAGGGGGGCCATCCAAATCGAGGCCCTACAAGAAGGTCCTCGAGGGTAAAAGGGGTAGTTGAAGAAGTCGTCGATCTGGGAGCGGTGGTGGGAGGAAGGGATGAAGAAAGCGACGCGAGCGTCCAAGTCGTAGTCCTAGTAGAAGACGAGGTTGTCGATAGAGCAGTGGGCGGAGGTGGGGGAGGTCGCCCCTCACGGCCATCAGCGAGGTCGCCCCTCGCCAGCCCTAGGTGAGGGCTCGCCCACCTCACCGACCACTGATAAGAGCCGGTGAGGGCCTGCAAGCCCTCACCCGCAGCCAACGAGGGCTCGACGACCCTCGCCGGCCACAACCAAGGCCACCCTCCCCAGATCTGGCGAGGGTCGGCCTGCAAGGCCTCGCCCACGACTGATGAGGGCTTAGTGGCCCTTGCCTACTATCGGCGATGGGCGTCCAACCCTCGCCGGCTCTCACCAATGGCCAGCGCTCGCCAGCCCTTCCCAAGTCTGATGTTCTTGAGAAGAAGACGAACATGGGACGAAGAAGTTGATGAACAGTGCCACCATTGACCCAAAAAAAAATAAAAATAAAGAACAAGACAACCGAAAATTAAAAAATTAAAAAAAAAATTGGACAAAAATACCACTGATCAGGCTACAGGAATATGCATCGGAGATGCATCTATTCACCAATTGGCAAATGAGGTCCTTCTTTGAGACTAAATGATCACTTTGGGTCCTTATTTGAGACAGAATCCACTATAGGTCCTCTTTTGAGAAAATGAATGCACTTTGGGTCCTTATTTAAAACAAACTTCACTTCAGATCCTCTTTTGAGAAAATGATGACATTTTGGGTCCTTATTTGAAATTTTCCCTTTTTTTTCGTGGCTTTAATTTAATCTGAAACAACAATTTTTTATTTTTTTTAATCGGCAAGAGGTTGGGGCGGTAAGGAGTGTCAATGGGTTGGGTCGGGTCGGGCTCAGCCCAATCCGACCCGAAACACTTAAGACCCGAAGAAAAAACCCGACCCAGGTTTCGGTTTTCTTTTTTCCTGTAAAAGCAAAGTGTTGCTTCTCCTCCTTTTATCGGATCAAAAGATCGTCGAGGACGTGGAAACGGCTCGGGATTTCAGCCACTTACTGGAATCAAGCTCCAAGAAAGGACTCTAATGTTTGTTGCTTCTCCTCCTTTTTTTTTTATTGCTTGCGAAAGCTTCTGCGAAAGAGAGTTCGAAGAGGCGTAATGTGCATACAAG
The DNA here is from genome assembly GCA_016097605.1 of Eucalyptus guilfoylei. Lineage (NCBI taxonomy): Eukaryota > Viridiplantae > Streptophyta > Magnoliopsida > Myrtales > Myrtaceae > Eucalyptus > Eucalyptus guilfoylei. The sequence goes on from CM027863.1 coordinate 12,165,468, forward strand.
ACAAGCAATTCAATGCAATTTTGCACAAACAACATTGATAAACACGGAATCGTTCTGCAATGGTTGCAACCCATAGGACACAAACAAATTCAGCACATTTACGGTGCAACCGCAACCGAACCATGTCTGACGCGAAAAACGACTCGGGCGCTTCTCGCCGAACCCCATTTCCAATCCAGACAACCTCAAACTCCAAACGTCTCTCTCCATCTCACACGCAGCTTCTACGCAGTCAGATCTCCAGACTTACGAATACCAGGTCTACAATCGTTCATCAAGTTCTTCGTCATAGAAGAAGGTTGAGCACATACCAATGAGAGACGCCGGCGATCGTTGCTGGTTCTGGACACGTCTGCGACGACGAAGTTGGTCGCTGGTTCTGGCCAGATTTGGTGGCGACAGTGGTGGCTGGGTGACGACGGTGGTGGCTTGGCGTCGACGGTAACGATGGTGGCTGGGTAGTGATGGTGAGGCTGGTCGCTTTTTTTAACAAGATCTGGTGGCGACGCTGGTGGGTGGCTGGAGACGGTGGTGGCTGGGTTCCGATGGTGACGGTGGTGGCTGGGCGGTGACGGCGAGGATGGGCGATGGCGACAATTGTTCAGGCGGTGAGGGTAGCCACGTTGTTCCGGCAGTACTGGTGTCGAAAGTTCCACACCGACCCGGCCCGGCCCGACCCTAACTAAACCCTATTGATACCGGCTCCACACCCAAAGAAGACTGCAGCCCAGTCGCAAAATAGCCTAAATTTAGGGTCGGGTCGGGTCGGGCCAATGCCGGCCTTTTTGATAGCCCTAGGGGCAGGGCGAGGTGGCCACTGTAGCTACTCCTGTGAAGGTTACCGTCCCACCCCACTACGAAATATTCAATTTGAATTATGACTATTCACTCCATGCTTAATTGGAAGCAATGAAGTCTTTTCACATGAGATAGCAAATGCCCAAAGTTTAAGGTGGTTAGAGGACTGCTCACGACACAGCTCAAATTGTTACAAGCTGGCCAAATTTATTTCCACAATATTCATATAATGTAAATTTGTAAAGTACACTTTAAATATGACCCGCGAGTTTTATATGCCCAAGATCCTTCACAAATAGAGAAGATTGCGTTCCTTAAAGATTTGGATCGGAAAAACTGAATTTGTAAGATGACACCATTGTGATGGAAACGAAGGATTTCCAAGAATTATTACATGAAATTCTACACGATGCTCTACAAAGTCACAGTTGGAAGAAACCACAACGGTAAAGTATGGCCCAGCTGGTTATGTCTGAGAAAAGGGGTGCCCGGTTGTCCAAGAAGAGTGCCATGCCTCTCCCCCAAAACACAACTTCTGTTCTGCAAGGCTAGAGGCTTAATGCTTTGCATCTTCTTCTTCGCAGAACTTCGAGTAGTCGTCGACCCCCATCAGGTTGTTCACTTCATTCGCATCGCTCGCCTCGACCTTTATAATCCACCCATCCTCATATGGGCTCGAGTTAACCTGGAAAATCCACAGACGAAGAACCCTCTATCAATCTAAACCTCATAAGTACATTTCAAACAATCTCCATAGAAGATATTGATATTTCAGAAGATGGTATTCGAATGATCAGTTAAAGAGTAGCTATTCTAGTTAACACATTGATTCAAGCAAAAACCAAACCAACAAAATACCATCATCCGCTTTTTGAATTAGCATGCCAGGAAGAGCCAAATTCAACTAATCGTTTCGATCTCCAAAAACCGATGCAACAGGAACATAATTTTATAAGAGAACTCACTAGACCAGGAGATTTGTTGAGCTCTTCGTTGACTTCTACGACTTTCCCTGAAATGGGAGAGTATATGTCGCTAGTGGCCTTGACGCTCTCAACCGCACCAAAGCTGCTGCCCTGTGCGACCGCAGCCCCTACTTCCGGCAATTCGATGTACACAACATCTCCCAAATGGTCTTGTGCATGATCGGTTATGCCAACGGTTGCAGAAGCGCCTTCAATTTTCACCCACTCATGAGAATCGGCATACTTGAGATCCTTGAGAACTGCAATAATTCCAAGACAGGGATACGCAATATGAGGCAATGTCTATAGCAATCAGCACACTGTGTATAAGAGGATGATCCACAGATTCGAAACAAGCTGGTCAGAGCGTGTGAACTAGATAATTGAAAATAGTCATCTGATCTTAATTCATGAATAAGCAGCACAACAAGAGGGAAAACTTCACATTTAGGAAACAGATGTGATCTGGCCTACCAATGCCATTGGAGCTTTCGATTGGAGATGCTAGGGACTTGAATATGTCAGTCCTTTTTTAGCAGATTGTCGTTTTTTTTTGGCAGATTGCTCTGCAACTCATTCATGCTGATCAATGTGCTCTAGCTTTTGACTTAGCACCTTCTTTAAAGCAACCTTTCATAACATATAACAATGCCACTTCGGCCCAAGCAACAGGGAAGGAACTTTATTGGCTCGATCCCACCGATCAATGGTCAACACAACAATGCCACATACGCAACCTGTTGACAAAATCAGATCTTTTTCTCCTACTTTTTTTGATAGCATAGATCACATATCATTCATTCTAAAAACCGTATCGGTAGTGAGCTCCACCTCTATGCATAAATATGTTAATCAACACGTCCTGACAGTATATATGGAGAAAGTCTGAAAGCAAGATCTGAAGACAAAGCTTTGATCAATAAGAAGAAGATCAAGATAAAAAGCAGGGCCCTTTCTCTCTCTTACCTGTGGAAAATCCTCTGTGGAACACCGAGATCCTGAGGTACGAGGCTGCTCTTGACGCCCACAACAACCTCGACGACGCCATTTCTGTAATTCTAATCTGGGACTATCCCTCTTCAGTTGTCTGTGCACACTCCACAATGCCCTTCTCTCTCCTCTCTCTCCCTCCCTCTCCCTCTCCCTCTCCCACAAAGATTTACATAGGATGTGGAGTTTGGTGGATGTTCCTAAAAATAACTTCCTTGGTTGTTGTTGGGGTTGTTGCATCGAAATTTGGAAACTCAGTATAAAGATTCCAAGTTGATCGAAATGAGGCCAAGCTGACAAAAAAAGATATTGGTGGTCAGTCACTTGTCTCAGCAAACTCCAATGAGCACAAAGTTGGTGGAATGCTGATTTTCGTGCACCAATATGAACATCACGTGCCTAGTGCCTGCAGTATAGGAATCTTTAGCAGACCAACTTCCATTTATTAAATCTCGATTCTCTCGCAAATTGCGCCTCCGTTCATGTTAGCTAGTTCCTACATAAAATCACTTCTTTCGGCAATTGGCCTGATGTTCTGGTTGAAAATTTCCTTCTATGGTTTTGTGTATATCAATGGGTCTTCCGTGACTTTTTGAACGCCCAGTATACGCACCAGGGAATTACCAAAGGTCGCACGTGTCTGTGCACCTGGAATGGTCCAAAAAGAATGCCAAAAGCGTAGTGATTCAATCCCGAATCTTGAGCAAGGAGAGCAAACATATTCAACATTTGAGCAACCCCTTCGGATATTTACTTGTATGTTCAGGTAGAAAATTCATCTTCTTATCATCAATTGGAACAATTTTGTTGTTTTAAGTGCAAAAGGTAAAGTTTTAATGAATTCTCTTAGTGAGTGTTTGGGGCACTAGTTAAACAATTTATAATTTCCAATGCATTGACTTTCTCGTATTATATGCATAATAGATGTATTAAAAATCAAAATTTTCCCTTATTACATTTAAATAGTAACCAGGAAGAACTCGTTAGCAGGACTTAATTTCAATAACTATATGTAAATATATATATATATATATATATATATATATATCTATATAACCTTTTGTAAAAGAATGACTAATGACTTTTTTTAAGGTAACTTAATAACAACTTATGAATACTATTTTGAAAATACCAAATTTTATATAGCTTGAAAATTAGCATTTCTTATACTATTTACCAAGTTCTATTTACATTGCTTGTTAATGTTTTGAATTTACTAACTGTTTTGAATTTACTAACTACTCATTGAATTACCAATCTAAATTGGATTGGTTTACTAACTTTAATTAAATTAAATTACCATCACACGACAAATGTGTTGGTCATCCGGGCTTCTCTCCTGGTGCTTCACTTTAATGTTCTTAAGGATATATCCAAGCTACAGATAAAAACCTCCAATTTCACTTACAAAAGGACATGCAAGCATACTCAACCTAGCTCCTAGCACGACGTTTGCACATTAGACACTAGAGCCCTATTGTTTCGCAAACTTCTTAAAGAAAGGACATTCATAATATCGTGCTTTGAAACATTCAAATGCTAGCCTTAGAAAACAATAGCCTAAGGGCAAAATCTCTCTCCCACGATTTTATTTTTTTTTCATGTGTTTTAGGTACCTATCTTCAGCTTTCTTTGGAAAACAACCTGATCTTGGATTTGTTTCAAGAAAGAAGAACGATTCACCATCATGAAAAAAAGAGCATCACCGTGACAAAGAACGCAACAGTACTCGAGCTTTTGCAGAAAATTTCTATCAAACTACTATTTAACAGTTGTTTTCTTCTTTTTCTGTAACATCAGGTTCGGCGATAACTATAGTGCGTCGTGCATATATCCAAAACCGTCATCTGGAGCTAGTGTGGTTGTGCCACGGTGGAATATTGACCAAAGAAAAGGCAGGCTTGCCAACGACGTGAACAAAGAAACCACACCTTGGACAGCCATATCATTTCCAAGATTGTTTTCGCTCATCAAACTATAGGAAGCGTGCTTCCTTTATACAGGCAAAGCAGTTCTCATGCTCTTGTGCATGGTTCTGATGACAGTGGTGACCTGCTCTCTCTGATCTTCACTTGAACATGCTGAAAGCAGCACTTTCGCAGTTCCTCCATCCGGGAAACAACCAGAATCAATCATTTCGTCGAAAATGTCTAAACATCTTTTGTAAAGCTTCTTTCTTGAGTATGCCCCAAGTCGAGATGTCCACGTCACGACATCCGGCTGTAACCTTTTGATAGGAATCATCTGGAAAAGCTCCTCGACTTTTTCCAAATACCCTGCTCGTGCATATGCATTAATCAGTGTATTATAAGTGGTTATATCGGCTACATATGGCCCGGTTTCCATTGCATTCAACACTTCCTCCATCTTTTCAAATTGTCCTAATCGACCATAGAGGTTCAACATGCTGTTGAGGACGTGAGTATCTGGCTCGAGCCCAGATTGCTGCATCTGCCTTATGATGTCCTCACACTTAGCTACGTTGCCACTTTTCGAGTAAGCACATAAAAGTAGCATGTGCGATTTCATCGTGGGGACTATCCCTAGTCGCTTCATGTCTTCGAAAACAGATTCTGCATCTGAACCACAAGCACTGAGAAGAGTGAGATAAAGGATGGGGACAGCAGGCAAGTGCTTACAAGAATGAATCTAGTATCCACAAGAGATGCACTCTAATTTTGTCCCCCTATGTTTTTTATGGTTCCCAGACATGAATGAGCAAACATCATGCCATTCCAGCATTCACAGCTATAGTATCAAACTTAAAATAACCATTTCTGTTAATCATAGAGTACATGAGGCCAAAAAAAAAAGGGCAAGATATTGGCATTGACTTTATTAGAGCAATCAGTATCTGACATCATAATATTTTATTTACACTCTAAAATTTATTGCGAGCTCATTTAGGAAAATGTGAAATGCAAAGCTTAACCAATCCAAAACAGAAAATTAGTCAGAAGAGAGCACTCTGCATAGATTTTGTTTTTTTGCTATTCCCAGGATTGATCATGTCCCAATCTCCCCTCCCACTCGACAGAATGCTAATGGCCAACATTCTAGGTTGATTGCACTTGTTTGATCTTCAACTAAGCAAACTCCAGATTTCAATTTCATGCTCACTAATCTCTTCTGATAATTGAGAAGGAAAAAAATGGCCCATACCCCACGTGTGCAGTGTTTCAAGTTCAAATGTCATCAACCCCATAGTAATTGTAGATAGCATCATCTGCTCAAGTTGCTAACCTTCCTAAAGACCCGATCAACACCATAGTATCTTTAGATCTAATGGACTTGACTATTGGAAGATGATCTAGTACAGCATCATCAGCTCAAGTTGCGACTAACCTTTATAAAGACCTGATCTCCCATATGCATCTACCATAATATTGAATGAAGCAGTGTCAGGTTCACAGCCCATGTGCTGCATGAGTGAGAAGATTTCTGCTGCACCATAGGGATAACCTGCACGGCTGTCAAAGAATTTGACCTAATCAATTTCAGAAATGGTGAGAGAAAGGAAATTTTTTAGGCTCATGAACAATGCAGCTTCAAGTGCAAACCTAAAATATCTCTATGCTCCCTATGAACTCCTTCAGCTTTAACTTAATGGTAATCGAAAACCAGAATTCATATTGTGCCTATAGATTTGAGGAGGCAAAAGCCAAATGTTACAATAATTTCTTCGAAGAATTACACAACTAAGTTCTCCTGACACTCATCAATTACTGAAGTTGTTTTTAATGCAATCTAACCCTTCTTAGCATTCTCACACGTAACATAAGATAAAAATGCCGTAATGTAAAGTGATATATTGTAATCTTAAAGCACCAGAGATTATAAGATTTCTCTTGTTGTGCTTCTTCGGTTAACTATCATGCCGCTACCTTCTTATCTATAAGTATTGTCAGTGTACTTTTTTCAGTGCTTGCTAAGGTTATTGTCGCCAAAAAAACTAAAGAGAAGAAACCATATCAATAAACACCTGTAAGCTTCCATGAGTGCATTATAAGCATAAACATCAGGCTCATGCCCAGCTTCCTGCAGCTGCTCAAATATCTCTTCTGCTTTTTCACATAGCCCCTCCCTTGCAAATGCATTGATGAGAACGGTATATGTGCAGATATTTGGCTTACACCTTTGACTTCTCATTTCATTGAACATCTTTAAGGCCATATAGGATTTACTTGCCTGTACAGGAATATACATGAGCTATCAGAAATTTCTACATAAGAGAACAAAGCATGGACTAACAAATGCAGATCATATGAGAGGCGAGCTGATCTCATACATTTCCTCTAGATAATAAGAATCATTTAAAATGATCAGCATCGAGTACATATTGCACTTCAGGCCAAACTTGTTAAGAGGACCTCAATCACTAATTAAACGTTGAAGTCACAACAATGGAAGCTTGTTGCACTTTAATGTGACTATAGTTAATTGGACAGCTGCTGAAAGACATGAGTACATAGTACAATCGAAGTCACCTTTCCAAACAAGTTGATTAGCATGGTGTACGTCTCAGTCGTTGGTTGGCAAGACTCTCTCTTCATTCTATCAAAGATCTTGATTGCCTTTTCAGGCTTTCCTCCCTTCATTAACCCATCAATGTATGCATTATACACAGCAGCACCTGCTCGAATGAGAGATTGTCCTGTTCATGCCTGACTGAATATGAAGTACCAAACATAAAATGGTGGAATGGAATCAATACAATGCAAACAATGCAAAATTTATCTCTTAGGCTGCTCAGAGAACCCCTTAGACTAAAACGATGCACAGAGACCTTATGAATGTTTCAGCTTGTAATATTCTTTTCATTATGAAATGAAAGAAATGTTGGCCCTTAATAATTCATCCCATATGATATTATACCAAATAAAGTATCCTCTGTCTTTGACCAGGGAAAGAAAAAAAAATCTTCTGTCAAAAGGCTCTTTTCAGTTACAAACACCACAAAAATTATGGATGTAAAAGATGAGAGCAAAATGAATGATATTGCAATACATCCAAAGCAAAATAATGTCTTGCCCAACTTCTTTTTGTTACTTTCAGCAAGACAAGAAATTCATGCCAATCAACAATGCATCTTTACACCGTTCCACCTAGTATGTGCAAACCTATTCCTTTAAAGTCCTCTTTTAGAGTTAAAAAACTCAGTTAGCCCATGACTCTACCATCAGATGATTACTATATATTACCATAACGCACTTGGAGGAAGGCCATATTTTCTCATCTCCGCAAAGACAGCCTCGGCTTTCTCTAGCAAGCCACATGTACAGTAGGCTTTCAGAAGAAGGGCATATGTATCCTCAGTAGGAACACACCGAGCTTCAAGAAGTTGCAAATACGTGCTTTCTGCCTTCTGATACATTGACTTGTGTCCGTAAGCATCTATCAATAAATTGTAGCAGATTACATCTGGCTGGAAGGAGCTCCTATGCAGTAACCACTCACCTATCTGTGCATATCATCACAAACATTAGGAAAGTCAGAAACTGAATGTAAACAACATTGTGTATATCCTCTCTTACTGAAGAAAAATCATGACATCATACAGATATCAGCATCTAATTGAAGGTTTGCAGAATTTCCAGCTCTACAAGCCAACTTTGTCTTAACTAAACGAATCGAAGAACAATTATAAGGACATACAGACCATGGATGTGAGGTCACTAGTGTCTAAAGCAGCAGAGGACGAAAGAACAATCACATATCCAACCATAATCAAAAACAGAAAAGGCGAATGGCGTTACAAGCCAACCATTAAATATCTTCAGAAAATGAAATTCTTTCGTCAAACTTTGGTTAGCTCAAATTGCTTTGCAGATGGTGCATGAAAGATTCCTCCATTAAACAACAGATAAAATAAGATCTAAAGAAAAAGATCTAATCTTCGTCTCACCAGAATTATTGGGTACCATTTCTTATTCAAACGAAGTTGAACAGCTACATTTATGACATCATCCCAAGTGGCATGAGTTGGAGGGAGAGTATCAAGACAAGCATTGACCCTGTTAGCATCATTTTCCTCCATAACGAAGCTCAGAATTTGCTGAGCACTAGGACTCAGAACTGGGAATATCCCATCCACAAACCCAGAGCCGTACTTCCAACCTTGGCTTCTCAAAGACCCACCTGCCAAAACTCGTCAAAATTAGACAAATTTTAGGCAAAAAGAGAACAATAGAGAAAAAGAATTTTTTTAGTGATTACCCTTTTTCCTGGAGACCTTTTTGTGATCGAATCTCCTCAATTTGCCACGCTTATCGAAATAAAAGCTGTCCCTCTTAAAATTGTCAAGAGAATCGCCTTTCTCCGAGCTACTTGATACTCTCCATTTGAAGCTGTTGTCATGAAGCCTCGGCCTCGCGATAATGCATTTGAATAATGTGCAAGGAAGAACCCAACTTTCTGTCATGACTTGCTCTTTTCCTTCTACTGTTTCGTTTCTCAGACCACGTTCGCACGAAGCCAACTGGGTAATGCTGCAATCACTTGCTCGTATTCAGCTTCCTTCAATGGCGGTCTTGCTCCTGTCTGGTTCTTGATATTTTTTTCACTCGATATTTTGCGGAAAATATCTTATCCTAGGATGTGGTGTTAAAAAAAGGAGGAAAAAGAAGGTCCTGGCTATAATTCAGTTGTTACAAGAATAAAAATATTATTGTATTTGTGTAAAAATACAAGATACCAGTGTGAAAATTAATTATCATAAAGGTATCACTAGTTGCTTACACCAGTCAAAAGTCATTATCACAAAAGTCATTATCACCAGATAAATTACTAGCCACATCAAATTTTATATTTTATACTAAACTTATTAATCACACAAAGGAGTGTTTGTTCAAGTATCACAACGAGTGGGAGATGTCGCTAATATATAAGCTAACATTCACTATCCAATATTCATAATTTCGTGTGATTGAAATTATTCATTTTTGCTTAATCACGTAGAACCCATCGGGTCATTATATATAGTATTAGAACGGCTATGGTTCATACTCAACAAACTCTTACACTTACTCTAATTACTTCTTTTGGAAACTAGGTATATACCCAATTCAATTGGTGACGTATTGCTTAGCCTACGTGAAATGGGCTGGCTCTTTGCATTGATAGTTGGCTGAAAAAACAAAAAAAAAAAAATCTCCTGTGATTGTTTGCCGCTTTGATACTTTTCTATACGTGAAGTTTTATAGGAGGAATTAAACATTTCTAAATTCGTGGAATAATTACTTGTATGTTAAGAAGCTACCATCCATTTCTGGTTTTCGTTTCTTCCTTTTGATAATTTGTCTCCTACCTATAAAAACCGAAAAACGAAGAATTGGAGCTGCACCGAGAAGATCAAACAGACATAATATATTTCTGGCCTGCATTCATGCGTTTTGCCTATGTATTTATAGCATTGCCCCTAGCGGCTGTGCAAAGCACAATCAACAAACTCCCGCTTTGATCGCCTCTCTCTCTCTCTCTCTCTCCCTCTCCCACCACCATGAGATGCCGACACCGCTTTGTCTTCCTCCGGCAACCATCCTAGCGGAAGAAACAGATATAGGATCAACCATTACTCGACTGTAATTTGGTTCATGTTCTTCATTTTTCTCATATTCATAACATTTAGCCATCTAAGTTAGATCTCCATGGGAGAAAGGGATGGCGATGCGCGGGTCCTGACCATAATCAGCCTCTTCTTTGTGTGCATCGTCGTAGGGGGCGTCTTCCTCGGCCTCTACTTATTCCGTCCAACGACCGAATCCCCCAGCTGGTTCTACCTCGCCGGCATAGTCCTTGAGGCCATTCCATGGTGCTTTTGGCTTCTTGGTTATCTCTACTATTGGCTCCGGCCTAGACCTGCATATAATCCACCAAAAGGGTTCACCGCTCGTGTAAATAGCACTGCTGTGGCGCCAGAGCCGGCACCGGCGAAAAATCCACAGTCGTCGGTGAAAGATTCCCCGCACAGCAGAGACAATGATGACGATGAGCGAAGGCACGTTCATTTTGGCGCTGTGATTGTGATGGGGAATGAGGAGCAAAACGGACATCAATCAGGGGTTGAAGGGCATAATAATAATGCTCTGGGAAATACAGAAGGTGGAGGTGATCATTCTCATAGCAACACAGGGTCGACTTCAAGTACGTTGAACGATCAGGATCTGTCAATCGCTTCGAGGGAAAGCGAGATGCCATTGACTGGGGTTTCCTCTTGTAAATGAACCTTGTGTGAAGGTTAATGTTATACAGTTCTGATGCATATGGTGCAAATAGCTGTCAATATATGTTATAGATCAAGATGGACGATCGAGTCAATGTGATTTCACTGAAAAATATTCCTTTTTTGGCTTCATAATTCAAGCTGTGAATCTGGTTAGCAAGATAGAAACCGACTGCAATGAGATTTTACCTACATGTGATAGGAATTGTCTTAACATCTGTGTGCAAGAGCAGAGGTCTCTTGAAACTGACATGGCCTTCATGTCATGTAAGATGATGTGATGATCTTCTGGGCTAAAGTGTGGAAAAGTGACAGTTTGATGTATTTAGTGAACTCGTTTGTTCTTTTACCTCCTTTTCATGAGAGAAAAGTCATACATGTAATAACAGAACCAGAAAGGAAGATGATTATCATTATGTGAAATACCTAATGCTTTCTTGCCAGCAAGCTTGTTTGTTTTTGGATTTCAATTCGAAGTGCATGACCCAAATATTTTGCCCGGACAAGCTATTGCAAGTGTGTCAGAGACTAATATTAAAGGGGATATGAAACTTGATACAGAGCATACATAGTTGAATATAACATTGATTCCTGCTTTTGTATTGATTTTAACGAAGCATAAGTACATTTTTCTGACTACTTTCGCAGGGCAAACTCTTTCAACTGGACAAATTTGTAGAATAATTCATACCGAAAGCTTTGTCAATGGCACATTACCACAATGAGCTTCTGCCGGTGTTTGAGGTTCCAACCGATGAACTCTTCATTTATATTTCCAGAAAATATATCTAGGTAAAAGAGAGAATCTCAAATTAGTAATTATTTAATAATGAAATTCTACGAAGCTTAGTTGTCACATGAATAATCTTGGTTAAGCTCTGTCAAATAGCCCTGACATTCCCTCCAAAGAACAGTTCTTTGAACCAAAGAACACTACCAGGATCACAATCAGTTGAACAGTAACTAAGCCCAGTTGAGGATGCAAGAAACCACTATATACATGGAAACGAAAGAAACATTTTTATCCCGAAAAGTGAAACATTCAAAAAACCATTAGCGATGCCTAGGATGCACCTTCTTCTTCTTCACTTGAGAGCTACAATCGTGCATGTTGCTCATGCACCCAAACTTCCTCTTTATCTCTCCCCACATACTAACTTTCCCTCTCTTCTCCAACTTATGACTGCCGCCGCTTCTGTTCACCATCTCTTTCCTCATCATGCCGCACTCTCTCTCAAGCTCCATCACCTTGCTGTTCATCCTCTCCATTTCGACCCTCAATTCATCCTCGGTACGGCTCAACTTCCCTTCATTTTCCTCTGCCTCTTCTTCTCCATCCTTTCCAAACCATACTGTTTCTCGTAGCTTCAACTGCTCAGTAAACAACACCTGTACAACCACCCTAAGCGGCAGCCTTTCATTTCGTGCCGCATGTTCACATGCTTCGGGAGACATTTTCTGGAAGTCCAGTACCTGACACACCTCTTCTTTCTCCAACTCCGTCAAGAATCTATGCTTGTCCAGGTAAATATCGATTGCGCGGTATATTCCATCAGAGTTTGTATGATTTTCTAAAGATGCTGCAAGCGACATCTCAGCCAGGGCAAGAAACGAATTGACCTCTAAGTCCACGTCGCTTGCTATTTCTGCCAATAATTCTTCAATGAGATCTGCTACTTTGATAAAACCTGATGCATCTGAACAAGTGTGGTTCATGTAGAAAGTTTTCAGGATCCTTTTGACACAACCGATGTCGTATCGTGTTTCTGTGGCATAGCCCCAAAAGGGTATTAGGAGGTCAGTCACAGTTGCTTGGTCAAGTTGTCTACCTATCCTGATCTCGAATCCATTTCTACAGTCAGCACTCGCTTCCAATGTGACTGCAGAGTTCAACATATGAAACAATAAAGTACATGGAAGGAGCCTCGGTTCGTGAGGCAGGAGTCTCTCCACTGCTTCAATTACTTCCCTCTGAGAGTTCCTCTTGCATATTGACATGGTTTCTCCTCCTGTTGGGCTGGAACAAATCCATCTTTTCACATATTGGCAAAGAGATGCGGCCACATATCCTGGCGGGACGCTTTTCTCGTTCATTGCTTTAATGACTGGCTCATAAAATTGCAGAGGAAGAGTTGTTAAATCCTCTGATTGCCAGTCGAGAACAAAAAGCTTTCTCCTTGCATTGGGTCTACACTCCCCATCTTCCTCTCCCTCACTGCTCTCATCCATTTTGGGAGCCTTAATTGGCTTTCCTAGAAGGTGGGGTTCGACTTGCGCCTTTGCAACGATTGAACTTAAACAGGCATCGATAAGGCCAAGATGCACAGCTTGCTGAAGGAGTTTCTCCGAGAGTCGCAGGGCCCTGATGGTCTCGTTCCAGCTCGGGAGAACTCTTTCTTCGAGAAAATCAATAGCCTTCTTCAGAAGATTGTTGGGGCTGTGAGTTTCAGTCATTTCCAGGTAAAAAGCAAGGCAAATGAGGGGTACTGCATTTTCTGTCGAAAGCTGAATATCAAACCCGTGGCAGAACCTTGCCACAAGCTCAAAGGTGTTTGGATCAGCAGAAATGTCTCGCAGGAAGGAAGATATCTTTTCACAGGGATCTTTTTCCTCGAACAAAGCAGCTAGTTTTGCTGATTTTGCTGCTAGAAGCCCCTGATAGAACAATTGGACCGTTAAATTTTAAATTGCAGTCAGCAATTCACATTAGCTTAGGCCATAACCATTGATCTAACAAAGAAAAGCAAAAATGAGTTTATGTGATCTAAGATTAATCTTGTGACAAATTTCCTCACTTTATTCGATGTGAAGGGCTCGCCGCAAACAAGAATCTGAAGTTCGGATGGGGCACTCAACTTAGACGACCTGAAAAACGAGGGGACGAGTGAAGAAAGTCAAGATAGAGCGCTGAATTAATATTGAAGAGTAATGTGTGTGTGTGTGTGTGTGTGTGAGAGAGAGAGAGAGAGAGAGAGAGAGAGGAGAAAATCAAAGGAGTTAGCCCTCACAAGGATGATTCCAAGGTTCTTTTGTTGACCATCTTCTGCATTTTGGTTCTCTCTGTTCTTCAGCTAAGAAGGTACTAGAGAGATAGTATATGATTGGACGCTGTACATCCAAGAAGATAGAAGTGAGTATGCATAAAATATACAGCATTTGCATATGCATTCCAAGTTGAGCAGATGAATGATATTGCATTTCAAGCATTAAATAGTGTCATATCATAGACTCACATATGTGCATTCAATTTTTCTCGGCTGACCAGAAGCCATGTTACTATCTATTTGGAGGAACTCTTAGACAGTATATGAGTCATTCATCAGAAGGGTCTAAAAGGCGAAAATGAGGTACTAAACTTTCACAGGAGAAGATCACAACTACAGCATCTGGGCTGAAAAGTGACCTCTAATTGAAATCTTCCATTTGAACATTTGCAGCCAAGTCGTTGGCAAACGAATCAAAGTAAACAAGACGCAAGATAGAGACCCACCTATAGTATGAAAGCTTAGTTTAGAGGTGGAGAGAGAGAGCGTGAAGGAAGTAAGAACTTCTGGTGCAAGTGAGGTGGTGAAAATGGAAGAAGTAATGTAACAATGGCAAAAAAAAAACACAAGAAGAAGCGAGAGAGAGAGAGAGAGAGAGATATGGGTTGTTGGGAAAGATAGCAGAGGATCTGGTGGAAGCTTATCTTTTGGCTAATATGGCCGTTAGGAAGAGAAGATCCCGGGAAGCCAAAAATCTTTTCGAACTTCTCATCTGCCGTTTGCTTCGCTTCACAAATGAAAAAGAGAAGCAAAAAATATGGAGCATAAACAATAGACGAACAATTTTTCTTGTTTTATTTTATTAGGCACACACACACGATGAGTGTGCAAAAGATAAATTTGGTCGAATAGCTTCATAAATTAAACTTAACCTGTTCTCTCATTTTCAAGGAAAGATTAGGGAGAGAGAAACAGAGACGATGCGGGTCATTAAGATTTTAAAATTGTGAAGAAAATGTGGCGAGAGAATACTGCTTGATTAATGGGTGAGAGAAAACTACTTGTCTAATTACCAAAGCACTCTTAAAGGGTAGTCCATAGAATGCTATTAGGGATCCCGAATTCAGATTGTCCTGATTAAACTTACAAACCGAATTTTTAGAGACCTCAGCAGACTCTAAAATGATCCGAATGGCAATGAGATAATGCATCTTCATTCTCACCACAAGTTGGATCTCTTGTTGTCATAGATGACGGATGGAGTTCAAGTGTGCAGCTTTCTAGAAGAAGTTAATGGCATTGTCAGCCACGTCGCCATGATTAATTCAGTGCAAGAAATGGTCAAAGTATAGAATCTGGTTTTCGATGAAGTACACAGCCAGAAATTTTAGTACGGCTTCCATGACCGATCAACTTTTTTCACAGCTGACTTTCTGTTGTATTGCTTTCTTAAATGACAGATTTTTCTTTTTCCTTTTTCGAGTTCTCTTGGCAAGCACCCGATTGCCTTAAGATCAAGCAAATGCAATTATATCTTGCTGGCCATAGCTCTTCAAGTGACTCGTAAATTCTTCGAGAAACCTGGTGATCTCTTCAATTTGGGGGTGTGATTTCTCGCCTTTCCTAAACTCGTGAACTATGCCATCGAGTTCAATGGAACTACAACCTGGAGTCTTCTTCACATGCTTTTCTTTCATGAACTTTCTTAATTTCAATGCATCTCGCCATCTATCTGCTGATGAATACATGTTTGACATCAATATATACGCACCATCTCGCTCTGGCTCAATTTCCACCAGTTTCTTCATTGCAAGTTCCCCAAGTTCAACTTTCCCATGAACTTTGCAGGCTCCTAATAAGGCCCCCCAAACAAAGGCATCAGGTTCAATCGGCATATTCTTTATGAACTCTTCTGCGTTGCTTAACAGTCCAGCACGACCTAAAAGGTCCACCATACAGGCATAATGCTCTGTTTGAGGTTCTAAGCCATAAACTCTTGACATGTCCTCAAAATGTCTCTGTCCTTCGTCTGCTAGTCCTGCATGGCTACATGCTGAAAGCAGGCCGAGGAAAGTTACTTCATCCGGTCTAATGCCCACCAAAGACATATCAGAGAAGATTTCCAAAGCCTGTGCTGCCTCTCCATGCATTGCTAAACCAACGATGATGGCCGTATAAGAATAGACATCCCTGTGTTTCATCCCTTTAAAAACTCTAAGCGCTTGGTTTATGCTTCCACATTTTGAATACATATCAACCAGCGCATTCCCTATGAATCCATCTGCGCTGATCTTATGTTTATTGATGTACGCGTGAACCCACTTCCCGGACTCGAGCAATCCAAGATTAGCACAAGAATTCAAAACACCAACTAGAGTAATATCATCAGGCCTAATGCCTATGGTTTGCATTTCCTCGTACACAACCAATGCTTCCTTGAATTTTCCTTGTTGAGCCAATCCCAATTCCAAGATACCACATTTTTCATGGGCATCTCACTGAAAACCCAGCGAGCGAGATCCGCATCGCCGCATTTCAGGAACATGTCCACCAAAGCATTGCCGACAAAAACATCTCTCTTTACCCCATTTTCATGCATATACCTGTAAATCCTCTTCCCTAGACTCAAATCTCCCAACATAGCGCATGCCGAGAGCACAATCACCAGCGTCATCTCATCAGCTACAAAACTAGCTTCGCACATCCTAAAAAACACCTCAACAGCTTCCCTCGGCGACCCCGTCTTGACATATCCTTGAATCAACGTCGTCCACGAGACCAAGTCCCGTTGGGGACATTCGTCGAACAGCTTCTGAGCAGCTCCAATAACCCCACAGACCGCATAAACCCTCATCAGAGTATTCTTCACGTAGACATTCGAACCCAACAGCCCAGTCTTGATGGCGTGCACGTGAATTTCCTCGCCTTCCCGCAGAGCGAACTCCTGCGCGCAAGCCTTGAGAAGAAACGGAATGGTATAATCAGTGGGCACCAGTCCTTTCATTAGCATCTCTCTGTACAACAGAATTGCTTCCAACGAGGAGCCACAGCCGGTCCTGAAACTCGTGACGCCTCTGATAATGGCGTTGTACACGAACTGGGTCTGGAGGGGCCTCAATTTGATGACCAGGGCATGAAACTGTTTGATCTCTTGAATGGATTTGCAAGATTCGATCTTGCGAAGCACCGCGAATTGCGGAGAAACAGGGTCGGTCTCGGGAGAAGCAGGAGGCGGGATGGTCTTGGCGGCAATGGTGGTGGAAATGGAGAGAGAGTGAGAGGGGAAGCTCATCTTGGGAAGAACCAGAGAGCGGTTGAAGTAACATGACATGGAGCGCGAACGAGGTTGAAACGCTCTCAACTGTATTAACGGTTTTATTTTACGTTGTCGGGTTCCTTCAGCGGGAAATTATATTAATATTGATAAATCATAGGTGAAGCTCAGGAAATTTTGAAATTGAACGCCGTGGAGAGATCAAGAAAAAAATGAAAAGGGCACTAAAAGAATATTATCTAATATCTACGGACCTTAAAACGTAAGTCAAAATCCGAGAAGTAATCCAAATAGTTTACGCTCCGACGCTACACTCAATCTTCAAGAAATGTGATATCTTTGGATTTTGGTTTCAGAATCGCAAAAAAAAAAAAAAAAAAAGAGAGAGAGAGAGAGAAAAAGAGAAAAATAATCAATTGACTGAAAATAGGTTGTTAATGAGCCTTTTCAATTTTATTTTTTTATATTTTCTCCTAATTTTGAATTTGATAATAAAATACATGTAATAATGTTAGAAACGTGATATACTTTTATATATATATAGTAAAACTTTGTTAAAAAACATACATACAATCATACTAATTGCAAACTCTCTAGGAGCTTGGAAAATCCATTTGTTGTTTATAATTGCAACTTATCGTAATTGATCTTTTGTCATAACTCAAACTAAATCTCATGTTAGTTATATATATTAAGAGGATGGTTCACTGATGGGTGAAAGATGGTACTCCATACCGTACCTTGTTAAGGTTTATTGAACCAATTTATGACGTTTAACGTTGATAGGAGTCAACCTTTCTATTACAACCGCCTAATGAATTTATGGGTCTTATGACATATTGCCAACAATAAAATAATTTTAAAAAATAAAATAATCGAGTTATGACATAATATCACACCTTTCAAGATGTATAATTCCTCACAAATTTAAGGTAAAGGTTGTAACAAGAGAGAGATTCTTATGCATCATAAACTTGTATAACAAGGTATAGCATTGCTTTAATTTCTTTCATTTTTTTTAAAGTGTAGTTACATCAAATTTAAGCTAAGGTATTACAATCGTAGGCAACAATAAGGTAAAATCTCGTTAAAATCTCGTATTGGCTATGATTAGGGTATACGAAGTGAAATTGAGTACTTTCTTGGAATATGCATGATAACCATTTTATTTCTCTATTTTTGTACCTTTATATTCTTAGGAATAGCTTTGGAATTGAAATATGTTTGATAGCGTAATTTCATTTTTCTAATTCTAGAACAAATTTTTACTTTTGAAATAGATTTGGAATAGAAATGAGAAGTAAAAATTGTGTACTATCTATTTCTAAATGAAAAGTGAGAAATAAAAATTCTTCTTCTCATCGCTTGCTCTCGTTACTAGTCGATTGCCTGGTTGCCACTAGTTGCCGGCTGTCAGACATTGGTCATTGGCCATTGGACGATAACTAGCCACTTGTCGAACGCTTATCACTTAATGTCGATCACCAAACGTTGACTGTTGAACACTTGTCGCCAAACATTAACTGTCAAACGCCAATTACCGGACATTGGACAATGATTGCTTATCGTCAGACACCGAATGCCTATCATTGGACATCGATTGCTGATTACATTGGACTTAGATCGCTTGTTGGCCATCAACCACCTCCCATTGCTGGTCATCAGATGCTTGTCGTCGATCATGGGATATCGAATGACGGCCACCTATCGCCAGATGTCGATCACCTAACATCAACTGTCCGTCATTGATTGCCCACCATCTATTTGCAATCAACCCCATTGTCGTTCAAGAGGGAAAAATTATGTGCCATTATTAAGCGAATATATATATTTAAAATATAAATTTTGTGTAATTATCAAATGCTTATTTTTGTGTAGAAACTCGTCTAGGAATAGGAAAAATTGAATTTTGAAATAGAATGTTTATCATTCACGTCCTTAATTTCTAAAAACCTTCATTCTCTAACTGAGTTAAAATTTATGTTAAAAAAAAAATTATCTATCTTTCTCAAGGGTCCAAGCCAACGCGTCAAATAAAAAAAAAAGAATAATGAAAAATCGTCTAAAGCCGAAGACAACCGGCTTGGGGATTAATCTCCCGAGGACTTGCGTGGGTCCACGATCGCCCTCCTCCCGCACCATCGCCTCCGCCACCTTCTCCTCCCTTTCTCGCCGCCGTCTCCTCCACCGGTGGCCGCTGACAGCCCCCGGCTCCACCAAGGTACCTGGAGAAGAACATCTTCACTTTCATGTCCCAAAGATGCGATTTTTCTAGTTTTCCTCAGTCTTTCATCCCTCATTATTATCTGGGTCGGTTGAAATTTGGACTGTATTAGCGTGTGCTTTTCGCTCCTCTCTTCCAGTTTGTGCAATTTCGACTGTAGAGTTTTGGTTTTGAATGCGACCTTCAAAGCCCTGATCTTGAAACGCATTTCTTCATGTGTGTTCCCATCTGTATCTCTGCCAAGTGTGGCCAGCTATGCTGAGAAGGATAAGGGTGCAGATTTCTCACATAGAAAGGCTTAATTGCTATCTCAATCCAAGCTACGCTTTTGCTGCTTCTTCTTCATCGTCTGGCGCATTGAGTGGAGGAGTGGATGATGATGGTGGCGATGGCGAGTTGTATTCGGACGTGCCGAGGCCTCCGAGGCGGAAAGCCGAAAGAAAGCCTTTTGTGACGCCCATGAAAGAGCTGATTCGGAGCGCGAGGGAAGAGAGAGAAGCTCGAAAGTTGCAGCCCTGTCTCATGCTCGAGAACCCTCCAGAGAACGGGTTGCTCGTGCCCGAGCTCGCCGAGGTGGCTCACCGCGTCTATCGAGCTCGAGGGTCCCTACTCAAGGGTTTATCGGAGCTCATCAAGGTTGTTCCGGTACAACGTTGTAGGTATTATTGGGTTAACTTCTGATGCTTTTTGTCTCATGTTGCTTAAGCTTTGATAGGCTGTGCGGTTGATTAGATATTGAAGCATCTTCCTTTAACATGTCAATGTGATCAATGAATTTGTCTTAGACAGGCTACTTTGGGATTCTGACAGTTTGTTAGTTTTTCTTGCTAGTTACATGTTACTTGAAGGAGCTACTCTTGTATCCAGATGGGCAAAGTTTATGTCTTCATACTTGTTCTCTTTCTTGTACCCCTTGTTAATGCTTTTTCTTTTTCTTTTCTTTCTTCAAATGTAGCATTGCTTGCTTATTTAAGTTGAAAGTCACCTTTATCAGAGATAACTTTGTAAACAGCTTGATGGGTTTAACGCCACCAAGCTGTGATACTTGAGCATTTTTGTGCTGATATATGTAATGTAGTTCTAGATGTCAACAATATGAGGATACAAGAAAATTATCAAGGGAAAAATGGGAGGAGAGACCTACCGTATTCTTTACTCCTCGATGGGGGGAAAACAGAGAAAGATAGAGAGGGATACAAGGAGATTCTGATGTAACAGACTAACAAACATGACTATAAAACTGATGAGTCTTTTAGCATATTCTTATCATCTTGTCTTTTGCATTTTTTAGGAAGTCCTACTTGAACATCTATTAATATGCATGGTTTTTATTGCTTGTTAGGTTCTGTTCTGAAGTTCATATCGGTCATGTTGGCCATGAGATCCGTACATGCACTGGTCCAAATAGCGGTCTTCGTAGCGCTACCCATGTATGGAGAAAGGGCGGTGTTCAAGATGTTGTATTTTTCCCTAAGTGTTTTCATCTCTACGATCGTGTTGGGAAACCAAGAGTTGGGCATGATGAGAGGCACAGAGTCCCAAGAATTCCTGCTGTTGTAGAGCTTTGTGTACAAGCTGGTGTAGACCTTGAAAAGTTTCCCTCAAAGAGAAGAACAAAACCGGTCTATTGTATTGAGGGAAGAATTGTAGACTTTGAGTCCGTAAGTGAAACACACAAAATAGACAGAGACATGTTTGCTGAATCAGCAATGAAAACGGATGAAATGGGAAGGGATGTTGTTCCATTGAGAACCAGCTATATTGAAGAAAGCAAATTGGACATCTGGAGTAATTTAACTGATGAAGTAGAAAACATAAAGCAATTGAGTGTGTGGATGCTGGAGTGGTGGTTTGAAATGATGGAAGGAGTGAAAAGGATAATGGAAAGTTACACCGTGTGGACCTGCGGGTACTGTCCTGAGGTTCAGGTGGGTCCCAAGGGCCATAAAGTTAGAATGTGCAAGTCATCAAAGCACCAATCTCGCAATGGTTTGCATGCATGGCAGGAAGCAACAATAGATGATATTGTTGGCCCTAATTATGTCTGGCATGTCCAGAATTTAAATGGGCCAGCTTTGAATAACAACTTGAAGAGGTACTATGGCAAAGCTCCCGCTGTGGTAGAGCTCTGTGTGCAGGCTGGTGCCCCAATACCCGATTGCTACCGAAGCATGATGAGGGTAGATGTCGTACGTCCTGATTGTGATGAAGTTGATCTTGTTGCTTGAGAAGTTATCAGTAAGGCAGAAGTTGGATATAAAGTTCTGGGTATTATCGTGCTATTATTGTGGGAAATGCTTTCAGTACACTGCTGGTGGAGAAAGCATTGACAAAATGAGATCTTCTTGATGACTGAAAATATGCTTGACTTGACCATTGAAACAATATGAATTATGGGTTACTGCCCCATTATTCCGTAACTGTCTTGAACTGCTATCTCAAAAGCATTAGATAGATTGTTTCAACTGGTGATGAATCTCGCTAATTGGGGGTTTCAATCTGGGAGGTCAAATGGAACATGTGGAACCTGAACTAGTCCCTTTTTTTGGCAAATGGGTAGCACAAGAGTCAAATTTACTGCATTATATTGGAGAGTTTCCCATGAGCATATTCTTAATGAGTCCACACTGGGCGTTCTTTAATGAGTATATGCTTCTTTGATGCCTCCATACTGTTTTCTCTGCTGGGCGACACTCCTATTGCTCTAGCCACAAGCTATGGCAGCTCCAGCTCGCAACCACAGGGGCCCGCCCTGCGAGGCCAGAGTGGGCTCCGCAGTCAGTCCCCATTCGAATTACGTTAGGGGCTCTTTCGCTTTTGCCAGATCTAGAGAAATATTATAAGTCCTCCATCTTTTTCTGCCCTTCGAGGAAGGAGGAGGCAGCATTGTGTTTCAGATTGAAAATAGGCATCTGAGCCATGCTTGGGTAAAAACTGAATATTGCTTAGAGACTTTCTTTGTTGTTGAAATTGAAACAATAAGAACAGATTTTTGTTTGAATAGGACTGCAGCCTCTTCATACTTATTTCAAGTAAATTTTTATTGTATTTGACCTTGTACAGAACTCAGATTTCTATTGTTCTTGTCGTCTCTGGTCTTATATGAGTATGGCTATGGCGCATTTATGTGTAGGACTGTTTATGAGACGTACTTGTTACTTTATGTATCATTTGCAATTGGCCTTATAGACACAAGCTCCCTTTATAAAAAGATTCTCATTTTCTTGATGGTAAGCATTGTTGGTTTGATGTGTGCAAGGAATTGAGGGCAACAGACTATTTGAGAGATTGTGTCCACCAACAGATCTTGAAGAAAGCCTGCAGTGGAGCTCATTATTTACATATGATTTTTGAAATTTAACTTAGAAGTCTCACTTTACTGGAAAAGAGCATCTTCTTTCTTCCAAGACTAATTAAGACAACAGATCTTACGACTTCGAACCATTCCAATCATGTGAATTTTGCAGTAGAGGGTTGAGGAAGGCTGAGATTAGGGGCATAAGCATCTCATCTCCTGGCATGATGATTGCCTAGTTTCCCAATACGTGGCTTTCTCAAGTTATTGAAGGATTATTATCTATTCACTCTTGGCTTTTATTTTAAAATATTTTATTTTGGCGTTATTCCTCTGTGTTTCTTGACAACAGTGTATTATCTTTTGTTATATGTTTTGGATAAACTGGTTATTCTGAGAGAAAACCGGTGCGCTACCATCATGCCCTAAAAAGGTTGATACAATTTCAGCATGTTTATCTGAGAGTTAGAGCTGCATGCAGCGGCTTAATCTGCTTATTCGTCATCTATGCAACTGGCATAGCCTAATGTTGATCACTTAGTTGGATAGGTTAATGCAGGACTAGAGCGTGGTATTAGGAAAGAGACTGTGATTGGAAAGAGTGAGATGTTTGTGGGGCCTTCAATACAGCTCACAAGAGATGGACACTAGAAGAAGCATCTGCTTCAATGGCAGTTACTTTGCAAGAATTAGGGATTTAGTCGCGGCCTTGTAGGTAGGCACATGCACATTATTCGACAAGTTGTTGCCCTGCTTGCATTTTACAGAATATTGCCAAGAGATTGCCATTGCTCCACCCAAGTAATGTGATGAAATCTTCTTTTTTTTCTCTCTTTTAGGCTAAATTGGAAGGAAAGCCATTCGTTTTGTTCATTTGTCCCGTTACTAAGTCAAGGTTCCATCCTCCATGTCGCTTTTCCTTTTTGTACTATAATCGCTCTCTCTAGCTTGCTCCACTGAAGTTGAACAGATTTGCAATGGAGCAATTTGCTGTTTGGATTCTCAGGTTTCTAGTAAAATCAAGGACAAAAGAGATGGAATGTGAATATGGATGCATCTCGCACTGTGTCTTCTGCAACAGAGAATAAGAGACTAGAAAACATTTGGTCCTTAGTTGCAGACTCTGATTGATGATTGAGTCGGTGATTGGTTCACCAAGTTTAAAATGTGCCAAGGGTGATCTTGGATGAAACTCTTTGCGAGCCATGTTGCTCAAAACTAATTCAGGCAGGCTTCATTTATCATATCTGGTGCGCTCAGCTCACTAGAGGAAGAAAGATTCACGGTACCAAAATTCTTGATGTTTAAGAGATAGGGAACTTCATCGTTCTTGATTTCGATTTAGATTCCTGAATTTGTGAGGGAAAAAAAGTAGTGAGTTAGCTGCATAAACGCATTCAAAGTGAGTGGGGTATCTTTTTAAAGTCCATGATAATCCTTGATTCATTTGTTTGTGAACCATGAAGCTCTCTTGGAATTTATGGAGGTTTTTTGGCTGAGTCTTCCAGTATACAATTTTCTTTTTCCTATACAACATTCACTTCTTTCATTACACACCACAATGGTGCGTCAGTCAAGTAAAAGCCTCAGCTGCTCACAGCTCAGCATGGTCAAATTCCATCATCACGTTTAGGCCTTTCAGACCATGCAGGGACATTTCATTGATGATATATACTCGAGTCATCTGAGGGAGTTTGTCCTGTGATTTTTAGGTGGAGTGTAGCTTGAGAGGCCAGATCATTCAATTTCACCAATACCGTCAGTCAATTTCATGAAGGATAATGCTTAACAGCAGCATCTGATACATTAGCTACACAGGGAATTATGTGCCGTGATGATTGCTTGCGTTTCAGCTTGGTGGTGGAAGTCGTGCGGTAGAGTAAACATTCAAAATTTTGAGACGCATTGAGTTTCCTCCAAAGAAAAAAGCCAGGGGAAAGATGCGAGTTCACCTTGATTCTTTCATTATTTCTGCAAGCATTGTATATACTTCGGCACAATAATGCTGATTTTTGGCTGTTCTTTGTAGTGAGTTTTATTTCTGCGGGCATTGTAATGATTATTTCATAATTATTTCGCTAATGATACTTGGCCATGCAGTAACACAACTATACTTACATTTGGCGAATTAGCTGCTTGAGGAATGGCAAGATCTCAAGTAAATAAGCAAGAGCTGCATAGTGCTGGCATTGTGTGGTTTACTGAAACTCTACTGACTAGCAGAGTGTAATGTTCTCCAAATTAATGAGTATAACAAGGTTAATCTGATCTGTGCGAAAACAATTTGAAAGTAAGGAAAATGGCATCCATCTTGTTGTTCTTCCTCCATAGAGTTTAAGAATTCCAGATTTAAGAATTTTATGTGGATTTAATTACTAGAAGCTTAGACATTTGCAACCCTAAGTGTTGCATGCAATAAAAAAGAACAGATTACCATAAAGATTTAGCTTAGAAATGTACAAAACTAATTTAGCTAATACGGAAGTAGGGAAAAAAATTATTATTCAATATTATTCCTGATATAGTAATAGAGAACAGATAGTGTGTAGCTATTTTTAGCATTCACTTCAATAAGTAAAGTCAATCACAATTGCGGTTGATATACTCCAGTAAAATAGATATAAATAAAACTGTTTAGGATAATTAGGAAGTTGTGTTTGAATCTTTCTTCACGGTATTACAAACATTTTTCCTTTCTAATTAACGGAAACCCATCTCGCTTTACCGAGCTCAAAGGCAAATTAAGTTGTGATTAGACTATGGAAGCGCAAGAGTTGACCTCCTCAATTCCCCACGGAGGAGGGCAACCCTTCTTTACGGTTCGTTGGTTCGTATACCAAAATTAATTTATAAATGAGACATGCGCTGATGAGAGGCCATTGTTCGGCCTCACTTGGCCTCTCATCTCCAAATCGGTGCAATAGTGTTCAGGATAAATCTTACATTTAACTTCCAGCACAGCATTGTAAAAATTCTAAAAAAATGATGACTTTTACATCTTCTTCTCATTGACTTGATTTTTGTATCTACAGAAAGCTCATGACCTAACACTTCAAATGACATCCCGATATATTAAGGGAAAGTCCTTCCCATTGACTCAATTTTTCTCAGTGACTTAAATTTTCTCAGTGATTCAACTTCCTCTTGACACAATTTCTCCCTCAACAAACTTCGATTTTTAGAGCAAAGAGGCAATGGGAAGACACAATATCGGTCAATGGTGAGATAGTGATCTAGATGAAGCTATTCAATGAAAACTCCCTCACTCTTCCATCCCTTGCCATATGTTACTTCTATAACTTGATTACTAACTCGAATTGAACGGCTCACTCGAATTTAACTACACCGATACTTCCGGGTCTTTCCTAGTGAAAGATGGACAAGATTTTCAACCATTCGATTTTGAAACGAAACAGGTTCCAATGACTTCTTTTATGTATTTACTTTTTCCAATGAATTACATATTTTCAAGTTTCTATGGAATCCGTTGTTTTAGAGGTAGACTGCCAAATCTTTGTATTTCATTTTCATGCAAGGTAAAGAAATTTGTGCTATTCTTCATCCAAAAGCTAGAGATTTCACGAGACTACAAATTTTTGGGCCTACGTTCATAGCTAGTGGTTCTGTAAATGTAGATGCTTCCGACAATTTAAAATCACCTAATGTGGAAGTTCACGAAGAATGTGTGCAACATTTATTTAAAGCTCTGGAGGATCCTCAGAAGAATGTCGATCAGGTAAGCGACTAAACATCCTACCTACAATAATTAACCACCAACTTGGCCACATTCTCATTTTATCATTGTAAATTTAAATTAATCATGGGTATTATTGATGGATGTGAATTTTATTTTTTGTGCTCACTCATTTTTTTCCTCGTTTGAGCTTGTGAGCACTACAATGATATAATTTTGTAACTACTTCAGGAACTTAGGAGAGTTATCAGACTTTCAGCATACTCTAGCTTCAGTCATTTTGAGTGTTGCAGAGTAGTTACCAGTTCTAAATCTCCTTAGTCAACTATTGTTTTTCAAGCATGATTACCTAAAGTTGTTAGATGTTTATTTTTGGTTATTTAGAGGAATATATCGAGTTAGATGGCAACAAATACATCGAAGACATTCTAGCTGAATTTAAAGCAACTAAAGATTAGGGTAAAGGAGGTACTTTGCGCTGTAAATTGACATTCAAAAAGAAGATTTTTTTGGAGTCTAATGGAACCATAACAGATCTTGTGTTTGTGCAATTATCTTATGTTCTATTATGCATTCAACCATTATATTACCTTTTAGCTTTTGGAGTAATTGTTAGTTTCTGTTGGAAATGTTGCATCTTCTTTTATTGATAAGTTTTTGCTACTTCATAATAGTTGCAACATGATTATAGTTTGGGCAATTATCCTATTGGAAGCAATAATATTATGCAGCTTCTACATTGCAAATTTTGGCCGAAATTGGTTGGAAACCCTAAAACATGTACTTGAGTAATAATTTTTCCATATCCTTTCTCACTAAATCCCTATTGCACATATATATGCAAGTATTGCTGACATTTCATTTTCTAGTTAATCTATGTATTTTTGAATCATTCGATTAAAGATGGACAAGATTTCACTAAATCCCTACTGCACATTATATACGAGTTTAACTATACCGATACTTCCGTGTCTTTCCTAGTGAAAGATGGACAAGATTTTCAACCATTCGATTTTGAAACGAAACAGATTCCAATGACTTCTTTTATGTATTTACTTTTTCCAATAAATTAAATATTTTCGAGTTTCTATGGAATCCGTTGTTTTAGAGGTAGACTGTTAAATCTTTGTATTTCATTTTCATACAGGGTAAACAAATTTGTGTTGTTGTTCATCCACAACCTAGAGATTTCACGAGGCTACAACTTTTTGGGCCTACGTTCATAGCTAGTGGTTCTGTAAATGTAGATGCTTCTGACAATTTAAAACCACATAATGTGGAAGTTCACGAAGAATGTGTGCAACATTTATTTAAAGCTCTGGAGGATCCTCAGAAGAATGTTAATCAGGTAAGCGACTAAACATCCTACCTACAATAATTAACCACCAACTTGTGTTTTCTGTAACACAATAATTGGAGTAGGTTTTTCATTGTCGCCACAAAAGGTATATCTAGTGCTTTAATTAGGGCTTTTTTATATGGGTTCTTTTCCTTCCTTGATCTCTCTTTTCTATGTGGATGGTGGAAGTGTGCTAGTAATCCTTATTTGTTTTCCTTCTTTTCTTTCTGATTGACATTAAGACTATAGCTTTTGAGGTATATTTCTTTCAACCGAATGTATGTATTCT
The DNA here is from genome assembly GCA_016097605.1 of Eucalyptus guilfoylei. Classification (NCBI taxonomy): domain Eukaryota; kingdom Viridiplantae; phylum Streptophyta; class Magnoliopsida; order Myrtales; family Myrtaceae; genus Eucalyptus; species Eucalyptus guilfoylei. Next base: position 12,193,541 of record CM027863.1, read on the forward strand.
AGTTTGTTAATTATCAACCCAAGTAATTATGTAATTTGTAGCATTCTTAGGGATATTTTTAAGGGCATTGAAGGCTCTCCATGTGGCTAGTTTGCATGATGGAACCGCTGTCTATTGCATGATATGAATGCATTGTTAGTTGTGCTATCTATACTTGGTACCGTACCCTACCGTTCCCATCTTTCTCTTTCTCACTCTCACTAAATTTCGTATGGTTTGCCGTGTTATTAGTTGCTGGAAGAATTACATGAAAAAAAAAACGGCAAGAAGTGATCCTCTAGAAAAAAAATAGAGGCTCTGAGAAATTCTTTGAGATTAGAGAAGCAAAACTTAATTGAAATGAATACTTACCTTTACCAAAAAAAAAAAAAACTTAATTGAAATGACATTGATCATGATAGGCTAAAAGCTCTGTGTCAAGAGAAAGAGACATGGCTCTTCAAGTATAATTTGTTTGCCTAATTATTATTGTGATTTATTTTTTGTTCGTTTCTTCTGAATAAATTCTTTTGCCTTTTCAGGCTGCAATCTCAGAGAAGAGGGGCTTGGAAGCAAAATTGACCAAGTTGACCAATCAAGCATCAGAGAGTACTGCAAAAAAAGATTTACTCTTAGTAAATAATCAGGTATGGTGATCGATTACTCTAGGTATGAACTAAGATCCTACTGCTAGATATTATATATGAATTTTTATGGAAAATGGCGGATATTATAATTAGGTTTTACAAAAACTTCAACAAGAGCTAAAAGCGTGTGGCGAGAAGGCACATGAAGCAAAAGAAAACATGAAGAGCGCAGTAAATGAAAATGCATTGTTGGAGCAGAGAATATCTAGACTGGAAAGAGAAATTGCCGATGAGGTGACATCTCCTATAATCAATCTGAGCTCAACCATTATGATTCTTTTTCTGTGGATTTAATTACTAGAAGCTTAGACATTTGCAACCCTAAGTGTTGCATGCAATAAAAAAGAACAAATTCCTATAAAGATTTAGCTTAGAAATGTACAAAACCTAATTTAGCTAATACGGAAGTAGGGGAAAAAATTATTATTCAATATTATTCTTGATATAGTAATGGAGAATAGATAGTATATTTTTAACATTCACTTCAATAAGTAAAGTCAATCACAATTGTGGCTGATATACTCCAGTAAAATAGATTTAAATAAAACTATTTAGGATAATTAGGAAGTTGTGTTTGAATCTTTTTTCACCGTATTACAAATCTTTTTCCTTTCTAATTTACGGAAATCCATCTCGCTTCACTGAGCTCAAAGGCAAATTAAGTTGTGATTAGACTATAAGCACAAGAGTTGACCTCCTCAATTCCCGACGGAGGAGGGCAACCCTTCTTTAGGGTTTGTGATACCAAAATTAATTTATAAATGAGACATGTGCTAATGTTCGGCCTCACTTGGCCTCTCATCTCCAAATCGGTGTGACAGTGTTCAGGAACAATCTTACATTTAACTTCCAGCACGGCATTGTAAAAATTCTAAAAAATGATGACTTTTACATCCTTCTTCTCATTGACTCGATTTTTGTATCTACAGAAAGCTCATGACCTAACACTTCAAATAACATCCTGATATATTCAAGGAAAAATCCTTCCCATTGACTCAATTTTTCTTAGTGACTTAAATTTTCTCAATGATTGGACTCTTGGCACAATTTCTCCCTAAATGATTTTCAGAGCAAAGAGACAATGGGAGTTGGACATTCTCTCACAATATCGGTCAATGGTGAGCTGGACGTCCTTCAACAGCCCCTTGTAAAAAAATGAAATTGTGTTACCAAACAGATTTCTACAAAAATCGATAATACTTTTAATACCATTTCTCCTTTCAGTAGTTCAGTTATTATGTTGTTCATCTTATTGCATTGTGCTTGGATCTTGGGCAGACCGTTGTGTTACCAAACAGATTTCTACAAAAATCGATAATACTTTTAATACCATTTCTCCTTTCAGTAGTTTAGTTATTATGTTGTTCATCTTATTGCATTGTGCTTGGATCTTGGGCAGACCGTCTTTTTCTCATTTTGTCAGTCAAACGGCTTGCAGAAAGAGATAATGAGAAAGTCCTCGCTATCATCCGCAAAAGATATTATGTGTAAGCCCTCGCTATCATCCGCAAAAATCGATAATACTTTTAATACCATTTCTCCTTTCGGTAGTTCAGTTATTATGTTGTTCATATTATTGTGTTGTTTGTATAATACTTAGAAGTTGATCACTCTCCAAGAGATTCGAGAGACCTCTACCTCTGGATGTTTCTCATGCGTAGGATATTCATGTTTCCCATGAAAACAACAGTTGTTGAGTGGTTCACTGAAGTGTTGACTCCAATAGTCGGCTGGTTAGCATTAAGTAATTTGAAGTAATTTGAGTTGTAGTTACATTCCATTGATCAATTGTTTATTTTGCTACCTTAGTGAGGTCGAAGCTCAACTCAGGACATATACAGTTGCCACGAAGAACCAATTCTATCCAAGATTTACTGCATATATACCTTCTGATCTTAATTTGATAGGGATGGATAGGGTTATTCAACTTATGCTTCATATTTGTGCGGAACCTTTTTTATTTTCGTTAGGAAACAAATTGTTTTGCTTGATTGACTTCACCTTCAACTAAATTGTCAAGTTTTAACTATTTCAAGCAATACTTAATTAGTGCTTATGAGCTCATATACTTATGTACATATTCAATACCTCCTAGCAAGGATATGATTGATTTTCAGTTAGAGTATGTTCTAATGTGGGACATGGTTGTATAAAATCGAGATATGATGTTTTGAATTCGTCAAATTGGGAATTTTTTTTAAAAAAAAATCATTTTAATGTATTCTTTAAACAAATTCGACCAAACTTTGATTGGACATAAGTTTTCCATATGATATTTTATTGACTCAATTTTTGCACCTACAGTCTTGGCACCTACCGACGCACCTATGGAAAGTCTGTAGTTGCAAAAATTGAGTTAATGAGGAAATGAATTTTTCTCGAATATAGCAAGATATGATTTTAAGCATTAGTTCACTAGCTTTCTGTAGATATAAAAATAGAATCCATAAGAAAAATGAATTTTTCTTGAAATTATCTTTGTGTGAGTTTAAGTATTGATCATGAACTTTGTAGGTATAAAAATAGAGTCAATAGATAAAGTACGTAAAAGATATCAATTTCCCCAGCAAGGAAGCTTTCATGATAATCCTATAATCCTATAGTACATGGGCATTGATTTAGTCGATCTACCTCCACCAAGCTTATATAAGCGGATTGAGTTAGTGAGGAAATTGTATAAAAAAAATGGTGAAGAGATTTGAATTCCATGATGAGCTTTTTGCTCGAGCTAAAACAAATGCAGAATAATCCCGAAATGTGTAAACTTTATTTTCCCTAACAAGTTTCAATATTATTTTGCTTGATTGATTTCACCTTCAGCTAGGGAAATTGATATCTTTTACATCCTTCTTCCCTGCATTAAACTTCTTACTTATTTTTCATAACTAATTATTGGCTTTTGCATGAAAGCATTTTTCAAAAAATGTCGCAAGACAAGAGAGTTATGGTTGGTCAAAGTTTGATTAAATTTATGGCAATTTTTTTTTCAATTTATTGAATTGAAAACATCGAGTCACAGGCCTAGTAAGCGCAAACATGGAGTTAATGGAATATGCAACAAGAAAACTTATGCTCAATTAAATTTTTTTCAAAAAATTGATGAATTGTAAACATTGATTCACAGGCTTTTCGTTGGGGGAAAAATCCAATTAATGGAATGTCAAATGGAAAATTTATGCCCGGTTGCACGCCCTAGTGAGGGAATGGCTGTGGGAATGGGTTTGGGTATAATTCGGCCAGCTCTTGCACTGGCGGCTGCCGCGGGCCTGAACGGAAGTTGCTGTAGATAATCCATCCATTCCGAGGAGGGATTAGCAGCCCCTCCACAATAAATATCTCTCCAAAGTCTCTGAACTCGAGGCCGATGCGGATGACACCGGTGAAGGTGAAACAATGTCGAAATCGACAGACGATGACATACGAGTGATGAGATGATAGACATCGACAAGATATTCTGAAGAGAAAAAAGCTTGTATATTTGGGAGGCTAGAGGCAATGTGATCATCGTAAACAGCGGTTGACGCAAGCCCATAATAGAGCGGCACATACAGGCGGCTCAAGTCAAACGAAAAATAAAATTGACTGCTGAAGAAGGCGGCCACGTTAGCAGATTCCATGGCGGTGAGAGCAACAGGAGAGTGACGAGAAAGTGAGAGAGCGACGGGAGAGCGACGAACAAGAAGGAGAAGAAGGAGGATCAAGCCACAACACCTCTCCTTACAAACACATGAATATGAATTTTCGAAAGTTCTCCCAATAGGATAATTTCAAAACATTGAATTGTGCATTTAATAAATGCAAAAATCGAGTCAATGATATGTCGAATGGAAAAATTCTAAAAAATGATAACTTTTATATTCACTCGATTTTTATACCTATAAAAAGCCTATGACCTAATACTTCAAATAAAATCTCGATATATTCAAGGGCCATGGACTCATTTTTTTTCACTGACTTAAATTTTCTCGGTGATTAGATTTCCCTCTTGGCACGATTTCTCCCTAATGAATTGCAATTAGCGGAGCAAAGAGGAAATGGGAGCTGAATATTCTCTCACGGTCAATGGTGATGGTGATCTAGATGAAGCTCTTCAATGAAAAGTCCCCCACTCTTCCATCTCTTCCGTATTTACTTCTATAACGTGATTACTAACTCTAATTGAATGGCTCACTTTCCTTTTATTTTCTCCGCCTAATATACTATTGTGTAGTTATCTTGATAGCACTTAGCTTGCATATATAATATACATGAAAGTCTTATCTTACCTACATTAAACTTCTTACTTAATTTTTATGATTATTGGCTTTTGTATACGAGCATTTTTCAAAAGATGTCGCAAGGCAAGGATTCTCACTGATCTTGCTGATACTTTTTTATGGAGATTCAGTGTTCTTTAATGTGTGCAGAATTGACATCATCGATGCAAGCTCCTCCAAACACCAAAAAGAAAGAGGCAAAGTTTTCCAATAAAATCGGGATAATTATGCAAGACTCCTTAATGCCACGATGGAAGCGAGATGCAGGATCATTATCAACGAAGTTTAAGATAGGCCACTTTGGGATTCTGACAACTTGTTAGTTTTTCTTCCTAGTTATATGTTACCCGATGGAGATACTCTTGAATCCGGATGGGCAAAGTTTATATCTTCAGAGTACCCCTTGTTAATATTTTCTTGGGATAAGTGCGATAAAAGTCCTAAAACTTATTATGAAAATGCAATTGAGTCATAAAACTTACAAAAAGTATAATCAATTCCTAAAATTTATTAAATTGGTTCAATTGAATCCTAAAGTTAACACCGTCAGACTTAATAACGGAAAATAATGACGTGGCATTTTAAATAATTTTTTTATTTTCCACATGGCTTTTTAAATTTTTTATTCAAAATTAGATTTAGAAACTAAAAAAGAAAAGATAAAATTTATTTTTAAAAACTGTTAAAAAAAAAACAAAGAAAATGGCAGCTCCTCTACCGCCGCCCATCGCCGGAGGGGCCGCGGATGGTCGCCGGCCTTGGGCGGAGGTTGCCGGCCGCCACCCAACCAAGGCGAGGCCTCGCCAGCCCCAAGCGTTGGCCCCTTCGGCGATGGGCGGTGGTGGAGGAGCTGCCATTTTCTCTGTTTTTTTTTTTTTTTAACAGTGTTTTAAAAGATAAATTTTAGTTTTTAAATATAATTTTTTTAAAAATTGAATAAAAAATCATTTAAAATGTCACGTCTGCGCCACGTCAGCATTTTCCGTTAGTAAGTCTGACGATGATAACTTTAAGACTCAATTGAACCAATTTGACAAATTTTAGAACTTAATTGCAAAAAGTTTTAGTCAATGCATTTTCGTAACAAGTTTTAAGACTTTTGTTGCACTTTCCCTATTTTCTTTTTTCAAATGTAGCATTGCTTGGATTATTGCTTGCTTATTTTAGTTAAAAGTCACCTTTATTAGATAACGAATTAAGAGATAACTTTGTAAACAGCTTGATGGGTTTAACGCCACCAAGCTATGATAGTTGAGCATTTTTGTGATGATATCGGTAATGTAGTCCTGGATGTGAACAGTATGAGGATATCTTCAAGGGAAAAATGGGAGGACATACCTACCATATTCTTTACTCCTTGATTTTGTGTTTGGGGGGAGGGGGGGGGGGTGTTTGCAGGGAAGAGAAAGAGATACAAGGAGATTCTGATGTAACAGACTAACAAACATGAGTATGAAACTGATGAGTCTTTTAGCATTTTCTTACCAGCTTGTCTTTTGCATTTTTAAGGAAGTCCTACTCGAACATAAATAATACTAATGGTTTATATTGCTTGATAGGTTCTGTTTTGAAGTTCATATTGGTCATCTTGGCCATGAGATCCGTACATGCACTCATCTCTATTCAAATGAAAATCTGTTGAAATTGAAACAATGAGAACAGATTTTCATTTGAATAGAACTGCGGCGGCTTCATACTTATGTCAAGTAAATTTTATTGAATTTGCCATCTTACAGAATTCAGATTCCTATTGTTCTTGTTGTCTTTGGCCTTATATAAGTATATGGCTATGCTGCACTCGTGTGCATGTCTGTTTATGAAATGTTGTTGTCATTTTATGTATCATTTGCTAATTGGACTTAGCTTTTAATGGACGCGAGCTCCCTATATAGATAGATTCTCATTTTCTTGATGGTAAGCATTGTTGGTCTGATGTGTGTGAGGAATGAGGGCAAGAGACCATTTGAGAGATCATATCCACCAACAGATCTTTAGGAAAGCCTGCAGGAGAGCTCTTTCTTCACTTATGATTTTTTTAACTTCAACATAAAAGTCTCAGTTTACTGGAAAAGAGCATCTTCTTTCTTCCAAGATTTATCCGGACAACAGATATAAGAACTTTGGACCATTTCAATCACATGAATTATGCAGTAGAGGGTTGAGGAAGGCCGAGAGTAGTGACTTAAGCATCTCGTCCTCCTAGCATGACGATGCTTAGTTTCTCAATACGTGGCCTTCTTGAGTTCTATTGATGGATCAATTATCTCTCCTTCTTCACTCTCTGCTTTTATTTTATTTGTTTGTTTTTTCTCTCTTTTTTGGCTTTGTTCTTTTGAATTTCTTGATGACAATGTATTATCTTTTGTTATTTGTTTTGGTTCATTATTCCCAAAGAAAGTTGATGTAACTTCAGCATGTTTATGCTGAGAATTAGAGCTGTGATGTACTGCCTATCTGATTTTGTCTCTTAATATGCTCATTTGTCATCTATGCAACTGGCGTTGCCTAATCTTGATCACATTGTTGGATAGGTTAATGCAGGACTAAAGTGTCGTGTTAGGACAGAAGACTATGAGTGCGAGGAGGGAGATGTTTGTGGGGCCTTGAAGACAGATCAGAAGAGATGGACTGTAGAAGAAGCATCTGCTTTAGTGGCAGCTGCCCTTCGGAAGAAATGGGAATTCAGCTGTGGCCTTGTAGGTAGGCACACACACATGATCGTATCACCACCAAGGGACTGCCGTTGCTCTGCCCAGGAAATTTGATGAACTCTCTCTTCTTTTAGACTAGACTGGACGTAAAGTCAATTGGTATGTTCATTTGTACTTCTACTTAGTTGAGCTTCCCTTGTTTGATTGACCAGCTCCACCACCTATCTAATAGAGGTCCAACCCAAATGCTGCCTTTCCTTTTAGGAGTATAATCACTATCTCTACCATGCTGTACAGAAGCTGAACAGATTTGCTGTTGAGTAATTTGTCTGTTTGGATTCTCAGGTTTCCAGTAAAATCAAGAACTGCAAGAGAGAAGAGGAGACTGGAGCTCATTTCGTCCTTAGTTGCAGACTCTGATGGATGATCAAGTCGGAAATCGGTTCTCACTGAATTAAAAATGGGCCAAGAGTAATCTCAGACGAAACTCTTTGCAAGCCATGTCGCTGAAACTGGTTCAAGCAGGCTTTCACATATCATATCTGGTGTGTTAGGCTCGTGAGAGGAAGGAGGATCCACGGTATTGAAATTGAAATTGAAGATGTTGAGCAGATAAGGGACTTCATTGTTCTTGATTCTCCATTTGGATTCCTGAATTCGTGAAGTAAAATAGTAAAATACGCCTTTGTTCGGCTTGCTTTGATAGGAGCTTTTTGGCTGTTATTCACCTGTCATGGTAAATGATGACTTTATACACAGCAGGCTATGTATCTTTTGCAAGTTGCATGGACAACTTTCGGTTGGAAATTAGTGCAGTGGTGGAGCATGTTTATCAGAATCCAACGGTAGACAAGCAGAAAAGGAAAAATCCAATTTTGGGATCAATTTAGCTCATCCGATTTTGTTGTTTTAGAAATTTCCTAACTCATTTCTTGGTTATCATGGGAGCATTTGGTTTTTGTAGAAAATAACATGTCAAAATTTGCCATTTGCATGATTAATATAGTCAGTAACTTGTCCTAGGACGCAGATGTCATTAGGTAATTAGAATCTTCAAACATGGGATCCAATGGAGTTTTATGTTGAGTAATATTCGCTTTGATAAATTTACATTTTTAAAGACAAAACAATTTATGTTGTGATAATATTCTCTCTGACAATTTTTTTTTTTAGAATTTAAGATGATTTTGGATCCGACGGTGCCCAAACTGACTCAAAGGAAAAATGAGTGGGCCTGTGCAGACAATTCCCTTCTCGAGATTGGCCTGCTAAAAGCCACGCCCAGGCCTGATCAAACTTTTTCCTTTTTGAAAATAAAATCATTTTTCAATCATCATGGGCAAACATAGACGAGCATTTTAGGCTTGCTACTAAGTTCGTCAACCTACATATTGATTAGGTCTACTTGATATGTCAGATTACCTAAACTGATAGCAGACATTAAATGTTTTCCTTTTTCTTTGAAATCAAATATAATCTAATAAGCATTCCGTATATTTTGATTTAGAAAATAAGCTTACATTGTGATAATAACCGGTGCTCCCAGGGCAATATGCAGACAATGCACTAGTACAATTAAAAAACTAGAATCAAATTTAACAGGACAGTACTTGAAAATAAAATCTTCACATTGTCCTCTTAAATGATTATCAGTCATCATTAGTACAAGGAATACGCTACTAACTTTTCTTTCTATAAATCAATATGAAAAGATAATAAAACAAAACAAAAAAAATCGAGGGCCCGAAAAATTAGGATCGAACGGCTTTACCAAAATAATCTATAAATCTAATTTGTGCATATACATTTTTCTAGGATCCATCAGTTATATTACATATGGCACAGAAAGCAGAAATGGTAAGTAATTTAGTAATTCAGGTCCAATCCAGGCATCATCATAAACCCGCTTTTCGAAAAAAATACGACCGTTGCAGCTTTTCCTCAGTCCCAGTCCCGTCTAATCCCGCAACGGCTAGTTTTGCCCCCCCACCGTTTCTCTGTCTCCTCTTCCCATCTCCGTCTTCCCTCTTCTTCGAACTCCTCCTCCTCCTCCTCCGCCTCTTCCTTCATCCGCCGCCGCCGCCGCCGCCGCCGCCGTCGTCGCCGTCGTCATCGCCGTCGCTTTTCGGGTCGACGGCCCACCCGAGTGTCCGAACGATCGCCGCCGTCGCCTCTGCAGCGCAATCGATTCTGAAAGCCGCGCGATCGTTCGCAACGCCAGCCGGCGATTCGATTGCTTCGCTGCGCTCCCGACTTAGGGTTTGATCGAGCTGGCTCCGATTTCGGAGGGCGTGCTCTAGATTCGTTGCGCCGCTTCGGAATCGATCGTGTGGGTGAAGATCCATGGCGGAAATCGCTCCACCACCAACGCAGCCGCAGCAGCAGCAGCATGAGATGGTCGCGGCGGCCGCTCCTCCGCCGCCGCCCCCGCCGACGCAGCGCCGGCCGCGGGTGCGGGAAGTACGCTCGAGGTTCATGTCGCCGGTGTTATCTTCTTCGTCGCCTTCCCCTGGCGATCTCCACCTCCCTGGCTCCAGGTCGCCGGTCGTGAGGCACGCAGCGGGGGATTCTCGGCAGCAGCAGCAGCAGCGGTCGGTGTCTGCGCAGAGGCGGCGGCGACTGGACCTCGAGCCTCCGTCTCATGCTGATGAAAGCAGGTCAGAACTTACCAGGAGCTTGGACACGCCGTTGCTCGGAGCTGGACCGCAGATTAAAGGGTCCAAAGTTCCGAGCCGAGCTTCGAGGCCCGACACTCCAATGGTGAGCACTAGCATGGATAGAATCGTGTCTTCGAGGTTTAGACAGACGCCGCAAAATCTTCCGCGAGCGGCCGGCGCTGGGGCTTCTGCAGCTGCAAAATTGTTGCATTCGAGTGGGATGTCACTTACTGGTGGTCATGCTTCTGGTTCGAAAACAGCAGTTGATGAGAATTCAAACGCAGAAACCAGTTCAGTTGCGGATGGTAACGTCGAGAACTCTGCACAATTGTTGCGGTCTTCCATGCCTGAAGCAGATATGTTGCCGTCAGTGTCCAACCGGTTGCTAGTGGAGAGGAATGTGAATAGGATTGGTAATCTTGGCGGTTCCGATTCTTGGAAGATCCCTGCTTCGCCACTCTCACGTTCGTTTAGTTCGCCATTATCGAGTTGCGACGTGTTAAATTCTGTCAAGGGAAGCGAAAAATTAGCAAATGGGTCATCGAAGCAGTATATGATGCCGATGAATGGTGGGAAATTTTGTTTACCTCCAGTTGCACCGTGCACAAAGACGGTGATGGATGCAAAGAAGGGAAGGAAAGTTTCTGGCCATCAAGAAGACGTACATTCTCTAAAATTGCTTCACAACCATTATCTCCAGTGGAGGTTTGCCAATGCAAAAGCAGAGGCCACTATGCAAGCTCAGAAAAGGGAAGCCGAGGTTTGTCACAATTACTCTTAGACTTTTCATTTGGATGAACATGTAGCAATTATTGTTATGGCTTACCAATGCCGTCGTTGGCTACCTTGTCATTAGTTGTTCTAGACTGGACTGTGGTCCTGTTCTGAGTAGATGCTGTGAGAGATCGAGAATGAGCTTGAAGTTTGATGTGATGGTGAGAGAATTGCTGGTATGAGTATAAAAGATAAAAATCGAATGGTCAAAACTGAATTTGGATGAAGAGTTGCGCAGGATGCTCTGTATTGTATCCTTCTTAGAGTGAAAAGAACAGAGAGTTTGGAGAACTCAGACCTCGAAAGGGTATGTAGGAGAGGGTGTAGTTCAAACCTTGAGTTGCATGAACTCCAGAATTTTTGTTAAAGATGTGTTAACTATTAAAGCCCATCTCATTGGGACATTTACACAATGGGACTCTTAACACCTTCAAATGTCAGCCTTTATGGAGCAATGGCCTGAATAGGTATTCAGACTTCAGAGAGTAGATATCCACAGCAGGATTGACTTAACAAACCAGGGAAACTCCTAATGAATGGATTGGGTTGAGTAGGCTTGACTCATGAAGATTTTCAATGTCAGTTCTAAGATAAAGTAGCTGCATCAGAGAATTATGTTAGACTTTGGCGAACTTTTCAACTTTCACTTTCAGTATGCATAGCAACTGATGAAAATTAGTAAATCTTTTGTTGCAGCCAATATTAGGATAATAAGAAAAGGATGATGCCGCATGCAATGCAAAATATGGATGAACTGACTTTAGTTTCAAATAATCTCAAGAGCAGAGTGACCTGCTTGAAAGTTGCCATAAAGTGACTTCCTGACGGCCCAATATGTCATGTAAATAAACTTCATTTGTCTGTGAAATATTATCATGTGAAGGGGAGGAAAGGATTCTCTTCCACTATTTCCCTATGTCAGATGAATCCTTAACTTATGAAATTGTGAAAGTAGCCATTTTCAACTACTGGCTACTTTTGACGAGTTTGGCTAATTTAGGAGCATTCGATACTGCATCCTAGTTGAAAATTCTCTGGAAAAGACAAGGCCTTCTAAAATATTGATATGTACACTCTTCCTTCCCCTCTTTCTCTCCTCATTACTTTGGTGCTTTTCACATTGGGCAGTTTCTTCGGCCCAAAAAAGAAAATAAAAAAGGTGGGCAGTTTCAACTTGAAAGGTTTGGCTGATGTTTTTGTTAAATGCTTTTGAGTGGTGAAAGAAATAATTGCATCGATGAGAAGAAAGCCTTCATTCTTGAAGCAATAATCATTGATGGACCTAGTGTGGTGAGTTTGGCATCTACATTATGGCTAGCAATCCTTTACTTCACCCAACACCATGCATATAAAGAAATATCTGGCACAGATGAAGCTTGGTGGTAATTTATTGATGGCCAATCTATAGTCCTCTTCTATCATTGAATTGCACTTAATATTGTTACAGTTTAAAGGCTTATTCCTCTGATTAATTATGTTCTTCATTTGTTACTTTGACTTAAGCACATTCTTGTTGTTTATCATCTTTCGATTTCCTTGCAGAAAATGCTGTTTTCTCTCACTGTCAAGCTAGGTGATTTATACAATTCTGTGATGAGGAAACGTGCTGAACTTGGTATAGTACAAAGAGCGAAAGCAGTATCAGCAATTCTCGATTCTCAGGTATGGTCACGAGCTTTGTGTGTAATTTTATAAAATTATTTTTGGACTGTACTTGTCAATTCACTATTAGTTGCCTACTATATATGAACTAATGTTTGCCTGTGCTGATCACTTTATTAATTTTGTCACACTCTTACTTCCTTTTGTATGTATTTATGTATTTATGATTTTACTGTTCTTGCATCCAGATGCCACATCTTGACGGGTGGTCTGCGTTTGAGGGCGATTATTTGGCATCTTTGTCTGAAGTGACCCAAGCTTTGTTGAATGCTTCTATTCAACTACCAATCAGTGGGAATGTCAAGGTATACTATTAATCTTACTAGTCTAACGTAAGGCAATAAATATGCTTTCTTGATGAACTTTATGCACATTAAATTGTAATCTTTACAGGTTGATGTTAGAGAGGTAGGGGAAGTTCTGAATTCATCCATGAAGATTATGGACGCCATTGCTTCCCACGTCGAAAGCTTCATGCCCAAGGTACAATACATTCCATGCATGTTTTATCATCATTACTTCCTCTTGCCTCTCTCAAGTATTAGAAAATTTCCATGCATGTTTTATCATCATTACTTCCTCTTGCCTCTCTCAAATATTAGAAAATTGCTTGATGCAGGCTGAACAATTGGAAGTTTTAATTTCTGAACTAGCCAGAGTGGCCAGTAGAGAAAGAGTTGTTGTTGAAGAAAGTGGTGATTTGTTGTCCAAGAGATACTTATCCCAGGTTAGCCTAACCAAATCTGCTTGAATTGATTCAGGTCTCACATATGATCAAGTAGTAATGTAGATGGTAGGACTACTCTTGTATCGAGTTGTGCTGATGCAGTCCAGTAACACTTTTCCCTGCTTATCTACCTAAGTCATCTGAACGTGTTTGTCCTGTGATTTTCAGGTGGAGGAGTGTAGCTTGAGAGGCCAGATTATTCAATTTCACCGATACCGTCAGTCAATTTCATGAAGGATAATGCTTAACAGCAGCATCTGATACATTGGCTGCACTGGGATCTATGTGCTGAGATGATTGCTTGTGTTTTCACTTGGTGGTGGAAGTCGTGTGGTAGAGTAAACATTCAGTATTGACACATTCAGTTTCCTCTGCAGAAAAAACCAGGGAAAAGATGCAAGTTCACCTTGATTCTTTCATTGTTTCTGCAAGCATTGTATATAATTGGGCACAATAATGCTGATTTTTGGCTGTATCCTTTGTAATGAGTTCTGTATCTCGTAATCATAATTGATTCGCTAATGATAATTGGCCCTGCAATAACTCAGCTATTCTTCATTTGGCAAGATCTTAAGTAAGCAAGCCAGAGTTGCATAGTGTTGGCATTGTCTGGTTTATTGAAACTATACTGACTAGTAGTATAGTGTTCTCTTAATTAATTAGTATGACAAGGCTAATCTGATCTGCTCGAAGACAATTTGAAAGTGAGGAACATGGGATCCATCTTGTAGTTCTTTTATAGAATTTTTTAATTGCTAGAAGCCGAGTCATATATTAAAATAGAACAAATTCCCATAAAAATTAGCTTATAAATTTGATAACCTAATCTGGCTAACAGGGAAGTAAGAAAAAAGACTAATATTCAAAATAATCTTGAACTAGTGATAGAAAGAAAGTAAAACAGAACAGATTCCCGTATAAATTAGCTTGCAAATGTGATAACGTAATTTAGCTAACAAGGAAGTAAGAAAAAAGACTAATATTCAAAATTATCTTGAACCAATAATAGAAAAAAAAAAGTACAATTTTTTTTAACATTCACATCAATAGATAAAGTTAATCTCAATTACAAAAGGACGTGATGTGAAATATCATATGTATGGTGGATCCTATTCATACCTAATATATGATTAATTAACTCTATCACAATAGACTTAGATAACATTGTTCAAGATAATTAGTAAGTTGTGTTTGGATTTCACTTTGTGTCTTTACAAACCCTCCCTTTAAACCACCCTGCTTCATCGAGCGGAAGGGAAATAGTAATCGTTCTGTCCTACATACAGATTGAAATTGAACCGGGGAAGTGCGAATCGAGCTCCCTAGCTCCTGAGGGAGCCCAACCCATCCCCAGTGCTTATAAAGGATAGAACAAAGTTGGTGATACCAAAATTATTTCACATATGAGATAGGCTCTCCTCAGATACCGTACAACCCCACTTATTTAAATATCCAATTATAATTAATCCATATCTCACCAAATAAATTAATCCTTCTATATATTACCTCATTATCCGAATTTAGCATGAGACGTCAGTTGTGTAATCAGCCTTCTTTTTCATGCGTTGGTTGATCACCTACACTGTGGCGCGCGTGCGTGAACATTATCCACTTAACAACCAACGACAAAAACGAGGAAATAACAAGAAGGAAAGAAACAGAGCAGAAGCAAGAACGAGTGGAAACTCCATTGTTGAGCTCTCTCTCTCTCTCTCTCTCTCTTCATGAGCAAGATCCTCGCGCTCAGGAGGACGCAGACAAGCCTCGGTGCCGGCGTAGCGCTTCCGGAGAATTGATTCCGACCCGAGAAGAGAATGGCGAACGCGGCCCTCTGCTGCGCGCTGCCCAATCCCGCCGCCTCCTGCAGATCACATCTTCCGCCCCTCCTCCGGTGGAGGAGGAGCGGCCCCGGCTCGCCGCTTCCCAGGCGCTCCGTGGCCGTGGAGACGGCGGAGGGCCGGGCCGCTTCCGCGGCGGAGGACGAGGCTCCGAGCTCCTCGGAGTCGGCCGCCCCTCGCCGCCTCATCCTCCTCCGCCACGCCGAGAGCTCCTGGTCTGACCGTTCCCTCAGAGGTTCATTTTCTTTCCCCCGGAAAAAAAAAATAAAAAAAGGGATATTCGAATTTGCTTTCAGCTGCTCTGGTCTAGTCCAAAAATGTGATTTTTATTTTTCTTTGTGTAGAAGTTTGAGGAGGATTGCTGCAGTGTTTGAGAGAATAAGATGGGCAATGTGAAAGTTTCTAGGCGATTTTTGTTCCCATTAGTAATGATAGATTGGAGGGGTTCTGATTCCTGCTCCCATTTCGCCAATTTAGCTTCATAATAATGAGCATGGTCTAAACTTGTAGCTGCATTAAGTTCTTTGTGATTGTGCCTTTTTATTCTTTTGGATACCCGTAAACGAGTGGACATACCGTTGCTTGCCAAGCTTCTAACTTTAGGCTCTTTCGTGAATCATTTCAATTAGATCATGATCGCCCTCTCAATAAGACCGGTCAGGACGATGCTGTCAAGATAGCACACAAGCTTCACCAGTTGGGTTGGATCCCTGAACTCATTTTGTTAAGGTCAGCAATTTCCTATGCGTAGATTAGCGGATTACCAAAGATGGATGAGTTTACGATACTAATTTTGATGATCTATGCTTCGGCTGGTTTCTATTTGAATTCCCTTTTTTGAGGTAGTGATGCAGTTCGAACGCGTGAGACACTGCGGATAATGCAGGAACGAGTAGAAAGCTTTTTGGAAGCCGAGGTCCATTTCATTTCGAGTTTTTATTCGATCGCAGCTATGGATGGTCAGACAGCAGAGCACCTGCAGAACGCTATCTGTAAATATTCTAGGGACGAGATACTGACTGTAATGTGCGTCCTCATTCTAGTCTTTTACTGAATGGAAGTATGATTATTCTGGAGTTAGATGAAGCGTTTCCTCTTCAAATTATTGCATTTCGACGCAAGATTCCTAGTGGATGCAATCACTATACGAGTTTCTCTAAAGGATGTAATCTGGTGTTGTTTGTGGACCTAAATCACTTTGAGGTGGTTTGATTATTGTAATGGCATCATTGCAGAGGGCTAGATTTGAGTGTCTTCTAATGTTCATTTGGTAGTGTTGCTGAAGCTGTTGACGCATATAGGACATTGACATATTCCTATTCTGGATGCTTCTCATTTGAGTCCAATGCATACACATGGATAAATGGGTCCAATATTGTTTTCCTTTGTAATCTTTGTATATTTATAGTAATGTTAGGTTCATAGGGTAAAGCATACTTTTAATGCTACCGGGCAGGTGTTTCCTTTTAAGAAAAAAGTGATACCAAAGATGCTCTGACCCGAATATTTCCACTGTTAGCATGGATAATGCCTTCTTTTGTACCTTAATGCGAGTTCACTTTGGTGATTAGGTACTTTGAACAGTCCTATTGAGTGATTATGGACTATAGTGTTGGTTTGTGTATTGCAAAAATGCTTTCATGAATATATCTTCCTTTTATAGTAACTTGTTTAGTTATTCTGGTTTCATAGTTTGAAACAGCATGGACAGATTTCTCAAGCATATGAGTATTTGTGCAGGTGTATGGGGCATAATAGGGGATGGGAGGAGGCGGCTTCCATGTTTACTGGTGCATCCATTGAACTTAAAACATGCAATGCTGCTTTGCTCGAAGCTACTGGAAGATCTTGGGAAGAGGTAGGCATCTACATGCTCCACTTCCGAGAAAAATTTTCTTTTTTTTCATTGCTCCATGCATTTGTATGGGCATGACTTAAAAATGACCACAGGTTTTCAAAGAGTCAGAAGTTTAGCTAGCCAGTTGACAAAAAGACAGTGTTCCTTAGAAGAGCAAATGCGACTACTGGTCGTGTTATTCTTGGATCTGTGCTCCAAATTGTTTAGACTTAGTGTTGAAAGTCAAAGGTACCCTCAAAGTCACAAGAATATGAAGTAAATGAAGATTCCACTGGAAAGTCACTAACCATAGGAACCCTCAATATTACTTTCAAAAGGAGATTTACAATCTCATGAGAAATTTATTGACAATAGGAGCCCTTGATATTACAAGTGCTTAAAAACAGTTACTATGTCAGTAGGAAAGGTTATCAACAAGAAGCACCCTCAGAGTTACAAGCTCTTGAGGAAAATCACAATCAGCAATATAAGCCCTCAAATTTATGAGCTCTAATGTTAATTACCATCCCTTAAGAAAAGTTATAGACTTCGGTACACTAAAAGTTACGATGACTTGAGGAAGAATGCAATCTTTGTGAAGAGTTAGTAAGTTATAGGTACCTCTGAATTAGAATCGATTAAGTAAAATTACGATCTCAGGGAAAAGTTGCTAATGCTGAGTTACCCTCAATTGCAGACACAAAAAGAAACAAGACTTTTAAGAAATTCTACCAAGGGTGGACAAGAAGTTAAAATTACAAGCACCTAAGGGAAATTATGATATTACGAGAAAGTTACTGATGATGGGACCTACTAGAAATTATAGTAATGACAGAAAGTTATCATCCTTCAAGAAAACTTTCAAACTATGAGGACACCTGAGCCAACAACCACCTGAGGGAAGATTACAAACCTTCTTCAAGAGTTACTAAGAGTGGATACCATTGATTATGAGCAATTAAGCACAATGACAATCTAACAGGTAATTTACTGCCTGATAGATACCCTCAATTAGGAACACTAACAGAATTTTCATCCTTATGGAGAACTTGGAAAACTCAGAAAAGTATGGATTAGGTAAACTAGAATTTACTAGCAATTAAAGAAAATCACAATATGTGCAAAGTGGCTTTGTCACCATTCTATTAAACCTTCGGAAATGACAAAATTTAGGTAATTACATAAATATTGATTTTCAACAGTTAGTTTATTTATATTAAATACTGTTATAGTCAAATGATCGTTTCAGTTATTTTGAGCAAAAAGAGATTTCACAATACTAAATCATTTAGTAATTTGGTAATGGTTAGTGTTATTAGAGATATGAAGATTGGTTTATAAAATTGGCTAACGAAGTAATGCGACAAACTGTAAGTAGGTACTTTGAACAAGTGAGCCAGGTGTCACATGCACGCGTATTTTGCCACATTACCTTTCTCTGGATGCTCAAGATTATTACATTTCCTGTAGTGTTCATAAATCTCTTATACTCAGTAAGTACCATGTAGATGTAGTCAAACTTTTCCTGAAGAGGTGGTATTTGTCTCAAGAATTTCCTTTTCCTTATTGGGATGGTTAGTAATAGTAAATTTCATATATATTTATGAATCTTCATATAATACAGTAACTCAGTTATGAATTTTAAAACAAACCTTCTGATATCATACATATAAGGTCGTCACATTCCTGTATGAAAAAAATGTATCCTTGAGTAGTTGTAACTTTCAGAGGACATGCATCCCGTTTTCTTGTCCACAGGACTGTAGACATTCCCTCCTAACAGTCGCCAAACTCCTTCTTTCTTTGCAACACAAGTCATCAATATCATCTTCTGGGATCTCTCTATTATATGGTATGTTCCTTTGTGCAGGCTTTTGCTTTGGCTGGACTTGGTGGGTGGAAGCTTCAGGGCATAGTCAAACCTACTACATAGTTGAACCATCCTTCATCACTGGCATACTGCCTACTCCGGAGACAGAACTTGAAGACGCTGATGAAGCAATATCTTGTTCTGACATGATAGGAAATTCCTCTCGTTCCCATGGGCTCTTCAGCCTTCCCTACAGCTATACAAATGGGTAGCTGGTCTTCAACTTGCTGCTCTGAACACTAGGACCCCATATTGATATGACTGAGAGATTGCTACTCCAGTCTGGATAAAACATCTCAACGCCAGATATGTGAAGTTTCTAGGCATCTTTTCTCGCACCGAGGCCTGAGTAGCTCACCAGAGAACATTACATCATCTTAAAAAGAAATGTATCATTTTCTGTGCCATAGAGAAGATCAATTGTTAACGATTTTGCTCCTGCAATATGTCATGATATTGCTGAAAGGGGTTGTGTAATTTTTTTGTTGAATTTGAGAAGCAGGTTTAGTTGAGTTCACTTTATGTTGTAGCAATGGGGAGCGTATACAGCTGAGTAGCTTTGTGCTTGTCCATGTTCCAGGTTGAAAGAGGCCCTTATTTCCTTTGTGTGCGGTTTCCTTTTGTAGTGTCTTGACAGAGCCTTTATAATATTGTCATGCACAAATAGTAATGTGCAAAGGATGCATTACTCTGTGTCAGAGTCAAGATTAGAAAAGCCTCGGGCTTTTTGGCATATTTAGTGCCTAGAAGCCCAGTTGGTAAGACTGCAGTTTTTTTTTTTTTTTTGGTCGAAATAAGACTGCAGTCGGCACTTAGAAAAAGCAGCGGGTGTGGTTGACGGCAGGTGTCCAGTCCTTTTCCATGACTATTAGGTAGATTGGCAACGCCTGCGAGTTTTGGCAGTTAATTCAAGTAAGTTCATTTCCCTACGGAGCCTGCCGTCAAATGTAATTGCCGACATTTTCATTTTCTCACAGATATTTACCAATGTCTTGGTGGGGCAATTGCGGCGTATCATCGTCTATCTTTAAATGAAGTCCTAACTTACAGTAGGTGTTTCCGAAGCACGTGCTATTCCAAATGTACTGCTTGCAGCTTTCTCGTTGCAGTATTCTGCATTCAGCGAAATATTTAAATCTATCCTAAGCAACGACTAATAAATTGGGACATGTAGGTTTCAGGTTCATCAACACCTACTGAAGAGAACTCATACGCAACAAGTACACATACTCCTTCAATACCACCTGCCCAGAAAATGCCATATCCTCACAAGTTTGAGCTAAGCATCAAAGGATGCATCAACATATACAATGACCTCTAAGCTACCTATATAATACTTACCAAGTTAAATAGTTCACTTTCTCCTGCAAGCTACACATGCAAGTCGAAACAAACTAGTACGCAAGTTGATACACCAAGCAGTACAAGATGTTACAGTATATCTGCCAAGGCTAATCCCAGTTTGACCATTCTAGTTTTATCTTCTTACTGGGAATCAAACAGATCCCTGGTCAGGTAGTTTGAATGAGGAGTTTGTGTAGGAGCAACCCAAGCTTGATTCGAATATTGGGTGTAGCACGATCTCAGGTTTAGCATGCGAAGCACCAGCAGTCACCCGTGGCTTTTTGGCTGACCTCTCGCCATCAGGGCTTTCGGCTGGCGAACTGACATTGCAACCGGAATCGGGGGTCAATGGTTCATGATTATGAGATGAGAGTGATCCATCAAGTGAGAGGCTCTTGGCTACGGCACAGTCCTTAGACTTATCTTGGATGGGTGACTCCGAGATAGGAGCTGGGGTAGGTGGATCAGTCTTGCTGTCTTCTTGGCCCTTGTCACCCGATTCAGCTGGTGACCCATCTGTGAGTGCTCCACTAAGTCTCTGTTGCTCTTCGATTATCTTCTTCAAGTACTTGCCTTGTGCTTCTATCCGCAGCTGCAGCTGTCTCTGCACCTGCTGACATCAAATGTACTGAAATTAGCTTGAAGAGGCCATAGCTTACAGGAATCATATGCATCTTTGCCATAGTAAGAAGGCAGACGTCCTACTAAAGGCCACATGAGCACCTAACCTCACACATCGCAGAATCGTATATATAACAGCTAGATAAAGTGGTATAATATCATTTTTAGCATTTGCGCACTTGATTGTCTTGATGTTCTATTAATGAATGATCTCAAGAACGAAATCATATAGGGAAAAGTGTGGCACACTCCTCGAAACTTCTTGACGTTACAAATATGACACATCATCAAAAATGATTTGAGGATTCTGAAGTCGGATTTGCAATAAAGATCTGAATATCAGAATATTAATTCTAACCATGTTATTCCAACCAATGAGAAGCTAATATACAAAGAACTTGCCTCCAACTGTTCATGTAAGCGCTTTTGCACCTCCATTTGCAGTTTGAGAGCTTCAGTGATCTGCATCCCACCTCTAGTAGACAGTAAAAAACAAACATTTTGTCATAAATAAAGTAGAAGGTTCAAATGTTGGCGATTAAAGAGACATAAATATATAAACACAACAATTTACCAGAAGATCTATTATCAACAAAAGAATCAGATTTAGAAAAATCAAAGTGCAATTACATCCCAATAAAATTGGTAATATCCTGCCAGATACTGTATTACTATCTTTCAAGACTAGCAGACAAGAAAAGCTATCAAGGAGAATCGATAATTCCAACAATTCAATTTAGAGTTACCACTTGGTATATGATCAACTGATGACCTACTTGACATCTCGTATCTGAAGTAAACACGATTTTAAGAGGAAATGGTACTTACGAGGAACCATCCATGTCGGAGAGCACATCCGCCGATTCTTTTTTCTCAGCTTTTTTACCTACAATCAGTAAGTCGGAAAGAATCACAAGAATGTAAGATGGAGATCCATTCTAAGGCATCTTAAGAATTCATTTCGAGCGATCACAATAATCATCTCAGATTAAAAAAGCAACACGAAAACCGATTAACACTTGTCAAATCATACCGTCAGAGGAGGAGTCAGGCAGATATTTTGCAAGTCGATATTTCTGCAAACATTACAAGTGTTTAGTCAACTTGAATCACACAGAAGAATTTTTTAACATAAAAGAATTAATATGAATTTAAAATAAATAAAAGAGGAGAAATTTGTCCTTTGAACCTGTAAATGACTTTTAACGTGGTATATTGTTAGACCTTGCACGCCCATAACTCTAAGAACACCTTTAGGTGTAGCCCCTGAAAGAAAGCAGTGAAACATACATCAGAAACACTAATATCTACGCATAAATTAAACATTAACAAACTCTTTATGGCAAATAAAGAAGTAGATCTAGCTTATTCTATTTGTTACCCAGTTCTATTCTGCAGTTAATTTCTTAACTCTTGAAAAAAGCGCATATTTACTAGCCAGAAGAAATGAAGATGCATAAAATTGATGGAAAAGATATTGCTTGCTAATTACGATCATCATACTAGTATGCAACAATGGGGCCAATTCCATTCAACTTTGGGGTGTCTTAAATTACTCTCTGTTTTTTCCATTCATGAGAGTGTCTTGATTATTTTGAATCACATCCCTAATACAAAACAGAAATGAAAGCTAAAACTTTCAAGAGATCGCTTGTGATAGTGGAGGTACTGGGCCTAGTATGCTGAGTTCACTAGGGAGCATGGGCAATGCCCCGTTGTACATATCAACCAGACCAAAAGAAGTTAAATGGATTTAGTCAGCAGTTGAGCTTCAAGGTTGTTTCTTTGTGGGTGCTTTTGTATGCATTTCCTCTTCTGCTTCTCTTTGAGGTATTCAAAAACTCAAAAGAGGACGGATGTAACTAGGGCTTGGTTTGAGTGCATAACCTGAAATGATTTTCTTGGTGAATTTTACTTATCTTTTTCATGGAAATAGGCCACATCAACCAAACGACATAAATTTACATGTTCAGTTCCATTATTTTCTTTCTGTTGATTTTCACAATCTAAAGTCATCAATATGAAATCTTCCACAAAGTTCTATGTCCTTCAAGCAATTCACCCACATGTGAGTTATGGCCAAGTATGTCATCATGGATCTTTTACACAAAGGGACAAATAGAGAGCAGATGCCTTGTCATTTCTTCATTGTATACTTTCTTTATAAATTGCAGCCTTCCATTACTTTGTAACTAGATCAAAACATTACCAAATAAAAGCTGAATTGAGTATAAAATGAAAAATCATAGATAATCAAGATAACACACAAGTAATCGTGATGACTTACTATCTGGCCCCCCAAGTTGTGCCACAGCATCAACAAAGCGATCGTGAAGGTCATGTGTCCACCGTAACCGCTGCTTGGATGCAAGATTGGGATTGTTACTGTGATTGTTCCCTCCACCGATGGAGTCCATTGTGTTGGCAGCACTGTCTAAATGTTGACCATGAACCATTGTGTTGCTGGGAACTAAACTTGAACTAGGGTCAAAACTTGAACTAGGGTCACTTTTCTGTTGATACATTCTTCATTGAACTGCAAAAACCAAATGAGAAATGTTAAAAATTACATTATAAAAGATTTGAAGGGTCAACAAGAAATGCGTTTCATTTTCCTAAAGCTACTAGAAGAAAGAAACTCGTGATCTCTTGAACTGTTTTTGCCTAAATGCAAGCCATACTACTGATTGTTACCTTCCATGGCCCAAAATATCTTCTATTTTATTTGAATTCCTTCTATGTCCTCTGCAATAAGTTTGGTCGGTGTTTATCAAGAAGAGTACACAGAACCAAAGATAACAATGACTTCAAAAGCATGGAGTCAAAAATCTACAGCATTCACAGATGCATTTCATCCTTATCCTAATTTATCCCACATAAACCGACAGCCGGCAACCGCCAGCCAGCAACGTACAAGTTCATATAGTATGACCCCGTAGACAAACTCAACATCACCGTGTTGATGATCAATTAGATCTTGACATAGTGGTAGGTGCAAGAGATACAATTACTTACACATCTTTATAAAGATCAATTTGGCCCCCAAAAAGAAAAATCCAGCTTCCAACGTGCCTGAACAAACTCAAGCTAACCATCCATACACAGTCTGTTTGCATGCATATGCAAGCTGCGCATGAGCGCGAGCATATAATGTCAATACATCCAGCATCAAAAGAACGCATCTGATTCATACCATTATCTACTGCCATATACTTATTTGTCTACATGAATACAGGAAATTTTTAAGTTTGCAACAAACAGCGGTCTGGACAGTGTAGAACTACGTCGACAATGAAACAACAACCGTTGACAGAATTAAGATGGTAGCAACAACTAGGTCTTGCTATTAGCTTCATTTCAAACGAGCAGAAAAGAGGAAGTAAATGAATCGAGCCGTCTTGACTAGCATTTTATAACTCTACCAGGGAAAGCAAGGGAAGTGAAAAGAAAAGAAATCAAAATCGAGATGTATAAGAAAATTTAAGCTGACCCAGCAATTTCCCCTCTCTAAGTGAACAATTAACATAAGGAAAAAAGATAACAATGCCATGAATCTGCAACCATTCAGAATTGTGTATTGAAAAAGAAGATGCAAAACCTCCAAAGACAGGGGACCCAGAAGATAACACAAACAAAACAAAACCTCCCACAAGAGAGCTAATTGACACGGAACCCTCAATCAGAAATTGACCAAATTCAAATGACGATCGACCATGCATCGAGCCGTTAATTCCTATGCAAAGACGTGCTGCTTATCTACCCGGTAACAAAGAGCGTGAGCTGAAACGTTAGGGACGGTAAAGCTTCGATTTTTATTCAGTTCCCCGCCGGAAGCAAGAAACGAGAATCTCCAATTGACGACACCAGGCACGAAGCGAGACAGAAATGCGCAAGAAAAGAGGGATTGAGGCGAAAGGGAGCATACCCAGAAGCAGATCTGCAGAGTCCTGGAAAACCGGGGCGTACATCCAATAGCAGAGCAAGAAAAAGTACATGAACAAGGCCAAGGAGGACGACCCAGAAGGCGAAAGCGAATTGGCAAGGAGGAAAGATGGGAGCTTTGCTCTGTTTCGGGCACAGAAAGGGAGGAGGAGGAAAATGGAAAGGAAAAGAGGGTGTCTCTCTATTTCTATTTGGGTCTCTGATCAGATTCCACTGCCCCCCCTCAATTTCATTTTCCACTTCTTCTTTAATTTTATTTGTCCCTTTTCTAATCTTTCTTTCTTTCTTTTTGGGCTAAAAATTTACCCTTTGTTTTTTTATTTATGTTCTGCTGCTGCTGCTGCGAAGCGTTTCCGCAGATCGCCTGCAGCTGCAGCGAGTAGGAATAACAAATGAGGGAATTGACCATTTCTTCCGATGAAAAGAAAAACGGGAAAAGGAAGAGGAGAGAGAGAGAGAGAGAGAGAAGCCAGTGGTCCTTTTGTTGCTGTCCCTCTTTGCCAGAAATTTTTTGGTCTTGACTGCAGCAAAATATCATTATAGTTTTTCCTCAAGGATACGGTCCGAATCTAGTTGGCAAGATATTTTGCTTTACCTTGTATTCATTATTGATAATCAAAATAAAAAGAAAATTTGTCTGTATATATATTTTTCGCCTTCCATGCGGTTCATACGTTTTTTTTTTTTTGGGAGGCGGAACATATAATTTATGTTTTTAACGTGTTATATTTATCCCGGGGTATTGTTTATTTTATGTCACAAATAATAGTAGATATTCTTAATTTTGATATATTCAATAAAAATGGATCATGCGTGCTTCTTATATTTATATACTTTTAAACGGTTTTCATTATTAATAATATTTAATATGATTGAAATTTGAAATTCTAAAAAAATTAAAAATCACTCCTTTTCGGGCATGGCAGAACATAAAATTCATATTATGAGATGGTATAATTATGTCAGGGTTTGTTTATTTTGAGTCAAAGATGAGAAGAGATATTCTTAATGTTGATGTGTTTAAAGAAAAGGAATCGCGCGTGATTCTTATATTTGTATATTTCAAAATGATTTTCGTTATTTATATTATTAAATATGATTTGAAATTTCAAATTCTCAATATATATAATCACTCCTATGTAGGCATGGGCATGATTGCATGCATGGGAAGTGGCTTTCACTTGGTTGGATTGATGCTTAATGACCGTTGTAACAGTGTTCAACGTTAATTTGCCTTACACTCAATCACTTGTGTTCCCCTCAATGGTCTTTTGAGTGGTTATATTATTTTTTATTTGAAATGCCACCGGTCGAGAGCATAAATATGCCGAAAAGATTCCCAAGCTAGAAAAATTTAAATAGTCCATCTTTTTTTTTTCAAAAGCATCATCTACTCTTTGGAGATGCCTTTTTGAGTTATTCCGATGAGAGTTTTTGCTAATGTGGTATTGATGCTGTTAGAAATTGCTAATGTCTCCATCCTTTCTCTTGCATTTCGAATCATGGTTTGCCGGAGCTTTAAGATCACAGCCATGACCACTCGAGTCCTGTGACTTCTATGCCTCTCTCTTCTCATTCACCACAACGGCTACCAAATCTTTGGGCTCACAACCATGGTCACTCTCTTCCTCTTCCCATTTGTGGTCACGGCTACTTAGAGTTTGGCGATTCGCAACCATGGACACTCACGCTTGAGGTGGCATTGTAAGATAGCTGGCCAAAGGCAGGCTATGGTTTTGCATTTTTAATCATTCTATATTTCATAGTGTTTTATGCCTATTGAATAAGTTAAGGGTTTTTTCATTAGATTCCACTCATTTAATTCACTTAGGTCGCGGTTGATGGAGCCCGATTTGACTTATTATATATAAGTTGATGATTACGAGCCAAGAAACAACCTTGGTCATCATTGATGTAGCTCTTAACTATGCACGCGCATGCAAGAAAGAGAATGAGCTAACGAATGATTGTCAATATGGGTGTTTCGCTTAGTTTAGAGTGGACAAGGGTTGGCGTTGCCGATGGTCGAAACCGAGGAGGACAAGCTACTCACCAATGGCAACGTCGATTGGCTAAGATAAGTTGAAGATAACTGATAAGAGGAAAAGAGAAAATATTAGAAAAGACCAATCAGATAATTGAGGTGAGGTAGGTTTCGTGGTCATTTAGGGAAGACATGATATTTAAAATATGATGGATTTTTCTCTCTTGCTCAAAACAAGCAAAAGCCAACCAAATGATTAAAATTGCATCATTCATTATGGGCTGTGAAGCTTAATTATACAATTTTGAAAATTTCGCATCTCGAATATATTTAACTGATTAGATTTAGAAATTCACATAGAACCTTCCCAATTTGAGAGAGAACCCAAACTTCACCGCAAAAAGAAATTAAAAAACGAAACCAAAAATATAATTAAGACTACGAATCCGAACTGTAAGGACGGCACGGACTTTTCTTGTCCCTAATAAACAAGGCCAAAAAGGGTTATGGCAATCGAGACTAGGACAATAGGAAAGAGCAAAAATTAAACATTTGCAGATGATACAGAGGAGAACTGCCCGCGGGCAGACATTTGCTGCCCGTCAAGCCGTAATTCTCTAAGCAATTCTTAAATTGAGAGGTTTGAGCTTGATGACGTGCTGACCGGCCTTCTCCCAAGGGAATCTTTCGCGTAATATTCCGTCCCCAGATCGAAATTATTCCGGCGACTTTGATAGGGATGGCTTTGGACTTTCCCCTAATGTCCAATCCCCCTTCAATTGCACCAATCCTTTTCTCCCTTTTTAAGATTAAATCACATTCAACATGATATGATCATACACGGCACGACCAAAAATGTAAAAATTCAAAAGTAAATTGAATACATGGACTGATGCGACTTGTCTATCTCGACAATTGTAGGACAATACGTGCTCATAAATACTAATTTACTACTATATCGAGCAATGAACACGACATGAGAAATTGTATTAAGTTATCGTATTTTGATACTTCAGACGGATATGGGTTCGAAAGTCGAGCGGTAAGAATTGGGGAGTTGGGTTATGAGTAAAATCTCACAAGTCATCCTCGCTATGCGTTCTCGACACGGGACTTTCTATCATGGCGATATCTAACTCCCTCTTTAGTCTATGGTTATCTTGAGTTGACTGTCACATTTTTTCATTTAGACTTGTGCCAATGGATATGGAGGAGGAAGCGTGCGGGCATAGGCAAGAATCATCCTCCAAGTAACTTCAACATTGATGGAATGTGTCCGATGCAGTTGTTGGGCTTTATCTCTCTCTTACGGTTTGATCTTGAACCTAGTTCGACCCAAACATGCAATTGGGCTTTAGAAATTTCGTATGTCCTAACTTTTGATCCAACACCAAGCCCGCCTACTAATGCTTTGTTTCACTCCCTCTCTTATTTCTTGCTAAGAATTTTTTTAAGGATTTTTCCTCATTTGTACCCTCAAATTTCCACTCTCCATATTATTGTTTTTTTTTAATACTATTTTCCCGACATAGCATGACTTGCGCGGGTCAACACACTTTTGGTGCCAAAATTATTCAAATAAAAAGAAAGGAAATTGGTCTCCCATCTTTAAAATTTGGTGTCGTTGCCCAACAACCTCCGAACTTCCAAAAAGTTAATATTTATCTCTTGAACTTTGATATTTTTGATATCGTTGTGTTACATCTCACAAGCTTTAAGACGTTATACATCACTCTATCGAACTTTAAATTATGTCATAACACTAGTTTTTTTCCTTACACATAATTGTCAAGTTTCGTGAAAATAGACTATTTCACGTTTCTTGATTGAAATATCCTTCATTCAAATTTATTAACAACGCATCTCTCTCTACTTCTTAATTTCATTAATCGTGTGGCAGAGTTCATGGTACAAAAAATGAGTTAAGTCCATTTGCGGGCAACAGTCGACAGCTATACAGACGGAAAAATTAAAATTTAAGAGGGGGTAATCTGTAATTTTTCCAAAGTCGAGGGGTTTTGCAACTTTTCCCGAAAGAGGCAAATTCGCGGAAAGGTAAAAAGAGCGGGGGGACGAGTACGTGCCTGCGTGCGTGCTTGGGTGTTGCAGAGATGATGGCGGAAGAAGAAGGAGGAGGAGGATCGATTGTGGCCGTCGGCGCTGCTCAAGAGGAGCACAGCAGCGTCTCCATCCCGCGAGGCGGGCCCCTCTTCGTCCCCAATTTCATCGGCCCCCTCACCCGCGTCCCCGAGTTCGAAGCTTCCCTCCTTCGCGAGCTCCAGGTCCCGTAAAACCTTCCACGACCCCCTTCGCTCTCTCTCTATCCATCGAAGCGGTCGATGGCCTTTTTGGGTGACTACCCAGTTGCTTGTTTGTCTTCCCGAGTCCGCGTTTGTGACGGCCAATTCTGGGTTCTTTGCAGAAGCTGCAGAAGGAGGTCTCTTGCGGCTCGCGGCAGGAGTGCGATGAGGATTTATCGTAAGTGAATCAAGTCTATGGTGGATTTGTGCATCCGGGGAAGGTTTTTTTTGGAGGGTTTTTGCGAAAGTTTTGTTCTTTTTGGTCGAGAGGCTTGTTCTCATTGAGGGAGTGGTTCAACGGGTTGGTGCTTGTGTGTGCAGTGTGGACGAGCTCAAAGTGTTCAGTGAGGAGGAATTGGTAGACATGGCTATGAAGGAGGCGTTTCAAGTATGCTGCTCCAGTTTCAGTTTTTGTCCTGTCAAGTCGATTGTTTGTATTCATTACTTGCTCATACGGGGTTGTTGTTTGCAGGATCAGGAGCTTCTCGATTGTTCTGAACAGCATCCAGAAGGCCAACCCAATGCTAGGTAAATTTTATCTGTCGGGTCTGCATATGTGCATTTTAAGCGAGCTGTTGCGATAAATATTTTAGCTGTGCTCATTAATAATATTATGCATCACAATTTTATGTACTCACGGTTAATTTTTTTTTTTCCCTTTTGTGTGTTTTTGCCAGTGTTTGTTTTATCTGGATCTGGCGAATAAAAGCACCCCACTTATACCTCCGCATGCCTTTTGATTTAACAATGATAGAGTGATAGGATGTTGAAGATTTTAATTGTATTAGTTGTGTTAGTTCCTATATGGAGATGTTGGTGCTTGGAGACAATTATTCCATCATATTCAAAGTCAATGCTTGCACTTGTGACCGGGGTGAAAGCCACCCTGCTAGTCCTGTAGCACATACTATTAGGGACCTGCATTTACTTCCGTGCCTTTTCTGAGGGCTTGTGGCAATATCAACCTGGTTAATGCCTCGATCTTTCGACCTAGACTCTAGGAACAATACTTTGCTATATGTTATCCATGAAGATGGTACTCTTTTTCATTGGATTGCCTTTTTTTGGGCTACTAAATTCTTTTTGAAGTGCCTATCTGGAACTGTTTTAACTTTCGGTTTATTACACTCAGGCATGAAGATGACCGAGGAGCAACAAGCCAAGAGCATCCAAATTTAGAGAACTCAGCCAGCCAAGGAGAAGCCTCAAATGCATTACAGTGCATTAATGGCTTCCGTTCTAAAAAAACAGCTAGAACTTCAAGCACAAAGAACTCCAAGAAAAGAACAAAAAATGAGGAAAACATTCAAGCTCTCGAAGTATGTCAATTGGCTGTTAACTTGCTGAAATTCCAGTAACTTCGTGTGAGGGTCCGTGTGTGTTTCCTTACCTTCTGCTCTGTCTATTAGTTACTGGCACTTTGTTTTGAAACTCTTTCACACAAGAATTGGTTTTTATTGGTTCAAACTAGCTTATCATTGTTAAATTAATGAGGAAAAGAATGTAGTTACCATTTTCTTGTTAATACTATCTAGTGGGTTTGGCTCAAAGATGTTTGGAAATTGTAAGCGCTCTCACATCATCTTTTTTCGCATTTATATCTCCTAGATTTGGCATCTGGGGTTATATTGCGAGATGGTTTTGTGCGTGAGACTGTGAGTTGCGAATTTTTTTTAATAAGAACTCACTCATGTGTTATGCACCATTTGCTTGAATATGATTGATTTCAGTTGTTTGAATAAAAGCTATTGAAGCATCCGCTTGTTCTCAGGTGTTTTTTCTATTTTGAACTATACTGTCCTTCTATATATTTCTTCTTCTATTCTTGTCAGTGCTATAAGATTCTTAGAATTGGTCATTGTTGTTTTTCAGCATAGTTACATGAGAAAAGTGGATGAAATTGTGAAGATCAAAGTAAAGCAAGATGAAGACAAGGAAGCAGCAAGGCTGCATTCATTCAAGTTTGTGATCTAACCTGGAAAATTCTTCTGGTTATAAGTATATGATGATTTGTACTTACTATGGAACCTTATCTGTCCAGTGCCGTCTGTAAGATTGATGAAGGCGCAGTTCCACCTATGGAGAGAGTTGAGAGGTTGAAAACCTTGAGCTTGACAAACTCTGCAGTGAAGGTTTGCTCACGACCTGACCATTCCGTTTCCTTTTTTAAGTTCATTTGGCTACACGTATCTTGGGCTTCTATTCGTCTATCTTATGCTTATGCACCACTTGTTACCTCACCTTCAATTGTGGTACTGACTACACTCGCTTTCCTCATGCTCTAGTTATCTCCTTCCCTTGGTATCTTTTGGAGCTAACCGTCCGTAACTGAGCTGCTTCACCATTCTAAATATCCTTATAAATCTAAAATATGTGAACTGTGAATTTGCCTAGAATTTTTCCTTTGGATAAATTATAATAAAAAGCTTATGCTTGGGTTGCTGTTTCAGAATGATGCATGAACTTAAATGAATCTCAGAACATGATTTTTATGGCTATTCAAAGCTCGACACTAACAATAACCATAATTCTTAGGTTCATTTCTCTTCTGATGTGTGCAGGTGAAATCATCAGACCTTCAGGAAAACATGCCTGTGATGTATCCAGAAATTATTCTTTGTGTGGAGGTTTACCATAACGTGAAGAGATGGATCAAGGTATTATGTCTGTTTATTTATTTTGTTGTGGTGGAAGGGACCATGTTCCCTGACGTTCTGTTTGGTGTTGTGGAATTGGTTTGGTTCTTTTATCTGGCTTTTGATTATCCAACGTGCAGAAATAAAGTTAGTACTTGGTGTAGTTAATCCAGTGCAAAATTAGTAACAAGAAACTATGGTAGAGAATGGTCACCTGTTTGTTGAGGGCCTTCAGCCTGGGTTGCTTTTGATAGTTTAGCTTGTTAGCGATTTTTTAGAGGACCCTCTTTGATAAGTTCTCGGTTGATGTTTACTTTCATCACATTCACGTCTGAATTTTTTTTTTTTGAATAGGTAGATGCTTTCATGCAATCCATCTTTGAAATAAGATTTTAAGAGGGTATGTGCTGTGAATGACATTTGACTGGGCTTCAGCTGAAAAAAGAGATTGTACCCCAACTAATTTTTCATCTCTTGTTTGTCTTCTGAATTTATTCTGAAATTTTCTGTAGACACAAGAGTTCTTGGTTCTTGGAAGACAATTATTGACAGAATTAAGGGACAAAATATATTGCTTGACGGACCATATAATGCAGAAAGCTGGAAAGCACGATTCTTCAGGATATTTCCTCATAGAGGTAATAAGCTCTCTCGCCTCTCAATTTGTCATAATGCGATATATATATATATATATTATGGCCACGTTGTGAAGATTCTGTGTTATGCAGGATTTCTTTTGCAATGATTTGAGGGACCCCACTGCTATAGATTACAGTGAACCCATCCTTGAGTGGCTTAGGAATTCAAAGGACGAAGCTCTCAAAAAATGGGAGTGCATCCAAGCTGGTG
This sequence comes from Eucalyptus guilfoylei, assembly GCA_016097605.1. Lineage (NCBI taxonomy): Eukaryota > Viridiplantae > Streptophyta > Magnoliopsida > Myrtales > Myrtaceae > Eucalyptus > Eucalyptus guilfoylei. Next base: position 12,226,115 of record CM027863.1, read on the forward strand.
AGTTGGGGCAGAAGCAGAAGGATGTTGTAGGTGACTCGGCAATCTCCCAACTGCCTCAATTCAAAGCCGTGGAGATGCAAAAGACGCGGTTTTGCGATTTGAAATTTCAGCTAGGTGCCGCATATCTTTATTGTCATCAGGTGTGGCGATTGTTTTCCTCATATTCATCTCGGCAACCATAAAATTTTCTTGACGATGCCCTGATCTGTGAACAAACTCATTGTTTGTCTGTTACCTGACCAACGGATGCTGATGCTTCTCTGGAAAATTACATGGTACAGGGAGATTGCAAGCACACAATTGTGATTAGAGATATGAGGTTGATTCATCCAGAGGATGTACTTAGCCGAGCGGCTTATCCGATTGTCACATTCCAGCAGAAAACACGTGCCCAAAAATGCTGCGTGTGCAAGATCTACAGAGCTACAAAGGTAACTCTGGATGATAAATGGGCCAAGGAGAACCCTTGCTATTTTTGTGATAATTGCTATTTCTTGCTTCATTACTCCAAAGACAGCTCTCTGTTGTATAGTGACTTCTCTGTGTATGATTACCACCATGATTAATAGCACTTACATTGGCAAATCCCTGTTGTTGATCCTGGATTCCATTTCTTTTACATGGATGCGTAAGCTGTTCATATATCTTGAGATGGCTCTTTTTAACTATAAAATGGTTATCGTTTAGGGCTTGGAACCTGCCACATCTTCCAGGAACATCTTATGTTATTCAGTCTGCTAACACAAACTGTATTATTGCTTGGCTGTTACATGGAAAGATGATTAGAAACTCGACAAAGAATTGCTTCTTTAAGGGATTCTATGCAACTTTTTCTTTCTCAAAGGGCTTCTTGAGTTCTTGGTAATTGGCAAAAATTTCTTCATACATGTTGCATGACTGAATGTTCAAGATTTTGCAGTCCCACCAAAGATCATTTCTGCTAAATTATCTGAGGCTTGGCACCTGAGATTGCTATATGAAAGTATCCTACCTATGTCACAAATTCATATTGTTAGAGCATACTAACTGGAAATCGATCAATATCAGGTCGAGTTGTTGTTCTTTATACTCAAAACAATATTACCAATGATAGTTAATTCACATCCTATAACCGTGCAAATGTTTGGCCCATCTTCTAGCCATGAAAGGGTCATGGTAGTCCCAACTCTCCACACTACTATTCCTCCCACCAATGCTCATATCTCTCACTGCACTATCTGTACTGTCTCTTCTCTCTCCCTTGTCCTCAAGACTCACCAGAGTCTCTCCTGTCCTAATGCACTCGTCAGCCCCGCCCTCGGCATAGCTATATTCCACATACACATGTTCTTCCTCACACAACTCCAACAAGATCCTTTTCTCTTCGCCGCTTCTCAACTCTCCGAGCCTTATGATCCTGCCATCCTCTCCAATCCTCAGTTGAAGCTCTCTGATGACACCGCCCAGCAACCTTCCCAAGAACTCCTCAAATTCATGCATGGCGAACCCATTCGACGAGCCGAACCCAAGCCCCACGTGAAACCGGTGTATGGGTATTGACATTTCCACATTAACGGAGTGGTAGGACCTCATCGGACAGTCGGACAGATGCAATATGGATGATTGTGGGTTCTTGTGGACTCGATCTTCGAGTATCTTCATTCCTTTCTTGAGCCCTTCAATTGGATCAGCCTGTCCCATGTAGAAAAGGCGATCGATGACTTGTAATGCCGTTCGCTTTCCGTAAGAAGTCATTCGCCTCAGTGGGAAAACTCTGGCAGCTGCAGATGAATAGGTGACAATGGCTAAGCGGTCGATCGGTCTGAGAGAGAACACCACCAATGCCATCGACTGCTTAAGGAGCCTAAGGTGCGGGCCGTTGGGACTTGCCACAAGGACCAAATCCATTGCTGGTTGGTGCATGAGCTTCACAGAGAGGTATGCTCGCCGAGTATGCGAGGTGCACATGTAAGGTGTCTGATCTGGAGACGTGAAATGTTTTGGTATCGGCAATTGATGCAGGAACAAAGATGAGCCGCTCAGGTGATGCGAGGACGTGATTCCACGAGCATGGTGTGATCTTTGTTCACCAGCTTGTTGGAACGGGTGTGTGCAGGGACGGTAGCTGGGGTGTGAGGGTGGGACCAGCATGAGAGAGAACTCTACGTGGGGATAACTGGATGTATGGTCAGGCTCTACCGGGTCATCGTCGTCGTAGCGAGCAGAGCGCAAGAAAGAGCGCCGGTGGACTCGGAAGGTGGCGATGGAGTCATCTAGGATTCGGAGGATGGGATCCGTTTGGTTGCAGGAAAGGGAAAAAGGTGAGTTGAGATTGCGGGGAAGCTGAGTCCAGTGGGCACGGCAGATGGGGCAAGTGACGCTCCCGTGCCGGACATTCGAGGAGATGCAGGTGAAGTGGAACGCGTGAGAGCACTGGGCGGTGAATATGGCCTGGCCCGGGCTGCTGCTTGTGCTGTAACTCAGAGGGTCCAGGCATATTGCACACATGTTCTGCCACATGAGAAGAATGAAACTGAGGGTCAGCTTCTTATGCACATTCTAAGAGGTGATAAATTGGTCGCTTCATATGAACAGAAAGTTGAAAAGAACTGAAATCACAAATCATGCAGAACTTCCATCATCTCTTGGATATAGAGTTGTCACTCAACTTATGAGGTTAAATTTAACCCTACAGGAGAATGATTATCTCCATCTAATACGCGGCAAACGTTCAAGTTTCTACTTCTGTATATTGGTTCGATTCCTTTTCTCTTATTGCTTAACTACTTCAGTGGTAAATTCGACACAGATCTGCTGCCGCATCTCATTTGAAGTGTAGCAGTTGAAGCAAGAAATATTCTGTTCAGATGCTGCAAAGCAAGCTAGGATTATCTGTAGGACTCGGGAAGCAATGCATCTGCTTTCCTGAAACTTAAAGACATTGCTCATCTTGAGATTCTGACGTTTTAATAAATCTTTGTCACTGAAAAATATCGCGACACATGATGACTGTGTTCTCTCCCCAGAAACAAAGCAAATCACCATATAATTGCTCTGGGCAATGTGATTATGCTAATGGGGTCCAAATCAATCGATTATGTTCTTTGTTTGTGGGGGGCATTCAATCGTGGGTGTTCTAGTGCAATGCCAACCCCACCAAGTTTCACACCATTTGGTAAAAGAAAGGCATGTTTCAAGGCTTTTTTTTTGGGTGCACATCGATCTCGTTCAAGAACACACTCGACAGCATGACCCACCCGAAACATGGCAGAGTTTTGTCATTTCTAGAATTATCACATGACATGTCAAATGTGGGCGAGAGTGGTTGCGAAAAAAGTGAGGGACAGCATTCAAAAATCGAATCAGCGTTCAAAATCTGATGAAAATTTACTGGTGATTCATGGGTGGGACGTTGCCAGTGGGTCCTGGGTCAGTGCACGATTTTTGATTTCAGCCTCTCTTTTGGCTGAAACTGACCAACTCTCTAACTGGTTGGTGAGAGGGAAGAGCCCTAGGCAGCATTTAAAAAAAAAAAAAAAATTTCTATGATTTTTCTAAGATCTAGGTGAAATATGTAAGTATAAAGATCACATTTTTAGCTTCTACTGGATTACACTCAGCACTCCCCCTCACTTTATTTATGTATTTATTTTTTGGTTTGCTTTAGGAGGCAATGGTTTTGTCCATCAAGTCAAGCCCTCTCCAATTTGTAAGGTTGCGATACTTTTCTTGATAAGACTGATTAACAGAACATACTTCAAGATCATAAAAGTTCAGGGGATATTTATAAGAGTGAGGAGTTTAGCTTGCAGGCACTCGCCTTCAAATCAAAACAGAAGATGTAAGAATTTGGTTAAAAAAATAAAATAATAAAAGACAGTAAAGGTTGCAAGGAGTATTCATATTTAGCTTCTTTTTTTATTTGTGTGAGCTCTAGGAATTGAAATAAAAATGTTAGAAACTGTACCAATTTGAAAGGGAAACAATAAAGGAAAAGCAGAAAATATGAAAAATGTGAGGGAGTGGTCAAAATCAAAGAGCCATTGGATTCCAAAAGCGAAAATTTAGCGCGTGAACGCTTTTGAAGGCGAATTTGTTGAATGGTCGAGAGATCCGACGCGCTCTAATCCTAGGAAGAAAGATTATGATGGCACAGTGACCACGGGGCACTATAGACGCACGCCACTTTTTTTTTTAAAATTACTTTTGTAGCAATAGATAGACTATACAGAACGAGCCAGAAGCTTCACACATACTCAACACTAATTAAAATTCAAAAGCTTAAGCATGCTTTCATTTTCGTTTTTCTTTTCCCTAAACTTGAAGAAATTATGGGAGGAAATCGAGAATGAACCTTTGATACTTGGAATAAGGGCAATGTGTAAGTAGCTGTTACCTTGGAAGTGACATTGTTGGCAGATTCTGTTTCCTCCACGCTTTCTGAGAAATTCTCTCGTTTTCTGAGAGACATCACTGAAGAATTCGAGATCTGTTCCGTTATTCAACATCAACGAAAACAGCTATCAAAATCAAGTACAGTCACAAGTAACAGAAAACCAAAGAGGGGGACAAATTTTGCATAAATGGGATGAAGAATTACAAGGAAAAATGAAGACCCAGAAAAATCACAGAGACACCGCTCGGGGGGAGGGGGGAGAGAGAGAGAGAGCAAAATGCAGCAAAAGTGGGGAGGTATACTTTTCAAGAAACGCATGGGTGTTATTTGGTGAAATCTAACACGAGCTTTGAGAACCAAGCAGCTAGAGAATTTCAAACAAAGAGAATTCCTCTTCCTAAGAATTGTTGTGGATGGAACTCTCTGGCCTCTGCTGAAAACAGAATTTGCATAAGCATGCACTAATTTGCAATTTAAGTAGATGTGCCAAAGAAAAAATGATCTTTTCGTTGATGACAGAAGGGAGAAGATATAGAAACCATCAATACAGATACAGACTACGCAGACAGAGAGAGACAGGAACAGAGACTTACATTGTTGCCAAAAACAGGAGGATCAACAAGATCTTGTTTACGTGAGAAGGAGGCACAAGCTGCAACCACCATCTTCCTCGCAGCTTTCCTCAGCATTGAGGTTGCTCCTTCTCCAACCCCCATTTCCTATTTCCTCAAATTTAGACTCTTCCTCTCTCTCCAATCTTCCTCTGCTTCAAATTACTACGCAAGTTGCAGGAAATGTTGTTTCAGAAACAAAAGCAGAGGAGAAGAAGAAGATGATGATGATGATTGTGACGATGAGGTATGAAACAAAAATATGGGACTTGGGCTTGTGTTTGTGCTGGTATGGAAGTGAGAAAAATTGGCAGGGGGAGGAGACAAATCTCTGCCAAATGCCTGCAAAAAATGGTCAGCTTCTGTTGCTTTATTCTATTAGTCTTCCTTCTCCACGCCCTTCCTCCCTCATTATTATATTGCACATCATTGTTACTTTATTTATGGAAAAAGAATAAACTAAACACTTCTTTTTCCTTTTTCCTTTTTCTTTCAAAACGAACTTGCTTTCTTGTTTTACTGTGGAAAAAAACAAAATCCGGCCCCTATTTCGATACTATTTCTCATGCTGTCACTTTCCTGTTTGTAATGGAGTGTTGTAATCCATTTCCTTGCATCTTCAGTAAAACAATTCCCTAGAAGCATTCAAGTTCCTTCCCGGTGTCATTTCTCCAAGTTACTCTTTTTTTCTTTTTTGTCTGCAATTTACCCTTTACTAATCCCCTTGAACAATGAGTTTCATTTCACTTCAATGCCTCAGTAAAAATTCATGTTCTCCTTTTAAGTATTTGCAGCTTGCAAACTAGAAAGATTAGAGTGAAAACAGATTGAATGAGTTGATGACAGATACTTGTTGGGGCTGGAACATGAAGTCAAGGAGAAAAGGGGGGATATCGTACTGCTGTCATTCACCAAAGGTATAGACTTCATCTTCTTGTATATGTCACCCTCTTCTGATGATGTTGCTAAGTGCACTTTATTAGCCATGCTAATACTATTGGACATTAGAGATGCGACTCTGAGGGAGTTAAAGACACGCGCACATGATGGTACATGCAATTCATTTGTATTTTGTTATATCTACATAGAATTTGCGTTTGGGACAGGGTAGAGGATATTCCATATCTTAAGATAATTTTATTAAAGAAAAAGAAGAAAGAAAGAATGATGTTTGAAGTTTTGAATTTGAAGACCTTGACATTAATTGAAATTTGTATATAGAAATCAGCATTACTGGGTAAATGCAATCAATACATTGTTGCAGGACAAAGGGGGCCCGAAAAAAAAAGAAGGGTCCCAAGTGACATCATCATACGTTCAGAGAGAGAATGAGACTTGAGGAGAGTTGGTGTGGTGCATGAAATGTGAGGTCTGTCCACACTTTACCAGTCTTTTTCTGTGCTTTAAAAGAGCCAAGTCAAGTGGGAGGTTACCATATATCCTTGAATTGACAACGTTGCTTCCCCAATAACAGCTGATATGTATGTGCGTTGATAGTTGTTAAGTGGGGATTTTTGCTCGATATTCATTGAACATTAAACTTACCATACCCACCATCCTTAACGATCCCAACTTTGCTTCTCAATGTCTGCTCATCTTTCCGATTTTCGTTAAAATTTTTCCATCGAGTTTTTATTTTCTCGAACAACAAACAACGACAGTAACCAAACCAAAAGTTTTCCTATGTCCTGTAAAAGAAGTCTCATGAATAAAAGGGAAAACAATAACCTGTATAATATGAAACCCGAGTTTGGTTGTGTATAGATGTGGTTAGCAGGAGATATTTTGCAACAGTGGATTAATTTAGTCTTAAAGGTTTGTTGTTTAGATTGAACTGAATTCTGTGATTAACCATAAGAAGAACCAAGTATTCAAACTATTATAACTTTGTTACCATCCTAACCATCCTAATAATCCACGCAGGTGCTTTTGAGTTGATTAAATTCAATCATAAAATTGGGAAAATATGAGACGGAAAGGGGAAAAAGCTAAAGGGGAAAAAACAATGGAGACAAAGACCGTTGCATTTGAAATTCAAGTCTGGTCTGATCAAACAGGAAGAACGGACATTCTGGTTCTTTTATGGCTTTTAACCTTTTAGAATGATGCTGCACATAAAGCAACAAGTGGCTTTGCGCCAAATTCACTTTCCTTCGGGCCGTTGCATTATGCATAACAGAGAAGCGGCATTGGCCCCTTGCAATCGAAGCAATAGAAGTACATCATTTAGACTCGTTTTATTACCAACACATGTCATATGCGAACCAACCATGCTACATGAAATATAATGTTTTAGTCTATTAGAAAGATGCTGACCAATTTGTTCTGTATATATACGTCAGCAGACTCAGCAAAATGCTTCAGCTGATCTTTACCTACGCGCCGGGGGGTGGGGGGCGGCGGGCGCAGAGTGGAACTCTGAAAAAGGCCCACACAAACATGTATTCTGTCCTTGATGGTGAGTGTGAAAGATAGAGATGGGAATCGGCCTGATGAATATGAACCTCAAATGGTTTGTCTCAGTACCACATGGTATTATATGGATAAAAAATTCTGATGAGCGAACTTGGAAATTGCGTTGCGTCGTATCACCATGCATGTTTCGTCCCAATTAACTTCACATCGAACATGCCGATGGCAGTTGCATGGTCTATTATGTCAACATTTTGTGGTCAGAATGGGATTGATTTGAACTTGATGTATACAATGAGAGTTGAGCCAAGTCTTGATAGTTGATCCGACTTCACATGACTAAGTTAAGATTGTGTTTGATGCAACAAACTAGCTCGTATCTATCTATTAAGATGCCAAAGATGTACTTCATTATTCTTGGAGAGATAGAGTCATTCACTCAAAGACAAATAAAAATGATGATGGAAATCCCATCGAACTATTAACCTTTTCTTTTTCAGTTAAAATAGGATTTCCTTCTAATCAACTTGATTAAACAACACTAATCATTAGTTTTGAGTAGTTGAGCCATCAGCTATCCCTTCTACATTAAATCTGGGGGAGATAATTCAAATTAAGGCATCATATGAATTTCAAATCTGCTGAATCATGCAGGGTCCTTTTGCTAGATTAAATTGAACTTCTTCTTTTACTGGAAGATTCTATTAGCAAAATCTATCACAAAAAGCTTATTGCTTATAAATATTAGAATGGTCTCACCAAATGATTAGAACAGGACAAGTAATTGAGAAAAAGCTGCCTAGAAAATAGAGTAGGACCAATGGAGCTAAAGTCTAAAGGGCACTGTTCAACAGTATGTGGAATTTGGGGAATCCTGCTCTTCTCCTTTTGACTGACACATGTGAGAGATTTTACGGATCCTTGCTTGCACATGAAAAGAAGCAAAAGGTGAAAGGCTGATCTGTATCTTTGCATTGGCTTGCCAATTTGCTAATCTACAAGGGAAATTTTGTTTGATTTGCTTACATAAGATGGTGCTTTTTTTACTTGACCAAGTCAAATCCCACTTAAAGTGGACGAATTTGTAGTCTTTCTTGATCATTAGCTCATTAGAAAAAGACATAATCAACGCATGGTCTTTTGCCCTTTGGTTGGCTTCCTATTTTGTAAAACCCCCTTCTTACGAGCATTGATTAGGGTTTGGAAAATCAGAGACCTAAGAAATGAAACATCAAGATTTCTCTGATCAGTAATGAAACAATTTTCTCAACTTATTTTTAATATGAGGACATTTTGGGATATGGGACCATTCATTCATTCATACTAAGTTGCATTGATTTAGCATTTCAATTGGAATTTAGTTATTCACCATACACAAGGATTCTCACTAAATATCTGATGCTGAATCATTAAAGCACCCTCCTCACAATTGGCGAATCTGTTGATTTAATATCTCTACCTTATATTATGATTTGCAAATCTTATCCATGATAATATCCTTAATCAAGAAGAGGGGTTGATTTAACTAGTTGTCGACGCCATGAAATGATTGACAAGTGTCTAAAAGATTTGTGTGTACCCATTCGTAATCTCCGGAATGAAGTTATTGTCAATTACACCGACGAAATTGGACCCCATCTCTCGCATAATGTTGTCCAGAGAGCAAGATGTGCACAGAATTTCCTCCATATGATTTCTTGTGTCTCCCATTAAGTATACACAAACCCTTGTTGGCTTCTTTTCAATAATATCTCCTCCTCCTCCTCCTCCTCTTCCTAGCTAGTATTTCATCAAGGAACAACAAAGAGGCGTAATCAGAGGAGTAATGATCGTGCGTATTAGTGCTGAAAATATGAAATCTAGCTTTGAAGTGTTTATTTTCTTTAGATTTCTGGAATTATTACATTTTTTTTTTGTCATCACTCACCGCCAATGAACCTTTGACTTGCGATTCTCTTGCTGTCAATATCAAGAATGGGGCCAAATCATGGTTTATTATCTGTAATCCAGTTGGCCCTCTATATCCAGTCTCCCCTTTTCTCTCCATGAGACAATCTCTCATCCAAATATGAAAAGCAGAATCACTTCTATTGTAGTCTAAGACAGCCTACTTACACAGCCACACTTCAATTCAATGGATGATCGTGGTCATTCAGTCTAAACCTTGAACAGTGTTTTAACGTATACACATTGAGCAAAACCTATCAGATCGGGATAATGAATATTTGAGGATGCGAACATGAGTTTTTAAACTGCCATTCTAGGTTATTAGTGTCAAATTTGATAATGCAGTCAATGGCTTTTCAAATCCCTCAACTTTGCTCGAGGTTAGTCTTTTCTGTTGCAGCTCGAGGTTTATAAAACTCTTCAAACTTTTGATGCACACAGTACAACAAAGGATGTTGAGACATACATGCGGAACAAGAGTGTGTATGCAGGCTGGACTCCTGAGATGACATTCAAGACTTCAAATTCTCGAGGTAAATAAGCCCAACCATGGAATGGCCCAATGGTCAGGTCAATGGCCACAGAAAGGATTGCTTTCTTGAACTTCTGCCATTCTGGTCCTGAGTCTAACTGACAGGGCTCATCTGGGCTAGGCCCGAAATCGTGGATCATCAAATTCTCTCCTACTTTTCCCTAGAAGAACCTGGAGAGTAAAAATGTCATACAAGTTTTTTGATTCTCGAGTGAGTGTAATTCTGATCGCAGAATATAGGTTTCTTTGTAACATATTGAGGAATTAAGTCAGTTGGAAGTGTGTGTTTTTTGTGGCTGAAAACTTCCCAAGTAGATAAAGTTGTGATATGTAGTATCCAATGGTAAAAACTTGGGTAGGTCCAACCCTATCTAACGTACTTAGCTTTATATTGGCTTTCCATTGAAGCTTCACATTTGGAAATAGTGTCTTATCTGAGCTACATGAGTAAATTACAGGCATTTTTCTACCGAATACAAGCTCATCCACCCATTTCACTTTGTCTCTTAAGTAGACCAGCCGCCGCTTGTTGGGGCAACCATAGCTACCACCAACGGCACCACGGTTGGTCTCTTCCCTTGTTCGCATCCGCAATAACTCCCCAACAACCATCTCTCTCTCTCTTTCTCTCTCTCTACATTGGAAACTAGGGCCCATTTTTGTAGATCATGTGCCATCGGCAAGAGGAGCCAAATATGGTCAGCAGCGATGGGAGAACTGTATTGGAGAGGGAGAGAGGGAGATTGAAAGTGCCCTTCTCTAATATGTTTATGTCTCAGTAACTTTCCCGCATTGAGAAATTTTAGTAGAATTTCCATGTAAAGTCGGGTAGGCTCCAACCTAACGAGCCTTGTGTCCTTCTAAATCCATAGGAAAAAGTTCAAAAATAAAACCGTAACTTGAAGTGCAACAATGTTAAAATTACAAAGAATGGTTTGCTAAGGTTGTTCAAATTGTCATTTAATTTCCTTGTTCAATTAAGCATCATCAAATAGAGATCCGTCACATCACTTCATTTGAACAATAAATTTTCTTAATAAGTATTACGGGAGCACTAGTTAAAAATATCAATATGAATATCTTATTATATTTAGGAAAAAGCTGAGCGTTTACCGTTTTCGAAATGAAGAAGCTAAGGCTGGTAATGAGGGACCAATGGAAGGGGGTCGTGTCACGAGGAGACTGCATTAAATTCCTGCAACTCCAACTTGCTCCATTGCCATCCTAACTTTGGTCCAACTCCACCTGACAATGACTTGATAGCTTAGCAGGCCTGTCTCCAATGAAGATCTTTCATGTTTACTAGCATTGGATCACCCCAAGGAGATGGGCGGTGCAGAAGATGGCCATGCATCGCTTTCAACTTGTGTTTCAACCTTGCGCCTGTTGGGAGCTGTCCTTTGCAAGTTCCACACCAGGCTTCTCTCATTTCATATTGAATGTAATTCTTATACTACTATGCTCACTTGATCTCTCTTTTACTTGAGCTTGGACTGGGTTATGGCATATGCTTAAGCCATTACAATAACTTGTTAAGCATGTGAAAATGATACGATAGATATGATTAGTTATGACAAGGTCGAGGGTTTGTTTGGGACATGTTCTTTTAGAAGAAATTATCCTAAATTTGACTATGATTACATAATGTGACCAATTTGATAGAGTAAGCTTTGGACCTGAATATATCCTTAAATTTCTTCATCCAAAGAGACCTATGAACCTTGACAACTCAGAGGATGTTAAGCAATCTAGAGGATATAGGGAGTTGGTCGTGTGGGCACCGATACGTAAAAATAAGGAACGCAATCCTGTCAGCTCACCTGAGTTATTAAGTAGGTGGGGGTAGCGCCAACTCAAAGCTAAAAAGCTCATGTTGCTTGGTGAGATTATCCTGTAATTAGATACCGCAGTTCTAAGCGGAGTTTAGATAATCTTATCGGGTATTAAAAGTTGTGTCGGTTGCATTATTAGCTAAAGGAGAAGTATATGAAGATCTTACTCAAACCCTAAGGACAAATTATTTAATATTTGTTTACGTAATTTGATCAATGAAGATTGTCATCCTTATTTTAATATATAGTGGCGATTCCCTTGTCACCCTTCTAAATTATTTATTTTGGACAATAATTGTGATAAGGAAAATGTTTAAAGAAGAAAGATTTGGCTCAAAATGATATGGTAGGACCTATGCATTGCTTTTAAACTGGTGAAGGAGACATATTTGGTTCTCGTCTCATTCAACATTAATTGGCTTACACATATTGAAAATGAGTTAGGTAGGTGAGTTTAGTTGGTATAATTACCTAAAAAAGTCCTTAACTTATTGTACGGATGTTTATGCAGTCATAAATTTTTCAATTTAGTCAATATAATCTTTTTGGACCAAATGTTCAATAGTCAGCACTAATTTGAACAATATTTACAATTTTTTTCTTTTTTACGTTTTTTTTTCACTTTTTAATTTTTGAAAAAAATGAAAAATGAAAAAAAAATGCAATTATTATCCGTATTAGTACCGACACCGACAGTCCTACCGACCATTGCTTTTTAGCTAAAATTGGTTATAAAGATTACATTTTCAAATCGTTAAATAATTTAATATTAAATTGACAAATTGAAATGTTTATATAACTGAACTGACATGATTTAAGATTTTTTTCGATAATTTTACCAAATTTAGTCTCTCTATTCGCGATCGATAGCCGATGAATCACAAAAGCAAATCAAGCAAGAGTTTATTTATTTATTTTATGTTTGTAATCGTGTGTTGAGAGATCGAGTACCGGACTACTTGTCAATCATAACGGTCTTAAACCCGATCGGACCGTTTCTCGCGTACGTGCAGAACGGATGCGAATTTCACGTGACAAAAAGACACACGAAGGAAGGAACACAAGTTCACGTTCTTCCCGTCCACGACACCCGCCGGGCCCCACCAATTCACGTGCAGAGAAGAGAGAGAGAGAGACAAAGAGAGAGCTTTCTTACACAAAACAAAAACTCGTGACAGGAAAACCGCCGGCGGACGCTACAGACAACAGATACCCGTCGGACCGGCCGATCCCCGGCGGCGGAGATGATCCGCCGGTTCGCTAAACACGGCCGGATTGGATTCCGCCGCACAAGGCCCAGCCCCCTCACGTGAAGAGCTTCGACACGGCGGCGCAGATCTCGCAGAGACGCCTCAGGTCCCGGTTCCTCCCCGCCACCAGCGGCGCGTACGGGCTGCCCCCGAAGGCCCCGTCGCAGTCCCCGGCCGCGCGGGCGGCGCCGCCGGCGTACCCGGCGAGGTCGGCGAAGGTCTCCGAGTTGAGGTCGTTGTAGGCGGACGCGAGCTTGGCGACGGCGGCGGCGTAGCTGCGGCGGCAGGACCGGAGGCCGCCGGCGAGGGCGGGGCCGCGGTGGGCGAGGGAGGGGCTGCTGAGGATGCGGGAGATGTGGTCGCCGGTGTGGGTGGCGTTGAGGTAGGCGAGGCCGAAGGCGACGTAGGCGAGGGAGTAGGCGTCGGCGGTGGGGGTGCGGGGGTCGGAGTAGAGGGCGGCGGAGCAGAAGCGGGGGTCGCCGGTGCCGCCGCAGACCTGCTTCACGAGCTCCGTCGCGGCGGAGGAAGGGCCGGCGGAGAGGATGACGGCGGCGAGGGCGGAGAAGAGGAGGAGGAGGAGGAGGGCGGGGCGTGGTGGAGATGAAAACGACGTCATATCTTGGGGTCTGTGACAGCGAGGGGAGTGAGAAAAGGAAGTGGAATGTGAGGTTCTGATGGAGAGGGAGAGTGAGAAAGATGGCTGAAAAGCAAGGCTTTTTCGGTGGTATATATATAAATAGAAGCTCAAATTGATAGGGAGCGCCACGTCATTCGCTATAGTAAAAAATTTAAAAGGAATACTTGTGCGGCTGTGCTTGATGCCACTTAGATATTGAATTTCTCATTCGGATTGATCTGGCTCTAAGGAAAAGGGATCCCTCCTCTATTCCAAGGAATTCTTCAATGGATTTCCAATCTAGGTGGATCCCATTTCCCTTTTCAATTATTTGGATTATGAAAGCATTTCATCTTCAACAAGAGAATACTTCTCATCGGTGATGGGGACCGGTGGTCGATGGCGAAGTTTGGTGACCGATGATGGGTGAACGGCGTCGAAGGGCGACAACCAACGGCCAGTGGCAATCAAGGGTGAAATTGAGTTTCTGATAGTTTTGTGGTTATGAAAATATGAAATAAGTTCCGTTTATTTCACAAAAAATATTATCTTTATTTTCCAACGGTTAGTTTATTTAGGAAGATGAGTTCATAGAAAACCTATGCTTAAATTTAGGAAGATAATTTCTTTTCTAAAAAATCGAAAATCATTTTTAAAATATGATTATGTATCAACATTTGACCTGAAACTCTACACTTGGGCATGAAAACTCCAACATTGGTACGTGAGTCCCTTAGCTTCTAGGACCAGGTCTTTGGTGCTCAAGCTTGGGTTCATCAAGGCTAAGCCCATAACTCCGATGCCCATGCCTAGATCCTCTACACCTGTGCCTGGGTCTATTGAGGCTGAAGCCAAGATCCCGCTGCCCATGCTCGGGCCCTTGGTGCTCACGCTAGGATCCATCAAGACTAGACTCGAAGCCTTAGTGCCCATGCTTGATGCTCTAGCACCCGGGCTCGTCCACAAAGGCCAAGTGCGGGATCCTGGTACCAAAGCTCAAATCCCCAACACCTAGGCATGGGTCTACAAAGGTTGTGCCCAAGTCCATCAAGGTTGGGCTCGAGACCTTGGTGCCCACACTTGGGTCCATCAAGGCCGAGCCCACAACCTAGGTTCCCGTGCCTCAATCCCTAATCGATGAGTTGGTGTCCATTAAGGCCGAACCCGGGACTCTAGTCTCTGTACCTAATTTTTCGACCACCCATGTGTAAATTATAAGCCTCGAATAGTGTATGTCTATTTATAAAATTTTTATAAAATTTAAACTAGATTTTCCATATCAAATGATGGAAAATGTTATCTAATTCATTTTTAGGTCTTAGTCAAACACAAAAAATTATTGTCATTAATCTAGAAAATAAAATCCTGTAAAATATTTTCCAAAAAAGTCACATTTTTCATGAAAAACGAAGCCGGAATTCCAATCCCTACTATAACTAGATGCGAATTCCACTGAGAATTCATATCCGTGTTCAGATTTTTCTCTATACATGAAAATAGCGGGGTATTCGTGGAGGAGGTCTGACTGCACATTGAATTAAACGAGAACGATCTCTAAGACATCGAGCGACCTCATATGTAAGGTCGCCTGAGGGCAAGGACGATGATCTCAAGTAATGGTGGTGATCCTTGCCTATCGCAACCTGAACCAAGGGTGCGTCGGAGGAAGTGGCTGGAGAAGGAGTGCTTCTCACGGGGGCGGGCCGGGGCCGGGAGCGAGGGTGGCGCTACGAAGGAGAGGAAGAAAGAGAACAAAAAGGAGAGGAGGAGGAGCGATTGGTGTTGGATCGATGCTCAGGTTGCACGTTTCTAATTCGAGCTATCATCAAGTGTCCGTTGCATCATGTGCCGTTGGCAAGCACATGAAAATCAAAACCGATCCAGATTCGTGCTTAACATATGAATACCAAGTGATTTTCCTCCGTCATTTCATCTGAGAGAGAATGGCTTGCTCCCGATGCAAGGGATGTACGAGATCCTTGCTTTAACCCTTGCTTGTGATTGAGCTTGAAGATTTCTCAAGAGGTACTAGCTTTTTCGCCCCCTTTGAAAGGCGACTAGCTTCAACGTGCGTTGCGTTGCCTAGGAATTATGCAAGTCATTTCCAAATTTTACAAGCGTTGATGTCAGTTGAATATCTCAAATTAGCCATATGAAATTCGAAATTTCCTTTTTTCCCGATGACAATAATAGTCTTTGAGTGCATTTCTCTTTATAATGAAGAAATTTTGAGTTTTAGGGATGACACTACAGTCAATAAGAATGTGCGAGACATCTTTTGGGATGGTCTAAATTATGGTTTCCTCTGGGATACCCTTAATCATTCAAACATTCCTATCATTTGATAATTTAGGGGCATGCCCAAGAAAGGCTAGGTTATCTAAAGATTCAAGAAACATTTCGAGAATCGTATTGGTTGATTAAGCATATACTTTTGGCCTATGTAGGCAATTCTGACTCAGAACAGTTTACACGTTGTTTTCGTTCTAGCATTTCCTTCAAAGATTTCCTACGTTTTTGCTTGGCCGAGGAGGTGCGGAGTGTATGTATGCTTTGAAGAGATCGCCCTTGACAAATAATTATTTAGGATAGAGAGATGTAAATGCTGATATGTACCCAACGACAACGATCATTGCTCGGTATAATTTAAGCTGATTATTAATCCATGGTAAGGTCCACTAAGACAGTACAAACGGAAATGAATGTTCCTAGTTTGGTCCTCTTGAAGTACTTGTCAATGGTCGGAATGCTCGAGGCAAGTGAATCATGACATGTTTAGAAATTCGATGAGAGGCCATCAGTTCAACCGGATCTCCATCATTTGTTAGGTACACAAGCATGTAGTATGCCCTACAATCCACCCACTTTGCAGTAGGTAGGGTGGGGAAGGTAATAATAGACTTATATTTGGAGCTCTGACGGTTTCTCGTACACTATTAGCATCGATTTTAAAGTAGGTTCGTTCCTGGTTTAAAATCGGGAATTGGTTAGGTCAGTTATGGAATTTGAGATGATCGATTTCCGATTCGAGCTAGTTTCACCTAAGAATCGAAAACTGGACCAAGGGCCAGTTCCTAGTTTTTGGGATCGGGTACCGATCACTTAGCAAAAAAAAAAAAAAAAAACCAAAGTTATTGTTTTAGGATTTATTGCTATTTTTAAGAAATTAAAAAAAATATTTTTTTAAGAAAAAGAGTCGATCCAGTTCCATCCCGAAATGGAGAACCATATCGAAAATCATTACTTCCATTTTTATGGAATTAGGAACCGGACCGATGCCCTTGAGCTGGTTTGGTTTGAGTAATTTCTGGTTCGGTTAGTCGATATGCTCACCTCTATCTAAAACTGTTGGTTTCAGTCCATTTTGTGGTTCTATTAGGGAACCGGGCAATTTTAGGTTTTGGGCCAAATCCTTATAATGACCGATAAAATTTGCTCTAATTCACTAAAAATAAAAAAAATCAAGTTGTTACGTTGTTTGTTCATGGAGACACTGGTTCAATTTTTGACGGGTGCAATGGTGTTTTTCCTTTTTGTTTTTTTTCCGTTAAAGAGGCTTTAAAACCGGTTCCGACCTTACAACTGGAAACTAAACTAGTCCTGATCTGATTATAGGTTCACGAAATTGAGAATCAAACCGGCTCTTCTAATAACCGACGATGGACCAATTAGTCTAGGCAAATTCGATCCGGTTCTCGGATTGAACCGGATGTGATGCTCACCCCAAGAGTATGCACCTTCACTTTTTACTCATTTCATCTTTTCATTCCGATCTCTTGATCCGCTTCCAATTCCAAAAGCTGATGCATGAACGAAGTTTCATTGCCCGGACATATATCCCCACAATCTCATAGAAAACATATCTGATATCTGAAGTAAGTTTGGATCTCAAATGCATTTAATGAAAAGAAACTGAAGTCTGGCTCTCTAGCTTAGATTCAGAACTGATTTCTTGCCTCCGAATAGCTGATACGAAAATTCAACAGGTGATGAAGATGCCTTATCCCGTCAATGAAAGCCTGTCTCGCTCGCTTTCGGATTCAAGCATTTAGTGTCGGAATCCTGCACTAGCTCTATATTTGGTTTGCGCATTTATCGTGCTAGGGTTTCATATCATACTAGGGTTAATTTTCTAAAAAAAAACCTTTATTTAAAGTCTAATCCCAATTCTATCATGAATTTACTTTCAATTTAGTCTCAAATCTATCCATGTGTCCAAAGGTTGCCACTCGTTTCTTTAAGATTTTCAATATTAGGGCTACTAAGAGGTTCATTATAAGAATTTGCGTCTTCACCGATATTGATAATTTTAAAAAGGAATAAGTGTATTGGAAATTCTAAAATTTATAAAGAAAGTGCAATTTAATCCTAAAACTTTCAAAAAGTGCAATTAAATCCTAAAATTTATTAGAAAAATGCAATGAAGTCCTAAAACTTTCAAAAAGTATAATCAATTCTTAAAACTTGTCAAATTGATCAAATGTAAGTCATTCCATTAATAACATTTAGGACTCAATTGCAAAGTTTTAAGATTTAATTACACTTTTTGAAAGTTTTAGAACTCGATTGTACTTTCAGCACTTTCATGACAAGTTTTAAGACTTAATTATACTTTTTTGAAAGTTTATGACTCAATTACACTTTCATAACAAGTTTTATAACTTCTAGTGTACTTAGTAATTTTAAACCTAGAGTGAAAGATGGTGAATTCCTTTTTAGTTATAAAAAAAGGTTCAAGATAGAAGTGGGATTAATCCTAAAGTTGGTAATTTTTCAAAGAATTATGTCTATTTAATAATAACTAATTCATTAGAAAATGTCGGTAAAATTTGCTTGATTGCAGTCACTTATGGTAAATGGAAATTACCATCATTTCAAGACAATGAGAGAAGGGGAAGATACGAAACGAGTTGGAGTCCTACAGTTTTGAGATCTCGCATGTTATATTCGTTCTATATGGTGTATGTTTTCCGTTTGGCTATAGGAGTGTCTTATTCAAGAAAAAAATGAAGCCCACTTTCCAATTTCCATGTCTATCAAGGGTAGGAAATGAAAGGGAAATCAATCGAAAGAGGAAACAAAATCATTTGAACGTATTATGAATCTGGATTTTGTCGCCAAAATGACAGACAAAGTTAATCACAATAAAATAAAATAAAAAAAGCGCGAAAATTCAGGAATCAATCGCATTTTTCCTGGAAATCTGCCACCGATATGTCTACATATTTCGTTTTGATTTTGACCAAAAACACGATATATCTATTCAATGCAGCAAAGGGAAAGAAAAGTTCACAAATTCGCCTGCTAGAAAAATTCAAAGTGTAACTCAAACATGATTCAAATCAAGACTAAACAGGTTGATGAATTTGCTTCAACATTATCATGGGCATCGATCATTAAGAAAATAGATGTGCAACAGCAACACAAATCTCTGAAAGCCCCTTAAGGACCTTTTTGCTTTCGGTCAACGGCGATTTCGTCCCCTTAAAGGCCGATTCACAGTCGTCCGCTGCGTCACCCGCCTTAGTTGCCAAGACGTCCAATCCGGCGTAGGTCTCGGAGTCCAAGTTAGTTAAAGCCTCCTGAGTCTTCGCGATGGCCGTCGCGTAATCTCCCTGGCATTGCTCAAGGTGCTGGTGCACAGGGCCGGTCGAGTTACTTAGCAGCGAAGTTATCTGGCCCTGGGTGCTCGAAGCCTTACTATACGCCAAGCTGAAGGCTACATAGGCTAGCGTGATCTGATCAGCGCCTGGCGTGCGCGGATCGGAGTTCAGGGCATCGCTGCAAAATTTGTAATCAGGCGTTTGCTTGCAGACCTTGTCGACTAGCCCGGAATCAGCGGCTGCGATGCGCGGGGACTGAGCGGCAATCAATGCGAGAAGGACGACGAATGCGAGATTGTGGAAGAGGAGAAGAGCAGAAGATGTTGCCATTGTTATTTTTTACTCTGATTCAGCTATGGGGAATGGTTGAATTGTGGTAACAGGAGCACAATTAATATCTGCTTAAATAGGCATGAGAGATGTAAAAACTTCCTTTCCAGGATTATCAGTATTGCAGCAAATGGTTGCAGCTTTATTTGAAAACGTTTTGCTCTCCAGGGAGGACTCTGCCATTATTATTTTGGATGTCAAGGATTTAATAAATTCCCCATTATATATAGGGAACTTGCTAAGAGAACGGCGCTGTGATTCCCTTGCGGACCCTATGTTCCCATTCAATGGAAATTGGGCAACTAGTGGAACGAATTTAGAAAACAAATCTCGATAGAAGATTCTCACATATCGATAATTGCTTTTTTTCTTAAAGAAAATGAAAATTCTTGCTTGGCCTATTTGATACTTTGGATAACTACTTGAATAAAAAACTCAACAGTTCTAGATACAATAAAAGTCAAAATAGCAACCCACACATGTATTTTAATCCTAATTTATTTAGATTTCAAAAAATTCCAGAATAAGTGAAAAATTTGAAAGTTGGCTGGCATGGTGAAAAAATAGGGTTGTACATAAAGAAGAAAAATTGAGGTAACTTTTTTTAATCAAACCAATCTAATATACTTGAATTTTGAAATAAAATTCATTTATAGCTAGTCACGAGTTGATCATAATTTGGATATTTGAGTTAACTCGGATCATCTCGAGCAAAACCAATTAAAATTTTAAATTACGTAAATTAGGTATTCGACTCTTTATTCTAATATTTGTATTCGTTATATTTTCGTTTACGCCGTTAAGTGTGAAAAATATTTAATCATAAAGGTTTGATTAATAGAAATCCAACATTTATTTCATCTTAAAGTAAAGATGTTCAACCAATCCGTTTTATATTGACGATGCTTTTAATAAGTATCTTTTCCAGTTTCTTTCTTCTTCTTTTTCATTTATTAAATATCACTTGGTGGAACCCACCAAATGGGATCCACAGTTTTCTCAAGGAATCCGGTTTCCTTGAGAAAACTTGCCATACCTGTCCAATATTCATCAGCATCATTATACGAAGGCAATCAGTCCAGAAGGAAGATTTGGGTGCATATCAGCGAGTCTTTTGTCACCAAATCCATCCATATTAAGTCCATAGTCAGTTGTTATCCAAGCCCATTAACATTATAAAAGCCAATTCATCAATTGAAGGACCTCGAGTTGGTTCCGTTATGGCGAAGAACGGCAACCATAGGTTGTTAGTTCAATCGTCGCATGTGCCTGAAGTTATAAAACGGTAGCAATTAATGTTGTGTTCCAAGAGCCCTTCAAGATCCCTATTATTATCGGACACTGATGAAGGTGGTCTCATAAAGGCCTGTTTGCAATCGTCCGTGCCCTTACTAGCAATTTTCGCCAAGTCAGCCAATACAAAGAAGTTCTTGGAGTCTAAGTCAGCTAGTAACTCTTCCAGTTTTGATAGAACCGTCTTATAAACGTTTTGACACTGCTGGATGCGCTGGTGGACGGACAGGGTCCTTGCCCAGACCGGTCCTGTGAGTTAGCGTCGAAGTTGTGTAATCTTGAGTGCTCGAAGCCGTATGATAAACCAAGCCAGAGACTGTGCAGGCTAGTGTGTAGTCATCGGCATCAGGTGCCCACGGATCAGAATGCACCCAGAGATGAAATGCAGAATGTGTAGTTGGTTGCTTACTTGCAGACCTTGTCAACTAGCTCAGACATGGTCGTGACACGAGCAGACTGAAGGATGACAAGCACCAAGAAGACAGAGTGCGACATGAACAAGATGCTGTCATTGTCTCATGTTGCTTTCAGACGAATCATTTGAAGCTAGATTGCACAAGGTTTTTGGCGGTGTTATGTTCATGACCGATCGATACTTTAAATAGTCTTAGCATTCATTTTCTAGCGTATCATTATCATACAATGGAGGCATGAGTCCTAACTATTGCCAAACATGGGCTCAAATTTGACCTGCCTTTTGTGCTCAGCAATGCAATTCAAACAAGGGACAAACATGCTGTAACCATCTCCCTGTCTTCTATGTCTTTTACTCTTCAAGTTCCATAACAGACATTACTTAACTCATTACAAACTAGTTGTTCGATTCAGTAACAACTAAGAGCACACTGGAATGGATTAATAGAGCGATCATCCAACGTGGGGAAAACAATCAAGAAGCAACGTCTCTGAAAATGTAAACCAAACCTGGCAAAAAAAGGCGCACAGGACCATAAGTGAAATTCGAGTGGAATCGGAATAATAATGCATAATGAAGAGCGCCAGGCAAGTGTCACGGCCCGAAGGAAAACATGTCCAAGAGGTTTCCATGGCACGGGCGTGACACGATGATGACCCTCGGCCTATGTCCTCAAGACTTGGAGTATTCTCCTAGGGGCAAGCGATACTGTATTTGTACGCATACGTTATAAATGCGAGTAGCTGGTAGTTGGTTATAAATGCTGGTAGTTGGTAGATGGGGAGGTGCAATCTCCACCGTTAGATCTAAGGGAGATCTACGGATACGGTTTGCCTTATACTTGTATATAAAGGGGTCTCCTCCCTCATTGTAATTCATTTATAAGATATATGAAAACCAGAGCTTCTCTCTCATCAAAGAATTTCTCTCTCTAAAAGTTCCTTGTGAGTCGAGTGTTGAAAGGCTGCTTAGGGGTAAAACCGTAAGGCCGCACGGGTCAGTCTATGTGTGATCGAGAGTGAATTGATTGGTCCGTGACAAGTGGTATCAGAGCTGATTGTGATCCAAGCGCAAGTGCAATGGCTGATCCACGATCTGATGAGGCGCAGGCTATGGGTGATGACTGCGTTGATCGTGGGCGGAACGCCGAGAGGGCTGCTGCAAAGGGGAAGAAGAATCGTGGTGTGTCAAAGGATCCAATGGGGGATCTTGTGCAACACGTGACGAAGCTGGAGCTGTTCGTCAGTGATGTCCAAGGATCGGTCGATGACCTGACCCAAACCGTGGACGGAGTCGACGCCGGAAGGGAGGAGCTGGTTGTCGAGGTGCAAGAGCTCAAGACCGGCATGGGAGAACTCCGCCACGAGTTGCTGGGGACCTTATAGGAGGAACTCACACAATGGTACGAACCCTTGGAGGCCATGATGGCGGCCATGCGCGCTGAGGTAGCAGAGCTTACGGGTAAGCTCGCTGAAGCACAAGCTGCACGTGTGAACGGTGTGATCACGGTGCAAGGTCCACGGGTGGACACGCCGAAGCCAAAGGAATTCCGGGGCTCGCGGGTAGCGAAGGATGTGGACAACTTTCTATGGTACATAGAGCGATACTTCCAGGCCATGGGAATCAACGACGACCAAACATGGGTAAACACTGCATCGATGTATTTAGCTGATAGTGCATTGTTGTGGTGGCGTCATCGGTCGGATGATAGGTGTGGGAACCCTATCACGACCTGGGGTGGTTTTGTCGAGGAGTTCCGACGGAACTATTTTCCCGCTTATGCGGAGGAGGAAGCTCGTGACAAGCTGAAGCGTCTCGAGCAGAAGGGTGGTGTGCGCGACTACATCAAGCGGTTTTCGGAGTTGCTACTCCAAATCCCCTCGATGAATGAAGTTGAAGGGTACTACTAGTTCATGAGTGGTCTCAAGCCATGGACCAAGCAAGAGTTAAAGCGGTTCAACGTGGGAGATCTCATGACGGCCATGACCGTAGCTGAGTCACTCGTGGAGTACAAGGCGTCGCCTTCCACATCTCGTCCGGACGCTCGCCCGAGGAATAGAGCCACTGGTGGGGGAGATTGGGGTAGATTCAACAATCGCCTAGCTAGAGCTAGACCACCGGGCGGCCCTCATCCTCACCGGGCTAATGCAGGGCTGAACGGAGGTGGACAAAGGAAGGTACGCACATATAGCTGCTTCTTTTGCGATGGTCCACACATGGCGCGGGATTGCCCGAACAAGGCCAAGTTGGCCGCTCTTTGCAAAGAAGACGAACCAAGGGAGGAAGCACGGTTGGGATCGTTGCGACTCCTTAGCACGATCAAGTCGAAGAAGGCGAAGGAGCCTAAAGGCTTGATGTTCGCGGACGTGAAGATCGGAGTGACCACGATGAGTGCACTCGTGGACACGGGAGCATCCGACATCTTCATCTCGGAAGAAGCCGCGAAGAAACTTAACCTACGGGTTGAGAAGGGAGCCGGTTGGCTCAAAACGGTGAACTCAAAGGAAGTCCCTGCGATTGGTGTTGCGAGGGACGTGGAGCTACAACTCGGGTCATGGAGAGGCAAAGAAACTCTAGAGGTAATTCCACTTGACGACTACGATATAGTCATTGGAATCAAATTCCTAGATAGAATCCATGCAGTTGTAGTTCCTTTTGCCGAATGCATATGCGTGTTGGACAAGAGTAGTCAATGCGTGATTCCAGTCCATCGTGAGTCGGACCGTGATCGAAAGATGATCTCGGCTATACGACTCACCAAAGGAGCAAGGAAGGGTGAAGTGACCTTCCTGGCGGCCTTGAAGATCGAGGATGACAAGGGTGAAGGGAAGGAAGTCCCGACGGAAGCAACTTAAGTCCTCGACTCGTTCAAGGATGTTATGCCTTCGGAGCTGCCGAAGGAGCTGCCACCCAAGAGGGAGGTGGATCACCGGATCGAGCTAGTGCCTGACGCTCGACCGCCTGCCATGGCGCCTTACCATATGACGCCGCCCGAATTGGAAGAGTTGAGGAGGCAACTCAAGGAGCTGCTCGACGCGGGTTACATCCGGCCGTCTAAAGCCCCATTTGGTGCGCCGATGTTATTCCAAAAGAAGCACGATGGGTCACTCCGGATGTGCATCGACTACCGGGCGCTGAACAAACTAACTGTGAAGAACAAGTACCCGATCCCACTCATCGCAGATCTGTTCGATCAACTTGGTGGAGCTCAGTGGTTTACCAAGCTGGATCTCGGATCGAGATACTATCAAGTTCGGATCGCCGAAGGGGACGAGCCGAAGACAGCCTGTGTGACGCGGTATGGATCCTACGAGTTCCTGGTTATGCCGTTCGGCTTGACCAACGCTCCGACTACCTTTTCACAATGATGAACAAGGTACTCCACCCTTTCCTAGATAGGTTTGTAGTGGTTTACCTAGACGATATTGTGGTATATAGTCAGACGTTCGAAGAGCATACCGAGCATCTAAGACAGGTCTTCCAAGTCTTGCGTGAGAACAAGTTTTATGTTAAGCGCGAGAAGTGTGCTTTCGCCCAAGAGGAAGTTCCGTTCTTGGGGCACATTGTCGAGGGCGGACATGTGCGGATGGACAAGACGAAGATTCAATCGATCGTCGACTGGGAACCGCCGACGAAGGTACCTGCGCTGAGGTCATTCTTGGGCCTCACCAACTACTACCGACGGTTTGTGCGGAGTTACTCGAGTATAACCGTGCCACTCACGGACCTACTGAAGAAAGAGAAGGCGTGGGAGCGGACGGATCGGTGCCAAAGAGCCTTCGACCGATTGAAGCGAGCCATGACCGAGGAGCCGGTGTTGGCGTTGCCCGACCACACCAAGCCCTACGAGGTAGAGACTGACGCATCGGATTATGCCATCGGTGGTGTGCTTATGCAGGATGGACATCCGGTGGCGTTCGAGTCACGGAAGTTGAACGATACCGAGCGACGGTATACCATACAAGAAAAGGAGATGACCGCGGTGGTTCATTGCCTCCGCACATGGAGACACTATCTCCAAGGATCCAAGTTCGTCGTGAAGACGGACAACGTGGCCACGAGCTATTTTCAGACCCAAAAAAAGCTGAGTCCGAAGCAAGCTCGATGGCAGGATTTTCTAGCAGAGTTCGACTACGCGTTGGAATACAAGCCGGGGAAGGCCAACTCCGTGGCAGACGCGTTGAGTCGAAAGACGGAGCTGATGAGCCACACGATGAGTCGATCGAGCTATCCTTGGGTCGACCGCATCAAGGAGGGATTGACGCATGATCCAAGAGCTCAAGCCCTCATCGGGTATGCCAAGGAAGGTAAGACTCGACAATTCTGGTGCGAGGACGAGCTCCTTTACACCAAGGGAAGGCGGTTGTACGTGCCTTTCTATGGGAAGTTGAGGAAGGAGATCTTGCGCGAGTGCCACGACTCGAAGTGGGCGGGTCATCCTGGGATCCACCGCATGTTGGCCCTCGTTGAAGATCGGTATTACTGGCCCCAAATGCGGGACGACATTGAAGCGTATGTGAAGACTTGTCTAGTATGCCAACAAGACAAGCTGGGGCAACAGTCGTCGCCGGGCTTGTTGGAGCCACTTCCCATCCCAACTCGTCCATGGGAAAGCATTTCCATGGATTTCATCGTCAACCTCCCGAAGTCCGAAGGGTGTCGGACCCTAATGGTGGTGGTTGATAGATTCTCAAAGTACGCAACCTTTGTGCCTGCAACAAAGGATTGCCCGGCCGAGGAAGCGGCCAAGCTGTTCATGAAACATGTGGTGAAGTATTGGGGAGTGCCACAAACGATCGTGAGCGATCGGGATCCCCGCTTCACGGGACGTTTCTGGTCCGAGTTGTTCAAGCTGCTGGGGTCGGAGCTAAACATGTCAACGAGTTTGCATCCCCAAACCGACGGTCAGACGGAGCGGGTCAATGCTCTCTTGGAGATCTACCTCCGACACTACGTGAGCACGACGCAAGCGAATTGGACAAAGTTGATCGACGTAGCCCAATTCTCTTTCAACTTGCAACGAAGCGAGTCGACCGGCCAGAGTCCGTTCGAGGTTGCAACTGGGCAGCAACCGAACACCCCGAGCACAATTGCTTCGGGTTACCGGGGGAGTAGTCCGCCCGCGTACAAGTTCGCCAAGAATATGCAAGAAGAGGCGGACTTGGCACGGGCGTGTCTACACAAAGCCTCCAAACGCATGAAGAAATGGGCGGATAAGAAGCGACGGCACGTGGAGTTCCAAGTTGGAGACCAAGTGTTGGCCAAACTACATGTGGTCCTTCGGTACAAGGACGTGCACAAGGGGTTGATCCGTCGCTACGAAGGGCCATTTCGCATGCTACAACGGGTTGGGAAGGTCGCATACAAGCTGGAGCTACCATCAAAGCTAAAGGTGCATCCGGTTTTCCATGTAAGTATGCTTAAACCTTTCCAAGTTGATGAGGAAGACTCGGATCGAGGAGCGTCACAACGGGCGCCGCTCGGAGCAAAGACCTCGTATGATCGAGAAGTCGAGAGCATCTTGGCGGACCGAGTCATACGAAAGAGGTATTGCACGGCCAAGCGTGAGTATTTGATCCGATGGAAGGGTCTTCCGAAGAGTGAAGCCAGTTGGGAGCCCGAGGAGAGTCTTTGACAGTTCAAGAAAGAAATCGAAGCCTTTCACGCCGAAGACGCGACGAGGGCGTCGCCAGATTAGGTGGGGGAGAATGTCACGGCCCGAAGGAAAACATGTCCAAGAGGTTTCCATGGCACGGGCGTGACACGATGATGACCCTCGGCCTATGTCCTCGAGACTTGGAGTATTCTCCTAGGGGCGAGCGATACTGTATTTGTACGCATACGTTATAAATGCGAGTAGCTGTTAGTTGGTTAAAAATGCTGGTAGTTGGTAGATGGGGATGTGCAATCTCCACCGTTAGATCTAAGGGAGATCTACGGATACGGTTTGCCTTATACTTGTATATAAAGGGGTCTCCTCCCTCATTGTAATTCATTCACAAGATATATGAAAATCAGAGCTTCTCTCTCATCAAAGAATTTCTCTCTCTAAAAGTTCCTTGTGAGTCGAGTGTTGAAAGGCTGCTTAGGAGTAAAACCTTAAGGCCGCACGGGTCAGTCTACGTGTGATCGAGAGTGAATTGATTGGCCCGTGACACAAGTATGCCGGGTTTTGATTTTCCTTAGGATTTCATGAAGCATCGAAACATCGAAATCTGACTGTACCATATAGAGCAGAATTGGACAGTACAAAACACAGATCATCGAGTGAAATGCAGAAATTGCGGATAAGATCAGACTGTCTTACTTCAAAAGAAAAATTCATGTGAAATGTCACTGTGGAAACAAGAAGATGACTTACACTAGACTTTGCTAGTCTGAAGAAAAACTCAAAAGTGAAAATGAAAATGCACTCTACAGCTTGCAAGAAGTACCAAGTAAATGGGGACCAACTCATTACGCATGCTAATCATTTTGTGGTCAAGACATCTATGAACAAAACCATTACTTCTCAATTCAGATGTAACTTTAAATTTTTCTGCAAGCATGATCAATCTTTCATACCAGTAAATGTAGCAGCAATCGAGTCATATCTCAGGTGAGACAAGATTCTCTACAACTGTGACCAAATAAGTCATCCCTGATATTGGAAGCACTGTGGCTTTGTTTTTGATCCGATCCATAGAAATTCGCCTTTTACCATGAGAGTTTTCTATTTCCATAAGCAGCTCACCATTACACATCCAGCCACAAAATCCCTTTACCACTCCATTTTTAATCTTAAAAGTATACAGCTTAGTCCAAGACTGAGGCACCCCGTACTCTCTCATAACCCAAGCAGAACAAGCAGAACGAACACAGTCATCAACAAAGCCCTTCGCAATGAACACAGTCAGCGAGTCATTTAACACTGCCATAGACACTGTCAAAGAGGCACTCGTATTTTCCGGCAGAGCCATTTCATCAAACACCTCGCCTGCGACATCGAACACGAATAATGATGCGTCTTTACTCATAATAGGCCCCGTATCATTCAACTTGAAAGCAATCTAGTGCAGATTCCCATTCAAGAAGACCGCGTGGTCGTCATGATGAAAAGCAGGAACCTCACACTCCAAACTTCTCTAGGAATCTGTACGGAGTGAATAAATCCCAACTCGACCAAACCAACGACGGTCAACTCGAAAATGGAGAATCCTCACAATCTTACTCAACGTCAAAACCAAACCCTACAAACTCAGCGGGAGCCTTCTTATAAAGAAATTGCGGCTCCCCCGGGCGGGGAAAAAGCCAAACCGCCTTGTGCTTTCTGGTGAACAAATTCCACAGATACATGTACCGCCTTTCGCCCAATACGGGAACGTCGGCGACGCCGAGCAAACCATTGCACGAATCGACGAAACACAAAGGAGTAACGAATGGGATTTCGACTCGCAACTGGGAAGGCAGGGTAAACAGAGACCACGTATACTTAAAATCACCGTGGTAATCTTGGAACACGAGGTACTAGTTGGAGGCATCGAGAGCGGAGTGGCGAGAATGGAGGGCCACGAACGCAGGGTCGTCGATAGCGGAACGCCATGATCGGCAGACGCACCTGAATCGAAGGAGCGATTTCACCGGCATTCGCTTCAGGATCTCCACCACGACGTCCTGAGGGAGCTTCGGCTCGCCGCCGTCGCCTGAGGAGGAGCTCATGACGGTCGTCGGGCCGAGGGTTTGAGAAGAAGAGCGGGAAGTAGAAAAGCTGCTGGAGAGAAATTGGTGCAGTACTTGCTGCCCAGCGAAGGAGAATCGTGGGCTGGGCTAGCTACTTAATAAGTCTTTCTCGTCTGGGCTTCAGTTTGGGGAAGCCCAACTAGGCTTCCGTATCGAGCCCAGTCCGACCGTGGGGTTGATGACCCGGGTCGGTTCCAACCTGGAGATCCGACTTGGGTCGGTTCAGATTTTTTTAAATAATATAATATAATATTATCTTAATATAAAAAACGAGACCTCAGCCGCCATGCTTTAGTCCATTGAGACCGGGCCTAGGATGCCAAGCTTGGTAATATCAAGGAAAAATTCAAGTCCTCAATGCTCATGCCTTGGTCCATCGAGGTTAGAGTACTTTTTGAAATAATTTCAAATTTTCTTAGCATTTTTAGTTTCTTTCTTTTTCTTTTTCCTTCTTCCTTCCTAGGCCGCTGGGCCTTAGCAACGGCTAACAAATAGCCACAGGGGCACGGACCAGCGAGGGTTGAGACCTACACTTGAGCTCGCTAGACCTTGGTGAGGTCGAGTCTTCTTGAGACTAGTGAGGCTTGAGCTCGTTAGCCTCAAGCGAGCTAGACCTCGCCATATCTTAGTGAGACTTGATATCGCTGTGTCGACGAGGTCAACCCTCGCCGATGGCTTGTCACCAAGGCCCGAGGACCAACAGAGGAAGAAGAAAAAATAAAAAGAAAGAAAATAATAAAAAATTATGAAAAAATCTGGATTTTTTTCTTTAAATTTACAAAAATTGTCCACTTCATCACGGTCGTGCAACTTAGGACAGCCATTGTTCACATAGGCCATTTTTGATCAAATGAGACTTTTCTTACGAAACAATGGAATATATTTTCCAATTCATTTTATGTCTCAACCAAACAACGGAATACATTGTTATTTTCTGTAAAATGATCGACCTAAAGTGATGGACTGACAGAGATTAATTTTTTGTAGCAAACAAGTTAGCGACAGCAACACATGTTTTCGAGAGGCCATTTAAGATCCCAATTATTATCGGACATTGATGAAGGAGATCTCATGAAGGCCGATTTGCAATCGTCCGTGCCCATACCAGTGATCATCACCAAGTCAGCCGATCCGAAGAAGCTCTTGGGGTCCAAGTCACCTAATGCCTCTTCACATTTCAATGTGGCCTTCTCATAATCGTTTTAACGCTGCTGGATGCACTGGTGCGCAGACGGGTCCTGCCCTCGACCAATCGTGTTATTTAGCATCGAAGTTGTGTAACCTCGGGTGCTCAAAGCTTTATGATACACCAAGCAGAAGGCTATGTGGGCCGGTGTGCAAGCGTCGGCATTAGGTGCGTGCGGATCAGAATAAAGAGATGTAGTGCAGAATGCAGTTGGTTGTTTGCTTGCAGACCTTGATGACAAGCTCGGTCACGGCTATGTCGCAAGAGGACTGAAGGATGACAAGCAAGAGGAAGACTATGCTGTCATCATCTTATGTTGCATTTGAATTTTGAACATGGTTCTGATTTTAATACTGCAATGAGCTTGAAATATGTCATTCACTATATCTGTCCTATAGCCTATTAGTTTAGTCATCATGGCACGCGCATGAAGTAATGGAATGACAGTGATTAATCTTGCATAGCAAACAAATTAGCCATGGCAACGCATGTTTTTGAGAAACCTTTAAGATCCCGATTATTATCAGACATCGATGACGGTGATCTCCTAAAGGCCGATTTGCAGTTGTTCGTGCCCTTACCAGCAATCATGGCCAAGTCGGCTGATCCGAAGAAGCTCTGGAGGTCCAAGTCACCTAATGCCTCTTCAAATTTCGATGCGACCTTCTCATAATCATTCCAACGCTGCTGGATGTACTGGTGCTCAGACGGTCCTTGCCTGGACTAGTTTTGTTATTTAGCATTGAAGCTGGGTAACCTCGGGTGCTCAAAGCTTTACAATACACCAACCAAGCCAAAGGTTATGTGGGCTGATGTGTAGTCGTCAGCATCTGGTGCGTGCGGATCCGAACAAAGAGACGTAATGCAGAATGCAGTTGGTTGTTTGCTTGCAGACCTTGATGACTACCTCGGTCACGACTATGACGCAAGAGGACTGAAGGATGATAAGCGTGAGCAAGACGGGATACGACATGAGTAAGGTGCTGTCATTATCTTATGTTGTTTTCGAATTTTGAAGATGGCTGGGGTTGTGCTTTTCTGGCGTTGACAAACATGAACAGAATCAGCTCAGCTGAAACTTGGGAAGCTGAGAGCAATGCAATTCACGGAGCTAACATTTCAAGGTGAATAATTTGAAGCTGCATGGCATAAGGTTTTCGGCGTAATGTTCTGAACCAAGTTGGTGCTTCAAAGAGCCTAGACGCTCGCATAGCAAACGTGCTGTAACTTTCTCGCTGTCCTCTCTCTTTTCAATCTTCAAGTGCTATAATAGACATTTTCCACACCGCAGCCTGCGACACACTAAGTGTCCGCTTCAGTAACAACCACATGCACACTAGAAATGAATAAGTGATTATTCGATAGGGGGAAAAATCAAGAAGCCACCTCTCTAGAAATAAAACCCAGACCTTAGGCCACATTCCCAGATGTCTTTCCAAGGAGGAAGCACAGAGATTATCTCATCTATAGACTGTTGAAAGTTTGTTTGTAAAATAAATTAGGTGTGTTTTTCCTTATCCCACATGAGAAAGTTGAGAGGAGGTGGGCCAAATAATAAATGTGAGACTTCTCTAGTGTGTTTAAAGAAAAGACTAGGTGTGAGCTAGATCGGATCATACCTGCATGCGATGCGCAATTATTAAGCGCACTTAGCACTTTGCATGCCTGCACGGAATACTAACCCATTTATTTTTACCTTATTTCGTACGGCTATCTTATTAACATTTATTAGCTGAAAGGTTGTTTTTTGTTTATTAAGTACTTTTGTAAATTATAAAAATTCGAAATTTTATTCATTAAAATTTTTTTTTTTTGGTAAGTTCATTAAAAAATTATTATTATTTGTTATTTTTATAATTCCGAATTTAACTCCTTTATTTTTATTTTATTTCATACAGTTATCTTATTAACATTTATTAGTTCAAAGGTTGTTTTTTGTTTATTAAGTATTTTTGGAAATTATGAAAATTAGAAATTTTATTTATTAAAAAATTATTTTATTTATTATTTCAAATTTTTATATGTGTCTTTTCAAGACAACCTTTGGAAATTATACTTGTTCAGTTTGCAACATTTCCTGAACTGCTACATTTGTTCATTTTGCAACTTCTTCTGAATAGATACATTTGTTCATTCTAGAACTTTTTTCGAAAGGATACTTTTGTTTTGCAACCTTTCACAAAGTTGCCTATATTCTTTAAGATCTATATATATATGTCAGTTTTTTGATGAATGAATATAAAATCACTTTCGAGTCTTCTTTCCAAAACTACAGCCATTTTTTCGATTATTTCCTAGAGAGATCTTATAGTAATATTATAATCGATATCTAGTATTCTCACTCGAAACTTTGTTGTATTTTGGAGGATATTTGCCCGTGACCATTAGTATATTGTGGGGCAAATAAATCTTTAAACAAAGTGATATCATATTTCAAAATCCGACTTGATTGCTCTACTGATTCAAAGTCATATTTCCCAACATAGAGCACACTCTTAGACGTGCAAAATCATCACTGTATCGTTAGATGAAGTGAGACTTCTGACCCACAAATCATTTGGGGGAAAAATAGTGTATCATGATAATATAGTCTACAATGTTTCTTTAATCCACTAATATAACTCTCTGCATAGATCAATGAATGAGCCTACTGGGTATGCATTGCCACTGCTACCACTAAGTCTTGAAATAGGAAACAAAATATAGTAATGTGTACTTGCACTGGTTGCAATGCCTAGAGATTGAGATGCGAGATTCAAACAGTGAAAAGTTTGGTCTTATATTAGCCGAAAAATGCTTACTGTGGCATCACATCAAACACATAGGTGCATTTCCGCATCATCTAAAATATGCTAGTATTGGCAATGCTAAAGTTGTAGATGCGGTATTCAATTGCAAACTTTCCCTCATATAGAGACACACCTCACTAGTCTAAAGAAAAACTTAAAAAGTGAAAATGAAAATGCATTCTAATGCTTGCAAGAAGTACCAAGTAAATGGGCACCAACTCACTACCTATGTTCCTCATTTTGTGGCCGGGACAAATATGAATAAAACCATTTCTTCTCAATTTAGATGTAACTTTCATCTTTTCTGCAAGCATGATTGATCTTTCATACCAGTAAATGTAGTAGCATTCGAGTCATATCACGAGTGAAACAAGTTTCTCTACAAACGTGACGAATTCATGGAAGCATTGTGATTTCGTCTGTGATCGGATTCCAATAAATTCGATTTTCATCTATTTCCATAAGAAGCTCACAATTACACGTCGAGCCACAAAATTTGTAATCGGGTGTTTGCTTGCAAACCCTGTCGACTAGCCTGGAATCAGCGGCTGCCGCGATCGACGCGAGAAGGATGACGAATGCAAGATTGCAGAAGAGGAGAAGCGCAGAAGATGTTGCCATTGCTCTTTTTTACTCTAATTCAGCTGTGGGGAATGGTTGGATTGTGCTTACAGGAGCACAATTAGTCTCTCCTTAAATAGGAATGAGAGATGTAAAAGTTTCCTTTCCAGGATTATCAGTATTGCGTCAAATGGGTGCAGCTTTATTTGGAAACGTTTTGCTCTCCAGGGTGGATTCTGCAAACATTATTTTGGATGTCAAGGATTTCAATAAATTTCCCATTATACATAAGGACCTCGCTACGAGAACGGTACCATTATTCCCTTGCGGAACAAATTTGGAAAACAAATCTCGATAGAAGATTCTCAAATATCGATAATTGCTTTTTTTCATAAAGAAAATGAAAAATTCTTGCTTGGCCCATTTGATACTTTGGATAAATACTTAAATGAAAAACTCAACAATTCTAGATACAATAAAAGTCAAAATAGCAACCCACACATGTATTTTAATCCTAATCTATTGAGATTTCAAAGAATTTCAGAATAAGTGAGAAATTTGAAAGTTGGCTAGCATGGTGAAAAAATAGGGTTGTACAAAAAGAAGAAAAAGCATTTAGGTAAAAAAATTTAATCAAACAAATCCAATAAACTTGAAATTTTAAATAAAATTAATTTTTAGTTAGTCACGAGATGATCATAATTCTGATTTTTAAGTTAACTTGGATCACCTCGAGCAAAATCTGTTAAAATTCTAAATTATATAGATTGGGTATTCAACTCTTTATTCGATAATCGTATTCGTTATATTTCGTTCACGAAGTAAGTGCGAAAAATATTTAATCGTAAATGTGTGATTAATAAAAATCTGATATTCATTTTTTTTAAAGTAAAAATGTTTGACTAGTCCATTTAAAGATATTTTATATTGACGAGGCTTTTAGTAAGTATCTTTTCTAGTTTCTTCTTTTTATCTTATCATTTATTGAATCCCACTTGGTGGGACCCACCAAATGGGATCCATAGTTTTCTCAAGGAATCCGGTTTCTTTAGAAAATTTGCTATACCTGTCCAATATTCATTAGCATTACTTTATTAGATTTAGGTGCATATCAGCGAGTCTTTTGTCACCAAATCCATCTATATTAAGACCATAGTCAGTTGTTATCCAAGCACATTAACATTATAAAAGCCAATTCATCGATGGAAGGACCTCGGGTTGGTTCCATTATGGAGAAGAACGGCAACCGTAGGTTATTAGTTCAATCGTTGTCGCATGCACCTGAAGTGGTAAAACAACAGTGATTAATGTTGTGTTGCCAGGGACTTTAGGGACTGCAACAAATGTCTCCGAGAGGCCTTTAAGATCCTTATTATTATCAGACACTAATGAAGGCGGTCTCCTAAAGGCCCGTTTGCAATCGTCCATGCCCTTACTAGCAATCATTGCCGAGTCGGCCAATCCAAAAAAGTTCTTGGAGTCCAAGTCAGATAGTGCCTCTTCCAGTTTCGATAGAACTGTCTTACAAGCATTTTGACACTGCTGGATGCGCTGGTGGACCGACGGGGTCCTTGCCCGGACCGGTCATGTGAGTTAGAGTCGAAGTTGTGTAATCTCGAGTGCTTGAAGCTGTATGATAAACCAAGCTAGAGATTGTGCAGGCCAGTGTGTAGTCATCGACTCATCGGCATCAGGCGCCGATGGATCAGAATGCATCTAGAGATGAAATGCAGAACGTGTAGTTGGTTGCTTGCTTGCTTGCAGACCTTGTCGACTAGCTCAGATATGGTCGTGACACGAGCAGAGTGAAGGATGACGAGCCCAAGAAGACAGAATGCGACATGAACAAGATGCTGTCATCGTCGCATGTTGCTTTTGAATTATGAAGATGGCTGAGATCTGCTTCTCTAGCACCAACAAATACGAGCAAAATCACTTCTGCTAAAACTTAAGAAACTGAGAAATCAAATTCACCGCGCCGACACTTTAAGACAAATCATTTGAAGCTAGATTGCACAAGATTTTCGGCGGTGTTATGTTCTCAACCGACTGATACTTTAAATATTCTTAGCACTCGTTTTCTAGTGTATCATCATCATACAATGGAGGCATGAGTCCTAACTATTGCCAAACGTAGGCTCCAATTTAACCTGCCTTTTGTGCTCAGCAATGGAATTCAAATAAGGGACAAACATGCTGTAACTATCTCACTATCTTCTATGTCTTTTACTCTTCGAAGTTCCATATCAGACATTACTATGTCATAAATCATTACAAACTAGTTGTTCAATTCAGGAACAACTAAGAGCACAGTGGAATGGATTAATAGAGCGATCATCCAATGGGGGGAAAACAATCAAGAAGTGACATCTCTGGAAATGTAAACCAAAGCTGGCAAAAGAAGGCGTACAGGACCGTAAGTGAAATTCGTGCGGAATCAGAATAATAATGTGTAACGAAGTGCGACTGGCAAGTGTGCCGGGTTTTTATTTTCCTTAGGATTTCATGAAGCATTGAAACATTGAAATCTGACTGTACCATAGAGAGCAGAATTGGACAGGACAAAGCACAGATCATTGAGTGAAATGCAGAAATCACGGATAAGATTGGACTGTCTTACTTCAAAAGAAAAATTCATGTGAAATGTGACTGTGGAAACAAGAAGATGACTTACACTAGACTTTGCTAGTCTGAAGAAAAACTCAAAGTGAATGAAAATGCATTCTACAGCTTGTATCAAGTAAATGGGCACCAACTCATTACCCATGCTTATCATTTTGTGGTCAGGACATGTATGAACAAAACCATTTCTTCTCAATTCAGATGTAACTTCTGCAAGCATGATCAATCTTTCATACCAGTAAATATGGCAGCAATCGAGTCATATCTCAGGTGAAACGAGATTCTCTACAACAGGGACCAAATCAGTTGTCCCTGGTAATGGAAGCACTTTGAATGAGTCTGTGATCCAATTCCAAGAAATTCGACAATTGCAAAGTCTAGGTATTTCCATAAGAAGCTCATCGCACATCCAGCCATAAAATCTCTCTACCACTTCTGGATCCTGAAAAGTATACAGCTTAGTCCAAGATTGTCTCAAAACCCAAACAGAACAAATGAAATAATAGAGGTCGTAATCCTCATCTTCAGATCGAACGACCCCTGAAACCTCTGCACCAATGGACACAGCCAGCGAGTCATTTAACACTGCCACAGAAACTTTTAAAGAGGCCCTCTTATTCTGAAAAGTCTCTTCCGGCAGAACCATTTCACGAAACACCTCGAACACAAATAATGATGCATCTTTACTCGCAGACCCCGTATCATCCAACTTGAAAGCAACCCAGTACAGATTCCCATTCAAGAAGACCGCTTTGTCGTCATAGCGGAAAGCAGGAACCTCACACTCCAAACTTCTCCAGGAATCTGTACGGAGCGAATAAATCCCGACTTGACCAAACCAACGACCGTCGTCATGAAAATGGAGAATCCTCACAATCTTATAGTCATTCGACCGAGCTTCGAAGCCAAACCCTACAAACTCATGATTAGCCACCTTGGAAAGAAATCGCGGCTCCTCCCGGCAGGGAAATAGCCGAACTGCCTTGTGTTTTCTGGTGAACAAATTCCACAGATGCATGTACCGCCCTTCACGATTTCGGGAAAATTCGGCGACGCCGATCAAACCATTGCACGAACCGACGAAACGGAAACGGTGGGGAGGAGTAACGAAAGGAATTTCGACTCGCAACTGGGGAGGCAGGGTAAGAGAATCGTAGGGAACCAGAGAACACGTATCCTGAAAACCCTCGCGGTAATCTAGACACACGAGGTACCAGTTGGAGGCATCGCGAGCGGAGTGGCGAGAATGGAGGGCCCCGAACGCAGGGTCGTCGATGGCGGAACGCCATGATCGGGAGACGCACCTGCATCGGAGGAGCAATTTCATCGGCAGTCGCTTCAGGATCTCCCCTAAGACGTCTTGAGGGAGCTGCGGGCCGCCGCCGCCGCCGTCGCCGTCGCCGTTCATGATGGTCGGGCGGGCAGGGGTTTGAGAAGAAGAGTGAAGCAGAAAAGGCTGGAGAGAAATTGCTGCAGTGCTTGCCCAGCGTGGTAGATATCGGGTCAGCCTCGGCTGGGTCCGGGTCACGGGTCGGATCGGATTGGGCTTGAGTTGTTTGAGGGCCGGCTTATTTTAGGTTAGGTTCGTGTCAGTTTTGGGCCGGACGGTTTATTTATAAGTCGGGTTAATTTATCTTGGGCTGGGCCTAGCTACTTAATAAGTCTCTCTCGGCTGGGCTTCAGTTTGGGGGAAGCCCGACTAGGCTTGCGTATCGAGCCCAGTCCGACCGTGGGGTTGGTGACCGGGGTCGGTTCCGACCCGAAGATCCGACTTGGATTGGTTCCTATTTTTTAAATAATATAATATACTATTATCTTAATATAAAAAACGAGACCTCAGCCACCATGCTTGAGTCCATTGAGACCAGGCTTGGGATGCCAAGCCTAGTAATATCAAGGCCAGACCAAGTCCTTGAGGCTCATGCTTTGAACCATTGAGGCAAGAGTACTTTTTAAAAAAAAATTCATAATTTTTTAGTTTTTTAATTTTTTTTCCTTTTCCCTCCACAGGCCACTAGGCCTTATCGACGGCTAACAACCAGCAACAAGCCAGTGAGGGCCACCCTCAAGCCTAGGCTTGAGCTCGCTAGACCCTAGTGAGGTCGAGTCTTCTTGAGACTGGCGAAGCTCGAGCTCATCGGCCTCAAGCAAGCTAGACCTCACCATATCTTGGTGAGACTTGACCTTGCTAGTGGAAAAATCAAGAAGCCACCTCTCTAGAAATAAATCCCAGGCCTTAGGCCACCCTCCCATATGTCTTTCCAATGAGGAAGCGGAGAGACTATCTCATCTATAGACTGTTGGAAGTTTGTTTGTAAAACAAATTAAGTGTGTTACCACCGGCTATGGTGGCTCTGCTGGGTAGGCTCCTGCCTTTGAAGGGAAATGTCAGGTGTTCGAAGCCCCTGCAACGCAGACCATTAGGTGTATTACGCGTGGCACCCTAGTGGTGGGTCCTGGGCTAGCGTCACCTGGGGGTTTACGTGGCGGCTGTCGGCCAAAGCGGTTCCTCCGGCACAAAAAAAAAAAAAAAAAAAAAAAAAAAAAATTAAATGTGTTTTTCCTTGTCCCATAGGAAAGTTGAGAGGAGGTGGGCCAGATAATCGGTGTGAGACTTCTCTAGTGTGTTTAAAGAATAGATTGGGTGTGAATTAGACCTGACCATACCTGCATACAATGCGCGATTATTAGGCGCACTTAGCACTTTGTATGCTTGCGTGGAATACTAACCCATTTATTTTTATTTAATTTCGTACGATTATCTTATTAATATTTATTAGTTGAAAGGTTGTTTTTTGTTTATCAAGTATTTTCGGAAATTATGAAAATTCGAATATTTATTATTAAAAAAATATTATTTATTATTATTTTTATCATTTTGAATTTAATGCCTTTATTTTATTTTATTTCATATGGTTATTTTATTAACATTTATTAGTTCAAAGGTTGTTTTTTGTTTATTAAGAATTTTTGGAAATTATGAAAATTGGAAATTTTATTTATTAAAAATTTATTATTTATTATTATTTTTATTATTTCAAATATTTATATATGTGTCTTTTCAAGACAACCTTTGGAAATTATACTCATTCAGTTTGCAACCTTTCACGAAAGGCTGCAATTGTTCATTTTGCAACTTCTTCCGAGTGGATACATTTGTTCATTCTAGAACTTCTTGAAGAGTTGCTTATATCTATATATATGTCAGTTTTTGGATGAATGAGTATGAAATCACTTTCGAGTCTTCTTTCCAAAACTATAGTCATTTTTTCGATTATTTCCTAGAGAGATCTTAGAGAAATATTAGAATTGTTATTTAGTATTCTCATTAGAGACTTTGTTGTATCCTAAAGGATATTTGCCGGTGATTATTAGCAATATTATGGGGCAAATAAATCATTAAACAAAGTAATATCACATCTCAAAGTTCGACTTGATTACTCTACTAATTCAAAGCCATATTTCCCAACATAGACCACACTCTTAGACATGCAAAATCGTCACTGTATGGTTAGATGACCTGAGACTTCCAACCCACAAATCATTTTGGGGAGAAAATAGTGTATCATGATAATATATTCTCCATTGTTTCTTTAATCCACTGGTATAACTCTTTGCATAGATCAATGAATGAGCTTACTAGGTATTCATTGCCACTGCTACCACTAAGTCTCAAGATAGGAAACAAAATATAGTAATGTGTATTTGCACTGGTTACAATGCCCAGAGATTGAGATGCAAGATTCAAACCATGAAAAGTTTTGGTCTTATATTAGCCGAAAAATGCTTACTGTGGCATCACATCGAACATATAGGCGCATTTCCGTACCATCTAAAATATGCTAGTATTGGCAATGCTAAAGTTGTAGATGCGGTCTTGAGTTGCAAACTTTCCCTCGTATAGAGAGCACACTTCACTTGTCTAAAGAAAAGCTTAAAGTGAAAATGAAAATGCATTCTATGCTTGCAAGAAGTACCAAGTAAATGGGCACCAACTCATACCTATGTTCGTCATTTTGTGGCCAGGACAAATATGAATAAAATCATATCTTCTCAATTCATATTTAACTTTCAACTTTTCTGCAAGCATGATCAATTTGTCATACCAGTAAATGTAGTAGCAATCGAGTCATATCTTAAGTGAAACGAGGTTCTCTACGGACCGTGACGAATTTACATGGCGGTGTGAATGGAAGCATTGTGATTCCGTCTGTGATCGGATTCCAAGAAATTCGATTTTCATCACCTAGGCTATCTATTTCCATAAGAAGCTCACAATTACACGTTGAGCCACAAAATTTGTAATCAGGCGTTTGCTTGCAAACCCTGTCGACTAGCCCGGAATCAGTGACTGAGATGCACGGGGACTGAGCGGCAGTCGACGCGAAAAGGATGACGAATGCCAGATTGCAGAAGAGGAGAAGAGCAGAAGATGTTGCCTTTACTCTCTTTTACTCTAATTCAGCTATGAGGAATGGTTGAATTGTGCTTACAGGAGCACAATTAATCTCTGCTTAAATAGGAATGAGAGATGTAAAAATTTCCTTTCCAGGATCATCAGTATTGCGTCAAATGGTTGCAGCTTTATTTGGAAACGTTTTGCTCTCCAAGGTGGATTCTGCCAACATTATTTTGAATGTCGAGGATTTCAATAAATTCCCCATTACACAGAAGGACCTTGCTACGAGAACGGTACCATTATTCCCTTGCGGAAGAAATTTGGAAAACAAACCTCGATAGAAGATTCTCAAAAATCGATAATTGCTTTTTTTCATAAAGAAAATGAAAATTCTTGCTTGGCCCATTTGGTACTTTGGATAAATACTTAAATAAATAAAAAATCTAGTACAATAAAAGTCAAAATAGCAACCCACCCATGTATTTTAATCCTAATTTATTGAGATTTCAAAGAATTCTGGAATAAATGAGAAATTTGAAAGTTGGCTAGCATGGTGAAAAAATAGGGTTGTACAAAAAGAAGAAAAAGCATTGAGGTAAAACTTTTTAATCAAACAAATCCAATATACTTGAATTTTTAAATAAAATTCATTTTTAGTTAGTTATAATTCCAATTTTTGAGTTAACTTGGATCACCTAGAGCAGAATCTATTAAAATTTTAAATTACGTAAATTAGGTGTTCGACTCTTTATTCGACAATCGTATTTGTTAAATTTTCGTTCGCGACAGTAAGTGTGAAAAATATTTAATCGCAAATGTGTGGTTAATAAAAATCAAATATTGGTTTTGTCTTAAAGTAAAAATGTTTGACTAATCCGTTTAAAGATATTTTATATGGACATGCTTTTAATAAGTATCTTTTCTAGTTTCCTTTTTTTTTCTTTTCATTTATTGAATCCCACTTGGTGGGACCCACCAAATGGGATCCACAGTTTTCTCAAGGAATCCGGTTTCCTTGAGAAAATTTGCTATAACTGTCCAATGTTCATTAGCGTCACTTTATTAAGGCAATCAGTCCAGGAACGAAGATTTAGGTGCATATCAGCGAGTCTTTTGTCACCAAATCCATCTATATTAAGACCAT
The DNA here is from genome assembly GCA_016097605.1 of Eucalyptus guilfoylei. NCBI lineage: Eukaryota > Viridiplantae > Streptophyta > Magnoliopsida > Myrtales > Myrtaceae > Eucalyptus > Eucalyptus guilfoylei. The sequence continues at coordinate 12,267,751 of CM027863.1, forward strand.
AGGCAGTTGTTATCCAAGCACATTAACATTAAAAAAGCCAATTCATCAATAAAAGGACCTCAGGTTGGTTCTGTTACGAAGAAGAACGGCAACCATAGGTTATTAGTTCAATTGTTGTCGCATGCACCAGAAGTGGTAAAACGGCAGCGATTAATGTTGTGGTGCGAGGGACTTTAGGGACTGCAACGCTTGTCTCCGAGAGGCTTTTAAGATCCCTATTATTATCGGACATTAATGAAGGCAATCTCCTAAAGGCCTGTTTGCAATCATCCGTGCCCTTACTAGCAATAGCAATCATTGCCAAGTCGGCCAATCCAAAAAAGTTCTTGGAGTCCAAGTCAGCTAGTGCCTCTTCCAGTTTCGATAGAACCGTCTAACAAGCGTTTTGACACTACTGGATGCGCTGGTGGACCGACGGGGTCCTTGCCCAGACCGGTCATGTGAGTTAGCGTCGAAGTTGTGCAATCTTGGGTGCTCAAGCCGTACGATAAACCAAGCCAGAGACTCTGCAGGCCAGTGTGTAGTCATCGGCATCAAGCGCCCACGGATCAGAATGCATCCCAGAGATGAAATGCAGAACGTGTAGTCGGTTGCTTGCTTGCAGACCTTGTCGACTAGCTCAGATATGGTCGTGACACGAGCAGACTGAAGGATGACAAGCCCCAAGAAGACAGAATGCGACATGAACAAGATGCTGTCATTGTCTCATGTTGCTTTTGAATTATGAAGATGGCTGAGATCTGCTTCTCTAGCACCAACAAATATGAGCAGAATCACTTCTGCTAAAACTTCAGAAACTGAGAAATGAAATTCACCGTGCCAACACTTTAAGACAAATCATTTGAAGCTAGACTGCACAAGGTTTTCGGCGGTGTTATGTTCCCAACCGACTGATACTTCAAATATTCTTAGCACTCGTTTTCTAGTGTATCATTATCATACAATGGAGGCATGAGTCCTAACTATTGCCAAACGTAGGCTCCAATTTAACCTGCCTTTTGTGCTCAGCAATGCAATTCAAATAAGGGACAAACATGCTATAACTATCTCACTATCTTCTATGTCTCTTCCTCTTCGAGTTCCATAACAGACATTACTACGTCGTAACTCATTGCAAACTAGTTGTTCGATTCAGTAACAACTAAGAGCACACTGGAATGGATTAATAGAGTGATCATCCAATGCCGGGAAAACAATCAAGAAGCAATGTCTCTGGAAATGTAAACCAAACCTGGCAAAAAAATGCATATAGGACCGTAAGTGAAATTCGAGTGGAATCGGAATAATAATAGTGTAATGAAGTGCAACTGGCAAGTATGCCGGGTTTTGCTTTTCCTTAGGATTTCATGAAGCATCGAAACATCGAAATCTGACTGTACCTTAGAGAGCAGAATTGGACAGGACAAAACACAGATCATTGAGTGAAATGCAGAAATCGCAGATAAGATCAGACTTACTTCAAAAGAAAAATTCATGTGAAATGTCACTGTGGAAACAAGAAGATGACTCACACTAGACTTTGCTAGGCTGAAGAAAAAAAAGTGAAAATGAAAATGCAGCTTGCAAGAAATACCAAGTAAATGGGCACCAACTCACTACCTATTCTCATCATTGTGTGGTTGGGACACATATGAATAAAACCATTTCTTCTCAATTCTGATGTAATTGAAAGCAAGCATGATCAAAATCTGTCATACCAGTAAATGTAGCAGCAATCGAGTCATATCTCCAGTGAAACGAGATTCTCTACAACCATGATCAAATCAGTTATCCTTGGTAATGGAAGCACTGTGACTTCGTGTGTGATCGGATTCAAAGAAATTCGATTTTCAATGTCAAAGCTATCTATTTCCATAAGAAGCTCACCATTGCACATCCAGCCATAAAATCTCGCTACCACTTCATCAACCTGAAAAGTACACAGATTAGTCCAAGATTGAGGCACGCCGTAGTCTCTCATAACCCAAACAGAACAAACGGAATAATAGTCATCATTATCATCAAAGGCGTCTGCACGAAAGAACACAGCCAGCAACTCATTTAACACTGCCACAGACAGTAGTGAAGAGGCACTCGTATTTTCCGGCAGAGCGATTTCATCAAACACCTCACCCGCGACATCGAACACGAATATTGATGCGTCTTCACTCACACACCCCATATCATCCAACTTGAAAGCAACCCAGTGCAGATTCCCATTCAAGAAGACCGCTTGGCTGTCCTCGTGAAAAGCAGGAACCTCACACTCCAAACTTCTCCAGGAATCTGTACGGAGTGAATAAATCCCGACTCGACCAAACCAACGCCGATCATCACCTTGATAATGGAGAATCCTCACAATCTTATAGTCATTCGACCCAGCGTCGAAGCCAAACCCTAGAAAACCACTATCAGCCTGCTTGCAACGAAATTGCGGCTCCTCCGGGCAGGGGAATACTCGAATCGCCTTGTGCTTTCTGGTGAACAAATTCCAGAGATACATGAACGGCCCTTCGCCATTTCGTTCGGCGACGCAAATCAAACCATTGCACGAACCGACGAAATAGAAAGTGCGGGGAGGAGGAGTAATAAAAGGGGTTTCGACTCGCAACAGGGAAGGCAGGGTAAGAGAGTCGTGGGGAACCAGAGAACACCTATCCTGAAGATCACCGCGGTAATCTAGACACACGAGGTACCAGTTGGAGGCATGGAGAGCGGAGTGGCTCGAGTGGAGGCCCACGAACGCAGGGTCGTCGATGGCGGAACGCCACGATCGGGAGACGCACCTGAATCGGAGGAGCGATTTCACCGGCAGCCGCTTCAGGATCTCGACTGCTACGTCCTGAGGGAGCTTCGGCTCGCCGCCGTCGCCGTCGCCGTCGCCGGAGGAGGAGCTCATGATGGTCGTCGGGCAGGGGGTTTGAGAAGAAGAGCGGGAAGTAGAAAAGCTGCTGAAGAGCAGTTGCTGCAGTACTTGCCCAGCGAAGTACAAATCGGGTCAGCCTCGGGTCCGGGTCACGGGTCACGGGTCGGATCTTCTTGGGCTTGCGTTGTTAGAGGGGCGGCTTATTTTAGGTTTGGTTCGTGTCAGTTTTGGGCCGGATGGTTTATTTATAAGTCGGGTTAATTTATCTTGGGCTGGGCCTAGCTACTTAATAAGTCTTTCTCGGCTGCGCTTCAGTTTGGGGGAAGCCCGACTAGGCTTGCTTACCGGGCCCAGTCCTCGGCATCTCTCGTACTCCTAGGAATTGAGCATCATGTTGCAACGATTCCGCAACCATTCCACGAACGGCTCTAAGTTGATCGACCTGAAAAACTAGAAGATGTCCACGTTTTGATTCAAAATGAACATCTTCTGTCAAAGGGCATCACGAGCACTAGTTCACTAGACCTGGTACCCAGTAAAAAGCTCCTAACAAGTCCAGATCAGAATGTCGTATAAATGTAATTACAATTACTTCAAAAAGAAAAAGAGATAGAATCTTTCAATGTTACAATTGTTTCTCACGAATTTGTCCAAATAGACTGGAGGGCTAAAAAAGTGTTGAGAAATTTCCAAACTGCTAAAACTTGGCATCTTTTGTCAACCTCTGTATTTTGTTACACTGTTGGACTGTGAAATAGGTGATGGACCAGCATAATCTCGCTGACAAGACATAAATCCTTGGAGAACAAGTCACAGTAGGAAAAACATCAAAAGAATACCACAGGAGACGTGTCTTTGTCAAAGCCACACTTCACTTATAGTGCAGCAAATTGCATCGATGTCACGCAATAATTCACTTCTCTCGCTAAAATTGCCATGAACTCATTTAGCCCGTTACTCTGTGATTCTTCCTATGTCCGGACCGATGCAGGCCTATGCTGAAATTATTAGAAGAACTCCAAGGTTTGTGTAGGAGTTAAAACAAATGTGCATGCGAACATAGAGATCAAAGTGAAACTTGCGATAAAACGAAAACAAAGTAAAGTGTGTACTATAAGGGCGAGAATTGCCTCTAGTTCCATCTGAGAACCAAATTGAACCTATTTGGAAGAGCTGGTACAACTTCCGGCTCCGCGAAATCTGCCTGGCGATAGCTCCCCTCCCAATTCTAAGGCCAAAACGGGTTTTGAAGCCTCTTTTGCCAAAGAAGACATAATCAAAGAAAAGAAAAAAGAAAAAACCTTTTGAACCCATAAAAGATCAAAGCATGTTCTCCATGAACAAACAACATGACAACTTGATAAACAATTTTTTTAATAGTGAAATTGTGCAATGTCCAGATGTTATTCAGAACCTAAAATCAGCCAGTTCCCTAGTAAAACCGCGACTCAGACTGGAGCCATCAGTTCTATAATCGATCTACCCGATTCCCAGTTCTAGGTCTGGAATTAACCGACTCCGAAACCGATACCCATAGTTTCAGGTCAGACACTGAGCTCCTCTGCAATAGAGACACCAATCACTGAAAACCCCTTAAGATCCTCGTTGTTATCAGTCAATGGAGATTTCGTTCCCTTAAAGGCGGACTCGCAGTCCTTCGCTCGGTCGAGTAACGAAGCAGAAAAGCCGGTCAATCTGCCATATGTCTTCGAGTCCAGGTCGTTTAAAGCCTCTTGAATATTCGCGACGGCCGTGGCATAATCTCCGCGGCATCGCTCGAGGTGCTGGCGCACTAGACCGGTCGAGTTACTTAGCAGCGAAGTTATCTGGTCTCGGGTGCCCGAAGCGTTGCGATGCGCCAAGCCGAAGGCTACAAAAGCTAGTGTCAACGCATCGGCACCTGGTGCGCGCGGATCAGATTCGAGAACGTCCTTGCAAAATTTGTCATGGTAGGGTGCTGTTCGGCTGCAGATGTGGTCAACTTCCGCATAATCGGGGGTAGCCACCGAGGATTCGACGACGACGGACAACGCGAGAAGGCCGAACGCGAGATTGCAGAAGAGAAGAAGAGCATGAGATGTAGCCATCGTTCTCTTTCCTCTGACTGACACTTTGGGGAATGGTTAAATCGTGCTTACAAAGAGCACAGTTGATCTCTTTCTTAAATAGAAACGATAGATGTAAAATTTCCAGGAATTTGTTGATATTGATTAATTGCAGCTCATGGAGGATTCTGCGTTAAAATTTTGGATGGAAAAGGATAGAACTGGTTCCCCATTATGGTAAATGAATATGATCTTAGTCCTGGTTTTAATACCAAAATGAATATGCAACATGTCATTTACCATATCTGTCCTCTATTTAATAGCATCGTCTCGGCTTCCTTTGTTTTGTGAAATATATTTTTTGGGAAAACACTTTTTGTCATTTGAATAGTTTAGGAAAACAAATCAACTAGAAATGTTTTCTTTGTTAACAGAAAATATTTTCCTAACAAAACTTAAATTTAGAAAAATGATTTCGATTTTTAAAAGAGAAAATCACTTTTCATAATATAATTAGATATTGGCACTTAGACTTTAATCAAATGTGCATGAGAGCATAGTGATTATGTCCCTGTCATGGTGTCACTATCTTTTCATGACATTAGTAACTATGGCAAACTTTGAACCGTCAATGCACGCGACAACAAGCTATGTGCATGAGAGCATAGAGATTATATTATCTTTTCATGACATTAATAACTATGGCAAACTTTGAACTGTCAATGCACGCAACAACAAGCTATGACAAGGAGGAGGTTATTTTACAGGTACCCCAGTGTACATCGACACAGACGAAAGGCCATGGACGTTGCAGCCGCTTCAATTGCCCCGAATCTGAGGCAACCAACCATGCAGATTCAAAGCAAATGAAGAAACAATCTCCATGGGGGTACAATGGAAGATATCAAAACCATTCTCACAAAACAAAACCCAACCCGCAATCATTCACAACTTACCTAACAATAAAGAGATGTCGCGACAACAAGTGTTAATGCTCGCGATCATTCACAACTTACCTAACAACAAAGAGATGTCGCGACAACAAGTGTTAATGCTCCAGACGATCGGTGTAGGTGGTGTGATCGTCCAATCACACCCCGCTTGTTCCAGCCATCTATATCCTAATTGTGTATGTTCAATTTTTCTCGCCATTCAAATTTCGAGCCCAATTTTAGTGTGCAACATAGAATTTGTACCCACATTTATATAAGTTCTCTCTTATTTTATGGTCAGGCATGACTTCACGCTAAAGAGCCACCTGACGCGGCCCCTTGTCATCTTTCCATAAACTAATAACGCGGTTAGTGGATTAGGTACCTGAAATTGGTTCGATTCCGTTCAAACGCATTAACTTTCATAACAAAAAGATGTTGATTGTATTGTATAACGTACTCAAAATCGAGATCCAATAATTCAATAGCCAAATTCACTAGGAAATTCAGCGATCCAGGATGGCAAAAGTGCAGATCAGCACAGCACAATCACCAAACGCATTCATCTATCCAATTACTTCCCTTCTCTACAGAAAACAAGAAAATTAGTCAAAAAGGGACAAAATGCATGTGGGCCAACACCCACCATAAGTAATCACCGAAAGGTGGGGGAAGACCAGGATGATTTGCTTGACAACCACCACCACCCTCACCTATCTTCCATCTCCAACCGCAATTGAAGGCAAATGACTCCCGAAGTGATTTGAATATTTATACCAAGCATGCAAATTTTTTTGTATGCCAAGAATATGTTTGCATGTGACGAGCCTTCTCCAAGCAATTAACAATTCCAGTTCATACTCTGACCAACCACATGTGGGGGGTTGCGCCCTGGGCCTCACTCCAGATCTGGGTCTTTTGAGTACCATCACCTGTTATACCCCACCATTTGACAGCTATATTTCCTTTCCCACCTTCACGGCAAAGCTCACACCATTCATCATCATCCTTACCTAACATTGTACACACACACACACACACACACACACACACACACAATATATACACGAAAGACAACAAATTCCCAAACGAAACCTACTAAAAAATCAGAACTTGTATCTCACATCTATCGGCAGTGCGCACGTAAGGACAAATGATGCACGCTGGTTTTACTATGGTTGGACAATGCAAAGATTCAGGACCCTCTTTCTTTGTCCTTTTGAACGAAGGGAGATGTCTCATGGTGAGTTCACCATTTAGAACATTCATTAGGAGAAAACCCAAGAAGGGCACTAGAGAACAACCCCTCATCTGTAACTCAAATAGAAAAACCTACATGTTCTGGCAATGAGCTCATCGGCATGAGCAAATGGGTCAAATGTCAAGGAGATAGAATCATGCTCTTGAGAAGATTAACATTGATTCTAATGATACATAGCCCAAAAAGAAAAAAAAAAGAAAAAAAACCACTAGCTTCATTCATTTACAAAATCCCCACCAGCAATTTTTGCTATAAGGAACAGAGCATTGCATAACTCTGTCCTCGAACCGAAACTACTATGCCAAAAAATGAACCGAGAAAAAAGAAAAAGAAAGGGGAATTCTGAAATGTGTACAGAAAGAATTAGAGAGAGTTAATTTCCTGACAAAAAACAAGGGCCTACACGTAGAGTGATGTGGACCTGTAAGAATAGGTAGCTTGATGCTCGGGGAACGTCACTGACTGGCGAATCCAGAGTTGGTTTATGGATTGATGTTGCACTCCCGCAGATAGACATGATCATAATCGACGTACTTCACCCAATAGTTCCGGTACTTGGGCATGCCTATCTCAAGCCACGGTTTCAAGTTGCCATTGTAGTGAATGACGGCAGCCCGCTCTATTTCCCTCTGGTTGACATTAGGATTATAACCTAGTCCCAGCACATGCCACAACCGATCAAGCGGATGAGTACGATTCCAAAATGTAATAAGGCCGGGTGGCAGGGTCCCCAACTTCCACAACTGTCTATCGTGGTTCTGCAAATAAGAAATTCTTTTCAGTGATTTAAGGGAGAAGCAATTCAGGCCTAGTTGAGTTCAAAAAGCATTGAACACCTAATATTTCAGTTCCAAATCCCTCCACCATAGTAGGGTATATATGTAAGTTTGGCATTCTATTCATGCTTTAAAACATGTAGCGTCACTTGTACTACCAAACAATGAAAGATGTGACTAACTGAATATAAGAATGTCCCAGTGAATACTTACAAGTTTCTGCCAATTGTGATACACTTCGGTGATGTTTTGCTTCTTCCATTCCTTCAAGTCAAACACGTTCATGCCATATGCCCAGCCACAAGCACGGGGATCAAAATTCTTTGAGATAAGAGGATTAGAGAAATTGAGATAGCGATCAAAGCGATGGAAGCTTTCCCCACAAGTCTCCACCGCACCATTGACCTTTCCCTTCAAATTGAGGGACCACAGACCAGTGAGGTCCTTTTGTACAACTATATCATCATCTAAAAACAGCACCTTATCCAGCTTGGGGAAGATCTCTGGTAGGTAAAACCGAAGATGGTTCAAGATAGATAAGTACTTAGGGTTCCTGTACTTCAGATTTGTATCGGAATTCGCACGATGAGTCCTGAAGTAATAATCGATCATGGATTGAGAACCTAACTGCTTGAGCACTGGACTGTAACTCGAGTTTAACCACGTAAATTCTTCTATATTCTGGACTTGAATAGTTGCGTTCCCCAGAGGATTTACTAAGAACCACATCCTCATTGCTGCATAGTTGAGCCGGTCTGTAACGATGTGGAAGACATGTTTCGAGGGTTCCTGTCCATGATCCCAAAAGAAATAAACAAGAAGTCAAGCCAAAAAGAAAAGGAAAAGAAAAGCAGAAGCATCACAACATCACCATTTTCCCTAGTCACTAAGTTTTCTACCACATACTTTCTGCTTGGAAGCCAATTTCAATAAAGTTAATCTTTACAGGCAAACAAAGATACCTTCGCATGGGTGATGGTTGAGTTCACAACAACAGCTGCTGCCAACACGTTATCAGAGAACAGTGCATAATGGAACAGCCGGGGGTCCTCCAATTTCTCTTGGTTCGGGAAATGCTGTTGGGTAGAATTCAAGGTGTAGTACTCACTAGTAAGGCGTAAAGGAAGACAATGAAGACCCTTAGGAAGGGTTTTTGCAGTCAACTGTGTCAAGAACAGCGTCTGCTTCTTGTGCACTCGCAGCTGCTCTTCCGTTGAATGGAGCATAGCCCTAAGTTTCCGTACAATAGCAGAGCAGTCATCTTGAATTTGCTTGCCTTTGGCCAATGATTGCTCCATAGCTTTCAACCGGTCATAGGAGCTGCACATTTCATCGCACTCTCTGTCAGTTCTCATAGCTAAACAAGATGAGAAACTACATTACATTTAAAATCATACATCTGTATGTGCCAATCAAGATATCAATATAAACCAGCATACATATGAAAGTATACAACACATGAACTAGAGATCAATCAACTTACTTCCTCGGCAGATCAGAATCTTTAGCTGCTGCCCCAAGCACTCGTTGAACTTCTTTGATCCGCTGCCGAAGCTCTCTAGTGAAGTGAGGATTGTTCTTAGTGGCTGGTAGAGATAAGTAAACTTTGGCCCTGATCAACTGATCTTTAAGCTGCCGGACACGAGCATCGGGCATTGCCATTTGCTCATTCTGTCCCTCTCCAGATTTTGCAGTCTCTTGTTTTCCAGCGATGACGGGAGTCTTAGAAGACTGATCCTCGGCTTTCACCTCCTGCACAAGAATTGTGAAATCTTAATTACACTCTCTGAGACCTACTGAGTTTGTTCATTTCTCAATGGATTTTCAATTTCATTTGAAACATTCAAGAAATCAACCAAAAAAACCATGCATAGCAGTTGATGGCCTAAACGACAAAACTGATGAATAAAATCCATCAATTGACTTGTTCTCTACCTCGAAAAGTAAGAAACGAAGGACAAGAGAAAGTTCTCATAAGCAATTAAGTTTGATTGTCAAATTCTACAGTCATTACCAATGCCCAACCTTATATGCATTATGAAAAAAACTCAGACCCCTGTAAGAAATCACTAACCCAAAAGTTAAAGCAACTAAAAGAACTCCTTAACTGAAAACAACGATTTCAACACAAGGCCTGCCTGCAAGTTGTATTAGTTAGGACCACGGAGAGAAGCACGAAACAAGCCCTTACTGCACCATATTCTCAATAACTAAGAGTTTTGACGAGCTAGATAGGGTAGAGATGAATTTACCACATTCTGTGCAACATTTTTTGACGATGACCGCTTGGAAACTTTAGCCTTCCCATCTTCGTCCTTGGGAATTTTCCCTTCTCTCCCGACTTCATTTTCACCTGCCACAGTAGATTTTTCCGAAATTCCACTCTGCACTTCTTGATTGTTCCCACCAGTCACCTGTCTGATGGGGTTCTCCTTTTGAGCTTGACTGTCATCCGTCGTCGCTGACAATACCCTTGCAGATTTATGCTCTACTCCTTCTAGTTTTTGCGAATCTAATTTATAATATCAACAAAATAAAAATTGAATAACTAAAAGCAAAACTTCAAGAAAAATTTCCACTGATTGACCAATTTTTTTCTGGGACAAGATTCACACAACTTATATCACACAATATGATGTGGAGCAGGCAGAAACAGCGAAACAAATCCGAATCCGAATCAAACAGATTAATCAATCCGAAAAAGAGTACCTTTAGTGGTATTATCCGTGTACACTAATCCAATCGGTTCTTTAAGAGTTGCTGACGATTCCTGCTTCCAAAACAGAAGGGGTGAGAGCTAGATCTCAGAAATTAACAGCACAAACAACCAGAGAGAGAGAGAGAGAGAGAAGCAAGAGAAGAAACAATTAGAACACCAGGACTAATATACCTGTGGAAGCACATTCAAACGACCCGCGTCACCACTAAAAGTCTGCGCACCAACACCAAGCAAAATCGCCGAAAATCAGTAATTAATCGTCTGGGGTGCTTGTAAAATAAATCTACAATTGCGAGTGAAAAAAGAAAAAAACTTACAAAGGACGTGACTTCCTCTATGAATTCATTCCTCGCTGCAAGAAATAGACAAAAGGGCAAAAACCCAACACACGTGAGACTGAGAAGAGAGACGGGAACAAATCAAAATCTGAAATTTCTGGGTAAGATTCATTTCTTGAAAAGACCTCGTGGCGAAAAATCATAAAAAAGCGAGAAGAAAGAAAACTCACAAGAAGCAGATTTGAAAGTGCCGATTCTATCAGTGTAGAGGATGATCGGCGCGACGACCGTCACCAGCAGCATGAGCACCACCACATTCCGCACCAGCATCATTTCCCCCCCTCTCGCGAGCCCAAGAATCTCCAAACCCCAACCGCAAACAAGAAAGGCAAGCAAGAAAGACCCAAAAAGTTCCTTCCTTGAGGCCTAAAGCGAAGACCCAGATGGCGGCTCCTCGAAACCCGGCTCCCGAAGGCTCGAATCTCAAGTCACATTGAAGGAGCGCAGCGGAAGGAAGGCACCGGCCGCCGTTTGGATTGAGAATTCGTGCGAGAGGGAGAAGGGAGTTCTCTGGTTTTCCTGTTGTAACTGAGCAAGAGAGAGAGAGAGAGAGTAAAGCGAGGACGTTGATAATGTCTAGGAAGAGAGAGAAGGCTAGAGAGAGAGGGGTGATGGAGATGGACTATTGATTGGAGGTTTTTTTATTCAACAGATTCCACCATTTTTACTGGCCTTTCGTGTGGTTCGATGAAAAGGGGAAGGAAGCCAAGGGTGTGATTAAAGAAAAGACGCGGGGCAAGGACGGACGCGATAAGTTCACGAGCGAGAGAAAGCCAAACGCGGTGAATGAACTCACTCCTTATATTTTAAGGAAAGAGGACCAAAGAAAGGGAAAGAGTATATTAATTTTTGTGCTCTCTTTTTGTCTAAGAAAGGGAGAATATATCATCCAAGTTCTAGTAAAATTTATTTGAGATCCATTTGATAACCATTTTATTTTTTTATAAAATAATAAAGTGGTCAGGAAATAGATTTAGAATAAAAAAAGTGAAAAATTTATTTAGAAAAATAATTTTTGAAACAAGGTCATTTTCTTTTTTTCATTCTTTCTTCTTCCTCTTCTAGCCAATCGCCGAGCCTCGACAATGATTGGATGAGGCTTGACTTGACCTAGATTTGATGAGGTTCGCTTCACTTGACAATGGTGAGGCTAACCTCGCGGCCTTGCCCAAGGCTAACGGGCCAAGCCTCAGCAATTGCTAGGCAATGTTGAGACCTGGCTTGGATCTAGCAAGGTTAGCTTTACCTAGCAATGGTGAGGCTAACCTCATCGGCCATCGTTAAGACCTAGTGACCAATTAGATGAGAAATTAAAAAAAAAAAAAAATAGAAAATTCTCAACAATATTAAAAACTAAAAAAATTTCACATCGAAGAAAATTAAAGATACATTCCAAATACATTTATCTGTTTAGAAACTCATATGAATGATAAAAAAGGTGTAATGTATTTTATTTTCTTTTCTTTTCCATGCTTGAATTGAATATCAATTTCTCCAGCCTTTGCTATTTTATAGTCTATCAATAATGCAAGAATTCACATCAATTGAGAATTTATGTGAGAAATAAATTAGTTTGAAGTAAAGGCATGAAGAAATATCACACTGGATTTTTTTTTTTGTGAGACGAAAATTGGGGTAAATTGTGTAATAAAGATATCGGTCTGAATTTCTCTTGGGACAAACAATATTTTTGAGAAAATGTGTCATAAGCCATTCGTTTGGGATTTTTGATGAAATTAATCCTAATAATTATCTGTTCAAAAAAAAAATCCTAATAATTACCACCAGCATTATTTTTCTTTTTCTTTTTTTCTTGTTGCTGATGCCAAGTAAAGTGGTGTGTCTAGAGCTTATCTTATTTTTGGAAGCGGTCTATTTTGTTTGGGTCTTTTCTTCTAGAACAGCAGCAGCAGAACTTCTCTTTCCACGCTTTGAAAAAGGTTCATTCGCAAGGTTTTCTACTTAAGTGAAATTGCTTTCCAGCTGCCAACTTAAATAAATTGCTTGCCCTAATCTAGATGAAAAGATAGCGATCGACGTAAACGCCTATATTGTCAACAGTCGATAAAATAAAGAAAAAAGAATTTAAGTTTTACTTTCTCGATCGAAAAAAAAAAAATGAGTAATTCAATCATTGAATAATGTCAAAAAAAAGTCATTGAATAATGAGTATCTTGAAAATTCTTACCGTCTTCTTCCAAGATTAGCTCGGATGTACCGAGACATCGTAATTTGTGCTCATTCGAAAATATTTGCTCTATTTACACATTTTGTAATTTCGTATTATTTTTTACACGATTTGGCTATAAAATTTCTCAACCAATTATCTAATTCCTAAATTTTTTTTTAAAAAGTAGTGCTGTGCTCAATGCATCTCAAGAAAAATCGAGTATTGTAATTCCATTCTTGACACTATTCAATCGGTTTAATTTGTTTGACACACTTGATTGTGGGTTTATTAAGGCTTCAATATTTGAATTCGGTGAAGACACTAGATGAATCTAAAAGCCTAGGGCACCTGAATTAAGTCATTAAATGATGTATCCCCACACATACTCCGACAGCCAAATTAGTTATGGCGTAGGACATAGGCAAAGCTGAATTTAGCACTCTATACCAAAAAGAAACAAAAACCTATCATAATATTATATTTGGCTGATTATACAGCAACTGAGATTGGACTAATTCATTATGCATTTATTCAACCAACCCCTAGGCAATCTGGAAGCAGGCCCCCGCAATTAGAAGAAACGATCAGTCGTTATAAGACTCCCTCTTTTAGCAAAAAATCGAACGAGATGAAATCATTTCTGAATTGGAAAATGGAGGATATAATAATTGTTGATAACAAGAAATAGGGAACGATGATAAAAGGAGGAGCTGCTGCTGGTAGGGACAGGAAGTGTCGGCACAACGCAACGGCTCTTTGTGTGTGGTTGAGGCTGTCTGCTCGTACAATTGCTTTGTTTGGAGGGTCCCCCCAACATTAAATCACAACTTCGGTTTTCCTTTTTTTATAATATAAATTTATTTTATTTTTATAAATAGAATAAAAACAAGTTTTGTCTTGTTTTGTTTTGTTTTTGATTTTTCTGAAATGGCCATTCAAATAGTGAATTTCCCAATTTTAATTGTAATTTTCCCTTCATGGATCTTGATAGTTGCTACTTCCCTTTTTGGGCTGGAATTGACTGGATCATTCTCTCTTGTATCTTGAAGTTCCACGGTGAGCAGTCAGCAATGGAGTGGCTCTCCACCTTGCCTGACATCATCTCCATCGGTTTAATGAAACATTGAATTTCCTCTATATTTACTAATGTTTTCTGACTTGGCATCCATTTGTTTAGCGGGAAAGGAGTAACTTAAATAATATTTTCTTTAAAAATAATTGTTCGTATTGCTCACAAAAATGAATTAATGAAAAAATTTACATACGAAGATGTTTAGATATAAATTGCCATTGATGACAAAAATATACTTCATCAACCAATGAATTAAAGAGATACAAGGAATTCTTTTTCAAGAAAATATTTTTCAAATCATCAAATTTTCACGAAATAAACGAAGTCTTGAAATCATTTTTATTTTCCCATGCATGAAACTATATCAACCTTTTTGTTCTGTTTTTTCTTTATTAAATAATCTATTGTGATCGCTAATTGAATTCCCTAAAGTCATATCCGACACTCAATAAGAATTTGTCACATTACTAAAAGAATTAGTTTTATAAACCGACATTATAATATCAGCAAATGGCACTTTTTATCATATATGGTGGGGGTCCATGGCATGCTAAACTGGGCTTCCTTTCTGGGAAGTGTCATGATTATTTTAGTTGTAATTGACTTATTTGGGACAGAGGCAATCTGTTTAGTTGTTTTGGAGTCTTTTGCTGAGAAATTGCCCTGATTGGGATCTAACCAAGAGACAGGCAGTTCTTTTCATTTGAAAGTTTAGGCCCAGCCCAAACTTAGTAGATCTGAAGCTTTGGACCTTGATGAGGAATTCTGGCTCGGATCATAAAAAAATTGTTCGGTTCGATTCGGCTTGGCTTGGGTCCATTTTCTAGATGGGAAAAATCATTTCTCAAAATTAATTAATATATCAGATTCGAAAATCGAAACCTGGGAATCCCATCATATGCTCATGCAATTACTAATGACAAACACGATGGTGCTCAACATTCTACAAACCTTAATTACAGTCCGCAAACAGCATCTGAAATAAGAATCAAAACATGGACATAATTGAAAATCAAGATTGTTATAGGAGGTAAGGTTGGCCTTCTTCGCTTCTGGGCCCAAATCGGGCCCGACAAGGAAAAGAAATTGAAGAAGAGGCTCAAAATCTTGAATTGGTCTTCATTCGAACCAGCAAAATCAGGCTGCTTCAAGCTCTTACAGTCTGTTCCAAAAAAAAAAAGGCTCTTACAGTCGGTTGCGGTTGGTTGCGTTTGGGAGAGTTTTCTGAGTCTTTTAAAACTTATATCAATCCATCACTTGCCTCCCTTCTTTGGTGGGATTTACAACATTGATGTGCTGGCCGCTGTAAGATTGAAAGACTATCAGCTAGGCTCATCTCAAAACTGATATAAATATATCTAACTCTCTTGGCATACCTAGGACTTGTCATGTTTTTTCTTGAAGAACTATTGATATGTTCAGTTGTTGACTATGCGAATGCTTTAAATCACATTGATATAAACAAAAACAGACAAAGAAATAAGAAAAAAACTATATGAAAGGTGAAACTGTTTGATGATATATGTCTAGGATTGCAATGTTGAGTTGTTCAGAGCCCTCCTTCAAGAGGCTGATCGAGGACGGAGCGCCAAATGCAATCCAGCCCCTCCAGATCATCACTGCCTTGTGCCGTCAACTGTTGTTGGCCCGGCGACAGCATGCCATGATCGTCGCCCAGTGAATCTAGCAATAATGCCGAGTTCTGGCATGACAACGGCTCGCAGAACTCCATGCCATGGTCAGCCGTGAACGACGGTGAGAATGGGAACACATCCTCGACTTTGCTCTCACCGTCCTCCTCTGACCCGAAGATCATGCCATCGCCTTCCCTTAGCCATGGGAAATCAAACACTCCCAAGGAGGACATGCAATAGTCCCACTCTTCCAATGCTTCATCATTGCAATTACTCTTGTCCTCCAGTTTTTTGTCTCTGTGATCCTCATGATTGTTGCTGTGCTCATAACTAACGCCAACTAATTGTCTCTTTGAGGAGGAGTTGTCTGAGGTATTAATCTGGCTGTCCTCCACCTCTCCTTCCCTTCCTCTCTTCCTGCTCTCAGGATCCATCATTTTCACTCAGCTTTCTGTCAAGGAAAATAATTACTAACTCATAATCCAAAACCATGCAAGATGATGCATATCAAAAGGACACTGATCTGATATTGATCTGCATAAAATGAGCAGGCAGTGAAATTTATGAAGGTAGAAAGCAAGTCATTGCAAGCCAAAACATGATTCTGCACAGCCATGAATGGCAAAAGAAAAAAATTTATACGGCTTTAAACCAGTTGAATGACAAGGTCAAGTGGGCAGAAAAAGGACAGATAAACAAACGAGACCCAGAATCCAGATGAACATTCAGGCTTTTTTGTGCCAAACCTGTCAATGCTGTTGCCCTTCCTTCATCACCAGCTCCAACTTGAATTGTTTTCTCAACAGAGAGACATACATATACAGCTAACACAGCACCTTTATATAATCTCTCTCTCTCTCTCTTTTTGTTTTTTTGTTTTTTTTTTTTTTTGGGTAATATTGGTGCAGCAGGGATGAAGGAGAAGGTGAAGGCGGTTGCTTTTTTTGCGGGGGGGATTTGAAACGCCTGAAGCGGATTAAATCTTTTTTCTTTCTGTCGTGGGTGTTCTTTTGTGAGGGGGGGACTAAAATTAGTGAAGGTGAAGACACCACCACCACCATGCAAGAGCGTTTCTCGTTCCCATGGTTGCCTCGCAGTCCACCAAGGCACACCTTCTGCTCTTTTCTTGCCACGCAGTTGCCAAGAGTCACCTCCTTCTTCTCCCTCTCCCCCTCTCCCTCCCACACCCACACACATACAACCTCACCTGAATCTTCATTTTTATATTTTCCTAAAAAATTTTCATCGTCAACAGTAACCCTTCATTTGTCTAGGACGAATGCACATCTGTACATTGCAATGCAATATTCAACAACCCTTTCTTCCAGCATGCTATGTAATGCAAACAATGTTTTCACGGCCTCTGGAACTCATTTTTCTGGGTTAGAAAGAGCTCGAGGATGGACTTGTCTAGGAAAATCCTATGTCACTATTACTCGAGAAGCCCTTGTTTAAAGCTCTACCTTTTGTCCTTGATCTCCCTGTTAAGTCATTGTTAATTCATGGCCGGATGATGAGGCAGAGAGGAGCTTTTTTGGGTGCGAAACCGCCATGTCCATTCGTCTTTTTTTCCTCGCTTAGTACGAGGAAGGAAGGAGAAAAAGGCTGATTTTCCAACAAACCCTGTATCTGGCATTTTTCATGCAACAGCAAAGCATGAATCATACTGCTACGTCATGCGTTTTATTTGTTATGAAAATGTGTGAAATTGGGCAACTGTACGGACAATATCCCATGACCATTGAAAATGACTCCAGTAAAAGACAGAAATATGTGAATCAAGAACTAGATAATGTGAATTTTCTCTCTTTTATTCCACCCTCCTTTTGCCGGACATTCGACCTGTGGCACTGAGCCTACGTACATGAAACCATGGTGAAACACAGGGAAGCTTTGCTTAAATGAAGAGATCGGGGAGGAGGGAGGAGAGAATACGAAATTGCAGATCATTGATTCTAGGATTTGACACTGCTGAACAATGAAGTGGGTCAAAATTGAAACTGAACGAGATTACATCACCATCTCAAATGATGCAGAAGACGCATTTCCTAAAGGGTACCCAGATTTGATCTAGGAAGAATTAGTACCGTTCAACCTTGAACCTTGAGATGACATGCAGCTTGTGGGGCATCTAACCTGTCAAATTCGACATTCGAATGCCTATTCTGTGATATGCGCGAATGCTGTTCATGCGACATTGGAAAAAGAAGAGTTTCATTCTTATGGCAACTACATGGGCATACGTCTCGCCAACCTCAGAAGGTTGCTCATGCTTCCTTGTCATCCGCTTTCAACTTTCCTTTTGATTGATTCATGCCTTTTGATAGAAAAGACCATGCTTTTCTAGCATACATAAGAATTGTCTTATGCTTGATATCAAGCTTCATCACTTGATTGCCTAGTCTGTGTGAACAAAAATTGACCAAGGGATAAGCTCTCACACAAGATTCATGTCCATCCAGAATTATGAAATCTATCTCTGGTATGAGTGTGCACGAGCTATAATTTTTGTGTCTCCAATGAGCATGCCAACCATCAATCGGGATGCCATCCTAATGGTTGCCCATTATCGCTTGATCCAAAATGACAACTAACATACCAGGCTGATAATCCCTTCCTTCACTGCCACATGACAAAGCTCAAGAAACAGATGGTGGGCCGATTACCACAATGACAAAAACTCTACTCTCTGGCTTTCCAAGGTTTGCCATAGCCTAAGTCCTTCAAAACTCCAGCATTACCCTGTGCATTAATTCAGCTCATTCACTGGCCATGCGGATCTACTTTTTTGGGAGCTGTCTAAAGGGACTCTTATTCCACCAACTCCACCGGACCCTTCATTACTACTATTGCAGGGCCCAAAACCTGCTTTGGTGCACGCCAAGCAGATAATGCCATTGATCCGAATTTATGGCCAATGAAAGCAGCAGATAAGTAAGCAATAGAATCACTAATCACCACAGTCAGCTTCATATGGCAACTTGCATTATTGATTACCAATAGTCCCCACAGGAACAGGAGCCATCATGGAAATGATGGAATCTATTGGTATCTCTCAGGATGATTTCTCTATCCAACACCTTAGATGCAAACTTAAATGCTGAATGACAATCACCACAAACTCTGATGTTCTTCTTGATTCGGATGGTAGATCCAGGGGGTGTTTTTAGGAGTGCAAATGCCAAAGCAAGCTTCTCGCTATGGTGTTGCAATCTCGATTCCCTCTCTTGTTCGTCCGCAAAGAAAAGCACATGGCTAGTGTCTGGAACATAACCTATCTCCTTGATCTTTGCACTGACTTCTTCCCACATCTTTCGGATTTCTTTTCCATGTGGATGAGAATCATCATTAGCCACAAACATATGGACCTTGTTCTCGATATCCACCCAACTACACGCGGGCTCCTTTTTCACCCCATTCTTCTGCATCATCCTTCTCACTTTCACCACATCACCCCACCTACCTGCTGAAGCATATATGTTAGACAACAACACAAGGGGCCCTGAATCATTGGGATTGAGCTCAAAAACCCGGTCCGCTGCATATGCACCCAACTTCATGTCTTTATGCATCCTACAAGCACCGAGCAATGCTCCCCAGATTTCCGCAGTCGGTTCAATAGGCATCTCCTCTATGAACTTTTTCGCTCGATCCAAAAGACCCGCTCGACCCAGAAGATCTACTATCGTCACGTGATGCACAACACGTGCCTCAACATTATACTTCTTCATCAAACGAAAATAGTACTGCCCTTCATCCAAAAGTCCAGCATGACTACAAGCATTCAGAACACAGAGGAAGGTTATGTCATTTGGTTGAATTCCTCTCCTCAGCATTTCTTCAAATTTGCACACGCATTCCCTCCCATGCCCATGTTTAGCATATCCAGTAAGCAGTGAATTCCAGGAAACTAAATCCCGTCTCAACAACCTATAAAAAACTTTTTCAGCATCCTCAATGCTACCGGATTTCGCGTACATGTCGAGGAGAGCATTTCCCACAAACTCAATAAGCTGACCCCCTGATTTGATCATATGTGCATGAACCCATTTGCCCTGCTCCAGAGATCCTGTGGCCGATAAGGCACCAAACACACTGGAGTACGTGAAATGAGTGGGTTC
Organism: Eucalyptus guilfoylei; assembly: GCA_016097605.1. NCBI lineage: Eukaryota > Viridiplantae > Streptophyta > Magnoliopsida > Myrtales > Myrtaceae > Eucalyptus > Eucalyptus guilfoylei. The sequence goes on from CM027863.1 coordinate 12,287,664, forward strand.
AAAACCAGCCCTTAGCATCTCCTGGAGCATACAAAGAGCGTGCTCACCCTCACCTTTCCTAGAATATCCAGCAATCAAAGCATTCCACGAGACCTCATTCTTGTTCACCAGCAGACAGAAAATTGACCGCGCTTCGTCAATTCGGTCATGCCTTGTGTACATGTCAACCAAAGCACTACCTACATAAAGATTCGAACAATATCCATATTTCAAACAATAGGCATGAAGCTGCCTACCGCACTTATCACTAGGCCAGAACCCAAGAGCCTTGAGAAGGCTCGACAATGTAAACTCATTCGGCTGCAAACCCATCCGAAGCATCTGCGGAAACAAGGCAACCGCCCCATCAGACTGGTTGTTCTGGGAATACCCGGTGATCATAGTAGTCCAAGTGACCATATCTGTCACGGGCATTTCGTCGAACAACTTCCGAGCTTCGTCCATGAGACCGCACTTGGCATACATATTAAGGATTGTATTGTGGATAAGCCTATCGTGCTTGAACATCGACTTGAGAACGTGGGCACAGACCAACCTCCCCTCATTGATCTTCCTCAACTGGGTACATCTCCTAAGCATGCTGTTGTACAGAGCTCGATCAGGCTGCAGCAGCCCACGATCCAATAAGTCAAGGACGTGAAGCCCAGTCCCGGAACCATTCGAGCTCCTGCGAAGGAGGTCCTTGGTCTGTATAATGCAGGGATCGTTCGAGCTCTCGGCTTCCGGCGGCGCATCTGGGTCCGAGAAGGCTGCGTGAGCGGCAGAGGAGGTGATGGGTCTCGAGACGACTGATCTGGCAATGGCGTACTTGTCGAAAGAAACGATCTTGCGGCACCAAGTTCGCATCTTCATCGCAAGATGGCAAGGAACGCGCCGAGGGAATATGGAATTCGATGCCGACCGTATCAGCCCGCCATTGCAGTTTGCTCTATGTCTTTGCACGGTTTCTGTCTGATTACGGCGGGCTACAAGAATTAATATCACCATAAATGTTGACATTGTATGAGTCAACCTAATTCTGTAGACTTTCCAATTTCCTAAAAATGGTGCAAATTAAAGAAATCTAATTATTTTGAACCCAAAGAAAAAGGAAATCTAATTATATAAATTCTTTATGCCATCATTGAACTAATTGCTCGAGGCCATGCAATTTTTTCTGATTGATGATTTAGAGGAATTAGTTCTTGAACTGATTAGGGAATAACGTAAGATAACTAAAGTTGCAACTACAGCTTTCGGGCATCTTCGTACTTAACAAAGAAAAGGGTCAATCGGAAGTGAGATTTAAGTTAAGTAAATAAGTAAAACTCAATTTATATCGGCAATATGTAAACAAAGAGAAAAAAAAATTGATTTTTCTTCTCGAAGAAATCTATAAGAAGCTACTTTTAAGGTGATTTATAGAGATTAGCCACGTGACACAATCACATAAACTCTATCTTATAAGGTTCTATGATCCTAAAAATTCATGTAAATTCTATTAGGCTAGACGCGTGAGTGAATTGTGTTCAATATATCCCACATCTAAAAATTGAAGTGATGTAGAGTAGTTAACATATTATAATTGATGTATAATTCATTAAATTAAGCTTTTAAATAAATATGGATCCAATTGAACTCTTAGGTAAAAATATCGATACTCTACCATGTGCTTCCATTAAATTCTTGCCACAAACATCCCTTGATACCCTAGAATGCTTTCCCCTAAATGCGCTCCAAAGATGTCGGCTTTGCTTCTGGCATTCGAAAGGACGTACCACGACATATAATACTGAACTCCAGTCGATTTATCTATATATATTTGGTTTGTCCGTTAGGCTGTGTACCAGAAGATGCGATGAGAAGTGAAATCCCGACCGTAGTTTAGGCGCAGTACACAGAAAACCAGCTCTTCCGGAAAGCTTCCGCCAGTTTCCGTTTTGTACCGTGACGACACTGCTGTCCGTCTGTGATCAAAGGCATCATCACGTGTCGATCCTCTTTTTCTGAGTCCAAAAGGGTCGTTTTCCCGGTAATAGAAAACTCTCTCTTTCAACCCCACCACAATGAGAGTGTGACGTGAACGGCTGGCTGACGGATGATCTCCAACTGAAGCAAAAGACACTTTTATTGAACCATGTGCAGGACAAACCAAGTAAAGAAAACCTGCTAAAAATATACCATTTCAAGAAAACTTGTTGGCGCCCACTGCATCCTTCTCTCTTCCCCCCACGCTTTTCCTGCAGCTTATTTAACATCCATCCCCAGGACCCTCAAACCACACAATCAGTCCCGACAGCTGAGAATCTCTTTGCCCTTCTCTTCTTTGAATTTACCTTGTATTCCCTCCCTTCTGCAGCATGTCGAAGCTCGGGTCTCTTCAGCTCCCGCATCTTCCTTCCAGCTCTTGCCCTCCGGCAAATTTCGGGAAATCACGTCCCAGGAAGTCCAATTTTGTCTCGGCGGCTGCCACGGCGACTGTCGAGCCGGTCTTGGCCGTCAAGGACTCGTCGGCCACACTGTACCAGGTGCTTCGAGTCAGGGCTTCCGCCTCCCAGGCGGAGATCAAGGCCGCTTATCGTAGCTTGGCGAAGCTCTACCACCCGGATTCGGCTTCAGCAAATGGAGACGAGGGCGACTTCGTCGAAATCAATAATGCCTACGCCATATTGTCTGACCCAGCAGCCAGAGCTCGCTACGATCTGTCTGTACATGCACATTGTAGTTCTAGATACTCGAGCATGGCGCCGCAGCCAACCAGAAGATGGGAAACAGATCAATGCTGGTAGCTATGACAGGACGGACTTCGAAAGCCTGTTTTTGCGATAGAAGTTTTGGCTTATGATTGTTTTGTAAGTGGTAGTCCAATCTGATTTTCATAACTTAGCAGAAACTCCTGAGTACTACTGATGTCCCCTAAAACTATGAACAGAAAAAACCATACCCTGGCATAGTGCCAACTAGTTCGAAGCAAACGGAAAAAACATTCGCCAGATATCCGCTAACAACTTGTCAATAGATACTTAATCCTCAGCAGCAGTTGAATATAACGGTCACATCGTCCAAAATGATTTTGATGTTGATTGCATAAGACCCAAAAAGCCTATCTAGCCCAGATAATCACTGACAGATTACTATCTGCTAATGTCTTTTATAAACTTGTCTGACTAAAACACCCGCCGGATCCAGGAGGAGAGCATGAAAGTATTCTAAAACTCAATAGATTATTGTTGCCCAGTTGCTTAAAATAAACAGCATTAAAAGAAAACTCTAGAGACAACTCACACTTAAATGAGCAAGTTGGATGGTAGTAGTAATTTAATCCATAAAGATCCAAACTTCACAATCCGTCAGACCATCACACAAGAATGTCTATTCCCAATTGCTTAGATTGCCCGTAATATGATAACGCATGTCTAAATAGATTAACTAGGTACAATGAACTTATACCTAGTTCAACCATATTGAATTGGTCCAAGTCAAATGGAGACAGAATGGACTTTTGAGCACAGAAAAAGTCATGGAACAAACAAAAAGAATGGCCCCTTGTATTACAACTTGTGATTGTTCCCAGACCACTTACAGATGGAAACTGAACACACTGCTGACTTTACAATCAAGATCACCAAAACAAATGCAGGCATGTCAAATGTAAAAGTGTTTACTTACAAATAGTAAGTCACAATTCAGACTGCAAATAAGAGATAAAGCAAGGTCAAAGTGTCTTGAGGGAAGTGAAGATCCAATTCAGGTCTAGCCGCAACATCCTCCAGATTGAGAAGCAACGCCATCTCTGCCTCCTGATGGACCGGGAATTCCACCGTATCCCACTTTTATTCCATAAGACTGCAACAGATGGCCCGGACATACTTTAGACAATTGTAAACAATGCTAACCGCATTTGTAGTATGTAAACCCTGACCATTTTGGTCAATAATACAAATACTTGATACAACCATCTGCTAATGTAGACTCAACCAATACAATGGTAATCCTATTAACAAAGGCCAGCAATACGAATGGATGTTACTATACAAATCAATGACCTAATTATCTTGTCCTCTATTCTCACTTCAAAACGCATGCCTGGAATTTTTCGCAAAATGTCCATTACAATGATTGCATAACTAAGCATGGCCATACAACACTCAAAAGAGGTCACTAATTGAATTGCATCGATAAGGATCTACCACATTTGAAAACATGTGCTTGTATTTTTCTACAATTTTTTCTTTTTTTTTTGTTTTTTTTTTGGGGGGGGAGGTTGATTGCATGCTTTGAAGATTCTGAGCAATCAAAACTACTCACATGAAATTACAAAGTATGTATACAGCAGAAAGGAAAGCGAAATAATGAATAGTAGTTCTTGTCTATTTGACCAGATCGTATCTCATAGAATAACTTAATTCTAGCGGCAACTGCAACAAAACATGATCACCAACAGCAAAAGACCACATGCAAAATCAGAACTAATCTTAAACTTAATTACAAGCAAGTTGAAGAAAAAGGACCTAAGCATAGTAATACAATATCTTTGTGCCATTCTCTGATCCCAAACACCTAACATGCATCATATAATCCCATTTCTGAAGAAATATATATCATGGAATGACAAAACCCAGAACTGACCTCATTTGACACGTCAAAGACTCCATCCTGAATTTTCTTGTATATAGTCGCAGCTGTCTTGATAAAGGCCTGTCAGGAAAGCTTCTTCCATCAGATAAGGTAAATCCAAGGAAACTATGAGGGCCAAGAAGTAATTGCATTACAAGAAATCTTATTCTTAAATCATAGATTCATCACCTCTTCCACATTCTGAGCAGTCTTTGCTGAAGCCTCCATGAAGATTAAACCATGCTCCTTTGCAAACTGCTCCCCTTCCTCCGTGCTTACAGCCCTTCTATGAGCGAGATCACACTTATTGCCGATGAGCATGATAGTCATGTTTGCATTTGCATGCTGCCTTGCATCTTCTAGCCAGCTAGCCAGATGATTAAAAGTTTCTCTCCTAGAAAAAGGAAAAGACAACCATGTAAGACAACACTAGTGAAAGCTTAAGGGACCACTGCTATATGTTTTAAAAGCTTAAACTATGAGATTAGGTGGGAAATAAGGGCAGACAAGGGCCTGGATGAACTCAGGACCCCTGCTCTGTACAATATAAAGTTTTTGTAGGACCACTATCAGCTATTCTAAAAAGTTAAGCTGCTTTATGAGATCGTGGTTTAATATTCATATATTCTAAGAAACACCATATCTCCACATTAAACCATCAAGACCAGAGTTGGTCTATGCAGCAACTTTCAAATGCAGCAGCAACAACAATAGCAACAAGTGAATAATGTTCTTTCCAGACTGACACATGGAGACATCTGATTGAATAACATCAGCTACTGTGTTTAAGGGTTAAAATGAAGCATCTGAATCCAAAAACAAACTGCCTCCTGATAGAAACAACATATACGACAGCATGAAAAAATGTACCTCGTGATATCATAAACAAGCAAAGCACCGGCAGCCCCTCTGTAGTAAGACCTTGTGATGGATCTGAAGGATTCTTGACCAGCCTGGCATAAATAACACAAACTTCAGCTTCAAAAGGTGTTGCAAAGAACAAGAGAATTGTCATATCCAAACTACTACATACCAACGCTCCAGCTAATTCCAACCAGGTCTCTAATATACTAAAAAAAGACCCATAAAGCTAAGAATATCCAATGTACATAAGGCTGTCTGTAACACAAGTTCGAGGAGAATAACACCAACCGTGTCCCAAATCTGAAGCTTAATTGGTTTGTTGTCGATGGTGATCATCCTGGCCCCGAACTCAACACCAATTGTCAAGTCATGCACCGGCTGGAACCTCTTGTCAGTAAATTGAAGAAGAAGACATGATTTTCCAACTCCTACAGAGGAAGAGCAGCCAAGCTCACATCACACTCCTCACATCCAATTCACGAAACATTGCTGATATCTCATCCCAAGCTCACAACAACAGTACTAATTTCAATCAACCCAAAAACTAAAGATCCAATATTTAGAACTCGGGCATAACCTTTTCAGGATTAACGCGTTTGAGGCACCATTAAAATGCTCGTTTCATCCCAAGCTCACAACAACAGTACTAATTTCAATAAAACCAAAAACTGAAAAATCCAAAATTTAGAACTCGGGCAACTCCCTTTCGGGATTAATGCATCGGAGGCGCCATTAGAACGCACGTTCAAGCCTCGCAACGCGACAAACGCATCGAAAAAGCAAATTAAGACAATGAAATTCCAACGACGAATCGCACGAAAAGATCAATCTTTCCGAATCCGCAAACAAGGACGGCGATTAACAACGACTATTTCCCGAAAAGGGTGCCGGAATCGAAGCTTGCCCAACAGCGAAAACCAACTGGGGAATTCACGAAGAGTACCCGTATCGCCGATGATGATGTACTTGAAGAGGTAAGCGTACGACATCCTTCGATCCAACCAGACCCAGAACAGAGATTCGATTCGATTCGATTCGGTTCGCTCCAATTCGATTCCACCTAAGCGGCCCGCGAAATCGGAACAGAAACCGACTGAAATCTCGCAAGAAGGAGCTTTGCTTCACAAGGGAAAGAAGGGGAGAAAAAAAAGTAAAAGGAGTGTCCTTTGCGTACGTCCCTCTGCGATCCAGCAGAGGAGAAGGGGACGAAAAGGGTCGATGTCGAGCGGGGCTTTGGGCGGGCGGTGTCGTGTGGTGTGTGTACGTGATGCGCAGAGACAAGTGGGCGATGCGCATACGTGTGTACAGGTCGTCGACGTCCATAAAAAGCAGGGACGGCCGTGTCGGGGAGACCTTCCGTATCCTGACATCGTGATCTGGTTCTTGGCTGTCTGATTTTTTTTTGACCTTTTGACTTCCCCACTGCCTAAATAGAGGAGCTCTCCTGAAGATTCCGGGAAAAGTCAAAATGTTTGAAAGCTTGGTGCGTTTAATGGTATATTTTACCGAATGCTATTTGCATCCCTTTTTTGTGTTTGTCCCTAGAAGTTACCTTAAAATCTTGATAACCACTTCATTGCTACTTCGAAGCTTTCCTAACCCATATTTTCCCCTATGTAGTTTGTATTTGAACTTTCGAGTTATCTTCTTAATGTCATTGTAGGAATACCTTATTGGCAAACTGTTGTTATTAGCTTGTAGAAATGCTTTGATCTTTTGGGCCATAGCTAAGTGCCTTCTCCTCCACTTTTGAATTAGAAATATTAGCACATATGGTGCTCCGACTAAGAATTGTGTTGTGATAAACTGGGCTTCAGAGAGATTGCAAAAAAGATTAGCATAAAACATAAGAATATATTACGTATTGCATATCATTTGTTATCAATTTAATTGGATGCTACTATTATACTTGAGGGCAATTTGCATTTGAGTCACTAAAAGTTTACCCCTTCACCCGGTATTCTATGTGAATGATGTATTTATCTCTGATTCTTGGCCTTGGTCGATAGGATTCTACAATTCCCGAAAATAAAAGAACAAAGAAAAAGAAATCGAAGAACAGTTGAGGGCGACAATTTAATTTGCTAAATTTGAAACGATCTGGTTGGTGCCATTTTTATTTTTATTTTTATTGGATCCTTTTGTTTAATAACTAGTACAATCCTAAATATTTCGGGACCAATCAAACGTTTGAAAGCTTGATGTTTTTAAAATGGCCAAATCCATTTCTTAACATGCCGGACCAGTGAAATGTTACATTATACTGAACTCTATTTGCATCACTTTGCATTTTCCCCTAGAACTTCTCCTAAAAAATGTTCCCTAAAGGCATCCTATGTGATTGATGTTTTTATCTTTGATTCTAGAGTCTACAATTTCCACCCTAAAAAAAAAAAGAACAAAGAGTGGTCGAAGGAGACAATTTTAATTTGCTAATTTTGAAACGATCCGATCAATGCCAATTTTTTACCGGACTATTTTGCTTTATACCTCATGCATACATAGATTTTTAAAACATGAATTTGATTGATTGATCACACCCATTATCAATGCGTAAATCGATATTATATATATATATATATATATATATATATATATATATATATATATATATATCATTGTTTTTCATCTTCGTATTGCTAGCTCTCCATTGACCATAAAAGTTGTCATATTTTCATTGGATTTAAGAAAATTTCACTTTGAATCCAGGGCTCTATTTAAAAATAATTTGCTTTATACCTCATGTTTTTGAAACATGAATTTGATTGATGATCACACCCATTATCAATGCGTAAATCGATATTATATATATATCATTGTTTTTCATCTTCGTATTGCTAGCTCTCCATTGACCATAAAAGTTGTCATATTTTCATTGGATTTAATAAAATTTCACTTTGAATCCAGGGCTCTATTTAAAAATAATGATGAGTGATTCTATTCAGTTCTACTTGAAACCCATACGCTTGATAGGTTCCTACTTTTATTGAACTTGAAACATTTTCAACATATTCTAATACCTGAAACTTATCACGTTACAAGTTTCAAAATTAGTTATAGAGTCTACCTAAATTTCACTTATATTAGTAATTCAACAATTCTAATAGCGAACTTACCAAAAAAAAAAAAAAAAAAAAAAAAACAATTCTAATAACGTATCACAAGTCTCGATCATAAAATGAAACTTCAAATTAATGATTTTAAATTATATATTTATTATTGAGTGTCATAAAATATCACGTGATTCTGTGGAGTCAAAATCAAGAAAAACACAAAACCTTATGAGCCCGTAGTTTCTCCATATGGTGCTCCCAAACGGGAACACAACCGAGCACGTGGTTTCGAGAACTTCCCAGATCCTCTTCCAACATTACCACGTAACTCATCAACGTGTCGACCTACGAAAGCTTCTCGAAAACTCCACCAACCCTCCCTCCCCTCGACACTTCTCTCCTCCTCAACCGCTCCTCCCTCTCCCGCTCCGATCACCTCGCCGCCGCCTCCGCCGCCGCCTCCGCCGTCGTCGAAAATGGCGGTGTCATGCCCGGAAGCCACCAACCTCGTCACTTCTTCCAACACAGAGTCGCCAGCAGAGCAGCAGCAGCAGCAAGATCAGTCGCTCGACACCTTCTCGTTCGCGCCGGTGAGACTCCAGCGGCTCCCCCACCTCACCGACTACCTCCCGGACCTCCAGACCCTGCGCAACCCGCTCGATAGCAACCACTTCTTCCACCCGACCGACGGCTTCTACGTCTCTCCCGGCGACGTCATCCTCCGTCAGATCGTCTATGATCTCTCCGGTACTCCTTGGCCTTCATTTTATATAAAAGTTCTCTCTTTTTTACACGGATACTGGTTTCTTGAGTGATGGTCATGTGCAAGTTGGTGAGTCTCTTGAAATTCGGCTCAAATTCAGCAGTTCTTATTCTGTTTATCTAGTATTGTGTTACTTTCTAGGCTATTAGCTTAATAAATTTGGGCTCGTGGAATGGATAATCTTGATGGGTACCTTCCAAATTTTGTGAAATCGTGATACCATCTGTTAACTTTTGTTAATTTGAGATTTTGGGCGTGTGTAATCTTTTGGGACAGGTATGTTCCCTCCGCCGGCGCCGCACCTGGCCTACCACAGGGCAGGCCCGCGCGAGCGCGTGTTCTTCGAGCCCTCCGGAGTACGGGCGGCGATCGTCACGTGCGGAGGGCTGTGTCCGGGGCTGAACACCGTGATCAGGGAGCTTGTGGTGGGCTTGTGGGAGTTGTATGACGTCCGCGAGATATATGGGATTCCGGCGGGGTACAGAGGGTTTTACTCGAGGGAGCCGGTGAAGTTGTGTCCCAAGATGGTGCGCGGGTGGCACAAGAGGGGCGGCACAGCACTCGAGACCTCGAGGGGTGGCTTCGATCTTGAAAAGATTGTCAATGCTATTGAAGAGAAGGGGTTTAATCAGGTTTGTGTTTTATGGCTTCTCTTCTGTTGTAGCTTTGGGGATTAAGATTGTGTGCGCGAGGTTAGCTTGCTTGCTTTCTAGTAAGTCGGTGGTGGACCAGATATGGTGCAATCGTTGGTCTCTTTTGCATAGGAATGCACTAATTTGCCATATACTCCAATTAGTTGTGGAGTTCTGACTGGATCAGGTTTAATATTAGTGGAGTTCTGACTGGATCTAGTTTAATATTATTTTTAACCTTGACTTTTCAGCTGTGAAATGTCAATGGAGTTTGATTATCGACTGACTGTCGTCATATTGCTGAAAGGTCAGTTGTTGTTGGTTGAAGTGGCTCTCTTTTGGATGAGGCAGTGCTGGGCTTTGCCAATGATTTCATGTGGAGTCTTAGCTGGTCATTTTATGGTACAACGAGAGTTATCAATTTCTGGGGCTGTCCCTCCTTGCAATTTGGTCTGATGAAATCATGCGCAAACTCTGGGCTTAACCCTATTAACATGTGACATGCTCCTTGGCAATTCTTTTTATCTTTGGGAAATTTGGGTTGCAGAGTTGGTTTTAAATAAAACTTCTGCTAATAGACAATTTTCATGTGGTTCATTTTTTCGAAAACCCAATGTTGCCTGATCAACTTTTAACTTTTCTTAATAAGGACCTGAGCTGAAAGGAGGAATTTTTCCCTGTTTCTGAAATTCAGTAAGCCAAAAAGACGTCATTTAAAGTCTGATTTCTTTGTGTACTTATAAATATGTATTGACTTAAAATATTTGTTGTGAGTCCTGCATTTTCCTTTCTCACTGCATCAAATGGATTTTCAGCTTTCTCTGGATAGCTCAACTCATTATGTTCATCTGAAGTTCATGCTATACTACCAAATTGGCATTCAGTAAGCTATCTCTAGAAAACCACAGTCTGAAGCACTTTAGTGAGTACATGCGTGCTTTTCTCTCTGTTATGACGTTGAGTCTTTGACTAGCCAAAAAAGATTGGGGTGATGTTTGTCATAGAGCACAGGGACAGAGGCTTGAATATCTTTCTTTAATTAGGGAGTTTACGTTTGCAATCGTCAAGTTTGAAACTGTGATCTTATCTGGGACTTGCTTTGGGTATGAGGTGAACATCTGAAAGGTGTAACTATGGGAAAAATAGACCTTCTTCTTGAGACTTGCTTGAGGAGCAAAGCGAGCACAATAATGGGGGTAATTACAGTGAACATCTAAATGGTGTAACTATGGGAAAAATAGACCTTATTCTTGAGACTTGCTTGAGGAGCAAAGCGAGCACAATAATGTGGGTAATTACAGATATTTTTCAGCTGATATGCTCAGGTAAGATTTTCAAAAAAGAGAACTTGTATGAAGCGGCAGAGAGAGAAGTTTATTGGTCTTCAAGAACTTGACCATTCAAGTCCACTATTAAATACTGTGGACTTGGGCGGATTCAAAAAGTGGTTATTATAATGTGCATATTTTTTTGTTGGGTCCTCTTCTGCCATCAAACGTTCTAGTTTTAAGATTGCTGCTAATTGTATACTGTTTGTTCAATGACTAATTTTAGTACAGTGCAGGTGTACATCATTGGGGGCGATGGCACAATGAGGGGTGCAGTAAAGATATTTGGGGAAATACATCGCCGGAAATTAAAAATTGCAGTTGTTGGAATTCCCAAAACTGTTGATAATGACATTGGCATTATTGATAGATCATTTGGCTTCCAGACAGCGGTCGAAATGGCGCAACAAGCAATCAATGCTGCACATGTGGAGGCTGAGAGTGCAGTTAATGGAATTGGGCTTGTGAAACTGATGGGCCGAAGTACAGGCCACATTGCTCTTCATGCAACTCTCAGTAATCGTGATGTCGACTGCTGCTTGATTCCTGAAGTCGAGTTCTTCTTGGAAGGGGAAGGAGGACTGCTTGAATTTCTAGACAGGAGACTGAAAGAGAACGGTCATGCGGTGCTGGTGGTTGCCGAGGGCGCAGGGCAGGATCTTATACCGCGAACCGCAGCACAGAAAGAAGAGCGGGATGAATCAGGAAATCCCGTGTTCTTGGATGTTGGTGGGTGGTTGAAGTCAGAGCTGAAGAAATGGTGGGACCGGGATCACCCGAACGAGCTGTTCACGGTCAAGTACATCGATCCTACATACATGATCCGGGCAGTCCCGGCGAACGCCACCGACAACCTGTACTGCACTCTTTTGGCTCACTCTGCTATTCATGGAGTCATGGCGGGTTATACCGGCTTTGTCTGTGGTCCTATAAATGGCAACTATGCATATATACCTCTCGACGAGGTGGCCAAGGCCAAGCACCAGGTCAACACGCGGGACCATAAGTGGGCATGGGTGAGGTCGGTAACCAATCAGCCCGATTTTTTGAGGAGCTAGATGTCTAATGCCAAATTTTGTGGTGCTTTTTGTGTGGGCATCCAATGGTCCTATCGGCTTCACATTCTGGGGACAGGGAATGCTGTAGTTGCCTGATGGTAGTAAATAAAGCGCCGGGTGATGTGCTTTTGGATCAGTGGAAGCGTACATATTGTTTTACTAGAACAAGAACTTGGAAACATGAATCAACTGATATAAGTTTCATGGTATTCAAAATTGTCTTATCTTTGATGGTTATAAAATTTATGCCGGTCATTGATTTTCCCTCTCTCTACTCTCTTTGTTGTTTGACAAAGTTCAGGTGCAATTATTGGTAGATAATCATGTCTTTCTTCTTTGGTCTTTTGCTTTGGAATGAGAGAATGGAATATGGGGCCACATGCGTCTCATCTGGCCTCGTGAATCTTCGTAAAACCGCAAAGTGAAAGGTGCATGATTAAGCACCGAAGATGGGATGGGCACATGTGCAACTACAGATATTTTTGTTTAAGCAAAAGCCCTTGGCATGGCACAAGTGAATCTTTTGTTTCCTGCCCTTTGAAAATGGCAGAAGAAAATCAAAAAGTTTCAGACAACCTCTTCTTTGGTTCGATAAATAGCCCAATATATGTTTGTTTTGGGAGAGAATTGGCGATGATTTCGTGGCCTCTTTGCCAAAGTAAAAGGCTGAGAATGAGAACAGCAACTTTTGTGAATGCCCTTTCCCAAAAGCTAGAAAAAACCTTATCAGCAGTACAAAGCAAAGTCTCCAGTGGAAAGACCGCCCAAAGAAAGATTAAAGAAAAAGGGCAAAAGCTCATGAGGCGAGCTCGCGGAATCACAAGGTGGACTTTTGCAATTTTGGTGCCAAACCAGCTTCTAACACATGTTGCCATTGAAAAAGAAGAGCTGGGAATGTTACAACTGTCTTGCTCTGGTTCATTACATGTGTGAATATTGTCGTTCGCAGTCTCTTCAGTTGGGCATATGTTCTGAGGGAATTCTTGTCGGCTCTCATCTGATGTTTGAAGTTGGGAAAAGTCCCAAACTTTGGATGCTGGTTGGAGCTCGTTTTGTGGGAGTGTTCTTTTAATCATCCAGTAGATTCCAGACAATGTATAATGGCATGGTTTGATCGGGTTCATGGTTTTGCCCTGGCGTGCCAAAACTGATTTATGATATCAGATGATTGCTTCTTAAGAAGAATTATCATGATAAAACTTGCACGGTTGTTGAGTCTTCACAGCAACCGACAATAACAGTTAAAAAATGTCCTTGTAGCTGAATGGAAAGAAATTTGCATCCGTATGCCAAACAACTTAAAAATTATGTCTGTACGATGATTTTCAGGATAATAGTACAGTTAATCACCTATGATTTTTGTTTGTACGATGATTGATTTTTGCCTTTTCCTGTTCAAATTAGCCTGTCTGTTAAATAAATTTGGTGTGGCCCATTAAGTAGTGATGTGACGCTGATGTGACACTTTATATTGGTTTTTATAATTTTTTTTAAAAACAATATATAACATAAAATGAATATATTGAAGTATAGACTAATAATATAAAGAAAGTTGACAATAACATAAGTAAGGCGTCGACCCTATATACACCAAAGCCACTTTTTACAGCCGACGGGCACAATTTGGTAGCAGCGGTTGGGACTGAGTCGGCCCCAAAGAAGGCTTGTGAAGGTTGCCGACCGAAAAAAACGAGCCAATGTTTTCATTTGCATTTTTAATAGACGACTAACTTGAATGAAAAGTAAGTGTAGTTCAAGAATCATCTAATCTTAAAGAAGTACGAGACCAAATCAAAACAAATGAAAAATTTACGAAATTTTTTTTTTTGGTCCAAAAATTTATGGAGATTAACAATGTCGTTTCCTCTCAATCTTATTTATCGCGTTCATAATAAGACTGTTCATATTTTTCTGAAATTGAATGGTGGTTCTTGAAATATTCTTATCAAAAAAAGGCCTAGATATTCAATGATCTTTCGGGGAAATTTTGGTATGAGAATTATTTAAAGTAAGAAGTTCTCAATGTTTAGCTTTTTTTTAGTGTGGAATCGTTGATATTCCCTAATAGTGGGGAAGAAAAATATTTCATTCCAACAAGGGGATGAATTAGTAAGTAATAAATAAGGAACGGAGTCCTCATGAATATTCAATTAGAAGAATAGGGGAATTAACCTTAACCAGTGAAAACACCCCTTTGCTACCTACGGCCTACAGAACTAGCTAGGTAGGTTGAAAAATCTTATGGAAATCAGCAGTATCGTTTCCCCTCAATCTTGTTTATCATTTCCATAAGAAGATCGAGATGAGAGGGCACAATATATTTTTCCAACACCGAATGGCTATTCTTGAAATACTCTTGTCAGAAAAAAAACACGAACTTAGACTCGGGTCAATCACAAGACAGCCATGTCCCTGTCCTGGTTCATCTGCCCGCAGTAAAGTTTGAATTTTTCAGGGCTAAGCTGTAAAAAGATCAATGGCAGAACCTTTTTTTTTTTTTGGTCGGTAATGGCAGAACCTTGGGCATAGAGTTTTTTTGTCATATTACCAGTTTGTGCCTTTCCTATTAAAATAGACGTTTCGCGATGAGATGCCTAGGACAAGAAATCTCATCTTCACGTGAAGTCGGTTGTGCCATTTGATGCCTCCATTTGATAACATTTGATAACGTTTTTGTTTTTTTCAATTTCTATTCTTTTATTTTTTATAATAAAAAAATAGAAATTTATTTGGTGATGTCAATTAATTTTATATTCTTTAAAATAAAAAAAGTGATCGGAGAATAAATTTGAAAACAAAAAGTAGAAAAAAGTAATTTCATGTTCCTAATAACAATTTCTAAAAATAAGTTATTTTTTCTTTCTTTCCTTTTTCTTTTCTTGTTTTCTTCTTTTTTGCTGGCCGCCACCTCCAATTGTCGATTGTCATCGGCCAACTGTCGCCGACCACGGCCCGCCACTACAAGCTGGCCGATCGTCGCCGCTTGTTGTTGCTGACGCCAAACGCTATCAATGCCCACTATCGATGCCGACCACCATCGACCCTTCGCTTGTTGCCATCAACTGCAGTCGTGGATGTCGCCACCGACCACCAACCATTGCCATTGACCGACCTTGGCCGACTGTTGCCGCCGCCCGCCGCCATGGATCGCCGACTGCTGGTGGTGGTAAGGAAGAATAAGGAAAAAAATTAAAATTTTATGATTTGCATTAAACGCATTCCTATTCTTTTTTCATTTTGAAAATAAAAATTTTGTATAGTTATCAAACGTGTTCTTTTATTGAAAAATTGTTCTGAAAAATAGAAATAGGAAAAGGCTATTTCTAAAAAAAGTTATTCTTTGAAATAGAAGTGTTATTAGATGGATCCTAAAATTCCCAAAGTCAAGGACAACGTCAGGGTTTCCAACCAAAATTAGTTCTTTTTATTTATTTATTAGGCGTCACTCGTTGGTGTCGGTAGCCCCACACAAGAACTTAGTCGACCGGTTTTCTGCGGAGGATGGAGTGTTCATTTCGACAGTTGGAAACCAAGCTTCATGTGGAGTAAAACTCGCAAATGCTACTGACGGCCGCGATATAGCCTTTAGATCTTGATCTTGGTTGTTCTGTCACATCGTACTCCAAAAAGAGACAGAAGGAATGGGTTTTCTTTCCCATGTTTCTTGTTTAATTCTTTGTTTAATGTCAAGATTATTTATGGATTCTTTCCTGTCCTCTTGAAGATGTGCAAAGAAAGAAGAGGGCCCCAGCAAGATTAAGGAGGGACTGATAATCTCCACTTGCCACACACTAATTAGCAGGTTAAAAGAATTCAAGAAATGACCCAAGAAAGATCTCCAGCACCGGTAGGTTCCTCAACTTTTTCTCTTTTTTAAGAACGATTACAGGCTCTGCTGCTCCTTGGCAGCTTCAATGTGAACCATCCCCCCGCCGCCTTGCCCCTGCAGAGCACTAAAAATCACTCCTTTATACCTTCTATCCAATCAAGAATCCCGTCTCTCACCTGGATGACCAATCTTGAAACCCGGAAATGCTGCAACCCAGGACGAAAGTTGCAATATTTTCGCTCCTCCTGGTGCTCTCGTCCTCGTTCGAGGCCGCAGAACCCGCCATTGGAGTGAACTGGGGCACCGTCTCCTTCCACAGGCTGAGGCCGTCCACGGTGGTGGATCTCTTGCAGCAGAACAAGATACAGAAGGTGAAGCTGTTCGATGCGGACCCGGGTGCGCTCAAGGCTCTTGAAGGTAGTGGGATTGAGGTGATGGTGGGGATACCCAATGAGATGCTGGCCGTGTTGGGCTCTTCCAGCGTTGCCTCTGATCTCTGGGTTCGCCAGAATGTGTCTAGTTTTGTTGGTAAAGGAGGTGCTGCCATCAGGTATGATGCAACGAGTTCTCGTTTTTGCCCTTTCTCGTTTGTTTGGGGTTTGGTTTGTGTTAGATTGATTGATTGTTTGATGGAGAGTGGAAGAGTTCAACATGGTAGAGCTAAGTATGTCTTTCTCATTATGTGATGATCTTGGGATGTTGGGTTTGGACACTTTTTAGAAGTGGAAGAGTGGAGATACAGCTTTTTCTTGGCAATCCCTTCCTTCACTACTATATTTGAAGTAGTGAGATTAACTTAATTGGGGCACCTTTCAATTGAATAGGTCCCAGTTTGCATTCTATGATTTAGTTAGTCCCTTGCAGGTTGAATTATCTGGGTCTGGATTCTTCAGTCCTCTTGTTATATCATTTTAGAAATGCATCTGTGTTTAAGTCATTGGTTTGAGATGGTGTGGGGAGGTTGTATGGACTATTATAGTCTTTTACACATCGCGGTAGATCTCTGCTTACCTCGATATTGAGGGCGAGAGCAAAGCTTATGCTTAAACCTGTCTGTAGAGTCAAATTAGAAGGACAAAAACTAGTCTGGACTCGATGTTTATTTAGCATATGTAGCAAGCAAAGATATATGTTTTAGTGTTAACTCTTAAGGCCCTTCCACTGTTCTTTTGCTGCTTACATATTATAATGCCTGCTTCACAAGAACTTTGTTCATCCTGGATCTTGGGGCCATGACACGGTGAAGAAATTAATGTGTGGATGTGTGAAATCAATTTTCTTGACCTTTGACATAAATTCAAATGACAAAATGACAGGTATGTCGCAGTAGGCAATGAGCCCTTCCTCTCAAGCTACGCAGGTCAGTTTCAGAATTATGTTATGCCAGCCCTCCTTAATCTACAACAGTCATTGGCCAAAGCGAATCTTGCTGGTTACGTGAAGCTAGTGGTCCCTTGCAATGCCGATGCATATGAAGCGGACCTTCCTTCTCAAGGGGCATTTCGTCCTGAACTCACCCAAATCATGACGCAACTCGTCTCTTTCCTGAATTCGAATGGTTCCCCTTTCGTAGTGAACATTTATCCGTTCCTAAGCCTGTATGGGAGCACGGATTTTCCTCAAGACTATGCATTTTTTGAGGGAACTACTCATGCTGTGACAGATGGGGCCAATGTGTACACTAATGCATTTGATGGGAATTTCGACACTCTAGTTGCAGCACTTACTAAATTAGGTTATGGTCAGATGCCCATAGTTATTGGGGAGGTGGGTTGGCCAACGGATGGAGCTCTGAGTGCGAATCTTACGGCTGCTCGGGCATTTAATCAAGGCCTTATTAATCATGTACTTAGCAACCGAGGAACTCCATTGAGACCTGGAGTCCCTCCAATGGACGTGTATCTTTTCAGTCTACTTGACGAAGGCGCCAAGAGTGTACTCCCTGGGAACTTTGAGAGGCACTGGGGAATTTTCTCTTTTGATGGCCAGGCTAAATATGCCTTGAACGTCGGTTTGGGCAACAGGCTGCTAAAGGATGCGAGGAACGTGCAGTATCTCCCGTCTAGGTGGTGCGTGGCGGACCCATCAAAGGATCTCTCTGCTGTCATGAATCACATGAAGCTTGCTTGTAGTGTTGCGGATTGCACTACGCTCAACTATGGTGGATCGTGCAACGGTATCGGAGCAAAGGGAAATATCTCGTATGCATTCAACAGTTACTATCAATTGCAGATGCAGAATTCACAGAGCTGTGATTTCGATGGGCTTGGGATGGTCACTTTCCTTGATCCGTCAGTCGGCGAATGTAGGTTTCTGGTCGGTGTAACTGAAAGTACTTCTGCTGCCGTTGGGACATATTGGGGAGGGGTCATTGTTTGGGTTTTGGTTATGTGGAGTGTCTGGGTGTTTGGAGTGTGAAGTTTCTCACTTGGGGTTTGTTGGTGCTCCCCTCTTCCGAAAGTGAAACTGATAGTCATAGAAGTCAGGTCACTATAATACTTAGACAATACGCAGGATTACCCTAGTATATGGAGGCTCTCTGTATTTGTCAAAGGGAGTGAAGTTATGTAGTGAGATGAGAACAATTGACTATTAATTGACATTGGCATGGTATATCTTATGATTATGGCGTGATTTTCACAATGCAGTAGGATTCAGAGTAAAATTATGGAGTGATTGCATTCAACCGTTCAAGCAAGAAGAACCTGTAAGCAATTAGATGATGTTGTAGAAAATGGGAGGATGATATAAACAGGCTAGAAGATAGGTAGAATTTACATTGACGGCTAAAAGCTAAACAATTAGCAAAGATCCGAAAACAGAACTGGTTGCGATAAACACCAAAAGCAAACTCCATGTCCGCAAAGGGTCAAAAACTCGAAGAGAACTATACCAGAGCCAGCAGAATCACCGGTAAATCATGGCCCTCATTTATCGCCTTATCCATCTACTTGGTTTTGATGTTCAGTCATAAAGCTTTATCCTGGTAGTTATGAATGAGCGACAGATTGGGCATGAGGCTAAGTCCCTTCCGCATTCATAACACGTCTGCAAAACTCACACAAAGATGTTATAGATCCTGTAGACATGTAACAGCAAATAAATCTGGTGTTTTTTGAGTTTACCTGATGCCCACATCCAAATGCAAGATCCTTCTTACTCCACAGGCACACGGGACAATTCTGAAAAAAAGAACCACCGAGGTTTACAGGCGACCCAAGACTTGTGCTACCCTCTATCGAAGATTAAGGAACGGCACATCATAAGAAGGAACATTTAGCTATTGAACATTCATTTCTGTATTGGTCCTGGCATTTACTTGAGTTGAGCTCCGCATTTGAGGAAAAAAAATTACCTTGTGAGAAGGATTTTCAGTGAACGGAGTAGGAGTGTAGGAAAAGCCACTTCTGTGCTCGACAGTGCTTGAGTGCTTGGGGTAAGGTTTTGTGGCACGGATCTGCTTCGGTGGAGGGAGAGGAAACCTTCCTGAAGTTCCTCTTCGACATCTGAAATTACAAATAAAATCCTACAGTTATAAATTGCTAATTTAAACTGCATTTTAAAGTTTATACTCGATCGTTACCCAAGAAGTTGGAGATCAAGTGTAGCTTTGTATTGTGTTGGTATTTCCATCAATGCCGCAAGGGCAAACTCTGCCTCCTTCTTGGATGTAGGCATGTACTTCGACATGATGTCGGTGAAGTTTACAAACTACAAGACAGAAAAGAGTTGGGTTACACCAAGTCAAAGTCTTACACAAGCAAGTTCTA
Source organism: Eucalyptus guilfoylei (assembly GCA_016097605.1). Taxonomy (NCBI): domain Eukaryota; kingdom Viridiplantae; phylum Streptophyta; class Magnoliopsida; order Myrtales; family Myrtaceae; genus Eucalyptus; species Eucalyptus guilfoylei. The sequence continues at coordinate 12,307,557 of CM027863.1, forward strand.
TAATCATGGTTAGCTCGGTCTGCTAACCTGAAAGTTGTCAAAAGCTCGGTAAGGAATGTTGTCGTCAAACTTGTGCATCATATCCCATGGTCCATCCCCGACTCCAACCAACACGATGGACAATGGATACTCGCTGAAAAAAATAGAAATGTACGTTCAGGATTGTGATTTGTGCATTAGATGCAGCAGATCTAGTAAAATGGAAGGTCATGCAATAACTCGACCTTGCTTTCACAATAGCATCTATTGTAGTCTGTTCTTGAGGACTCAGATGGCCATGACTGGTGTCAACGCTTCTCGTAACCTTGCAAATGAAGTTAAACCAAATAATTTAGGTGGAGAAATTCATCATATGTTAAAAGGCACAAAAAAGGGTCTGCAGTTACTGCATAAACAACAGCTCTTTATAAACTGACCTGTCCGTCGGCGATGATCACAAGGACATGATACTGTCCGCCACTGTTATCCACGATTTCAATGGCAGTGTCAATAATGGGAGCAAATGATGTCGGTCCTGTTATTTTCGAAAACGTAGGTGCTTAGTCGTTTCCATAGTTCCATAAGCAAAATTTGTAACACAAGAAGGCGATATGTTTAAAACTAACCAGACAAGTTTATATTCGGAACTAGATCTCTATAACAGGAAAGAACTTCCTCAAAGCCCTCACATGATCTATTGTCAGGATAAAAGCTAAAGGCTTCCTGATCATGCGTTGTAGCTGCAAAACCAATGGAATTCCAACTCTCCAGTAATTAGCAACTCTGTTAGGTCATGTTACTTCTAATAACAACATCAGCAAGTACTGACCATCGCCGAAACCAAAACAAGGAATGAGATTGTCTTCATCGAAACTCGAGAGTGTCCTCCCAATTATAGATATTGCCTGTTCATACGGATTTGGGGTATCCCCAAGGTGATGTAGGCACTTGCGGTTGAAAGATCGTGCACCTGTCCATTCATTGCTTTTTGTGAAATCGATGCCCACAATAAGATTGGAAGACTCGAGGCCAGCTTCCGCAAGAGCATTTGTGACCTGCATTTTCACGTTTATCCAGCGAATTAGGCTCGAACCTAGTGTTTTCCTGATTTCTTATTTTGCAATTTGAAAATAAGCTTGAAAAGTAGAACATAGCCTTGAGCAACCTGTTCTAGCGAGTTGTAATCATCACCGATTCTGGCGTATTTTGATGGCACCTTGCCTTTTCTGTCACGATCATAGTAGTTCTCGGAAAATGAAGAGAGATTAGATGAGCTTCGAAATGATCGGGAGTCGTAGCTGCGGGAATCATAGTAGTAGTTGCTGCTGCTGCTGCTTCTCGATTCTTTATTCCCCATATTCACGTCCCGCCTCTCTCAGTTACCAGTAGCCTCTTTCCCACTAAAGATTACACGCCTCACACAACTAATCCGCTACTGGAAAGTGTTCTGAAACCAGCAATACCATCGAGGTTAAAAGCATGTCAAGAACACGGCCCATTAGTTCTTGGATTTACCAATCTTTCATAATACAAATTTCTGAGAATTGAGTAAATAAAACATCGTCGCAACAAGTAGAAGTATGAATTCATTGGCTTGACAAAACCACAGATATAATACATGCAGATAACTATCAAACAAGGCGTTTCGTTGTACAGTTTTCTAACCACGCCACTTTCAAATATAACAGTGGATTGTGCATGACTTGAAACGTGCAAAGAATTTACGATTGGATTCCAGCCAGTACAGCATTAGACATAAACGCATAGAGACAAACTAAAACCAGAGATGACAGACAACAGAAAGAGATTCTGTCTACCTCAATGGCAGTGATAACAAAAGAAAAGAATGAATAGGCCGGCAATCATGATCGCGAGGTCTTAGAACAAACGCTCTGCAGGAAAGAAGCGGTTTTCATCCAAAATATATATGAGGACATAGGAGCGTTGAACTCATGATAAAATATAAAGTCAATGCACCGCATCAAGAAAGAAAATCAAGGCAATATGAAAGGGGATTGAAGCATCAAAACTGATGCGGAGCGCAACTTGAGCTGATCAGCTCTTCACGGAAATTACGGTTGACAGCAACGCTTCACCTAAAAGCTGTGCTCTCATATTATAATTAACACATTTCTTGAGAACAAAACTGGTGAAGTCGCCCAAATAAAAGTCTATGACTTGACTCTTAAAAGCTCTGCACTTCACAAGCAACTTCCATGTAAACTTCCCAGGAAACAACAAGACTGAAAAAAATTGCAAGGAGCTAGAATTCTAATCTCGTGTCACAGTGATAGGCCAAGAGACATATCAATCATTAGATGTTTTATTAGTTGACCAAAACAATTGACAGGAAACAGAAAAAACGAAAACTTCGAAAACTAAATTAAAATTATAAGTCAAAACATGGTGAACCTTAATTGCATAAAACGAGGAGGGCGAAAAAAATGAAAAGTCTAAACTAAACCTTTATTCTCCAAGCACGCGGAGATCACCTCCCGCAGGTTGTTCTTCAGAGCTGCTGTTTACAATGAGGAAGACGAAATCAAAGCAGAGTTTTCTCTCTCTGGACAAGGTGAATGGGTTTTTTTATCAATGGTTTTATATTCACTTTGTTTAAGATTTATATACTGCAAGCTTTCCTTGTTATCTTCTTCAACTCTCTCACCCTTTATTATACGCAACAATCTTGACGCTCATCGTATAAAAAAAATGATTCCATAAAAAAATAAAACAGCAAGTAAAGACGCCACTACTCTCTTTTCTGCGAGCAAAGTGTCAATATAACAAAATCCCTTGTCAGTCGCCGAAAAATAAGCAGAAAAACAAAGACCAGTTCCGGTTGCCTTATTAGACATTGCCACTTGGAAAATGTCATTTTTTTGGGGGTGCGTGATAGTGGACTTTTCGTTCGTTTTTTATATCGAAGTTTCGGATGGTCGGCCGTCGCCATGACGATGGAGGCGGTACGTCAATGTGGTCATCATTCATTGTCTTTGACGAACGTGCTGTAGAGAAATAACCGGGGAAGAAGAGAATTCTAGACCGGAGCTTGCCGTAGTCTATGGTACTATGCTGATTGCAAGATGTCATAAGGCAAGAAAGACTAGCCTCAAGACTTCATAGGAGAAAGTTCCACTTGTCATCTTTGGTTGCTGAGAACAATCAAAGATTCATTATGTACTCCTAAGAAAATGCGAAACTACTGGGTAGCTGGACGGTGTATTTCTGCCCTATGTGTTGGACTTAAGGGGGTCCAACCCATTTAAATGGCTCATCAGGTCTATTATTTAATATTTGATATATGCCTAATTTAGCCCAATTTAGCTAAATATATGATGGATACTATATTGTGATATCCAATCAGGCAAGTGAAATCCATATCTTAAACCTAGAGAGAAGGTTAAGATTTGGTAGCTTTAGGGTTGGTCCCATCATTCCCTTACATAAGATTTCTTTTAGGTGGAGAGTGTATGCATTTCATTATCACGCTTCCACTATTTCCAAAATAAAAATATACATCTATCACAATCATCATAGAGGAGAGTGGTGGAGGTTCATACCCATGGGAAGACATCTTACTAATGGCTACATTTGATTCGGGTATGCTGTATTTATTAATTTTCTATTATATTCATGTGACTAAAAAATCTTATTATTCTAACACTATATACACACTATGCAAGGGTTGTTCACAATCTATCGATATACATAGAGAATACAGCTATGTACACTAAAATCGATTAATGTCATAGCATTCGAAAACTAAAACTTGAAGGAGTAGAGTTGTGCATGGCCCTATGTAATTTGCATATGATTCTATGGTTGAGTCATTGGAAAAGATGCAAAATTTTACCATTGTTGGTAGATTTCGGATTTTGTTGGATAAAGGGTTACTTGTTGAACTTTCAGTTATATTTTTAGTAATAGCTATGATGATTATTACAATAGACAGACATCATCATGGTAGACCTTGTCATGGCGATTGCCGCTGAGAATTATGAGCATTACCGTTGTCTTCGAGAGTTACATGAATTCGCCGCAAAATTTCCCATTTCAATTGATATTGAACAGGAAAGATTTTATTGCCGATGTAGATTGCCTAATGCGGAAAAGCAAATCTCCCACCTTGTAGATTGAAGGGAGATGGTTTTTTTGCTTGTGGAACCAAGTACAAGTTGAGTGGAAAAAAGCAGGCAAACCTAAAATGCCAAAGCTATTAAGGCAACGATTTTCGTGGATTGATGATTGAGCTGATGTGTCAACAAGCACGTTTGATACTATCCTCGATAACAACAACCTAGAGAAGATTGACACTATAGTTCCTGAGCCTCAACAGAAATAAATCAAAGTTTTTGAATTTCCTTTTGAAAAAATGACACTTATGGCCCAATGTGCAATGTAATCTTTGAATCTTTGATTTGTCTAATATGATTTTTAAACTATTCCTGAATGTTCAATCTAGTTCCTAAATTTTTAATTTATTCAATCCGATCGCTCAACTTTCCACAATAAACTCGAATTTGTCATCCGTACTATTCTCAAGTTTTCATAATTATACTATTACCCTTATTTTAGAATATATTTTCATTTCAATCCATTTCCTAAATAAAAGCTATCTTTCTGTTACCTTATTAAGTTTTTTTTTCTTTATAAATATTGCCGTAGTTCCATTTAAGCATGTTTTAGTTCAAGATCTCTACTATAGAAAATGTAGAATCTTATTGAGAGTTATATCATGTTGATATTTCTGCTATATGGGAATCTAGTTGTTTTTAAACGTGTTAGGGTATCCCATCATTGATTGGAAGATACCACATGATATAATTGTTTTTTAAGGTTCTCTAGGCTTCAATTATATTCTCAGTGTTCTTTTTCTCTTGGTTTGTTGAGTAGCAATTTTCAGAAAAGGGACTGCCGCCGTGTTTACTTCTTGTGCTTTAGTTTGCCTCTTTCTAAAAATACGGAAAATCGAGAGATTACCCTCTGTGCATTTTGTGCATGTATGCTTTGAGCGTTCGTTTCCATTATGTCATTATATGAAGTTGAATTAGGAAAAAATCCATTCGAAGTTCCGACTTCGAGCAAGATTAGAGGTCTTTAGATAGTTAACAATTGATAGACGAGTCCATAACATGCAACTAATATAAAGAGTATATTTTGCAAACCTAGATTATATGCAGATACGACAAGAACACTAAAAGCATATAATACTTGTTGATTATTTCCGATCTTTGATCCTTGGAAGTTGCCAACGGGTCTCCTCGTGGCATCGATTCGTTTTTGAACTTGGAGGCACTTTACCCAAGCGTGCAAGGGGAGCACACGAACAACAAGGAACTCATAAAATCCACAAAGGAAAATTCCTGCGACCACATTGGATTTTGGTACTTTGATTATAAGGGACACAAAGTAGGCCGTGCATTGAATGGATATAGAGAAGTGAACGATGAAAGTGTCGGGAAATAGTGTTATAGCGGTGGAAAAGCTGTGCTGTTGAGTACTGTGAACAAACGTAGCTTCAAGCCATTCCGGATCATGTTTCTGGCTTGATGTGATTTTCCAATAATAATGTTGCTGGTGTTGGAAGCGCACAGTAAACGCTCGATATCTTTACCCAAAGGAAGTCACAAGAGGGAATTTAAGTCCAAGTTCATCAATATATCCAATTAAATCCATATTCACTCAAAAGCTTAAGCTAATAAGTTATATGCCAACTAAGATATATTTACTAAACACCACATTAATTTTCTAACGTGAGATTTCTCTAATACAACTTATGTGTGCACCTTAACAGTTGGAATTGATGATAACAACAATGGAATCGGCTAGAGAAATTGAAGAGTAAACTTGCCAATATCCTCCCAAAGGAGAGAGAGCGGCTTGGTAAGTGGTAGTTACAATTAAGGTAGACACTAAAAGGACTGTGTTGCAAGCAAATTCATCTCGGATGCCGAAAAACATACTTACTTCTCAAAGATAGTTTCGAGCTAAAAAATTGTGGTAGAGAGAGGGTAGAGTAAAACGTCTTTGCTTGAGGTCCTTGATGACATAACCTTTCGTAGCATCTTGATTGTCGCTAGTATTCATATGAAATATTCCCAAAACAGTCTTATCTTGGAAGTCTTTGCATTTACAATCGAATACCCAATCAACAGCTTGATGATTCAGAACAAATGCAAAGGAATAAAATAATGAATGTATCCCTTCAATTTCAATCATTGCTTTGTCATTTGCTTTACTACTATTCACGAAGTGAGGTCATAACATATAAGTTTTAATAATGCTAGTGATGCAATGATCGATGTACAAAGGAAAAAAAAGTATACTACACCTTATTTATCAAATGCAATCTTTTCAACCAATACAGTGGAGTCTTGAATCTTTTCAAAAAGTGTGACTTAATCTTTTCACCCGAAATTATTTACGTAATAGTTAGGAATTGCCCATATGAGTTGTAACATAGGCAAATCCATAGAATCGATCGCCTATTTGACTAAACTTTTCATAAAAGTTTAGAACTTAATCACATGGGCCTGTTTGAAGATCCAATTAGTGATAATACGGCTCATTATGTATGATTTGTCATGTAGGAACAGCTCAACTGGCTGGAACTATTGTATGTCCAAGGTCCAATATTGAAATATTAGATGTAAATGGAACAACAGACACTAACAACATCTCTTCATTGGCCCAATTGCCACAATCACTACTTCCAAGAGAATAGTTGAATGGATATCCTCTGATTATGAGATCTAGACCTAGATTCGAGCAACATTCAAACACGTTCACATATAAAAAAAAAATTGGCTAGTTGTCACAAGGGTGGCATTCTAAGTCGTAGGCAGAAGTCTTTGGCCTTTTCTTGTCCGCACCTGCTCACGCTTTGCCAACGTGTCGCATGGTAAAAAGAAGACAGTGCGAAATAATAGTAAATAGAGACTAGTTCAGCAAGATTCTAAATATGATAACAGAATGATAATTACTTAAATACGATCACCGAAAAAGCTAAAAAAAGTCAATAGGTCAGGTGTTACTATAATTACTTGAAATTCGATGTTGTGGCCCTAGCCCTTATTCAATTCTATTTACAATAGGCGAGGTTAAGAATTGAATCCAACCTTTTCGATTACTGCGAAATGAAGGGCCGGCTCCTCCAAGTAGTTCACGGGTTTGATTCACACTCCACGCTCTGAAAATTTTTTTATCAAGAAAAGACAAACTTTATGTGTCAATCGAAAACCCAGGACTTGTATTGATGTCATTTCCTTGATTCCTCCTTATTGCATTGATTTATCTTAACAACTTCACTTTAATGGGAACACCATGCATGAAGACGTTGGAAAAATTGAGGCCGGGTCTCCTTTTGTATCCTATGGGCTTCGTTTTAATTCAAATGGGCCTTTAGTGAGCCCTGAATGCAATGGCCGAATGGGTTTCAAAAATGGTCTTTTTTTTCCTCGCTTTTTCTTTTCATTCTTTTGATCTTTCACTTCATTTTATTCTATTTCTAATATTTTTATACACATTCGATTTATGGGTTAAAAATTGGGTGTCTACAATTACATCTCGTCATTGTTCCGATCGCCACAAGATCACTACTTCAAGAAAGTAAACGAATTGATATTTCTCCGACTGAGCTTCACTTATGCGAAGTTTGCTTAGCTGTTCTAGCGAGATGTAATCATCGCCAATTTCTGCGGTACCGTAATTCTTGGTGCATGTCAATGAAGAGCGGTTAGATGAGCCTCGAAATGATTGGGAGTCCATAACTGCGGGAATTTAGATTTAGATGAGATTAAGGTGGAGAGATTTGAAGCGATAGAAAATGGAAAGAATAACATTAAATCCAAAAGTGATTTCATTTTATCAGGAAAACTTAAAGAATCAATTGATAGATTAAGTTTGGTTGGAATCTTTTCTTAAGCAAGAAATTTCGATCAATTCTGCAGATGTGATTCCAAATTTCAAGAGGATTGTAACAAATATTCTTTATCAAATGACCCGACATTCTAAAAAGTTTGAGGTCAAGCTTTGTTTCCCAATGACGTCAGAATGATGTGGGGTATCTCAAGTTTGGATTTACTATTTGATGAATTTAGGAATAATGAAATTTGATAAATATTTCTTTAATAATATTTAGGATGGTCATTTGGTATAGAATATTTGAATTTACTATTTATATTATTTTAACTTTTAAATGCGTTAAGATATCTTATCTTTGATAGGAAGATATCACAGTATCTAGTTGTTGTTTTACGTTCAACTAGGATTTCAATATTTATCAGTATTTCTTTTTTGAGTCGAAATTTCTAGAAATAGGGGCACCACCGTGCTTATTTGTTGTGTTTTATCGGGGCACTCGGTTTGCCTTCTTTTAGAAATACAGAAAATCATGAGACATTCCGACGTGCATTTGGTGTGGGTATGCTTTGTGTGTTCGGCTCTGGGAGTTGCGACTCGGTGGTTTTCATTTCGACCGCGTCATTTTATAAAATTAGATTATAAAAAAGGCTATCCGAAGTTTCGAAGGCAAATAAGATTAAAGATCTTTGGAGAAAATAATAGATGAGTCCATTACATGCAACTGATAAAAAGTAAAAGAGTCTGTTTCTTGCAAACCTTTAGAGAAGGAACATAGGATGCCCATGCGACAAGAATTGTCGAAGTAAATAATACTTGCGAATTGCTTTCAATCCTTCGATCCTAGGAAACTTGCCTAGTGTCCCCTTGTGGAATCGGCTCGTGGTCGAACTAGTCTGCGCTTTGCTCTCTTGTACACGGCGCAAATGGGCAAACTGAACATGGCGTAAGCAGAGAGGATAAAAAGTAACCCTACGGAATATTGTGCCGCCTTATCGGTTTCCGGAATTTGGATTGTCAGAGAAATATAGTAAGCAATGCAGAGGCTGGCTATACAGATGTGAACCACGAAGGTGCAGGCCTTCAGTTGAACAGCAGTGGCCGAGATTGTGGCAATCGCGGCGAAAAAGGCCGTGGAATTGATGACCGTGTAGATAGATAGTCTCCACCCGCTCAGGATAATGTCTCCCGCTTCATGTGGTTTCCCAAGAGCAATGCTGCTGGCATTGGCGGTACCGACAGTGGAATTTGAAGAGGAATCCTGCCAGTATCCTCCCGGAGGAGTGAGAGCAGCTTGGTAAGTGACAGTCGCAATTAAGGTAGACACAACAAGGATCATGTCGCGATTGGATTTATCTTGGACACCGAAAAAATTTGTAAACTTCTCAGAGTCTGTTGGCTCCCTTTCAGAAAATTGCGATAGAGAGAGGGTAGGAGTATAGCATCTTTCTCGACGTCCTTCACTGCGAAAACTCCCTGCAAAATCTGGACCACCACTAGGATTCACTTGGAAGATTTTTAGAGCCGTCTCACCTCGGAAGTTCTTCGCATTTACATCCATATACTGATCCAATAATTTGACGATCTGGAAGAAATACAAAGGTCACAAAATGATGTATGTGTCCGTTCAATTTCATTCACTGCTTTGTTACAAGCTTCACTATTATGCACAAAATGAGCCCATGCCATATAAGTTTGAATGATTGTAGTGATGTAAAGACTGATGTACATGGGGGAAAAGTTTATTACATTTTATTTATCAGAGGCAATCATCGCAACTAATGTAACGAAGTCCAAAATCTTTTCAAATTGCAATGTAGTCCTTTCACTAAAAATTATTTAGGTGATAGCTAGAAATTGCCCAAATAAGTTGTAACATAGTTGAATCCATGATGACCTCAGTGATTATGATTTCTCATAAAAGTTCAGGACTTAACCATGTCAAGTTGTCAATTAAATAATTTAGAATTATTTTATATATTTTGTATCGTTTTTTTCATTACGAAGAGAGAGACCATCTTAGACAGGTACATTTTTCTCCATCGTGAGTAATTTGTAAAACCATATACTTTTAATATTTTGTAAAACAAAAGAGACCAAACAAGGTGGTTCCATTCAAATCTCCTCACTCAAAAACCATGTATTTATTACCATTATATTTGTTCCAGGATAAGATTGTGCCAAATTGAAGGATCCAAAAATAAAATTATAAATAACCACGAAACCAATGAACTATACCTCGGGTTGCCTTTTGGATTTAGCAATATGTAAGACAGTGTCACCACCTTGGTCTTTCCAGTCCAAGACTTCTATCAGATGGACTTGCTTAAGCCATTCAAACAAAACCTTGAATGCTTTCGTGTTGCCCGTCCTGACGGCAACGTGAACTGCAGTCTCGCATTGGTTCGTCAAGTCTTCGATAGACGATTTGCAAGCAGATAGGAACTCTGCCAAGAGTTCTAGGAGCTCCACCTTCTCCTGCTGATTGTCTCCTATTTCCTTGGCTACAAAATGCAAAGGAGTGATCCCACCTCGTCCTCGTACTCGAATCAACTTTGGATTGAGGGTCATCAGCGCCCTTGCGGTGTGATAATGCTTCTTTTGCAAAGCCAAGTGCATAGGACTGTGACCCCCTCGATTCAGCTTTCGAGCGAACGATGGCTTCAAGGTGGCTATCTCCATTGCCACTTTAGTGTTCCCCTTGTCGGCAGCATCGTGTAGTGGAGTATTTGGGAAGGGGCCCTTGGATCCATGATCTAAGAGATTTTCATCCCGCTCAATCAAGCTATATAACTCTTTAACATTATCAGCTGCTATTGCTTCCTGTAGGGCCATTGTTTGAGAAGGGAAACATAGGAGAAGAGGGGCTTGTTGATGATGGATTGAAGTAAGAATAGCAAACTTGCAAACATCATTTATAGTGCCATAGTCGACCAAAATATAATTAGATGAGTCATGGTTCATGATATATCCCGTAAAAATTCAATTGGTTGGGGGATCTTTCTCTTTAGCTTTCTCTTTAGAGAACTTGCATGCTAAGTTTGATAAATCTGGAGAAACAATTCAATTGGTTGGGGAATCTTTATCTTTAGAGAACTTGCATGCGAAGTTTCTCAATGTCGTGAGTTGAAGTCGTCAAAGAGAATTTAAATTAATCTAACAAGTGCAATTGACCCTTAGTCAATAATTTGTGGTCTAACTATTTTTTTTTTTTTTAATATCGGCTGATGTAATATTGAAATGGTCTTTGCAGTTTCGATAAATCATAGCTACACCCATTCGGTTCACAAAGATGGTATCCACTTAAAATTGTGTGAAGTATAAGAATTTCATTGCTTGAATTTCTCTAAAAGCAACTCGATAATCTGACTAGAGCTTTTTTTTTTTTCGAATTTGAAGTCATCAAATGGCCAAAATAAACATTTGACTCTTCAATTGACTAAATGCTCAATCTTAAGCCCTTTTCTACACTTATCTCTTTTACCATCGAGAAGGTTAAACAAATAGCTATGAACTAGCGAGTCATCAATGGGTTCTTCATCACTTGTTCCCCCTTAATGTAATTGACAATTGAGTTTTCCATAAATTTATATCAAATGGATGCTAGTAGGAGTGAGCAATCAGGCTAGTTCAAACTGGGAACTAGCTTGAGCAGGCTTTATTGGTTGCAAGTCGATTCACATAGGAATTTGTTTGCTTTTCGGATAAAAGGATTGGGAACTGATCTTGATCAATTCGATTTCTAGTTCTATACCCTAAACCGATTTTACTGAAATACAGGCTTTGCAAGACAAAGTTCTAGGGTTCTGGTTCTAGTTCACTGCTGATCCTAAGGTAATCTTTTTACACGCTCGCCCTTCTCTCTCTTTCTCTTCCACTCCTTGTTACTCACTCTCCTTCAGTGGTTCGATCTAAGTTGGTTTCGTTTTCGATTTCTTCGTGGAATGGCATCCGAGCTAAATTACCTCCGCCATCTGCGCGATAATCCCCTGACTAAGCGTGAGGAGCACCAGGATGTTGGGGTAAAGTGATCATTAAAGCTGTAAGAATTCTTGCTGCTCACAAACTGACTTTTCGAGAGAACGACTTTTGAGGGGGCCAATTCCATAAAAATGCACGAATTTTAAATGTTGTCTCAAATCTGACCCAAACTTTATTTTGTTTAAAAAAAAGCATGAACTTTAGGTGTTATCCTAAATCTGGCCCGAACTTTATTTTGTCTAAAAAAAAGCACGAACTTTAGGACAAAATAAAGTTCGGGTCAGATTTGGGACAACACCTAAAGTTCGTGCTTTTTTATGGAATCTGACCCGAACTTTATTTTGTCTAAAAAAAAAGCATGAACTTTAGGTGTTGTCCTAAATCTGACCCGAACTTTATTTTGTCTAAAAAAAAAGCACGAACTTTAGGTGTTGTCCTAAATCTGGCCCGAACTTTATTTTGTTTAAAAAAAAGCACAAACTTTCACTTGTGTCCCAAATCTGGCCCTCTGTTAACCCTCATTTCATAGTCATCCGACGTGGCATTTCCACGTCAGCAATAATATCCAACACAACAAAACGATGCCGCATTCGCGTGTTTGGAGGAAGTGTTAAATTTAAGTCTGCCCTCCAATGGGGTGAACTTTATAGATGATTCTCATGAGAAAAATAATTCAGCAGTTTCAGTTCCAGGGGACGAGGCACATAGCTAGGGCCATTAGATCAATTAACAATTGGCAAGCTATTTGCAATGTCAGAAGCTGGGTTGGAAGTAGAAGATTACATTGCCTTAAAGCGAGATATTAAAGGCGTGTCTTACTTTATTTTGTCTCAAATAAAGTTCGGGTCAGATTTGGGATAATACCTAAAGTTTTTTTTTTTTTTGGTGACCTAAGAACCACCGTACAGCCGGTAGTCGGCGGCGTAAACCCGGGGCGGACTAAGCCACCACCACAGACCCAGCCGTGGGTGAGTCGCGCAATGCGACGCCTCTGGGATTCAAACTCCTCCATTTTATGAGGGGGAGAGAGCCCGAAGTCAGTTGCGCCACTGCGGGCGGTGGTGACAACACCTAAAGTTTGAGCTTTTTTTATAGACAAAATAAAGTTCGGGCCAGATTTGGGACAACACCTAAAGTTCGTGCTTTTTTTTTAGATAAAATAAAGTTCGGGCCAGATTTGGGACAACACTTAAAGTTCGTACTTTTTTCTTAGACGAAATAAAGTTCGGGCTAGATTTGGGACAACACCTAAAGTTCATACTTTTTTTTTTTTTATGGAATTGGCCCCTTTTGAGGAGTGAAAATAGGAGGCTTTTCTTACCTCTCGATGCTCTCTCTTTTTTGTATCTTTTGCTTTTCTGTTTTTCGGTTTTCGAAAGTGAGGTGAGTCACGAGTAGGGGTGAGCAAATTGGTATACGGTGTCTTTTTACTGTGACTGGTCAATGCTGTGAGTCGTTAGAATGTGGGGCTATGCGGTAGAGGTTCTTGTCTAATTGGGAGGAGTGAAGTTCTGGTTTCTTGGTGTGAAATTCAAAATCTACGATCTTCCATAGTGGAAACAATGTGGTCTTTATGAAACTTCATAGTGTTTTGACAATAACTGTAAGTTGGATGTTGTGTTCTTTAGCTGTTACTCCCAGTAGTGTTGTTCTTTTTTCGGCCAAAACAAACTTCACAGAGATTTCTCTTTGCATTCAGCATCAAGTGAAATCCGTAAGGCAGAAGGAAAGTGTTGATATTTTATTTTCTCTTTTGCTTTGGGTATCTGAACAGTTTGAAATCTGAACTCGGGACTGGTTAGGAGGTCATGGGCTCTCAGCAAGCCAAAGTTCATGTTGAACCTACCGGCCTCTCTCCTTTCCAAGGTGGTAAGCCACCTGCGAGAGCCGCTTGCGGTAGTTCTCCAGTGAGGTGCCCTGCCAAGTTGCACACCTTATTTTAACATCCCGGGGCCCAGACATCTCTCGTTCCTCGATGACTGGCCAACATTTTTCTTCTCGATCAACCAGGGAATATGAAAGATAGCGGGAAGTCTCAACTCTCAGGAGTTCTTCTCCTTGTTTCTTCCTTAAGCCTTTTAAGAATCTACTCGGGTCCAATTCTTATTATTTTTATACACATTTGATTTATGGATTAAAAATGAGATGTCAATGATAAAATCTTGTCACTGTTCTGATTGTGATAAGATCACCACTTCAAGAAAGTAATTGAATCGATATTTCTCCGACCGAGGTTCACTTATGCGAAGTTTGCCTAGATGTTGTAGCGGGTTGTAATCATCGCCTATTCTGCAGTACCATAATCCTCGGTGAATGTGAATGAAGAGCGGCTAGATGAGCTTCCTGCGGGAATCGTACAAGTAGCCGCTGTTACTTCTCGATTCTTTATCTCCACCCCGCGCCCCACCCCCCGCCCCCGCTCTTCTCTATTCACATCCCGCCTTTCTCAGTTGTCAATGGCCTTGTTTCCACAAAAGTGATTTCATTATATTAGGAAAATTTAAAGAATCAATTGATAGATCGATCTTGAAATTTGGATGGAATCTTTTCTTAAAGCAAGAAATTTTGATCAATTGTGCAGATATGGTTCCAAATTTCAAGAGGATTTTAGATGAGCTCCGGAATGATTAGGAGTCATAGGCTCTGTTTGTTTAATTGTGTTTCTGTTCTCCGGAATAAAAATTTATGTTCTTTTGTTCTGGGGAACAAAAAAAGAACAGAAACACGTTTGTTTATACTTTTGTTCCCGAGAACAAAAAATCTATTTTTTTATTCTCGGGAATAGATTTGGAACAGAAACAAGAAGTAGAAAAAACTTGTTTCTTGTTTCCGAGAACAATTCCAAAAAATACTTTTTTTTTTCTTTCTTTCTTTTTTTTTGGCCGGTCACGGGGCTTGGCCATGGCCGGCGACTGGCTGACGAGGGCCGGCGGCCTCGCCCAACCACGGCGAGGCTCGCTCGCCCCCAATGAGGCCAAGCTCGCCCAGCCAAGGCGAGGCCGTCGGCCCTCATCGGCCAATCGTCGGCCATGGCCGAGGCCAGCGATCGGCCAAAAGGAAGAAAGAAAAAAAAAGAAAAAAGGAAAGAAAAAATAAAAATATTAAAAAATTAAAAGAAACAAAAAAATTATACAAATTTATCAAACGTGTTTCTGTTCTTTTTCTATTCCAGGAGTAGAAATTTTGACAGAAATCTGTTTCCGGGAACAATTTTTGAACAGAAATATTATCGAACGTGCTCATAGCTACGGGAATCATAGGCTGCTACTTCTCGATTCTTTATTCCGCATATTCACGTCCCGCCTTTCTCAGTTGCCAATAGCCTCTTTCCCACAAAAGATTACACGCCTCTCACCGCTAATCCACTACCGGAAAGTGTTCTGAAACCAGCAATACCATCAAGATTAAAAGCATGTTAAGAACACGGCCCATAACTTCTTGGATTCACCGATCTTTCATGATACAAATTTCTGAGAATTAAGTAAATAAAACATCGTCGCAACAAGTAGAAGTATGAATTTATTGGCTTGATAAAACCAGACATAATATATGCAGATAACTATCAAACAAGGCATTTCGTTGTACAGTTTCCTAACCACGCCACCTTCAAATATAACAGTGGATTGTGCATAACTTGAAACGCGCAAAAAATTTACGATTGGATTCCAGCCGGTTCAGCAATAGACATAAACCGAGAGAGACAAAATAAAGCCAGAGATCTGTTTACCTCAATGGCGCTGATAACAAAAAGAAAGAAAACAAAAAAAAGAAAGAATAGGCCGGAAGTCACGATTGCGAGCTCTCTGAACAAACGATCCGCGGGAAAAAAGAGGTTATATATAGGAATTAGGGGTGATCGGGTCCAGGTTGAGTAGGGTCTAGACTTGGACCTTGTACCCACCTTGTACCCGACCTTGTTATAATTGGTTTCTCTTTTTTGAACCCTATACTCGACCCGGTTTGTATATGACCCTGTACCCGACCCACCCTGTTTTTTTGATCCGGTTCTAGAGTCAATCTTGTTTCCACTGGAACCTGTTTTGCAATCTCCTGATATCCTATACGACTTCGAATTTTATATTAATACATGAGAAAATAACGTAATCCTCCTAATTTGTATTGAAACATTAAGCACTTATAATAAATAAATACTTGAACTTTTTGACTAAACAAAAAATTAAGGATCCACAAGGCTAATTATAATAAATAATTATGCAAGCATAACTCTTCCTACAAAAGAGAAATTAGGCGAGTTAATCTATGTGATATACAAGAATTTGGCGGTGACGAACACCGTCCGTCCATTGGACGGTGCGAGAGGGAGCTGGTGAGGGAGGGAAGCAAGTGAGGAAGAGGAATGTCCTCCCGTGCAGAGGAAATATGTCGTGTGATTGTGGGAGTAAGAATAGAAATCGGGGGAAAAAAAAAGGTTTTAGACCTCTACTTACAAAATCGGTCCGGGAACCGGTTCCAAAACCGGTCCAAGAACCGGTTTCTGGGTGGGTAATCACTCGGAATTTGTTCTTGGACCGGTTTAAACCGGTTCCGAATTTTGAGAACCGGTTTCAACGGGAACCGGTTCCCGACCCTATTTTCTGGGTGGGCCAATCCGAGAACCGGTATACCCGGTCCGTTTGCACAACGCTAATAGGAATATAGGAGTGTTGAGCTCTTGATAAAATATAAAGTCAACGAGCCGCGTCAAGATAGAAAATCAAGGCAATATGAAAGGGGATTGAAGCATCAAAACTGATGCAGAGCGCAACTTGAGCTGATCGCACTTAATTAAGCTGATTACGATTTAGGTTAACTGCAATTACTTAAGCTAATCGCACTCTACCATTGTCCTTAAACTAAACCTACTTCTAAACGTAATTAATTAGGAGTTAACTCACGGATTTTCCAGCGGCGGTGGACTTGCGGCGACCGCATCGAGGACACGACGTTCATGACTCGATCAGAGACCTGGTGGTGCCGGCAAAGCCCTTTAAGGCTTTCGACCACCAAGGGAGGAGAGGGTGCTCGGCGGTGGAGATGGAGGTGGCGGCTTGGCGGTGCAACGGCGACGGCAGACGGTGCGAGGGACGTGGGCGGATGGGCGGTCGTCAAACGGGCAGCAAGGTGGCGGTGATGGTGGTTCGTTGAGGGTGGACGGTAGGCGGATGATTATGGTGGTGATGGGAGGTGGCGCAAGGAGGAAGAAAAAGGGAGAAGGAGAAGAAGTGGGGGAAGAGGAAGGAGGAGGGGATGGGGCCGGTCTACAGAGGAGGGGGGAAGGCGCGCGCCCGGGGGGGGAGAGAGAGGAAAGAGAGCGAAAGAGAGAGGAGAAGATATTTTGAGATTTTCTCCAAAAATCATCATTTTTTCACACCGATTATTCCCCAAAATCCTCCTGATCAAGCCGTCTGTCCCCTCGATTTTTTTTTTTTTTTTTTTAAGTCAAGATTTTGGCCAATAAATCACAACTTTGCCACTGCCCCAGTTCTTTTTCCAGCTTTCAATTTTCGTCTGAAAATTTATTTTTCGAACAATTTTAAACTTGCCGATAATTCGCAGATATATAAGGCGACGTCCAATAAATTTATCTTGAAACTCTTGAAAGTTTGATATTCGAAATCAAATTAAATTTCATGATTAAAATCAATGAATTATGACTTTAGTACAATCTAAACTATCGAATAGTTTTTAGGGGTTTTCACATAGTTGATCCATGGACGATAATTTTTAATCTATATTTGTGCCTCTCCGAATTGTGGATGAATCTTGCTTGTCATGTAATTGCAAGGATTCAGTTATCTACCATGAATATAAGATCAATAGAAAATCGATTTATCATTATTCGACGCGGGTATCGTAAATGTGTAGAAACACCCTCGAACCGACTATGCACTTCAGTTAAATCGATTTATATCTGTTCGTAAATTAACTTGTAGTATTGATCCATGTCGATTCTTATAGTGGAGTGGTCGATCCTTGATTGAATTCTTCGGTCTTTTGCATTTTAACCTTTTACGATCTCGCCCAATAAATTAGTTAACTCACTGATGAATTTAGTTTAAATTAACTATCAATGCATTGACAAAATGACCATTTAATATATTTCGAAAATGGGTCAAACTTTGGGATTTCACATATTGCCACTTGGAATTTTATTTATTTATTTATTTTTTTGTATCGAAGTTTCGGAGGGTTGGCCATCGCCATGACGATGGAGGCGGTCACTGTAGTCATCATTTATTGTCTTTGACAAACATGCTGCAGAGAAATAACCGGGGAAGGAGAGAATTCTAGATCGGAGCTTGCCGTAGCCTATGCCTGGTTCCAAGATGCAATCAGGCAAGAAAGACTTGTCATCATGACTTCATAAAAGAAAGTTCTACTTGTCATCTTCAATTGAAGAAAGTTGCAAAAAATAGGGTCGTTAAGAACAATCAAAGATGCATTTTGTACTCCAAAGAGAAGGCGAAACTACTGAGTAGCCGCATGGCATATTTCTGGCCTGTGTCCACACTATGCGAGGGTCGTTCGCACTATCGATATACATAGAGAATACTGCTATCCGCACTAAAATCAATTAATGTCATAGCATTCAAAAGCTAAAACTTGAAGCGGTAGAGTTGTGCATGGCCCTACATAATTTGTGTACGATTCTATGGTCGAGTCATTGGAAAAGATGAAAAATTTTACCATTGTCGGTAGATTTTAGATTTTGTCGGATAAAGGGTTACTTGTTGAACTTTCAGTTATATTTTTAGTAATAGCTATGATGATTATTACAATAAATAGACGGTGGAGCTTGTCATGGCAATCGCTGCCGAGAATTGTGAGCATTACCGGTATCTCATCATGGATTGGAAGGTACCGCATGATGTGGTGGTTTTAAGGTTCTTCAGGCTTCAGTTATATTCTCATCGCTCGTATCTCATCATTGATTGGAAGGTACCACATGATGTGGTTGTTTTTTAAGGTTCTTGAGACTTCAGTTATATTCTCAGTGTTCTTTTTCTCTTGCTTTGTTGAGTAGCAATTTTCAGAAAAAGGACTGCCGCCGTGTTTACCTGTTGTGCTTTAGTTTGCCTCTTTCTAAGAGTACAGAAAATCGGGAGATTACTGTATGCATTTTGTGCATGTATGCTTCGAGCGTTCGTCTCTATTATGTCATTATATGAAGTTTAATTAGGAAAAAAATCCATTCGAAGTCCCGACTTCGAGCAAGATTAGAGGTCTTTAGATATTCAGCAATTAATAGATGAGTCCATAACATGCAACCATATATATATATATATATATATATATGGTCTGAAACATGCAACTAATATAAAGAATCCATATTTTGCAAACGTAGATTATAGGCAGATACGACAAGAACAGTAAAAATATATAATACTTGTGAATTATTTCCGATCCTTTGATCCTAGGAAGTTGCCAACGAGTCTCCTCGTGGCATCGATTCGTTTTTTTGACTTGGATGCGCTTTACCCAAGCGTGCAAGGGGAGCACCCGAACAACAAGAACTCATAAAATCCCCAAAGGAAAATTCCTGCGACCACATTGGGTTTTGGTAATTTGATTATAAGGGAAACAAAGTAGGTAGTGCAGAGAATGGATATAGAGAAGTGAACGATGAAAGTGTCGGGAAATAGTGTTATAGCGGTGGAAAAAGCTGTGCTGTTGAGGACTCTGAACAAATATAGCTTCGAGCCTTCAGGATCATGTTTCTGGCTTGATGTGGTTTTCCAATAGCAATGTCTCTAGTGTTGATAGAGCACAGTAGAAGCTCGATATATTTACTCAGAGGAAGTTGCAAGAGGGAACTTAAGTCTGAGTCCGTCAATCTATCTAACTAAATCTACATTCACTCAAAAGCTTAAACTAATAAATTATAGACCAACTAAGATATATTTGCTTAACATTACACTGATTTTCTGATGTGAGCTTTATCTAACACAACTTATGCATACATCTTAAAGAGTTGGAATTGTTAGTAACAATGGAATTGGCTATGGAATTTGAAGAATAAATCTGCCAGTATCTTCCCAAAGGAGTAAGAGTGGCTTGCTAAGTGGCAGCTGCAATTAAGATGACACTAAAAGGGCTACCTTCCGAGTAGATTCATCTCGGATGCCCAAATAACATGCTTACTTCTCGAAGATAGTTGGTTTCGTGCTAAAAAATTGTGGTAGAGAGAGGGTAGGAGTAAGACGTCTTTGCTTGACGGCCTTGATGACATAACCTTTCGCAATATATTGATTGCCACTAGTATTCACATGGAAGATTCCCAAAATGGTCTTATCCTGGAAGTTCTTCACATTTACAATCGAATACCCAATCAACAATTTGATGATATGAAAGAAATGCAAAGGAATAAAATAATGAATGTATCCCTTCAATTTCAATCACTGCTTTGTCATTAGCTTTACTATTGTGCAAGGAGTGAGGTAATAACAGATAAGTTTGAATAATGCTGGTTATGCAACAATTGATTTACAAAGGAAAAGAAAAGAAAAGAAAAGAATACCACACCTTATTTATCAAATGCAAACCAATATAGTGAAGTCTTGAATCTTTTCAAAAAGTGCGACTTAGTTTTTTCAGCAGTCTTTTCAGCCGAAATTATTTACGTGATAGATAGGAATTGCCCATGTGAGTTGTAACACAGGTAAATCCATAGAAATGATGACCTATCTGACTATGCTTTCATAAAATTTTAGAGCTTAATCACGTTAATTGAGACGATTTAATTCATTTACATGTTGCATATGAGTTTTTTATGCTATGAAGAGAAGACTACCTTCGAAAGATATATTTATAATCTTTATGCTTGAGATTCAACCGATGAAAGAGTAATTTTCCATTATACATATGGACCTGTTTGAAAATCTAATTAGTGATAATATGATTTATTATGTATGGTTTGTCGTGTAGGACAGCTCAATTGGTTAGAACTATTATATGTTCAAGGTACAATATTGAAACATTAGATGCAAATGGAACAATGAACACTGACACCATCTCCTCATTGGTCCAATTGCCACAAATCACCACTTCCAAGAGAGTAGTTAAATGGATATCCTCTGCTTAAGGGATCTAGGCCTAGATTCGAGCAACATTCAAACACGTTCACTTATAAAAAAGTTTGGCTAGTTGTCACAAGGGTGGGATTCTAAGTCGTAGGCAAAGTCTTTGTCCTTTTCTTCTCCGCACCTGCTCACGCTTAGGTGACATGTCGTGTGCTAAAGTGCGTGGCAAAAAAGAAGAGAGTATGAAATAATAGTTCAGAAAGATTCTAAATATGATAAGTGATAATGATAATTACTTAAATACATTCGTATCTCTGGAAAAGCAATAGAGTCAATAGGTCCGGTGTCACTACAATTACTTGAAATTCGATGTTATGATTTGAACCTGTATTCAATTCTATTTACAATAGGAAAAGGTTGAGAATCAAATCCAACTTGTTCCATAATTTTCATATTCGTAATAGTGCGAAATGAAGGCCTGGCTCCTCCAAGTTGTCCATGGATTTGATTCATACTCTATGTTCTGAAAATTTTTTATCAGGAAGAGACAAAATCTTTATGTCTCAATCGATAAACCGGGACTTGTATTAATGTCCTTTCATTGGTTCCTCCTTTTGTATCCTATGGGCTTCGTTTTAATCCAAATGGGCATTTAGCGAGCCCACGCATTGATTAGAGTTTCAAGAGCCGAATTCGTAGGCCTATGAGTCTGGGTTAGAGATAATGGGCTTGGTGTGGAATGAATGAATCAAGCTATTAGACCAGTTCCGAATGCAATGGCCGAACGGGTTTCAAAAATGGTCTTTTTTTCCTCGCTTTTTCTTTAACTCTTTTGTTGATCTTTCACTTCATTTTATTCTATTTTCTACTATTTTTATACACATTTGATTTATGTATTAAAAATTAGGTGTCAAAAATAACATCTTGTCATTGTTCCGATCGCCACAAGATCACTACTTCAGAAAAGTAATTGAATCGATATCCCTAACTAAGGTCCACTTATGTGAAGTTTTTTATTTTATTTTTTGGTCGGTCCTACTTTATTCCTATACTAATACTCACTCTCAGACTTTTGCCTTGCTTCCTTGCAAGACGTGGGAGTTGAAACCTACTCTTGAAACTAAATCGTCCACACCTCAACCCTCCTGAGAATGTGGGGATTCGAACCCCCCATCTCCCCCTTTCAAGTTGGAAGGGTGACCACTAAGGCAAACCCCAGTGGTTACTTATGTAAAGTTTGCTTAGTTGTTCTAGCGAGTTGTAATAATCGCCATTTCTGGAGTACCTTGATTGCACCTTTCCTTTTCTTTCATGTGAATGAAAATTGTGGTGACCCTTCATAACTGGTGGACCACCTTAAGGTTGGGCTAATGGATTGCTAAGGGCTTGTTTGTTTTCACTTCTTTTTTCTGTTTAAAAACAGTTTTTTTGTTTTTTTGTTCCTGGGAACAAAAAAGGAACAGAAACTCGTTTGTTTGCGTTTTTGTTCCAAATCTATTTTTTTGTTCCCAGAAACACATCTGGAACAGAAATAAAAAACAAAAAAAAATTTGTTTCTTGTTTCTGGAACAAAATTTAGGAACACTTTTTATCTCTCTTCCATTTTCTTTTTCTTTTCTCCTTCTTTTTTTCTTTCTTTTTTCTTTGGCCGGTCACCGGCCTCGGCCATGGCCGGCGACCAGCCGTCGAGGGCCAGTGACGCCGTCGAGGGCCGGTGACCTCGCCGGAGCGTCGCTGGCCCCTGGCGAGGCCGACCTCGCGTCGGGCTGGGTGAGCTCGAGCTCGCCCAGCTAAGGCGAGGTCGAGCCTCGCCCAGCTATGGTGAGGCTCGGCCTCGCTGAGGGCCGGCGAGCCTCGCCGTGGCTGGGCGAGGCCGCCGGCCCTCGTCGGCCGGGTCGCCCGGCCATGGCCGAGGCCGGCGACAGCCAAAAGAAGAAAAAAAGAAAAAAGGAAAAAGAAAAAAGAAAAAAAGGAAAAATAAATAAGAAAATGAGAAAAATAAGAAAGAAAATAGAAAAAAATAAAATAAAAATATTAAAAAATTAAAAGAAATAAAAAAAATTATACAAATTTACCAAACGTGTTTCTATTCTTTTTATATTTCTGGAACAGATTTACCAAACACGTTTTTTTGTTCAAAAATTGTTTCCCGAAGCAAATACTTTTTTCTATTTTTGTTCCCGAAACAATTTTTAAACGAAATGTTACCAAACGCACCCTAAGCTCATACTTAACTGTGGCTCTCTATTCACAACTTAGGTTCAACATTTAACACATGAATCATTTTCATTTTGGAGGCACTGCTAATCTATTTTGTTGGTTCAATTAGAAATCCAAATAAAGTGTGGGAGATTACTTTTGCAAATTGAAAATTAAATGGATTCGGGGACTTGATTAAATTAGATTACTCTAATATTCTTTCGGTACATTTTCTCTTTTATTTTCAATAAAAGAAATTTTTTTAGGCAACTTGGATTAATTTGAAGTCTGTCCACTAACACATGGGATAATCATTCAGGTACGCAATTGAGAAATTAACACTCAATAAATCAAAATTATAGATAAATCTCAAAAAAGAAAATGAAGATCCAAACGTCCCTAACTATGATATATATATATATATATATATATATATATATATATATATATATATATATATATATATATATATATATATATATATGGTTTCTATTTATCTAACAATAAAGACTAACATATATACAATGTATGTAATGCAAGCCTTTTTTCAGAAATACAGAAAACCAAGAGATTTCCTTCTGTGCATTTGGTGTGTGTACACTTCGGGCGCTCGTCTTTGCGAGTTGCGACTCGGTGCTTTCCATTCCACCGCGTCATTTTATAGAGTTGCATCAGTAAAGAGGCTATTCGAAGTCCCGAATTCAAGCAAAATCAAAGGTCTTCAGTGACCAAGTAATTAATAGACCAGTCTACTACACGCAACCAATATAAAGAGTCCCTTTCTTGCAAACCTTAAGATAAGAAACATAAATTGGATGCACACGCAACAAGAATTGTCAAAGTAAATAATACTTGCGAAGTACTTTCAATCCTTCGATCCTAGAAAGTTGCGACGCGCCTCCCTCGGGCATCGATTCGCGGTCGAGCTACTATGTGCTTCATCCTCATGCCCATGGGGAGACAAAACCCGGCGATCATAAAGAACACATAAAGCGCAAATAGGGAATATCCTGCCGCCTCATTGTTTTTGGGAATTTGGATCAAAGGAGACATACCGAAAGCACCGCAGAGAAAGGGTAGAGCGGCGAAAAACGAAGGATTGGCCTCTACCGTAAAAGTGGTGACCCAGATTGTAAGAATGGAGATGAAAAAAGCCAAGCTATTGCAGATCTCGTATAAATATAGTTTCAAACCGCTCAGGATAATTTCTCCAGCTTGATGTGGTTTTTCAAGAGCAATGCTGCTTGAATTGGCTGCGACGGCAGTGGAATTGGCTGGGGGATTTGAAGAGGAATCCTGCCAGTATCCTCCCGGAGGAGAGAGAGCAGCCTGGTAAGTGGCAGCCGCAATCAAGGTTGACACTACAAGGATTGCATTGCGAGCTGATTCATTTGGGACACTGTAGAAATTTGCACACTTCTCGTAGACACTTAGTTCCCTGCTAAAAAAATCTGACAGAGAGAGGTTAGGAGTAATAAGTCTTTTTGGACGTCCTGCACTACGAAACCTCTTCGCAATATCTGGACTACGAAACCTCTTCGCAATATCTGGACTGCCACTACGATCCCCTTCGAAGATTTCCAAAGCCGTTTTTCCCTCGAAGTTCTTTTCATTTACATCCATGTGACCGAGCAATAGGTCGATGATCTGGAAGAAATGCAAAGGTTACAAAATGAAACATGCATCCCTTCAATTTCATTCACTACTTTGTCACAAGCTTTATTATTGTGCACAAAACGAGCTCGCGCCATATAAATTTGAATGATGATAGTGATGTCACATTGATGTAGAAGGGGAAAAGTTTAATAAATTTTATCTATCAAATGCAATCATTGCAAAATGTAATGAAGTCCAAAATCTTTTCAATAATTACGATTTAGTCTTTTCACCTGAAATTATTTACCTAATAGGGTGAATCCATAGAAGTAATGAATGCAATAACTATGGTTTCTCATAAATGTTTAGGACTAAACCATGACAATTGAAAGGTTTAGAATTAAATTAAATATTGTATATAGTTTTTTTTTTTTTTCGTTAGGAAGAGAAAGACTATCTTAGACAAGAACATTTATATCCTTTATGCATAAGATTCAATTGATCAGCGAGTAATTGTTCTATCCACTGATGATTTTTTGGTCATGTTGGTTGTCCTTGTTAGCTTCCATTTTTTTTTTTTTGGGTCGAATGTTAGCTTCCATTTCACTAGCTTCTATCTTGTATCATATGGTTGGGTGGACTGATTTCAAAGAAATTTTACTAATCAATTGAAAAATTAGAAGAATAGAAAAAAATGAATTAAGTTACTTAGGTGGAAGTGTCTACGATGGAAAGAGTTGAAAGGAAATTATTCTTCCAAAACCGTCCAACTTAGATTTAGAGCTCACAAAAAATCGAATTTTATAGGGGTTCAATGGGAGACAAATTTTATCATACCTTCTCTCCGCTATAAAGACTCTGAACAACTATCTCCTCTAGTCAAAACATTGTTAGGCCAATTAAAATGAACTCAAATTAGAAGCATCACCACCTTAAAATAATTTTTGCGCTAGCAGTTTTTAAATGAAAATATGGGTTTATTTTGAAAAAACTGAAAAAGTCACGTTAGTGTTGATAATTCTAAGTGCTGAAAATAGAAACAAAAAAATCTTTTGCAAACACATTATTGAATATGATTAATTTCTTAGCAAATATAACTGCGATTACTATTGTTGATATGTTTATACCAATTGATGGGGAAGATTTTAATTACTGTCAATTATATTGATTACTAGATTAATTGAATGTTTTGGCTAGATTGGGTCGTTTGAGTCAAATACTTATTAGGTTTATCATACAAGTTTAATCTCGTCCACTGCTAAATTTTTAATTTCAATACTTAATTGGATTTTCAAAAATGCCAATCTGTATATATTAAATTAAAATAAAACAATCAAAAAACAATCTGCATGCTCATATAATCACTATCTTCATATGAGTATTTGACTTTTTTTTATTATTACAAAAAAGCACTAATTGTTGACCTAATTTTTATAACCCGTCTGAATGGCATAAAGACTATTACATGTTTGGATGGTGAGTGATTTGGAGAGAAATGAAATGATTAGAATAATCACTAAGGAACCTAATGAAGATAAAAGAATGGATCCACCTATGTAAAAACTGCGATCAATACTAGGGTGGAGCCTACCCCCTGTGACAAAGTGCACGGAAAATTTGTCAGGGAGAGAATTGGAAGTATATAGATTGGGAGGGAAGGACTAAGGAGCGACATCCAGCCCATCTAATTCCTTTTCTTCTCTCCTACGAAAGAAACCAAACAAGGTGGTGCCGTTCAAATCTACTCATTCTGAATGATTTCTAAAAAACCACGTACTTTTAACCATTACATTTGCTTCTGGATAAGATTGTCTTGAATTGAGAAAGATCAAACAATAAAAGCATGAATAACCATAAAATCGATGAACTATACCTCGGATTGCTGTTTGAATGCAGCAAATTGTTGTTTGAATGCAGCAAATTGCTGTTTGAATGCAGCAATATGTAAGACAGTGTTACCATCTTGGTCTTTCCAATTCAAAATTTGTGTAAGGTGAGCTCGCTTGAGCCATCCAAGCAAAACCTTAAATGCTTCAATGTTGCCCGTCTTGACGGCAATGTGAATTGTAGTCTCGCATTGGCTTGTCAAGTCTTCGATGGACGATTTGCAAGCAAATAGGAATTCAACCAGGAGTTCCAAGAGATCCACAGTCTCCTTCTCACTCTTTCCTCTTTCGCCGGCTACAAAATGCAAAGGGGTGATCCCGCCTCGTCCGTAGACTCGGATTAACTCGGGGTCAAGGCTCATTAGTGCTCTGGCTATGTGATAATGCTTCTGGTGCAAAGCCAAGTGCATGGGGCTCAAACCCTCTTGATTAAGTTTTCGAGCGAACAATGGCTTCAAGATAGCTATCTCCATGGCCACTTTAATTCTCCCCTTGTTTGCGGCGTTGTGTAGTGGAGTATTTGGGAAGGGGCCCTCGTGTCCATGATCTAAGAGATTTTCATTCCCCTTAATTAAGCTGTATAATTCATCAACATTATCAGCTTCTATAGCTTCTTGAAGGGTCATTGTTGGAGGAGGGAAATGAGGAGCAGAGGGGGGTTTGCTTGTTGATGATGGATCGAAGAAAGAGTAGCAAACTTGCAAAATCATAAATAGTGTCCTAGTCAACCAAAATATGATTAAGTAAGTCATTGTTAATAGATCCCGAAGAAATAATTTAATTGGTTGGGGAATCTTTCTCTGTAGAGAACTTGCATGCTAAGTTTCGCAATTCGGGAGCCAAGACAGCAAGAAAATCTAAATTAATCGAAGAAGTCTAATTGATAGTAATACTCACCCAGTAATTTGCTGTCTGATTGGAGCTAATGTAACTTCCTCTCTCGCCTCTGCGAGCCCTGCCCTACCAGGATGGTAGCTCCTTTTCTCCAAAAACTCATCCTCTCGCCTCTGCGAGCCCTGCTTTACCAGTATGGTAGCTCCTAGTCTCCAAAAACCCTAATCGACTAAGTTGCTCTCTGCTTTTCTTTTTCCTTATCTTCCGTCTTTCGATCTTTTCTTTTTGATCGCTACCTTCCGCAACCCATTCTTGCTAAACCCCACCCCCCCCCCCCCCCAAAAAAAAATCTCTCATTCCCGCCTTGATCCGCCGCCGATCCGTGATGTTTCACCAATAGAGCGTCGTCGGTGTTTCTTTCTGCGAAACTAACTTGATCCAGTGATCCTGTTGATGGGGGCCTTGTAAGGTTCTTTGTGCCTTGCTCTTCAAAACCACCTTCATCCGACGATTACGATGTTGGAGGCCTTGCAAAGGTGTGCCTTCTGATACTTTATGATCCTCTGCTGATGGTGAACCCTCTATTGGTAATGTCGATTTTACAATGGATCTCTGGCGCTATGTTGCTGCGGCTCGGCTTTTGGGTTACTTCATCTCGAGCTCCCTTCAATCTTTCACCCAAACAGTTATGGATCCATTCTTCTCCAAAGCCTATCCACGTAAGTTTGTAGGCCCCTAATCCCTGTTTAACAAGCTACTATGGAAGGGAAAGAAGATAATGAGTTGAGATTAGCGGCACTATGTAGAAGCCTGGGTGATTTGTGGTCTGAGGAGGATATAGTCGAAGCTTCGACAGCTATTTCACCACAAAAGAGGGCAGAATGCAATCGCACTTTATTCGGGAAACTATTTTCAAAACCAAATGTCAACTTCCCTGCTTTTCTGACTACCATGAAGAAAGCTTGGCGATCAGACTCTGTGGTTGGTATCCAGAAAGAGCCAGGTTTTTTCACTTTTGTGTTTCAATCAGAAGAGGAAAAGGAGAGAGTTCTACGAACTGGACCATGGTCTTTCTCCAGTAATCTACTTGTGCTAAAACAATGTGTACCTGACATCCCGGAACACTGCTATGACTTTACCAGCACTGCTTTCTGGGTTCGGTTTGGAGGAATTCCTCCTGGTTGGCGAACAGAAGAAGTCTTCCAGGACCTGGCAAAGAAAATAGGGCAAGTGTTAGACGTTCAGGTGGAACCCCAGGGTATAGGACAATACAAAGGAGGTCGGGTTAGAGTGGATCTGGACTTAACAGCCCCATTAAAATCAGGGGCCATACTGGATATTGGTACCAAATGGCTTTGGGTGGAATTCAAATATGAACGTTTGCCACATTACTGCTACTCGTGCGGAAGAATCGGTCATTATGCAACCAACTGTGTAATCATCCCCTATAATGAATCTCCATGGTCAATGAACAAGACTGGTAAATTTGGCCCCTGGTTAAAGGCGGAAGATTGTGACCATAGTCCACATTGGGCAGCGTTTTATGGGAAAATAGAGGAGTACATAGTGGAGGAAACAGTACCAGAAAACCTTTCTCCAGCACAAACCATGGAAATAGCAGCCAGAGATGAGGGCGGCTTCAGCAAAGCTCCTACCTGCGAGAAGAAAAGAATCGAGAGTTCACATGAACAAGTGATGACAGAAGAACCAGCTGATTGTTCCTTGCCCAATCCGGAATATGGCAAACAGCTAATCTGCTATGAAGCTACTAAACAAATTTTATCGAAGATGGGTAAATGCAGCAAGAAGAGTATGAAAGTGCAGAGGGCAAAGAAACAAAAATGCATTGCAGAACCAGTTCCTCTACTCATTGATGATACGGACCTCTTGGAAACTCCAATTCAGATTGCTAAGGATGGCAATGAGTGGGCCTTGGTGGCTGGCCCTAATAAGCCACCACTGACGAAATGAAAATTATCAGTTGGAATTGTCAGGGGCTGGGCAACCCCCTGACATTCCATGCACTGAGAACACTAGTTTCTCTTGAAAGGCCCAACCTTATCTTTTTAATGGAAACGAAAAATAAAGCATCGATGGTGGAAGGAATCAAAAGGAAACTAAAATTTTCAAACCTATTCACAGTTAATCCGGAAGGAATTGCGGGAGGCTTAGCTGTTCTGTGGCAAGAAGAAGTGGGGCTTAAACTTAATGAAAGCTCTCAAGAATTCATTGACCTGGAGTGCATCGACTCAGTAAGTGGATGTTCCATGAGAATCACCTTTGTTCACGCTTCAACAAATTTTGGACAAAGATTAAAGCTATGGCAACAATTGATGGAGTTTCAGCTCACCAATTCTCTACCTTGGATTTGTATGGGTGATTTCAACGAGATATTATATGTATGGGAGAAAGTGGGGAAACGAGAAGCGATAACTATCGAATTACAGCCTTCGAGAGATTTCCTAAATGCATGTTCTCTAATGGACATTGAAAGTAAAGGTTGTGCGTATACGTGGGCAAACAACAGGGAAGGGGAGGATTTTGTCAAAAAACGTCTAGACAGAGTTCTTTATAATATGGACTGGAGACTTACTTTCTATGATGCTGAAGTACAAGCCCTTCCAGCAATTGGCTCAGATCATAGTCCCCTTCTCCTTGTGTTACACCCTGAGAGTCAACAAAGAAAAAGAATCTTCAAAATGGAAGCTTATTGGACAGATCATGCAGAGTATGGTGAGCTTATAAGGCAAACTTGGAACACTAAACCTTTGAGCCAGAACAGCTTTTCAGCAAATTTAAAAGCAATATCGGAAGTTCTCTCTAAGTGGAGCAAAGCTACGTTTGCACATGCTCCATCTCGGATCAGGGCACTCACTCAGAACCTAACGGAACTTACTAATCAACCCTCTCATCTCTCCAAGAAACAGGAAGTCCAAAAATAGTACAGCAAATTCAGCAATTATGGCACCAAGAAGAGAAATTTTGGGGCATACGTTCTCGCATTAACTGGCTACAATGGGGTGATCGGAATAGCAAATTTTTCCATGCAACTACTGTGCAACGAAGGCAAAGAAACAAAATTACTATGTTGCAGCTAGAAGATTTCAGCTGGTGTAGAGATGTCCCAACCATTAAAAATCACATCGAGACCTTTTATAGGAACCTGTTCACGTCAGCAGGTCCCCGCAATTACCAGCCTATTCTAGATCAGTGCCTTAGCCCTGTCACTGCGGAAATTAATGCACAGCTAATGGCTACTCTTACCATGGAAGAAGTTAAGACAGCAGTCTTCCAGCTGGGGTCTCTCAAAGCCCCTGGTCCCGACGGTTTTAACGGTCTGTTCTACCACCAATCCTGGGATGATATCAAATCCGACATATTTCAGCTGGTGCAGAATTTCTTAACTACAGGTATCCTTGATCCCCATATCAACAAAACATACATTACCTTGATACCGAAGATAAAAAATCCTGAAAATATAAGCCAGTTCAGACCAATCAGTTTGTGTAACTTCGGTTACAAAATCATCTCAAAGGTTCTAGCCAACAGACTGAAACATTACCTTCCAGAAATCATTGAGCCTGAACAGGGGGCCTTTGTCCAAGGACGTCAAATTCAGGATAACATCCTCATTGTCCAGGAAGTTTTACACCACCTGCGAATCACCAAAAGGAAGAAAAAATCTCAGGCCATCTTAAAACTGGATATGCAAAAGGCTTATGACAGGCTTGAATGGGATTTTCTTAGAGATTGCATGCTGAAAATGGGATTTTGTGAGAGCTGGGTAATTGTAATTATGCAATGCGTCACTACGGTGTCTCTGAGTGTTATCATAAATGGGGAACCTTCTCAGTTCTTCACCCCCACGCGAGGCCTTAGACAAGGCGATCCCCTTTCTCCATATTTATTTATCCTCGCCGCAAATGTCCTGACATGGATGATGAAGAATGCAACAATAGAAGGCATCATTAAGGGGATAACACTCAACAGGTTCTGCCCTACTCTGACACACTTACTCTTTGCTGATGATGCAATATTTTTTCTTGAAGGAACTCTTATTGAATGCCAAAATTTAGCCAATATCCTTCATCAATACTGTTATGCTACGGGCCAAGCCATCAATTTAAACAAATCAGGGGTGTTTTTTAGCAGAAACTGTCCTCTGCCCTTGAAAAGAAACTTAGCAAATGAGCTTAGAGTTCCAATTTTAGAAAAAAACAGGCAAATACCTTGGTATTCCAACAGAATGGGGGCACACTAAGAAAGAGATGTTCGCTTGGATATTGGCAAGAGTTAACTCGAAGTTAGCAGGATGGAAAGAATAGTTGTTAACTAAAGCTGGCAAAGAAGTCTTGATTAAAAGCATTGTACAAGCCATCCCCACATACGCTATGTCAGTCTTTAAACTCCCTATCTCAATCTGTCGAGCTATAGAAAGAAGGATTGCAGCTTTCTGGTGGCAGAAAGGTGATTCGAATAGAGGCTTGCATTGGAAAAAATGGGAAGTCCTAAAAACTAGGAAAGATGAGGGTGGATTGGGCTTTAAAGACCTGATCAATTTTAATAGGGCTATGCTCGGAAAGCAAGCATGGAGACTGGCTAAATCTCCTTCAGACCTGTGGAGCAGAATCCTGAAAGGTATTTACTACCCAAATGGAGATCTATGGAAGGCAAACAAGGGTCCGCGACCATCTTGGGGGTGGCAAAGTATCTTAACTGGTAGAGATATTATAAAAACAGAAGTCAAGTGGAAAGTGGGGGATGGAAAGTCTATAAATATTAGAGAAGATCGATGGCTACATTCGGGTGTGCTAGGTGGCCCAAAAATCAGCATGATCCTATTATGGTTTCAGACCTGATCAATGAAGATTCGAGCACATGGAATGAACCTCTAGTACTTAATACTTTTGAAGAATCTACGGCGAATGAAATTTTGGCGATTGATCTCAACACTCACCCAGAGAAGGATTGTCTTGTGTGGACAGGAAATAAGACGGGAGAATATACAGTGAAGAGTGGTTATAACCGAACCCCTACCCCCTCCACCAAACCTGACCTAACCAAAGCTTCCTGCTCTTTCACCATGCCAAGATCCTTGTGGACTAGAATATGGTCTATTTCTATACCCCCAAAGCTGCGAATCTTCTTATGGAGCTTGTGTCAGAATGCTATTCCTACAAGAGAAAACTTGTACAGAAGGCGAATCATCCCTGAACCCTTATGCCCTTTCTGTTCTACCCACATGGAAACAATAGAACACTTATTCCTGCTGTGTAAATGGACAAAAACTATATGGGCTGACCCTCGCATCAACATTAACTGTCACCCCAGCAACATCAGAAGATTTGATATATGGCTTATGGAGGTTTTTCAAGAAAAGAAAGGCTCACCGAAGCAAGAACTTGTCGCAACCGTACTGTGGAACATCTGGAAATCTCGAAACAATTTCATCTTCAGAGCAAAACCCCCTCAAATAGCAGATCTTGTCGACCTTGCACAAGAACAGCAACGGAATTTCAGTAGCTGGCAAATCAGAAAAAAGGAAAACCCTAAATTCCATGACGAACCTGGTCGATGGAAGCCATCGGAGGGGGATGCGTTAAAGCTCAACGTCGACGCTTCGTGGCTCCCAGGTGAGTTTCTTTGCTCAATCGCCGGAATCATTCGCGACTCGAAGGGGATGGTGACTGCGGGATTTGCTTGTGAAGCTAGGGCTTCCTCACCCACACAAGTCGAAGCCCTCTCTCTCTTGCACGGGTTGAAGTACTTGAAGGAAAAAACTGATTCCCACGTGCAGCACTTCTCGAGTCAACCGGTTAGGTGGGTATGTGAAAGTGACAACTTGAGTTTGGTTGAGATGGTGTTGGGCCGGGCCGAACCCCCATGGAATTTAAAGGAAATTACTGAAAGGTGCCGAGACATGATGAATCTTTGCAATCCAGTCCGGGTCTTATATGTGTCACGCGAAGCAAATCGGGCGGCTGATCAAGGTTGCAAGATCTCACCGCGAGGAAACTTCCTGTTAATTGGGTGAGCTCTCCTCCCCTCCTCTATCGGAAATTCTATGTTCAGATTTCTACCCATCGATGTCATGTAAGCCTTATGTTCTTTTATGAATGAATGAAGTACTCCTTTTTCGACCAAAAAAAAAAAAAAATTTGCTGTCTGATTCTTTTTTTTTTTTAATATGGTTGGGTGTCATTTCTCCGGTACTACATGAAGTTGTGGGGAGTAGCAGCTGAGGCTGTCTTGATAAATCATAATCACATCCACCGGTTGGCATAAATGCTGCTTGAATTTCACTAACAGCGAACTCGATAATTCGATGAGATCTTTTTTTTTTCTTAAATAAATATTTTAAGTCATCGAGTGGCCAAAATAAGAATTTGACTCTTCAATCTACTAAATGCCCAAACTTAAGCCCATTTCTACACTTATCTCTATCACATCAAGAAGATTAAACCAATATCTATAAGCCGGTGTGTGTTCTTCATCACCTGTTCCTCTTTAATGTAATTGGCAATTGAATTTTTCATAATCGTAAATCGGACGGATGATATTAGGAGTGAGCAATTAGGCCAATCCAATCCGAGAACTAGCTCGAACCGGCCTTATCAGTTTCAAACTCGTTCACAAGGGAATCAGTTCGATTTCCGGATAAAAAAAATTGGGAACTGGTGTTGATCAATTCGGTTCCCGATTCTAGACCCTCAACCGATCAATTTTATCGAGGAAAAAAAAAACAATCGGCCTTACAAGACAAAGTTCAATTATGAACCGGTATTCAACGGGTTCACTGCTAATCCCAAGTTATTTTTTTAACTCTTTTATTAGAAGCCTTGCTGCCTCTCTCTCTCCGTCTCGGTTACTCGCTCTCCCTCTTCAGTGGCTCGATCTCGACTTCCTTCATGATTCGCCACTCTTCTCCACTCTGAGGTACCCTCTACGTTGGGTTTCGTTTTCGATTTCTTCGTGGAATGGTGTCTGAATCCCCTGAATCCATGTGAGGACTGAGGAGCACTAGTGTGGTGGGGTAAGGTCAAGATTTTATTCATTTAGTGTTGATTTTATACGCCGAAAGGTTTCTTCGAAAGCTGAAGAACTCTTTTGAGTGAAAATAGGCTTTTCTTACCTCTCAGTGCTCTCTCTTTTCTTTTGCTTTTTCTGTTTCTTGTTTTTTTTTTTTTTTAATGTGAGGTGGGTCACAAGTAGGGGTGAGCAAATTGGAATTCAGTTTTTTTTTTTTTAATGTGAAATTCAGATCAATGATCTATCTGTAGTGGAAACGATGTAGTCTATATGAAAATGTTAACAGCCTTTTTTTTTTCGATTGCCAAGACGAACTTCACAGAGGTTTCTCTTTACGTTCAACATCAAGTGCAATCTGTAAAGCGGGAGGAAAGTGTCGTTTTTTGTTTCTTTTGCTCTGGGTATCTAAACAATTTGGGATCTTGAATGCTTTCACCTGGAGGTTGATATTGTGATATTTGACGAACTTGTTCTTATTATTAAGTCGGTGCATCAAATCACTTTTTAGAACGCTTTAGCCTCTGGGCGTTGGATCTACTTTTTGAAAATCGTTGCATGCTCTACTTTTGAATCTCGAATGCTTTCACCAGTTGTTCGATGCTGTGATAGGTGACTCATGCTTTTTCGTCTCCATTGTGTGTCGATTGGTGTTGGAATCGTGGGAACTTGAGGTTTAGTGGAAAACCATCTAATAAGACCAAATTACACTTTGGTCAATTTTATTGTAGACCTTTCAATTGTGCTAATTAAGTCTTAAAACTTTTTCATGTTTAGCCAAATGGGTCCATCGAGCCATTTTTTACTGGAAATCATTGACACGGGCACTTGTAGTGCCACGTAGGACAGTCGGTGGTGGTGTAGATAATTTTTTAAATATTTTTCTTTTTCTTTCTTTCTTTTCCTTTTTTTTTTTTTTTTTTTTTTTTTTTTTTTTTTATCAAGGAGAGGGTCAGCACAGTCAACTGGCCTTCACCTCTGACCAACGAGTGTTGGCTAGTGGCCCTCGTTGGGCTCGAAAGAAAAAAAAAGCAAAAAAAAAATTATAAAAATTATTCATATCGGTACTGACCATGTCACATAGTAGTTTTTGGCTAATATTGACTGGATTGACTCAACTGCCAAAATGTAAAAAGATTTATGATTCGATTGATAGAATTGAAAAGTTTAGAATTAAACTTACCAAAGTGCACCTTACCAAAAAAAAAAAAAGCTTACCAAAGTGCAATATCAAGCACTAGTGTTGATAATTTGACCATGTTGTGACGCTAACCGTCTAGCAAGACATTCTAATCCTACACTCTCCATCACAGTTTTTTAGAATGGGACTAACTGTGTTGAGAAGTACATAGGTTGTATTGGCATCGATGATGAATCCGCTTGCTAAGTAATCCTTGTAGTGTCTACCTTAATTATAGCTGCAACTTATCAAGCTGCTCTCACTCCTCCGGGAGGATATTGATAGGATTCCTCTTCAAAACCCGCAGCCAATTCCACTGTTGTTACTGCCGATTCCAGCGGCATTGCTCTTGTAAAAACCCCATCAAGCTGGAAACATTATTCTGAACAGTTCGAATCTATATTTGTACACGACCTGACAGGTAAATGACGGTGAAAGGATGGTTTTCATGTTCTGCAGAAAAACCTCACTTAGTGAACTCTTCCATTGAGATTGCCATTCGGGTACAGTGAACGAAATGCTTGTGGCATCAACATCACCGGCTCAAAACGACGGTCGTTGGTTCTGTAATTAGAGAGACAGCTGAAAAGCAGAGATGAATACCTCCACCAAATCATGAACCATGTTCACGCTCTTTTACTTTGGAACTAGGTCTTAGTCAAAGCGAATGCCAGGTTATCTTGTGGGTTAAATAATAAAATTTGAACTCGAATTATGAAGATAGAACAAATTTTGAAAGAAAAATTTCACTGATGTGTTCAGAGACGATTTAGGGAAGCTTGTAGATGGGTTCGCGAAATCGGCAAGGGCTTCTACGGTTTTGCAAGTAGAAACCCTAGCAATCTTAGAGGCTCCGGACTTTCTCAGCAAACGAACTGATCACTTTAACTATGGAGTCAGATAGCTTGTCTTTGATTAGCTTCCTCACAGATTTCAATAAGCAACCGCAGGGATGTGCTTCCTCTTATCTCCGAGTGCAAAGCTTTGTTGGGCAATTTTAAACAAACCGGGCTAGTGCATATTGCAAGAGAGGCCAACCAAATAATGGATTGGATCGTTGAAACTCATTGAATTAAGGCCCTGCCAAGTAATTGGGTTTCTAAACCTTCTCAGATATTACGGGACCTCTGATGTATGAAGGCCTATCTACCTTATGATCCAAGTTTATCTTAAAGAAATGAAAGCTACTTTTCCAACAAAAAATAAAAAATTACTATTCGATTAGGCTCGCATGCTACTCAAACAAACTCCATTCAAGCTCGAGCTGAAACGAGTCAATTGCGTACTTACTCAAGCCCTTAAATCTAAGCGAAGCTCGAACCATCCTTCATTTAAGTTCAGGTGGCTTCATCCCTTCGCGTTCCTACTCAGGAACTCCATTCAGTCTCATTAAATATGTTTTGCAATGTAACCTTTACTGAGATACAAGGTGTTAGCTTTATGTCGTTCAAACTACAAGCATATATTATCCGTTTTTATGCATTTTTTTTTTTTTTGAAAATTTGTAGATTTTCAATTAAAGAAGTTCCTTTTATTTAATAAGAAAATTTTGCGACATTGCTTAGTGCTCGAGAATATACTTTGATTTTCTCGTTTTGGTGACAATGTTAAAGCCTATCGAAATGATTAACTCTTTGCCTAAATATGATATTGTTCTCGATTGACATTCTGGATAATTGAATTCTTGTGACACATCTAGTTCATGCCACGTGAACTGACATATTCTGGAAATAGTCAAATTCATGCGATGCATCTAGTTCAATGCCAGAACAAGTTGAAGTGAATGGAGTGAGACAGAATTGGAGCGAACCGACTAAAGTACAAGAAGTTACTCACTTAAATTGATACTATAATTATTTTTTCCTTGGGGAAAGTCCTGAGGATACCTGCATGTTCCGCTAGGTGAAGCTATACAGACGATCTGATCCACCGAACTACTCTGCCCAGTCCGACAGCAGCGAATACAGCAAAAGTCATAAAGAAAAAACCTGCAGTCGGATCAGCATCGAGGAAAACCAAGAGTGGAGAAGCCATGCCAGTCGTTCAGCAACTGCGGCATCTTACTGCAGATCTTTACTGGGCCGTCACGTTGTTTGTTTGAGATTTCTGATTTTGTCGGATGAAGGCTAATTTGTGGAATTTTGAGTTATATTTTCAATAACAGTTACCACGAGTGTTTTCAATAGGAAGTAAAGATATTAATAGTCAGAGAAACTAAATTCGATATCACAATTAATTTTACGATTACATTAGGCATACAATACGGCCAGGAAAATCAGTAAGTTAAAGATAAAAAAGGAAGGTCAGGTCCAACTGCTTGTGATTTCAAGATTTTAATCTTCCCAGACCATAAAAATAAATGAATAAGATTTTAATCTTTTAATCTCCATGTATGAACTCCAGGGTGCTGTTAGATAGGCTTCCCATTAATAAAACATGTATTTTTTGTTAATTATAAAAATTCTCATTATATTAGTCAGGACATTATACCGAAAGCATCAAAAGAACACGGCCTAATTGTGGAATTAATTTGATGTTGGCAAAACAACAAGCGGTTTCGCATGTTGTGCATTTCAATTGATTTGCTCCTATTTGGTAAGAGGCAGCTTATTTAATTACATTCGGTACTTTCCTTTTAAAGGCATACTTCTCTTTAGAAGAATAGATCAATATATAGGTAACTTCAAAATGGAGAGATGATTTCGGAGAAGAAGCCCGTTTCATGTTGATCTGAATTTAAATACAAGTGAGATTCAGGCGGAAATATTCGAAGCGACGGAAAATGAAAAGATGCCACATTTTTACTTGAAACAATAATTTAAGAAGAATTTATAAAAAATAAAGAAAAGAAACGCATTTTTATTTTAATTGTAAAAATTCTCATTAGTCAGAGCGTTATATCGAAAGCATGAAAAGAAGACGGCCTGATGGGTGAAATTCATTTACCATTGGCAAAGAAAAAAAAAACAAGTGTTCTCGTAAGTTGTGCATATCTTTCGGTTTGCTCCTATTGGTACAGGCTGCTTACTAAGAGAAAATGACACAAATAATTCTTGAATTTTGGTCAAACGTACAATATTGTCATGAACATTAAATTAGTTCAATGTGGTCCCGGAAGTTTTAATAAATGTTAAATCTAGTCCCTATATTACATGCAAATATTTAGTGTCGCCATTTTGTTAAATCAAGTTAAATGGAATCTGTTGATATGGCTTACACTTCATTAAGTTTGAATGGTAGACAAAAAAATAAAAGTAACATGTAGATTATTTTACGTAAGATATTCATATATATCTAAAATATAATACTCGACATTATAAAGTAATGACGGAAATGTTAATGCCCTAATATTTTTTCCCTTTCTAAAGTAGTGGATAAAAAAAAAGTGGATATGTTGATTTATCATTTTTAAAAGTCCAACTCAACATATAATAATTCACATTTCCAAATAATGTCTGATTTATTGTTTGAGCAGATGGAAATATTGCATTGAACATTTATCAGTGGTTCAAGGACCACATTGAACAAAGTAAGCTTAGAGATTATATTACTTATTGAACCAAAGTTCTCATTCAAAAAAAAAAAAAATCAAAGTTCTGGTATCATTTGTGTCATTTTCCCACTTATTTAATTACATTGGGCACTTTTTTTTTTCCCTAAGATCTATAGACTCAATATGTTCCATTAGGTCATTATATGGGGGTAAAATCGTCAAGACTTTTATCAATGGCAATTATTCTTCTGTTGTTATAGATATTTGGTTAATAGGTTTCCATGTCATAAATGTGTGATAATAATACTATAAACATTTTAGTAATTCTTATTCTCTTTAGAAAGGTCATCAATATATACGAAACTTCAAATAAAATACAACATAATTTCATTCATAAAATTCGTGCATAGCACAGGCAATATAACTAGTTTTTATCTATACAAATGTCCTTGACCTTATTTAAAAGCCCAAGAATGAAGATATTTTTTTGGAGATGTTAGTTCTACTAGCACAAGGATGCTATTAGCTAGAGGCTAGGAACCTTTACATTATAACTTACTAGATTATTGTAGTGTGTAGAATAAACTCATGTTAGCATTCCCAACACTTTTTGTTAAGAAACTAGAAAATGCAACATGTTTTCAACAAAAAGTCCAAAATATTGACCTTGCATCTCTCAGTCGATATATTTGGAATTTTAGAACTTGATATTCTAAGTATTTCGTTTTCTGTTATGTTATTGATTTGTAATTTCTAGAAAAGGCTTGCATCCGTATTTATTTGTTGTGCTTTATTGGATCCCATAGTTAGCCTCCTTCCATAAATAAAGAAAATCAAGAGATTTCCCTATGTTTGCTTTGTACGTGTACGTTTTAGGTATTCATGTTTGCGAGTTGCGACTCACTGCCTTTTGTTTCCACTGCATCAATTTATGAAGTTGAATTAAGAAACAAAGCTGTTAGAAGTCCACACTTTAAGCAATATTAAAGGTTCTTAGGGATTATGGATAAATAGATAAGTCCATTACACGCAATTAATCAAAAGAGTCTATTTCTTGCAAGCCTCAAGACTAGAAACATAGATTACATTGTACACACGAGAAGAATACTTAAAAAGTACATAATCCTTGCAAACTATTTCCCATCCTTCGATTCTAGGAAGTCACCACGCATTTTTGTGGCATCGATGCGTTTCCGAGCTCGGATGTGCATTCCATGCACGCACCAGGGGAGCAACAGCACGGAGATCAGTGAGCACCCAAAGAATGCCCATAAGAGAATTGCCACGACCTCATTCTGTTCTAGGAATTCGACCATAAGGGAAATAATGTAGGCACAGCTGAGAATGGATACAGAGAAGTAAACCATGAAGGGTTTGGACATTAATGCAATGCCGGTAGCCCAGATTGTGCCGATGGAGGTGAAGAAGGCCGTGCTGTTGAGGACCGTGAACAAATATAGCTTCCAGCCGTTCAGGATCATGTTTCCGGCTTGATGTAGTTTCCCATTAGCAGTGCCGCTGGGATGGGCAGTGACGGCGGTGGAATTGGCCGAGAGACTTGAAGAGGAATCCACCCAGTATCCTCCCGGAGGAGTGAGAGCGGCTTGGTAAGTT
This sequence comes from Eucalyptus guilfoylei, assembly GCA_016097605.1. Taxonomy (NCBI): domain Eukaryota; kingdom Viridiplantae; phylum Streptophyta; class Magnoliopsida; order Myrtales; family Myrtaceae; genus Eucalyptus; species Eucalyptus guilfoylei. The sequence goes on from CM027863.1 coordinate 12,348,225, forward strand.
GCAGTTGCGATTAAGGTTGACACTAAAAGAATTATTTTGTGAGTGGATTTATTTTGGATGCCAAAAAAACTTGCGTGCTTCTCGAAGAAGGTTAGTTCCGTGGTAAAAAACTGTGATAGAGAGAGGGGAGGAGTAAAAAGTCTTGCTAGACATTTTTGACGGCGTAACCTCTTCACAACATCTTGATTGCCATAAGGATTCGCTTGGAGGATTTCCAGGGCTGTCTCATCCTGGAAGTTCTTCGCATTTATATTTGTATGCCCAATCAATAGCTTGATGATCTAGCAGAAATGCAAAGAAAATGAAGTGAAGTATGTACCCCTTCAATTAAAATCACTGCGCTGTTACTAGTTTACTATTGTGCACAAAGTGGGCTAGTGCCATATTAAGCATAGATGATACTAGTGACGCAACGACATATGTACAAGGTGAAAAACTTCACTAAACCTTATTTGTCAAATGCAATCATTTCAACGAATGTTACTAAGTCTTAAATCTTTTTAAAAAGTGTGATTTAGTCCTTTCACCAAAATAATTTGCGTGACAATCAAGAACTGCCCATGTGAGTTCAGACAAAGGCGAATCCACAAAAGTGATGTCTGAATGACTATGATTATTTATAAAAGTTTAGGACTTAACCACGTGAACTAAAATGTTAGAATTCAATTATATTTTTGTGAGTTTTTTTTTTTTTTTTTTTTTTTTTTGCTATGAAGAGATAGACTACCTTAGACAGGTATACTTATATCCTTTATACATTAGAATCAACTAATTAGTGAGATATTTCTCACAAAGTGATTATGTATGGTTGTGTTGGATTGTCCTTGTTAACTTCTACCTCATACAAGATGTTTGGATGGACTGATTTTGGAAGAAGGAAATAAATTTTTGCTAATCAATAGGAAAAATAAAAAATTAGAAAAGAAAGAATTAAGATAGGCTTATGCTATTTCCACCTCTAAAACAGATTTAGAAAAATAGTAAACTCTAAATGGTTGAAAATAGCCCTCATTAAAGCCTTAGTGATGGTAAAATTGATAAAAGAGAAGGAAAGAATAACTTTAATGTAACTTGATCAATCTAATAATTTTTATCAATCTTTTCTAAACTATCGTTTTTTCTTCTTTTTAGTCCAAATTGGAGAAGTTACATGTTCATTGATTTTCAACGATAATCATCTAAGATTTGATAATTTTAATAAATTAAATAATTACAATTAATTTAAAATAATATTTATAAAATATGTTTATTTACAATGTCTCCCTAAAGTTCATTTACAAAAAGTCCTTGTTATATGCAATTACTTAGTTCGAGTTATTTAGGGGAATTCTATGGTTAAAGTTACAAACTCTTTATGACTATATTCTATCTTTAATATATGTTAATCAACAAAGATCAAGAACAAGGTTCAAACTCATTATAAACAATCACTTATCGGGATTAACTTAAGCACAATAGTAAGAAGAAGAGACAAAAATGAAGTTTGCATAAAAACTAACGGAAAATTACATAAAGTGGTGGAATAAATCATAATTGCTTTGATATATAGAGACCGTCTTATATTTTCATGACAATATGGTTTTTTACATTTTCATAAATAGCAACTTTCATCATTTCCATTTGTGATTTTAATTACTTAGTTTTCTTGAAATTATTTCCATCAATTCAATAAGTTAAGAAATGTTATAACCATTTGGAGCATAAAAATAGTACAAGTCATTAAGTTATTGTTGTGCTAGGTAAGAAACAAGGCGATCTCTATATCCGTCCTTTGTTTTCCTTCCTTTTTTTTTTTTCTGTAAATCCTCCAAAAAAAAACATTGTTATGCCAATTAAAATGAACTCAAATTTAAACCTTAATGGTTTTCCACTAGCAAATTTTGAAATGAAGCTATAGGCTTGTCTTGATAAAATTGAAAAATAAGTGCTAGTGTTGATAATCTTAAGTCCTGAAAAGAGAAGTAAAAAATTGTTTGATTATGATTAAAAATACATCACTGAATATAATTAATTAGTCACCAAACATTGAACTGTTAGAGTAGGTTTTAAAAATATCATCGGGAATATTCTATTTATTATCTATTATACTGATTACTAGATTAAGTGAATATTTTGACTCAATTTTGTCTTTTAAGTCAAATACTAATTACGATTATAATACCAGTTTAATCTCATTCAGTGCTCCATTTTTTTTAATTTCCAACGCTTAATTGAATTTTTAAACATGCCCATATGTATCTATTGAATTAAACAAAAAAATTAAAAGTAATCTACCTACTCATATTATCGCTATCTTAATATGAGTATTTGACCTTTCTTTAATAAATAAACACTTCTTGTTGACCTAACTTTGACTACCAATCTGAAGTGATTTGGAGACCTAACCACTGAGGAAATAAACGAAGATAAAAGAATGGGTCAACCTATAAAACCATATTCAATAAAGGGGTCCAACCCACCCATACGCGACCTTGTGCATGGGAAAGCTGTCAAAAAGAAAAATAAGAAATATAAGATTGGGAGGGAAGGAGAGATATCAATTCCTCCTAATTCCTCTTCTTCTCTTCAACAGAAGAAACCAAATAAGGTGATTTGTTCAAATCTCTTCTCTATCAGACCCATGTACTTTCATATTTTATTGGCATAACATTTGTTCTTACGCTATTTCAAGAATTGAATGATAAAAGCACGAATAAGCGTGAAATCAATGAACTATACCTCAGGGTGATTTTCAGACACAGCAATATGTAAGACGTTATTGCCATCTTGGTCTTTCCAATCCAAGATTTCTGTCATATAGGTTCGCTTAAGCCATCCAAACAAGACCTTGAATGCTTCGATGTTGCATTTCCTGGTGGCAATGTGAATGGCAGTCTCGCATTGACTTGTCAAATCTTCGATGGACGATCTGCAAGCGGATAGGAATTCAGCTAGGAGCTCCAAGAGGTCCTCAAGCTCTTGCTTGTTGTCTCCTTTCTTTCCAGCGACCCAATGCAAAGGGGTGATCCCACCTCGTCCTCGGACTCGGATCAACTTGGGATCAAGCGTTGCCAGTGCCCTTGCAGTGCAGTAATGCTTCTTTTCCAAAGCTAAGTGCATGGGGCTATAACCCTTTTGATTAAGCTTTCGAGCGAGTGACGGCTTCAAGATGGCCATTTCCACAGCCACTTGAGTTTTCCCCTGGTCCGCAGCATCGTGCAGTGGAGTATTTCGAAAGGGGTCCTCAGATCCACGGTCTAAGAGATTTCCGTCCCCCTCAATTAACCTATATAGCTCATCAACATCATCATCTACTATCGCTCCTTCAAGGTCCATAGTTTGACGAGGGAAGTGTAGGAGCAGAGGGGCTTTGCTCATTGTTGATCGGTGGAAGTAGGAGTAGCGAGCTTGCGAAATCATAAATAGTGCCACGGTCCGCGAAAACTTAATTAGGGGAGTCATTGTTTATGATATGTCCCGCAGTCTGCATTGTCCAATTTTTTGTCCAGCCCTCGTACGAATGATGGTAACCACTTAAACTGCGCGGAGAACAAAAGTTCTATCGTTTGAATAGACATTTGGCTGAAGCTTTTTTAAACTTTAAGTCCTTAAAAGGCGTGTATGATAACTATTATGTTTCAGAAATCAATTTCTAACTAATAATTGATTTTTCTATTTCTATTCCCCAGATAAGTCTGAACAAAAATATGTGTTTGATAACCTTATAAAATTTATGTTCTTGAAATAGAAATTCGTTTGATAATGACATAAAATTTCTCTCTCCCGAGTGGTGGTGGGAGGCGTCCGACGTTCAATGGCCGATGGGTGATTGACAACTAGTGTCTGGCATTTGTAGTCTAGGGTTAGGCGATCGGTGACGAGAGGCAAGTGGGGGGCGTGTTGTGACCGGCGACCACTTGGAGGGATGGGGTGGGGTCGGCTGGCGGCTAGTAATCGGCGACCGGCGGCAGGAGGCGAGCGTGCAACGTCTAGCAACACATGGCTAGCGGCAGGCATCAAAATCCAGCGTCCAAGGTCCGGTGGCCGGCGGCAGGCGTCTGGCATCCCATGGACGGCAGGTGGGCGGTAGGCGGTGACAGGAGTAAACGATGAGAAGAGATTTCATTTCTTACTTTTGTTGCAGAAATAGTAAAGCTAAAAACTTTAACTTCTAATTTCTGGTCCGAATATATTTCTGGAGTAAAAATCCATTCAAGAAATAGAAAAAGGAAATTGCGTTATCAAACGAATTTATATTCCAAATCTGTTCCAGGAAACAGAAAAATAGAGAAAGAGAGAAACAAAATTGTTATCATGTGTGCCCTAAGTGGCCTAAGCAAAACCTAAATAGTCAATTGACCACTGCCTGAACCTTTAAGTCCTGTTTGTACGCCAATCCCTACCGTTGTTAAGATTAAATCGATGTCCGTGAGCTGGCGAGTCATTTATCACTTGTTCCTCTTTAATGTAATTAGCAATTGAGTTTAGTTTCACTTACTTTTTAATCTCAAAGCTTTCGACCCAAAAGTTTCAGGAATCTCGTGAATTATCATATATATTGTTTTCAAACGAAAGATAGAACATTAATGTAGAACTAGATCACATAGCTACTAACTATTTAAATTTAAATATCTCATATCCTATGACTGTTAGAACTCGACCTTTAGTCATAAAAGACCCATTACAGAAAAATGATAGTGAAAGGATGGTTTCCATGTTCAGCTGGACGGCCAGATAACGCCAAAGAACGGAAATGAACTGCATAAAAACCTCACTTACCATTGAGATGGCTGTTGGATTCCAGAGAATGAAATGCTCATGACCCCATCTTCACTGGATCAAAACGATGGTGGTTGGTTCGTTAATTAGAGAGAGCTGGAAAGCAGAGAACTGCATAAATTCCTCTGCGTTTTCGTGTTAGAAGCAAGCCCCAACTACCAAACTGACCGACCATTAACTCCCTCCAACTCATGTATCACGTTCGCGTTCTTTCACTTTGGAACTAGACCTGAGTCAAACCCAACGCCGGGTTCGAATTAGCGTTCCCATGCCCCCCGACTTGTCTTGGTTAGATCAGCTTTGGATAATAGAACAAACGATAGTTATCTTCACTTAAAGTTTTGGGGCATTTGAATGCGAATTTGAGTCCGACATATTAGGAGCACGCAGTAGAAGTCTAATATCTTCACTTAAGTAGATTGCCCAAAAAGGAGCCTAAATTTGAACCTGTCAACATATCTAGTTAGATCTACCTTCACTTAAAACCTTAAATCAATGAGTTATGGATCAACTATTATGTAGACAATGACAATGTTCTTTTAGGTGACAATCATAATGCCATTTTCTTGCAAAGAATTCGTTATTTCACTCAAGGACAAAACACATTAAGTTAAAAGTATCATCAAATTCGTTAGTTGATAGATGATGGAATATTGTCATTAAAGAAGATTTTTGGTACATAAAATCCAACAAATATGTTAACAAAAGTTATCACCACCGAGAAACTGAGGTTGTGCATTGCCTCAGTTGGCCTCCACAGTAAGGGGGCTGCCATGCTAAGAAAAATCGGGTTACAAAGCTAAAGACTATGAAAGATTATTTCTATTTTTGAAGATCAGCCTCCAAGTGGGAGATTTGATGGAGTTGTGGAGTCTGATAGACAAAAATAATGTTCAAGCGCAGAAATAATTTGTTGGGGGCATACTTCCGTGTAGGTCACCCATCTTGTCATGTTAAAGTAAATAATAGAGAATTTATTACTGTTAATGGCATATATATTATTTCCATCATAATTATGTATGTCCTAAACTCCTACTATATATAGGGTAAAATCTTTTATAGTTGTAAGGTTGAAGCTTGTAACCCTAAAACTTGTAAAGTTGATCCTGATAGCGGAGAGATTGCTTAGTGTGGCACCGTGGTTTTTCCCTTCCTGATTTTGGGAATGGTTTTCCACATAATAATCCTCACTTTTTTTTGTATATTCACGTTCCTAACAATTTGTATCAGAGCCGATGGTTGCGGTTTTCGAGCAGGTGGACGTTGTGGTATAGCAACGCGAGCCCATAAGTTGGTGTAGAAGGATACCTGAATTAAGGAGAGTGGGTCTAAAACTGAGCTCATATGTGAGGGGAAAGATTGTTATGATGCACCTGTGAGTAAGTTGTGTTTAAAAAGTCTCATATTAGAGAATTAATATGATGTGCAACAGTTAATATATCATAGTTAATCTATAACTCACTGTCTCAAACTTTTGATTGAAGGGAGATCCAACTAGATATGTTGATGGGCTCATATTTAAGTTCTCTCTTGGTGATCTCCATAAATGCAGGTATTGGACTTCCGTTGTCAATTTGATCGAGGTCTAGTTCCAAAGTGTAAGAACGCGAACGTGATACATGAGTTGGAGGGAGTTAATGGTCGGTCAGTTTGGTAGTTGGGGCTTGCTTGTGACACGAAAACGCGGAGGAATTTATGCAGTTCTCTGCTTTTCAGCTCTCTCCAATTAACGAACCGACCACCGTCGATTTGATCCAGTGAAGATGGGGTCATGAGCATTTCATTCTCTGTACCCGACCAGCCATCTCAATGGTAAGTGAGGTTTTTATGCAGTTCATTTCCGTTCTTTGGCGTTATCTGTCCGCCCAGCTGAACATGAAAACCATGTGTTCACTATCATTTTTCTGTCATGGATCTTTTATGACTAAAGGTTGAGTTCTAACACTCATAGGATATGAGATATTTATATTTAAACACACACTCCATCCCCACAATTATTAGGTAGCTAAGCTATCTAATTCCACATTACCATTCTATTTTTTGTTTGAAAACATTATGCATCGTAATTCACGAGATTCCCAAAACTCGGTTGTCAATTGAGTACTTCATTTGAGTAGCCTTAAGGAAGAGTCTAATTACTGTCCACTATGTTGATGACTCGATTAGGTGAATGTTTTGACTGAATCAAGTCTTTTAAGTCAAACACTAATTAGAACAATCATACAAGTTTAATCTCATCCATTGCTAATCTTTTTAATTCCGAGCACTTAATTTAATTAAAAACAGTTAAAAACAATGTACATACTCATATAAATGCTGTCTAATATGAGAATTTGACTTTTTTTCTTTTTAATTATGAAAAGCACTATTTGTTGACCTAATTTTTACAACGCATTTGAATGGCGTAAAAAGTCTTTTTCTGTTTGGATGGTGAGTGATTGGAGATAAATGAAATGATTAGAATAATCACTAATTAACAAATGAAGATATAAGAATGGATCCACCGGTGTAAAAAGTGCATTCAATACTATGGTAGAGCCTACCCCCCGTAGGAAATTTGTAAGAGAGAATTCGAAGTAGAACATTGGCAAGGAAGGAGTGTCGTCCATCTCATCCTAATTCCTTTGCTTCTCTCCATCAAAAGAAACCATGTCCCGTTCAAATCTCCTCTTTCTGAATATTTTCTAAAAACATTTACTTATTGCCATTATATTTGTTCCTTGATAAGATTGTGTCGAGTTGTAGGATCGAACAATAAAAGTATGAATAACCATGAAATTGATGAATTATACCTCGAGCTGCTTTTCAGATGCAGCAATATTGTCACCATCTAGGTCTTTCCAATCAAAGATTTGTGTCAGACGGACTTTCTTAAGCCATCTAGACAAAACATTGAATGCTTTGAGGTTTTGATTCTTGATGGCAACGTTGCATCGACTTGTCAAGTCTTCAATTGACGATCTGCAAGCAAATAGGAATTCCGTCAGGAGCTCCAGCTTATTGTCTCCTTCTTTCCCCACAACATAATGCAAAGGGGTGATGCCGCATTGTCCTCAAACTTGAATTAGCTTGGGGTAAGGGGTCATCAGCACCCTTGCGGTGTGATAATGCTTGCGTTGCAAAGCTAAGTGCATGGTGTTGTGACCCTCTGGATTGAGCTTTCGAGCAAATGACGGCTTCAAGATGGCCAACTCCATGGTCACTAGGGTTTTCACGGCCGCTGCTGCAACGTGCAGAGGAGTATTTGGGATGGGGTCCTTAGATGCAAGATCCAAGGGTTTTCGCTCCTCCACGATTAACAGCTCATCCGCATCATCATGTTCTATTGCTTGTCGAAGCCGAGGTTCCATGTTTGACGAAGGAAACGTTGGAGCAGTGGGGTTTTGCTTGTTGATGATGGATGGAAGTAGGAGTAGCAAACTTTCAAAATCATAAATAGTGCCACAGTCAACCAAAGTTTAATTAGGCGACTTGTTGTTTATGATTTATCTTCGTTGTTCCAATCGCCACATGATCACTACTTCCAAGGAAGTAATCGACTGGATACCCTCGACTAAGAAATCTAAGGAAGGTTTGTTCAGATAGGCTTTCCCAATAATAAAAATGCAACGTTGTGCTCGAAACAATAATTTGATAAGAATGTATACAAAATTGAGAAGATAAAAGCATTCTTTTTAATTGTAAAAATTTCATTATATTAGTCAGATCATTGTATCGAGAGCATCGAAAGAACACGGCCTAAGAGATGGAATTCGTTTACTTCTGGCAAATTCCCATTATTTAAATTTCATGCCCATGCCATGCACGAATTTGATAAATGAAACTATGTTGAATTTTATTTGAAGTTTCCTATAGTGCATATTATTTTTTTATAGAACTATTACCGTGCATTTATGACATTTAAATCGTGGGAATTAGGTAACTCATGCTTTTCGTCTGCACTGTGTGTCGGCTGGTGTTGGAATCATTGGAACTTGATGTTTAGGGGGAAAATAGTTCAAAAAGTCCGAATTGCACTTTAATTAATTTAATCCTAAATTTTTCAATTGTGTCAATTGAGTTCTAAAACTTTTCACGTTCAGCTAATTGAGTCCATCGGCTATTTTTAACTAGAAACCATTAACGTGAATACCGATAATTTCACTTAGGACGGTAGGCGCCGACGTGAATAATTTCTTTTATATTTTTGAATTTTGAATTTTTGAATTTTTTTCTTTCTTTCATTTCATTTCTTTTTCTATCAAGTCTAGAGAAGGCCGGCAAGGGTTAGCTGGCCCTCACCTCGACCAGCAAGTGTTGGCCAATGGCCCTCACCAAGCTAGGGAAAAAAAAGAAAAAAAAATAAATAAATAAATAAATAAATAATATGTAAAATTATTCACGTAAGTACCCATTGTGCCACATAAGATGGACGTCATTCACATCAGCAGTTTTCGGCTAAAATTGATTGGATTGATTCAATTGATAAAATGTAAAAACATTTATAACTCAATTGATAAAATTGAAATATTTAGGATTTAATTGGCCAAATGTACAATATTGAGCGCCGGTGTTGATAATCCAGCCATGTTGAGACACTAACATTCGAGCATGAGGTTCTAATCCTACACTCTCTCTACCACTATTTTTAAAATGGAGCTTTGTTTGAGAAGTACATAGGTTGTATCGGCATCAAAGAAAAATCCTTTCACGAAGTAATCCTTGTGGTGTCTACCTTAATTGCAGCTGCAACTTACCAAGCTGCTCTCATTCCTCCGTGAGGATACCGGGAGAATTCCTCTTCAAATCCCATGGCCAATTCCACTGTCGTTACTGCCAATTCCAGCAGCATTGCGTTTGGAAAACCACATCAAGCTGGAAACATTATTCTGCGCAGTTCGAATTCATTTTTGTACACGACCTGACAGGAAAATGACGGTGAAAGGATGGTTTTCATGTTCACCGGCTCAAAACGACGTTCGTTGGTTCTGTAATTAGAGAGACAGCTAAAAAGCGGAGGTGAACTACCTCCACCGAATCATGAACCGTGTTCGTGCTCTTTTACTTTGGAACTATTCCTCAGTCAAAGCGAATGCCAGGTTATTTTATGGGTTAAGAAATAAAATTTGAATGCGAATTATGAAGATAAAACAAGCTTTAAAAGACACATTTCACAGACGTGTTCAGAGACGATTCCGGGGGGGCCTGTAGATGGGTTTGCGAAATCGGCAAGGGCTTCTACGGTTTTGCAAATAGAAATTCTAGCAATCTTGGAGGCTCTGAACTTTTTCAGCAAACGAACTGAACTCACTTTTAACTGTGGAGTCAGATAGTTGTCTTTGATAAGCTTCCTCACAGATTGCAATAAGCCACCGCTCATCTTAGAGTGCAAAGCCTTGTTGGGAAATTTTAAGGACATCCGGGTGGCCCATTGCGCAAGAGAAGCCAACCAAATAGTGGATTGGGTCATCAAATCCTATTGAATTAAGGAAGGTCCTGACATGTCATTGGCTTTCTAAGCCTTCTCAGGCTTATATAACCTCTTAGGTACGAAAGCGCATTTGTCTCGTCATCCAAGTTTGTCTTAAAGAAATGAAAGCTAGTTTTTCCGAACAGAAAAAGAAAAGCTATTCAATTAAGGTCGCATGCTACTCAAACAAAGTCTATTCAAGCTAGGGCTGAGCAAACCTGCTTCTCTCTCACTTGGAGAGCTTCTCTACCTATGGTGTAGCCATGTCTCCCAACTCCTCCTCCATACCCATCATCTTCACCTCCATAAAACCTAGCTAACCTACAAACCACCTCCAGATCCCTCGCCAAAGAGAATCCTTTTTACACGTTACCTCACCAAACCCTATACCCACCCTTCTCATCGAAACCCTATTTCACTTCCAGCGGAAATCAACTCACCCTGTGATGGAAGGTTTTTCTACAACTACTGTTCCATTGCCATACCCCCACATCTCCACTCCGCCTTATACCTCCTACAGTCTTCTTCCCTCTAAGTTTCTATCATCATTCCGCTAATCCCTAGCTGTATCTACCACCTTTTTGTTCTTTTGTCCGACTGAATGCTGGAGTTGTCAAAATGGAGAACAGGAAAGCCGATCCTCGACTGGAGCTGCTATGCAAGAGACTAGGCGATATGTGCTCAAAAGATGACATTATTGATCTGGAAGAACTGGATACCTCCGAACAAGAAAATGACTGCAAGTTGATGTTGATCGGTAAGCTGTTCACAAGCCCTTCTATTAATTTTCAAGCCTTCCAGAGTACAATGAAAAAAGCTTGGAAATTAGACAATGTCAACATAACCCTGTTGGAACAAGGTCACTTTTTATTCACTTTCAAATCTGCTATGGATATTAAAAGAGTGCTTGATGGAGGTCCTTGGTCTTTTGCAAACCATATCCTCTTGCTGAAACCATGGGAACCCAATACACCTCCTCGATGCTATGATTTCACGAAAGGAACCTTCTGGGTGCATCTCTATGGCTTACCTGTTGAATGGCATAATGAAAGAGCTGTAAGAAAGATAGCCAGGGAGCTGGGAAATGTCATAGAAATCAAAACAGAAACAAAAAACTCTACGCCTTTTGCATCTGAAAGAGTGAAAGTGGAACTCGACTTGTCTACACCTTTAAAACAGGGGAGTGTAATCAAACGTGCTGGGAAAAACTTTTGGGTCGAGTACAAATATGAGAGGTTGCCCCACTACTGCTATGCATGTGGCAAATTGGGCCACTATACCACCCACTGTACTGAAATACAGGTTGATGAAAACAAAATGGACAATCTAAGGTTTGGGTTGTGGCTGAAAGTAGAAGCAAAGGAGTTTAGCCCAATTTGGAAGTTGTTCTATGAAGAGAATTGGGAGAACAGGACAGAAGATGAGATCATACCTGAAACTCAAGTCCTATCGAACCAAATGGAGATTGTCCAACCAGCATGCCCTCATCCTAGCCATAAAGATAGAATTGAGAAGAGAAAGGAGATGGACAGCGAGACCTCATGCGGTAACGAGGCAAGCAGTAACCCCCCCTTCTTGCTCCTAACATGGCCAGATAAGGGGAAAGCTCCTATGTCCAATACAGGAAGATCGTTTGCAGAAACAAACCAGAAAGCAGAAGAAAAAAGGGGTAAAATAGGTGCCAAAAAGCAGAAAAGATACAACCCTTATGCTCCAGAGGCGTTGTAGTCCTTAATTGATGAAGATCAGCTCTTAGAAACTCCTGTTAAAGTGGTGAATGGAGAAGAATGGGCTTTGGTGGCTAGCCCTAATAAGCCACCGGGGTACCAATGAAAATCTTAAGTTGGAATTGTCAGGGGTTGGGCAATCCCCTGACAATTCAAGAACTTAGAGCCCTAGTGGCTCGTGAAAGGCCCAATGTTGTCTTCTTAATGGATACAAAAAATAGGGAACAAATGGTGCAAAGGATAAAGAACAATTTAAATTACTGGTTTCTATTTGTAGTGAATCCAGAAGGTTCTGCTGGGGGACTTGTGCTTATGTGGAATGAAGACACATCCATAATAGTAGACTCTTTTGCTGCTGATTTTGTTAATACAACCTGCAGATGGGAGGCAAACAAAAATATAATGCGGCTTACACTAGTCCATGCCCCATACACTTTTCAAATGAGAATGAGATTATGGGATGAGTTAAGAAATATCAGATCCTGTAACTCCCTCCCCTGGGTGTGTGTAGGTGACTTTAATAAAGTACTTTACCACTGGGAGAAAGTTGGAAAACGAATGGCGGAACATTACAGAATGCTGGCTTTTCGAGAGGTACTAAATGATTGCTCATTAATGGATATGGAAGGGAAATGTTGTGCATTCACATGGTCAAATAATCGAGCAAGAGAGGACTATATTAAAGAACGACTTGAACGGGCTTTATGCAACATGGAGTGGAGATTTTCTTACCCAGAGGCTGAAGCTTTCGCTTTTCCTGCAGTAGGATCTGACCATAGCCCCCTATTGGTGTCGCTATCAGCAGAAAAGGTGTGGCGCAGGAAGGACTTCAAATATGAAGCGTCCTAGGCAGAAGACCTGGAATATGAGAACATTATTAAATCAATCTTGGCAAAATCATATACAAAAAATCACAGCTGGGTACAGAAACAACAAAATATTAAAAGTGCCCTACTGGAATGGAGTAAAAAATTCTCAAATGCCCACAAACAGATTAGAAGACTCAAAGATGAGTTAGTATCCATCACCAACAATCAAGCGGCTCATCACGACAGGGAAAAAGTCCAAAGCATTAAACAACAAATTGAACAACTGTGGAAACAAAAAGAGATGTACTGGGGTATGCGATCAAGGATCATGTGGCTGAAGTGGGGAGATAGAAACACAAGATACTTTCATGCCACAACAATCCAACGTCGACAAAGAAATAAAATTTCCATGCTCCAGCTCCCAAATGACGAGTGGTGTAGAGATACCAAAAAACTAAAGAGGTAACAATTCAATTCTTCTATGAATTATATAGCACAGTTGGCCCCCGCAACTTCTCCCCAGTGATAGACCAATGTCCAACAATTGTCCAAAAGGAGATGAATGATGCATTGACATAATTCAGGAGGTCAAGGATGCTGTCTTTCAACTAGGAGCAACTAAGGCTCCAGGGCCGGACAGTTTAAATGGTCAGTTTTTCCGCCATCATTGGGAAGACATCCAGGAGGACTTATTGAGGTTAGTAGGGGATTTTATGGAGACAAATCAGTTCAACCTTAACCTGAATAGAACCCAAATCGTGCTAATTCCAAAGGTCCCAAACTCGGAATCGCTGGATCAGTATAGACCAATTAGCCTATGCAATTTTACTTATAAAATCATAGCAAAGGTGTTGGCAAATCGCTTAAAGCCCCTTCTTCCAGAATTAATTGAAATGGAACAAAGCGCTTTTGTTAAAGGGCGACAAATCCAGGACAACATCCTTATCGTTCAGGAGGTGCTCCACCAGCTAAGAATAAGGAAAAGAAAGAAAAAATTTCAAGCTGTACTGAAGCTTGACATGAAGAAGGCATATGACAGAATAGAACGGGACTTCTTAAATGCTTGTATGTTGAAGATGGGGTTCTGTCAGCAGTGGGTCTCATGGATCATGCATTGTGTGACTTCAGTCTCATTTAGTGTAAAGTTTAATGGAGAATCATTACCTGATTTTCAGCCATCAAGGGGCCTTCGTCAAGGTGATCCACTCTCACCTTACCTATTTATACTAGCAGCAAATGTCTTATCTCTTATCATGAAAAAAGTAGTTGGGGAAGGGAGAGTGAAAGGCATAAAACTAAATAGCAATTGCCCAACTCTATCTCATCTTTTATTTGCGAATGACTCGATATTTTTTTTGGATGGAAAGGTGAAGGAGTGCCAAAATTTAGCCACTGTACTAAACCAATATTGCATGGCTACAGGTCAAGCAATCAATTTGAACAAGTTTGGAATATTTTTTAGCTCGAGCTGTCCTCAAGATTTAAGGAGAAACATGGCAGGGGAATTGAGAATACCGGAGATCGATAAAACAGGAAAATACCTAGGCATTCCGTCGGATCTTCTAAAAAACAAATGTTTGCTTAGATATTGGCTAGAGTGAATATGAAGCTAGCAGGTTGGAAGGAAAAGCTGCTCTCCAAAGCTGGGAAAGAAATCCTTTTGAAAACGGTTATTCAAGCGTTACCCCAATACGCGATGTCCATCTTTAAGATCCCAATCTCCATGTGCAGAGCTATAGAGCAAAAATTTGCTTCCTTTTGGTGGAAAAACACTAAATCCAAGACTGGAATTCACTGGAAAAGCTGGAATGTGCTGAAAATGAGGAAGAACCAGGGAGGAATGGGCTTTCGCGACCTAATCACGTTCAATAAAGCAATGCTAGGAAGACAGGCTTGGCGTTTGATGGAAAATCCTTCGTCTTTATGGAGTAAACTATTCAAGGGTCTCTACTTTCCTTCTACAGATTTCTATCATGCCAAGCTAGGCCATCGAGCATCATGGGGATGGAGAAGTCTACTAAATGGCCGAGATGCTATCTCAGATTCAACATTATGGACAGTAAGTAACGGAGAATTTATTAAAATACATGAGGACCGATGGCTAAAGCGAGGCATAGTCCCCGGCCTAGCTAATCGTGACAAACCCCTGTTAGTAGCCGAGCTCATAGATGCAAACAGTGCAACATGGAAGGAAGACAGCATCCAAAACTTGTTTGAAGATAAGATTGCAAGCGAGATATTAGCCATCCCCTTACCATCAGACAGAAGAGCAGACAAATGCATTTGGATGGCAACTAAATCAGGCAATTATTCAGTAAAAAGTGGGTACAATCAACTCATAAACTTAGAAGACCACTCAGCCCACAAATCCCCTTCAACCTCATATCAAAAACCCAAAGAATTGTGGAGCAAAATATGAAACCTACGCACCCTCCCCAAAGTTAAAGTGTTCATGTGGAATTTGTGTCAAAATGCCCTCCCCACAAAAGAAAATCTAGCCAAGAGAAGAATCTTACCCGAGCCGTGGTGTCCCCTGTGCAAGGCGTCTCCTGAAACAGCAAAACACATTTTTTTACTCTGCCCCTGGACCAGCGAAATATGGTCACATAATTTCCTCCAGATACAAATACAAAGCACAAAAGTAAAGAGCATGGATCGATGGTTTTTGGAGTTTAAAAGATCCTTGCCTCAAGCCCCCTAACCAGAAACAATAGCTGAAGCCCTCTAGCTCATCTGGAAACAGAGGAACGCGGTTGTTTTTCGAGCAAGGCAGCCAGATCCGCAAGGGGTAATGATAGATTTGGTCCTATCACAGAAAAATCTAATAGATCAGAGCACCTCTCGACTAAAAAATCTTGACTAGACTCCTTCACATCAGCAAAAAACCAGAAGAACAGATGCAGAACCTGCACGTTGGAGACCGCCAGACCCGGGATGGGTGAAAATCAACGTCGACGGAGCTTTTACGCTAGGGACTAACGATGGATCTGTTGCAGGGGTGTGCAAGGACGAGAACGGCGTGCTGCTCGACAGTTTCACTCGCTTGGTCAAAGCGCAATCTCCCTTGCACGCAGAAACCCTTGTGGTATGTGAGGGTCTGGAACTGGCAGCAAAGTGGAGGAAGAAAGAAGGGTCATGTGGGGTAATTGTAGCGTCTGACTGTTCCACATCAGTTCAGACGATCTTGGGGATAGATTCCCCCCCTTGGGAAGTCAACTACGTTGTTCAGATGGGCCGGGCCGTGATAAACTCCAATCCAGGTTTAAATCTTATCCATGAGCCGAGAGAGTTAAATAAAACCGCGGATTGGGTTGCAAAAACTCAGCTCTGCCAATCACTACCTCGGAACTGGATATCCCGCCCCTCTCAATCCCTTTTGGATGTTCTTTGTTTTGAAGCCCATTTGGGTTGTCCCTCTACTATTACTACTTGAAATGAAAAGAGGACTATTTCGACCCTAAAAAAAAAAAAAAAAAAAAAAAAAAGCTAGGGCTGAGCCAAGTCAATTGCGTACTTACTCAAAACCCAAAATCCGAGGTAAGTTCGAGTCACCCTTCATTTGAGTTCAAGTAGCTTCATCTGTTCGCATTCCCACTAAGGAAATCCATCAATGTTACTTTTACTATGGTATGCGGTGTTTGCATTATGGCGTTCAAGCACAAGCTTATATTATCCCTTTTTACTCAACTTTTTGAAAATTCGTAGGTTTTTAATTAGAGAAGCTTCTTTTGTTTAAAAAGAAAATTCCCGCAACATTACTTAGCACTTCAAAATACACTTTGATTTTCTTGTTTTGGTAACAAAGCTAAAGCCCGACGAGATGGTTACACTCTTTGCCCAGATGTAATATTGTTCTCAATTGACGTTCTAGATAATCAAATTTGGGCGATGCATCTAGTTATTGCCACATGAACTAACATACCCAAGAAACATACCCAATAGGCAATAGTATGTAATAAATTTTCGCCCTAGGAAATATTTTTGGCTGGTGAGGGAAGGCATCAATGCCAGGACAAGTTGAAGTGAATGGAGGGAGACTGAATTGGAGTGAACCCTAACGAGAATCTCTCCTCCCAACTTAAAAGAATAGGGTAAACGACTGAAGGGCCAACAGCTCCAACCCATTACGAACCTTAACCAGAATCTCTCCTCCCAACTTAAACTACTCTTCCTATCGTCGAAAAGAGTTGGGCTCTTGGCCTGTGCCGTACTAGCCTTGATGAGCTGTCCACAGTACTCGATGCAATTTATTGTGAGGTAATGATGAAGTTTCGACTGTGGGATTTTTGCAAGAATCAATTGTGAAGAATGCCCCTTGTATTGTAAAATCACAAAAATCAAGGCGATCCGTTTCGAGAGTCAAAAATCTTCTCTCTCTCTCCTCTCTCTTTTTCCATAATTTTCTTTGACCTTCAACCATGAGAGGATTTGAGCTACTCTCACCCTTTCCTCTCTCTTATGTTGATTTTGTTTGTGTTTGATTGTTCTTTTCTTGCCTTTTCTTCTCTCACGATTGAGATTTGGAAACCCCCTTCTCTCGATCTAGTTCTCGATTTGAGAGTTTAGATTCCTCTGATTTAATTTTAGATTTAGATGCTATCTTCTCCCCCTCTCAATATGAGAGTGTAATAAATATGCTTTCAGAGATTTGATTCACATATGCTCTGTTCGTGTACAAGTTTTCTGCCTTTAGCTTCAATGACGATTGCAGAAGTTTTGGCGTTTTATTGAATTACGAAAATTTGCTCATCCAAATGTTAGATGTGTGTTTGTTTAACCCATACTGATTGTTTCCATATGACAATGGTACAGAGAAAATCGAACCACGCATACCACCAACTGACAACGTTGAAATTATTGGAGAATGAATTTTTGACATGTGCTCATTATTAATAAAGACACGAGATTTAGTTATCGGTCGTCAATTTAATTTGATAGATTTGTTCTTGTAGAATGAGTTTGTGCTTAACTTTACTAGTGCTCCATTGACCCTCATTGTTTTTCTAGATTGGCTTTGTCTTTTAGTGTTCATGCTTTGTTTTGATTTGCTTTGTCATGAAGACGATGTACTTCTATGTTTTTTTGAACAATAAATACAATTTTCTTTCAACAAAAAAAAAAAAGACTAATAATATACGAAATCTAATCATGTAGCATGACAAGAAACAAAAATTAATGCAAACCCAACCTTTCATATCAATTTTAGATTCCGTGCCTTATACCAAGATTGATTTGTAAAGCACGCATAATTTCCAAAAGGAAAAGGAAAAATTTTAATTGAATTTATGTTTATCATGTGGGCATTCGTCTGTTTTGCAAAAAATAAAAAATGTACATACAAAAAAAAAAGGCAAAAAAAAAAAGTAATAAAAAAGTAACAAAAGAATAAATAATGACAAAACTATATAGTAAAAATCGAGCGGGCCGATTTTTATCAAGCCCATCTTTTAGCAAAAGTTTTACCCACGCGTTTATGAAATAGCCCATGCTTGTTATTTCTTCTTGAGCCTCGTTCTTATTTTCTTCTGGGCCCAATAAAGAAAAAAAGAAGAAGAAGGAAAAGCCCAGTCCCCATGTTTTCTTCTTCTCCTTCGCACGCTCGCGCGTCTTGGAATCGAGATGGAAGAAAGCTGGAGACACTCGCGTCTGTGAAGGAGCGGTCGGAACAACATCGGTGAACAAAGCAGGTCTTGAGATCTTCTAGAGTAACTGAGCCGGCGTGTGGGAGAGGGACGCATAACGGAAAGATTCCCTGCGCAAAGAGGAGGCTGGACGTTCTTTCAACAAAGAGGCAACATTCTGCTGTTTTTGAAGGAGAGCGAGAGAGAGAGAGAGAGAGAGAGAGAGAGAGAGAGAGAGAGAGAGAAGGGGAGGGACCCAGAGAGAGGCCGCTAGCGAGAAACGAGAGATCGGAGGGAGAGATTGCCGGTAGCCACGCAAGAATCGCGACCGCTGACCCGCCGCCGTGCCTCCTCTTTTGCGTTTCAAGCTGCAGTAAGCTTCGGCCCTGTCTTGCCCCGAATTTTTTTTTTGGGCACGCCGGACCGGAGCTCACGGCCGTCTGGCTCACGCGAACTCCGGCACACGTGGTCCTTGTGTCTTGTCTCTGCGTGTTTATATGTTGGTTGTCGCGATCGATCCATGCCTACATGGCCAAGGCCCTCGACCATGATGGATCCCGCTCGACCCCACGATTGATCCGCATGATATAGGGATTGATCCACACGGTCGAGGTCTTCGACTACGATTGATCCCGTTCGACCCGGATCCATCCACGATCGATCCGGATCGATCTATGATCGACCCGCACGATGCAAGGATCGCGTGAATTAGTGGGTTTTCCTCCCTTTAGCCAGTGTGTTTTAGACGTTTGGTGAAATGCCCGAACCAAACTCGTTCAGTTTAATCTCGGCTTTTGAGTTATCAAAGGGGGTACATGAGCATGTGTGATGCAGGGTAGTCTCTCTCATGATTAGCGAGTACGTTTTCAATCCTGTTTCATTTCTACCGAGGTTTTTTTTTGGTGTCGGCTTTGTTTCGTGCCTCGGGGTATCCTTACGTTTGTCCTCAGTGCATGCGGTGGGGCGGCGCATCGGAGCCTCGAGTGATTAGTGGTGGAGACAAGTGGTTGCTCGGTGGCCGAAAGTCGCTTGATATGAAGATGAGAGGATGGTCACGTCATCGGGGATGGGAACATTTCTTCACGTTATGGATTGGGGAGTCTCGGTTGTGGATAGGCGTGGGCTATTCTCTTAGTTTTTACCGAGCGTGAGTGGCTCGACGATGGGAGGGAACCGGTGAGGGTGGCTCTGTAGATTGATCGTTGTGCATGCCTGTTCATTGTCGTGTTGGTTTGGTGCGAAGCTTTGTTAGTTGGTGTTCTAGTTCAGAGAGCTTTAGCCATGGCGGATACGGTTCTGCAAGTCTGGGAGGAGGGGTTAAAAGGGGACGGTAGATGGGGGACTGTGCCAGAGAGGAAACAACAGAAAGTGGTTTAGTTGGTCTCTCAGGACAGGACGCACATGATAAACATTTTGTTTCTCTTTTTTTTCTTTTTCTGTTCCTAAGAACGGGTTTAGAACATAAATCCATTTGATAATGCAATTTCATTTTTCTATTTATGAAATAAAATTTTATTTTAGAAGTAGATTTGGAACAAAAATTAGAAATTAAAATTTTTTATTTTTCTATTTTTGGAATAAAAATGAGAAAATGAAAAATTTTCTTATCATTCACTTTTGTCACCACTGCCCACCCACCGCCCATCGCCACTTGCTAGACGCTGATTGCCGAAAGCCACCGTTAGTTGCCGATCATCACACGTCGTTGTCGGATGTCGGACGCCGACATCAAACGCCCCTTGTCTATTGCCCGCCGTTGGACTCCATACATCGGACACTTGTCGCCGAATGTCGCTAGTCGACATTGGATGCCCATCGATCACTAGTCGCCACCTGTCGGAAAGTTGTCGACATCGATTGCCACCACCAAATGCCCTTTGCCTAGCCTTCTATCGCCATTCGGGAAGGAAATATTTTATGTTGTTATCAAATGAATTTTTATTTGAAGAACAGATTTTGTATGGTTATCAAGCACATATTTTTCTCAAAAATTTGTTTGGGGAATAGAAATAGAAAAATCAATTTCTCGCTAGAAATTAATTTTTAGAACATAATGGTTACTTCGGGTTTAGGATTGGGCTAAATTAGAGTTTCCTGGGCTCGGATGTAAGCCAATTCTAACAGATTGGGGAGTCGGCCTTAGGGGTTTCCGGACTGAACTTGGGAGTGGGCTTTAAAATTTACTTAGGATGGTTTCGTGGGTTTGGTTGGTTTTAGAAATTTTGGGCTTGTTAATTTAGCTGTGGGTCGAGCTTGATTTGTTGGAGTTGGGCTTAGTTAAATGCTGGAGCAATTGGACTTATTTCTATGAAATGAGCCCAATTCGCTTCTTACTAATTAAAGCCTCCTACTGTCTAAGGCTCAAATTTGTGTCCTTGAGCCCAGATTCGTGTGACTTGCGGCAGCCCATTTCGGGCTGGGCCCCAAGGCCGGTCCCGAGCTCCTATTTTCGGATTAAAAGATACTTTTAAAAAAAAATGAATAAAAAATTATCTTTCAGGAATTAAGAAAAAAGCTAAAAAAAATAGTTTTTTGGGTAATCTTCTTTTAAAAAGTGGGATCTTTTGATCTAAAATCGTGTTAAAAAATTGAACAAGCCCTTAGGGCTTTATCTCGAGGTTTCACTTGTCATCAAAGACAATGACCCTTAATTGCGCACTCTCAATATAATGATTATCGTTTACCTTTGGCCTAGTTGGGACTGGCATTTAATTATCCTCTTATCTAGCTTGTGCTTGCAATTTATTTAATGTTTTCTTGGTTGCTAATTTTTATTTTAATGATTGCGAACCCACATAATTACCTTATATATTAGTAGATAGGTATAAAATTATTCCAGACTGCCTAATAAAAATCCATTTTTAAAAAAATAAACAAGATTAGGTATCGAAATGATATTAATTAGTTAATTATTGTAATCAAGTTTTTGACTCTAGATTCTTTGGTTGCGTAGAAAGTGAAGTACGTTCCCACATTTCACTCGGTTTCTAGTTGACCTTGATAGGTTAGTAGCGACTCTCTTTTTATAAATATTTCATAGCGTCAATTTGCATACCCGACATCGCTCGAGGTATGGGCTTGGAAGAGCCCATGTCTAAATCAAGGGCTGTAAGTCTGTCTTTTAGGCAATACCCCTAAACTTATATTTTCCTCTATGTTGAGGGGTAGGTTGTGACAATTTAAGAAATAAAAAATTATATGAATCTAATGCTAGGTAAGTAACAACTTCAAATGTCTAGGGATAGTAAACTTCACAATGGAAAATGAAAAATCACAACCTAAAAAGTGAGACAAAGTTTTTGGTAGATCTTAGTGTTTGGAGTGAAATATGACCAAATTCTACGAAACTTAGCAAAAGATAATATTTATTCAAGTAAAATCGTATATTGTGGGGAGTAATATATATTTCGATTCCCCATCATCTCTCTGATTTCATGTAGCTCATGTTCGAGTTGTCGCTTTGGTAGCTCTAATCACGCCAAAATCTTAAACTAGTAGTAGATATTTTAAATCTATGTAGGCATCGATGACTATGATAGAGAGTGAAAAGCTCGAGTGTTATATTTTACATATTAAAATGTTTTAGTAATAATACAAAATGAGACACGGGAATTCTAACCCGACAAATCTTAAGCAAGCCTTCGTTTACTATAGTTACATAGTGTCATGCTAATTATAGATTATGTTCATGTTTTTTTTTTTAATGGGTCTAGTTTCTATCATTTTAAAAGATAAAGGTCATTTTTGGCAATTACACTTTGAAAATGTTGAATTCCTGATGCCAGAATCCCTCAATTAGAATGTGTGATTAATGTGTCCCAGTCACAGATTCCAAGGTCGGTTCTAGGGTCTAACGGGTTTTTATATATATATATATATATATATACATATACATATATATATACATATACATATATATACATACATATATATACATATACATATATATACATACATATATATACATATATATATATATATACATACATATATATACATATATATATATATATACATACATATATATACATATATATATATATATATATATATATATATATATTGATTTCATTTTTAGTTAAGCAAAATAAAAGTGAACGCAACAATAAAAATGAAATTTATCAATAGCAACAATCCATAAAAGATGAACACTTAAAATAAAATAAATAATAAACGATTCCAAACACATAATATAAAACCTAAATTATAGAACTTCAATCCTCAATCATCCATAAAAAATTCTTCCAAATTTTAACCACTTGGAATCAAAAGAAACAAAATCTTAGTTAATCACTTAAGTTTTATATTTAGAATTAGTATTAACCAAACTAAAATAATTATTAGAAAGTCTCGCCACATATAATCATTCTGCTTTAACTAGTAAACTCTTTTTACCAATGATAATGTTCCTCATTAAGATAAATCATATCTAAAAAGAAGAAGAAGTTAAAATAAACCATATCTAAAGTAAATAATACTTGCGAGTTCTTCTCGGTCCTTTTGATCCTAGGTGTTGCCGACCCATCTCCTTGTGGCATCGACTCGGTTTAAAAAACGATGTGCCGCAGCCGCATGTACATGGGGAGCAGCAAAATGGGGAACTGCAGGGCCAAACACAACCCCACCATATCAGTTCCCATTAACACACTGGACATGGGGAGTTCAATCATGAGGAAAGTACTGTAGGCAATGCTAAGAATAATCAAAGAGCATAAAACAGTGACAGAGTGGGGGCCTAGTGAAATAGCAGCGAACGAGATTGAGGCGACGGAGACCCAAAAAGCGTGCTGTTGAGATATAGGAACATATATAGTTTTGAGCCACTAATTATAAGGCTTCCGGCTTGATGGGGCTCTTCAATAGAAATGCTGCTGGAATTGGCCAGGGGATTTGAAGAGGCATCTTGCCAGTATCCACCTGGAGGACTGAGGACGGCTTGGTAAGTGGGAGTTGCAATTAAGCCAGACACTACTAGAATTGTGTTGCGAGCCGTTTCATCGTGGATGCCGAAAAAATTTGAGTATTCCTCAAAGAAAGTTAGTTCCCTGCTAAAAAACTGTGATAGAGAGAGGGTACGAGTAAAACGTTTTCCCGGGTATAATCTGTCTGCAACGTCTTGATCAAAACGAGGGTTCTCTCCGAAGATGTCGAAAGCCGTCTTACCTTGGAGGTTCTTCGCATTTACGTTAGTGTACCTAATCAACCGCTTGATGATCTGGAATAACTGCAAAGAGAACAAAATTAAGTACGTATCTCTTCAATTTCAATCAGTGCTTTGTTATAGTCTACTATGTTTGGATGGTGAGTGATATAAGGAGAGATGAAATGATTAGAATAATCATTAAGGAACGAAATGAAGATAAAAGAATAGACGCCCTTGTGTGAAAATTGCACTCAATACTTAGGTAGAGCCTATCCTCCCGTGAAAAGTGCACGAGAAATTTGTTAGAAATAGAATTGGAAGTAGAAGATTGGGAAGGAGGGAGGGAGGAAGGGATATCCATTCCTCCTAATTCCTTTTCTTCTCTTTGACGAAAGAAACAAAACAAGGTGGTCCCGTTCAAATCTCTTCATTTTGAATGTTTTCTAAAATCATGTACTTATTACCATTATATATGATCATAGATAAGATAGTGTCGAATTTAAGGATCGAGCAACAAAAGCACGAACAACCACTAAATCAATGAACTATACCTCGGGCTGTTCTCTGGATGCGGCAATATGTAAGACAGTGTTACCATCTTGATCTTTCCAGTTCAAGATTTGTGTCAGACGGACTCGTTGAAGCCATCCAAACAAAACCTTGAATGCTTCAGTGTTGCCCTTCTTGATAGCAACATGAATCGCCGTCTCGCATTAGCTTGTCAAATATTCGATGGACAATTTACAAGCATATAGGAATTCAGCTAGGAGTTCCAGAAGCTCCTTGTTCTCTTGCTCATTGTCTCCTCTTTTACCAGTTACAAAATGCAAAGGGGTGATTCCACCTCATCCTTGAACTCGGATCAACTCGGGGTCAAGGGTCATGAGTGCCCTCGCAGTGTGATAATGCTTATTTTGCAAAGCCAAGTGCATGGGGCTGTAACCCCCTCGATTAAGCTTTCGAGCGAAATGCGGCCTCAACATGGCTATCTCCATGGCCACATTATTTTTTCCTTGGTTTGCGGCATCGTGCAGTGGAGTATTTGGGAAGGAGCCCTCGGATCCATGATCTAAGACATTTTTCGTCCTGCTCAATTGAGCTATAAAGATCATGAACATCATCAGCTTCTAATGCTACCAGAAGGGCCATTGTTAGAGGAGGGAAATTTAGGGGAAGAGGGGCTTGTTGATGATGGATTGAAGTAAGAGTAGCGAACTTGCAAACATCATATAGAGTGCCCTGGTCAACCAAAATGTAATTAGAGGAGTCATTGTTTATGATATATCCTGTAGAAACGATTCAATTGGTTGGGGGATCTTTCTCTTTAGAGAACTTGCAAGCTAAGTTTTGCAATGACGGACTCACATCGTTAAAGATACTTTAAATTAATCTAACAATTGTAATTAATCCAATGGTTCGAGGTCTGAATTTTTCATTTTTTTTTTAATAGCAATGGGTGTAATATTGAAATGGCCTAAGTGGTTTCGATAAATCATAACTATACTCACCCGGTTCGCAAATATGGTATCTACTTATAACTGTGTGAAGCATAAGAATTTCAATGCTCGAATTCCACCAACAGTGAACTCGATAATCTATTAGAGTTTTTTTTTTTTTTTTAATTTTAAGTTATCAAGTGGCCAAGATAAAACTTTGACTCTTCAATTGACTAAATGCCCAAACTTAAGCCTTTTTCTACGCTTATCTTTATTACCGTCAAGAAGATTAAATCAATAGCTATAAACTAGTGAGTCGCTAATAGGTTCTTCATCACTTGTTCCTCTTTAACATAATTGGCAATTGAGTTTCCATAATCATAAATTAGACAGATGCTAGAAGGAGGGAGCAATCAGGCAGGTTCAATTCGTGAGCTAGCTTGAACAAGTTTTATCGGTTGTAAGTTGGTTCACATGAGTGGTTTGATTTCTGGATAAAAAGATTGGGAGTCGGCCTCATTCAATTCTGTTCTCAATTCTATACCTGAACCAATCGATTTTACCAAAACACTAGCCTTTGCAAGACAAAGTTCGAGGTTCAACCGGTTCACTGCTAACCCTAAGTGAATCTTTTACTCTTTCGTCAGAAGCCTTGCTCCCTCCCTCTCATTTCTCCTTCTAAGTTACTCACTCTCCCTCTTCAGCTGCCCAATCTCAACTTCGTTCGTGATTCGCCACTCTCCTCTCCACTCCGAGGTCTATGTTGTGTTTCCTTTTCGATTTTTTTTTTTGGGTGATCGAGGACTCCGCCACATGCCCCCTGTGCCCGAAAGGCTCCTGAGGACCGGGCCCCTATATCTCGGGGAAGACTAGCATAGCAATCCACCACCATGGCCCCCCACTTAAATTGCTAGCAATGCAGGGTTTCGAACTCTCGACCTCAGCGATGAGGGAGGGATTCTCAACCAACTAAGCTACCCATGGATGGTTCCTTTTCGATTTCTTCGTCGCTGCCATACACCGAAAGGTTTCTTGGAAAGCTGAAGAACTCTTTTGAGAAGTGAAAAAAGAAAAGAGGCTTTTCTCACCTCTCAGTGCTCCCTCTTTTCTTTTGCTTTTCTGTGTTTTGGTTTTTTTAACGTGAGGTGGGTCACAAGTTGAAACTAATCACTCCTAAATACTATAATAGTTCATTTGCTTTTTCATCTCAAAGCTTTTAATCCAAAAGATTAAGGAACTCTCATGAACTACATATTATTTTAGAAAGAGTAAAATATAATCGTAACATAAAATTAAATAATATAGCTACTAGCTAATTTTGGGGATGGATTAAATATTTACATCTAAAGCGCTCATATCCTATGACAATTAAGACTTGACCTTTAGTTATAGGAAAATGATAGTGAAAGGATGGATTTTAATGCTTAACTGGAGAGACAGAAAGCGTGCTAAATAACGAAAATGAACTGCATAAAAGCATCACTTGGCGAACTCTTTCATTGTGATGGTGGTTCGAGTACAGCGAACAAAATGCTTATGGCACCAACCTCACTGGCTCAAGATGACGAGGTGAGAACGCGAGACTAATTGTCATGCATATCATAAGAAGCAACTATCATGTTCAGGATGTCAACATATATGCAAAGTACTCTTTCAAAATATCAGTAACACTTTCCTTAAGGACCAACTTTGCATCTCTAAACTCAAGTAAAGCACCAAGTCTGACAAGTGATGCCGGAAAGTCCAGAGGATACCGCTACTTGTTCTGCTAGGTGAAGCTCTGCACACAATCTAATCCACCGAACTACTCTACACTGAGTCTGAGGGCAGCAAATATGGTAAAAATTTTAAAGAAAATCCTACAGTTGACATTAAATACCAGGTGGTAATCAGTATCAAAGGAAGAGCAAGAATGGAGAAGAAGCCATGTCGGTCAATCAGCAACTGCAGTATCTTTGCGTAGCACGTTGCCTGTTTGAGCTTAACTAGTACAGCCATGGTGGAGCTTGTCATAAGATTACCGCTAAGGATTGTGACCATCACCGTTTGTCTTAAAGAGTTACACGAATTCGCTGCAAGGTTCTCTGTTTTAATGGATATTTGAACTTGGGAAATGTTATTGCAGATGTAAATCACTTCTTTCTTCGCACGTACGTATGCAAATATATACAAACAAATCTTTTAGCCGGTAGATTCAAAGGAGATGCTTCTTCTTTCTTTTTACCTGCGCCAGTTAGAATGGGGCATCAAAGGCGAAATCCGTGAAGGCGGTGATTTTTGTGGATCGATGATCGAGCTGATGTGCAAACAAGCCAATTTCATGTTAAACTCAATAACAACAACCAATAAAAGATCGATACTCTTGTAATTCCCGTTGATAAGGTTTTTTGTTGACCTTCAGAGCAAGTAAGTCGAAGATTTTGACTTTCCTTTTCAAGAATCGGATTTGGAGGATTTTGAGCTGGAGGAAAGATCTCAGGCTTGGGCATGTTTTCCATGACGATGGAGAGATGATTTTGGAGAAAACCCCCTCTCATGTTGATCTGAATTTATGCAATTAAGATTCGGGCGGAGAAATTTGAAGCGATGGAAAACGGAAAGAATGATCGTATATCCAAAATTGATTTCGTTATCACTATAGAAATAATCAATTTTTGGATGAATCTAAATGTTTGGTTGGGATATTTTCTTAAAGCCAGAAATTTTGATTCATTTTGCAGATATGGTTCGGAATTTCATGAGGATTGTATAAGATATGCTATATCAGATGACCGACATTCTAAAAACTCAAGGTCGAGCCTGTTTCTTCTTTCAATAAAGAGAGAATGTCGTGGGGCATCCTAAGATTAGATAATTGATAAATCTAGTATTTTGAAATTTGATATTTCATTCTTTGATTAGGTTAGCTTGGGATGTCTTTAGTATAGAGTATTCGAATTCATTGTTTTTATTAATTTAACTTTCTAAATGTGTTATGATATTGTATCTTTGATTGTAAGATACCGTAGGATGTAATTGCTTTATGGTTTAGTTACGATTTTGTTATATTATCCGCATATCTTTTTATTTTTATTTTTTCTGTTACATTATTAAGTAGTGACATTCTAGAAATGTCTCCATTATAGAAAATGGAGACATTTCTCTTTGGACGTTTTGTACTAGCAAATATTCATGTTTATTCAATTCTTTCCGCTTCCATTGCGTCATAATGGAGTAGTATTAGGAAATCCAAATCCCGACTTCAAGCAAAGATTAAAGGTCCATTGGCATTAAGGAATTAAAAGATGAGTCCATTACATGCAACTAATAAAAAGAGTATTTCTTGCAAACCTCACATGCGACAGTAATAGTCAAAGTAGATAATACGTGCGAATTAATTCTGATCCTTCGATCCTAGCAAGCTGCCGATGCGTCTCCTTGTGGCATTGATTCTGTATAGAACCCGGTAGTGCTTCCGCCACATGTAATAGGGGAGGAGCAACATGGTGGCAAACGAGCACTCATAAAATCCCTATAGGAGAATTATTATGAGCATATTGGATTTCGGTATTTCGATTATAACAAAAGCAAAGTAGGCAATGCTGAGAAGGCACAAAGATAAGTAAACCATTAAAGTGTCGGGGTATAATGTAATCGCGGTGGCCCAGACCGTGCCGATGGAGGCAGTAAAAACTAAGCTGTTGATGATAGTAAAACACAGTAGACTCGAGCCGCTCAAGATAAGGTTTCCGGCTTGATGTGGTTTTCCAATATCAATGCTGCTGGAATTGGTGGTAACGACAGTGGTATTGGCCGGGTTATTTGAAGAGGAATCCTGCTAGTATCCTCCCGGAGGAGTGAAAGCGGCTTGGTAAGTGGCAGTCACAATCAAGGTAGACACTATGAGGACTATTTTGGGAATTTTTTCATTTCGGGTGCCAAAATACCCTGCACACCTCTCGAATACAGTTAGTTCCATGGTAAAATACTGTGATAGTGAAAGGGTAGGAGCCAAATGTCTTGCTCGATGTTCTTGATGGCGTAACATGTCCTCAACATCTTGATTGCGATTAAGATTCTTTTGGAAGATTTGCAGAGCCGCCTTGTGCTGTAAGTGTGACATCCTGAAAATTCGACTTCGCCCCGATAATATGAAATTGACATTTCGTCAATGCGTCTATGGTCCTTTTTCTCTGAGTTGGCTACTCACGAGTTGACTCATCTATTAGGTGAACCCGTTAAGGGATAGAAACGCGGCAGACTCAAGAATTCGATCGGAAATCGATTGCTCGACCATAATAATCAGCAAGGGTATACCGTTATAATTGAATTGTGATCGGATATAGGTCAATTCGGCGGAATCACATAATTGAATTGCGGGTGATTCCGCGTAATTACGAAACTCGCGTCGAACAGCACTAACCTGGTTTTCTATCGATTTTATACTCGGTACACGTAGTTGAAACCTTGTGATTTTTACGACAACTGAGAGTTGTCTACGAGTCGGAGATGCACAAATGTGGGTCGAGAATTATCGACCACGGGTAAAATGCAATAAAATCCCTAAAAGTTACCCGATATGTTAGGTTGTACTAAAATCGCGTTCGGTCGATTTTAACCACGAAATTGAATTCGGTTTTAAGATTTGAATGTTCGAGCGTATCACAATTTATTTTTAGGACCTCGTCTCATCTTTTGGAAAAATTCCGTCGAGCCCAGAATTTTGCGGAAAAATCAATTCGGCAAAAGTTGTTATTTAGCCTCAAAAGCAAGAAGTCCAAGTTTTTGACTTTCCTTTTCAAGAGTTGGAGGATTTTGAGCTTGAGGAAGAATCTCAGCATGAGCATGTTTTCCATGACGATGGACAGATGATTTCGGAGAAAAGCCCCTCTCCTGGTGATATGAATTTTGATACAGTTGAGGTACGGGTGGAGAGATTTGAAGCCATAGCAAATGAAAAGAATAACAGTTAATCCAAAATTGATTTGAAATCCCAGGAAACTTAAACGATCAATATATGAATCGATGTTGAAGTTTCGTTGGGATCTTTTCTTAGAGCAAGAGTATTTTGATTGATTTTGCAGTTGTGGTTCCAAATTCCAAGAGGATTGAAGCAAATATGCTTCATCAGATAAACTGACATTATAAAAACTCGAGGTCGAGCTTTCTTTCCAATGAGCGGAGAATGATGTGGGGTACTCAAGTTTGGATTTATATATTTTATTTGATTGATTTAGGATTATGAATTTCAATATTTTCTTCTTTAACAAAATTTAGGAGATTGATTTGGTATAGAACATTTGAAATTACTGCTTTTATTACTATAATCTTTTGAATGTGTCAAGATATCTCATCAATCATAGGATCTAGTCATTCTTTACGTTTAGCTAGGATTTTGTTATATTCTATGTATTTCTTTTTTTGAGTTGTAATTTCTAGAAAAAAAAAAGGGTTACAATCATGCTTATTTGTTGTGTTTTATCGGACCAGCCAATTCTCCTCTTTCTCCTTGCATTTTGTGCTTGAATGCTTAGGGCATTCCTCTTTGCGAGTTGCGACTCAACGTTTTTCGTTTTCACTGTGCTATTTTATAAAGTTGAATCAGGAAAAATGCTATTTAAAGTCCCAAATTCAAGGAAGATTAAAGGTCTTTAGAGTATATAATAAATGAGTCAATTACATGCAACTAATAAAAAGACATTTTTTTTTCTTGCAAACCTTAATACAAGAAACATAGATTCGATGCACATGCGACAAGAATTGTCGAAGTAAATAATACTTTCGAATTACTTTCAATCCTTCGATCTTAGGAAGTTGCAACACGTCTCCTTGTGGCATCGATTCTTCGTCGAACTATCTTGAGCTCTATCATTAGGCAGGGGAGAATCATCACGTACGACCAACAGATCACAAAAGGTGCCGCTAGGGTGATTTTTCCGCCGGTTCCCAATAATTGGTCAGAAAAATTAAAAAAGTAAGCAGCGCCGAGAAGGATCACAGGGACAGAGAGGTAAACCTTGGCATGTAGTGTAGAAATGGTGACGCCGACTATGGCAAGCGAGGCGAAAAAAGCCGTGCTATTGCAGATCGTGTAATAAAGTTGAAACCAATCAATCATGATAGGGTCTACGCCTTGAAGTGGTTTTCCAAGAGTAGTGCTGCTACAGTTGGCAGTAACAACAGTGGAATTGGTCAAGGGATTTGAAGAGGAATCTGGCCCATTTCTTTCCAGAGGAGTGAAAGCAGCTTGGTAAGTGGCAGACAGAATTACGGTAGACACTATAAGGATTATGTTACGAGTAGATTCATCGTGGATTCTGAAAAGATTTGCGCACCTCTCAAAGGTAGTTAGTTCCCTGCTAAAAAACTGTGATAGAGAGAGAGTAGGAGTAAAATATCTTGCTCGACTTCCTTGATAATAAAACCTCTTTGAAACATCTGGACCACCACTAGGATTCATTTGGAAGATTTCGAAAGCCGTCTTACCGTGAAAATTCTTCGCATTTACATTCGTATACCCAATCAAGAGCTTGATGATCTGGAAGAAATGCAAAGGTTACAAAATGAAGTATGTAGCCCTTCAATTTCATTCATTGTTTTGTCACAAGCTTTATTTTGTGCACAATAAGAGCTCATGCCATAATGATAGTAGTGATGTAACGACCGAGGTAAAAGGGGAAAAGTTTAATAATTTTTATTTATCAAATGTAATCATTGCAACCAATTTAATGAAGTCCAAAATCTTTTCAAAAATTACAGTTTAGTCCTTTTCCTGAAATTATATACGTGATAACTAGAAATTGCCCAAGTTGTAAGGTAGGAGAATCCACAAAAGTAATGACCCCAATAACTATGATTTCCTATAAAAGTTTAGGACTTAACCACATCAACCGAAAGATTTTGAATTAAATTACATTTTGTATATGGGTTTTTTTCGTCATGAAGAGAAAGACTATGAAGAGAAAGACTATCGTAGACAAGTACATTTATATCCTTTATGCATAAGATTCAATTGATTAGAGAGTAATTGTCCTATCCACAAAGTGATTATTTTATGGTCATGTTAATTGTCCTTATTAGCTTCCATTTCACTAGCTTCTATTTTGTATAATATGGTCGGCTGGACTGATTTCAAAAGAAATTTTACTAATGAATAGGAAAAATAAAAGAATAGAGAAGAATGAATTAAGTTATTTGTTGTGTTAGGTAGGAGTGACTATGATGCAAAGTCTGGAAAGGAAATTATTCTTCCAAAACCGTCCAACTTAGATTTAGAGTTCACTAAAAACCGAGTTTTATAGGGGTTCAATTGGAAACAATTTTCGTCATACCTTTTCTCTCTGCTAAATGAACTCTGAACAACTATATCCTCCAATCAAAACATTGTTAGGCCAATTAAAATGAGCTCAAATTAGAAGCATCATGACCTTAAAATAATTTTCGCACTAGCAGTATTTGAAATGAAATTATGGGTTTGTTTTGATAAAATTGAAAAAAAAGTGCTAGCGTTGATATTCTTAAGTGTTGAAAATAGAAATAAAACATCTTTTGAAAACGCAATATTGAATATGATTAATTTCTTACCAAATATAACTCCGATTACTATTGTAGGTTTATACCAATTAATGGGGACGGTTTTGATTACTATCAATTATGTTGATTTCTAGATTAAGTGAATGTTTTGACTGAATTGGGTCTTTTGACACAAATACTAACTAGGCTCATCATACAAGTTTGATCTCATATTTATATATTAAATTAAATGAAAACCAATTAAAAAACATCTACATACTCATATAACCACTATCATATTCTTTTTATTATAAAAAGCGCTACTTCTTGACCTTTTTTACTACCCATTTGAATGGCATAAAAAGTCTATTAGAATAATCACTGAGGAAACAAATGAAGATAAAAAGAATGGGTCCAACTGTGTAAAAACTGCATCCAATGCTAGGGTGGAGCATACCCTCCCGTGGGGGAAATTGTCAAAAAGAGAATTGTAAGTAGAAGATTGAGAGGGAAGGAGTAATATCCATCCCTCCTAATTCCTTTTCTTCTCTCCAACAAAAGAAACGAAGCAAGGTGGTTCCATTCAAATCTCCTCACTCTGAATGTTTTGTAAAACCATGTACTTATTACCATTATATTTCTTCCTAGATAAGATTGTGTCAAATTGAAGGATTGAACGATAACAGTGTGAATAACTAGGAAATCTATGAACTATACCTCAGGTTGGCTTTCGGATGCAGCAATATGTAAGACGGTGTCACCATCTTGATCTTTCCAGTCCAAGATTTTTGTTAGATGGGCTCGCTTAAGCCATCCAAACAAAACCTTGAACGCTTCTATGTTGCCCGTCTTGACAGCAATGTGAACTGCAGTCTCACATTGGTTTGTTAAATCTTTGATGGACAATTTGCAAGCATATAGAAATTCAGCTAGGAGTTCTAGGAGCTCCACGTTCTCTTGCTCATTGTCTCCTATTTCCTTAGCTACAAAATGCAAAGGGGTGATCCCGCCTCGTCCTCGGACTCGAATCAACTCAGGGTCGAGGGTCATCAGTGTCCTCACAATGTGATAATGCTTATTTTGCAAAGCCAAGTGCATGGGGCTGTAACCCCAGCAATTTAGCTTTCGAGCGAACAATGGCTTCAAGGTGGCTATCTCCATTGCCACTTTAGTTTTCCCCTGGTCCGCGGCATCGTGTAGTGGAGTATTTGGGAAAGGCCCCTCGGATCCTTGATCTAAGAGATTTACATCCCCCTCAATTAATCTGTATAGCTGATTAACATCATCAACTGCTGTTGCTTCTTGAAGGGCCATTGTTTGAGGAGGGAAATGTAGGAGAAGAGGGGCTTTGCTCGTTGATGATGGATGGAAGTAGAAGTAGCGAACTTGCAAACATCATATATAGGGCCATTGTTTATGATTTATCCCATAGAAACAATTCAATTGGTTGGGGGATCTTTCTCTTTAGAGAACTTGCTTGCGAAGTTTGATATATTCGGAGAAACAATTCAATTGGTTGGCGGATCTTTCTCTTTAGAGAACTTGAATGCGAAGTTTCGCAATGTCAGGAGTCAAGTCGTCAAAGAAAACTTAAAGTAAACTAACAAGTGTAATTGATCCTTAGCCAATAATTTGTGGTGAAACATTGAAATAGTCTCAGCAGTTTCGCAAATACGATATCTACTTAAAACTGTGTGAAGCATAAGAATTTCATTGCTCGAATTTTTCTAACAGCGAACTCAATAATTTGATTAGAGCTTTTTATTTATTTATTTTAAATTTGAAGTCATCAAGTGGCCAAAATAAACATTACTCTTCAATTGACTAAATGCCCAATCTTAGATCCTTTTCTACACTTATCTCTTTTACCATCGAGAAGATTGAACCAATAGCTATAAACCCGTGAGTCATTAGTGAGTTCTTCATCACTTGTTCCTCTTTAATTTAATTGGCAATTGAGTTCTTCGTGATCATATATCAGACAGATGCTAGTAGGAGAGAGCAATTGGACCAGTTCAATCCAAGATCCAACTTGAACAGGCTTTATTGATGGCAAGTCGGTTCACATGAGAATTGGTTTTGACTTCCAAATAAAAAGATTGGGAACCAGCCTCAATCAAATCGGTTCTCAATTCTTTACCTTGAACGGATAGAATTTACCCAAAAACCGGCCTTGCAAGACAAAGTTCAAGGTTCAACCGGTTCATTGCTAACCTCAAGTGAATATTTTAGTCTTTTGTCAGATGCCTTGCCGCCTATCTCTCTCTCTCTCGCCGTACCGCCTCTCTCTCTCTCTCTCTCTCTCTCTCTCTCTCTCTCTCCCTCACACACACACACACACACACATTTCTCCTTCTAAGTTGCTCACTCTCCCTCTTCAACGGCTCGATCTCGACTTCGTTCGCGATTCGCCACTCTCCTCTCCACTCTGAGGTCCACGTTGGGTTTCCTTTTCGATTTCTTCGTGGAATGGTATCTGAGCTAATCCCCTGAATCCTTTTCGATTTCTTCGTCGATGCCATACCACCGAAAGGTTTCTTGGAAAGCTGAAGAACTCTTTTGGGGAGTGAAAACAAAATAGGCTTTTCGTACCTCTCAGTGCGCTCTTCTTTTCTTTTGCTTTTCTGTGTTTTGGTTTTTTGATGTGACGTGGGTCACAAGTACGAGTGAGCAAGTAGGAATTCGGTGTCTTTTTACTGTGAATAGTCAATGCTGAGTAGTCAGAATGTGAGCCTGTATGGTAGAGTTGGTAGAGGTTCTTGTCTACTTTGGAGTGGAATTTTCCTTTCCTTGTGTGAAATTCAGATCTATGAAACAATGTGGCCTATAAAAAAATCTGGGAGTGTTTTGACAATAACTGAGAGTTGGATGTGTTGTTCTTTGGCTGCGTCTTTTTCTGGCCAAATCAAACTTCACATAAGTTTCTCTTTACATTAAGTGAAATCTGTAAAGCAGAAGGAAGTTTCTGTTTCTTTTGCTGTTTCTTGTGCTCTAAGTATCTGAACAGTTTGAGATCTTGAATGCTTTCAACTGTAGTTTAATGGTATGATAAATAATGACGAGCTTGTTATTGTACTTATATCAATGCATTTACTTGCTTATTAGAACCCTTCAGCCTTTGGGTTTGGATCTACTTTTTAAAAATTATTGCATGATTTGATACTTGAGGCGAATGGAATTACATATTTTTCTGGATATCATGACATCTTAGGATTCACGAGATAAATGGATAGCTGTGGATAAGAATAATTGACATCATTCTAAACCTTACTGGACGCATGGGATTGGCTTGCTAGAGGGAATACTTGGATCTCTTTTGAAGGATGAAACATGGGTGCGTCCGTATATTGCCTCCCTCAAACTAAGTATGTAATAATGAATAAATAAAGACGTAGGCTGGTTCTCATGTTTATCCTAAAAATGGCCAGTCTGGTTCCAAGTTAGTTCTAGGGTCAGTTTGGTTTCTAGTTCCAAAAGCTAAGAACTGGCTTTAACAGTATAGATTCCATATCTCTAGACTAGAACATAAACACCTGGAAACCAATCACTACTAAATGCTATAATAGTTCATTTGCTTTTAATCTCAAAGCTTTTAACACAAAAGATTCGGGAACTCTCGTGTACTACATATTGTTTTAGAACAAATAAAATATAATTGTAACACAAAATTAAATAATAGACTAGCTAATTTTTGGGATAGATAATATATTTAAATCTAAAAAACAAATATCCCATGACTGTTAAAATTTGACCTTCAGTTATAAAGGACCCATGATTGGAAAATGATAACGAAAGGATGGATTTTAATGCTCCGCTGGAGAGACAGAGAGCGTGCTAAATAACGAAAATGAATTGCATAAAAGCATCGCTTGATGAACTTGTTCATTGAGATGGTGGTTCGAGTACAGCGAACAAAATGCTCATGGCACCAACTTCACTTGCTCAAGATAATAAGGCGAGTACAGACTGATTGTCATGCATATCATAAAAAGCCACTTTCATGATTAGGGAGTCAACATATATGCATGGTACCCTAAAAATATCAGTAACACTTTCCTTAAGGATGAACCCCTGCATCTCTAAACTCAAGTGAAATACTGACTCCAACAAATGACAAAATGATGCAGGAAAGTCCTGAGGATACCGATGCTTGTTCCACTAGTCTGCCAGGTGAAGCTATACACACAATCTAACCCCCCGAACTACTCTACTCTGAGTCAAATGAAGCGAATACAGTAAAATATATAAAGAAAATCCAACAGAGTTTAGAGGCTCGGCAAGCTTGCAGTTCTTAGCCTGCACGAAACTTGGGGCAAAAATTTGTCCGAGACAAGGAAGCACTAATGATGAGATGACCAGGACGCAGCTAGAAGGATGATACAACCAGAATCGATTCTAAATGGTACAGTCATTGTCTAGATGAGGATCCTTTTCTAAGCACTTACATAAGGAATCGATGAGATGACAGAAATGGCTCGCAAAGCTGAATAGCAAACATAACCATTTGGAGATGGAATGACATATGCAGAGATCTTTACGATGTGGCAAGTCTTTAGCATGCAGGAAACTCTACGCACATATTATCCTACATGAATTTGTAAAAAAAAGGTTGAAACTTCAATAACTCTAGTTAGATAACATCTGAAGTTTGTTTCACTGGTGATTCCTAATCATATGCTCTGTCATAAAAAGAACTGAATGAATTCAAAACATAAACGTCGACTCTAATCTTGGAACTTGCAGTCAATTCTTCAGATCAAGTGATATTAGCACGTTTCGCCATGCCTGATTCTCAAAATTATCCAGCACAAGCCCAATTTTTCATTAATGGAACAAGAAACAGAAAAGCTTTTCAGGAGATGAGAATAAATTTGAACAGTCTCTACTAATGCAGGGTAACAGCCACAGAAAAAATTGTCCATATCGAGCTAAAGATCTTAAAGAATGGTCATAGAGTACAATGCTAACTATACTAAAATTGGTCAATATCATAACATTCAAAAGAAAAAAATTGAAGCAGCAGAGTTGTACATTGCCATCCAATTTTGGAGAAAGATTCTACGGCCAGTGACAGAAAAAGTAGGAAAATTTTCTGTTGTTGGTAGATTTCTGATTTCGTTGGATGAAGGGTAATTTGTGGACTTTTGAGTTATTTCTTCAATAATAGCTACCACGATTTTTAAAAAATAAAAATAAATAGTAGAGATATTAACAGTCAAAGAAAATAAATTAGATACTACAATTAACTTAAAGAATTACACTACCCGTACAATACAGCTAGGATAATCACTACGTTAAAGATGAAAAAGATGGTCATGCACGACTATTTGTGATTTCAAGGTTTTTCTATCTCCCCGGACCCAAAAGATAGAATTTAAAGAGTGTCGAATATTCATTTAGTATGGACTAATTCAATTTTTTGTTCCTATTATTTTTAACTTTTTAAATTTGTTAAGCTGTCTTATCTTTAATTGGAAGGTGTCTAATTTTTTTTTTCCCTAGGTTTAGGGAGCTTGGCATGCAGATTACTGCCAAGAATTGTCGCCATTGCCGTTTTCCCAGATAGTTGCATGAATTGGGTGCAAGGTTCCTTGATTTAATGGATATTTGAACTTGAAAGAAGATTTTAGGTCGCTTTTTCCATCGCATGTACGTATCTCTATATCGACGACGAAATCTTTTAGCTTGTAGATTGAAGATAGTTTTTTTTTTCCTTGTGGGATCAAGTGTAGGTTGAACGAAAAGGAACAGGTAAAGCACAGATTAGAATGTGCCATTTAATGGGAAAGACGGCGATCTTGGTGGTTTGATGATCGAACTGTCCAAGACAAGGTAGCACTAATGATGGACGCCATTATTAGGATAGACGGACGGTCGACATGGTGGAGCTTGTCACGTAGATTACTGCCAAGAATACATTGACAAGCAAATCTTTTAGTTTGTAGATTGAAGGGAGATGATATGTTTTTTTTCTTGTGGGATCAAGTGCAGGTTGAACGAAGAAGAGCAGGTAAAGCTTTGATTAGAATGTGCCATTTAATGGGAAAGACGGCGATCTTGGTGGTTTGATGATCGAGCTGTCGTGCAAACAAGCCAGTTTCATGTTATCATATACAAGAACAACTAAGAACAGATTGACACTTCTATGTTTTCCATTAATAAGATTGTTGTTGAGCCTCGAGCAAGAAGTCGAAGTTTTTGAAATTCCTTTGATTTTGAGCTAAAGGGAAGAATCACAGGGTGAGCCTTTTTTTCCATTAGAGTGGAGAGATGATTTTGGAGAAAGCCCCTCTCATGTTGATATGAATTTGGATACATGTGAAATTTCGACTAAGAAATGAAGCGATAGAAAATCGAAAGAATTACAATAGCTCTAGAATTGATTTCGTTATACCAGAAAATTTACAGAATCACTTGATGAATCGATGCTGCAGTTTTGGTTGGGATCTTTTCTTAAAGCAATAACATTTCAATTGATTTTGCAGAGATGGCTCTGAATTCCAAGAGTACTGAAGAGGATTTGCTTTGCCAGACGACCGACAATTTTAAAAACTTCAGGGAAACTCATGGTCGTATCTTTTTTTATCAATAAGTAAGAATGATGTGGGGCATCTCAAGTTTGGAATTATGCCTTTTATTGGATGAATTTAGGATTTTGAATTTTGATATTTTCTTTTTAATCAAGTTAGTTTAGGATGTTCATTTAGCATATAGTAGTTGAACTTAATGTTTTTATATTTTAATTTTTAAAATGCACGAAGATATCTTGTCTTTGATTGGAAGATCCCACATGAGCTAGTGGTTTTTAAAGGTTTTGTGGGGCTTCTGTTATCTTCCTAGGATTTCTTTTTATATTACTTTGTCGAGTAGTAAATTCTAGAAGAAAAAAGGGTTGCAATCTTGAATATTTGTTGCATTTTATAGAATCACACAATTCACCTCTCTTAAGAAATACAAAAAATCAAGATATTTCTCTTTGCTTAAGGTGTACATACGTTTCGAATGTTCATATTTGCAATTGTTTCCACTTCCGTCATTTTAATGAAATTGTAGTAGGGAAAAAGGTCTCTTAAAGGTCTTTATGGGCTTTAAGGAATTAATAGATAAGTCCGTTGCATGCAACTGATAAGAAGAGTATTTATTGCAAACCTCAAGACTAGAAACATAGATTACATGCACACGACACAAGAGAGTTAAAGTAAACACCACATGCGAATTAGTCCTTTGATCCTGGCATGCTGCTGAGCCGTCTCCTTGTGGCATCAAGTCGGTATAAAACTCGGATGTGCATTAGCTATCAGATTTGGGAATTCAATTACAAGGAAAACACAGTAGGCAGCGCTTATAATAGTCAAAGAGAAGGAAACGATGCGAGTGCGGGGCCATAGTGAAAAAGCAGCGACCCCGATTGAGGCGACGGAGACGAAAAAAGCCGTGCTGTTGAGATATACGAACGTATATAGATTGGAGCCACTCAATATAATGTTTCCAGCTTGATGTGGCTTTTCAACAGCAATGCCGCTGGAATTGGCAATAACAACAGAGGAATTGGCGGGGGGAATTTGAAGAGGAATCCTGCCATTATCCCCCGGAGGACTGAGAACGGCTTGATATGTGGCGGTCGCTATTAAAGTAGTCACTGTAAGGATTATGTTGCGAGTGGCCTCATCTTGGATGCCGAAAACATATGAGTACTTCTCATAGACAGTAAAAAGTTCCTTGCTAAAAAAAATTGTGATAGAGAGAGGGTAGAAGTGGATCTTCGGCCTAACCTCCTCGCAACATCTTCATCAAATGGAGCACTCACTTGGAAGATGTCCATAGCTGTTCTGTTCAGGAAGTTCTTCACATTTACATTCGCATGTCCAATTAATAGATTGATGATCTGAAAGAATAGCTAATACTTGAGTTGCTGCTGAAAAGCCAATTCCTCCGTGAAGGCTGTGATGAGCGGGGGGCACGAGAGGAGTCAGGGCTGTGTTGGTTGTCGGGTCAAATCCGGGTCGGAGCCAAGTCGGGCTTGGCTCGCCGGTCGGCCAGTCTGTTGGGCCAATTTTTGTTTTATAAGCTTAGTTTAGTTTGTGGGCCGGGCTGTTGTTTGTTAATGTTTAGTGGTTGGGCTAGGTTGATAGCCCAGGCCGGGCTTAATGTCCTTTTTTTTTTTAGATTTGTCTTTTGGGGTCACCTGAATGGGCTCAGATGAGCCTAGTCCAGCCATGGACCTGAGCCAGTCCTGACTCGGGTCGGATGCGGAGGATCCGTAATATAATATCAATAAAATTTAAAAATCTGAAAAATTTCGGAAAAAGATTTTATCTTTTCTAAAAATTAGGAAAAAGCTTAGAAATTAGATCTTGAGGGATTTTCTTGTAAAACGTGCCATAGTCTTTGATCAAATTTTTTTTTTTCATTCAAAATTGAACGAGCCCTTAAAGCTGTGATTTGTTTTTAAGGACAAATAGTATGTCATTATTTGTGCATTTCTATTTCAATTATTATTTGATAAACACTTTCAATATATTGATTAAAAACCCTCATAGCATTAATTTGACTTGACATTGAATACCTAAACGTCGTGGGGGATAAGGGTTTAGGAGAGCCCATGCTTAATTGAGTGCCTTGGCACGCCTTTAAGTTATGCCCCTAAATTTATGTCTTTTCCTCTTCGGACGGAAAAGTTAGGTGGTGGCAGCTATATTCTTAGTATATCTTTTTTTTTTTAAAATATACAAAATCAAGATATGTCGCTCTTTGCACTTGTGCATGTATGCTTTGTGCGTCCATCTCGCGCTTCATCATTTTATAAAATTGAATAAGGAAAAAAGCTATTCGAAGTCCTCAATTCAAGCAAAGAGTAAAGGTCTCTAGTGACGAAGGAATCAATGAATGTCTCCATTACAGGCAGCAAAGTTGGATTCTTGCAAACCTTAAAACAAGAAACATAGATTAGATGCCCCAACAACAAGAAGTGTTAAAAGTAAATAATACTTGTGAAATTAGAACCCTTCAATCCTTGACTCGTCTCCACGTCGCGTCGATTCGTCGTGGATCTCTTTTGAGCTTCATCGTCGCGTATATGAAGAGACTAGACCAGGCGAGCCAAAAGAGAAGGAAAGCTGTTGCTAGACAAGATCCTGCCGCCTTATTGGTTTTGGGGATTTGGAGTGTAAACGTAACCGAGTAAGAAAGGCAGAGAAATATTATAGGCAAAACGGCGGAACTGGCGAAACGGCAGTCCTTTATGGCAATCGAGACAAAAAAAGCCAAGTTATTATACATCGTGTATACAGATAGGTCATCACCACTTAGGATAAGGTCTCCGGCTTGATGTGGTTTTCCAAGAGCAACGCTGCTCGAATTGGCGGTAACAATAGTGGAATTGGCTTGGGGATCTGGAGAGGAGTCTTGCCAATATCCCTTCGGAGGAGCAAGCGCAGCTTGGTAAGTTGCAGCTGCAACTAAGGTTGACACTATAAGCACTGCTTCGCGACTGGAATTATCTCGGTTGCCAATCCAATTTCTGTACTTCTCAAGGAAGGTTAGTTCCGTGCTATAAAACCGTGATAGAGAAATCATAGTAGGAAAACGTCTTTCTTGACGTCCTATTTGGTGAAACCACTCCACAACATCTGGATCGCCGCTGGGATTTGCTTGGAAGATTTCCAGAACTGTGTTACCTTGAAAGTTCTTTACATGTACGGTCGTATATTCAATCAAGAGCTTGGTGATCTGGAAGAAATGAAAAGGGAACAAAATGAAGTATGGTTTCCTTCAGTTTTCAATCATTGCTCTGTCATAAACTTTGCTATTGTGCATAAAGTGAGCTCATGCCAAATAACTATATAAGTTTGATGATGCTAATGATGCAACAACGAATATAATGCAAATTGTATTAAATGCAAATTGTATGAACCAATATAATGAAGTCTAGAGTCTTTTTCAAAAAGTGCAATTTAGTCTTTTCACTTAGAAATTATTCATATGATGGTTAGGATGATGGCCCGAACGATTATGACTTTTCATTAAAGTTTGGGACTTGATAACATCAATTGAAAGGCTTGGGATTTAATTATATTTTGTACAAATGGTTTTAACTATGGATTTAATTAGACAGGTGTGTGCGTGTGTCCATATACATATATATATATATATATATATATATATTTATTTATCCTACGGTTGTGTTGGATTGTCCTTGTTAGGATCCATTTCACTAACTTCTATCTTGTACAACATGTTTGGGTGAACTGAAAAGAAGGAAACAGATTTTGCTAAGCCATAGGAAAAATGAAATGATAGAAAATAATATATTAAGTTATCATTGTGTTACGTAGGAGTGACTGATGTAACAAGTTGCAAGGAAATTACTCATAAAAAATTATGCAACCTGAAAGAGTTAGAGCACACTAAAAAAATATTTTTATTGGGGTTCGAAGAGAAACAATTTTAATCCTAATT
This sequence comes from Eucalyptus guilfoylei, assembly GCA_016097605.1. Classification (NCBI taxonomy): domain Eukaryota; kingdom Viridiplantae; phylum Streptophyta; class Magnoliopsida; order Myrtales; family Myrtaceae; genus Eucalyptus; species Eucalyptus guilfoylei. Next base: position 12,391,117 of record CM027863.1, read on the forward strand.
TTATTTTTCGTTTAATAAACTATAAATAAGGTGATCTCTCTGTATCACTGCCTTTCTTTTCTTCCTTTTCCTCTGTGTCCTCCAACCAAATCATTGTTAAGCCAATTAAAATAAACACAAATTAGAAGCATCACAAGCTTAAAATAGTTTTACCGCTTTTGAAGTGAAACTACGGGCTTGTTTTGATAAAATTGAAGAGTAAGCACTAGTATTGATAATCTTAAACGTTGACAATAGAAATAAAAAATTGTTTCCTTGATAATTAAAAATACATAATTAAATTTGATTTATTTCTTACCAAACATGAAATTGTTGTTACTATTGATAGGTTTAACAATATAATTGGGAAGATTTTTATTACTATCAATTATATTGATTACTAAATTAAGTGAATGTTTTGGCTGAATCGAGTCTTTTAAGTCAAATACTAATACAAATTTAATCTCGTTCATTGCTAAATTTATTATTTTGAGCACTCAATTTAATTTTCAAACATGCCAATATGTATATATTAAATTAATGAAAACAGTTAAAAACAATCTACATACTCATATAATCACTATCTTAATATGAGTATTTGACTTTTTTTTATTATTATAAAAAAGAACTACTTGTTGATCTAATTTTTACAACCCATCTGAATGGCATGAAAAGTCTATTAGATTTTTGGATGGTGAGTGATTTGGAGAGAAATGAAATGATTAGATTAATCACTAAGGAAACAAACGAAGATAAAAAGAATGATCCACCTGTGTGACAACTGCTTTGATTACTAGAATAGAGCCAACCCTCCCCTGACCAAGTGCACGAAGAAATTGTCAAAAAGAAAAGTGGAAGAAGAAGATTAGCAGCGAAGGACAAAGGAGTAATAACCATCCCTCTTGATTTCTTCACTTCTCTCCGACAAAAGAAACTAAACAAAGTGGTCCCTTTCAAATATCCTCATTCTAAATGTTTTCAAAAAACATGAACTTCTTACCATTATATTTGTTCCTAGATAAGATTGTGTCGAATTAAAGGATCTAACAATAAAAGCACGAATAACCATGAAATTAATGAATCATACCTCGGGTTGCTTTTCGGATGCAGCAATATGTAAGACGGTGTCACCATCTTGATCTTTCCAATCTAAGATTTCTGTTAGTTTGACTCGCTTAAGCCATCCAAATAAAACCTTGAATGCTTTCGTGTTGCCCATCCTGACAGTAATGTGAACTGCAGTCTCGCATTGGTTCGTCAAGTCTTTGATAGATGATTTGCAAGTAAATAGGAATTCTGCCAGGAGTTCCAAGAGCTCCATGTTCTCTTGCTCATTGTCTCCTATTTTCCTGGCTACAAAATGCAAAGGGGTGATCCCACCTCGTCCTCGGACTCGAATCAACTCAGGGTCAAGGGTCATTAGTGCCCTCACAAGATGATAATGCTTATTTTGCAAAGCCAAGTGCATGGGACTATAACCCCCGCGATTCAACTTTCAAGCGTACAATGGCTTCAAGGTGGCTATCTCCATTGCCACTTTAGTTTTCCCCTTGCCAGCAGCATCGTGTAGTGGAGTATTTGGGAAGGGCCCGTCGCATCCATGATTTAAGAGATTTTCATCCTGCTCAATTAAGCTATACAGCTCATCAACATTGTTATGGTCGATTGCTTGCTGAAGCGGAGGGTCCATTGTTTTGATGAGGGAAATGTAGGAGAAAGGGGGCTTTGCTTGTTGATGATGGATGGAAGTAGGAGGAAAGAACTTGCAAACATTATATATAGAGCCATAGTCAACCAAAACATAATTAGGTGAGTCATTGTTTATGATTTATCTCGTAGAAATAATTCAAATGGTTGGGGCATCTGTCTCTTAAGAGAACTTGCATGCGAAGTTTCGCAATGCCAGGAGTCGATTCGTCAAAGATAATTTAAATTAATCTACCAAGTGTAATTGATCCTTAACCAATAATTTGTGGTCTGTTTTTTTTTTTGGTTAATATTGGTTAGTGTAATATCGAGATGGCCTCAACAATTTCGAGAAATCATAACTACACCCATTCAGTTCACAAAGATGATATCTATTTAAAATTATGTGAAGCATAGGAATTTCATTGCTCAAATTTCACTAACAACAAACTCAATAATTTGATTAGAGCCTTTTTTCTTTTTTCCTTTTTTGAATTTGAAGTCATTAAGTGGCCAAAATAAACATTTGACTCTTCAATTGACTAAATGCCCAATCTTAAGCCTTTTGTTTACACTTATCTCTTTTACCATCGAGAAGATTAAATCAATATTTATAAATTGGTGAGTTATTATTGAGTTCAAATGGGAATTGAGTTTTCCGTAATGATAAATTCGACGGATGCTATTAAGAGTGGGAGATCGGGCCAATTCGAGCTGGTTTATCAGTTCCAAGACAGTTCACACAGAAATTTGTTCACTTTTCAGATAAAAGGATTGGGAACCGGTCTTGATCGAATCCGGTTTCTAATTCTATACCCTGAACGGATTGATTTTACAGAAAAAGCCGGCTGTGCAAGACAAAGTTCTAGTGTTCTGGTTCAATGCTGATCCCAAGTTAATCTGTTTACTCTTTTATCAGATGCCTTGCCCCGCCTCTCTCTCTCTCTCTCTCTCTGTTACTCACTTTCCTCCTGCAGCGGCTTGATCTCAACTTGATTCGCGACTCGCTACTCTCGTCTCCGCTCCAACGTACTCTCGACGATGGTTTCGTTTGTCGATTTCTTCGTGGAATGGCATCCGCGCTAAATTTCCTCCGCCATCTACGCGATAATCCCGTGACTCCGCGTGAGAAGCAGTAGGGTGGTGGGGTATGGTGACCATTAAAGCTGCGAGAACTCTTGCCGCTCACACACTGACTTTTCGAGAGAACGACTTTTGCGGAGTGAAAATGTGAGGTGGGTCACGAGTAGGGCTGAGCAAATTGGAATTCGGTGTCTTCTTACTTTGAATAGTCAATGCCGTGAATAGTTAGAATGTGAGCCTGTGGGGTAGAGGTTCCTGTCTAATCGGGAGGAGTGGAAATCTAGTTTCCTTGTATGAAATTCAAATCTATGTTCCTGTCTAATTGGGAAACAATGTGGTCTTTATGAAACTTCGTAGTGTTTTGACAATAACTGCAGGTTGGATGTCTCTTCTTTGGCTGTTTCGTCAATAGTGTTGTTCTTCTTTCGGCCAAAACAAACTTCACAGAGGTTTCACTTTGCATTCAACATCAAGTGAAATCTCTAAAGCAAAAGGAAAAGTGTTATTGTTGTTTTTTTCTTTTTTTTTCTTTTTTTGTTTCTTTTGCTCTGGGCATCTGAACAATTTGGAATCTTGAATGCTTCCACCTATGTTGTGATAAGATATTTGAGGAACTTGTTCTTATAATTATACCGATGCATCTAGAACCCTTCAGCCTCTGGCCCTTGGATGTACTTTCTAAAAATCGCTGCATTATCCGACATTGAGACAAATGGAATTATATATTTTTCTGGATATCATGACATTTTGGGCTTGCGATAATTCAATAGCATTGGAGAACAATCACATACAACATTCTAAACCTTACAACCAAAAAACTAATTAAAATTAAAAGAAAAAAATGTAGGCCAGTTCTCAAGTGTCCCCTGAAATCGGTTGGTTAGATTACAAGCCAATTCCAAGGTTTATCGGTTTGGTTTTTGGTTCCACAAACTGAAAATCAGCTTTAACAATATAGGTTTTGGATTCCTAATCTTGAACCAATCACTCCTCGATGCTATAATAGATTACGTGCTTTTCAGCTCAAAGCTTTTAACCCAATAAATTGAGGAATTATCATGAACTACATATTGTTTTAGGAAAAATTAAATAAAACTTTAATGCGAATTGTGTGGCGGTCGGTGGCGGCCGGTGGGCTGTGGGCGGTGGTCGTGCGGCGGCGGTCGGTGGCGACGGTCGGTGGTCGGTAGCAACGGGCGGTGACGGGTGGCAATCCGTGAGCAAGAATAAAAAACGAATAAATACAAAAAATAAAAAATTGTACCAAATGCATTTCTATTTTTTTCTATTTCAAGAATATAAATTTTGTATAATTACCAAACATATTATTTTACTCAGAAACTTTTCCCCAAAGTAGAAATAGAAAAGAATTATTTCTGAAAAGAAATGTTTCTAAGGGTCCATTCGTTTCGCGAAAAATTGGCCATTTCTGGAAAACATTTTCCCAAAAGTTATTTTCCAGGAAAATGACTATATTTTCCGATGTTTGGCTGAAACACGAACTTTGAGTGGAAAATATTTTCCACTGTTCGTTAGTTAATTTAATTGTTGGGAAAAATTATCAAAAAATTGAATTTTAATATTTTTAATTGACCAAAAAATTAGTTTTATTTTTTTATATATTTTTTAAAAATTAATTTTTAATTATTTGTATTTTTAAAAAATCGAAATTTTATAATTTATTATTTTTTCTTTCTTTTTCTTTTTATTTTTCCTTTTTCTTTTCCTTCCTCCTTCCTCCTCCTTCTTCCTCCTCCTTCCTCCTTCCTCCGCCGCCGCACGCCTAATGATGCCCAGCTGCCCGGCGGCTGACCAAGACCCGATCGCCAGATCCGGCAAATCTGGCAAGCTCGAGGCTCAGTCGATCTCGCCCAAGCTCATCGGAGGTTCACCGGGCTCTGGCGAGCCACAAGCTCGCCTGATCTAGCGGTGGAGCTCGGGCTTGCCTGGATCGGGAGCCTGAGCTCTGCCGCTAGATCCAGCGAGCTCGGGCGAGGCCCGAGCCTCGTCCAACTCGTCGGATCTAGCAAGGCCAGAGCTCCACCCTAGGCCGGCGAGGCTCCGCCTCGCCCAATTTGGTGAGGCCTGAGCTCGTCGAGCTCGAGCGAGCTCGGCTTCCCCAGATTGGGCTAGGTAGAGCCTCACCGGCCTGGGTTAGAGCTCGAGCTAGCTCGTGGCCGCGGCCGGCCGCTGGTCGCCGGCCAAGGCTAAGGAAGAAAGAAGTTATGTTTTCCACTTTTGAAAAGTGGAAAACATTTTCCTCATCTTTGAAGGTTGTTTTTTCCATGGATGGAAAACATTTTCCTTGAGTAGTTGCGTGAAACGAACACCGGAAAATCTTGAAAACGTTTTTTTGGAAGTCATTTTCCGTGAAACTAATTGAGCCTAAGAGTAGAACTATTTCTGAAAAGAACTATATTCTCAGTACTTCTTTTGTTTAGTTATAATTTCTAGAAAAAAGGGTTGCAATCGTGCTTGTTTGATGTGTTTTATTGGACCAGACATTTTTCTTTTTATAGAAATACATTGGATCAAGAGATTTCCCTCTGTGTTTTGTGTGAAAATGCTTCGGGCGTTCGTCTTTGCAAGTTGTGATTCAGTACTTTCCGTTTCTATCCCCACATTTTATAAAGCTAAACTAGGAAAAATGCTATTTGAACTCCTAAATTCAAGCAAGATTAAAGGCCTTCAATGATGAAGGAATTAATAGATGAGTCCATTTTATGCAATTTAAAAAAAAAAAAAAAGTCTGATTCTGGAGAACCTTAAGTCAAGAAACATAAATTAGATGCACACGAGACAAGAATTGTTAAAGCAAGTAATACTTGCGAATTATTTTCAATCCTTCGATCCTAGGAAGTTGGCGACACATCTCCCTACGACATCGATTCGTCTCCTACGTGCTTTATCCTCATGTACACGGGAAGACCCAACTCAGTGAGAAAAACAAATTCAAAAAGTACTGATATGAAAATTACTGTCGCCACATTGGATTTAGGAATTTGGGTTGTGAAAGAAACAAGGTAAGCAGCGCAAAGAAGGGATATAGGGGCGTAAAGCAAGGTGTTGTCCTCTATATTAAAAGTGGTGGCCGACATTGTGAAGATGGAGGTGAAAAACGCCAAGCTATTTCAGAACATGTACCACAATAGTTTCCAACTAGCCAAAATAATGTTTCCGGCTTGATGTGGCTTTTCAAGAGCAACAACAGTGGCATTGACAGTGGGATTTGACGAGAAATCCTGCTAGTATCCATCCAGAGGAGTGAACACAGCTTGGTAAGTTGCGACTGCAATTAAGTTGCCACTACGAGGATCATGACACGGTCCACCGAAGCATGATCTAAGACCGCTGTAATAGGCCATGTCACGCACAAGGGCCTGTCCAAGAACAGCCCGCGATTGATCCATGAACGATCCACGATCTGTGCACGGCCAGCCCATGCACGATCCAGACAAAGGCCCATTGACAACCCGTGAGCAATGTTCGGCCAGCCCATGTGCAGCCTGTGACCATTCAGCTACTCTCGTGTCAGGCGGCCCTATTGCCCTGATTTTACTTCTAACACACGCCCATGGGCTTCCCAAGGGCTACAGCCATTAAGTGACTTGCTGTGTAGCCTTATAATGATGATATGAATTCAAAATCTACCGTTGGATCAGAGAGACGATCAACAGCTGAGATATGACCCGAACTTGTATAAATAGGGGTATTTCCCCCTCATTGTAACTGGCTCATTCATAGTGAATACAGTTGCTCCTTTGTGCCGTTGACCCTTGTGTTCGTGTGCGATCCAGACAAAGGCCCATTGACAACCTGTGAGCAATGTTCGGCCAACCCATGTGCAGCCTGTGACCGTTCAGCTACTCTCGTGTCAAGCGGCCCTATTGCCGTGATTTTACTTCTAACACACACCCATGGGCTTCCCAAGGGCTACACCCATTAAGTGACTTGCTGTGTAGCCTTGTAATGATGATATGGATTCAAAATCTACCGTTGGATCAAAGAGACGATCAACAGCTGAGATATGACCTGAACTTGTATAAATAGGGGTCTTTCCCCCTCATTGTAACTGGCTCATTCATAGTGAATACAGTTGCTCCTTTGTGCCGTCGACCCTTGTGTTTGTGTGTGCATGTGAAAAGGCTACTGCTTTCACCTATAGTTTAATGTTGCGATGTATATTTGAGGAACTTGTTCTTGTACTTAAATCAGTGCATCTAGTGACCTATTAGAACCCCTCAGCCTCCGGGTTTGGATCTACCTTTTAAAAATCATCGAATGATCTGATACTTGAGGGGAATGGAATCACATATTTTGTGGTTACCGTGCCATCTTGGGATTCAAGAGATAAATTGGTAGTTGTGGATAACAATCATCAACATCATTCTAAACCTTACCGGATTGACTCAACTGCCAAAATGTAAAAAGATTTATGATTCGATTGATAAAATTGAAAAGTTTAGAATTAAACTTACCAAAGTGCAATATCAAGCACTAGTGTTGATAATTTGACCATGTTGTGACGCTAACCATCTAGCAAGACATTCTAATCCTACACTCTCCATCACAGTTTTTTAGAATGGGACTAACTGTGTTTGAGAAGTACATAGGTTGTATTGGCATCGATGATGAATCCGCTTGCGAAGTAATCCTTGTAGTGTCTACCTTAATTATAGCTGCAACTTATCAAGCTGCTCTCACTCCTCTCGGAGGATATTGATAGGATTCCTCTTCAAAACCCGCAGCCAATTCCACTGTTGTTACTGCCAATTCCAGCGGCATTGCTCTTGTAAAAACCCCATCAAGCTGGAAACATTATTCTGAACCGTTCGAATCTATATTTGTACACGACCTGACAGGTAAATGACGGTGAAAGGATGGTTTTCATGTTCTGCAGAAAAACCTCACTTAGTGAACTCTTCCATTGAGATTGCCATTCGGGTACAGTGAACGAAATGCTTGTGGCATCAACATCACCGGCTCAAAACGACGGTCGTTGGTTCTGTAATTAGAGAGACAGCTGAAAAGCAGAGATGAATACCTCCACCAAATCATGAGCCATGTTCACGCTCTTTTACTTTGGAACTAGGTCTTAGTCAAAGCGAATGCCAGGTTATCTTGTGGGTTAAATAATAAAATTTGAACTCGAATTATGAAGATAGAACAAATTTTGAAAGAAAAATTTCACAGATGTGTTCAGAGACGATTTAGGGAAGCTTGTAGATGGGTTCGCGAAACCGGCAAGGGCTTCTACGGTTTTGCAAGTAGAAACCCTAGCAATCTTAGAGGCTCCGGACTTTCTCAGCAAGCGAACTGATCACTTTAACTATAGAGTCAGATAGCTTGTCTTTGATTAGCTTCCTCACAGATTTCAATAAGCAACCGCAGAAATGTGCTTCCTCTTATCTCCGAGTGCAAAGCTTTGTTGGGCAATTTTAAACAAACCCGGCTAGTGCATATTGCAAGAGAGGCCAACCAAATAGTGGATTGGATCGTTGAAACTCATTGAATTAAGGCCCTGCCAAGTAATTGGGTTTCTAAACCTTCTCAGATATTACGGGACCTCTGATGTATGACGGCCTATCTACCTTATGATCCAAGTTTATCTTAAAGAAATGAAAGCTACTTTTCCAACAAAAAATAAAAAATTACTATTCGATTAGGCTCGCATGCTACTCAAACAAACTCCATTCAAGCTCGAGCTGAAACGAGTCAATTGCATACTTACTCAAGCCCTTAAATCTAAGCGAAGCTCGAACCATCCTTCATTTAAGTTCAGGTGGCTTCATCCCTTCGCGTTCCTACTCAGGAACTCCATTCAGTCTCATTAAATATGTTTTGCAGTGTAACCTTTACTGAGATACACGGTGTTTGCTTTATGTCGTTCAAACTACAAGCATATATTATCCGTTTTTATGCATTTTTTTTTTTTTTTTGAAAATTTGTAGATTTTCAATTAAAGAAGTTCCTTTTATTTAATAAGAAAATTTTGCGACATTGCTTAGTGCTCGAGAATATACTTTGATTTTCTCGTTTTGGTGACAATGTTAAAGCCTATCGAGATGATTAACTCTTTGCCTAAATATGATATTGTTCTCGATTGACATTCTGGATAATTGAATTCTTGTGACACATCTAGTTCATGCCACGTGAACTGACATATTCTGGAAATAGTCAAATTCATGCGATGCATCTAGTTCAATGCCAGAACAAGTTGAAGTGAATGGAGTGAGACAGAATTGGAGCGAACCGACTAAAGTACAAGAAGTTACTCACTTAAATTGATACTATAATTATTTTTTCCTTGGGGAAAGTCCTGAGGATACCTGCATGTTCCGCTAGGTGAAGCTATACAGACGATCTGATCCACCGAACTACTCTGCCCAGTCCGACAGCAGCGAATACAGCAAAAGTCATAAAGAAAAAACCTGCAGTCGGATCAGCATCGAGGAAAACCAAGAGTGGAGAAGCCATGCCAGTCGTTCAGCAACTGCGGCATCTTACTGCAGATCTTTACTGGGCCGTCACGTTGTTTGTTTGAGATTTCTGATTTTGTCGGATGAAGGCTAATTTGTGGAATTTTGAGTTATTTTTTCAATAACAGTTACCACGAGTGTTTTCAATAGGAAGTAAAGATATTAATAGTCAGAGAAACTAAATTCGATATCACAATTAATTTTACGATTACATTAGGCGTACAATACGGCCAGGAAAATCAGTAAGTTAAAGATCAAAAAGGAAGGTCAGGTCCAACTGCTTGTGATTTCAAGATTTTAATCTTCCCAGACCATAAAAATAAATGAATAAGATTTTAATCTTTTAATCTCCATGTATGAACTGCAGGGTGCTGTTAGATAGGCTTCCCATTAATAAAACATGTATTTTTTGTTAATTATAAAAATTCTCATTATATTAGTCAGGACATTATATTGAAAGCATCAAAAGAACACGGCCTAATTGTGGAATTAATTTGATGTTGGCAAAACAACAAGCGGTTTCGCATGTTGTGCATTTCAATTGATTTGCTCCTATTTGGTAAGAGGCAGCTTATTTAATTACATCCGGTACTTTCCTTTTAAAGGTGTACTTCTCTTTAGAAGAATAGATCAATATATAGGTAACTTCAAAATGGAGAGATGATTTCGGAGAAGAAGCCCCTTTCATGTTGATCTGAATTTAAATACAGGTGAGATTCAGGCGGAAATATTCGAAGCGACGGAAAATGAAAAGATGCCACATTTTTACTTGAAACAATAATTTAAGAAGAATTTATAAAAAATAAAGAAAAGAAACGCATTTTTATTTTAATTGTAAAAATTCTCATTAGTCAGAGCGTTATATCGAAAGCATGAAAAGAAGACGGCCTGATGGGTGAAATTCATTTACCATTGGCAAAGAAAAAAAAAAACAAGTGCTCTCGTAAGTTGTGCATATCTTTCGGTTTGCTCCTATTGGTACAGGCTGCTTACTAAGAGAAAATGACACAAATAATTCTTGAATTTTGGTCAAACGTACAATATTGTCATGAACATTAAATTAGTTCAATGTGGTCCCGGAAGTTTTAATAAATGTTAAATCTAGTCCCTATATTACATGCAAATATTTAGTGTCGCCATTTTGTTAAATCAAGTTAAATGGAATCTGTTGATATGGCTTACACTTCATTAAGTTTGAATGGTAGACAAAAAAATAAAAGTAACATGTAGATTATTTTACGTAAGATATTCATATATATCTAAAGTATAATACTCGACATTATAAAGTAATGACGGAAATGTTAATGCCCTAATATTTTTTCCCTTTCTAAAGTAGTGGATAAAAAAAAAAAGTGGATATGTTGATTTATCATTTTTAAAAGTCCAACTCAACATATAATAATTCACATTTCCAAATAATGTCTGATTTATTGTTTGAGCAGATGGAAATATTGCATTGAACATTTATCAGTGGTTCAAGGACCACATTGAACAAAGTAAGCTTAGAGATTATATTACTTATTGAACCAAAGTTCTCATTCAAAAAAAAAAAAAATCAAAGTTCTAGTATCATTTGTGTCATTTTCCCACTTATTTAATTACATTGGGCACTTTTCTTTTTTCCCTAAGATCTATAGACTCAATATGTTCCATTGGGACATTATATGGGGGTAAAATCGTCAAGACTTTTATCAATGGCAATTATTCTTCTATTGTTATAGATATTTGGTTAATAGGTTTCCATGTCATAAATGTGTGATAATAATACTATAAACATTTTAGTAATTCTTATTCTCTTTAGAAAGGTCATCAATATATACGAAACTTCAAATAAAATACAACATAATTTCATTCATAAAATTCGTGCATAGCACAGGCAATATAACTAGTTTTTATCTATACAAATGTCCTTGACCTTATTTAAAAGCCCAAGAATGAAGATATTTTTTTGGAGATGTTAGTTCTACTAGCACAAGGATGCTATTAGCTAGAGGCTAGGAACCTTTACATTATAACTTACTAGATTATTGTAGTGTGTAGAATAAACTCATGTTAGCATTCCCAACACTTTTTGTTAAGAAACTAGAAAATGCAACATGTTTTCAACAAAAAGTCCAAAATATTGACCTTGCATCTCTCAGTCGATATATTTAGAATTTTAGAACTTGATATTCTAAGTATTTCGTTTTCTGTTATGTTATTGATTTGTAATTTCTAGAAAAGGCTTGCATCCGTATTTATTTGTTGTGCTTTATCGGATCCCATAGTTAGCCTCCTTCCATAAATAAAGAAAATCAAGAGATTTCCCTATGTTTGCTTTGTACGTGTACGTTTTAGGTATTCATGTTTGCGAGTTGCGACTCACTGCCTTTTGTTTCCACTGCATCAATTTATGAAGTTGAATTAAGAAAAAAGCTGTTAGAAGTCCACACTTTAAGCAATATTAAAGGTTCTTAGGGATTATGGATAAATAGATAAGTCCATTACACGCAATTAATCAAAAGAGTCTATTTCTTGCAAGCCTCAAGACTAGAAACATAGATTACATTGTACACACGAGAAGAATACTTAAAAAGTACATAATCCTTGCAAACTATTTCCCATCCTTCGATTCTAGGAAGTCACCACGCATTTTTGTGGCATCGATGCGTTTCCGAGCTCGGATGTGCATTCCATGCACGCACCAGGGGAGCAACAGCACGGAGATCAGCGAGCACCCAAAGAATGCCCATAAGAGAATTGCCACGACCTCATTCTGTTCTGGGAATTCGACCATAAGGGAAACAATGTAGGCACAGCTGAGAATGGATACAGAGAAGTAAACCATGAAGGGTTTGGACATTAATGCAATGCCGGTAGCTCAGATTGTGCCGATGGAGGTGAAGAAGGCCGTGCTGTTGAGGACCGTGAACAAATATAGCTTCCAGCCGTTCAGGATCATGTTTCCGGCTTGATGTAGTTTCCCATTAGCAGTGCCGCTGGGATGGGCAGTGACGGCGGTGGAATTGGCCGAGAGACTTGAAGAGGAATCCACCCAGTATCCTCCCGGAGGAGTGAGAGCGGCTTGGTAAGTTGCAGTTGCGATTAAGGTCGACACTAAAAGAATTATTTTGTGAGTGGATTTATTTTGGATGCCAAAAAAACTTGCGTGCTTCTCGAAGAAGGTTAGTTCCGTGGTAAAAAACTGTGATAGAGAGAGGGTAGGAGTAAAAAGTCTTGCTAGACATTTTTGACGGCGTAACCTCTTCACAACATCTTGATTGCCATAAGGATTCGCTTGGAGGATTTCCAGGGCTGTCTCATCCTGGAAGTTCTTCGCATTTATATTTGTATGCCCAATCAATAGCTTGATGATCTAGCAGAAATGCAAAGAAAATGAAGTGAAGTATGTACCCCTTCAATTAAAATCACTGCGCTGTTACTAGTTTACTATTGTGCACAAAGTGGGCTAGTGCCATATTAAGCATAGATGATACTAGTGACGCAACTACATATGTACAAGGTGAAAAACTTCACTAAACCTTATTTGTCAAATGCAATCATTTCAACGAATGTTACTAAGTCTTAAATCTTTTTAAAAAGTGTGATTTAGTCCTTTCACCAAAATAATTTGCGTGACAATCAAGAACTGCCCATGTGAGTTCAGACAAAGGCGAATCCACAAAAGTGATGTCCGAATGACTATGATTATTTATAAAAGTTTAGGACTTAACCACGTGAACTAAAATGTTAGAATTCAATTATATTTTTGTGAGTTTTTTTTTTTTTTTGCTATGAAGAGATAGACTACCTTAGACAGGTATACTTATATCCTTTATAAATTAGAATCAACTAATTAGTGATATATTTCTCACAAAGTGATTATGTATGGTTGTGTTGGATTGTCCTTGTTAACTTCTACCTCATACAAGATGTTTGGATGGACTGATTTTGGAAGAAGGAAAGAAATTTTTGCTGATCAATAGGAAAAATAAAAAATTAGAAAAGAAAGAATTAAGATAGGCTTATGCTATTTCCACCTCTAAAACAGATTTAGACAAATAGTAAACTCTAAATGGTTGAAAATAGCCCTCATTAAAGCCTTAGTGATGGTAAAATTGATAAAAGAGAAGGAAAGAATACCTTTAATGTAACTTGATCAATCTAATAATTTTTATCAATCTTTTCTAAACTATCGTTTTTTCTTCTTTTTAGTCCAAATTGGAGAAGTTACATGTTCATTGATTTTCAACGATAATCATCTAAGATTTGATAATTTTAATAAATTAAATAATTACAATTAATTTAAAATAATATTTATAAAATATGTTTATTTACAATGTCTCCCTAAAGTTCATTTACAAAAAGTCCTTGTTATATGCAATTACTTAGTTCGAGTTATTTAGGGAATTCTATGGTTAAAGTTACAAACTCTTCATGACTATATTCTATCTTTAATATATGTTAATCAACAAAGATCAAGAACAAGGTTCAAACTCATTATAAACAATCACTTATCGGAATTAACTTAAGCACAATAGTAAGAAGAAGAGACAAAAATGAAGTTTGCATAAAAACTAACGGAAAATTACATAAAGTGGTGGAATAAATCATAATTGCTTTGATATATAGAGACCGTCTTATATTTTCATGACAATATGGTTTTTTACATTTTCATAAATAGCAACTTTCATCATTTCCATTTGTGATTTTAATTACTTAGTTTTCTTGAAATTATTTCCATCAATTCAATAAGTTAAGAAATGTTATAACCATTTGGAGCATAAAAATAGTACAAGTCATTAAGTTATTGTTGTGCTAGGTAAGAAACAAGGCGATCTCTATATCCGTCCTTTGTTTTCCTTCCTTTTTTTTTTTCTGTAAATCCTCCAAAAAAAAAACATTGTTATGCCAATTAAAATGAACTCAAATTTAAACCTTAATGGTTTTCCACTAGCAAATTTTGAAATGAAGCTATAGGCTTGTCTTGATAAAATTGAAAAATAAGTGCTAGTGTTGATAATCTTAAGTCCTGAAAAGAGAAGTAAAAAATTGTTTGATTATGATTAAAAATACATCACTGAATATAATTAATTAGTCACCAAACATTGAACTGTTAGAGTAGGTTTTAACAATATCATCGGGAATATTCTATTTATTATCTATTATACTGATTACTAGATTAAGTGAATATTTTGACTCAATTTTGTCTTTTAAGTCAAATACTAATTACAATTATAATACCAGTTTAATCTCATTCAGTGCTCCATTTTTTTTAATTTCCAACGCTTAATTGAATTTTTAAACATGCCCATATGTATCTATTGAATTAAACAAAAAAATTAAAAGTAATCTACCTACTCATATTATCGCTATCTTAATATGAGTATTTGACCTTTCTTTAATAAATAAACACTTCTTGTTGACCTAACTTTGACTACCAATCTGAAGTGATTTGGAGACCTAACCACTGAGGAAATAAACGAAGATAAAAGAATGGGTCAACCTATAAAACCATATTCAATAAAGGGGTCCAACCCACCCATACGCGACCTTGTGCATGGGAAAGCTGTCAAAAAGAAAAATAAGAAATATAAGATTGGGAGGGAAGGAGAGATATCAATTCCTCCTAATTCCTCTTCTTCTCTTCAACAGAAGAAACCAAATAAGGTGATTTGTTCAAATCTCTTCTCTATCAGACCCATGTACTTTCATATTTTATTGGCATAACATTTGTTCTTACGCTATTTCAAGAATTGAATGATAAAAGCACGAATAAGCGTGAAATCAATGAACTATACCTCAGGGTGATTTTCAGACACAGCAATATGTAAGACGTTATTGCCATCTTGGTCTTTCCAATCCAAGATTTCTGTCATATAGGTTCGCTTAAGTCATCCAAACAAGACCTTGAATGCTTCGATGTTGCATTTCCTGGCGGCAATGTGAATGGCAGTCTCGCATTGACTTGTCAAATCTTCGATGGACGATCTGCAAGCGGATAGGAATTCAGCTAGGATCTCCAAGAGGTCCTCGAGCTCTTGCTTGTTGTCTCCTTTCTTTCCAGCGACCCAATGCAAAGGGGTGATCCCACCTCGTCCTCGGACTCGGATCAACTTGGGATCAAGCGTTGCCAGTGCCCTTGCAGTGCAGTAATGCTTCTTTTCCAAAGCTAAGTGCATGGGGCTATAACCCTTTTGATTAAGCTTTCGAGCGAGTGACGGCTTCAAGATGGCCATTTCCACAGCCACTTGAGTTTTCCCCTGGTCCGCAGCATCGTGCAGTGGAGTATTTCGAAAGGGATCCTCAGATCCACGGTCTAAGAGATTTCCGTCCCCCTCAATTAACCTATATAGCTCATCAACATCATCATCTACTATCGCTCCTTCAAGGTCCATAGTTTGACGAGGGAAGTGTAGGAGCAGAGGGGCTTTGCTCATTGTTGATCGGTGGAAGTAGGAGTAGCGAGCTTGCGAAATCATAAATAGTGCCACGGTCCGCGAAAACTTAATTAGGGGAGTCATTGTTTATGATATGTCCCGCAGTCTGCATTGTCCAATTTTTTGTCCAGCCCTCGTACGAATGATGGTAACCACTTAAACTGCGCGGAGAACAAAAGTTCTATCGTTTGAATAGACATTTGGTTGAAGCTTTTTTAAACTTTAAGTCCTTAAAAGGCGTGTATGATAACTATTATGTTTCAGAAATCAATTTCTAACTAATAATTGATTTTTCTATTTCTATTCCCCAGATAAGTCTGAACAAAAATATGTGTTTGATAACCTTATAAAATTTATGTTCTTGAAATAGAAATTCGTTTGATAATGACATAAAATTTCTCTCTCCCGAGTGGTGGTGGGAGGCGTCCGACGTTCAATGGCCGATGGGTGATTGACAACCAGTGTCTGGCATTTGTAGTCTAGGGTTAGGTGATCGGTGACGAGAGGCAAGTGGGGGGCGTGTTGCGACCGGCGACCACTTGGAGGGATGGGGTGGGGTCGGCTGGCGGCTAGCAATCGGCGACCGGCGGCAGGCGAGCGTGCAACGTCTAGCAACACATGGCTAGCGGCAGGCATCAAAATCCAGCGTCCAAGGTCCGGTGGTCGGCGGCAGGCGTCTGGCATCCCATGGACGGCAGGTGGGCGGTAGGCGGTGACAGGAGTAAACGATGAGAAGAGATTTCATTTCTTACTTTTGTTGCAGAAATAGTAAAGCTAAAAACTTTAACTTCTAATTTCTGGAGTAAAAATCCATTCAAGAAATAGAAAAAGGAAATTGCGTTATCAAACGAATTTATATTCCAAATCTGTTCCAGGAAACAGAAAAATAGAGAAAGAGAGAAACAAAATTGTTATCATGTGTGCCCTAAGTGGCCTAAGCAAAACCTAAATCGTCAATTGACCACTGCCTGAACCTTTAAGTCCTGTTTGTACGCCAATCCCTACCGTTGTTAAGATTAAATCGATGTCCGTGAGCTGGCGAGTCATTTATCACTTGTTCCTCTTTAATGTAATTAGCAATTGAGTTTAGTTTCACTTACTTTTTAATCTCAAAGCTTTCGACCCAAAAGTTTCAGGAATCTCGTGAATTATCATATATATTGTTTTCAAACGAAAGATAGAACATTAATGTAGAACTAGATCACATAGCTACTAACTATTTAAATTTAAATATCTCATATCCTATGACTGTTAGAACTCGACCTTTAGTCATAAAAGACCCATTACAGAAAAATGATAGTGAAAGGATGGTTTCCATGTTCAGCTGGACGGCCAGATAACGCCAAAGAACGGAAATGAACTGCATAAAAACCTCACTTACCATTGAGATGGCTGTTGGATTCCAGAGAATGAAATGCTCATGACCCCATCTTCACTGGATCAAAACGATGGTGGTTGGTTCGTTAATTAGAGAGAGCTGAAAAGCAGAGAACTGCATAAATTCCTCTGCGTTTTCGTGTCAGAAGCAAGCCCCAACTACCAAACTGACCGACCATTAACTCCCTCCAACTCATGTATCACGTTCGCGTTCTTTCACTTTGGAACTAGACCTGAGTCAAACCCAACGCCGGGTTCGAATTAGCGTTCGCATGCCCCCCGACTTGTCTTGGTTAGATCAGCTTTGGATAATAGAACAAACGATAGTTATCTTCACTTAAAGTTTTGGGGCATTTGAATGCGAATTTGAGTCCGACATATTAGGAGCACGCAGTAGAAGTCTAATATCTTCACTTAAGTAGATTGCCAAAAAAGGAGCCTAAATTTGAACCTGTCAACATATCTAGTTAGATCTACCTTCACTTAAAACCTTAAATCAATGAGTTATGGATCAACTATTATGTAGACAATGGCAATGTTTTTTTAGGTGACAATCATAATGCCATTTTCTTGCAAAGAATTCGTTATTTCACTCAAGGACAAAACACATTAAGTTAAAAGTATCATCAAATTCGTTAGTTGATAGATGATGGAATATTGTCATTAAAGAAGATTTTTGGTGCAGAAAATCCAACAGATATGTTAACAAAAGTTATCACCACCGAGAAACTGAGGTTGTGCATTGCCTCAGTTGGCCTCCACAGTAAGGGGGCTGCCATGCTAAGAAAAATCGGGTTACAAAGCTAAAGACTATGAAAGATTATTTCTATTTTTGAAGATCAGCCTCCAAGTGGGAGATTTGATGGAGTTGTGGAGTCTGATAGACAAAAATAATGTTCAAGCGCAGAAATAATTTGTTGGGGGCATACTTCCGTGTAGGTCACCCATCTTGTCATGTTAAAGTAAATAATAGAGAATTTATTACTGTTAATGGCATACATATTATTTCCATCATAATTATGTATGTCCTAAACTCCTACTATATATAGGGTAAAATCTTTTATAGTTGTAAGGTTGAAGCTTGTAACCCTAAAACTTGTAAAGTTGATCCTGATAGCGGAGAGATTGCTTAGTGTGGCACCGTGGTTTTTCCCTTCCTGATTTTGGGAATGGTTTTCCACATAATAATCCTCACTTTTTTTTGTATATTCACGTTCCTAACAATTTGTATCGAGCCGATGGTTGCGGTTTTCGAGCAGGTGGACGTTGTGGTATAGCAACGCGAGCCCATAAGTTGGTGTAGAAGGATACCTGAATTAAGGAGAGTGGGTCTAAAACTGAGCTCATATGTGAGGGGAAAGATTGTTATGATGCACCTGTGAGTAAGTTGTGTTTAAAAAGTCTCATATTAGAGAATTAATATGATGTGCAACAGTTAATATATCATAGTTAATCTATAACTCACTGTCTCAAACTTTTGATTGAAGGGAGATCCAACTAGATATGTTGATGGGCTCATATTTAAGTTCTCTCTTGGTGATCTCCATAAATGCAGGTATTGGACTTCCGTTGTCAATTTGATCGAGGTCTAGTTCCAAAGTGTAAGAACGCGAACGTGATACATGAGTTGGAGGAGTTAATGGTCGGTCAGTTTGGTAGTTGGGGCTTGCTTGTGACACGAAAACGCGGAGGAATTTATGCAGTTCTCTGCTTTTCAGCTCTCTCCAATTAACGAACCGACCACCGTCGATTTGATCCAGTGAAGATGGGGTCATGAGCATTTCATTCTCTGTACCCGACCAGCCATCTCAATGGTAAGTGAGGTTTTTATGCAGTTCATTTCCGTTCTTTGGCGTTATCTGTCCGCCCAGCTGAACATGAAAACCATGTGTTCACTATCATTTTTCTGTCATGGATCTTTTATGACTAAAGGTTGAGTTCTAACACTCATAGGATATGAGATATTTATATTTAAACACACACTCCATCCCCACAATTATTAGGTAGCTAAGCTATCTAATTCCACATTACCATTCTATTTTTTGTTTGAAAACATTATGCATCGTAATTCACGAGATTCCCAAAACTCGGTTGTCAATTGAGTACTTCATTTGAGTAGCCTTAAGGAAGAGTCTAATTACTGTCCACTATGTTGATGACTCGATTAGGTGAATGTTTTGACTGAATCAAGTCTTTTAAGTCAAACACTAATTAGAACAATCATACAAGTTTAATCTCATCCATTGCTAATCTTTTTAATTCCGAGCACTTAATTTAATTAAAAACAGTTAAAAACAATGTACATACTCATATAAATGCTGTCTAATATGAGAATTTGACTTTTTTTCTTTTTAATTATGAAAAGCACTATTTGTTGACCTAATTTTTACAACGCATTTGAATGGCGTAAAAAGTCTTTTTCTGTTTGGATGGTGAGTGATTGGAGAGAAATGAAATGATTAGAATAATCACTAATTAACAAATGAAGATATAAGAATGGATCCACCGGTGTAAAAAGTGCATTCAATACTATGGTAGAGCCTACCCCCCGTGGGAAATTTGTAAGAGAGAATTCGAAGTAGAACATTGGGAAGGAAGGAGTGTCGTCCATCTCATCCTAATTCCTTTGCTTCTCTCCATCAAAAGAAACCATGTCCCGTTCAAATCTCCTCTTTCTGAATATTTTCTAAAAACATTTACTTATTGCCATTATATTTGTTCCTTGATAAGATTGTGTCGAGTTGTAGGATCGAACAATAAAAGTATGAATAACCATGAAATTGATGAATTATACCTCGAGCTGCTTTTCAGATGCAGCAATATTGTCACCATCTAGGTCTTTCCAATCAAAGATTTGTGTCAGACGGACTTTCTTAAGCCATCTAGACAAAACATTGAATGCTTTGAGGTTTTGATTCTTGATGGCAACGTTGCATCGACTTGTCAAGTCTTCAATTGACGATCTGCAAGCAAATAGGAATTCCGTCAGGAGCTCCAGCTTATTGTCTCCTTCTTTCCCCACAACATAATGCAAAGGGGTGATGCCGCATTGTCCTCAAACTTGAATTAGCTTGGGGTAAGGGGTCATCAGCACCCTTGCGGTGTGATAATGCTTGCATTGCAAAGCTAAGTGCATGGTGTTGTGACCCTCTGGATTGAGCTTTCGAGCAAATGACGGCTTCAAGATGGCCAACTCCATGGTCACTAGGGTTTTCACGGCCGCTGCTGCAACGTGCAGAGGAGTATTTGGGATGGGGTCCTTAGATGCAAGATCCAAGGGTTTTCGCTCCTCCACGATTAACAGCTCATCCGCATCATCATGTTCTATTGCTTGTCGAAGCCGAGGTTCCATGTTTGACGAAGGAAACGTTGGAGCAGTGGGGTTTTGCTTGTTGATGATGGATGGAAGTAGGAGTAGCAAACTTTCAAAATCATAAATAGTGCCACAGTCAACCAAAGTTTAATTAGGCGACTTGTTGTTTATGATTTATCTTCGTTGTTCCAATCGCCACATGATCACTACTTCCAAGGAAGTAATCGACTGGATACCCTCGACTAAGAAATCTAAGGAAGGTTTGTTCAGATAGGCTTTCCCAATAATAAAAATGCAACGTTGTGCTCGAAACAATAATTTGATAAGAATGTATACAAAATTGAGAAGATAAAAGCATTCTTTTTAATTGTAAAAATTTCATTATATTAGTCAGATCATTGTATCGAGAGCATCGAAAGAACACGGCCTAAGAGATGGAATTCGTTTACTTCTGGCAAATTCCCATTATTTAAATTTCATGCCCATGCCATGCACGAATTTGATAAATGAAACTATGTTGAATTTTATTTGAAGTTTCCTATAGTGCATATTATTTTTTTATAGAACTATTACCGTGCATTTATGACATTTAAATCGTGGGAATTAGGCAACTCATGCTTTTCGTCTGCACCGTGTGTCGGTTGGTGTTGGAATCATTGGAACTTGATGTTTAGGGGGAAAATAGTTCAAAAAGTCCGAATTGCACTTTAATTAATTTAATCCTAAATTTTTCAATTGTGTCAATTGAGTTCTAAAACTTTTCACGTTCAGCTAATTGAGTCCATCGGCTATTTTTAACTAGAAACCATTAACGTGAATACCGATAATTTCACATAGGACGGTAGGCGTTGACGTGAATAATTTCTTTTATATTTTTGAATTTTGAATTTTTGAATTTTTTTCTTTCTTTCATTTCATTTCTTTTTTCTATCAAGTCTAGAGAAGGCCAGCAAGGGTTAGCTGGCCCTCACCAAGCTAGGGAAAAAAAAGAAAAATAAATAAATAAATAAATAAATAACTAAATAATATGTAAAATTATTCACGTAAGTACCCATTGTGCCACATAAGATGGACGTCATTCACATCAGTAGTTTTCGGCTAAAATTGATTGGATTGATTCAATTGATAAAATGTAAAAACATTTATAACTCAATTGATAAAATTGAAATATTTAGGATTTAATTGGCCAAAGGTACAATATTGAGCGCCGGTGTTGAAAATCCAGTCATGTTGAGACACTAACATTCGAGCATGAGGTTCTAATCCTACACTCTCTCTACCACTATTTTTAAAATGGAGCTTTGTTTGAGAAGTACATAGGTTGTATCGGCATCAAAGAAAAATCCTTTCGCGAAGTAATCCTTGTGGTGTCTACCTTAATTGCAGCTGCAACTTACCAAGCTGCTCTCATTCCTCCGTGAGGATACCGGGAGAATTCCTCTTCAAATCCCATGGCCAATTCCACTGTCGTTACCGCCAATTCCAGCAGCATTGCGCTTGGAAAACCACATCAAGCTGGAAACATTATTCTGCGCAGTTCGAATTCATTTTTGTACACGACCTGACAGGAAAATGACGGTGAAAGGATGGTTTTCATGTTCACCGGCTCAAAACGACGTTCGTTGGTTCTGTAATTAGAGAGACAGCTAAAAAGCGGAGGTGAACTACCTCCACCGAATCATGAACCGTGTTCGTGCTCTTTTACTTTGGAACTATTCCTCGTCAAAGCGAATGCCAGGTTATTTTATGGGTTAAGAAATAAAATTTGAATGCGAATTATGAAGATAAAACAAGCTTTAAAAGACACATTTCACGAGACGTGTTCGTGAGACGATTCCGGGGGCTCGTAGATGGGTTTGCGAAATCGGCAAGGGCTTCTACGGTTTTGCAAATAGAAATTCTAGCAATCTTGGAGGCTCTGAACATTTTCAGCAAACGAACTGAACTCACTTTTAACTGTGGAGTCAGATAGTTGTCTTTGATAAGCTTCCTCACAGATTGCAATAAGCCACCGCTCATCTTAGAGTGCAAAGCCTTGTTGGGAAATTTTAAGGACATCCGAGTGGCCCATTGTGCAAGAGAAGCCAACCAAATAGTGGATTGGGTCATCAAAACCTATTGAATTAAGGAAGGTCCTGACATGTCATTGGCTTTCTAAGCCTTCTCAGGCTTATATAACCTCTTAGGTACGAAAGCGCATTTGTCTCGTCATCCAAGTTTGTCTTAAAGAAATGAAAGCTAGTTTTTCCGAACAGAAAAAGAAAAGCTATTCAATTAAGGTCGCATGCTACTCAAACAAAATCTATTCAAGCTAGGGCTGAGCAAACCTGCTTCTCTCTCACTTGGAGAGCTTCTCTACCTATGGTGTAGCCATGTCTCCCAACTCCTCCTCCATACCCATCATCTTCACCTCCATAAAACCTAGCTAACCTACAAACCACCTCCGATCCTCGCCAAAGAGAATCCTTTTTACACGTTACCTCACCAAACCCTATACCCACCCTTCTCATCGAAACCCTATTTCACTTCCAGCGGAAATCAACTCACCCCGTGATGGAAGGTTTTTCTACAACTACTTTTTCCATTGCCATACCCCCACATCTCCACTCGCCTTATACCTCCTACGCCTCTTCTTCCCTCTAAGTTTCTATCATCATTCCGCTAATCCCTAGCCGTATCTACCACCTGTTTGTTCTTTTGTACGACCGAATCTTTGGAGCTGTCAAAATGGAGAACAGAAAGCCGATCCTCGATCCTCATTGGAGCTGCTATGCAAGAGACTAGGCGATATGTGGTCAAAAGATGACATTATTGATCTGGAAGAACTGGATACCTCTGAACAAGAAAATGACTGCAAGTTGATGTTGATCGGTAAGCTGTTCACAAGCCTTTCTATTAATTTTCAAGCCTTCCAGAGTACAATGAAAAAAGCCTGGAAATTAGACAATGTCAACATAACCCTGTTGGAACAAGGTCACTTTTTATTCACTTTCAAATCTGCTATGGATATTAAAAGAGTGCTTGATGGAGGTCCTTGGTCTTTTGCAAACCATATCCTCTTGCTGAAACCATGGGAACCCAATACACCTCCTCGATGCTATGATTTCACGAAAGGAACCTTCTGGGTGCATCTCTATAGCTTACCTGTTGAATGGCATAATGAAAGAGCTGTAAGAAAGATAGCCAGGGAGCTGGGAAATGTCATAGAAATCAAAACAGAAACAAAAAACTCTGCGCCTTTTGCATCTGAAAGAGTGAAAGTGGAACTCGACTTGTCTACACCTTTAAAATAGGGGAGTGTAATCAAACGTGCTGGGAAAAACTTTTGGGTCGAGTACAAATATGAGAGGTTGCCCCACTACTGCTATGCATGTGGCAAATTGGGCCACTATACCACCCACTGTACTGAAATACAGGTTGATGAAAACAAAATGGACAATCTAAGGTTTGGGTTTTGGCTGAAAGTAGAAGCAAAGGAGTTTAGCCCAATTTGGAAGTTGTTCTATGAAGAGAATTGGGAGAACAGGACAGAAGATGAGATCATACCTGAAACTCAAGTCCTATCGAACCAAATGGAGATTGTCCAACCAGCATGCCCTCATCCTAGCCATAAAGATAGAACTGAGAAGAGAAAGGAGATGGACAGCGAGACCTTATGCGGTAACGAGGCAAGCAAGAACCCCCCCGCTTCTTGCTCCTAACATGGCTAGATAAGGGGAAAGCTCCTATGTCCAATACAGGAAGATCGTTTGCAGAAACAAACCAGAAAGCAGAAGGAAAAAGGGGTAAAATAGGTGCCAAAAAGCAGAAAAGATACAACCCTTATGCTCCAGAGGCGTTGTAGTCCTTAATTGATGAAGATCAGCTCTTAGAAACTCCTGTTAAAGTGGTGAATGGAGAAGCTCAATGGGCTTTGGTGGCTAGCCCTAATAAGCCACCGGGGTACCAATGAAAATCTTAAGTTGGAATTGTGAGGGGTTGGGCAATCCCCTGAAAATTCAAGAACTTAGAGCCCTAGTGGCTCGTGAAAGGCCCAATGTTGTCTTCTTAATGGATACAAAAAATAGGGAACAGATGGTGCAAAGGATAAAGAACAGTTTAAATTACTGGTTTCTATTTGTAGTGAATCCAGAAGGTTCTGCTGGGGGACTTGTGCTTATGTGGAATGAAGACACATCCATAATAGTAGACTCTTTTGCTGCTGATTTTGTTAATACAACCTGCATATGGGAGGCAAACAAAAATATAATGCAGCTTACACTAGTCCATGCCCCATACACTTTTCAAATGAGAATGAGATTATGGGATGAGTTAAGAAATATCAGATCCTGTAACTCCCTCCCCTGGGTGTGTGTAGGTGACTTTAATAAAGTACTTTACCACTGGGAGAAAGTTGGAAAACGAATGGCGGAACATTACAGAATGCTGGCTTTTCGAGAGGTACTAAATGATTGCTCATTAATGGATATGGAAGGGAAAGGTTGTGCATTCACATGGTCAAATAATCGAGCAAGAGAGGACTATATTAAAGAACGACTTGACCAGGCTTTATGCAACATGGAGTGGAGATTTTCTTACCCAGAGGCGGAAGCTTTCGCTTTTCCTGCAGTAGGATTTGACCATAGCCCCCTATTGGTGTCGCTATCAGCAGAAAAGGTATGGCGCATGAAGGACTTCAAATATGAAGCATCCTAGGCAGAAGACCTGGAATATGAGAACATTATTAAATCAATCTTGGCAAAATCATATACAAAAAATCACAGCTGGGTACAGAAACAACAAAATATTAAAAGTGCCCTACTGGAATGGAGTAAAAAATTCTCAAATGCCCACAAACAGATTAGAAGACTCAAAGATGAGTTAGTATCCATCGCCAACAATCAAGCGGCTCATCACGACAGGGAAAAAGTCCAAAGCATTAAACAACAAATTGAACAACTGTGGAAACAAAAAGAGATATACTGAGGTATGCGATCAAGGATCATGTGGCTGAAGTGGGGAGATAGAAACACAAGATACTTTCATGCCACAACAATCCAACGTCGACAAAGAAATAAAATTTCCATGCTCCAGCTCCCAAATGACGAGTGGTGTAGAGATACCAAAAAACTAAAAGAGGTAACAATTCAATTCTTCTATGAATTATACAGCACGGTTGGCCCCCGCAACTTCTCCCCAGTGATAGACCAATGTCCAACAATTGTCCAAAAGGAGATGAATGATGCATTGACAGAATTCAGGAGGTCAAGGATGCTGTCTTTCAACTAGGAGCAACTAAGGCTCCAGGGCCGGACGGTTTAAATGGTCAGTTTTTCCGCCATCGTTGGGAAGACATCCAGGAGGACTTATTGAGGTTAGTAGGGGATTTTATGGAGACAAATCAGTTCAACCCTAACCTGAATAGAACCCAAATCGTGCTAATTCCAAAGGTCCCAAACCCGGAATCGCTAGATCAGTATAGACCAATTAGCCTATGCAATTTTACTTATAAAATCATAGCAAAGGTGTTGGCAAATCGCTTAAAGCCCCTTCTTCCAGAATTAATTGAAATGGAACAAAGCGCTTTTGTTAAAGGGCGACAAATCTAGGACAACATCCTTATCGTTCAGGAGGTGCTCCACCAGCTAAGAATAAGGAAAAGAAAGAAAAAATTTCAAGCTGTACTGAAGCTTGACATGAAGAAGGCATATGACAGAATAGAATGGGACTTCTTAAATGCTTGTATGTTGAAGATGGGGTTTTGTCAGCAGTGGGTCTCATGGATCATGCATTGTGTGACTTCAGTCTCATTTAGTGTAAAGTTTAATGGAGAATCATTACCTGATTTTCAGCCATCAAGGGGCCTTCGTCAAGGTGATCCACTCTCACCTTACCTATTTATACTAGCAGCAAATGTCTTATCTCTTATTATGAAAAAAGCAGTTGGGGAAGGGAGAGTGAAAGGCATAAAACTAAATAGCAATTGCCCAACTCTATCTCATCTTTTATTTGCGGATGACTCGATATTTTTTCTAGATGGAAAGGTGAAGGAGTGCCAAAATTTAGCCACTGTTCTAAACCAATATTGCATGGCTACAGGTCAAGCAATCAATTTGAACAAGTTTGGAATATTTTTTAGCTCGAGCTGTCCTCAAGATTTAAGGAGAAACATGGCAGGGGAATTGAGAATACCGGAGATCGATAAAACAGGAAAATACCTAGGCATTCCGTCGGATCTTCTAAAAAACAAATGTTTGCTTGGATATTGGCTAGAGTGAATATGAAGCTAGCAGGTTGGAAGGAAAAGCTGCTCTCCAAAGCTGGGAAAGAAATCCTTTTGAAAACGGTTATTCAAGCGTTACCCCAATACGCGATGTCCATCTTTAAGATTCCAATCTCCATGTGCAGAGCTATAGAGCAAAAAATTGCTTCCTTTTGGTGGAAAAACACTGAATCCAAGACTGGAATTCACTGGAAAAGCTGGAATGTGTTGAAAATGAGGAAGAACCAGGGAGGAATGGGCTTTCGCAACCTAATCACGTTCAATAAAGCAATGCTAGGAAGACAGGCTTGGCGTTTGATGGAAAACCCTTCGTCTTTATGGAGTAAACTATTCAAGGATCTCTACTTTCCTTCTACAGATTTCTATCATGCCAAGCTAGGCCATCGAGCATCATGGGGATGGAGAAGTCTACCAAATGGCCGAGATGCTATCTCAGATTCAACATTATGGACAGTAGGTAACGGAGAATTTATTAAAATACATGAGGACCGATGGCTAAAGCGAGGCATAGTCCCCGGCCCAGCTAATCGTGACAAACCCCTGTTAGTAGCCGAGCTCATAGATGCAAACAGTGCAACATGGAAGGAAGACAGCATCCAAAACTTGTTTGAAGATAAGATTGCAAGCAAGATATTAGCCATCCCCTTACCATCTGACAGAAGAGCAGACAAATGCATTTGGATGGCAACTAAATCAGGCAATTATTCAGTAAAAAGTGGGTACAATCAACTCAGAAACTTAGAAGACCACTCAGCCCACAAATCCCCTTCAACCTCATATCAAAAACCCAAAGAATTGTGGAGCAAAATATGAAACCTACGCACCCTCCCCAAAGTTAAAGTGTTCATGTGGAATTTGTGTCAAAATGCCCTCCCCACAAAAGAAAATCTAGCCAAGAGAAGAATCTTACCCGAGCCGTGGTGTCCCCTGTGCAAGGCGTCTCCTGAAACAGCAGAACACATTTTTTTACTCTGCCCCTGGACCAGCGAAATATGGTCACATAATTTCCTCCAGATACAAATACAAAGCACAAAAGTAAAGAGCATGGATCGATGGTTTTTGGAGTTTAAAAGATCCTTGCCTCAAGCCCCCTAACCAGAAACAATAGCTAAAGCCCTCTAGCTCATCTGGAAACAGAGGAACGCGGTCGTTTTCCGAGCAAGGCAGCCAGATCCGCAAGGGGTAATGGTAGATTTGGTCCTATCACAGCAAAGTCTAATAGATTAGAGCACCTCTCGACTGAAAAATCTTGACCAGACTCCTTCACATCAGCAAAAAACCAGAAGAACAAATGCAGAACCTGCACGTTGGAGACCGCCAGACCTGGGATGGGTGAAAATCAACGTCGACGGAGCTTTTACGCTAGGGACTAACGATGGATCTATTGCAGGGGTGTGCAAGGACGAGAACGGCGTGCTGCTCGACGGTTTCACTCGCTTGGTCAAAGTGCAATCTCCCTTGCACGCAGAAACCCTAGCGGTATGTGAGGGTCTGGAACTGGCAGCAAAGTGGAGGAAGAAAGAAGGGTCATGTGGGGTAATTGTAGCGTCTGACTGTTCCACATCAGTTCGGACGATCTTGGGGATAGATTCCCCCCCTTGGGAAGTCAACTACGTTGTTCAGATGGGCCGGGCCGTGATAAACTCCAATCCAGGTTTAAATCTTATCCATGAGCCGAGAGAGTTAAATAAAACCGCGGATTGGGTTGCAAAAACTCAGCTCTGCCAATCACTACCTCGGAACTGGATATCCCGCCCCTCTCAATCCCTTTTGGATGTTCTTTATTTTGAAGCCCATTTGGGTTGTCCCTCTACTATTACTACTTGAAATGAAAAGAGGACTATTTCGACCCTAAAAAAAAAAAGCTAGGGCTGAGCCAAGTCAATTGCGTACTTACTCAAAACCCAAAATCTGAGGTAAGTTCGAGTCACCCTTCATTTGAGTTCAAGTAGCTTCATCTGTTCGCATTCCCACTAAGGAAATCCATCAATGTTACTTTTACTATGGTATGCGGTGTTTGCATTATGGCGTTCAAGCACAAGCTTATATTATCCCTTTTTACTCAACTTTTTGAAAATTCGTAGGTTTTTAATTAGAGAAGCTTCTTTTGTTTAAAAAGAAAATTCCCGCAACATTACTTAGCACTTCAAAATACACTTTGATTTTCTTGTTTTGGTAACAAAGCTAAAGCCCGACGAGATGGCTACACTCTTTGCCCAGATGTAATATTGTTCTCAATTAACGTTCTAGATAATCAAATTTGGGCGATGCATCTAGTTATTGCCACATGAACTAACATACCCAAGAAACATACCCAATAGGCAATAGTATGTAATAAATTTTCGCCCTAGGAAATATTTTTGGCTGGTGAGGGAAGGCATCAATGCCAGGACAAGTTGAAGTGAATGGAGGGAGATTGAATTGGAGCGAACCCTAACGAGAATCTCTCCTCCCAACTTAAAAGAATAGGGTAAACGACTGAAGGGCCAACAGCTCCAACCCATTACAAACCTTAACCAGAATCTCTCCTCCCAGCTTAAACTACTATTCCTATCGTCGAAAAGAGCTGGGCTCTTGGCCTGTGCCGTACTAGCCTTGATGAGCTGTCCACAGTACTCGATGCAATTTATTGTGAGGTAATGATGAAGTTTCGATTGTGGGATTTTTGCAAGAATCAATTGTGAAGAATGCCCCTTGTACTGTAAAATCACAAAAATCAAGGCGATCCGTTTCGAGAGTCAAAAATCTTCTCTCTCTCCTCTCTCTTTTTCCATAATTTTCTTTGACCTTCAACCATGAGAGGATTTGAGCTACTCTCACCCTTTCCTCTCTCTTATGTTGATTTTGTTTGTGTTTGATTGTTCTTTTCTTGCCTTTTCTTCTCTCACGATTGAGATTTGGAAACCCCCTTCTCTCGATCTAGTTCTCGATTTGAGAGTTTAAATTCCTCTGATTTAATTTTAGATTTAGATGCTATCTTCTCCCCCTCTCACTATGAGAGTGTAATAAATATGCTTTCAGAGATTTGATTCACATATGCTCTGTTCGTGTACAAGTTTTCTGCCTTTAGCTTCAATGACGATTGCAGAAGTTTTGGCGTCTTATTGAATTACGAAAATTTGCTCATCCAAATGTTAGATGTGTGTTTGTTTAACCCATACTGATTGTTTCCATATGACAATGGTACAGAGAAAATCGAACTACGCATACCACCAACTGACAATGTTGAAATTATTGGAGAATGAATTTTTGACATGTGCTCATTATTAATAAAGACACGAGATTTAGTTATCGGTCGTCAATTTAATTTGATAGATTTGTTCTTGTAGAATGAGTTTGTGCTTAACTTTACTAGTGCTCCATTGACCCTCATTGTTTTTCTAGATTTGGCTTTGTCTTTTAGTGTTCATGCTTTGTTTTGATTTGCTTTGTCATGAAGACGATGTACTTCTATGTTTTTTTGAACAATAAATACAATTTTCTTTCGACAAAAAAAAAAAAAAAAAAAAAAAAAAGACTAATAATATACGAAATCTAATCATGTAGCATGACAAGAAACAAAAATTAATGCAAACCCAACCTTTCATATCAATTTTAGATTCCGTGCCTTATACCAAGATTGATTTGTAAAGCACGCATAATTTCCAAAAGGAAAAGGAAAATTTTTAATTGAATTTATGTTTATCATGTGGGCATTCGTCTGTTTTGCAAAAAATAAAAAATGTACATACAAAAAAAAAAGGCAAAAAAAAAAAGTAATAAAAAAGTAACAAAAGAATAAATAATGACAAAACTATATAGTAAAAATCGAGCGGGCCGATTTTTATCAAACCAATCTTTTAGCAAAAATTTTGCCCACACGTTTATGAAATAGCCCATGCTTGTTATTTCTTCCTGAGCCTCGTTCTTATTTTCTTCTGGGCCCAATAAAGAAAAAAAAAGAAGGAAAAGCCCAGTCCCCATGTTTTCTTCTTCTCCTTCGCACGCTCGCGCGTCTTGGAATCGAGATGGAAGAAAGCTGGAGACACTCGCGTCTGTGAAGGAGCGGTCGGAACAACATCGGTGAACAAAGCAGGTCTTGAGATCTTCTAGAGTAACTGAGCCGGCGTGTGGGAGAGGGACGCATAACGGAAAGATTCCCTGCGCAAAGAGGAGGCTGGACGTTCTTTCAACAAAGAGGCAACATTCTGCTGTTTTTGAAGGAGAGCGAGAGAGAGAGAGAGAGAGAGAGAGAGAGAGAGAGAGAGAGAGAGAGAAGGGGAGGGACCCAGAGAGAGGCCGCTAGCGAGAAACGAGAGATCGGAGGGAGAGATTGCCGGTAGCCACGCAAGAATCGCGACCGCTGACCCGCCGCCGTGCCTCCTCTTTTGCGTTTCAAGCTGCAGTAAGCTTCGGCCCTGTCTTGCCCCGAATTTTTTTTGGGCACGCCGGACCGGAGCTCACGGCCGTCTGGCTCACGCGAACTCCGGCACACGTGGTCCTTGTGTCTTGTCTCTGCGTGTTTATATGTTGGTTGTCGCGATCGATCCATGCCTACATGGCCAAGGCCCTCGACCATGATGGATCCCGCTCGACCCCACGATTGATCCGCATGATATAGGGATTGATCCACACGGTCGAGGTCTTCGACTACGATTGATCCCGTTCGACCCGGATCCATCCACGATCGATCCGGATCGATCTATGATCGACCCGCACGATGCAAGGATCGCGTGAATTAGTGGGTTTTCCTCCCTTTAGCCAGTGTGTTTTAGACGTTTGGTGAAATGCCCGAACCAAACTCGTTCAGTTTAATCTCGGCTTTTGAGTTATCAAAGGGGGTACATGAGCATGTGTGATGCAGGGTAGTCTCTCTCATGATTAGCGAGTACGTTTTCAATCCTGTTTCATTTCTACCGAGGTTTTTTTTTGGTGTCGGCTTTGTTTCGTGCCTCGGGGTATCCTTACGTTTGTCCTCAGTGCATGCGGTGGGGCGGCGCATCGGAGCCTCGAGTGATTAGTGGTGGAGACAAGTGGTTGCTCGGTGGCCGAAAGTCGCTTGATATGAAGATGAGAGGATGGTCACGTCATCGGGGATGGGAACATTTCTTCACGTTATGGATTGGGGAGTCTCGGTTGTGGATAGGCGTGGGCTATTCTCTTAGTTTTTACCGAGCGTGAGTGGCTCGACGATGGGAGGGAACCGGTGAGGGTGGCTCTGTAGATTGATCGTTGTGCATGCCTGTTCATTGTCGTGTTGGTTTGGTGCGAAGCTTTGTTAGTTGGTGTTCTAGTTCAGAGAGCTTTAGCCATGGCGGATACGGTTCTGCAAGTCTGGGAGGAGGGGTTAAAAGGGGACGGTAGATGGGGGACTGTGCCAGAGAGGAAACAACAGAAAGTGGTTTAGTTGGTCTCTCAGGACAGGACGCACATGATAAACATTTTGTTTCTCTTTTTTTTCTTTTTCTGTTCCTAAGAACGGGTTTAAAACATAACCATTTGATAATGCAATTTCATTTTTCTATTTATGAAATAAAATTTTATTTTAGAAGTAGATTTGGAACAAAAATTAGAAATTAAAATTTTTTATTTTTCTATTTTTGGAATAAAAATGAGAAAATGAAAAATTTTCTTATCATTCACTTTTGTCACCACTGCCCACCCACCGCCCATCGCCACTTGCTAGACGCTGATTGCCGAAAGCCACCGTTAGTTGCCGATCATCACACGTCGTTGTCAGATGTCGGACGCCAGACATCAAACGCCCCTTGTCTATTGCCCGCCGTTGGACTCCATACATCGGACACTTGTCGCCGAATGTCGCTAGTCGACATTGGATGCCCATCGATCACTAGTCGCCACCTGTCGGAAAGTTGTCAGACATCGATTGCCACCACCAAATGCCCTTTGCCGGCCGCCTTCTATCGCCATTCAGGAAGGAAATATTTTATGTTGTTATCAAATGAATTTTTATTTGAAGAACAGATTTTGTATGGTTATCAAGCACATATTTTTCTCAAAAATTTGTTTGGGGAATAGAAATAGAAAAATCAATTTCTCGCTAGAAATTAATTTTTAGAACATAATGGTTACTTCGGGTTTAGGATTGGGCTAAATTAGAGTTTCCTGGGCTCGGATGTAAGCCAATTCTAACAGATTGGGGAGTCGGCCTTAGGGGTTTCCGGACTGAACTTGGGAGTGGGCTTTAAAATTTACTTAGGATGGTTTCGTGGGTTTGGTTGGTTTTAGAAATTTTGGGCTTGTTAATTTAGCTGTGGGTCGAGCTTGATTTGTTGGAGTTGGGCTTAGTTAAATGCTGGAGCAATTGGACTTATTTCTATGAAATGAGCCCAATTCGCTTCTTACTAATTAAAGCCTCCTACTGTCTAAGGCTCAAATTTGTGTCCTTGAGCCCAGATTCGTGTGACTTGCGGCAGCCCATTTCGGGCTGGGCCCCAAGGCCGGTCCCGAGCTCCTATTTTCGGATTAAAAGATACTTTTAAAAAAAAAAATGAATAAAAAATTATCTTTCAGGAATTAAGAAAAAAGCTAAAAAAAATAGTTTTTTGGGTAATCTTCTTTTAAAAAGTGGGATCTTTTGATCTAAAATCGTGTTAAAAAATTGAACAAGCCCTTAGGGCTTTATCTCAGGGTTTCACTTGTCATCAAAGACAATGACCCTTAATTGCGCACTCTCAATATAATGATTATCGTTTACCTTTGGCCTAGTTGGGACTGGCATTTAATTATCCTCTTATCTAGCTTGTGCTTGCAATTTATTTAATGTTTTCTTGGTTGCTAATTTTTATTTTAATGATTGCGAACCCACATAATTACCTTATATATTAGTAGATAGGTATAAAATTAATCTAGACTGCCTAATAAAAATCCATTTTTAAAAAAATAAACAAGATTAGGTATCGAAAGGATATTAATTAGTTAATTATTGTAATCAAGTTTTTGACTCTAGATTCTTTGGTTGCGTAGAAAGTGAAGTATGTTCCCACATTTTACTCGGTTTCTAGTTGACCTTGATAGGTTAGTAGCGACTCTCTTTTTATAAAATTTTCATAGCGTCAATTTGCATACCCGACATCGCTCAAGGTATGGGCTTGGAAGAGCCCATGTCTAAATCAAGGGTTGTAAGTCTGTCTTTTAGGCAATACCCCTAAACTTATATTTTCCTCTATGTTGAGGGGTAGGTTGTGACAATTTAAGAAATAAAAAATTATATGAATCTAATGCTAGGTAAGTAACAACTTCAAATGTCTAGGGATAGTAAACTTCACAATGGAAAATGAAAAATCACAACCTAAAAAGTGAGACAAAGTTTTTGGTAGATCTTAGTGTTTGGAGTGAAATATGACCAAATTCTACGAAACTTAGCAAAAGATAATATTTATTCAAGTAAAATCGTATATTGTGGGGAGTAATATATATTTCGATTCCCCATCATCTCTCTGATTTCATGTAGCTCATGTTCGAGTTGTCGCTTTGGTAGCTCTAATCACGCCAAAATCTTAAACTAGTAGTAGATATTTTAAATCTATGTAGGCATCGATGACTATGATAGAGAGTGAAAAGCTCGAGTGTTATATTTTACATATTAAAATGTTTTAGTAATAATACAAAATGAGACACGGGAATTCTAACCCGACAAATCTTAAGCAAGCCTTCGTTTACTATAGTTATATAGTGTCATGCTAATTATAGATTATGTTCATGTTTTTTTTTTAATGGGTCTAGTTTCTATCATTTTATAAGATAAAGGTCATTTTTGGCAATTACACTTTGAAAATGTTGAATTCCTGATGCCAGAATCCCTCAATTAGAATGTGTGATTAATGTGTCCCAGTCACAGATTCCAAGGTCGGTTCTAGGGTCTAACGGGTTTTTATATACATATATATATATATACATATATATATATACATATATATACATACATATATATACATACATATATATACATATATATATATATATATTGATTTCATTTTTAGTTAAGCAAAATAAAAGTGAACGCAACAATAAAAATGAAATTTATCAATAGCAACAATCCATAAAAGATGAACACTTAAAATAAAATAAATAATAAACGATTCCAAACACATAATATAAAACCTAAATTATAGAACTTCAATCCTCAATCATCCATAAAAAATTCTTCCAAATTTTAACCACTTGGAATCAAAAGAAACAAAATCTTAGTTAATCACTTAAGTTTTATATTTAGAATTAGTATTAACCAAACTAAAATAATTATTAGAAAGTCTCGCCACATATAATCATTTTGCTTTAACTAGTAAACTCTTTTTACCAATGATAATGTTCCTCATTAAGATAAATCATATCTAAAAAGAAGAAGAAGTTAAAATAAACCATATCTAAAGTAAATAATACTTGCGAGTTCTTCTCGGTCCTTTTGATCCTAGGTGTTGCCGACCCATCTCCTTGTGGCATCGACTCGGTTTAAAAAACGATGTGCCGCAGCCGCATGTACATGGGGAGCAGCAAAATGGGGAACTGCAGGGCCAAACACAACCCCACCATATCAGTTCCCATTAACACACTGGACATGGGGAGTTCAATCATGAGGAAAGTACTGTAGGCAATGCTAAGAATAATCAAAGAGCATAAAACAGTGACAGAGTGGGGGCCTAGTGAAATAGCAGCGAACGAGATTGAGGCGACGGAGACCCAAAAAGCGTGCTGTTGAGATATAGGAACATATATAGTTTTGAGCCACTAATTATAAGGCTTCCGGCTTGATGGGGCTCTTCAATAGAAATGCTGCTGGAATTGGCAGTAATGACAGTGGAATTGGCCAGGGGATTTGAAGAGGCATCTTGCCAGTATCCACCTGGAGGACTGAGGACGGCTTGGTAAGTGGGAGTTGCAATTAAGCCAGACACTACTAGAATTGTGTTGCGAGCCGTTTCATCGTGGATGCCGAAAAAATTTGAGTATTCCTCAAAGAAAGTTAGTTCCCTGCTAAAAAACTGTGATAGAGAGAGGGTACGAGTAAAACGTTTTCCCGGGTATAATCTGTCCGCAACGTCTTGATCAAAACGAGGGTTCTCTCCGAAGATGTCGAAAGCCGTCTTACCTTGGAGGTTCTTCGCATTTACGTTAGTGTACCTAATCAACCGCTTGATGATCTGGAATAACTGCAAAGAGAACAAAATTAAGTACGTATCTCTTCAATTTCAATCAGTGCTTTGTTATAGTCTACTATGTTTGGATGGTGAGTGATATAAGGAGAGATGAAATGATTAGAATAATCATTAAGGAACGAAATGAAGATAAAAGAATAGACGCCCTTGTGTGAAAATTGCACTCAATACTTAGGTAGAGCCTATCCTCCCGTGAAAAGTGCACGAGAAATTTGTTAGAAATAGAATTGGAAGTAGAAGATTGGGAAGGAGGGAGGGAGGAAGGGATATCCATTCCTCCTAATTCCTTTTCTTCTCTTTGACGAAAGAAACAAAACAAGGTGGTCCCGTTCAAATCTCTTCATTTTGAATGTTTTCTAAAATCATGTACTTATTACCATTATATATGATCATAGATAAGATAGTGTCGAATTTAAGGATCGAGCAACAAAAGCACGAACAACCACTAAATCAATGAACTATACCTCGGGCTGTTCTCTGGATGCGGCAATATGTAAGACAGTGTTACCATCTTGATCTTTCTAGTTCAAGATTTGTGTCAGACGGACTCGTTGAAGCCATCCAAACAAAACCTTGAATGCTTCAGTGTTGCCCTTCTTGATAGCAACATGAATCGCCGTCTCGCATTAGCTTGTCAAATATTCGATGGACAATTTACAAGCATATAGGAATTCAGCTAGGAGTTCCAGAAGCTCCTTGTTCTCTTGCTCATTGTCTCCTCTTTTACCAATTACAAAATGCAAAGGGGTGATTCCACCTCATCCTTGAACTCGGATCAACTCGGGGTCAAGGGTCATGAGTGCCCTCGCAGTGTGATAATGCTTATTTTGCAAAGCCAAGTGCATGGGGCTGTAACCCCCTCGATTAAGCTTTCGAGCGAAATGCGGCCTCAACATGGCTATCGCCATGGCCACATTATTTTTTCCTTGGTTTGCGGCATCGTGCAGTGGAGTATTTGGGAAGGAGCCCTCGGATCCATGATCTAAGACATTTTTCGTCCTGCTCAATTGAGCTATAAAGATCATGAACATCATCAGCTTCTAATGCTACCAGAAGGGCCATTGTTAGAGGAGGGAAATTTAGGGGAAGAGGGGCTTGTTGATGATGGATTGAAGTAAGAGTAGCGAACTTGCAAACATCATATAGAGTGCCCTGGTCAACCAAAATGTAATTAGAGGAGTCATTGTTTATGATATATCCTATAGAAACGATTCAATTGGTTGGGGGATCTTTCTCTTTAGAGAACTTGCAAGCTAAGTTTTGCAATGACGGACTCACATCGTTAAAGATACTTTAAATTAATCTAACAATTGTAATTAATCCAATGGTTCGAGGTCTGAATTTTTCATTTTTTTTTAATAGCAATGGGTGTAATATTGAAATGGCCTAAGTGGTTTCGATAAATCATAACTATACTCACCCGGTTCGCAAATATGGTATCTACTTATAACTGTGTGAAGCATAAGAATTTCAATGCTCGAATTCCACCAACAGTGAACTCGATAATCTATTAGAGTTTTTTTTTTTTTTTAATTTTAAGTTATCAAGTGGCCAAGATAAAACTTTGACTCTTCAATTGACTAAATGCCCAAACTTAAGCCTTTTTCTACGCTTATCTTTATTACCGTCAAGAAGATTAAATCAATAGCTATAAACTAGTGAGTCGCTAATAGGTTCTTCATCACTTGTTCCTCTTTAACATAATTGGCAATTGAGTTTCCATAATCATAAATTAGACAGATGCTAGAAGGAGGGAGCAATCAGGCAGGTTCAATTCGTGAGCTAGCTTGAACAAGTTTTATCGGTTGTAAGTTGGTTCACATGAGTGGTTTGATTTCTGGATAAAAAGATTGGGAGTCGGCCTCATTCAATTCTGTTCTCAATTCTATACCTGAACCAATCGATTTTACCAAAACACTAGCCTTTGCAAGACAAAGTTCGAGGTTCAACCGGTTCACTGCTAACCCTAAGTGAATCTTTTACTCTTTCGTCAGAAGCCTTGCTCCCTCTCTCTCTCTCTCTCTCTCTCTCTCTCTCTCTCTCTCTCATTTCTCCTTCTAAGTTACTCACTCTCCCTCTTCAGCTGCCCAATCTCAACTTCGTTCGTGATTCGCCACTCTCCTCTCCACTCCGAGGTCTATGTTGTGTTTCCTTTTCGAATTTTTTTTTTGGGTGATCGAGGACTCCGCCACATGCCCCCTGTGCCCGAAAGGCTCCTGAGGACCGGGCCCCTATATCTCGGGGAAGACTAGCACAGCAATCCACCACCATGGCCCCCCACTTAAATTGCTAGCAACGCAGGGTTTCGAACTCTCGACCTCAGCGATGAGGGAGGGATTCTCAACCAACTAAGCTACCCATGGATGGTTCCTTTTCGATTTCTTCGTCGCTGCCATACACCGAAAGGTTTCTTGGAAAGCTGAAGAACTCTTTTGAGAAGTGAAAAAAAAAAGAGGCTTTTCTCACCTCTCAGTGCTCCCTCTTTTCTTTTGCTTTTCTGTGTTTTGGTTTTTTTAACGTGAGGTGGGTCACAAGTTGAAACTAATCACTCCTAAATACTATAATAGTTCATTTGCTTTTTCATCTCAAAGCTTTTAATCCAAAAGATTAAGGAACTCTCATGAACTACATATTATTTTAGAAAGAGTAAAATATAATCGTAACATAAAATTAAATAATATAGCTACTAGCTAATTTTGGGGATGGATTATATATTTACATCTAAAGCGCTCATATCCTATGACAATTAAGACTTGACCTTTAGTTATAGGAAAATGATAGTGAAAGGATGGATTTTAATGCTTAACTGGAGAGACAGAAAGCGTGCTAAAGAACGAAATTGAACTGCATAAAAGCATCACTTGGCGAACTCTTTCATTGTGATGGTGGTTCGAGTACAGCGAACAAAATGCTTATGGCACCAACCTCACTGGCTCAAGATGACGAGGTGAGAACGCGAGACTAATTGTCATGCATATCATAAGAAGCAACTATCATGGTCAGGATGTCAACATATATGCAAAGTACTCTTTCAAAATATCAGTAACACTTTCCTTAAGGACCAACTTTGCATCTCTAAACTCAAGTAAAGCACCAAGTCTGACAAGTGATGCCGGAAAGTCCAGAGGATACCGCTACTTGTTCTGCTAGGTGAAGCTCTGCACACAATCTAATCCACCGAACTACTCTACACTGAGTCTGAGGGCAGCAAATATGGTAAAAATTTAAAAAAAATCCTACAGTTGACATTAAATACCAGGTGGTAATCAGTATCAAAGGAAGAGCAAGAATGGAGAAGAAGCCATGTCGGTCAATCAGCAACTGCAGTATCTTTGCGTAGCACGTTGCCTGTTTGAGCTTAACTAGTACAGCCATGGTGGAGCTTGTCATAAGATTACCGCTAAGGATTGTGACCATCACCGTTTGTCTTAAAGAGTTACACGAATTCGCTGCAAGGTTCTCTGTTTTAATGGATATTTGAACTTGGGAAATGTTATTGCAGATGTAAATCACTTCTTTCTTCGCACGTACGTATGCAAATATATACAAACAAATCTTTTAGCCGGTAGATTCAAAGGAGATGCTTCTTCTTTCTTTTTACCTGCGCCAGTTAGAATGGGGCATCAAAGGCGAAATCCGTGAAGGCGGTGATTTTTGTGGATCGATGATCGAGCTGATGTGCAAACAAGCCAATTTCATGTTAAACTCAATAACAACAACCAATAAAAGATCGATACTCTTGTAATTCCCGTTGATAAGGTTTTTTGTTGACCTTCAGAGCAAGTAAGTCGAAGATTTTGACTTTCCTTTTCAAGAATCGGATTTGGAGGATTTTGAGCTGGAGGAAAGATCTCAGGCTTGGGCATGTTTTCCATGACGATGGAGAGATGATTTTGGAGAAAACCCCTCTCATGTTGATCTGAATTTATGCAATTAAGATTCGGGCGGAGAAATTTGAAGCGATGGAAAACGGAAAGAATGATCGTATATCCAAAATTGATTTCGTTATCACTATAGAAATAATCAATTTTTGGATGAATCTAAATGTTTGGTTGGGATATTTTCTTAAAGCCAGAAATTTTGATTCATTTTGCAGATATGGTTCGAATTTCATGAGGATTGTATAAGATATGCTATATCAGATGACCGACATTCTAAAAACTCAAGGTCGAGCCTGTTTCTTCTTTCAATAAAGAGAGAATGTCGTGGGGCATCCTAAGATTAGATAATTGATAAATCTAGTATTTTGAAATTTGATATTTCATTCTTTGATTAGGTTAGCTTGGGATGTCTTTAGTATAGAGTATTCGAATTCATTGTTTTTATTAATTTAACTTTCTAAATGTGTTATGATATTGTATCTTTGATTGTAAGATACCGTAGGATGTAATTGCTTTATGGTTTAGTTACGATTTTGTTATATTATCGGCATATCTTTTTATTTTTATTTTTTCTGTTACATTATTAAGTAGTGACATTCTAGAAATGTCTCCATTATAGAAAATGGAGACATTTCTCTTTGGACGTTTTGTACTTGCAAATATTCATGTTTATTCAATTCTTTCCGCTTCCATTGCGTCATAATGGAGTAGTATTAGGAAATCCAAATCCCGACTTCAAGCAAAGATTAAAGGTCCATTGGCATTAAGGAATTAAAAGATGAGTCCATTACATGCAACTAATAAAAAGAGTATTTCTTGCAAACCTCACATGCGACAGTAATAGTCAAAGTAGATAATACGTGCGAATTAATTCTGATCCTTCGATCCTAGCAAGCTGCCGATGCGTCTCCTTGTGGCATTGATTCTGTATAGAACCCGGTAGTGCTTCCGCCACATGTAATAGGAGAGGAGCAACATGGTGGCAAACGAGCACTCATAAAATCCCTATAGGAGAATTATTATGAGCATATTGGATTTCGGTATTTCGATTATAACAAAAGCAAAGTAGGCAATGCTGAGAAGGCACAAAGATAAGTAAACCATTAAAGTGTCGGGGTATAATGTAATCGCGGTGGCCCAGACCGTGCCGATGGAGGCAGTAAAAACTAAGCTGTTGATGATAGTAAAACACAGTAGACTCGAGCTGCTCAAGATAAGGTTTCCGGCTTGATGTGGTTTTCCAATATCAATGCTGCTGGAATTGGTGGTAACGACAGTGGTATTGGCCGGGTTATTTGAAGAGGAATCCTGCTAGTATCCTCCCGGAGGAGTGAAAGCGGCTTGGTAAGTGGCAGTCACAATCAAGGTAGACACTATGAGGACTATTTTGCGAACTTTTTCATTTCGGGTGCCAAAATACCCTGCACACCTCTCGAATACAGTTAGTTCCATGGTAAAATACTGTGATAGTGAAAGGGTAGGAGCCAAATGTCTTGCTCGATGTTCTTGATGGCGTAACATGTCCTCAACATCTTGATTGCGATTAAGATTCTTTTGGAAGATTTGCAGAGCCGCCTTGTGCTGTAAGTGTGACATCCTGAAAATTCGACTCCGTCCCGATAATATGAAATTGGCATTTTGTCAACGCGTCTATGGTCCTTTTTCTCTAAGTTGGCTACTCACAAGTTGACTCATCTATTAGGTGAACCCGTTAAGGGATAGAAACGCGGCAGACTCAAGAATTCGATCGGAAATCGACTGCTCGACCATAATAATCAGCAAGGGTATACCGTTATAATTGAATTGTGATCGGATATAGGTCAATTCGGCGGAATCACATAATTGAATTGCGGGTGATTCCGCGTAATTAAGAAACTCGCGTCGAACAGCACTAACCTGGTTTTCTATCGATTTTATACTCGGTACACGTAGTTGAAACCTTGTGATTTTTACGACAACTGAGAGTTGTCTACGAGTCGGAGATGCACAAATGTGGGTCGAGAATTATCGACCACGGGTAAAATGCAATAAAATCCCTAAAAGTTACTTGATATGTTAGGTTGTACTAAAATCGCGTTCGGTCGATTTTAACAATGAAATTGAATTCGGTTTTAAGATTTGAATGTTCGAGCGTATCGCAATTTATTTTTAGGACCTCGTCTCATCTTTTGGAAAAATTCCGTCGAGCCCGGAATTTTGCGGAAAAATCAAATTCGGCAAAAGTTGTTATTTAGCCTCAAAAGCAAGAAATCCAAGTTTTTGACTTTCCTTTTCAAGAGTTGGAGGATTTTGAGCTTGAGGAAGAATCTCAGCATGAGCATGTTTTCCATGACGATGGACAGATGATTTCGGAGAAAAGCCCCTCTCCTGGTGATATGAATTTTGATACAGTTGAGGTACGGGTGGAGAGATTTGAAGCCATAGCAAATGAAAAGAATAACAGTTAATCCAAAATTGATTTGAAATCCCAGGAAACTTAAACGATCAATATATGAATCGATGTTGAAGTTTCGTTGGGATCTTTTCTTAGAGCAAGAGTATTTTGATTGATTTTGCAGTTGTGGTTCCAAATTCCAAGAGGATTGAAGCAAATATGCTCCATCAGATAAACTGACATTATAAAAACTCGAGGTCGAGCTTTCTTCCCAATGAGTGGAGAATGATGTGGGGTACTCAAGTTTGGATTTATGTATTTTACTTGATTGATTTAGGATTATGAATTTCAATATTTTCTTCTTTAACAAAATTTAGGAGATTGATTTGGTATAGAACATTTGAAATTACTGCTTTTATTACTATAATCTTTTGAATGTGTCAAGATATCTCATCAATCATAGGATCTAGTCATTCTTTACGTTTAGCTAGGATTTTGTTATATTCTATGTATTTCTTTTTTTGAGTTGTAATTTCTAGAAAAAAAAAAAGGGTTACAATCATGCTTATTTGTTGTGTTTTATCGGACCAGCCAATTCTCCTCTTTCTCCTTGCATTTTGTGCTTGAATGCTTAGGGCATTCCTCTTTGCGAGTTGCGACTCAACGTTTTTCGTTTTCACTGTGCTATTTTATAAAGTTGAATCAGGAAAAATGCTATTTAAAGTCCCAAATTCAAGGAAGATTAAAGGTCTTTAGAGTATATAATAAATGAGTCAATTACATGCAACTAATAAAAAGACATTTTTTTTTTCTTGCAAACCTTAATACAAGAAACATAGATTCGATGCACATGCGACAAGAATTGTCGAAGTAAATAATACTTTCGAATTACTTTCAATCCTTCGATCTTAGGAAGTTGCAACACGTCTCCTTGTGGCATCGATTCTTCGTCGAACTATCTTGAGCTCTATCATTAGGCAGGGGAGAATCATCACGTACGACCAACAGATCACAAAAGGTGCCGCTAGGGTGATTTTTCCGCCGGTTCCCAATAATTGGTCAGAAAAATTAAAAAAGTAAGCAGCGCCGAGAAGGATCACAGGGACAGAGAGGTAAACCTTGGCATGTAGTGTAGAAATGGTGACGCCGACTATGGCAAGCGAGGCGAAAAAAGCCGTGCTATTGCAGATCGTGTAATAAAGTTGAAACCAATCAATCATGATAGGGTCTACGCCTTGAAGTGGTTTTCCAAGAGTAGTGCTGCTACAGTTGGCAGTAACAACAGTGGAATTGGTCAAGGGATTTGAAGAGGAATCTGGCCCATTTCTTTCCAGAGGAGTGAAAGCAGCTTGGTAAGTGGCAGACAGAATTACGGTAGACACTATAAGGATTATGTTACGAGTAGATTCATCGTGGATTCTGAAAAGATTTGCGCACCTCTCAAAGGTAGTTAGTTCCCTGCTAAAAAACTGTGATAGAGAGAGAGTAGGAGTAAAATATCTTGCTCGACTTCCTTGATAATAAAACCTCTTTGAAACATCTGGACCGCCACTAGGATTCATTTGGAAGATTTCGAAAGCTGTCTTACCATGAAAATTCTTCGCATTTACATTCGTATACCCAATCAAGAGCTTGATGATCTGGAAGAAATGCAAAGGTTACAAAATGAAGTATGTAGCCCTTCAATTTCATTCATTGTTTTGTCACAAGCTTTATTTTGTGCACAATAAGAGCTCATGCCATAATGATAGTAGTGATGTAACGACCGAGGTAAAAGGGGAAAAGTTTAATAATTTTTATTTATCAAATGTAATCATTGCAACCAATTTAATGAAGTCCAAAATCTTTTCAAAAATTACAGTTTAGTCCTTTTCCTGAAATTATATACGTGATAACTAGAAATTGGCCAAGTTGTAAGGTAGGAGAATCCACAAAAGTAATGACCCCAATAACTATGATTTCCTATAAAAGTTTAGGACTTAACCACATCAACCGAAAGATTTTGAATTAAATTACATTTTGTATATGGGTTTTTTTCGTCATGAAGAGAAAGACTATCGTAGACAAGTACATTTATATCCTTTATGCATAAGATTCAATTGATTAGAGAGTAATTGTCCTATCCATAAAGTGATTATTTTATGGTCACGTTAATTGTCCTTATTAGCTTCCATTTCACTAGCTTCTATTTTGTATAATATGGTCGGCTGGACTGATTTCAAAAGAAATTTTACTAATGAATAGGAAAAATAAAAGAATAGAGAAGAATGAATTAAGTTATTTGTTGTGTTAGGTAGGAGTGACTATGATGCAAAGACTGGAAAGGAAATTATTCT
This sequence comes from Eucalyptus guilfoylei, assembly GCA_016097605.1. Taxonomy (NCBI): domain Eukaryota; kingdom Viridiplantae; phylum Streptophyta; class Magnoliopsida; order Myrtales; family Myrtaceae; genus Eucalyptus; species Eucalyptus guilfoylei. The sequence goes on from CM027863.1 coordinate 12,435,461, forward strand.
TCCAAAACCGTCCAACTTAGATTTAGAGTTCACTAAAAACCGAGTTTTATAGGGGTTCAATTGGAAACAATTTTCGTCATACCTTTTCTCTCTGCTAAATGAACTCTAAACAACTATATCCTCCAATCAAAACATTGTTAGGCCAATTAAAATGAGCTCAAATTAGAAGCATCATGACCTTAAAATAATTTTCGCACTAGCAGTATTTGAAATGAAATTATGGGTTTGTTTTGATAAAATTGAAAAAAAAGTGCTAGCGTTGATATTCTTAAGTGTTGAAAATAGAAATAAAACATCTTTTGAAAACGCAATATTGAATATGATTAATTTCTTACCAAATATAACTCCGATTACTATTGGTAGGTTTATACCAATTAATGGGGACGGTTTTGATTACTATCAATTATGTTGATTTCTAGATTAAGTGAATGTTTTGACTGAATTGGGTCTTTTGACACAAATACTAACTAGGCTCATCATACAAGTTTGATCTCATATTTATATATTAAATTAAATGAAAACCAATTAAAAAAAATCTACATACTCATATAACCACTATCATATTCTTTTTATTATAAAAAGCGCTACTTCTTGACCTTTTTTACTACCCATTTGAATGGCATAAAAAGTCTATTAGAATAATCACTGAGGAAACAAATGAAGATAAAAAGAATGAATCCAACTGTGTAAAAACTGCATCCAATGCTAGGGTGGAGCATACCCTCCCGTGGGGGAAATTGTCAAAAAGAGAATTGTAAGTAGAAGATTGAGAGGGAAGGAGTAATATCCATCCCTCCTAATTCCTTTTCTTCTCTCCAACAAAAGAAACGAAGCAAGGTGGTTCCATTCAAATCTCCTCACTCTGAATGTTTTGTAAAACCATGTACTTATTACCATTATATTTCTTCCTAGATAAGATTGTGTCAAATTGAAGGATTGAACGATAATAGTGTGAATAACCAGGAAATCTATGAACTATACCTCAGGTTGGCTTTCGGATGCAGCAATATGTAAGACGGTGTCACCATCTTGATCTTTCCAGTCCAAGATTTTTGTTAGATGGGCTCGCTTAAGCCATCCAAACAAAACCTTGAACGCTTCTGTGTTGCCCGTCTTGACAGCAATGTGAACTGCAGTCTCACATTGGTTCGTTAAATCTTTGATGGACGATTTGCAAGCATATAGAAATTCAGCTAGGAGTTCTAGGAGCTCCACGTTCTCTTGCTCATTGTCTCCTATTTCCTTAGCTACAAAATGCAAAGGGGTGATCCCGCCTCGTCCTCGGACTCGAATCAACTCAGGGTCGAGGGTCATCAGTGTCCTCACAATGTGATAATGCTTATTTTGCAAAGCCAAGTGCATGGGGCTCTAACCCCAGCAATTCAGCTTTCGAGTGAACAATGGCTTCAAGGTGGCTATCTCCATTGCCACTTTAGTTTTCCCCTGGTCCGCGGCATCGTGTAGTGGAGTATTTGGGAAAGGCCCCTCGGATCCTTGATCTAAGAGATTTACATCCCCCTCAATTAAACTATATAGCTGATTAACATCATCAGTTGCTATTGCTTCTTGAAGGGCCATTGTTTGAGGAGGGAAATGTAGGAGAAGAGGGGCTTTGCTCGTTGATGATGGATGGAAGTAGAAGTAGCGAACTTGCAAACATCATATATAGGGCCATTGTTTATGATTTATCCCATAGAAACAATTCAATTGGTTGGGGGATCTTTCTCTTTAGAGAACTTGCATGCGAAGTTTGATATATTCGGAGAAACAATTCAATTGGTTGGGGGATCTTTCTCTTTAGAGAACTTGAATGCGAAGTTTCGCAATGCCGGGAGTCAAGTCGTCAAAGAAAACTTAAAGTAAACTAACAAGTGTAATTGATCCTTAGCCAATAATTTGTGGTGAAACATTGAAATAGTCTCAGCAGTTTCGCAAATACGGTATCTACTTAAAACTGTGTGAAGCATAAGAATTTCATTGCTTGAATTTCTCTAACAGCAAACTCAATAATCTGATTAGAGCTTTTTATTTATTTATTTTAAATTTGAAGTCATCAAGTGGCCAAAATAAACATTACTCTTCAATTGACTAAATGCCCAATCTTAGATCCTTTTCTACACTTATCTCTTTTACCATCGAGAAGATTGAACCAATAGCTATAAACCCGTGAGTCATTAGTGAGTTCTTCATCACTTGTTCCTCTTTAATTTAATTGGCAATTGAGTTCTTCGTGATCATATATCAGACAGATGCTAGTAGGAGAGAGCAATTGGACCAGTTCAATCCAAGATCCAGCTTGAACAGGCTTTATTGATGGCAAGTCGGTTCACATGAGAATTGGTTTTGACTTCCAAATAAAAAGATTGGGAACCAGCCTCAATCAAATCGGTTCTCAATTCTTTACCTTGAACGGATAGAATTTACCCAAAAACCGGCCTTGCAAGACAAAGTTCAAGGTTCAACCGGTTCATTCCTAACCTCAAGTGAATATTTTAGTCTTTTGTCAGATGCCTTGCCGCCTATCTCTCTCTCTCTCGCCGTACCGCCTCTCTCTCTCTCTCTCTCTCTCTCTCTCCCTCTCACACACACACACACACACATTTCTCCTTCTAAGTTGCTCACTCTCCCTCTTCAACGGCTCGATCTCGACTTCGTTCGCGATTCGCCACTCTCCTCTCCACTCTGAGGTCCACGTTGGGTTTCCTTTTCGATTTCTTCGTGGAATGGTATCTGAGCTAATCCCCTGAATCCTTTTCGATTTCTTCGTCGATGCCATACCACCGAAAGGTTTCTTGGAAAGCTGAAGAACTCTTTTGGGGAGTGAAAACAAAATAGGCTTTTCGTACCTCTCAGTGCGCTCTTCTTTTCTTTTGCTTTTCTGTGTTTTGGTTTTTTGATGTGACGTGGGTCACAAGTACGAGTGAGCAAGTAGGAATTCGGTGTCTTTTTACTGTGAATAGTCAATGCTGAGTAGTCAGAATGTGAGCCTGTATGGTAGAGTTGGTAGAGGTTCTTGTCTACTTTGGAGTGGAATTTTCCTTTCCTTGTGTGAAATTCAGATCTATGAAACAATGTGGCCTATAAAAAAATCTGGGAGTGTTTTGACAATAACTGAGAGTTGGATGTGTTGTTCTTTGGCTGCGTCTTTTTCTGGCCAAATCAAACTTCACATAAGTTTCTCTTTACATTAAGTGAAATCTGTAAAGCAGAAGGAAGTTTCTGTTTCTTTTGCTGTTTCTTGTGCTCTAAGTATCTGAACAGTTTGAGATCTTGAATGCTTTCAACTGTAGTTTAATGGTATGATAAATAATGACGAGCTTGTTATTGTACTTATATCAATGCATTTACTTGCTTATTAGAACCCTTCAGCCTTTGGGTTTGGATCTACTTTTTAAAAATTATTGCATGATTTGATACTTGAGGCGAATGGAATTACATATTTTTTTGGATATCATGACATCTTAGGATTCACGAGATAAATGGATAGCTGTGGATAAGAATAATTGACATCATTCTAAACCTTACTGGACGCATGGGATTGGCTTGCTAGAGGAATACTTGGATCTCTTTTGAAGGATGAAACATGGGTGCGTCCGTATATTGCCTCCCTCAAACTAAGTATGGAATAATGAATAAATAAAGACGTAGGCTGGTTCTCATGTTTATCCTAAAAATGGCCAGTCTGGTTCCAAGTTAGTTCTAGGGTCAGTTTGGTTTCTAGTTCCAAAAGCTAAGAACTGGGTTTAACAGCATAGATTCCATATCTGTAGACTAGAACATAAACACCTGGAAACCAATCACTACTAAATGCTATAATAGTTCATTTGCTTTTAGTCTCAAAGCTTTTAACACAAAAGATTCAGGAACTCTTGTGTACTACATATTGTTTTAGAACAAATAAAATATAATTGTAACACGAAATTAAATAACAGACTAGCTAATTTTTGGGATAGATAATATATTTAAATCTAAAAAACAAATATCCCATGACTGTTAAAATTTGACCTTCAGTTATAAAGGACCCATGATTGGAAAATGATAACGAAAGGATGGATTTTAATGCTCAGCTGGGAGACAGAGAGCGTGCTAAATAACGAAAATGAATTGCATAAAAGCATCACTTGATGAACTTGTTCATTGAGATGGTGGTTCGAGTACAGCGAACAAAATGCTCATGGCACCAGCTTCACTTGCTCAAGATAATAAGGCGAGTACAGACTGATTGTCATGCATATCATAAAAAGCCACTTTCATGATTAGGGAGTCAACATATATGCATGGTACCCTAAAAATATCAGTAACACTTTCCTTAAGGATGAACCCCTGCATCTCTAAACTCAAGTGAAATACTGACTCCAACAAATGACAAAATGATGCAGGAAAGTCCTGAGGATACCGATGCTTGTTCCACTAGTCTGCCAGGTGAAGCTATATACACAATCTAACCCCCCGAACTACTCTACTCTGAGTCAAATGAAGCGAATACAGTAAAATATATAAAGAAAATCCAACAGAGTTTAGAGGCTCGGCAAGCTTGCAGTTCTTAGCCTGCACGAAACTTGGGGCAAAAATTTGTCCGAGACAAGGAAGCACTAATAATGAGATGACCAGGACGCAGCTAGAAGGATGATACAACCAGAATCGATTCTAAATGGTACAGTCATTGTCTAGATGAGGATCCTTTTCTAAGCACTTACATAAGGAATCGATGAGATGACAGAAATGGCTCGCAAAGCTGAATAGCAAATATAACCATTTGGAGATGGAATGACATATGCAGAGATCTTTACGATGTGGCTAGTCTTTAGCATGCAGGAAACTCTACGCACATATTATCCTACATGAATTTGTAAAAAAAAAGGTTGAAACTTCAATAACTCTAGTTAGATAACATCTGAAGTTTGTTTCACTGGTGATTCCTAATCATATGCTCTGTCATAAAAAGAACTGAATGAATTCAAAACATAAACGTCGACTCTAATCTTGGAACTTGCAGTCAATTCTTCAGATCAAGTGATATTAGCACGTTTCGCCATGCCTGATTCTCAAAATTATCCAGCACAAGCCCAATTTTTCATTAATGGAACAAGAAACAGAAAAGCTTTTCAGGAGATGAGAATAAATTTGAACAGTCTCTACTAATGCAGGGTAACAGCCACAGAAAAAATTGTCCATATCGAGCTAAAGATCTTAAAGAATGGTCATAGAGTACAATGCTAACTATACTAAAATTGGTCAATATCATAACATTCAAAAGAAAAAAATTGAAGCAGCAGAGTTGTACATTGCCATCCAATTTTGGAGAAAGATTCTACGGCCAGTGACAGAAAAAGTAGGAAAATTTTCTGTTGTTGGTAGATTTCTGATTTCGTTGGATGAAGGGTAATTTGTGGAATTTTGAGTTATTTCTTCAATAATAGCTACCGCGATTTTTAAAAAATAAAAATAAATAGTAGAGATATTGACAGTCAAAGAAAATAAATTAGATACTACAATTAACTTAAAGAATTACACTACCCGTACAATACAGCTAGGATAATCACTACGTTAAAGATAAAAAAGATGGTCATGCACGACTATTTGTGATTTCAAGGTTTTTCTATCTCTCCGGACCCAAAAGATAGAATTTAAAGAGTGTCGAATATTCATTTAGTATGGACTAATTCAATTTTTTGTTCCTATTATTTTTAACTTTTTAAATTTGTTAAGCTGTCTTATCTTTAATTGGAAGGTGTCTAATTTTTTTTTCCCTAGGTTTAGGGAGCTTGGCATGCAGATTACTGCCAAGAATTGTCGCCATTGCCGTTTTCCCAGATAGTTGCATGAATTGGGTGCAAGGTTCCTTTATTTAATGGATATTTGAACTTGAAAGAAGATTTTAGGTCGCTTTTTCCATGCATGTACGTTTCTATATATCGACGACGAAATCTTTTAGCTTGTAGATTGAAGATATTTTTTTTTTTCCTTGTGGGATCAAGTGTAGGTTGAACGAAAAGGAACAGGTAAAGCACAGATTAGAATGTGCCATTTAATGGGAAAGACGGCGATCTTGGTGGTTTGATGATCGAACTGTCCAAGACAAGGTAGCACTAATGATGGACGCCATTATTAGGATAGACGGACGGTCGACATGGTGGAGCTTGTCACGTAGATTACTGCCAAGAATTGTCATCATTACATTGACAAGCAAATCTTTTAGTTTGTAGATTGAAGGGAGATGATATTTTTTTTTTGTTCTTGTGGGATCAAGTGCAGGTTGAACGAAGAAGAGCAGGTAAAGCTTTGATTAGAATGTGCCATTTAATGGGAAAGACGGCGATCTTGGTGGTTTGATGATCGAGCTGTCGTGCAAACAAGCCAGTTTCATGTTATCATAGACAAGAACAACTAAGAGCAGATTGACACTTCTATGTTTTCCGTTAATAAGATTGTTGTTGAGCCTCAAGAGCAAGAAGTCGAAGTTTTCAAAATTCATTTGATTTTGAACTAAAGGGAAGAATCGCAGGGTGAGCATTTTTTTCCATTAGAATGGAGAGATGATTTTGGAGAAAAGCCCCTCTCATGTTGATATGAATTTGGATACTTGTGAAATTTGGACTGCGAAATTTAAAGCGATAGAAAATCGAAAGAATTACAATAGATCTATAATTGATTTTGTTATACCAGAAAATTTACAGAATCACTTGATGAATCGATGCTGAAGTTTTGGTTTGGATATTTTCTTAAAGCAATAACATTTCAATTGATTTTGTAGAGATGGCTCTGAATTCCAAGAGTATTGAAGTAGATTTGCTTCGCCAGACGATAGACAATTTTAAAAACTTCAGGGAAACTCATGGTCGTAGCTTTTTTTTATCAATAAGTACGAATGATGCGGGGCACCTCAAGTTTGGAATTATGCCTTTTATTGGATGAATTTAGGATTTTGAATTTTGATGTTTTCTTCTTTAATCAAGTTAGTTTGGGATGTTCATTTAGCATATAGTAGTTGAACTTAATGTTTTTATATGTTAATTTTTAAAATGCGCGAAGATATCTTGTCTTTGATTGGAAGATCCCACATGAGCTAGTGGTTTTAAAAGATTTTGTGGGGCTTCTGTTATATTCCTAGGATTTCTTTTTATATTACTTTGTCAAGTAGTAAATTCTAGAAGAAAAAAGGGTTGCAATCTTGAATATTTGTTGTGTTTTATAGAATCACACAATTCACCTCTTTTAAGAAATACAAAAAATCGAGATATTTCTCTCTTTGCTTAAGGTGCACATACGTTTCGAATGTTCACATTTGCAATTCGTCACTTAATACTTTTTGTTTCCGCTTTTATCATTTTAATGAAATTGTATTAGGGAAAAAACTCTCTTAAAGGTCTTTATGGGCTTTAAGGAATTAATAGATAAGTCCATTGCATGCAACTAATAAGAAGAGTATTTATTGCAAACCTCAAGACTAGAAACATAGATTACATGCACACGACACAAGAGAGTTAAAGTAAACACCACATGCGAATTAGTCCTTTGATCCTGGGATGCTGCTGAGCCGTCTCTTTGTGGCATCAACTCGGTATAAAACTCGGACGTGCATTAGCTATCGGATTTGGGGAATTCAATCACAAGGAAAACACAGTAGGCAGCGCTTATAATAGTCAAAGAGAAGGAAACGGTGCGAGTGCGGGGCAATAGTGAAAAAGCAGCGACCCCGATTGAGGCGATGGAGACGAAAAAAGCCGTGCTGTTGAGATATATGAACATATATAGATTGGAGCCACTCAATATAATGTTTCCGACTTGATGTGGCTTTTCAACAGCAATGCCATTGGAATTGGCAGTAACGACAAAGGAATTGGCCGGGGGGTTTGAAGGGGAACCCTGCCATTATCCCCCCGGAGGATTGAGAACGGTTTGGTATGTGGCGGTTGCAATTAAGGTAGCCACTGTAAGGATTATGTTGCGAGTGGACTCATCTTGGATGCCGAAAACATATGAGTACTTCTCATAGACAGTAAAGTTCCTTTCTAAAAAATTGTGATAGAGAGAGGGTAGAAGTGGATCTTCGGCCTAATCTCCTCGCAACATTTTCATCAAAAGGAGCACTCACTTGGAAGATGTCCAAAGCTGTTCTATTCAGGAAGTTCTTCACATTTACATTCGCATGTCCAATTGATAGCTTGATGATCTGAAAGAATAGCTAATACTTGGATTGCTGTTGAAAAGCCAATTCCTCCGTCAAGGCCGTGATGAGAGGGGGGGGGGGGTAAAAGAGGAGTCAAGGCTGGGTTGGCTGTCGGGTCATATCCGGGTTGGAGCCAAGTCGGGCTTGGCTCGCCGGTCGGCCAATTGGTTGGGCCAATTTTTGTTTTATAAGCTTAGTTTAGTTTGTGGGCCGGGCTGTTGTTTGTTAATGTTTAGTGGTTGGGCTAGGTTGATATCCCAGGCCAGGCTTAATTTCCTCTTTTTCTGTTCTTTTTTTTTTTAGATTTTTTTTTTTTTGGGTCGCCTGACTGGGCTCAGATGAGCCCAGTCCAGCCATGGACTTGAGCCAGTCTTGACTCGGGTCGGAAGTGGAGGATCTGTAATATAATATCAATAAAATTTTAAAAAATGAAAAATTTAGAAAAAAGATTTTATTTTTTCTAAAAATTACAAAAAAAGCTTAGAAATTAGATCTTGAGGGATTTTCTTTTAAAACATGCCACAGTCTTTGATCAAATTTTTTTTTTTTTTCATTCAAAATTGAACGAGCCCTTAAAGCTGTGATTTGTTTTTAAGGACAAATAATAGGTCATTATTTGTGCATTTCTATTTCAATTATTATTTGATAAACACTTTCAATATATTGATTAAAAACCCTCATAGCATTAATTTGACTTAACATTGAATGCCTAAACGTCGCGCGGGGTAAGGGTTTAGGAGAGCCCATGCTTAATTGAGTAACTTGGGCATGCCTTTAAGTTATGCCCCTAAATTTATGTCTTTTCCTCTTCGGACAGAAAAGTTAGGTGGTGGCAACTATTTTCTTGGTATATCTCTTTTTAAAAAAAAAATACAAAATCAAGATATGTCACTCTTTGCCCTCGTGCATGTATGCTTTGTGCATCCATCTCATGCTTTGAAAGAACGCAAAGAGGAACAAAAAAATGGAGAGAGTTTTTTTTTTTTTGTATTCTATTCCATCTATCGATGATGTACAATGCTTCCACAAATATAGCACTAGGCATGTACAAGAAAAAAGAAATAAATGATATTACAAATCAAATCCTATATTAGATTGATACTAATTGATTTGCCATATCAATTTAAATATTGTATAAATCCAAAAGATCGCATATCTTCCAACACTCTCCCTTAAGCTGGTGGCTTGTAGATGTCCAAGACACTTAGCTTACTTAGTAGATATGTGTGTTGTCTCTGACACAGGGGTTTGGTGAAGATATCTACAGGTTGTTCTGTAGTCCCAATTCCTCTTGTCTTGATTACCCCTTCTTGAATTTTCTCTTGAGACAATCCACTTCTATGTGCTTTGTTCTTTCGTGCACTATAGGATTGGACGCACATTTAAGTGCTGTGTCATTGTCACAAAATAATATGGTCGGTCCCTTTGTTTGCACCACAAGGTCCCGAAGCAAGCCTCGCAACCACACTATTTCACAAGTAGTCTTAGCCATAGCTCAATACTCAGCTTCTGTTGAAGATAATGACACGGTTGGCTACTTCTTCGTCTTCCAAGAAAGTAAAGACTTTCCCATCATGATACAGAATCCTATAATTGATCTCCTGCTCATCGGACAAGTTGTGTAATCAACGTCACAATAAGCCGTCATCTCCATGTTGCATCCTCTTGAAAGAAGAATTCCAAGTCCTGGACATTTCTTCAAATACTTAACAACCTTTACGGCGGCGTTCATGTGGGACTGCTTGGGCTTATGCATAAACTGACTGAGTGTCTGTACTGCATAACATATATCTGGGCTAATCATGGTCAAATATATGAGCTTTCCTACCAGACTTTGATAACCTACCAGGTCTTTGAGAATAGGATCATCTTGGAGATTTCTTTCATCATGGTCCACCGAAGTCAACTTGAAATTTTGTTCGATTGGAATAGCTGCTGGTTTGCTTCCGGATAGGCCTGCTTCAGATATGATCTCTAGCACGAATTTTCGTTGACTGAGGGAAATCCCTTGATCTGATTGTGCAATTTCTATTCCCAGGAAAAATTTGGGTGATCGCAAGTTCTTTATATGAAATGTCAAATGCAGGTATTCCTTGAAGCTCTTTATGGCAATTGTATCGTTACTCATAATAATATATCATCAACATATATCATTAAAAATATGGTTGACGTACCTTTTGTCCATGTAAAAAGAGCATAGTCATATTTGGACTGTTTGAAACCTGCTACTGTGAGAGCATTCGCGAACTTGGCATATCATTGCCTGGATGCTCGTTTGAGACCATAAAGGGATTTGCGGAGACGGCATACTCTATTCTCCCCCTGTCTCCATAAACCCTGAGGAAGTTCCATATAAATTTCTTCATCCAAATCACCATGTAGAAATGCATTGTGGACATCCATTTGGTGTGACAACCAATCTGGGAAAGCTGCAACCGATAAGAAAGAATGAACCGTGACATCTTTGGCCACTGGAGAGAAGGTCTTGTGATAGTCGAATCCTTCTCGTTGTGTAAATCCTTTAGCCACTAAGCGAGCCTTATATCGTTCAATCGATCCATCTGCTCGAAACTTTATCTTGTAAACCCATTTGCATCCTATTGCCTTCCGATCGGAAGGTAAAGTCACAAGGTCCCATATATGGTTGTCGTGTAATGCCTGCAATTCTACTGCCATGGCCTTCTACCACCATGGATCCACAGATGCTTCATCATAACTAGTTGGTTCCCTTTCTTCAGATATGCGAGTTATACATTGTCGATGTTCCGGAGACAATTGATTGAAAGAGACATAAGATGAGATGGGATAATGAATACCTGTTGAGTTGTGTGCAGCACAAATATAATCTTTAGTCCAGGTTGGTGGCCGTGTGGTTCGCCCTAAACGTCGAGGTGGATCTGGGTGTGATGGTGGATGCTCTTCCATAGGTGGAATTGGTGTGAAATTTGAAGCTTTTTCAGTAATTGCATGCTTAGATCTTGGAGAAAAATCTTCAGTAGTAGACTTATCGTTTGTGGAAGCGCTGTAGAAAGTTCCTAGGCTTCCTACCATAACATATCCAGGATCCTTGGAGAAATCATCTTCAGAGAGAATATCAAGGGAAAAATGGATATCGTTTTCCTTTGAGGATTGATCTTCAGCAAAAGGAAATATGTCCTCATGGAAGACTACATCTCTACTTATTAGAAATTCGCCTGTAGAGGGTTGAAACACACGATACCCCTTCTGAAGATTTGGATATCCCATGAATATGCACCGCTGGGCACGAGGACTCATTTTGTCCCGAGGGCCTACCACGGTGACGTAGCATAAACACCCAAATATTCTTAGGTGATCCATTTTGGGCTTCTTCCGGAACAAGACTTCGAAAGGACTTCGACTATTTAACACCTTCATTGGCATCCGATTGTTTAAATACACTGCCGTGATTATGCAATCTCCCCAAAAATTATTTGGGATAGAAGCCTGAAATTTCAAGGCATGTGCTACTTCCAAAATATGTCGATGCTTTCGTTCCACTACTCCATTCTGTTGTGGAGTATATGTGCACGAACTTTCATGCAAGATGCCATAGGATGAAAACAATGATGTGCACTCATGGCTGAAAAACTCTCTTCCATTATCTGTCCTAACCCGCTGGATAGTCTTTCCAAATTGGGTCCTTGATAAGGAAATAAATTCCTTTAAGTGGGATAAAGCCTGACCCTTAGTTTGCATAAGAAAGATCCATGTTGCTCGGGAATGATCGTCAACTATGGTAAGAAAATATCTTGATCCATCGTGATTAGGTGTATGATATGGTCCCCATACATCAACATGAATAAGTGAGAAAGCACTAGTGGAACGACTTAAAGGATGCACGTGATTGCTTTGCTAGAGGACAGATATGACACTGAGAATAAGGAAACAAAGCACTGTGGTCCATTTTGGAATGCAAAAGGAAATTTTTATCATTGGTAGTGACATTACACAATGACTACTTATTTAAGGAAACTTGAGATAAATCTAAAGTGCTTGGAATGCTAGTCCAGAAAAATAGCCCATTAGAATGATTATCCCAGCCCATCAGTTTCCCAGTCGAAAGGGCCTGAAAGAAACAAAAATCAGAATTGAATAAAATTTGGCAAGAATTTTCTTTGCAGGCTCTAAACACGGAAATCAGATTGAACTGGAAATCTGACACATAGAGGACATTTTTCATGGTTATTTGAGGGCTAAGGTTCACAATTCTTATCGTAGTCACATAGGTAGTACTTCCATTTGGCAACTTTACAGAAATAGGGTTACTCAAATTTTCATGAATAATGGAAAAGAAGCCCTTATCACAAATAATATGATCACTAGCCCCTGAGTCGATTATCCAAGAATTCCGAGAGATAGAATTTATCAGGCAATGAAAAATACCTAAGAAGCTATTCCCTTTGGAAACATCCATTTTTTGCAAAGCCTGCATAATTTCTTGATATTGCCCTTGAGTGATAAGCTGATCAATAATTGAACCTAAGGTTTGATAAGCTGTGACCGAAGACTCCTTCCCCCGTTTTCCTTTTTCACCGAGATTGCCGTGCAATTTCCAGCAATTATTGATGGTGTGGTGAGGTTGCCTGCAGTATTCACAAAATAATTTATTTTTGCCTTTTAAATTTTGCCTATACGCCTTTGGGCTCACGGAAAGAATTGGGCCATTGGATCCTTAAATGATAGCCGCATGCCCACCGTCCGATCCTGATGAAGAGTCGGGCCACTTCCAGCCGTCCGATCGTGCCTCACGATCCAAACCGTCCATCTCAGGGTTCTTAAGGCTCCTTTCTTCTTCGCTGAGCCCTAGGGCTGTCCGCCTCTTCTCCTCGTTCTTGGATCTGGTCATGTGTCCTCGAGGGGTTGCCCGAGCAGCAGAACGCTTTCTCCAGCTCTCGCATGTTCCAACGACGCAAGACGTTGACTTTCTTCTTATATTGCAAGCTGGTATATTCTACCGAGCGAAGGAACAAGATCCATGGCCAGAACTTGAGAGCGAAAAGTAAGGTAAGAGTCGTTGAGGATTAAGAGAAAACGGGTTATATTTTCTCGTTCTTTAATCGCCTTGTATTGCTGCAAAGTCAAGTCTGGCCCTTCAAGCTTTTCCTCGGTGGCCTCTAATTCGTTCCAGAGGGCCGAGAGCTTGTTGAAGTAGGCTGTGATCGATAGATTCCCTTGTTTGAGTTCGGATATCGCCTGGGTTATGGAAAACAATTTTGCCCGATCCAATTTCCCATACATCTCTCTAATATTCTCCCACATAACTCTCGAATCTTCGGTCGGAGGTAGCCCGGCCGCAATTTCTAGAGCTATACAGTTTCTGATCCAAGTTTGGACAAGCTGGTTACACTTTCTCCATAGCTGAGTGAGTCGTTCGTCCGTCGGTACGGGGACAGTGCCGTCAAGGAAACCGTCCTTGTCCTTTGTGATGAGCGCCCGCCGAAATTCCCTCGACCATGTTGAATAATTTTCTGAATTGGTGAGTTGATGGGTGATGAGTCGAAGCTTGGGTCTGTTGGTGGTGCTTGTGTAAAGTGGGTCGCCAGGTTTGGGTCGCTGGGTTCCGGCCAGCCAGTGGTGGCGGAAAATGGGTACAAAAAGAACCCAAATTGAGGAATCAGGTAGGGATTCCCCCTTAAACCCGCAACACTCGGTTTGGGTGTTTGTCCCGCATGGACCTCTTCTGGCCCGGTGAATGAGCCTGCCCCAGCCATGGTTGGTAGGCCTCCATAGAACCCAATGTCTTGTCATGGAGTAGTTTGAGCCGGCCCATGAAACCATGAGCCAGAAGGTACCTGGAAGGGCAACCACCGCATGGATTGGCCTTGCATGGGCAGACCCAAAATGGGTTGGCTCATGCTAGGTTGCCTCGGATTTGGCAAAGCCCCAAAAGGAAGCCATTGGATGGCCTGGGTCTGGACATGCTGCTGCTGCTGATTCACAGTTTCTTCAGTAGGTGGATTCTCTTAAGTTCGTTCCTCAGAAGCTGATGATTTATCCTTGATCATGGTATCGGTGAGTAAAGGTAAAGGTAAAGGATTTTCTGTTTTGGTGATACTAAGAAAGCTGATTCCTACACCGGAGTGCTAATCTTGTTTTGCAGGTTAGTTTTTTCTTTTGCAACAACAAGAATCAAGGAAGACCGGTGGGCAATCAGAAATGTGCGGAAGCTAGGCTAGAGATCGAATGCTCTGAAACCATGAAAGAACGCAAGGAGGAACAGAAAAATGGAGAAAGTTTTTTTTTGTGTTCTATTCCGTCTATCGATGATGTACAATGCTTCTACAAATATAGCACTAGGCATGTACAAGAAAAAAGAAATAAAGGATATTACAAATCAAATCCTATATTGGATTGATACTAATTAATTTGCCATATCAATCTAAATATTGTATAAATCCAAAAGATCGCATATCTTCCAACACACTTCATCATTTTATAAAATTGAATAAGGAAAAAAGCTATTCGAAGTCGTCAATTCAAGCAAGAGTAAAGGTCTTCAGTGACGAAGGGATCAACGGATGTCTCCATTAAAGGCAGCAAAGTTGGATTCTTGCAAACCTTAAAACAAGAAACATAGATTAGATGCCCCAATGACAAGAAGTGTTAAAAGTAAATAATACTTGTGAAATTAAAACCCTTCAATCCTTGACTCGTCTCCACGCCGCGTCGATTCGTCGTGGAACGCTTTTGAGCTTTATCGTCGCGTATGAGAAGAGACTTAACCCGGCGAGCCAAAAGAGAAGGAAAGCTGTTGCTAGATAAGATCCTACCGCCTTATTGGTTCTGGGGATTTGGAGTGTAAACATAACCAAGTAAGAAAGGCAGAGATACATTATAGGCACAACAGCGGCACTGGCGAGATGGCGGTCCCTTAGTGTTAAAGCGCAGGCCCCGATTACGGCAATCGAGGCGAAAAAAGTCAAGCTATTCATTATCGTGTACCCAAATAGATCATCACCACTTAGGATAAGGTCTCCGGCTTGATGTGGTTTTCCAAGAGCAATGCTGCTGGAATTGGCGGTAACAATAGTGGAATTGGCCTGGGCATCTGGAGAGGAGTCTTGCCAATATCCCTTCGGAGGAGCAAGCGCAGCTTGGTAAGTTGCAGCTGCAACTAAGGTTGACACTATAAGCACTGCTTCGCGAGCGGAATTATCTTGGTTGCGAATCCAATTTCTGTACTTCTCGAGGATGGTTAGTTCCGCGCTATAAAACTGTGATAGAGAAATTATAGTAGTAAAACGTCTTTCTTGACGTCCTATTTGGTGAAACCTCTCCACAACATCTGGATCGCCACTAGGATTCGCTTGGAAGATTTCCAGAGCTGTGTTACCTTGAAAGTTCTTTACATGTACGGTCATATATTCAATCAAGAGCTTGATGATCTGGAAGAAATCGAAAGGGAACAAAATGAAGTATGGTTCCCTTCAGTTTTCAATCACTGCTCTGTCATAAGCTTTGCTATTGTGCATAAAGTGAGCTCATGCCATATAAATATATAAGTTTGACGATGCTAGTGATGCAACAACAAATATACAAAGGGAAAAACGTTATTTATTAAATGCAAATTGTATGAACCAATATAATGAAGTCCACAATCTTTTTCAAGAAGTGCAATTTAGTCTTTTCACTTAGAAATTATTCACGTGATAGTTAGGATGATGGCCCGAATGACTATGATTTTTCATTAAAGTTTGGGACTTAATAACATTAACTGAAAGGCTTGGGATTTAATTATATTTTGTACAAATGGTTTTGGCTATGAAGAGAAAGACTACCTTAGACAGGTGTGTGCGTGTGTCCATATATATATATCCTCTATGCATGATATTCTTATTCACAAATTGATTATCCTATGGTTGTGTTAGATTGTCCTTGCTAGGATCCATTTCACTAACTTCTATCCCGTACAATATCTTCGGGAGGACTGATTTTGAAAGAAGGAAAGAGATTTTGCTAATCCATAGGAAAAATGAAATGATGGAAAAGAATGAATTAAGTAATCATCGTATTAGGTAGGAGTGACGGACACAACAAGTTGGAAGAAATTACTCATTAAAAATTATCCAACCTGAAAGAGTTACAGCACACTAAAAAATTATTTTTATTGGGGTTCGAAAAGAAACAATTTTAATCCTAGCTTTTCTTTCCTTTTAATAAACTATAAACAAGGTGATCTCTCTATATCACTGCCTTTCTTTTCTTCCTTTTCCTCTATATCCTCTAACCAAATCCTTGTTAAGCCAATTAAAATAAACACAAATTGGAAGCATCACAAGCTTAAAAATAGTTTTCCCACTTTTGAAGTGAAACTATGGGCTTGTTTTGATAAAATTGAAAAGTAAGCACTAGTATTGATAATCTTACATGCTGACGATAGAAATAAAAAATTGTTTCTTGATAATTAAAAATACATAATTAAATTTGATTTATTTCTTACTAAACATGAAATTGTTGTTACTATTGATAGGTTTAACTATATAATTGGGAAGATTTTGATTACTAACAATTATATTGATTATTAGATTAAGTGAATGTTTTGGCTGAATCAAGTCTTTTAAGTCATAAACTAATACAAATTTAATCTCATTCATTGCTAAATTTGTTATTTCAAGCACTCAATTTAATTTTTCAAACATGCCGATATGTGTGTATTAAATTAAATGAAAACAGTTAAAAACAATCAACATACCCATTTAATCACTATCTTAATGTGAGTACTTGACTTTTTTAATCATAAAAAAGCACTACTTGTTGATCTAATTTTTACAACCCACCTGAATGGCATAAAAAGTCTATTAGATTTTTGGATGGTGAGTGATTTGGAGAGAAATGAAATGATTAGGTTAATCACTAAGGAAACAAATGAAGATAAAAAGAATGCATCCACCTGTGTGACAACTGCTCTGAATACTAGGGTAGAGCCAACCCTCCCCTAACCAAGTGCACGGCCAAATTGTCAAAGAGAAGTGGAAGAAGAAGATTGGCAGGGAAGGATCGAGGAGTAATAACCATCCCTCTTGATTCCTTCACTTCTCTCCGACAAATGAAACTAAAAAAGATGATCCCTTTCAATTCTCCTCATTCAGAATTTTTTCAAAAACATTAACTTATTACCATCATATTCGTTCCTAGATAAGGTTTTGTCGAATTTAAGGATCGAACCATAAAAGCATGGATAACCATGAAATCAATGAACTATACCTCAGGCTGCTTTTCTAATGTAGCAATATGTAGGACGGTGTCACCATATTGATCTTTGCAGCGCAAGATTCGTGTTAGATGAACTCGCTTAAGCCATCCAAATAAAACCTTGAATGCTTCCGTGTTGCCCATCCTGACGGCAATGTGAACTGCAGTCTCACATTGGTTCGTCAAGTCTTTGATAGACGATTCACAAGCAAATAGGAATTCTGCCAGGAGATTTAGGAGCTCCATGTTCTCTTGCTCATCGTCTCCTATTTTCCCAGCTACAAAATGCAAAGGGGTGATCCCACCTCGTCCTCGGACTCGAATCAACTCGGGATCGAGGGTCATCAATGCCCTCACAAGATGATAATGCTTATTTTGCAAAGCCAAGTGTATGGGACTATAACCCCCGCGATTCAGCTTTCGAGCGTACGATGGTTTCAAGGTGGCTATCTCCATTGCCACTTTAGTTTTCCCCTTGCCAGCAGCATCGTGTAGTGGAGTATTTGGGAAGGACCCCTTGCATCCATGATTTAAGAGATTTTCGTCCCCCTCAATTAAGCTATATAGCTCATCAACATCGTTATGGTCGATTGCTTGCTGAAGCTGAAGGTCCATTGTTTTGACGAGGGAAATGTCGGAGAAAGGGGGCTTTGCTTGTTGATGATGGATGGAAGTAGGAGGAGCGAACTTGCAAACATCACATATAGAGCCATAGTCAACCAAAACATAATTAGGTGAGTCATTGTTTATGATTTATCCCGTATAAACAATTCAAATGGTTGGGGCATCTATCTCTTTAGAGAACTTGCATGCGAAGTTTCGCAATGCCTGGAGTCGAGTCGTCAAAGATAATTTAAATTAATCTACCAAGTGTAATTGATCCTTAACCAATAATTTGTGGTCTGATATTTGTCGTTTCTTGGGTTAATATCGGTTGGTGTAATATCGAAACGGCCTCAGTAGTTTCGATAAATCAAGCTCCACCCATTCGGTTCGCAAAGATTGTATCTACTTAAACTTGTGTGAAGCGTAATAATTTCCTTGCTCGAATTCCACTAATAGGAAACTTGATAATCTGAATAGAGCTTTTGGAATTTGAATTCATCAAGTGGCCAAAATAAACATTTGACTCTTCAATTGACTAAATGCTCAATCTTAAGCCCTTTTATACACTTAACTATTTTACCGTCGAGAAGACTAAACAAATATCTATAAATTGGTGAGTCATTAATGGGTTCTTCATCGCTTAAGTGGGAATTGACTATTCCATAATCATAAATTTGATGGATGCTATTAGGAGTAGGCAATTGAGCCGGTTTGAGCTGGCTTGTCAATTCCAAGCCTCTTCACACAGGAATTTATTCGCTTTTCAGATAAAAGGATTGGGAATCTGTCTTGATCGAATCCGGTTTCTAATTCTATGCCTTGCACCGATTGATTTTACCAAAAAACCGACTTTGCAAGACAAAGTTCTAGGCTCCTGGTTCACTGTTGATCCCAAGTTAATCTTTTTACTCTTTTATCAGATGCCGCCCCCACCACCCCCCCCCCTCTCCTTTCTCTCTCTCTCTCTGTGTTACTGACTCTCCTTCAGTAGCTCGATCTCGACTTCGTTCGCGATTCGCCACTCTCCTTTCCGCTCCCAGATAATCTCTACGTTGGTTCCGTTTGTTGATTTCTTCGTGGAATGGCATTCGAGCTCAATTTTCTCCTTCATCTACGGGATAATCCCCTGAACCCATGTGAGGAGCACCAGTGTGGCCCGGGTAAGGTCAAGACTTTACTTGATCAGTGGTGATGTCATATGCCTGAAGGTTTTCTGGATTATAGCATTAAAGCTGAAGAACTCTTGCCACTATTTTTTTGGTAGAAAGGAAAGTATGCATTTCACACGAAAGAGAGATGCATAATTTGAAGACAAAATCATACCCAGAGAATTACCTTCTAGTACAAATCTGAAAAATAAATTAACTTGGTACCATCTGTAAAGACTCGCTCCTTCCATTAAAATGGATTTGTCATAGCAGCATAGCACAACCGACAATCGATCACTGAAATTCGTGTCATCATCAGTGACGAGCACATACCAAGATTTCTCTTTCTAGTAGCTACGGCTTTGCCAAAAGGCGGTACGGGCCTAGGTTTAACATCCCCAACACTATCACTGTATAGAGACAACAACAACACCGATAAATTGAAAGAGCACAAATAATGCCTTGTAAATCCTAGATCTATATCTAGATTGGGATAGAATAACACCAAAATCCAGATCTAACTCTAAATTGGGAGAGAAGAGCTACAAAATAGACGTCAGTTGGTCATAAAATCACATTTAGATAAGCCCATCGTGCTATGGGGGAGAAGTTTTGAAGACTTGTAGAGCGCTCGAGTTTCTGGAGGAAACACCTAGAATCAAAGAAATCAAGCGAATCTGGAGAGAGTGGATTCTTCCAAGACACTCACACTTCGATCTTTAGAGCTCACAAGGACAAAACTCTCCTCTTTTGTGGAGGAAATCGACAGCAACGTCCACAAAATCAATGAAGAAGTCTTGAAGATGAAGAGAATGACTTTTAAGGAGTGAAAATAGGCTTTTCTTACAAAAAAAAAAGCAAATAATTGGTGACCAAAATGGCATTTCTTTGAAAGGTGGGTCATTGTTTATGATTTATCCCGTAGGAACAATCAAACTAGTTAGTGGGTCTTTCTCCGTCACACAACTTGCATGCGAGAATTCCCAACTCGTGAACCAAGATAATTTACATTGATCGAAGAAGTCTAAATGATCCTAAGTCACTAAGGTTTTATTTTGGCCACTTGAAGACTTAAAATTTAGGGGGAAGGGGGGGGGAGGACTCCAATCAGATGTGAAGTTTGCGGTCGATTGAATTCCAGCATTGGAATTTTTATCGTCCTCACATTTAAATTAATTACCGCCTTTGCGTACCAAGGTGGGTGTAGTTTTGATTTATCAAGACAGCCTCATCTGCTACTCCGCGCAATTTCATGTAGTAAAAGAAAAATGAAGAAAATTATTCAAAAAATCTTAAATCGTTATACGGCGGTCAATTTAGAAATATTTTAAAAAGTTATAAAAATTATTCATGTCAGCGCCAGTCGTCCACCAGTTGTGCCATATAGGACATATGGTATTTATTTTAGCAAATTAAGCCAAAATTGGCCAGAATAACTAGATTGGTAAATTGTTAAAAAAATTTGGACTAAATTAGTAAAATTAAAATGTTTATGACTAAACTGACAAAATTACAAAATTTATGATTGAGTCGTCATTCGTACATACAATAGGTTTTGGATTTTTTTGGTAAGTTTCCTAGGAGGAATGACACCCAAGATACTAAAAGAAAAAAAACGTTCAAACCACAAATTATGTGCTTAGGATTAAATAGACTTCTTCAATTAATTTAAATTATCTCGATGACTTGCTCACGCATTGCGAAAGTTCGCACGTAAGTTGTCTGACAAAGAAAGACCCCCCAGCAAATTTCATTGATCCTACGTAATAAATCATAAGCAATGACCCAACTTCACGTGGTTGGGGAGAAATGACACCCAAAGGAAAAATAAAAAATAAAAAATTCAGACCACAATTGATCACTGTCCAAAACTCTTGCTTCTACACTTATCCCTGTTAAAATCCAATATCAATAAACGAGAGTTATTGGTAGTTTTGCATCACTCCTTCCTCTTTAATGAATTGGCAATTAATAATAAATCACAGGGCTGCTATAATAGTCCACTCACTATCAATC
Organism: Eucalyptus guilfoylei; assembly: GCA_016097605.1. Lineage (NCBI taxonomy): Eukaryota > Viridiplantae > Streptophyta > Magnoliopsida > Myrtales > Myrtaceae > Eucalyptus > Eucalyptus guilfoylei. The sequence continues at coordinate 12,456,614 of CM027863.1, forward strand.
TCAAAGCTTTTAACCCAAAAAATTCAGGAATGCTCTCGTGAATTATCACTACATATTGTTTTAGAAAATCAGAATAAAACCATACTGCAAAATTAGATAACATAGCTAACAGCTAATTTTGGGGATGGGTTATTCATGTAATGTAGCTGTGAAACGAGAAAGATGAACACATTTATCTTAATAAAGGTGACAGATTTAGACAGATTTATCATAGATTTATAACATAGCTACCGGCTAATTTCTGTACCTGATCTCTTTCTTCACAATGAAGACAAAGAAGCAACATCGAACTAAAGCCAAACTTGGAAGAGAGCATTGATTCCTCTTGGCCAGATTTGCCAAGATCATTTCTCACATACATACGAACACAACAATCCTTACTTAGCTTTCGCAAGGGGCGAAGGACGAATTGGAGGAAAGTCGGCAAAGCCAAACAAAATAACGATTGATAGAAAATTTATAGAAATTTAATAATGTTTAATTAAATTAATGAAGGTTACTATGATAACCATTTTTATCTAACTTAAAAAATTCCCTCTCCTGGCCGGCAGATGTTGATGTACGAGTGGATTTTCAAGGTACAAAAAAGAGTCAATGCCAAAACCACCTTATCACAGGGGCCACTGACAAAATTGTACCAATTAAAGATTTCGAACAGACTCAGCGTCTGATTTCTTATTTAAAATAATCTTTGATTAAGGTGTATTAATGCCATTGGGGCCAGACGCTCAATCGCTCATTTTAAAATTTTGGTAATGGCTTCCTTGCACTCGGGATGCATGTCGATGAAAATTTGCCAAGGGATGATACAAATATTACAAGCTGAGAAAGAAAAGATTGTCTTAATATGAGTAAAAGACGCATGATGGGAAGTGATAGTGAAAGGATGGTTTTTAATGCTTAGCCGGAGGGACAGACAGGGTGCTAAAGAATAGAAATGAACTGCATAATAACCTCACTCATTGAACACCTCCATGGAGATGGGGGTTCCGCTCCAGTGAACGAAATGCTCCGGGCACCAACTTCAACGACTCAAAGTGAACGAAATGCTCCGGGTACCAACTTCACCGACTTAAAATTAACAGGCGAGTGCATGAGAGGACTGTCATGCATATCATAAACAGCAAATGAAAATAACACAAATGATCCTGAAATTTTGGCTCAATATGCAATGTAATTTATAAATTTTTAATTTGTTCAATGTATCTTTGAACTTTAACTCAGTGTGTAATATGGCTCATGAATTTTTAATTTGTTCAATATCGTTAATGAATTTTTGGAACCTATTCAAATTGGTCCCTGTATTACATGAATTTTCAGGACGACATCGAACAAATTAAAAATTCATCAATCACATTACATTGGGCCAAAGTTTTGCATCATTATCCCAAAAAGCAACTACCATGTTCAAGGAGTCAACACATTTTAAAAATATCAGTAACACTTTCCTCAAGGATAAACCTTACATTTCTAAATGTAAGTATATTACTGATTCCGTTAAGTGACAAAATGATGCGGTAAGGTCCTGAGGATACTGCTCCTTGTTCCCTAGGTGAAGGTATAAAGGTATACACACAATCTAACCCACGAAACTACTCTACCCTTTCGACCAAAAAAAAAAAAAAACTACTCTACCCAGAGTCCGAGAGCAGCAGATACAATAAAACTTATAAAGAAAGAAAGAAAGAAAGAAAAAAACTGCGGTTGACATCGAATACCAGGCGGTAATCAGTGTCAAGGAAAAAGCAAGGTTGGAGAAGAAGCCATGTCTATCAGTCAATCAGCAGCTGCAGTATCTCACTGCAGATCTCTGCTGGGCCATCTCATTGCCTGTCTGAGCTAAACTAGTTCAGCCAGAACATCTTTGAGAGGCTCGGCGAGCTTGCTTTTCTGAGCCTGCACAAAACTTGGGCTCAAAACTTGTCCAAGACAAGTTAGCACTGATGATGACAAGGAGGCAGTTAGCACTGATGATGACAAGGAGGCAGCTAGGAGGATAATACACCAAGAATCGGTTCCAAGTGGTAGAGGAGTCGTCTAGACGAGTTTCCTCTTCTAAACACTTCAGTAAGGAATCAATGAGTTGACAGAAATGAATTCGCAAAGCCCAATAGAAAAATAATCTTCTCGGGGATGAAAAAGAGCTTTGAACAAAGGCGTTCAAAATTTTCCCTACTAATGAAGGGTACCAGCCCCATTGAAAATTGTCCATGGCAAGCTAAAGATCTCATAGCATGGTCATAGGGTACCTTCTCGGACGGAACAAGAGCAATCTGGAGTTTCTGGACAGGCATAAACAATGACAAACATCTGCATCAAATCTGAGATTAATGGCACTGCGTCTTCTTAAGAAATGGTACCCAAAAAGTCGAGATTAGTACCTCGCCATCAGCGACACCAAGTTGTGCAAGAGGCCTTCAAGTTGAGTTACTAGCTAATCTCTTTCTGGAAAATTGTGATACGCGAAATTAAATAACAGAGCTATTAGCTACTTTTGGGGATGAATAATATATTTAAGTCTAAAAACCTCATATCCCATGACTATTAAAACTTGACCTTCAGTTATAAAGGACCCATGATAGGAAAATGATAATGAAAGGATGGATTTTAATGCTCAGCTGGAGAGACAGAGAGCGTTCTAAATAACAAAAATGAACTGCATAAAAGCAACACTTGATGAACTAGTTCTTTGAGATGGCGGTTCAAGTGCAGTGAACAAAATGCTCATGGCACCAACTTCACTTGCTCAAGAGGATGAGGCCAGTACATGAGACTGATTGTCATGCATATCATAAATAGCCACTATCATGATCAGGGAGTCAACATATATGTGCAGAACTCTTTAAAAATAACAGTAACACTTTCCTTAAGGATGAACCCCGCATCTCTAAACTCAAGTGAAGTACCGACTCCAACAAGTGACAAAATGATGCAGGAAAGTCCTGAGAATACCGATGCTTGTTCCAATAGTCTGCTAGGTGAAGCTATATACACAGTCTAACCCACCGAACTACTCTACTCTGAGTCCGAGTGAAGCGAATACAGTAAAATTTATGAAGAAAATCCAACAGATTTTAGAAGCTCGGCAAGCTTGCTGTTCTTAGCCTGCACCAAACTTGGGGCAAAAATTTGTCCAAGACAAGGTAGCACTAATGATGGTCGCCATTATTAGGATAGAGGGACGGTCGACATAGTGGAGCTTGTCACGTAGATCGCTGCCAAGAATTGTCATCATTACATTGACGAGCAAATCTTTTAGCTTGTAGATTGAAGGGAGATGATTTTTTTTTTCTTGTGGGATCAAGTGCAGGTTGAACGAAAAAGAGCAGGTAAAGCTTTGAATGTGCCATTTAATGGGAAAGACGGTGATCTTGATGGTTTGATGATCGAGTTTTCGTGCAAACAAGCCAGTTTCATGTTATCATATGTAAGAACAACTGAAAACAGATTGACACTTCTATGGTTTCCGTTAATAAGATTGTTCTTGAGCCTCGAGCGCAAGAAGTTGAAGTTTTTGAATTTCCTTTCCAAGAACCGGAGGATTTTGAGCTAAAGCGAAGAATCACAGGGTGAGCATTTCTTTTCCATTAGGATGGAAGGATGATCATGGAGAAAAGCCCCTCTCATGTTGATATGAATTTAAATAAATGTGAGATTTTGACAAAGAAATTTGAAGCGATAGAAAATCAAAAGAATTGCATAAGATCTAGAATTGAATTCGTCATACCAGAAAATTTACAGAATTAATTGACGAATCGATGTTGAAGTTTTGGTTGGGATCTTTTCCTAAAGCATGAATATTTCGATTGATTTCGCGGAGATGGCTCTGAATTCCAAGCGTATTATGGTAGATTTGCCTTGCCAAACGACCAACATTTTAAAAACTCAAGGATACTTAAGGTCTGGCTTTTTTATCAATAAAGTGAGAATGACGTGGGGACACCTCAAGTTTGGAATTATGCCTTTTATTGGATGAATTTAGGATTTTGAATTTTGATCTTTGCTTCTTTAGTCAAGATAGTTTAGGATGTTCATTTAGCATATAATAGTTGAAATTAATGTTTTTAATTTTTAATTTTTTAAAATGCGCGAAGATATCTTATCTTTGATTGGAACATCCCACATGATCTAATAGTTTTTAAAGGTTTTGCTATGCTTCTGTTATATTCCTAGGATTTCTTTTTCTATTACTTTGTCGAGTAGTAAATTCTAGAAAAAAAAGGGTTGCAATATTGAATATTTGTTTGTTTTTTTTTTTTTTTTGGTAAGGACAATCTTGAATATTTGTTGCGTTTCATAAAATCAGACAATTCACCCCTTTTCAGAGATACAGAAAATCGAGATATTTCTCTCTTAGCTTAAGGTGTACATACGTTTCGGCGTTCATATTTTCAATCCGCCACTTAGTGCTTTTCGTTTCTGCTTTTGTCATTGTAATGAAGTTTTATTAGGGAAAAAGCTCCCTTAAAGGTCTTCATGGTCTTTAAGGAATTAATAGGTAAGTCCATTGCTTAAAACTAATGAGAAGATAGTCCATTGCAAACCTCAAGGCTGCGAACACAGATTATTTGCACACGCCACAAGAGTAGTTAAAGTAAACACTACATGCGAACTAGTCCTTTGATCCTAGGATGCAGCTGAGCCGTCTCCTTGTGGCATCAACTTGGGATAAAACTCGGATGTGCATCAGCTATCGGATTTGGGGAATTGAATCACAAGGAAAACACAGTAGGCAGTGCTTATAATAGTCAAAGAGAAGGAAACAATGCGAGTGCGGGGCCATAATGAAAAAGCAGCGACCCCGATCGAGGCGACGCAAACGAAAAGAGCCGTGCTGTTGAGATATACGAACATATATAGATTGGAGCCACTCAATATAATGTTTCCAGCTTGATGTGGCTTTTCAACGGCAATGCCGCTGGAATTGGCAGTAACGACAGAGGAATTGGCGGGGGGAATTTGAAGAGGAATCCTGCCATTATCCCCCCGGAGGACTGAGAATGACTTGGTATGTGGCGGTCGCAATTAAGGTAGCCACTATAAAGATTATGTTGCGAGTGGCCTCATCTTGGATGCCGAAAACATATGAGTACTTCTCATAGACAGTAAAGTTTCCTTGCTAAAAAATTGTGATAGAGAAAGGGTAGAAGTGGATCTTCGTCCTAACCTCCTCGCACCATCTTCATCAAAAGGAGCACTCACTTGGAAGATGTCCAGAGCTGTTCTATTCAGGAAGTTCTTCACATTTACATTCGCATGTCCAATTGATAGCTTGATGATCTGAAAGAATAGCTAATACTTGAATTGCTGTTGAAAAGCCAATTCCTCCGTCAAGGCCGTGATGAGCGGAGGGCACGAGAGGAGTCAGGGCTGTGCTGGGCGTCGGGTCAAATCCGGGTCGGAGCCAAGTCGGGCTTGGCTCGCCGGTCGACCAGTTGGTTGGGCCGATTTTTGTTTTATAAGCTTAGTTTAGTTTGTGGGCCAGGCTGTTGTTTGTTAATGTTTAGTGGTTGGGCTAGGTTGATATCCCATTTTTCAGAATTGTTTTTTAGGGTGGCCGGACTGGGCTCATTCACTGAGCCCAGTCCAGCCGTGGACCTGAGCCAGTCCTGACTCGGGTCGGATGCGGAGGATCCGTAATATAATATTAATAAAATTTAAAAATCTGAGAAATTACGGAAAAAGATTTTGTTTCTTTAAAAATTACGAAAAAGCTTAGAAATCAGATCTTGAGTGATTTTCTTTTAAAATGTGCAATAGTCTTTGATCAATTTTTTTTTTCATTCAAAATTGAACGAGCTCTTAAAGCTTTACAATATAATGTGATTTGTTTTTAAAGACAAATACTAGGTCATTGTTTGTGCATTTCTATTTCGATTATTATCTGATACACACTTTCAATATATTGATTAAAAACTCTCATAGCATTAATTTGACTTAATATCGAATACCTAAACGTTGCCCAGGGTAAGGATTTAGGAGAGCCCACGCCTAATTGAGTGTCTTGGGCACGCCCTTAAGCGATACCCCTAAATTTGTGTCTTTTCCTCTCCGGACAGAAAAGTTAGGTGGCGGTAGTTATATTTTTAGTATATCTCTTTTTTAAAAAATATAGGAAATCAAGATATGTCGCTCTTTGCACTTGTGCCTGTACACATTGTGTGTCCTTCTTACGCTTCATCATTTTATAAAATTGAATAAGGAAAAAGGCTATACGAAGTCCTCAATTCAAGCAAGAGTAAAGGTCTCCAGTAACGAAGGAATCAATGGATGTCTCCATTACAGGCAGCAAAGTTGGATTCTTGCAAACCTTAAAACAAGAAACATAGACTACATGCCCCCACGACAAGAAGTGTTAAAAGTACATAATACTTGCGAAATTACTTTGAACCCTTTAATCCTTAACTCGTCTCCACGTGGCGTCGATTCGTCGTGGATCTTTTCGGAGCACTGCTGTCACGTGGCTGAGACTCCACGAGGCGAACACAAATAAAATGAAAAGTACCACTAGAGATAATTGTGCTGCCTTATTGCCTTCGGGAATTTGGATAAAAAACATACAGTAGTAAGAAGCGCAGAGAAGCCATATAGGCGAAATGATGGAATCTGCGAAACGGCCGGGCTTTAGCGAAAGAGCGGAGGCCGTGATTGTGGCAATCGAGGCGAAAAAAGCCAGGCTATTCAAGATCGTGTAACCAGATAGAATCCGACCGCTCAAGATAAGATCTCCGGCTTGATGTGGTTTTCCAAGAGCAATGCTACTGGAATTGGCGGTAACAACAGTGGAATTGGCAGTAACAATAGTGGAATTGGCCTGGGGATAAGAGGAGTCTTGCCAGTATCCTCTTGGAGGAGCAAGCGCAGCTTGATAAGTTGCAGCTGCAATTAAGGTTGACACTACAACCACTACTTCGCGAGTGGATTTATCTAGGCTGCAGATCCTATTTATGTACTTCTCAGACAAGGTTAGTTCCATGCTATAAAACTGTGATAGAGAAAGTACAGTAGTAAAAAAACCTCTTTCTTGACGTCCTTTTTGGTGAAACCTCTTTGCAACATCTGGATCGCCACTGGGATTCACTTGGAAGATTTTCAAAGCGGTATTACCTTGGAAGCTCTTTGCATATACAGCCGTATATCCAAGCAAGAGCTTGATGATCTAGAAGAAACGCAAAGGGAACGAAATAAAGTATGGTTCCCTTCAATTTTCAATCAATGCTCTGTCATAAGCTTTACTATTGTGCATAAAGTGAGCTCATGCCAAATAACTATATAAGTTTGATGGTGCAAGTGATGCAACGACGAATGTGCAAAGGGAAAAAGTCTTTAACCTTATTTATTAAATGCAAAATGTATGAACCAATATAATGAAATTTAGAGTCCTTTTCAAAAAATGCAATTAAGTCATTTCACTTAAAAATTATTCATGTGAGAGCTAAGAATTGCTCATGTGAGTTGTAACATAGGAATTCCACAAAAGTGATAGCCCAAATGATTATGATTTTCCATAAAAGTTTAGGACTTAATCACATCAACTAAAAGACTTGGGATTTAATTATATTTTGTACATATGGTTTTTGCTATGAAGAGAAAGACAACCTTAGACAGGTGCGCGCGCGTGGGGTGTGCGTGCGTGATATTCAGTTGGTCAAAGAGTAATTTTCTTGTCCACAAAGTGATTATTTTATAGTTGTGTCAGATTGTCCTTGTTAGCATCCATTTCACTAGCTTCTTTCTCGTACAACATGTTCGGGTGGACTGATTTTGAAAGAAGGAAAGAGATTTTGCTAAGCCATAGGAAAAATGAAATGACAGAAAAGAATGAATTAAGTTATCATTGTGTTACGTAGGAGTGACTGATGTGATAAGTTGGAAGGAAATTACTCATAAAAAATTATGCAACCTGAAAGAGTTATAGCACACTAAAAAATGATTTTTATTGGGGTTCAAAGAGAAACAATTTTAATCACAACTTTTCCTTCCATTTACTAAACTATAAACAAGGCGATCTCTCTATAATCCATATCACTACCTTTCTTTTCTTCCTTTTCCTCTATATCCTCCAACCGAAACATTGCGAAGCCAATTAAAATAAACACAAATTGGAAGCATCACAAGCTTAAAAAAGTTTTCCCGCTTTTAAAGTGAAACTATGGGCTTGTTTTGATAAAATTGAAGAGTAAGCACTAGTATTGATAATCTTAAACGCTGACAATAGAAATAAAAAAAATGTTTCTTGATAATTAAAAATACATAATTAAATTTGATTTATTTCTTACCAAACATGAAATTTTTGTTACTATTGATAGGTTTAACAATATAATTGGGAAGATTTTGATTACTATAAATTATATTGATTACTAAATTAATTGAATGTTTTGGCTGAATCAAGTCTTTTAAGTCAAATACTAATACAAATTTAATCTCATTCATTGCTAAATTTGTTATTTCGAGCACTCAATTTAATTTTCAAACATGCCAATATGTATATATTAAATTAACGAAACAGTTAAAAACAATCTACATACTCATATAATCACTATCTTAATATGAGTATTTGACTTTTTTTTAATTATAAAAAAGCACTAAATCTTTACAACTCATCTGAATGTAATAAAAAGTCTATTAGATTTTTGGATGGTGAGTGATTTGGAGAGAAATGAAATGATTAGGTTAATCACTAAGGAAACAAACGAAGATAAAAAGAATGATCCACCCGTGTGACAACTACTTTGATTACTAGGATAGAGCCAACCCTCCCCTGACCAAGTGCATGGGGAAATTGTCAAAAAGAGAAGTGGAAGAAGAAGATTAGCAGGGAAGGACAAAGGAGTAATAGCCATCCCTCTTGATTTCTTCACTTCTCTCCGACAAAAGAAACTAAACAAATCATTCTAAATGTTTTCAAAAAACATGAACTTATTACCATTATATTTGTTGCTGGATAAGATTGTGTCAAATTGAAGGATCTAATAATAAAAGCATGAATGACCATGAAATCAATGAATCATACCTCAGGTTGCTTTTCAGTTGCAGCAATATGTAAGACAGTGTCACCATCTTGATCTTTCCAATCTAAGATTTCTGTTAGATTGACTCGCTTAAGCCATCCAAATAAAACCTTGAATGCTTTCGTGTTGCCCATCCTGACGGTAATGTGAACTGCAGTCTCGCATTGGTTCGTCAAGTCTTTGATAGATGATTTGCAAGTAAATAGGAATTCTGCCAGGAGTTCTAGGAGCTCCATTTTCTCTTGCTCATTGTCTCCTATTTTTCCAGCTACAAAATGCAAAGGGGTGATCCCACCTCGTCCTCGAACTCGAATCAACTCCGGGTCAAGGGTCATCAGTGCCCTCACAAGGTGATAATGCTTATTTTGCAAAGCCAAGTGCATGGGACTATAACCCCCGCGATTCAGCTTTCGAGTGTATGATGGCTTCAAGGTGGCTATCTCCATTGCCACTTTAGTTTTTCCCTTGCCAGTGGCATCGTGTAGTGGAGTATTTGGGAAGGGCCCCTCGCATCCATGCTTTAAGAGATTTTCGTCCCCCTCAATTAAGCTATATAGCTCATCAACATCATTATGGTTGATTGCTTGCTGAAGCCGAGGGTCCATTGTTTTGACGAGGGAAATGTAGGAGAAAGGGGGCTTTGCTTGTTGATGATGGATGGAAGTAGGAGGAGCAAACTTGCAAACATCTTATATAGAGCCATAGTCAACCAAAACATAATTAGGTGAGTCATTATTTATTATTTATCTCGTATAAACAATTCAAATGGTGAGGACATCTCTCTTTAGAGAACTTGCATGCGAAGTTTCGCAATGCCGAGAGTTGAGTCGTCAAAGATAATTTAAATTAATCTACCAAGTATAATTGATCCTTAACCAATAATTTGTGGTCTGTTTTTTTTTTTTTTTGTTAATATTGGTTGGTGTAATATTGAGATGGCCTCAACAATTTTGAGAAATCAAAACTACACCCATTCGGTTCACAAAGATTGTATCTATTTAAAATTATGTGAAGCATAGGAATTTCATTGGTCAAATTTCACTAACAGCAAACTTAATAATCTGATTAGAGCCTTTTTCTTTTCTTTTTTTGAATTTGAAGTCATCAAGTGGCAAATAAACATTTGACTCTTCAATTGACTAAATGCCCAATCTTAAGCCTTTTGTTTACACTTATCTCTTTCACCGTCGAGAAGATTAAGTCAATATTTATAAATTGGTGAGTTATTATTGGGTTCAATTGGGAACTGAGTTTTCCGTAATGATAAATTTGACGGATGCTATTAAGAGTGAGCAATGGGGCCAATTCGAGCTGGCTTATGGGTTCCAAGACAGTTCACAAAGGAATTTGTTCACTTTTCAGATAAAAGGATTGGGAACCGGTCTTGATCCAATCCGGTTTCTAATTCTATACCCCCGACCGATTGTTTTAACAGAAAAACCGGCTTTGCAAGAGAAACTTCCAGAGTTCACTGTTGATCCCAAGTTGATTTTTTTACTCTTTTACCAGATGCCTTGCCCCTCTCTCTCTCCCCCTCTGTTTCTCACTCTCCTTCAGCTGCTCGATCTCGACTTGTTTCGCGATTTGCCACTCTCCTCTCCGCTCCGAGATGCCCTTAACGTTGGTTTCTTTTGTCGATTTCTTCGTGAAATGGCAATTGAGCTAAATTTCCTCTGCCATCTACAGGATAATCCCCTTACTCCGCGTGAGGAGCACTAGGGTGGTGGGGTAAGGTGATCGTTAAAGCTGTAAGAACTCTTGCCGCTTACACACTGACTTTTCGAGAGAACGACTTTTGAGGTGAAAATAAAATAGGGCTTTCGTACCTCTCAGGGCTCTCTCTTCTCCTCTGCTTTTCTGTTTTTTGGCTTTTAAATGTGAGGTGGGTCACGAGGAGGCGTGAGCAAATTGGAGTTCCGTGTCTTTTTACTGAGTAGTTAGAATGTGAGCCTGTGTGATAGAGTTGGTAGAGGTTCTTGTCTACTTTGGAGGGGAATTTTCCTTTCCTTGTGTGAAATTCAGGTCTATGATCTATCCATAGCGGAAACAATGTGGCCTATAACAAATTTGGGAGTGTTTTGACAACAACTTTGAGTTGGATGGGTTGTTCCTTGGCTGTTACTGTCAATAGTGTTGTTCTTTTTTTTCGGCCTAAACAAACTTAACAGAGATTTCTATTTGCATTCAGCATCAAGTGATATTTCTCTAAAGCAGAAGGGAAGTGTCGTTCTTTAGTTTCTTTTGCTATGGGTATCTGAACAATTTGCGATGTTTAGATGTTGTGAATGCTTTCACCAGTAATTTAGATGTTGTGATATGATATTTGAGGAACTTGTTCTTGTACTTCTATCAATGCATCTAATCACTTATTAGAACCTTTCAGCCTCTGGGGTTTGGATCTATTTCGTTCAAAGTCATTGCATGATCCAATACTTGAGGTGAATGGAATTATATACTTCTTTGGATATCATGACGTCTTGAGATTCATGGAGTAATTGATAGCTGTGAAGAACAATCAGCAACAGTATTCTAAGCCTTACTTGACACATGGAATCAGCTTGCTAGAGGGAATACTTGGATCTCTTATGAAGGATGAAACATAGCTACGTGCGTATACTATCTTCCCCAAACTAAGTATTAATGAAAAAAAAAAAAGAACAAAAAAAGATTTAGGACAGTTCTCTAGTCTACCCTGAAACTTCGCCAGTTAGGTTCCCAGGTCTACCCCGAAACAACTTCGTGGCTTCGTGGAATGGTACGTGTGGTGAATTTCCTCCGCCATCTAAGGGATAATCCTTTGACTCTGTGTGAGGGCGACTAGCGTGGAGGGCTAAGGTCAAGATTTTATTCATTTAGTGTCGGTCATGTGCCGAAAGGTTTCTTGGAAAGCGGAAGGACTCTTGTCGCTTTTCAAGAGAACGACTTTTGGGGAGTAAAAATAAGAGAGGCTTTTCGTACCTCTCACTGCCCTCTCTTTCCTCTTTTGCTTTCCTGTTTTTGGGTTTTTTAATGTGAGGTGGGTCACGGGTAGGGGTGAGCAAATTGGAATTTGGTGTCTTTCCAATGTGAAAACTCCATGTGAGCGTGCGTGGTAGACTTGGTAGAGGTTCTTGTCTAATCAGGAGGAATGGAATTCCGATTTTCTCGTATGAAATTCAAATCTATGATCTTCCCTAGTGGAAGCAATGTGTCCTTTATGAAACTTAGTCGTGTTTGTGAGTTCGATGTGTTTGTTCTTTAGCTGTTACGGTGAATAGATTCGTTCTTTTTTTGCCAAGACAAGATTCACAGAGGTTTCTCTTTGCATTCAGCATCAGGTGAAATGTCTTTGGGTATCTGAACAGTTTGGGATCTTGAATGCTTTAGCCTGTAGTTTAGATGTTGTGATTTGATAATCAAGGAACTTGTCATTGCACTTATACCAATGTATCTAATCACTTTTTCGAACCCTTCGGCCTCAGGGCTTTGGATCTATTTTTTGAAAAAAAATCATTTCATGATCGTATACTTGAGGCGAATGGAATGTTTCTGGATATCTTGACATCTTGAGATTCATGAGATAAACCGATAGCTATGGAGACAATCATCTACAGCATTCTGAGACCATACTGGACCTCTGCGATTGCTTGCTGGGGGGTAATACTTGGATCTCTCATAAAAGAGAAAACATAGCTGTTTCCGCATACTGTCTTCCCCAAAACTAAGTAAAACTGAAAAACAGAAAATGTAGGCCGCTTCTCAGGTGTACCCTGAAATTGGTTGGTTCGATTACAAGCCACTTCCAAGCTTTCATCGGTTTGTTTTCCGATTCCACAAACTGAAAATCAGCTATAACTGTATAGGTTTCAAATTCCTATTTTGAGGAATTCTCATGAACTACATATTGTTTTGGGAAAAATAAAATAAAATGTGATGTGAATTTTGTTAGCTTAGCCACTAGCTAATTTTGGAGATGGCTTGTACATTTAAATCTAAATACTCATTACTAAAACTCGACCTTTAGTTGTAAAAGAGCCATGATAGGAAAATGATGGTGAAATGGAAGGGATTTTAATATTCAGCTGAAGGGACGGAGAAAGCGCTAAAGAATGGAAATGAACTGCGTGGAAACCTCATTTAGTGAACCCTTCCATTGAGATGGCGGTTCAGGCAGAGTGAATGAAATGCTTGTGGCACCAACTTCACTGGGTCAAGTCGACGAGGCAAGTGCATGGGACGATTGCCATGAATATCATAAAAAGCCCCTGTGGTACTCAGGGAGCCAATACATATGCACAGTACACTTCAAAAATATCAGCAACACTTACCTCGAGAACAAACCTTGCATCTCTAAATTCAGGTATGATGGTTTGCGGAAGCTAATAGTGATAGTTTTAGGTGAGTATGTGAGATTTTTCTTGGCAAGGGTACAAGAGAGGGTGTGTAAATGAAGGCGGACTTTCACAGGAAGGGGAGCACAGGGGAACAACAACAAGGCTTTTATCATTTGGTGGGTAATATCAAGGAAGGAGGAGAATTTTGCTAGTTTCTAAGTAAGATCGGACGTCCGCCAAGCCCAGATATAGGCGCATACCACCGACTTGCCCATGCAAAATTCTCTGCTCAAGTCAGAGATTTTCTCAGCTTTAGTCAGCTCTATTATTGAGCTTGTAAACTGACTTTCAAGGGCAAATATCTCTGCCATTTGCAGAGATAATTTTGCGTTCTCTTCTACACAAGTCTAGTGGACTCCATACTCTTCCTTGCCGCCCATGCACTAGATATCAATTCGAACCTCCATTCAAACCGTAGGAATGGACTAAGGATCGGTACACCAATAACGAGAATAAATTGTAGGTCGATCCTAGAGATTGGTCACCAGCTAACTAATTGATTAGGGGCAAGACGACTTAGGATCAGGATTGCGATAGACTAGAGCATTCAACCATGAAAGGACCGTTCGACCATAAGGGTTGATGTGGATGATCACGTGCCGTCACAAGTCGATCAATGGACGGGTATAGATCGATTCAGCTTGAGCATATACCGATTGCGAGTGATGCTACACAGTCAATGTGCCATCTCTAATCCAATTCTGAACAATCGTGAGTTCAAGGTAGGTCGATCAATTCTATTCGATTACATGATAACCGAAGGTCATTCGTGGATCGATCGGACTTAAATATAGGTCATGCACAAAACCCTAGATAGGTGTTGAACTCAATTCGAGTCTAGCCGCACGAGCTCCACCAATCCTGTTCAAATTCGCGTAAGTCACGTTAAGGCCGTTTCCAGTCGGAACCTAGCCACAAACCCCGATCTCATTTTAGATATTGATTGTAAATGTTATCAAAACATTCCTACCCAATTGAAATGATATTAGTGAGTCCGTAGTGCATTAATTGGAGAAATAAGCTATTTTAAGATATAGACTTTAGTGGCCCTAGATGTGAGACCAATTTAGTTTCTTGAAATTAAGTTGAGTGAAACTAAAATCAAGTAGCCATTCTACAAGGGTATAGGTGTCGCGAGCAATTTTACATTTTTTATTTGATGATTTAGAATTTCCTTTTAATAAATTTACGACATTCATTTGGTATAGAATATGTGAATTTACTGTTTCTATTATTTTAACTTTTTAAACGCGTTAAGATATTTTAGGATCTAGTCATTCTTTTACGTGTAGCTAGGGTCTTGTTATATTTTTAGTATATCTTCCGTTTAGTTGTAATTTCTAGAAAAACGGTTGCAAGTTGTGGTTTAGTGCTTTTTTGTTGTGTTTTATTAGACCAGGCAATTTGCCTCTTTTAAAAAATGCAGTGAATCAATGAAATTTCGCTCTTTGCGTTTTGCGCGTGTATGTTTAGGGCGTTCATCTTTGCAAGTTGTGGTTTAGTACTTTTCGTTTCTATTGTAACATGTTATAAAGTTGAATTAGGAAAAATGCTATTCGAAGTCCCGAATTCAAGCAGGATCAAAGGCGTTTGGTGACGAAAGAATAAATTGATGAGTTCATAACAAGCAATTAAATAAAAGAGTCTGATTCTTACAAACCTAAAGACAAGAAACATAGATTAGATGCACACGAGACAAGAATTGTTAAAGTATGCAATACTTGCGAATTACTTTCAATCCTTCGATCCAAGGAAGTTGGCGATGCATCGCCCTGCAGCATCGATTCGTCGTCGAAATTCTAGGTGCTTTATCCTTATGTACACGGGGAGAGGCGAGAAAAACGAATTCAGAAGGTACTGTTACGGAAATTACTGTCCCGGCATTGGATTTAGGAGTTGGAGTTGTGAAAGAAACAAGGTAAGCAGCACATAGGAGGGATACAGGAGTGTAAAGCAAAGTGCTGTCCTCTAAATTAAAAGTGGTGCCCGAGATTGTGAAGATGGAGGTGAAAAACACCAGGCTATTCCAGAGCATGTACCAAAGTGGTTTCCAACTGGCCAAGAGAATGTTTCTGGCTTGACGTGGCTTTTCAAGAGCAATGCTGCTGGAATTGGCGGCAAAGACAGTGGAATTGGCTGTGGGATTTGACGAGAAATCCTGCCGGTATCCTCCCGGAGGAGCGAACACAGCTTAGTAAGTTGCGGCCGCAATTAAGGTTGCCACTACGAGGATTACTCGGCTTCAGTTGGGGGGCCGGCCTTGTATTGGTTGGGCCAATTTTTGTTTTATAAGCTTAGTTTAGTTTGTGGGCCGGGCTGTTGTTTTCTAGGGTCGCTGGACTGGGCTCATTCACTGAGCCCAGTCCAGCCATGGGCCTGAGCCGGTCCTGACTCGGGGAGGATGCGGAGGATCCGTAATATAATATTAATAAAATTTAAAAATCTGAAAAATTTCGGAAAAAGATGTTATTTCTTCTAAAAATTAGGAAAAAGCTTAGAAATTAGATCCTGAGTATTTTCTTTTAAAATATGTGAAAAAAATTTATAAATTTTATTTTTTCACTCGAAATTGAACAAGCCCTTCAAGTTTTACGATAGGATGTGGTTTGTTTTTGGAGACAAATATTAGGTCATTATTTGTGCAATTCTATTTTGATTATTGCTTGATACGCACTTTCAATATATTGATTGAAAAGCCTCGTAGCATCGATTTGACTTAATATTGAATACTCAAACGTCGTGTGGTTTAAGATAGCCTACATCTAATTGAGTGCTTGGGCATGCCTTTAGACTATACCCCGAAATCTATGTCTTTTCCTTTTTAAATGGAAAAGTTAGGTGATGACAATTGCATTCTTAGTATTTCTTTTTCTGAGTCGTAATTTCTAGAAAAAGAGTTGCAATTGTACTTAAATGTTGCTCATTGCACTTTGTGCCTATACGCTTTGTGTGTCCATCTTGCGAGTTGTGACTTTCACTGCATCATTTCATAAAATTGGATAAGGAAAAAGCTATTCAAAGTCCTCAATTCAAGCAAGAGTAAAGGTCTTTAGTGACGAAGGAATCAATGGATCCATTACAAGCAACAAAGTTGGATCTTGCAAATCTTAAGACAAGAAACATAGATTAGATGCCCCAATAACAAGAACCGTTAAAAGTAACTAATACTTGTGAAATTACTTTGAACCCTTCGATCCTATACTCGTCTCCGCTTGGCGTCGATTCGTCATTGATCTCTTTGGAGCTTTATCGTCACGTACCAGGTGAGACTTGACGCGGCGAACCAAGATAAAATCCAAATTACCCCTAAAAAACTTCCTGCCGCCGCATTGGTTTTCGGAACTTGGATTAACAAGGAACATAAGTGGGTAAGGCAGCAGAGAAGGCATATGGGCCCATAGATGGAACACACGAAAGAGCCGAACCCCAATGTAAGAGCGGTGGCCAAGATTGTGGCAATCGAGAAGAAAAAAGCCAGGCTATTGCAGATCGCGTACATATATAGATCCAAACCACTCAGGATAAGGTCTCCGGCTTGATGTGGATTTCCAAAGGCAATGCTGCTGGAATTAGTGGTAACGACAGTGGAATTGGCCCAGGGATCTGAAGAGGAATCTTGCCAGTATCCTTTTGGAGGAGCAAGCGCAGCTTGGTAAGTTGCAGCTGCAATTAAGGCTGACACTACAAGCATTACTTCTCGAGCGGATTTATCTTGGACGCAGAACCAATTTATGTACTTTTCAAAGAAAGTTAGTTCCATGCTATAAAACTGTGATAGATAGAGTGTAGTAATAAAACGTCTTGCTTGATGTCCTTGATGGTGAAACCTTTCTGCAACATCTGGATCGCCACTGGGGTTCACTTGGAAGATTTCCAAAGCTGTGTTCCCTTGGAAGTTCTTCGCATATATATTCGTATATCCAATCAAGAGCTTGATGATCTAGAAGAATGCAAATGGAACAAAATGAGGTATGCTTCCCTTTAATTTTCAATTACTGCTTTGTCACAAGCTTTATTATTGTGCACAAAGTGAGCTCATGCCATATAACTATATAAGTTTGATGATGCTAGTGATGCAACCAACGACGAATGTACAAGGGGAAAAGTCTATTTAACCTTATTTATTAAATGCAAATTGTATGAACTAATATAATGAAGTCTAGTGTCTTTTTCAAAAAGTGCAATTTAGTCCTTTCACTTAAAAATTATTCATGTGATAGCTAGGAATTGCCCATGTGAGTCGCAACATAGAGAATTCCACAAAAGTGATGGCTGTAATGATTATGATTTTTCAGAAAAGTTTAGGAGTTAATCACGTCAACTAAAAGGCTTGGGATTTAATTATATTTTGCACATGTGGTTTTTGCTATGAAGAGAAAGGCTACCTTAGATAGGTGAGTGCGTGTTTATATATATATATAACTCTATGCATAATATTCAATTGATCAAGGATTAATTTTCTTGTCCACAAAGTGATTATCCTACGGTTGCGTCGGATTGTCCTTCTTAGCATCCATTACACTAGCTTCTATCTCATACAATATGTACTGGTGGATTGATTTTGAAATGGATTGATTTTGAAAGAAGGAAAGAGATTTTGGTAATCCATAGGAAATATGAAATGATGGAAAAGAATGATTAAGTTATCATTGTGTTCGGTAGGAGTTACTATGACGTAATGAGTTGGAAGGAAATTACTCATAAAAAATTATCCAACCCGAAAGATTTAGAGCACACTAAAAAATGAGTTTTATTGGGGTTCAAAGAGAAACAATTTTAACCATAACTTTTCTCTCCATTTACTAAACTATAGACAAGGTGATCTCTCTATATCACTGCCTTTCTTTTCTTCCTTTTCCTCTATAACCTCCAACCAAAACATTGTTAAGCCAATTAAATCAAACACAAATTGGAAGCATCACGAGCTTAAAGTAGTTTTCCCACTTTTGAAGTGAAAGGCTTGTTTTGATGAAATTGAAAAGTAAGTGCTAGTATTGATAATCTTAAATGTTAACAATAGAATTAAAAAATTATTTCTTGATTATTAAAATACATCATTAAATTTGATTTATTTCTTACCGAACATGGAATTGTTGTTACTATTGATAGGTTTAACAATATAATTGGGAAGAGTTTGATTACTATCAATTATATTGATTACTAGATTAAGTGAATGTTTTGACTGAATCAGTCTTTTAAGTCAATAACTAATACAAGTTTAATCTCATTCATTACTAAATTTTTAATTTTGAGCACTTAATTTAAATTTCAAACATGCCAATATGTATATGTTAAATTAAACGAAATAATTAAAAACGATCTACATACTCATGTAATCACTATCTTTAATATGAGTTTTTGACTTCTTCTTCTTTTTTTTAATTATAAAAGCACTACTTGTTGACCTAAATTTTTACAACCCATCTGAATTGCATAAAATGTATGTTAAATGTTTGGATGGTGAGTGATTTGGAGAGAAATGAAATGATTAGGTTAATCACTAAGGAAACAAATGAAGATAAAAAGAATGGATCCACCTATGTAAAAACTGCACTGAATACTAGGGTAGAGCCAACCCTCTTCGAATCAAATGCACGGGAAAATTGTCAAAAAGAGAAGTGGAGGTAGAAGATTGGCAGGAAAGGACTAAGAAGTAATAATCATCCTCTTGAATCCTTTTCTTCTCTCCGTCAAAAGAAACTAAACAGGGTGGTCCCTTTCAAATCTCTTCATTTTGAATGTTTTCCAAAACCAGGAACTTGTTACCATTATATTTGTTCCCAGATAAGATTGTGTTGAATTGAAGGATCGAACAACTAAAGCATGAATAACTACGAAATCAATGAACTATACCTCAGGCTGCTTTTCGAATGCAGCAATATGTAAGACGGTGTCACCATTTTGATCTTTCCAGTCCAAGATTTGTGTCAGATTGACTCGCCTAAGCCATCCGAATAAAACCTTGAATGCTTCTCTATTGCCCGTCTTGACAGCAACATAAATTGCAGTCTCGCATTGGTTCGTCAAGTCTTCAATAGACAATTTGCAAGTAGATAAGAATTCTGCTAGGAGTTCCAAGAGCTCCACCTTCTCTTGCTCATTGTCTCCTGTTTTCCCAGCTACAAAATGCAAAGGGGTGATCCCACCTCGTCCTTGGACTCGAATCAATTCAAGGTCGAGGGACATCAGTGCCCTCACAGTGGGATAATGCTTATTTTGCAAAGCCAGGTGCATTGGGCTATAACCCCCGCAATTCAGCTTTCGAGTGAACAACAGCCTCAAGGTAGCTATCTCCATAGCCAATTTAGTTTTCCCCTGGTTTGCAGCATCGTGTAGTGCAGTATGTGGGAAGGGGCCCTCAGATCCACGATCTAAGAGATATTCGTCCCCCTCAATTAATCTGTATAGCTGATTAACATCATCAGCTGCTATTGCTTCTTGTAGGGCCATTGTTTGAGGAGGGAAATGTAGGAGAAGAGGGGGTTTGCTCGTTGATGATGGATGGAAGTAGGAGTAGCGAACTTGCAAACATCATGAATAGACTCAAAGTTGAGGGATCTTTCTATTTAGAGAACTTGCACGCGAAATTTCACAATGTAATTGATCCTTAGCCAATAATTTGTGGTCTGATTTTTATTTTTTATTTTTTGTTAACATTGGTTGGTGTAATTTCGAAATGGCCTCAACGGTTTCGATAAATTATAGCTACCCAATCCCGTTCGCAAAAATGATATCTACTTAAAACTGTGTGAAGCATAAGAATTTCATTGCTCAAATTCTACAATGGGAAACTCAATAATCTGAATAGAGCTTTTTTTTTTTTTTTGAATTTGAAGTCATCAAGTGGCCAAAATAAACATTTGACTCTTCAATTGACTAAGTGCTCAATCTTAAGCCTTTTCTACATTTTTTTTTTGTTTAATTGTCGAGAAGATTAAACCAATATCTATGAAATGGTGAGTTAGTAATGAGTTCTTCATTTCTCATTCCTCTTTAATGCAATGGGGAATTGAGTTTTCCATAATTATAAATTCGACGGAAACTATTAGGAGTGGGCTATCGAGCGGTTTGAGCTGGCTTATCGGTTCCAAGCTAGTTTTTTTTTTTTTTTGGTCAGTCCTACTCTATTCCTACTCTACACTCACTCTCAGACTTTTGCCCTGCCTCTTGCAGGGCGTGGGAGTCGAAACCCACTCTTGAAACTTATGCGTCCCCATCCCATCCCCCCTGAGAAGGTGGGGATTTGAACCCCTCATCTCCCCCTTCCATGTTGGAAGGGTGGCCACTGGGGCGAATCCCAGTGGTTGGTTCCAAGCTAGTTCACACAGGAATTTGTTTGCTTTTTGGATAAAAGGATTGGGAACCGGTCTTGATCGAATCCGGTTTCTAATTCTATACTGATCCCAAGTTAATCTGTTACTCTTTTATCAGATGCCTTGCCCCGCCTCTCTCTCTCTCTCTCTCTCTCTCTCTCTCTCTGTGTTACTCACTTTCCTCCTGCAGCGGCTTGATCTCAACTTGCTTCGCGACTCGCTACTCTCCTCTCCGCTCCAACGTACTCTCGACGATGGTTTCGTTTGTCGATTTTTTCGTGGAATGGTATCCGCGCTAAATTTTCTCCGCCATCTCCGCAGTAATCCCGTGACTCCGCGTGAGGGCCGGTAGGGTGGTGGGGTAAGGTGATAATTAAAGCTGACTGAACGACTTTTGCGGAGTGAAAATGTGAGGTGGGTCACGAGTATGGCTGAGCAAATTGGAATTCGGTGTCTTTTTACTGTGAATAGTCAATGCTGTGAATAGTTAGAATGTGCGCCTGTGGGGTGGAGGTTCCTGTCTAATCGGGAGGAGCGGAAATCTAGTTTCCTTGTATGAAATTCAAATCTATGTTCCTGTCTAACTGGGAAACAATGTGGTCTTTATGAAACTTCGTAGCGTTTTGACAATAACTGTAGGTTGGATGTCTCTTTTTTGGCTGTTTCGTCAATAGTGTTGTTCTTCTTACGGCCAAAACAAACTTCACAGAGGTTTCACTTTGCATTACACATCAAGTGAAATCTCTAAAGCAGAAGGAAAAGTGTTATTGTTTTTTCTTTTCTTTTCTTTTTCTTTGGTTTCTTTTGCTCTGGGCATCCGAACAATTTGGAATCTTGAATGCTTCCACCTATGTTGTGATAAGATATTTGAGGAACTTGTTCTTATACTTATACCGATGCATCTAATCACTTTTTTGAACCCTTCAGCCTCTGGGCCTTGGATGTACTTTCTAAAAATCGCTGCATTATCCGACATTGAGACCAATGGAATTATATATTTTTATGGATATCATGACATTTTGGGCTTGCGATAAATCAATAGCCTTGGAGAACAATCACATACAACATTCTAAACCTTACAACCAAAAAAACTAATTAAAATTAAAAGAAAAAAATGTAGGCCAGTTCTCAAGTGTCCCCTGAAATCGGTTGGTTCGATTACAAGCAATTCCAAGGTTTATCAGTTTAGTTTCTGGTTCCACAAATTGAAAATCAGCTTTAACAGTATAGGTTTTGGATTCCTAATCTGGAACCAATCACTCCTCGACGCTATAATAGATTACGTGCTTTTCAGCTCAAAGCTTTTAACCCAATAAATTGAGGAATTATCATGAACTACATATTGTTTTAGGAAAAATTAAATAAAATTGTATTGCGAATTGTGCGGTGGTTGGTGGCGGCTGGTGGGCTGTGGGCGGTGGTCGTGCGGTGGCGATTGGTAGTGACGGTCGGCGGCCGATGGCGACGGGCGGCAGCGGGCGGCGGTCGGTGGTCCGTGAGTAAGAATAAAAAACAAATAAATACAAAAAATAAAAAAATTGTACCAAACGCATTTCTATTTTATTTCTATTTCAATAATAGAAATTTTGTATAGTTACCAAACATGTTAATTTACTCAGAAATTTTTTCCCATAGTAGAAAGAGTAGAAATAGAAAATAACTATTTCTAAAAAGAAACTGTTTGTCAGAGTAGAACTATTTCTGAAAAGAACTATATTCTCGGTACTTCTTTTGTTTAGTTATAATTTCTAGAAAAAGGGTTGCAATAGTGCTTGTTTGATGTGTTTTATCGGACCAGACAATTTGCTTTTTATAGAAATACATTGGATCAAGCGATTTCCCTCTGTGTTTTGTGTGAAAAGGCTTTGGGCGTTCGTCTTTACAAGTTGTGATTCAGTACTTTCCATTTCTATCCCCACATTTTATAAAGCTAAATTAGGAAAAATGCTATTCGAACTCCTGAATTCAAGTAAGATTAAAGGCCTTCAATGACGAAGGAATTAATAGATGAGTCCATTTTATGCACTTTAAAAAAAAAAAGTCTGATTCTTGCGAACCTTAAGTCAAGAAACATAAATTAGATGCACACGAGACAAGAATTGTTAAAGCAAGTAATACTTGCGAATTATTTTCAATCCTTCGATCCTAGGAAGTTGGCGACACATCTCCCTACGACATCGATTCCTACGTGCTTTATCCTCATGTACACGGGAAGACCCAACTCGATGAGAAAAACGAATTCAAAAAGTACTGTTATGAAAATTACTGTCGCCACATTGGATTTAGGAATTGGGGTTGTGAAAGAAACAAGGTAAGCAGCGCAGAGAAGGGATATAGGGGCGTAAAGCAAGGTGCTGTCCTCTATATTAAAAGTGGTGGCCGACATTGTGAAGATGGAGGTGAAAAATGCCATGCTATTTCAGAACATGTACCACAATAGTTTCCAACTGGCCAAAATAATGTTTCCGGCTTGATGTGGCTTTTCAAGAGCAACAACAGTGGCATTGACAGTGGCATTGGCTGTGGGATTTGATGAGAAATCCTGCTAGTATCCATCCAGAGGAGCGAACACAGCTTGGTAAGTTGCGACTGCAATTAAGTTGCCACTACGAGGATTATGACACGGCCCACGAACGAAGCATGATCCAAGACCATCTATAATAGGCCGTGTCATGCATAAGGGCCTGTTCAAGAACAGGCCACGATTGATCCATGAACGATCCATGATCTGTGCACGGCTAGCTCATGCGCGATCCAGACAAAGGCCCATTGACAACCCGTGAGCAATGTTCGGCCAGCCCATATGCAACCTGTGACCGTTAGCTACTCTCGTGTCAGGCAGCCTTGTTGCCCTGATTTTACTTCTGACACACGCCCATGGGCTTCCCAAGAGCTACAGCCATTAAGTGGCTTGCTGTGTAGCCTTGTAATGATGATATGGATTCAAAATTTACCGTTGGATTGGAGGGACGATCAACGGCTGAGATACGACCCGGACTTGTATAAATAGGGGTCTCTCCCCCTCATTGTAACTGGCTCATTCATAGTGAATACACTTGCTCCTTTGTGCCGTCAACCCTTGTGTTCGTTCGTGCGTGTGAAAAGGCTAATGCTTTCACCTATAGTTTAATGTTGCGATGTATATTTGAGAAACTTGTTCTTGTACTTATATCAGTGCATCTAGTGACCTATTAGAACTCCTCAACCTCCAGGTTTAGATCTACTTTTTAAAAATCATTGCATGATCTGATACTTGAGGGGAATGGAATCACATATTTTGTGGTTATCGTGACATCTTGGGATTCATGAGATAAATTGGTAGTTGTGGATAACAATCATCAACATCATTCTAAACCTTACTGGACGTTGGCCATTGGCAAGGCCGGCCTTGCCATCGCTGGGCAAGGCCCTACTAGATCGAGTGAAGCTAACCTCACCGGCCCTCTCCCTTGGCCTGTGGCAACTAGCTAGAGGAAGAAGGAAAAAGAAGGGGGAAAAAAAGAGAGAAAGAAAAATAAAAATAAATAAAATATTCAAAAAATAAAATATTATTAAAAAATTATCCATGTCGGCGTAGCTCAATCGGCCATGTCAATGCCGGCCGACCATAATTGATCGGATGGACTAAGTTGACACAAAAGCAAAAAAGTTTATAACTAAATTGGCCAAAAAATAAAGTTTATGACTAAATTAGTACAATTATAATAAGTTTATGGTTTTTTTGATAATTTTCCCTATGTCCTTTGATTGATAAATTTGGGAATTTTTAGAATTTAATATTTTCCTCTTGAATTAACTTAGTTTCGAATATTAATTTAGTATGGAACATTTGAGTTTGTTGTTTCTATTATTTTCACTTTTTAGATTTCCTAAGGTATCTTATGTTTAATTGGAAGTTATCTAATTGTTTTCTCTAGATTTAGCTAGTCCTTGGTTATATTATACTACTTTTCTTTGTTACTACATTAAGTAGTACTTGCTAGGGTTAGGGTTGTAATCGTACTCGTTCTTTAGGTTTTGTCAAAATATGCTGTTTGCCTCTCTTTAGAAGTACGGAAATACTCTAGGCCCTTCGTGCATCTACGTTTGGGGCCTGCATAAGTGTGAGCTGCAACTCATGCTTGATGTCTTCACTTGTCGGTTGATATTAGAAACTAGAAGATCGTGGCAATTTGATGCTTGGTAACGACAATGTTTAAAACTGCCTCGTTGACAAAGAGTGGGGGTCCTGGAACAGCAATTTGGTGCAATGTAGTTGATAATGGAAAAGATTGCAAATGGACTTGGTGTCCTAGGGCTGGAGAGAAACCTAAGTGGGGACAAAGAAGTGACGACATGTGGAAATTGAGCCTGGGTGTATTCAGCCCGGTGCCAACCGTTTGAGAAATCCATTTCGATGGTCCAAATGTCCTAATTATCTGGAGACTTTATATTCGAGTGAAAAGGATTTCGAGGAGTTATTATTATTATTATTATTTTGGTCGAAGATTTCGAGGAGTTTGGAGGGTGTAATTGTGGGCTGTTCACCACAGAATAGTCACCGTTACCGTTGTCTTAGAGAGTTGCATGAATTGTACTGAAGTTTGGATTTATGTCTTTTATTTGATAGATTTAGGATTATGAAATTTGATATTTTCTTCTTTAATAAAATTAGGAGATTCATTTGGTAATAGAATATTTGAAATTACTGCTTTTATTACTATAATTTTTTGAATGTGTTAAGATATTTGATCAATTATAGGATCTAGTCATTCTTTTACGTTTAGCTAGGATGTTTTCATATTCTGAGTATTTCTTTTTCTGGAGTTGTAATTTCTAGAAAAAAAGGTTACAGTCATGCTTATTTGTTGTGTTTGATCGGACCAGCCAATTCTCCACTTTTTAGAAATATAGCAAATCAAGAGATTCCGTTCCTAGCAATTTGTGCGTGTATGCTTTGGGCATTCCTCTTTGCGAGTTACGACTCAACGGTTTTCGTTTTCACTGCGCTATTTTATAAAGTTGAATTGGGATAAATGATATTTGGAGTCCCAAATTCAAGCAAGATTAAAGTTCTTCAGAGTAAACAATAAATGAGTCCATTACATGCAACTAATAAAAAGATTTTTACCTTGCAAACCTTAAGACAAGAAACATAGATTCGATGCACATGCAACAAGAATTACTGAAGTAAGTAATATTAGGGAATTACTTTCAATCCTTTGATCTTAGGAAGTTGCAACGCGTCTCCTTGTGGCATCGATTCTTCGTCGAACTGTCTTGAGCTCTGTCATTAGCCAAGGGAGAATCATCACGGGGAGCCAACACATCACAAAAAGTGCCGCTAGGGAGATTGTTCCGCCGGTTCCAAAGATTGGACAGATAAATTATAAAAGTAAGCAGCGCCAACAAGGATTAGAGGGACATAGAGGTAAAACTTGGCAGCTAGTGTAGAAATGGTGAGCCCGACAATGGCAACCGAGACGAAAAAAGCCGCGCTATTGCAGATCGTGTAATAAAGTAGAAACCAATCAATCATGCTAGGGTCAACGCCTTGAAATGGTTTTCCAAGAGTAGTGCTGCTAGAGTTGGCGGTAACGACAGCGGAATTGGTCATGGGATTCGAAGAGGAATCCAGCCCATTTCTTTCCAGAGGAGTGAAAGTAGCTTGGTAAGGGCACGTTTGGTAACAATTCTGTTCCCCGGAATAGATTCTGATCAGAAATGATTTTTTTATTTTATTTCCGGGAACAGATTTTAAGCATTTTAAGCTGTTTGGTAACTGTCCAAAATTTCTAATTCTGGAATAAAATTGCGTTTGGTACTGTATTCATTGATTCTGTTCCAAATTAATTTCTTTTAATTTTTAAATATTTTTTATACTTTTTTCCTTTTTTTTTCTTTTCTTTTTTTCATTTTTTCCTTTTCTTTTCTTTTTTTCTTTTTTTCTCCTATTCTTCTTCTTCTTCTTCAGCCAAGAACCTTACCGGGCGTCACCGGCCCTCATCGGCTGAGCCTCGCCGGCAGCTGCGCAAGGCTCGCGTAGCCCTGCCGAGGCTGGGCGAGGCTCGCTTGGCCACCGATGGGGCTGGGCGTTGCGAGGCTCGGCCTCACCAGATTTGGCGAGGTCGAGCCTCGCCGGTGGCTAGGCTTGCCTCTAGTGAGCTCGCCGGACCTCGCCCTGGCCTAGCGAGCCTCCGGCGAGCTCATCGGACCTGTTGCCGGCGACCGGTGGTGGCGGACTGCAGCGGACGGCGGCGGACGATGGCAGACAGCAACCGTGCGCTTGAAGAAGAAGAAAAGAGAAGAAAATAGTTGGTTTTGATTCTTTTTTTTGATTTTGGAACAAGAATCACATTTTTTTTTTATTCTTGATTCTACTTCCAATCTGTTCCCGGGAACAAACTTTGTTCCCGGAAATAAAAATTTTACCAAACGCGATTTTGTTCCTAAATTGATCCCGGGAACAAAAAATAAGAATTTGGCCCTGTTTGGATGGTTACCAAACAGGGCCTAAGTGGCAGACAGAATTACGGTAGACACTATAAGGATTATGTTGTGAGTGGATTCATCTTGGATTCTGAAAAAATTTGCACACCTCTCAAAGGTAGTTGGTTCCCTGCTAAAAAACTGTGATAGAGAGAGAGAGCAAGAGTAAAATATATTGCTCGACTTCCTTGACAACAAAACCTCTTTGAAACATCTGGACTGCCGCTAGGATTCATTTGGAAGATTTCGAAAGCCATCTTACCTGGGAAGTTCTTCGCATTTACATTCGCATACCCAATCAAGAGCTTGATGATCCGGAAGAAATGCAAAGGTTATAAAATGAAGTATGTATCCCTTCAATTCATTCATTGTTTTGTCGCAAGCTTTACCATTATTCCCAATAAGAGCTCATACCGTATAAGTTTGAATGATAATAGTGATGTAATGACCAAGGTAAAGGGGGAAAAGTTTAATAATTTTTATTTATCAAATGCAATCATTGCAACCAATTTAATGAAGTCCAAAATCTTTTCAAAAACTGCGATTTAGTCTTTTCATTTGAAATTATATACATGATAACTAGAAATTGCCCAAGTTGTAAAGGTAGGAGAATTCACAAAATTAATGACCCCAATAAATATGCTTTCCTATAAAAGTTTAGGATTTAACCATGTCAACCGAAGGATTTTTAATTAAATTACATTTTGTATATGGGTTTTTTTCGTTATGAAGAGAAAGACTATCTTAGATAGGTACATTTATATCATTTATGCATAAGATTCGACTTATCAGAGAGTAATTGCCCTATCCACAATGTGACTATTTTATGGTCATGTCAATTGTCCTTCTTAGCTTCCATTTCACTAGTTTCTATTATGTACAATATGGTCGGCTGGACTGATTTCAAAAGAAATTTTACTAATGAATAGGAAAAATAAAAGAATAGAGAAGAATGAATTAATTTATCGTTGTGTTAGGTAGGAGCGACTATGATGGAAAGACTGGAAAGGAAATTATTCTTCCAAAACCGTCCAACTTAGATTCAGAGTTCACTAAAAACCGAGTTTTATAGGAGTTCAATGGGAAACAATTTTTGTCATACCTTTTCTCCGCTAAATGAACTCTGAACAACTGTATCCTCCAATCAAAACATTGTTAGGCCAATTAAAATGAACTCTAATTAGAAGCATCATGACCTTAAAATAATTTTCGCACTAGCAGTTTTTGAAATGAAATTATGGGTTTGCTTTGATAGAATTGAAAAACAATGCTAGCGTTGATATTCTTAAGTGTTGAAAATAGAAATAAAAAAATCTTTTAAAAACGCATTATTGAATATGATTAATTTCTTACCAAATATAACTCCGATTATTGCTAGGTTTATATCGATTAATGGGGAAGGTTTTGATTACTATCAATTATGTTGATTTCTAGATTAAGTGAATGTTTTGATTGAAGTGGGTCTTTTGAGACAAATACTAACTAGGCTCATCATACAAGTTTGATCTCATATGTATATATTAAATTAAACGAAAACTAATTTTAAAAAAATCTACATACTCATAAAACCATTATCTTAATATGAGTATTTGACTCTTTTTATTATAAAAAGCGCTACTTGTTGACCTTTTTTACTACCCATTTGAATGGCATAAAAAGGAGTTTGGGACACCTAGAGTGCCAAAACTTGGCACGAAGGGACACTTAAGTGCCAAAACTTCGGAAATGTACATTTAAGTGCCAGTTTCGGAGTAAAGTGGAACACTTCAGTGCCACTCTGGCCAAAATCCGACCAAATTATTGACGTAGCAATTTTCCGGCGAGTTGGGTGCAAAACGGCGTCGTTTTGCTCACTGATGTGGCGAGAAAATGCAAAAACGACGTCGTTTTGTGTCTGATGTGTAAATAATTAATATAAAAATTAATTAAATTAAATTTAAACTTAATTTTATTTAAAATATTCTAAAAAATAAAAAACTTAAAATTGAAAAACCTAAAAAATAATAAAATTATAATTAAAAAACCTGAAAAATAAAAAACTTATAATTCAAAAACCTAAAAATAAAAAACTTAAAATTGAAAAACCTAAAAAAAAAAAACTTAAAATTGAAAAACATAAAAAATAAAAAACTTAAAATTGAAAAACCTAAAAAATAACAAACTTATAATTAAAAAAACCTAAAAATAAAAAACTTATAATTAAAAAAAAACCTAAAAAATTAAAAATTAAAATTAAAAAGCCTAAAAAAATAAAACAATTATAATTAAAAAACCTACAAATAAATAAATAAATAAATAAATAAAAGGGTGGGGAGCCGAAGGGGGGCGGCTGAGGGCTGAGCCCTCGCCGCTCCCTTCGCCTCCCCTGATTATTTTATTATTTTAATTTTAGGTTTTTTAATTAGAAGTTTTTTTTTTTTTTAGGTTTTTTAATTTTAAGTTTTTTATTTTTTAGGTTTTTTAATTATAATTTTTTTTTATTTTTTAGGTTTTTTAATTATAATTTTTTTTTAGTTTTTTTAATTATAATTTCTTTATTTTTTAGGTTTTTTAATTATAAGTTTTTTATATTTTAGGTTTTTCAATTTTAATTTTTTTTATTTTTTAGGCTTTTCAATTTTAAGTTTTTTATTTTTTAGGTTTTTTAATTTTAAGTTTTTTAATTTTAAGAATATTTTAAATAAAATTAAGTTTAAATTTAATTTAATTAATTTTTATATTAATTATTTACACATTAGACACAAAACGATGTCGTTTTGCATTTTCTCGTCATGTCAGCAAGCAAAACGACGCCGTTTTGCACCCAACTCGCCGGAAAATTGCCACATCAGCAATTTGGCTGGGTTTTGGCCAGAGTGGCATTTAAGTGTTCCACTTTACTCCGAAATTGGCACTTAAGTGTACATTTCCGAAGTTTTGGCACTTAAGTGTCCCTCCGTGCCAAGTTTTGGCACTTGGGCTGTTCTTCAGCCGCATAAAAAGTACCTGCGTAAAAACTGCATCCAATTCTAGGGTAGAGCATACCCTCTCGTGGGGGAAATTGTCAAAAAGAGAATTGGAAGTAGAAGATTGGGAGGGAAGGATATTCATCCCTCCTAATTCCTTTTCTCCTCTCCAACAAAAGAAATGAAACAAGATGGTTCCGTTCAGATCTCCTCACTCTGAGTGTTTTGTAAAACCATATACTTATCACCATTATATTTGTTCCTAAATAAAATTGTGTTGAATTGAAGGATTCAACAATAACAACGCGAATAACCACAAAATCGATGAACTATACCTCAGGTTGCCTTTCGGATGTAGCAATATGTAAGACGGTATCACCATCTTGGTCCTTCCAATCCAAGATTTTTGTCAGATGGACTCGCTTAAGCCATCCAAACAAAACCTTGAACGCTTTCGTGTTGCCTGTCTTGACAGCAACGTGAACTGCAGTCTCACATTGGTTCGTCAAATCTTTGATGGATGATTTGCAAGCAGATAGGAATTCGGCTAGGAGTTCCAGGAGCTCCACGTTCTCTTGCTCATTGTCTCCTATTTCCTTGGCTACAAAATGCAAAGGGGTGATCCCGCCTCGTCCTCGGACTCGAATCAACTTAGGGTCGAGGGTTATTAGTGCCCTCACAATGTGATAATGCTTATTTTGCAAAGCCAAGTGCATGGGGCTGTAACCTCCGTAATTCAGCTTTTGAGTGAACAACGGCTTCAATGTGGCTATCTCCATTGCCACTTTAGTTTTCCCCTGGTCTGCAGCATTGTGCAGTGGAGTATTTGGGAAGGGGCACTCGGATCCTTGATCTAAGAGATATATGTCCCCCTCAATTAATCTGTATAGCTGATTAACATAGTCAGTTGCTATTGCTTCTTGAAGGGCCATTGTTTGAGGAGGGAAATGTAGGAGAAGAGGGCTTTGCTCGTTGATGGTGGATAGAAGTAGGAGTAGCGAACTTGCGAACATCATATATAGGGTCATTGTTCATGATTTATCTCGTAGAAACAATCCAATTGGTCGGGGGATCTTTCTCTTTAGAGAACTTCCACATGAAGTTTGATATATCGGGAGAAACAATTTAATTGGTTGGGGGATCTTTCTCTTTAGAGAACTTGCATGCGAAGTTTCGCAATGCCAGGAGTCAAGTCGTCAATGAAAATTTAAATTACTTTGACAAGTGTAATTGATCCTTAGCCAATAATTTGTGGTCCAATATATTTTTTTTTTGTTAATATCGGTTTGGTGTAACATTAAAATAGCATCAGCAGTTTCACAAAGATGGTATCTACTTAAGACCGTGAGAAGTATAAGAATTTCATTGCTTGAATTTTTCTAACAGCGAACTCAATAATCTGATTATATATATATATATATATATATATATATATATAAATTTGAAGTCATCAAGTGGCCAAAATAAACATTTGACTCTTCAATTGACTAAATGCCCAATCTTAAGCCCTTTTCTACACTTATCTCTTTTACTGTCGAGGAGATTAAACCAATAGCTATAAACCGTTGAGTCATTAGTGGCTTCTTCATCACTTGTTCCTCTTTAATGTAATTGAAAATTGAGTTTTCCATAATCATATATCAGATGGATGCTAGGATGCTAGTAGGAGTGAGCAATTGGACCAGTTCAATCCACAATCCAGCTTAAACAAGCTTAATCGGTTGCAAGTCAGTTCACATGAGAAATTAGTTTTGATTTCCAAACAAAAAGATTGGGAACCGGCCTCAATCAAATCGGTTCTCGATTCTTCACGCTAAACCGATTGATTTTACTGAAAAGCGGGCCTTGCAAGACAAAGTTCGAGGTTCAACCGGTTCACTGCTAAACTCAAGTGAATCTTTTACTCTCTTGTTAGATTCCTTGCCGCTCTCTCTCTCTCTCTCTCTCTCTCTCTCTCTCATATTTCTCCTTCTAAGTTTTTCACTCTCCCTCTTCAGCGGCTCGGTCTCGACTTCATTCGCGATTCGCCACTCTCCTCTCCACTCCGAGGTCCACATTGGGTTTTCTTTTCGATTTCTTCGTGCAATGGTATCTGAGCTAGTCCCCTGAATCCTTTTCGATTTCTTCGTCGATGCCATACACTGAAAGGTTTCTTGGAACGCTGAAGAACTCTTTTGAGGAGTGAAAATAAAAGAGGCTTTTCGTACCTCTCAGTGCTCTCTCTTTTCTTTTGCTTTTCTGTGTTTTGGTCATTTGATGTGAGGTGGGTCACAAGTAGGGGTGAGCAAGCAGGAATTCGGTGTCTTTTTGCTGTAAATAGTCAATGCTGAGTAGTCAGAATGTGAGCCTGTATTGTAGAGTTGGTAGAGGTTCTTGTCTACTTTGGAGTGGAATTTTCCTTTCCTTGTGTGAAATTCAGATCTATGAAACAATGTGGCCTATAAGAAATCTCGGAGTGTTTTGACAATAACTAAGAGTTGGATGTGTTGTTCTTTGGCTGCGTCTTTTTTTGGCCAAATCAAACTTCACAGAAGTTTCTCTTTGCATTAAGTGAAATCTGTAAAGCAGAAGGAAGTTTCTGTTTCTTTTGCTCTAGGTATCTGAAGAGTTAGAGATCTTGAATGCTTTCAACTGTAGTTAATGCTGTGATAAATAATGATGAACTTGTTCTTGTACTTATATCAATGCATTTAATTGCTTATTAGAACCCTTCGGCCTTTGGGTTTGGATCTACTTTTTAAAAATTATTGCATGATTTGATACTTAAGGCGAACGGAATTACATATTTTTCTGGATATCATGACATCTTAGGATTCATGGGATAAATGGAAAGCTGTGGATAACAATTATTGACATCATTCTAAATCTTTACTGGACGCATGGGATTGGCTTGCTAGAGGGAATACTTGGATCTCTTTTAAAGGATGAAACATGACTGCGTCCGTATATTGTCTCCCTCAAACTAAGTGTGAAATAAATATATAAATAAAGACGTTGGCTGGTTCTCAGTTTTATCCTAAAACCGGCTGGTCTGGTTCCAAGCTATTTCTAGGGTCAGTTTGGTTTCTAGTTCCAAAGACTAAGAATTGGCTTTAACAGAATAAATTTCATATTTCTAGACTAGAACATAAACACCTTGAAACCAATCGCTGCTAAATGCTATAATAGTTCATTTGCTTTTAATCTCAAAGCTTTTAACCCAAAAGATTCAGGAATTCTCGTGTACTACATATTGTTTTAGAACAAATAAAATATAACTCGAAATTAAATAACAAAGCTACTAGCTAATTTTGGCAATGGATAATATATTTAAATCTAAAAACCTAATATCCCATGACTATTAAAACTTGACTATCAGTTAAAAGGACCCATGATAGGAATATGATAACGAAAGGATGGATTCTAATGCTCAGCTGGAGAGACAGAGAGCATGCTAAATAACGAAAATGAACTGCATAAAAGCATCACTTGATGAACTAGTTCATTGAGATGGCGGTTCAAGTACAATGAACAAAATGCTCATGGCACCAACTTCACTTGCTCAAGATGATGAGGTGAGTACATAAGACTGATTGTCATGCATATCATAAAAAGCCACTATCATGATCAGGGAGCCAACATATATGCACAGTACTCTTTAAAAAATAACAGTAACACTTTGCTTAAGGTTGAACCCTGCATCTCTAAACTCAAGTGAAGTACTGACTCCAACAAGTGAAAAAATGATGCAGGAAAGTCCTGAGGATACCGATGCTTGTTCCAATAGTCTGCAAGGTGAAGCTATATACACAATCTAACCCACTGAACTACTCTACTCTGAGTCCGAGTGAAGCGAATACAGTAGAATTTATGAAGAAAATCCAACAGATTTTAGAGGCTCGGCAAGCTTGCTGTTCTTAGCATGCACAAAACTTCGGGCAAAAATTTGTCCAAGACAAGGTAGCACTAATGATGGTCGCCATTATTAGGATAGAGGGACGGTCGACATAGTGGACCTTGTCACGTAGATCACTGCCAAGAATTGTCATCATTACATTGACGAGCAAATCTTTTAGCTTGTAGACTGAAGGGAGATGTTTTTTTTTTCTTCGTGGGATCAAGTGCAGGTTGAACGAAGAAGAGGAGGTCAAGCTTTGATTAGAACGAGCCATTTAATGGGAAAGATGGCGATCTTGGCGGTTTGATGATCGAGCTGTCGTGCAGACAAGCCAGTTTCATGTTATCATAAATAAGAACAACTGAAAACAGATTGACACTTCTGTAGTTTCGGTTAATAAGATTGTTCGTGAGCCTCGAGAGCAAGAAGTTGAAGTTTTTGAATTTCCTTTCCAAGAAGTAGAGGATTTTGAGCTAAAGGGAAGAATCACAGGGTGAGCATTTTTTTCCATTAGGATGGGAGGATGATTTCGGAGAAAAGCCCCTTGTGTTGATATGAATTTACATAAATGTTAGATTTTGACAAAGAAATTTGAAGTGATAGAAAATCAAAAAAATTGCATAAGATCTAGAATTGATTTCGTTAGACCAGAAAATTTACAGAATTAATTGACGAATTGGTGCTGAAGTTTTGGTTGGGATCTTTTCATAAAGTGAGAATATTTCGATTGATTTTGCAGAGATGGCTCTGAATTCCAAGAGTATTGTAGTAGATTTCTTATCAGTTCAATTGCATGCAACTAATAAGAAGAATGTCTACAAGAGTAGTCAAAGTAAACACCACATGCGAATTAGTCCTTTGATCCTAGGATGCTGCTGAGCCGTCTCCTTGTGGCATCAACTCAGCATAAAACTCGGATTTGGGGAATTTAATTACAAGGAAAACACAGTAGGCAGCCCTTATAATAGTCAAAGAGAAGGAAACAATGCGAGTGAAGGGCCATAGTGAAAGAGCAGCGACCCCAATTGAGGCGACGAAGACAAAATAAGCCGTGCTGCTGAGATGTACGAACATATGTAGATCGGAGCCACTCAATATGATGTTTCCGGCTTGATGTGTCTTTTCAACAGCAATGCCGCTGGAATTGGCAGTAACGACAGAGGAATTGGCCGGGGAGATTTGAAGAGGAATCCTGCCAATATCTCGTGGAGGACTGAGAACAGCTTGGTAAGTGGTATTCGCAATTAAGGTAGCCACTATAAGGATTATGTTGCGAGTGGCTTCATCTTGGATGCTGAAAAAGCATGAGTACTTCTCAAAGAGAGTTAGTTCCTCGCTAAAAAATTGTGATAGAGAGAGGGTAGAAGTAGATCTTCGGCATAGCCTCTTTGCAACATCTTCATCAAAAGAAGCACTCACTTGGAAGATGTCCAGGACTGTTCTATTCAGGAAGTTCCTTCACATTTACAGTCGTGTACCCAATTAATAGCTTGATGATCTGAAAGAATAGCTAACACTTGAAGTGCTGTTGAAAAGCCAGTTCCTCCGTCAAGGTCGAGAGGAGCAGGGGGCGCAAGAGGAGTCAGGGCTGTGTTGGGTGTCGGGTCAAATCCGGGTCGGGGGGGGGGGCCTTGTCTTGGTTGGGCCAATTTTTGTTTTATAAGCTTAGTTTAGTTTGTTGGCCGGGCTGTTGTTTGTTAATGTTTAGTGGTTGGGCTAGGTTGCTGTTCTAGGCCGGGCTTAATGTGTAAAGCTTTGTTTTTTAGGGTCGCCGGACTGGGCTCATTCACTGAGCCCAGTCCAGCCATGGACCTGAGCCAGTCCCGACACGCGGAGGATCCGTAAAAAATCAGAAAATTTTGAAAAAGATTTTATTTTTTAAAAATTAGGAAAAAGCTTAGAAATTAGATCTTGAATGATTTTTCTTCTTAAATGTGTGAAAATCTTTGATAATTTTTTTTTTCACTCAAGCCCTTAAGGCTTTAAAATAGGATGTGGTTTGTTTTTAGAGACAAATGTTAAATTATTGTTTGTGTATTTCTATTTCGATTATTACTTGATACACACTTTCAATATATTGATTAAAAACTCTCATAGCGTTAATTTGACTTAAGATCGAATACCCAGATGTCGTGCTGGTAAGGGGTTAGGAAAGCTCATGCCTAATCGAGTGCCTTGAGTACACCTTTAAACAATACCCCTAAACTTAAGTCTTTTTCTCTCCAAACGGAAAAATTAGGTGGCAGGAGCTATATTCTTAGTATTTCTCGTTTCAAGTTGTAATTTCTAGAAAAAGATTTGCAACCGTGCTTATTTGTTGTGATTTATCGAGTCACTCGGTTTGCCATTTCTTAGATATATAGAAAATCAAGATATGTTGCTCTTTGCGCTTTGCGTCTATACGCTTTGTGCCTTTATGCTTTGTGCCTCCATCTTGCGCTGTGTCGTTTCATAAAATTGGATGAGGAAAAAAGCTATTTGAAGTCCTCAATTCAGGCAAGAGTAAAGGTCTTCAGTCACAAATGAATCAATAGATGAGTTCATTACAAGCAACAAAGTTGGATTCTGGCAAACCTTAAGACAAGAAACATAGATTAGATGCCCCCACGACAAGATGTGCTAAAGTAAATAATACTTGTGAAATTACTTTGAACTCTTTGATCCTAGACTTGTCTCCACATGGCATCGATTCGTCATTGATCTCTTTCGAGCTTTACCGTCACGTTCCAGATGATACTCAACGCGGCGAGAAAAGAGAAATACCAAAATACCTCTATATAATATCCTGCCGCTGCATCGGTTTTTGGAATTTGGATTGAAACCGTACAATAGTAAGAAATGTAGAGCAGGTATATAGGACAATAGGTGGAAAACGCGAAAGCGCTGGCCTTTAGTGTTAAAGCTGAGGCGGCGATTGCGGCAATCGAGGCTAAAAAGGCCAGGCTATTGAACATCGTGTACCCAAATAGTTTCGAATCGCTCAGGATAAGGTCGCCGGCTTGATGTGGTTTTCCAAGAGCAATGCTGCTGGAATTGGCGGTAACAACAGTGGCTTTGGCCGGGGGATCTAAAGAGGAAATCTTGCCAGTATCCTTTCGAAGGAGCAAGCGTAGCTTGGTAAGTTGTAGCTGCAATTAAGGTTGACGCTATAAGCACTACTTCATGAGTGGATTTATCTTGGGTGTGGGCCCAATTTTTGTACTTCTCAAGGAAGGTTAGTTCCGTGCCATAAAACTGTGATAGAGAGAGTGTAGTAGTAAAACGATGTCCTTCATGGTGAAATCTCTTAGCAACATCTGGATCACCACTGGGATCCCTTTGGAAGATTTCAAAAGCCGTGTTACCTTGGAAGTTCTTTGCACATATAGTCGTATATCCAATCAAGAGCTTGATAATGTGGAAGAAATGCAAAGGGAACAAAATAAAGTATGGTTCACAAGCTTTACTATTGTGCACAAAGTGAGCTCATGCCACATAACCATGTAAGTTTGATGATGCTAGTGATGCACCGAGGAATGTACAAAGGGAAAAGTTCATTTAACCTTATTTATTAAATGTAAATTGTATGAACCAACATAATGAAATCTAGAGTCTTTTTTAAAAAGTGCAATTTAGTCCTTTCACTTATAAATTATTCACATGATAACTAGGAATTGCTCATGTCAGTCGTAACATAGGGAATTCCAGAAAAGTGATGGCCCGAATGATTATGATTTTTCATAAAAATTTAGGACTTAATCACATCAACTAAAAGGCTTGGGATTTAATTATATTTTGTACATATGGCTTTTGCTATGAAGAGAAAGACTACCTTAGACAGGTGTATGCGTTTGTGTGTGTGTGTGTCTATATATATATATATGCATAATATTCAATTGATCAAGCACTAATTTTCTCCTCCACAAAGTAATTATTCTATGGTTGTGTCGGATTGTTTTTGTTAGCATCCATTTCACTAACTTCTATCATGTACAATATGTTCGGGTGGACTGCTTTTGAAAGAAGGAAAGTGATTTTGCTAATCCATAGGAAAAATGAAATGATAGAGAAGAATGGATTGAGTTATCATTGTGTTAGGTAGGGGTGACTATGATGTAGCGAGTTGGAAGGAAATTACTCATAAAAAATTATCTCACCTAAAAGATTTAGAGCACACTAAAAAAAGAATTTTACTGGGGTTTGAAGAGAAACAATTTTAGTCATAACTTTTCTCTCCATTTACTAAACTATAAACAAAATGATCTCTCCATATCACTGCCTTTCCTTGCTTCCTTTTCCTTTATATCCTCCAACCAGAACATTATTAAGCAAATTAAATCAAACACCAATTGGAAGCATCACGAGCTTAAAATAGTTTTCCCACTTTTCAAGTGAAACCATGGGCTTGTTTTGATAAATTATAAATTAAGCGCTAGTATTGATAATCTTAAATGCTGACAATAGAAATTAAAAATTGTTTCTTGATAATTAAAAATACATCATTGAATTTGACTTATTTCTTAGCAAACATGGAATTGTTGTTACTATTGATAGGTTTAACAATATAATTGGGAAGAGTTGGATTGCTATAAATTATATTGATTCCTAGATTAAGTGAATGTTTTGAATGAATGGAGTCTTTTAAGTCAAATACTAATACAAGTTTAATCTCACTCATTGCTAAATTTTTAATTTCGAGCACTTAATTTAAATTTCAAACATGCCAATATGTATATATTAAATTAAACGAAAACAATTGAAAACAATCGACACACTCATATAATCACTATCTTAATATGAGTATTTGACTTTTTTTATTATAAAAAAGCACTAGTTGTTGACTTAATTTTTACAACCCATCTGAATGGCATAAAAAGTCTATTAAATGTTTGGATGGTGAGTGATTTTCAGAGAAATGAAATGATTAGTTTAATCACTAAGGAAACAAATGAAGACAAAAAGAATGGATCAACCCATGTACAAACTCCATTGAATACTAGGGTAGAGCCAACCCTCCCCTGATCAAGTGCACAGGGAAATTGTCAAAAAGAGAAGTGGAAGTAGGAGATTGGCAGGGAAGGACTAAGGAGTAATAACCATCCCCTTGATTCCTTTTCTTCTCTCCGACAAAAGAAACCAAACATATCTCCTCATTCTAAATGTTTTCTAAAACCATGAACTTATTACCATTATATTTGTTCTTGGATAAGATTATGTCGAATTGAAGGATCGAACAATAAAAGCACAAATAACCACGAAACTGATGATCTATACCTCGGGCTATCCTTCAGACGTGGCAATATGTAAGTAGTGTTACCATCTTGGTCTTTCCAGTTCAAGATTTGTGTTAGATGGACTCGTTTGAGCCATCCAAACAAAACCTTGAATGCTATGAGGTTGTGGTTCTTGACGGCAATATGAACCATTGTCTCGCATTGACTCGTTAAGTCTTCGATGCACAACTTGCAAGCATATAGGAATTAGGCTAGGAGCTCCAGTTCATTGTCTCCATCTTTCTCGGCAACATAATGCAAAGGGGTGATCCCACTTCATCCTCGGATTCGGATCAACTCAAGGTCGAGGTTCATTAGTGCCCTTGCAATGGGATAATGCTTGTGTTGCAAAGCCAAATGCATGAGGTTGTAACCCTTTGGATCTAGCTCCGAGCAAATGATGGCTTCAAGATGGCCACCTCCACGGCCACTTGGGTTCTCCTGGCTGCTGCAGCGATGTGTAGAGGAGTATTTGGGAAGGGGTCCTTAGGTACACAATCTAAGATTTTTCGATTCTCTGCAATTAACCTATGTAGCTCATCAACATCATCATGTTATATAGGTTGTTGAAACCGAGGGTCCATTATTTGAGGAGGGAGACGTAGGTGCTGAGGGGGTTTGCTCGTTGATGATGGATGGAAGTAGGAGTAGCGAACTTGCAGAATCATAAATAGTGCCTTGGTCAACCAAAGTTTAATTAGGCGACTCATTGTTGATGATCCATCCCGTAGGAACAATGCAACTAGTTGGGGATCTTTCTCTTTAGAGAACATGCATGCGAAGTTTCTTAATGCGTGAGCCAAGTCAACAAGATAATATAAGTTGATCCAATAAAACTAATTAATCCTAAGCCAATAATTTGTCGTCTGAATTTGTTTTTATTTTTACTTTTATTGTCGTTGGTTGTGATTTCTCCTCAACTACTTGAAGCCGTGTTGTATAGCAGCAGAGGCCGTCTTGATGAATCACAACTACAGCCGACAAGGTACGCAATGATGGTAACTCCAGCAATGGCGAATGCAATATTTGATTGGAGCTTTGATTTTTAAGTCCTTAATTGAATAACGGCCCAAATCTCAAGTCATGCTCCTAAGCTTATCCATATTACCGTCCAGAAGATTAAATCATAACAATATGCTGGTTAGTCATTTGTGAGTTTTTCATCACCTGTTCTCTTTGATGTAATTGGCAATTAAGTTTTCCATAAACATAAATTAGACGATATTAGGGAAAAGCAATTGGGCCAGTTCGATTCAGGAATCGAACCGAACAGGCCATACCAGTTCTAGGCCAATTCACACGGAGACCAATTTGGTTTTCGGATGAAAAAGTTGGGAACGGGCCTTGTCCTACTCGATCCCATTGCTATACCCTTAACCGGTCATCCGGAAATTAACCTCGCAAGGCAGGTTCTCTCTTTTCCTCACCTCTGTCTCTCACACTGGAACTCTCTCTCAGACTTGTCAAGTAATCTTTGTCGCCACACGATTGCGCCTCTTCAGGTGGCTCAATCTCTACTTCATTTGCGATTCGTCACTCTCCATCCCCGCACTCTAGCGGCTTGATCTCAGATTTGTTTGCGATTTACACTCTCCTCTCACACTCGTGGTACTCTCCCTTTGTCGGTTTCGTTTTCGATTACTTCTTGCGAGGAGCACTAGTGAGGTGGGGTAAAGGGTCAAGATTTTACTTATTTAGTGTCGATGCTTTATGCGGAAAGGTTTCATGGAAAGCTGAAGAACTCTTGCCACTTGAACACTGGCTTTTCGCGAGAATGACTTTTAAGGAGTGAAAATGGTGCTTTTCTTACCTCTCGGTGCTCTCTCTTTTCTTTTCTTTAGCTTTTCTGTTTTTTGGTTTTTTAATGTGAGGTGGGCCTCGAGTAGCGGTGAGCAAATTGGAATTCGGTGTCTTTTTACAGTGAGTAGTTATTATGTGAGTCCGTGTGGTAGAGTTGGTAGAGGTTCTCATCTAATTTATAGTGGAATTTTCCTTTCCTTGCGTGAAATTCAGATCTGTGAACTATACAAGACTGTCAATAATTCTTCTTTTTAAAATTTTTTATTCCTTTTTTTTCCTTCTTCTGGGGCCAAAACGAGCCTCACAGAAGCTTCTCTTTACGTTCAGCGTCAGGTGCAATCTGTATAGAAGAAGCAAGTGTTGTTTTTCTTTTGTTTCTTTTGCTCTTGGTATCTGAACAGTTTGGGATCTTGTGCTTTCACCTGTAGTTCGATGTTGTCATATGATATTTAAGGAACTTGTTCTTGTACTTATGTCAATGCATCTACTCACTTTTTAGAACCCTTCTGCCTCTGGGCTTTGAATCTACTTTCTAAAAACCATTGCATGGTCTAACGCTCGAGGCCAATGGAATTACATATTTTTGAGGATATCATAACATCTTGGGATTCATGGGATATTAGTTTTAACATGATAGATTCCATATTTTTAGCCTAAATACTATATGGTTTTTAATCTCATAGCTTTTAATGCAAAATATTTAGGGACTCTCGTGAACTACATA
The DNA here is from genome assembly GCA_016097605.1 of Eucalyptus guilfoylei. NCBI lineage: Eukaryota > Viridiplantae > Streptophyta > Magnoliopsida > Myrtales > Myrtaceae > Eucalyptus > Eucalyptus guilfoylei. The sequence continues at coordinate 12,498,377 of CM027863.1, forward strand.
TTGTTTTAGAAAAAATAAAATATAATCGTAACACAAAATTAAATAATATAGCTACTAGCTAATTTTGGGGATGGATTATGTATATTAACATCTGAAGACCTCATGTCTTATGATAATTAAGACTTGACCTTTAGTTATAAAAGACCCATGATAGGAAAATGATAGTGAAAGGATGGATTTTAATTCTTAACTGGAAAGACAGAAAGCCTGCTAAAGAACGAAAATGAACTGCATAAAAGCATCACTTGGTGAACTCTTTCATTGAGATGGTGGTTCAAGTACAGCGAACAAAATGCTTATGGCACCCGCTTCGCTGGCTCAAGAGAATGAGGTGAGAACGAGACTAATTGTCATGCATATCATAAGAAGTAACTATCATGTTCAGGGAGTCAACACATATGCAAAGTACTCTAAAAATATCAGTGACACTTTCCTTCAGGACCAACCCCGCATCTCTATACTCAAGTAAAGTACCAAGTCTGGCAAGTGATGCTGGAAAGTCAAGAGGATACCGCTGCTTGTTCTGCTAGGTGAAGCTCTGCACACAATCTAATCCACTGAACTACTCTACACTGAGTCTGGGGGCAGCAAATACGGTAAAATTTTTAAAGAAAATCCTGCAGTTGATATTAAATAACAGGTGGTAATCACTATCAAAGGAAGAGCAAGAATGGAGAAGAAGCTATGTCAGTCAATCAGCAACTGCAGTATCTTTGCGTAGCACGTCGCCTATTTGAGCTTAACTAGTACAGCCATGGTGGAGCTTGTCATAAAGATTACCGCCAAGGATTGTGACCATCACCGTTTGTCTTAAAGAGTTACACGAATTCGTTGCAAGGTTCTCTGTTTTAATTGATATTTGGACTTGGGAAATGTTACTGCAGATGTAAATCACTTCTTTCTTCGCACGTACATATGCAAATATATACAAACAAATTATTTAGCTGGTAGATTCGAGGGAGATGCTTTTTTTTTTTTAACCTGCGCTAGTTAGAACGTGGCATCAAAGGCAAAATCGTGAAGGCGGTGATTTTTGTGGATCGATGATCGAGCTGATGTGCAAACAAGCCAGCCAGTTTCATGTTAAACTCAATAACAACGACCAAGAAAAGATCGATACTCTTGTAATTCCCGTTGATAAGGTTGTTGTTGACCTTCAGAGCAAGTAAGTCGAAGATTTTGACTTTCCTCTTCAAGAATCGGATTTGGAGGATTTTAAGCTTGAGTAAAGATCTCAGGGTTGGGCATATTTTCCATGACGATGGAGAGATGATTTTGGAGAAAACCCCCTCTCATGTTGAGCTGAATTTATGCAGTTGAGTTTCCGGCGGAGAAATTTGAAGCGATGGAAAACGGAAAGAATAATCGTATATCCAAAATTGATTTCATTATCCCTATAGAATTAAAGAATCGATTGTTGGATGGATCTAAAGGTTTGGTTGGGATATTTTCTTAAAGCCAAAAATTTTGATTCATTTTGCAGATATGGTTCGGAATTCTACAAGGATTGTACAAGATATGTTATATCAAATGACCGACATTCTAAAAACTCAACGTCGAGCCTATTTCTTTTTTCAGTAAATAGAGAACGTCGTGGGGCATCGTAAGATTAGATATTTGATAAATTTAGCATTTTAAAATTTGATATTTCATTCTTTGATTAGGTTAGCTTGGGATGTCTTTAGTATAGAGTATTCGAATTTATTGTTTTTATTAATTTAACTTTCTAAATGCATTATGATATTTTATCATTGATTGTAAGATACCATAGGATCTAATTGCTTTTTAGGTTTAGCTACGATTTTGTTATATTATTGGCATTTCTTTTTTCTGTTACATTATTGAGTAATGAACTTCTAAAAAAGGGGTTGCCAAAGTGAATTTTTGTCGTGTTTTATGGGATCAGGCAATTTGCCTCGTTTCAAAATTATAGAAAATCGAGACATTTCTCTTCAGACGTTTTGTACTTGCAAATTTTGGGTATTCATATTTATTCAATTCTTTTCGTTTCCATTGCGTCATAATGGATTAGCATTCGGAAAGCCAAATCCCAACTTCAAGCAAAGATTAAAGGTCTATTGGCATTAAGGAATTAAAAGATGAGTACATTACATGCAACTAATAAAAAGAGTCTATTTTGCAAACCTCACTTGCGACAGGAATAGTTAAAGTAGATAATACTTGCGAACTATTTCCGATCCTTCGATCCTCGCAAGCTGCCGACGCATCCCCTTCTGGCATCGATTCTAAAGAGAACTCGGTAGTGCTTCCACCACACATAAAGGGGGAGGAGCAACATGGTGAGTAACGAGCACACATAAAATCCAAATAGGATCCCTGTTATGAGATTATCGGACCTTGGTATTTCCATTGCAATAAGAACAAAGTAGGTAATGCCGAGAAGCACTAAAGAAATGTAAACCATTAAAGTGTCGGGGAAGAATGTAATCGCGGTGGCCCAAACCGTGCCGATGGAGGCGGTAAAACTTAAGCTGTTGAGGATAGTAAAACACCATAGATCAAAGCCACTCACGATAATATTTCCGGCCTGATGTCGTTTTCCAGTAACAATGCTGCTGGAATTGGTGGTAACGACAGTGGAATTAGGGGTAACGACAGTGGAATTGGCTGGGTTATTTGGAGAGGAATCCTGCCAATATCCTCCCGGAGGAGTGAAAGCGGATTGGTAAGTGGCAGTCAAAATCAAGGTAGACACTATAAGGATTATTTGGCGAACTTTTTCGTTTTTGGTGCCAAAATACCCTGCACACCTCTCGAGCACAGTTAGTTTCATGCTAAAATACTGTGATAATGAGAGAGTAGGAGTAAAATCTCTTGTTCGATGTTCTTCCTGTTCTAACCTTTTCTCAACATCTCGATTGCGATTAGGATTCTCTTGGCAAATTTTCAGAGCTGTCTTGTGCTGTAAGTTCTTTGCATGAACGTTCGTATACCCAATCAGCAGATTGATGAACTGGAAGAAATGCAAATGAAACAAAATGAAATATGTATTCCTTCAGTTTCAATCATTACTTTGTGACTAAGCTTTATCATTGTGCACAAAGTGACCTCCTGCCATATAAGTTTGAATGATGCTATGGATACATGTACAAAAGGAAAATGTTTACTAAACCTTATTTATCAAATGCCGTCAGTTCAACTAATGTAATGAAGTCTCAGATCTTTCTCAAAAAGTGCGATTCAATCCTTTTACTTGAAATTATTTATGTCATAACTAGAAATTGCCCATGTGAGTAGTAATATTGGCGAATTCTGCAAAAGTGAGGACCCGAAATATTGTATTTTCCTAGAAGTTTAGGACTTAATTAAGCCAACTGAATGTTTATAATTACATATTGTAAATGATTTTTAAAGTAAGGAACCGAAATGATTTTTGTAAATGATTTTGCTAAGATTCAACTGAATAGGGAGTAATTCTCACGTCCATGAAGAAATTATTTTATGGTCAAGTTGGATTGTCCGTGTTAGCTTCAATGTCATTAACTTCTATCTCGTAGATGGACTGATTATGAAAGAATAAAAGAGATTTTGCTAATCAATAGGAGAAATACAGTAATAGAAAAGAATGGATTAGGTTAATGTTTTGTTAGACAGGAAGACAGGAGTGATAACGATGAAAAAAGTTGAAAGGAAATTCTTCATCCAAAACCATCTGACTTGGAGTTACTTAGAGCTCAATAAAAACGAAGTTTCATAGGGTTCGAAGGGAAATAATTTTAATAATATCTTTTCTCTCCACTAAATAAACTGTAAACAATGTGATCTCTGTATCGCTCCAACCGAAAACGTTGTTGGGCCAATTAAAAAAAGAACTCATAATAGCATCAGGAGCTCAAACTAGTTTTCGCACTAGCAGCCTTGAAATGAACTATGGGCTTGTGCTAAAACAGAAAAGTACAACGCTGAAAACATAAGATGACCATGAAAAGTACATCACTGAATACGATCAACTTCTTAATATTAGTATTTGATTTATTTCTAAAGCAAAAGAAAAACAGTGCTTGTTGACCTAATTTTCACAACCCATCTGAATGGCATAAAAAGTCAACTATATGTGTATGGATGGTGGGGTTTGGAGAGAAATGAAATGATTAATCACTATGGAAACTAATCACTATGGAAACAAACGAAGATAAACGAATGGATCAACCTGTAAAAAACGTACTGAATATACGGGTGGAGCCCACTCTACCATGACATTGTGCACGGGAAAATTTTCAAGAAGAGAATTGGAATTAAAAGATTGGGAGGGAAGGAGTGATATCCATGCCTCCCATAATTCCTTTTCTTCTCTCCTACGAAACAAACCAAACAAGGGGGTTCCGTTCAAGTCTCTTCTCTTCGAATGTTTCTAAAACCATGTATTTTCAGTCCCTACCATGTCATTACCATAACAATTGTTCTTGGATTAGATTATGTCGAATTCAAGGACTGAACAATACAAGCACGTACAACAACGAAATCAATGAAGTATATCGGCATGAACTATACCTCAAGTTGCTGCTCTTTGGATACAGCCACAGGAAGTTGCTGCTGTCCGGATACGGCCTGAAGTTGCTGCTGTCCGGATACAGCAATATGTAAGACGGTATTACCGTTTTGGTCTTTCCAATTCAAGATTTTTGTTAGACGAACTCGCTTAAGCCATCCAAGCAAAATCTCAAGTGCTTTGGCGTTGCCCTTCTTGACAGCAACGTGAACTGCAGTCTCACACTGGTTCGTCAAGTCTTCAATGGACGATTTGCAAGTAGACAGGATTTCTGCCAGGAGTTCCTGGAGCTCCTCTTGATCCTGCATTTTTTCCCCAGCTACAATATGTAAAGGGGTGTACCCGTCTCGTCCTCGGACTCGGATCACTTCAGGGTCAAGGGTCATCAGTGCCCTCGCAGTGTTATAATGCTTATTTAGCAAAGCCAAGTGCATGGGGCTATAACCCCTGCAATTCAGCTTTCGAGTGAACGATGGCTTTAAGGTGGCTATCTCCATGGCCACTTGAGTTTTCCCCTCCTCTGTGGCATTGTGTAGTGGAGTATATGTGAAGGGGCCTGCATCCTCTAAGAGATTTTTGTTCCTCTCAATTGAGCTGTATAGCTCATCGACATTATCAGCTGCTATTGCTTCTTGAAGGGTCATTGTTTGAGGAGGGGAATGTAGCAAGAGAAGGGATTTGCTCAGTGATGATGATGGATGGAAGTAGGAGTAGCGAACTTGCAGAATCATAAATAGCGCCATCGTCAATGCAATTTAATAAGGCGTGTAAAATAAGGGGTTGAAAAGTCAAAAGTAGAGGGAAAAGGTGGAAGCTTCAGCAGAGAGAGAGAGAGAGAGAGAGGAATTGAGAGTTTTCGGGAGAGAGGGAAAAGAGAAGAGAGAGAGAGAGAGGAAGAAAAGAAAGAAAAAGAAAAGAAAAGGAAAAAAGGAGGAGATAAAAGGGAAAGAAAGAAGGAAAGAGGGGGAGAGAGGGACGGTAGAGAGCTCGAGCCTATGAAGCACGGACACGTTGCCTATGCTTCCGTGTCGTGTCCGACACGTCTATGGTAATAGGACTGAAGATGATTTTAAAGATGAGGTTGAAGGATCTGAACAAGGCTATCGACGGGAAAACAATGAACGGCAATATATTGACGGGACAGGAACAAACCTCGACAGAGAGACCATCTTTATCTTTAGAAAAAAGTAGCGTGTCGTACACGTCGACACGCTCAGACACGGTCGGACACGTGGTCAACGCGTGTCGAATTTTCCGACACGCGGTCAACTTTTCTCGACACGCGTGTCGACGCGTGTCTGGAAGACTAATGTAGGGTGGAGGCGAGGGAGGGCGAGGGAGCAGAGGCCGCGAGCGACGGCAAGAGACGGCTAGAGGAAGAGCCGAACAGAGAGAAAGAAAAGAGAGAAAGCAAATTCTCATCGGCGAGATGAAGCCACGAACGGACCACCGCGACGGCGAGAGACGGCCAGAGAGAGTGGCGAGGGCCGCCACTGTTGTGATAGATCGGCGAGGAGGAGGAGGAGGAGAAGGATCAAGAGGAAGAGGAGAGAAAGGGGGTTGTGCGGAGAGGAAGGTGGTCGTGTGGCGAGGAGGAGGAGGAGAGAGATCGAGAGGAAGAGGAGAGGAAGGGCCGAAGGGGTCGTGCGGCGAGTGGTAGAAGGAGGAGGAAAAGGAGGGTAGCTAGGGTTTTTGATAAGGGAATTAAAAAAAAAAAAGGGGGGGGACGATGGCGTGACGTTTGAGTTTTGGGGGAGGGGAAGTGATAGGTTGACAGCCTGTCTGTCAGTGGTGGGGAGGGAAAAAAAGTACAATAAATTTGGGGTGGAGGGAGATGGACGAAGGAAAGAAGGGGTGGATTTTGGAGATTTTTTTTTTTAATTGGAAAATTAAATAAATAAAATTCAAAAAAATTTAAAAAATAAAAGTATTGACTTTTGAATAATGATAAATTTTGGTCATTGTAGAAAATCATGGATTTATTTAAATAAATTGATTCTAATTTTGTATTAATTATTAGTTTAATTAATAACTTTTGTTAAAGTTAAAAACATGTTTCGCATTAACTATGAATATATCTTTCGAATTTCAAATGAATTGATTTATTAATATTATTAGTGTAAATTTATTATAGGCTCTTTTTTTAATATTTATGAATTTGAATCAAATTAATTAAAAATAAAAATATTCATTTAATATACAACGTGTCGCAAACGTGTCGGAATTTTCTATTTTTTAAAAATGACGTGTCGACGTGTCGTGTCGTGTCGTGTGTCGGTGCCACTTAGGCTCGAGCACAAAGAAAGAAAAAGAAAGAGAGAAAGAAGAAGAAGAAGAGGAGAAAAGAAGAAAAGAGGTTTCCTGCGTTTTCATCATGGGAACCTCGCCAAGCCACCTCAACTATGTAACGCAACGCCCGGTAAGCGCTTGTGCCGCCCATTTGTTCAATCGGAGTAATTTCAGACCTAGGGCTTGAAATTCGGAATTTTGGAAATATCGAGCAACGAAGTATGATTTTGAGTCGTTGAGCTCTGTATTTTTGTAAAAATGATAGCTTGGGATGTTGCGGAGCCATGGAATTTTACGGATCGTGATTTGAGCTCACTGTTTGCCCGAAACAAAATTTTGAAGTTTATCGCACGTGATGAACAGTGCCCGACCAGAACTTTAGGGCCATATTTTGTTGATTTTCGGCTTGATTTTGGGTTGGCTAAATTGGGGTTCTTGTAGTATGTTGGATGGGCTTTCCATTGACTATAAGTATGCTTGAAACAGAGTTCGGCAGAGAAAATTATGGCATGATGAAGTTTCGTGCTCAAGCTTCACTATGGACGGCTTAGAGTAATTGTTTTGGTTGAGCGATTTATTAGCGCGTAGGTGTCGTTTTATCAATGAATAAGCATAATTTAGTCGAGTCATTAGTTGGAGAGTAGCATATTACCTGGTTTTAATATTGTTTTCGATTTATTAATAGAAATATGAGTGTTGGCTCAAGTAACCACATAGGTTGATTTTCAACTTTCCCAGGTGAGTGGTGCTATCTCTTCTAAGAATTTATAAGCTCATGTCTTCAAAATGATAAAGATTTGATATTTTATGAGTTATGAATAAGCATGTTTATTGACCATCGGCTGTGGTGACTCCGCCGGATAAGAGCTCCATTGATCCTTCCCTAAAGATGAGGGGTTCGAAACCCAGTGGAGGCATTTGGTGTCTTAAGTGGAATGTCGGGGTGGTGGCTCCTCCGCTAGCGTCCCCCCGGATTTACCTCGCCGGCTACCGGCTGTACGAGGGTTCCCGGATCATAAAAAAAAAAAAAAAGTATGTTTATTGCATAAAAGTTGGATCGGACATTTACTAGGTTTTGATATTTGAAAATAGTGTGAGAACTTTTTATGAACATATATTCTATTTGATGAACGAAGTTGAGAAATATTACATGTTTTGGGTTTGTGAAACCATTTCACGAAAAGCTCGACTTTGAGATGATTTATGGAAAGTTATATAGTTATTGATTTGTAATAAGCTTTTTGAAATGTATTTGATTTGAAATTGATTTATGAGACGGGTCTTAAAATTATTAGAGAATGTTTTATGAAAAGTATTTCTAGTAGATAAGTTGAGTTGCGAAATCTTTTGGTGATATATGAAATGTTTTATGGATTTGGTTTGAGAATTATGAATGGTGTTGTTCTGGATTGATGTGGATGCTCAATATCATTGTAAGCCAAGCGAGGGGCTTGTGGGTATGCGCATACTATTATAGGATATCCTTATGGGCCAAGCCACCGGCTAATAATAGGTGGAGACCTTGCCGAGGGGGGAATCTTGGTCGCCTCGTCACCAGGCGTTGTATCATGACCATGGTTTGATATTGAGCAATGGATTGGTCAATGGAGTGGACCATTGACATGTGATATGAGTTTGGTCGATGGAATGGACCATTGACGTGTGATTTGAGATTAGTCGTTGGAATGAACCATCGACGTGTAATTTCATTAGACCATGGATATGTGGCATGAGATTAACCAATGGAATGGACCATTGGCGTGTGAATTAATAAGATTGATAAATGGATTAGACTATTAATGTTTATTTTGATATTGTCGTTAAATGATTAATTTTGCTATTACGTACTTATTATTTTACTGTATGTTTGTCATATCCTGGATTTGAGTTAAAAGAGTTGTGGTTTGGTTTTGTAAATATGCATAGTGGGTGTTCGATCCGTTTAGAAGAGATGCACTACTCACTGAATTGTAGTTGCTCACCCCTCTATTTCCATTCTTTTTCAGGTTCCTCGACTAACATTGAGTAGGTACGAGAGCGATATGGATGTGGGGACTTTTAAAAGTTGGATTTTGGGAGCTTTGAACCTGCGTGCTTTGAGTGGAAGGACGGCCGTGTCATCCCCCATTCATGATGGTTTTGGGGTGTGACAAGACGAGTCATTGTTTATGATTTATAAAGAAGAAAAAACGCAACTAGTTGGGGATCTTTCTCTATCGGAGAAATAATATGCGAAGTTTCGCAATGTGGGAGCTCAGTCAGCAAGATAATTTAAAGTAATCGAAGAAGTCTAATTAAACCTAAACCCAGTAATTTCTGGTCTGATTTTTTTTTTTTTTTAATATCGTTTGGGGTCATTTCTCCGCAGCTACATGAAGCTGTGGGGAATAGCAGCTAAGGCTGTCCTTGATAAATTATTACTACACCCGCGAACGCGCTTGTCATTTGGGTAATCTGTCGTAAAATAAAGCATAAGGTTTCAATGCTCGAATTCCACTAACAGTGAACTTGATAATCTGATTATAGTCTTTTTTTTTTTAAAGAAAAGTTTAAGTCATCATGTGGCCAAAATAAAAACTTTTGACTCTTTAATTGACTAAACCCCCAAACTTAAGCCCTTTATTACACTTATCTCAATTACTGTCGAGATGAATAAAACCAATATCTATAAATTGGAGTCACTAATGGGTTCTTCATCACTTGTTTCTCTTTAATGCAATGGCGACCGAGTTTTCCGTAATCATTCATTTTACCGAAAAATATTGGTTCGAATTCCGGATAAAATATTGGGAACCGGTCTTGACCAATTCGGATGTCAATTCTATACCCTGAACCATTCATTTTACCGAAAGACTGACCATGCAAGACAAAGTCCTAGGTTTCAACTGGTCCACTACTAATCCCAAGTTAATCTTTCTACTCTTTTTTCAGATGCCTTGCCGCCTCTCCCTTCCAGCGGCTCGATCTTGACTTCGTTCGCGATTCGACACTCTCCTCTCCGCTCCGAGATACTCTCTACGTTGGGTCTCGCCTCGCCAAACCCGGCGCCAGACCCGGCGACGGCGAGGCCCCCCACACCTGATCTAGTTAGGGCTCACCCAACAATGGCGAGGTGAGCTAGCCCGACCGCCTCAGTCCGGTGACCGGTCAGCCCTCCGGTCGCTGGAGCCAAAGGAAGAAGGAGGGAGAAGGAGAGGAGGAGGAAGGAGGGAGAGGGAGAAGAAAAAAAGATAAAAAAATTAATAAAATATTATTAAAAGAATGTTGTCGGCTGCCACGTCAATGTCGGCTAGCCAATTTTGGCTAGATGGATTGATAGGGAATAATAATAAAAGGTTTATGACTCAATTAGTCAAAAAAATAAGTTTAGAACTGAATTGACACAATTGTAATAGGTTTAGAACTTTTCTAGTAATTTTTCTCTCTTTAGAAGCATTCGGCCTTTGGGCTTTAGATCTATTTTGTTAAAAATCGTTGCATGATCCAATACTTGAGGCAAATAGAATTATATATTTCTCTTGATATCATGACATCTTGGATTCATGGGATAAATTGATAGCTGAAAACAACAATCGTCTACAGCATTTTAAAACCGTACTGGACGCATGGCTTGCTAGAGGGCGGTTCCCTGGTCTACCCTGAAACAAATTGGATCACTTCGTGGAATGGTATCTGAGGTAAATTTCCTCCGCCATCTATGGGATAATCCCTCGACTCTGTGTGAGGATCATTAGTGTGGTGGCGTAAGGTCAAGATTCTATTCATTAAGCGTCGATGTCATGTGCCGATTCTTGGGAAGTGGAAGAACTCTCGCCACCTGTACACTTACTTCGAGAGAAGGACTTTTGAGGAATGAGGGCGGTGCTTTTCTTACCTTTCAGTGCTCTCTCTTTTCTTTTGCTTTTCTGTTTTGCGGTTTTTTAATGTGAGGTGGGTCACGAGTAGGGGTGAGCAAATCGGTGGAATTTCTTGTCTTTTTACCGTGAAGACTCCATGTGAGCGTGCGTGGGAGAGTTGGTAGAGGTTCTTGTCTTATTAGCAGGATTGGAATTCCGGTCTCCTTGTGTGAAATTCAAATCTATGATCTTCCATAGCGGTAACAATATGGTCTTTATGAAACTTAGTAGTGTTTGTGAGTTACTGCGAATAGATTTGTTATTTTTTGGCCAAAACAAGCTTCACAGAAGTTTCTCTTCGCATTCAGCATCAAGTGAAATCTTTAAAGCAGAAGGAAAGTGTTGCCTTTTTGTTACTTTTGCTCTGGGTATCTGAACAGCTTGGGATCTTGAATGCTTTTACCTGTAGTTTAGATGTCATGATACGATAATCGAGGAACTTGCTATTGCACTTATACCAATTCATCTAATCACTTTTTTGAACCCTTTAGCCTCTGGGTTTTGGATCTATTTTTTTTTTTTTAATAAAAATCATTTCATAATTTGACACTTGAGGTGAATGGGATATTTCTGGATATTTTGACATCTTGGGATTCATATAGCATTTTAAAACCTTATTGGACGGATAGGATTGGTGTAACAATATGAATTTTCAGATTTTGTTTTCGATTAAATAAATCGAGCCTTTCATCGACGCGTTAATAGTACTATTTTCTGAGCTAATCACTCACGGGATAACTATATTATCTAGGGAAACAATTAAGGAATCTAAATGCAATAGACTTGAGAATTCGACCAAAAATCGACTGCTCGACCGTGTTAATCTACAAGGGTCATCACGGCACTGTCAGAAATCGATTAGAGATCGGAGATAGGTTAAGTCGACTAAGATATGTGATCAGAGTGTGGGTGATTTCACTTGATTGCAAAATACTCGTCGATCGGCACTAGATCGATTTTTCTATCGTTTTGGTATCCGGTACCCGTATTTGAAACCTCGAGATTTTCACGACAACTGATGGTCGCCAATATGTCGAAAATGTACGTTGTGACTCGAGATAAATCGATCATGGGTCAACTGCATTAAAAATTCATCAAAATTACTCGGTAAACTAGATCACGCTAAAAGCACGCCGAAGTGAAACTAACCGCGAATTTGAACCCGATTTCAGAAATTGAAAATTTTATGGTGTCACGAGCTATTTTAGGAACGTTGACTCATCCTCCGAAAAATTTTCAGAAATTCCAGGATTTTTACGAAAAATCGATTCGGACGTTGTGGAAAATTAACGGAAATTCGTACGGGTCTAATTTAAGGGAATTTGAACTTCCAAGCCAAGCCTTTGAGTATTGGGGACTTACAAAAAATTGTACGGGATTTTTCTTCGTTGAAATTAGACGTCGATTTGGAGAAATCGAGGATGAAATTGAAGTCTAAAATTAGTGAAATTCGAAACTATGGTTTGAGGGCTGAATTTTAGTATCAATTTGGACAATTTGGGGAAATATATCAAGAAAGAATTTTTGGGTGGGTGGGTGGGTGGGGGGAGGGGGGGGACATACAATTAATGTAAGAGATAAAATTTTGGCTTTTTCCCCCTTTTTCCAAGACTTCTTGATCACGACTCTGCCGGCCCCTCCTCCTTCGCACAAACTTCTGATTCTGCTTTCCTTTATTTTCTTCATCCGAAGCCCCACCAGCTGCCTTGCCTTCGTTTTCATCTCGTCCGAAGCTGCTCCGTTGTTGTCCACGTCTCGACCGAGTCAACAACCCAGCAAGCTCCCTCAAAGTCGACCCCACGAAGCCCGAAGCCACCGAGTTCTCCCCCCACCGTTTCTGCCAGCCATCTTCGGTTGTCTCCTTCAGTCAACCCACACCTTCCACCGAACTCTTTTTCCAAGACTTCTCGATCACGACTCTGCCGGCCCCTCCTCCTTCGCACAAACTTCTGATTCCGCTTTCCTTTATTTTTCTTCATCCGAAGCCCCACCAGCTGCGTTGCTTTCGTTTTCATCTCGTCCGAAGCTGCTCCGTCATTGTCCACGTCTCGACCGAGTCAACAACGCAGCAAGCTCCCTCAAAGTCGACTCCACGAAGCCCGAAGCCACCGAGTTCTCCCTCCACCGTTTCTGCCAGCCATCTTCGGTTGTCTCCTTCAGTCAACCCACACCTTCCATCGAACTCTCTCCCCTGCCCATCTCCACGTGTACTCCTTGGCAGATTTCCCCAGCGTCGCGGCCCAACTCTCTTGCCAACGTCCCCACCGACAAGCCCATGATCACCCTCTCTCCATTTCGCTTCTTGGCTGCCAGCGCACTCGGTCAACTCGGTGATCCTCGGCGGTTTGTTGACCCAGTGGTTCCCTTCGTGCACCACCTGCCTCCACTAGCTGACTCCTGGCCGTGCTTCCTTCGTCCACTTCTCCACCGCCTCCACTGAGTCGCACACGGGCAGCGAAGCAGCCCAGCCCGAGGCTGCTTCTTCGCAGCTCAGTCTCCGCATAGTCCAATCCATTTGAAACCGTGGTCTTTAGCAGCAGGCCAAGTCCGTGAGCAAGCAGCCCACTCGAAGCAGACTTCAGCCCAACTTAAGTTCAGCCCATTTCCAGCTCACTTGAAGCCCAAGAAGCAGGCCCAAGGCCAAGTCTAAGCCCAGAAATTTTGTGGGCTTGTGAGGCTTGTAGGCCCGGCCCAAGTGTCCGCCGACGCTGCCGAAAATTTGGATTTTGGCTGCTGTCGCATTGTCGTCGCGGTGTTTCAGTCTTCGCAGTAAACAAGTGAGTTTCACTCACTAATCCTCGCTTAGTAGATTAATCATGTTTAGGGGTTGATTATATTTAATTAAGTGCAATTAGGTTGATAGATTAGATTATATTAGCTAAACTAATTATCCATTGATGCATGTTAGGCAATTGGATAGTGTAATTAGCAAGTAAACACGTACTATTATTTATTGAACGAACCTCGGGATTTTTCCCAGTCCGTTTCGGCTTCCATTTGGGCATTACGGGCCTAAATTAGATTTATTGCATTTATTTTATAATTTTTGTAATTAATTAATTAATTAATTATTTTCCGGAAATTAGGCTGGGATAGCTGACGACCGAAATTTTATGCTGGATACTGTGGTGCAGTTTGTTTATTTAATTGAGCATTGGTTTATGAAAATTGAGTAAAGTGGTGATTGTGGGGAAATTATTCCAAGATTGGAGAATGTCAGTATTTGAGTGGGAAATAACCATGAAAGGTTGTGAGTGGACCTAGAAAGCCGCCGAAGTATGGCTGCGCCAGTTGGGTCGAGATCTGCCACCGAATTGGAATCGGTTGTGCCCAATCGGGCCGTGATTTGTCACCTATTAAAGGTCGTGCCCATTGGGCCGTGATTCACCACTTGATAGAGGTCGTGCCTAATATGGCCGTGATTTGCCACCTAATAAAGGTTGCGCCCACTAGGCCGTGGTTACCACCTAAAGATAGGTTGTGTCATTTGGACCGTGAATTATAGCTGATGATTGAATAGATCCTACTCGTTGAGCTGGGAGTAAGATTTGAGATGGAATACTTGTGATGACTAGAGAGTGATCTTGATGACGTGTAATCGATTGAGTCGATTGATCGATGATTCGATCTGATTGAATTGAGTGGACGATGTACCTGTCAGTATTTATGAATTGAACTGACTTGCAGGAAGGAACTGAGGCTAAGGTAAGCCCTATGACTCGTGGTTGTGCTTAGGCAACCCCTAGGGTATATTTTCTTTCTAATCGAGTCTTAGGGGGTAAAACTCGCTGAGACGTTGTCTCACTGGTTATTGTATAACCATTTTCAAGTCCATAGATGATGTTGGTGGAAGACCAGAAGTCCCGGAGTTTGGGGGAGTGAAGGAAACGGAATCGGCAAATCTGTCTGACTCGTTAGTCATAGGATAGTCCCTTTTTGATTAAACCGATATTTTTGTAAGAGACCTGACGTTATAAATAAACCTATGTTTATAAAAGGTTTATTTTAGTTTGAAAAATTGATCCTGTTTTCCTATCCCATTGTTTTATTGTCTGGGGATTATTTATATGCTTCTGCATGCGTATATAAAACCAATGGATCGGCGATGCGTCCTGGAACGTCGCTATTAATCGACTAAGTGAGGGATGGGTGCGTGCCCAAGGATCGGGGCGTGACAATTGGCTTGCTAAAGGGTAATACTTGGATGGGTAATACTTGGATCTCTTGTAAAGGAAAAAACATAGCTGCGTCTGTATACCGTCTCCCCCAAACTAGGTAAAACTCGAAAAACTAAAAAAAGAAAATGTAGGCCGACTCTCGAGTGTACCCCGAAATTGGTTGGTTCAATTGCAAGCCAATTCTAAAGTCCATCAGTTTGGTATTTCAGTTTCACAAACTGAAAATTGACTCTGACAATATAGATTTCAACTTCTTAATCTGGAACCAACCACTCCACGATGCTATAAATGATTACTTGCTTTTCATCTCAAAGCTTTTGACCCAATAAATTGAGCAATTCTCATGAACTTCATATTGTTTCAGGAAAAATAAAATAAAATCATAATGCAAAATTTGTTAACATAGCTACTAGCTAATTTCGGAGATGGCTTGTACATTTAAATCTAAATACTCACTATTTAGTTGTAAAAGACCCATGATATGAAAATGATGGTGAAAAGGATAGGATTTTAATATTAAGCTAAATAGACGAAGAGAGCGCTAAAAGAATGGAAATGAACTGCATGAAAACCTCAGTGAATTATTCCATTGAGATGGCGGTTCAAGTTGACGAGTCTAGTACATGGGACGATTGTCATGCATATCATAAAAAGCCTATATAGTGTTCAGGGAGCTAATGCATATGCACAGTACACTTTTAAAATATCGGCAGCACTTACCTCAAGAATAAACCTTGCGGCTCTAAATTCCGGTATGAGGTTTTGCGGAAGCTAATAGTGATAATTTTAGGTGAGTATGCGAGATTTTACTTGGCAAGGGGACGAGAGGATGGGTAAATGAAGGTGGACTTTCACGGCAAGGGGAGCACAATGAAATAACACGAAGGCTTTTCCTATTTGGTGGGAAATACAAAGGAAGGAGAAGAGGTTAAGTGGTTTGCTAGTTTCTGAGTAAGTTAAATTGGACGTCCACCAAGCCTATTTATAGTCGCACATCGCCGACTTGCCCATGCGTCAGAGATTTTCTTACCTTTAGTCTGCTCTATTATTGAGCTTGTAAACCGACTTTCAAGGGCAAATATCTCTGCTATTTGCAGAGATAATTTTGTGGTCTATTTGGACTCCATACTCTTCCTTGCCGCCCAAGCACTAGATATTTTGTAGGATTTTGCTAGACTTCTAGTAAATGCTTATATTAGAAAAATACAATCACAGAGTTATTGTCACAAAGTATCAGAGTTGGTCCTGCCTGTACTTCTCCAATGTCTTCTAGAATTCTTTGAAGCCATATTACTTGATTGGTGGTTGTAGCAGCCACGACGTATTTTACTTATGTAGTGAATTGTGTCATTCAGTCTTGTTTTTTGAATGCTTGGAGTATATTCCGAAACCCAGTATAAATGCATAGCTCGTGGTGCTCTTCTTGTCATTAGCTGATCTTACCTAGTTGTTGTCAGTGTAGGAGCTTGGCACTTGCTCTTGGCCAAGATCATATTGCATTTATCAAACAATAATTTTTGCCACAATTTTTAATTAATTTTCAATTTTTTTATATTCCATATTTTTCATGTAATTAAATATGGATAACAATAAATAATTCCAAATAGATATTTAAATATGCTTAAATTATAATTAATCATACCAAATATTTGTTAAATTAACATTAGGCATATTAAAAAGAAAATTAGAAAACAGACCCATTGGACTTGTGCAGCCCAAACCTTCACCCGACACACGTCGTCCCCTCCTCTCTAGTACCGCACGACGCCCAAGCTTTCACATGGGCCTCATGGCCCAACTCTCGGCTTGGAATGGGCGGGCCAGATGATAGCCGCGTCAAGCCCGGCTCGCAGAATTGAGTCCATGTTCCAAGAACAAAAAAATGGGCTTATGCCCATATATTGGCCTGACCTGGCTGGAGGTCTTTTTCAACCTCTAGCCGGGTCCCGAATTTCTACAAACCAAGTCAGATGACCCGGTTTCTACCTGAACCTCAAAAAACACTTATTAAGGTTGATTTTTTATGAAGTTTTTCCATGGGTCTTGCTTCTAACATCATTATAAATTGACTAGAGTGAATTAAATGAAGAACAAATGAAAAAATCATACATATTCAAGCTTCAAAAATTTCGGATCTAACACCCATGGCCGAAATTCGGTTTTCTCAAGTTTAAACCCAAAAAACTCACCTTAATGCAACCAAAAGATTCTAAAAGATATATAACAATACCCATGCGATAATCCATAACGAACATCAATCAATTGCAAGTAATTTAAAAATTCTAGAACTTTTTCAAGGTATAAAACCCTAGAATTTCATATTCAAAATTCTCACTCAATTCTTAACCAAACTATACAAATTATATATGGTTGGAAACATCTCAACATGTAGAACAAAAATCCTAAGGTTTCAAAATTGATCGATCAAAAAAATCCACATGAAAAAACAACGACAAAGGAAAATTTTTTGAATTTGTTCATAAAAAGAAAATAATTTTGAGTTTTACAATCATATATAACATGCTCTGATACCACATGTATAATATTATCCACATAAACAACTAATTAATCAAGAAAAACCATATCCATGACTGTGAAATACCAAAATTGATATGCACATTGGAATTAAAATGTACATATTTGGGTCATTCTTTCACTTGAAGAAAAATAGATCAATCTGTGTATAATTAGAGATTTACTGGAATGCCAAATCTCCCTCTCTATAACCTATTTCCATACGGCAGCTTTTAATGGGATTAAGCGACTGATAAGCGTAATCTACCATTTTATAGACTAGAGAGGAGACCTAGCAAATCCTAATCAATAGTGTGTTAATTGAGCTTCTCCCATTACGGGTTTTAGTTAAACAGAATTGCCTACATTTTGTTACTTAACTAGGTCCGTTATTAACAGATGCCAAAACCTAATTCAATAAGATCATTTAAGGGTTTAACAAATATTGGAATATATATTAACTCAATTATTTAAAATAAAAAAATTAATTATTTAATATAAGCCCTTATTAAAGGAAATTTCCAACATTGTAAACAAAAATTCGAAACTATATTAACTCTAGTTAAATAACATCCAATGATCTTTTAACTGGTGAATCCAAATCAAAAGCTCTGTCATGAAAGAACAGAATGAATGTGATGTTTGGGAACAACGACAATGGTGAAAACTGCCTCGTTGACTTTTTAAATTTCCTAAGCTATCTTATATTTAATCGGAAGGTATCTTATTCCTCTCCTTTTTTCCCCTAGGATTAGCTAGTCTTTCGTTATATTCTTACAATTCACTTTACTACCACTTCATTGTGGGAATGTGATGTTTGGTAAAGACTACGATGGTGAAAATTGCCTCGCTGACAACGATCGGGGGTCCAGGCTTTGACGGCGAGCATCTCAACGGAACCTGGAATCGGTGGGATGCAGCTGCCTATGGAAAAGATTGCAAAGTGACTTGGTGTCCCAGGGCTGGAGAGAAACCTAAGTGGGGACAATGAAGCGGCGTCGCGTGCAATTTGAGCGCTGGGCCAACCGTTCGATGAACCTATATCGATAGTCCAAACGTCCTGCTTATTCATAGACTTCATATTCGAGTGAAAAGGATTTCGAAGAGTTTGAAGGACGTACTAATCATGTGCTGGTCGCCATAGAAGATGTACAGGTGATGGTCGCAATCATTATGATAGATGGACGGTCAATGCCGTGGAGCATGTTATGGAGATTACTACCAAGAATTGTCCCCGTTACCGTTTGTCTGATAGAGTTGCATGAATTTGCTGCAAGATTCTATGTTTAGATGGATACTCAAACCAAAAAGATTTTATTGCAGATGTACATAACTTCTCCCATTGCACTTATGTATTCAAATATCGAAGAGCAAATCTCTTCGCTTGTAGATTGAAGGGAGATGCTTTTATTTATTTTTCTTGTGGGATCAAGTGCAAGTTGAGCATAAACAACCTAAACATCCTTATAATTCCTGTTGATAAGGTAGTGAATTCCTTTTCAAGAATTCGATGATTTTGAGCTTGAGGAAGAATCTCAAATGAGCATATTTTTCCATGACGATGGAGAAATGATTTTGGAGAACAGCCCCTCTACCATTGACATGAATTTAGATAGATGAGATTCTGGTTGAGAAATTTGAAGCGATAGAAAATGGAAAAAATAGCAGTAGATCAAAAATTGATTTCACTATTTTACGAAATTTAAAAAATTAATTGATAGATTGATGTTGAAGTTTGGCTGGGATCTTTTCTTTAAGTGAGAAAAAAATTGGTTTTGTATATATGGTTCCAAATTCCAAGAGAATTGTAGCACATAATCTTTATTCTAAAAACTCAAGATTGAGCCTTTTTTTCCAATGACATGAAAATGATGTGGGGCAACGCAAGTTTGGATTTACATCTTTTATTTGATGATTTAGGAATTTCCCATTGTTAAGATATCTTAGGATCTAGTCATTTTTTTACGTGTAGCTAGGGTCTTGTTATATTCTTAGTATTTCGTTTGTTTAGTTGTAATTTCTAGTAAAACAGTTGCAATCGTGCTTATTTGTTGTGTTTCATCAGACCGGGCAATTTGCCTCTTTTCAGAAATACAGTGGATCGAAGAAATTTCACTCTTTGCGTTTTGTGCGAGTACGTTTTGGGCGTTCATCTTTGCAAGTTGCGGTTTAGTGCTTTTCGTTTCTGTTGCAACCTTTTATAAAGTTGAGTTAGGAAAAATGCTATTCGAGGTCCTGAACTCAAGCAAGATTAAAGGCCTTGAGTGACGAAGGAATTAATAGATGAGTCCATTATATGTAATTATAAAAAAAAGAGTCTGATTCTTGGGAACCTTAAGTCAAGAAACATAGATTAGATGCAGACGAGACAAGAATTGTTAAGGTAAGTAATACTTGCGAATTACTTTCAATCCTACGATCCTAGGAAGTTGGCGACGCATCTTTATGTGGTATCGATTCATCATCGGACTCCTAGGTGCTTTATCCTCATGTACACGGGAAGACCCAACACGGCGAGAAAAACGAATTCAAAAAGTACTGTTACGGGAATTTCTGTCCCTGCATTGGATTTAGGAATGGGGGTTGTGAAAGAAACAAGGTAAGCAGAGTTGAGAAGGGATATAGGCGCCTAAAGCAAAGTGCTGCCCTACAAATTTAAGTGGTGGCCGAGATTGTGAAGATGGAGGTGAAAAACACCAGGCTATTCCAGAACATGTACCATAGTAGTTTCCGACCGCCCAAGATGATGTTTCTGGCTTGATGTGGTTTTTCAAGGGCAATGCTGCTGGAATTGGTGGTAACAACAGTGGAATCAGCTGTGGGATTTGAAGAGGAATTCTAAAAACATGTTGGCAGAAAGAATTAGGGTCAACAGTTGCCGACGGGGAAGGATTGCCGTTGGCTAAAGTGTGCGCAGCAGAAAATTCTGGCACAGACTAGTGCCGATGGCTTAGCAGCAAACGAACCAGCAATAACGAGCAAGATGAAGCAGCCGCAGGGAACGATGAATGGTGGCGCTTAACTTCGTGAGAAGCGACTGAGGAAAAGAGATAACGTTTTTTTCGTTTTCCTTGTTGCCTCAATCTGCAGTGAAAGCGTGGATCCCCGGAGAAATCATGGACTACAGAGGATCGCGCTATTCTGACGAACTCTTCCACCGGCGCAACTCGCTCTCCGGAGAAATTGCGTTGCAATGATGGCGCTAGTCGTCACAGGAGAAATCAAGTTGTTGTCGTTCCTCTTAAAATTCTTTTAAATTTTTTCTTATCCAATCCGGATCTATCTCACCCTCATCTCGAATTTCTAATCCATCATTTTATCCGGACGTATCCCAGTTTATCCAATCTGAGTGGCAGTCCCAAATACTGAGTATGATAATAGACTCAAATCCGGGCTACCCAACGTAATATATATTTAAAGCCTATAGAAATAGAGACTTGGCCTTTAATTGGTTGTCGAAACCCTCTGAAGCCCAATGGGCTCTTCTTTGTTTCGATTCTTACTTTTTGTACCTACAATCGTTACCCTAGCAATGAGAAGTATGCTTTTCTAATTAAAAAAAAAAAGTGAATGTTTTGATCGAATTGAGTCTTTTAAACCGAATTGCATATTTAATCTCATTCAATGTTAAATTTTGTAATTTCCAACGGTTAATTGGATTTTGAAACAGGCCAATGTGTATCCAGTAAATTAAATGAATACATTTAAAAAATAATCTACATACGCATATTGTCACTATCCTAATATGAGTTCCTAAATTTTCCTATTTTTGAAGAAACGCTACTTCTTGACCTCACTGTCACAATCCAGTTGAATGGCATAAAAATTCTATTACAAGTTTGGATAGAGTGATTCGGAGAGAAATCAAATGATTATCGCTAAGGAAACAAAAGAAGATAAAAGAATGGATCAAGCTGTAAAAACTGTATTCAATACGAAAAGAAAATAGGAAGTAGAAGATTGGGAGGGAGTGATGGTAATCCCCCCGTTTCGTTTTCTTCTCTTCATCAAAAGAACCGAATAAGGTGATCCTGTTATCTTGTTACCATTACATTTGTTCCGGAGTTGGATTATGTCAATTCAAGGATTGAACAATAAAAGCACAAACAACCACGCAATCGATGAACTACCCTATGAATGCACCAATATGTAAGACAATGTTACCCTTTTGGTCTTTCCAATCCAAAATTGACTGTCAGATTGACTCTCTCAAGCCCATTTAAACTGCACCTTGAATGCTTTGAGGTTGCGGTTCTTGATGGCAATGTGAACTGTAGTTTCGCACTAGCTCATCAAGTTTTCAGTGGACAATTTGCAAACATATTGGAACTCGGCTAGGATCTCCGGCTCAATGTCTCTCTATTTCTCTCGGCAACACAATGCAAAGTTGGCTTTAACCTGTGTAGTTCGTGGACTTGGATCAACTTGAGGGTGAGGGTCATCAGTGCCCATGCTTGTTTGCAAAGCCAAGTGCACGGGCCCGTAACCCTCTTGATTCACTTTCCGAGCAAACCACGGCTTCAACTTTTCATCACCATGGCCATTGGGGTTTTCCTGGTGGCCGTGGTGATGTGTAAGGGAGTCTCTGGGAAGAGGCCCTAAGATACACGATTTGGCTCATCCTTTTATTAACCCATGTAGCTCATCAACATTGTCATGTTCTATTGCTTGCTGAAGCCGATTTCTCCCCAATCACTTGAAGTAGTGGGGGGTTAGCAGCTGAGGCTTTCTTGATAAATCACAGCTATGGCGAACTGAGTTTTTGTTTATTTTAAATCCTCAAGTGGCCAAAACAAGACGTTGAATAGTCAATTGACCAACTTCACAAATCTTAAATCCTGTTTCTATACTTATCCTTATTACTGTCAAAAAGATTAGATCGATGTCCATAACTGGTGAGTCATTGGTAATTGAGTTTTCCATAATCATAAAATCAAGATGGCTGCTCTAATAGTTGACTCAGCTTTTGACCTGAAAGCTTTTAACCCAAAAGTTTCAGGAATACTCTCTGTGAATTATAACTACATAATGATATAGAAACACAAAGACAGGTTATATGCTGTAACTATTAAAACTCGGCCTTTAGTCATAAAAGACCCATGATTGGACAACTAATAGTGAAAGGATGGACTTTTTATGTTCAGCTGGAGAGAGAGAGAGAGAGAGAGAATGCTAAAGATCGGAAATGAACTGCATAGAAACCGCACTCAGTGAACTCTACCATTGAGACGACAGTCTGGGTACAACGAAATGCTAATGGAAGCACCAAATTCACTGGCCCCAAACAACGTGAAGATGAGGTGAGTACATGAGATGATCATCATGCATATCATATAATAAGACACTATCGTGTTCAGGGAGTCAACACATGCACAGTACACTTCAAAAGTATTAGTAACAATTTCCTCAAGAATAAACCTTACATCTCTAGATTCAAGTACAAAATTGAATCCGACAAGTGACAAAACGACGCAGGAAAGTCCTGAGGATACTGCTTCTTGTTCTGCTAGGTGAAGCTATACACACAATCTAACCCACTGAACAACTCTACCCTGAATTCCGAGAGCAGAAATACAGTAAATAATATAAACAAAAAAACCTGCAGTTAACCTTAAAGACCAGTCGGTAATCAGCACCATGGAAAAGCAAGAGCGGAGAAGAAGCCATGTCAGTTGATCAGCAACTGCGGTATCTTACTGCAGATCTCTGCTGGGTGTTACGTTGCCTTTCTGAGCTTAACTAGTTCAGCCAAAACATCTTTGAGAGGCTCAGTGAGCTTGCTCTTCTTAGACTGCACAAAACTTGGGGTCAAAACTTCGTCTAAGACAAGGTATCAGTAATGATGACAAGGAGGCAGCCGGAGGGATTATACAACCAGAATCGGTTCCAAATGGTAGCCTAGTTGTACAGACAAATTTCCTTTTCTAAACACTTAAATAAGGAATCAATGAGTTGACAAAAATGGCTTGCAAAGCCAAATAGTAAACATGCCATAAGTAGACAGAACGATATATACATAGACTTTTATGACGTCTCTAGTTTTCAGCATGCAGGAATATTTATACACATATTACCCCTACATGAACTGTAAACAAAAAGCTTAAACTTCAATGACCCTAGTTGGATATCATCTAAATTTCTTTTAACTGGTGACTCAAAATGAAAATCTCCGTCGTTAAAAGAACCCTATGAATCCACAGCATGAAATGTTGACTCAAAACTTGGAACTTGCATTCAATTCTTCTAGTTAAAGTGATATTAGCATGTTTCATCATGCTTGATTCTCACAATTATCCAGCACAGGCCAAATTTTCCGCTAATGGAGCATACAAATGAAAAGCCTTTTAGGGGATGAAAACAGCTCTGAACAGAGGTGCCCAAATTGTCTCTACTAATGCAGGTTACCAGCCATGTTGAAAATTGTCCATGGCAAGCTAAAGATCTTAAAGTATGGTCATAGAGTACCTTCAAGGATGGAACAAGAGCAAAAACTTCATCTGGAGTTTCTGGACAGACATTCCCAATGACACATATCTGCACCAAATCTGAGATTAATGGCACTGCGTCTTCTTAAGAAATGTTACCCGAAATGTTACCCAAAAAGTTGAGATTAGTACCTCGCCCTCAGTGACACCATATTGTGTAAGAGGCCTTCAAGATGAGTTAATGGTTAACAATGTTTTATCCATTGCATGGGACCTCATTAGGAGAAATGGTAATCACATAATTAAAGCACTCAAAAGAAACTTCAAAAACAAGGATACTCTAGAGCTCTTCTCACTGATCCCGGATCTGTATAGTGAATTCCATTTTTGGCATATTGCAATCCACGGGTAAAGGATCTGAAAGGACAGTTGACTCAGGTATGTTGAGAGAGAAGGATCAAAAGAATACCCACGAGAATGTACTCCTTACACAGGAATTTTGATCGTTGGATCCTCAGACAATATAACCATTTGCTCCTGGATTCCTTGTAAGATTTCAGCAGCTTCACAGTCCATCAGACATTTGGCATGTTTTGGGAGTTCTATAAATTCAATAAATTGACAAGATCAGGGAGCATACCCAACACAGTAACTAGTCTAAACCAAACCTTTAAATTGATGAAAAGGTAAAGTATTATTCACACGTAGCATCATCACCAATATGCCCAATAAATTGAAAAATTCAATACAACTCTGCTCTTTGGCCAGAAGAGGAAAAACCATGACTCCACAGTCCAAAATGAACCTGCTGAAGTCCAATCTGTATGACTCTAGTAAGTCAGAAACGAAACAATCATAGAGGTTGCCAACATGCAGACCTATGCTTACAAGCATGAGTCAATGATTGGGTAAGTTTATTAACTGCTAAAGGTAGACGTAATTTGTAAGGCATCTGTCTCTCCATTCGTATTAAATGCCTTCTTGCCACCTTCTTGCCAAGCCCATCTCACTTGAACCCAAACTTTTCGAATAAAAAAATTTAGGTCAATTACTGATCTCCTTTCAACGTGGATTTTCATAACTACAAAAACCAATTCAAGCTAAGCTCCGCACGTGTAGTTATACCCGACAGTCAGAGGTTGAAGCAAACCATAAGTAAGATATTCAATCTGCGCCGCTAAAAAAAAGGAGCAGTATAGCTAAACACCTACCCTGCTCAACTCTGAGCTCCAGAGGAGGCAGTTCTTTGGGAGCAGAACTTTTGGCAGCACTGCCAGTCTTATCGCCTTTCCCTCCTTTGCCCAAATTCACTAAGGAAAAAGCCAAGATTGCCGGGACAAAATAATCAGCACGCAGTAAGTAGCAAATAACACATCGCAAGCAGCCGAAGCCACATGGAACTGCCAAGCAATAAATCCACTGAAACAGCCTGAAAATGATGAATTTGGAGCCGGACATTTACTCAACAAGCTGTCTGCTTTGCCGCCAGATGAGAACCCGAAAATTCCATCCCCCAGACCTGTGCAAATAGCCACCCACAACAAAGAAACATCACCGCAAGGAAAACGGAGTGAACCCCGGATAGTCACAGAACCCACATCTCCAAACCACTTATAATCAACAACCACGAAAAAGAATCAAACAACCCAAACGCTATGCAGACCTTCGGAATCAAACTGAACCTTCCTCCCCTTCTTGGGTTTCCCAGAGCCATCGTCCTTGCCCTTCGCGGACGCTACACGTCAACACACACAACCATGAAAAATCCTCTCAGCATAAACCCAAGAACAGCAAGAGACGCCAATCGCCACAAAAACAAGAATGCGATCAAAAAACGAAGCAACGACGCGAGAATCGGAAGAAAGCGAAAATGGGTCGCGCTAACTTTTACCTCCGTTGGGAGTGGTGGACTTGAGCGAGGACTTGGCCGCTTTTCCGGGCAGCGAATGCCCCTTCCCTCCCTTCTCCGACATGACCAGCCTCTGCAACACCCCAACCCAAGAAATCAATGCAAATTATAGCACGATCACGTCGAATCTTGAAATGGGTGAAACCGGAATTAGCAGGCCGGAGGGGGCGAATGGGGGGCGGTGCACGAGGCGGACGTACCTGAGGGGGGGAAGCAGAACCGGAGCACGAGTTCGTCTCCTTGCTCTGCTGGGTTCTTGCAGGAGTTTTTTGAGCGCTGAAAAGTGAAAAGTGAAAAATGAGAGCTTTTGTTGGGGTATCTGAAGCGTTCTATAAGATCCCACCTGTTTGGAAAAAAGAAAGTTCTCCCCGTTTTTTTGGGTCACCAAGGGAATATAAGATATCAACAAATAAAGCTCCATCCTAAATTAAATTTTTTACCATAAAAAATCCAGAATGGTAGTTTTGTAACAAATTTACTATGAATTAGATTAATATATTGAAAAAAATCATAAATTGACAACAAATGAAGAGTAAAACCTAAACCAGACACCTTACCATTAAATTTAGTTATTTGACGTTAAAATTTAACAGAAATTAATGGAAGATAAATTTATCGCATGTAAACTAATTTGAAATTTTTATTGTTTATCTCAAATTAATTATACGTGTATTAATTTGATATTTTTCGTGATATTAACTTGAATTTTTAATATGTGTAAAGGATAACCACTCGGGGTTTGCCCTAGTGGCCACCCTTCCAAATTGTAAGGGGAAGGTGGGGGTTCAAATTCCCACTTTCTCTGGAGGGATTGGGGTGTGGACGATTTCATTTCAGGAATGGGTTTCGACTCCCACGTCCTGCATGGAAGCAACTCAAAAGTCTGAGAGTAGGATTAAAGTAGGACCGACAAAAAAAAAAAGCTTTTATTTTGGCAGGAAATACCCATTCCATATCCCAATAGCTTATCTTCTCAATTTTTATCTGAATTTGACTCTCTAAGTCCACACCAAACATCATCAGTAGGAAGTCTGACAAAAAACCCATATCTTTAGAGGAAAGGAGTGTATGAGGTACATAGAGCAGCCTATGTTGCTGGTATATTGGTATATGAATGGCTTAGGATTAGATCCTGTAGAATTTCTTCTTTGGTTTATGGAGGCTCTCATCTTATAGAAGCTATGTCTACTCACAAATTGCAGATTACATTGCAAAATAATGACTCAGAACCAAACTAATTGATGGGCACAGGAAAAGTTACAGATCCTGAAGTGTAACACAACGCCTTCCTGCTGATGTATACGACCATCGGCCAATTTGCTATCTCTCTCGCCCTTTATTATGGCCACGGTCTGTTTTACCAGTCTTTTTCCCGATCTTATGGGGGTCCAGTGTGCTTCTTTGCGATCTCTCGTCTGCGGCAACATCCTTTGCCTTATCTGATGACTCTACTCCCTCCTCCATCTCCCTCATCACCAACTTCCTCTCCAATTCTCGCGGTAGCTTCATTTGCGGTTGCATTATCCTAGGATGATCTGTAGTGCTGGTTTCGGCTACTGATATTGTCGTGTCATCTGGTCCAGGAAATCCAACTTCCGGGCTTAGCTGTTGCTTGCCTTGATCTTCTCTTGCAGCGAGAGTCTCCTTTCCCCTAGTTCTGGTGTCATGTGAAGCCAAGCTGTGAGGTGTTGTTGCTCCCCTGGCAGATTTCTCTTGGTCGAAGTAGAGGACTTGAACCACTGTGCGTAAGGGCAGGCGCTCGTTCTTCACGGCATGCGCTCGTACCTCAGGAGACAGCTTCTGGCAATCTAAAATCCGACAGAGGAACTTTTTGTCGGCTTTGGACAAATCAGGATGCTCCTGCCAGCACATGAAGTAGCATGAAGCCAATTGTTAAGCCATCCAATAAACAGACGAGTACCTTGAAATTCAAGATTAAGAACATCTACTCAATTTCGCCGATTTTCTATGTGTCAATGCTTCAAATATATTACCTTTAGGTAGATGTTAATGGCTTTGTAGAGTTCATCATGCAGTGGCCTGGCAATATCGGGCAAGCATTCAGCAAGAGATACTACTTTTGACGCAGGCATGTTGACGTCCTTGGATATCACTTGAAGATAAGAATCAATGAGCTTCCCAACCTTCCTAACTGACCTCATAGACTCTCCCTTCTCTGAAGATCCAGGAGGTTGCCTTCTCCACAGTACCCAAAAACTTTCCAACACAGACCGTACCAATTCCACATCATAAAAGTGTTTGTCTGATGCGGAATAAGAAGGAAACAGCAAATCACTCACTGTCGCCTCGTCCAACTGTTGACTGGACCTCCGGACGAGTTCAGTCTTGGTTAATGGAGATGACCCTAAATAGTTTCCAAGACTCAGTAGCCTTAGCAGGAAATTAATTGAAAGAGAACCCCGTTCCGCTGGGATCATGCTTACAATAGCCTCTAGGATTCGCCGGTTCTTCACTGTGATTTCTTCTGGTTGTGATGCGGTACTTCCGATAGTGCTAGTCCTACTCATGTCTGGTAGCCAGCGAGAGGCATAGACATGCAAAGCTTCACCAATAAGCTGTGAAGGGAGCATATTTCGTAATGCTATGATAATAAATCGGAACTGGTCTATGTCTAGATCAGAAATATCTTCTGTCCACCAATCACGAGGTACTGACTGTCGATGTTTTTTGTCATATCCTGGTCTTGTATAAGTATAAGACCATGTGACCTGCATATATGTTACAATCCGGCCTTATTTTTTCAGTGAAAATTTGTCTAAATGAAGAAAAAGTAGATAAAAGAAGAAAAGAAATGCCTTAACCTTCGGCGGAGGAGTGAGAATTTTCTGCACAATTGAGTCGATGCACTTCCTAGCAATTCCGAGAGATTCAGACCATTCAGGTAATTTTGATGTAGTCTTAAGCGTGATGATGGAGTCCTTCCAGCCCTCGAGAATGCACGACTGGAAAAAAGCCTCAAGCTTCATCACGAAATTTCCCTTTTCCACCGCTTCGGTCATTCGGAGGAACTTGGCAGCGCAAAATGCCGGTAGAAAGTTATAAGCGCTGAAGTTGATGGTAATTCCATAGCAATATTTAGCACACATCTCGAAAGCCTCTTCACCTCCGGGAATGTCATGGAGATCTATGGTAATTTCACCATCATCCACTGGGCAAAGCTGTTGTAAGAGACCGCATTTCGGTAGCAGAGAGAACTGCAACAACTAAAGGCTCTTTGTTATAAAATAAATCGACATAAACAATTCAAGTAACATAAAAAGTTCTGTACACTCATGAGTTTTCAGTGTGTTCCTTTTTTTATCTGAAGATGAGATTGTGTTAAAGAATTTCAAGAAGTTTCATCTTCTGCTATTTGATTTACACACACGTAGATTTATTTCCACTCCATAATTCAAACTAATATCAGCAGGATTGAGTTGTCCTAATATTTATGTTGAGTAGGATTTTCTGAACCTGTACCTTATGGAGAAGATAATTGATGTTGTTGATTCGTAAAATTAGGTCTGGCGGTGTATCTGAAGTCACCGTTCTGCAAATGTTTGTCCAAAACTAAGATGTCAGTGCAAGTATCCTCAGTATTTGCCCAAAATAAAATTAAAAAGAAAAAAAAGGCCTCCATCTTTGTTTACTATCTGTACCTTGTCGCTTCTTCTGTGTAAAATGTGTCTGGCCTTGTCCCAAGTTTCATAAACTTCATCTTCGTGGTTCCTTTTTCTTCCTATCCAAATTCCAGGGCTCATGACCAGATTCTAAGTCTTGATAGCCTCACCTTTCCAGCAACTGTGCTTCAAACTGCCAAGAATTCCACCAATTATGGTCTATCCATTTTAAGATAAGCAATTGCGAAACTTTGGAATAGCTTCCGAGCAAAGTGTAGCTAAGAATCGATCAACAACAAACAGGAGCTTTCTGCACAAAAGTAAGAAGGAAGTCGTCAGAAGCAGAGCAATCCCATTATTCTGTACGCTATTCATGCCCAAAAGAGAAAAGCAAAAAAGATTGAAACCGGGTGATTTGAGATACCCAAATTCTATTCCTCATGAAGGCAATGTATCAATTAGTTGAAGCACAAATTTCAATCAGTACCGGCAGATTCTAATGAAAAAACTGATCAGCAAATCCAAACGCGAATTGAGGATCACCAGCAATTTAAAACTCAATATTGAAAGATAGAGATCAATAGAGACTGAGGTCGATCAGGTAAAAACCGAAAAGCAAATCGCAATAAAAGGGATAGCCAAGATAATTGAAACAAAAAAATGGAACGGAAACACCGAAACCCGAAAACTATCTGCTAATGAACCATTGAGGAACAAATTGAAAAAGAAAAAGGAAGAGGAAGAGAAGGCAAGATCACAAATCCCTAATCAGAAAAAGGGGAATGCATTTCAAATTTGATGGAGAACTCAGAAAGGAGGAGAACAAGAAAACAAAGAATAGAACAGAAAACCAAGCGGCTTCACCTTTTCATTAATGCTTCCAACAGAAATGGGTTGCTTTTATAGTTAAAATTCCCTCTAGACGTGAACCGCCCTAACACTTCCCTGAAGAAATGCCAAGATATGAAAGAGGCTCCAACTCTTAGGACAACATTCTGCCTAAAGTCGTGCAGATTCGCCTCTGTTGTTTATGGTAAGTGACAAAAACTTTTTAAAAGCAACTGGTCTATTAAAGTATGACAATGAGAAATCGGATTCAATTCAAGAAGAATCTTGGGATTTTCTACCCTTTTTGACAAATGCTGACAATTGTAGAAAAAGAAGACTTAAAATGACGAGACTTTTGGTTTTCAAAAAGATGAGGTCAGCAGTTACGTGCATTGACTGAGTAGCTATCTCGCTCTCGACCATATAAATACTACCTTTATTGCGTCATTTATTGCTCATTTCATAGACACTATAAGTAATACATTACAGCATCGGCACGGACCAACCCTTTGCTTGTGAACAAAATTGGCACCTCAATTACTGTGGAGTTATGGGAAATCTGATTTTGAAAATGATAGAATCTGACACACCAGGAGAAGGCAGTACTGTTTTCGAGAATTTAAAGAGGAAAAATAATGGAGAGGACATTTACTAGTTAAGAAGTTATGCGGAACAGGTCATGTTTTATCTAGTTTTGCAGATTTTGGTTTCCTTATATGCTGAGAAATGTTTAAAATATTTTGAATCTCGAGAAATATATTGTAATTCAATTGAATTGATGCTCCAACTATTTTCAGCATAATTTGTATTGTAGTTTGGCTCACAAAGAGCCTAAGCTAATAATTTCTGAAAAAGCTAAGGCAATATTAAACTTGCCCAGTTTTCCTCTTACATATGCAGGCGAAGAATGGGAATCGGATTTGAATCTTTCTTAGATAACATGTCTCGCTTGAGATAAAACCTATTAATTCAGGTTTTAACCGAACTCTGACAAGAGTAGTTGTGACAAGTGCACAAACATTCCAGCATAGTTTGGCATCTGTTTCCTTCTTTTTAAACAAGATCTGTGTGCATCACTGATACATATTTGAATTAGCGAAACAGATGTATCGTAGCTATCTTGTGCTAACATCGCTGAATTCTGATTTATAGAATTTCTTTCCAAAAATTGAGAAATATTGAGTGCCTGAACCAATGTCCAAAATCTCTTGGCCGCTTCTCATCTACTATGAGATCGACGCACTAATAACACAATTTTTTTGGGCCAGTCATAGTAGAAGTTTAATTTGAGAATGCTGAGCATCTAATTTTTGCAATTTCTAGCCATTCATATGTAATGCAGATGCATAAATAAAAGCCAGTACTGTACCTTGTAACAATCACCCTTTGAAATTTCTTTCTGCAGAATCTTGATATTGGATTCAGACATCAGAAGGGATGGCTTCACCTAACTGAGGCTCTCTTTCTTAACAATTATTTTATGTACTTTTAGCTATCTGAAACTAGCTGTAGATGACATGGTTGATGAGTGTGAGACCTGCAATTGCATGATATATATGATGCTCAAACCTCTGTCAGGACACAGACATTTCCTTCAATCCCTTAAAAAAGTAAACAAAAATTGCCCCCACGTCCAACTGTGTGTTGTGTGCTAGTGGTCCTATCGTACAATTATGTCTCTGGGGATTGTCTTTATCACCAGTGATCTTCTAAAATCTTGGCTAGGGCCAAGTTTATTTCTTTTTCTTTATTCCTTTTTTCCAGAAAAGAGAGTAATGGAGATAAAAGAAAGCAGCTGAGTGACAATGCACATTTAGGCTAGGCTCATTCAAGGCAAGTACTGGCCATGTAACACAAAACTAAAAAGGAAAAAAAGCCCTTGAGGTTCTTCTTTCAATTGGTTAAACCAATAAAGGCATAGAAAAATTGCAGAAACCTCAGAACCCACCTTTCAGAAAGTTTGCTTTATACTTCACCCTCAGCCTCAGGTCAGGCCCAATGCTTATGTGAAGAATCAGAAATGTTGTGTCTTCGCTTCAGTTACCTTTTTAGGCGCAAAAATTGCAGAATCGCAGACTCATTTCTGGGAAAATCTGATCTCCTCTATGTGTCATCTAGCCTGTTGAGTTAAGTTCTCTTTTTAAACTTCGGAAAGACGCTGCTGAAGTGTGCCCACTAGAAAAAGTTTTATTTGTTGCTCAATGTCATTGAGAAAATGTCAAAAATAATTTCCTCTTGTCCACATCCTATTTGGATTTTCCTAACTAATAACCCAACAGGAGATTTTCTCTAGACATCTACACCTTTTCAAACACTAAGCAGATTTTGCAAAATAATGTTCTTGTGGATAACACTAATTATTGAATGAAAAAAGCAGCAAGTAAGCTTACGGTGGGATTCATGGGAATAACCTGAAAGAGGTAAGAAAAAACATACCTGGGAATTTCTTTGATCCCACGAAATCACAAAGGTTTAACTAGGCAGGTTGTGAAACTTCGCCAGATTTTGCTTTCAACCTTTTAGAGTGGCTACACAAGATTGATGTCAGTGTGTAGTTTACAGGCTCCAGTTTGGACATGAATCCCAGAAACATCAAGAAACCTATATCAGCAGCGAAGCAAAAGAGATGACTTTTCTGCTTCTTCATGCAAGCTAGTCATCTCTGGAAGAGCTCAACCGTTATGGAACAAAGACGCAGGAGTTTCGAAGATATGAAGCAATTGGCCGAGAAAAAGAATGATGGGTGTATTCACCATGAGAATTGGGTGGAGAAGACTTATATTTTTATCAAAAAAGAGGGGAAAAGGAAAGTAGAGAGGTGGTTCGTTAGGATTAGTCAACATATGTTAATGCATAAAAGGATGCTGTCATAAAACCGAGACTGAACCGAGAAGAGAGAGAGAGAGAGAGAGAGAGAGAGACGTATGTACGATCATTAAACAAGTAGCAAAGGAAAGCTAAAAAGCAATCCCTGTATTTCTTTGAACCGTCTCCCCCACACATTGAGAAACACTGGGGCTCTATGATTGAATTCACAAAAAGCATGCAATCGCAAGTGGACTGACCTCTCTCTATCTTAAGTGCTCCTCGTGAAACCGTGGGCTCCAAACGGGACCCATCACTAGAAACATGGTGAAACTACGCGAGGTTTGCAAACAAGATCGAATCACAGAGTGATGGTTCCTGGCTTCGGTTAACATAAATATATTAAGTCACTTAGTCACTTTGTAAGTCAATTTAGTCCAGGGATCTTAGCATCGATCCGTGGGTTACGTCAAACGTTCCTGGTCTTCCATCTTCGGGATCATCATCATGCTTCTTCCCACTATCTTTCGAGTATATTCTCCTTCTCAGCGGCCCCATTTGGCGAAGGAGGTTTGGTTCTTTTGAATTGCATGTCGGCCACGTGTCGCATGTGGTCCGTCGGTTCAGCTGTCTGAGAAGTTATCATCTCTTGACTTGATGGGACTTGGGTCCTCTCCTCCCCTCCCTCTTTTTCCCCTTGGGGCCTCCTTGACTTGGATTGTAATGGAATCGCTCGCTTTGTTGGTGGTTTCGGAGGCCGGACGCAGACAAAGGGTTCGCCCGGTGTCATCGTGTGCTTGTTTGTAGCATCGGAGCAGCTTGCGATGTGCCCGTGCGTGCGCAAGTCTTCATGGCGCATCATTGATTTGGTGATTTGATGCGATCGTCTCGGGATCCACATGGGATAATGCGTCCCTGGTAGGAAGGGCCCCCGGAGTTTTCGCCATTCGAGGGGGCAATGGACTTACGATCTGTGTTTTGTCGTTAAGATAAACCGAATGAACGTGATAAGACTAGGATAGAATGAAGGAGGGTTTTCTCGTGTACGTACCATATCTCATTTGGTCATAGCTGGATATTACGTCGAGTATAGACATGCTATCGAATTAGGTGTTTTGGTGTTCATGTATTATCGCTTTCACCAAGTGATCGGCGCAAGAATGGTGTTCTAAGAGAGAGAGAGAGAGAGAGGTCATTCACCGAAAAATGTTCATATTAATAATGCTTATCCAGCATATATCTGATTAAATTCAATTTGAATACATTATAAACTACTCGAAAGGAAAAATATATCAAGTTTCAAACTCTACATTAGACATACAAATGCAATCTACGGGTTATATAGTTCAATAGATGATCGCATGTATTTAGTTGAATTGAAAATTCAATTATTTAAAAGTAAATTATTAAAAAATATGATAGTTAGGTTACACCATCAAAGAGTAAACTAATACCGCAATTAATCTCTTGGTTGAATTAAAGAGAGCTTTAATGAGCATAATCTTTATCATGTTAGGATGGGTATAGTTTTATAAAAAACCAAAAGCATAAAATCCTCTCAAAATTTCTTAATACTTACATGTGAGGGATTACAACCTATCCTCTAATGATCAAAACCCTATCCAATTATTCTCAAACTATATCATCTTCATTTAGACACATGAGACAATGACATATGGACATCCAATGAATGGAGTATGTTGCCACCCTCCTCCTCCTCCTCGATATAATGTGCGTTTCTCTGACGACCATCCACCACTTGTGCCGCTTGTAATGCCCCGTCACCTCCGTCGACCCTCGGCTCAACTCGATCCCTCTCTCTCTCTCTCGCTCTCTCTCTCATTTGCTCGTATGAAAATGAAAATTCTGTAGGTGATAAATGCACCCACAAAATTTTCAATAGGAGCAGGGTCCAAATATTATCTGTTTATTGTCATCCGACGTTGCTTGAAATGGGATTTTAACAGTCTTATTTGCATATAGTTTCTCTCTACTTAAAACTTAATAATTTGAATTCAACTTTCTAATTAACCAAAGCCAAGCTTCACATTTTTCATTTTTCGATTTGATTCAAGTCTTCTTGATACTTCAATTCCCCATCCGTTCTCTAAGTGATTTCGATCTAGTTTTCAAGTGAAGGGTTAAAATGTTATTTTTCAATATGAGGTTTCAATAGGCTAATACTAATTTTGTCAAGCCTAGTATATACAAATAGATAATCTTGTCCCATATAAAAGTTTCTCCACATTGATTTTGATGAAAAGAGGTGTATAAGATCTACATCTTTGGATATTCCGACACCTTCATGTCTTGATGAGCTTAGGGATTTGTCTAATGTCTAGTAGATGCTCATGTCTTCATCTTTTGTCCATCGCTGATTAATACCCAATTCATAAAGACGAACCTATTCGATTTTTTGGTTAGAGAAAGAATAGCATGATTTTATATCATGCAAAAAATTTCTGTTAGGTTCTTCCTAGGTCAACACTTATTCAACAATCATTTGATATCCCGTGACGCAGAGAGATTTTATAATTTAATTTCAATCAATACTTCGTAACTTAAGAGGGGTCGACTTATATTTATTGCTTATAAACTTTATTCCCCTCCCAAAAATTAAAATCTATATTCCTTTTTGTTTCTTTTTTCTGTTTTCTTTTTCTTTTTTCTTTTTTTGCCAATTTGGCCCCCATATCCGATAAAGTGATGTGATTAGGAGGATGATGATGACTATCATGATGATTTGCACTGATCAACGACATGCCCCACCTTTTAATGCAAATGAACCTTTAAAAATCTTACAAATTGCATGTTAACATTGCCATCTGTTGGACGGATGCCGGCCATGTGCCTTAGAAAACTTTCGAGAACCGCCACTTCATGCATTAATTACATATTATGTATACTCATTGTTGCAAAGTGACACTTCATTAGCGAAAGGAAACTGCCCCAGAACATGTTGATTACAAGTAATAATAATAGCATCCTAAGTGGAAATTAAAGTCGAGAAAAGACAGGTCAAAATTGCTACATAGTCAACTAGATGGAAACTATGGTTTTGCGCTTTTGCGCTTCAAGAAGTTGTAAGATTTGTCTAAGGTTTTATTCTTAGTTGCCCGACATCTTTAGGACAAGAATCTCCTAATTTTGACGTGACCCGCGTGCCTTTGGTAGCACTTGGGAGATGTGCTTAGTAAGCAAAGACGGACATTAAGTACCTCTTAATCGCCACTCAAAAGAAATTGGCTGTATAGAAATATCTTATCTCTTCGTATTATCATGTCTACTTCGCTCACTTTTATAAGATTGGGCATATTGTACTAGCTGGAAGCTAACAAGGACTATGGCTACATATGAATATAAATTTCATGGTCCAAGGCGGACCATCCGATAAAGCAAATGTCCAAACTATATTTTAATGAAATGGTCCCCAATGGACCAGTTTAATATAAGTTGCATCGCCCGACCTCTTCGTTCGTATGCTGGGTGAGATTCGCAGTCAATCTTGGATTTTGCGTCCAAGGCATGACTAATGAGTACTACCTGATCGCCCCATATTATGTGGCATCAACAGATTTTTTATTCGTTTGATTAAGAGTTCGCGTAATTCAGGGCAAATCATGCCGTGGTAGTTGCATGTGCGTATTAAATAAATGTGCCGATAGTTGGTTAGCGGTTGCCGTGTTTTGTTCTCATAAACATTCATTTTTTATCAACTAACTTTCGTATATAGTTATTTATAGGGGAAAAAGGGAGGTATCATGTGGGTTGGATAAGGCCGCGAGGCTGAAGATAGAATGGATTTTTTTTTTTTTTCAAATCGATGATAGTTCATGCTCTCGATACTATAGATTACGTTTTCAAAAGAGTTGAATGTATTGCTTTATTCATCCACAATCATTATTGCAGTAAGATTTTATGAAACTAGTGTCGACGGATCTAAGAATCTAATTTATTAATATGAACTTCTAACATGTGTTTGATGACCTTCAACAATTTCAATCAAAATGATTGAGTTACAATTGTCGAGAGCTACCGATCTTGCTGTTCTTAGCCTCTCCCTCTTCCAAAGGGCAGGATCTTTTGACTCTAGCTTCTTCTCCCTTTTTTCACTTGGTTTTGATTGATTCGGCACCATTTGCTCACTAGTGGGCATGATTGAAGCTAGAGTAACTTAGGGGTCTATATAGACCACAACACACACACTTTGATGCGAGCATGAAGTCCTCAAAAGCAACTACAACAAAATATCGTGTCGTGCGGACTTCAGGTTAGAAGAAAAAGGGCGTACTGCAGCTATAGAGACATAGAGGAGATGTTTCACGGAAGTAATTATGGCATGCCAATATGTGAGCATAGCTGCCAGGCAACATGAAGTTTTTAGCCTATAGAAGACAAGGAGTGGCACTAAAACAGGGACTTTGGGACCTTAACATTATAAAGAAAATGGGGTCCGCAACTCTCTCTCTCTCTCTCCCCACGCGCGAGTGTGCACTCCCATGCATATGTGTCATAATCATCGTCGATCAATGGCCATCACCCTCAATTAGTGATGGACTTCATCTAGATCATGGAAGACCGTGGAGTTAGGTAGCGCGTGGTCCATCGATGGCAATGGGGTTGGTACCGCCGTGATGAAGCTTGAAGTTGGTTGTGGCCAAGGGCTGAGGTGGTGTTGTTATGGTTGGTTGAAGAGAGAGAGAGTGTGTGTTTTTGTTAGGGTTTTGTTTATGGGACTAGCAATGGGGAATCACCTACAGATATAATATTTTCACACAATTCCAGAAGGAAAAATGATATAAATGATTCATAAACTTTGGTCTAATGGACAATATCATCCTTGAATTTTTAATTTGTTCAATGTAATCCTTGAATTTTAATCTAATGTTCAATGTGGTCGTTGAACTTTTAAATATTTTCATATAAGTTAAGGAATCTATTGAATATTTACTAATAGTTTAATGATTATGTTGAACAAATTAAAAGTTTAGGGACAATATTGTACATTAGGTCAAAGTTTAGGGACGACATTACAAAAATTAAAAGTTGAGGGACTACATTGCAAACTGGACCAAAATTAAAGGACCATTTGTGCTATTATCCCATTCTCGAAATCATCCCGAGGGAGAAGGAAATTTCCTCTAATTTCAGATGAAAGATAAAATAGCAAAAAAACAAATTACACAGTAAACATTTGATAGGTGACCCGCTATGTTTTACTGGACGAGTTGTGCATAATTGATCCTCACATACATATGTATCGTCCGTGCAGGAGTAATCACGCAGGCTTCGCATTATTGGCAATGAACCTAATAAAAATCCTTGAATAGTAACCCCTAGCCTTTTCAATTGCGCGTAGTCAATCTCCACTCCATCAAATGGGCCTACTAATCTAAGATAGTCCAAAAGAGAAGCTGTGGTTCCGTTTATGGGCGGCCAGGTCTTAGTTGGTGCCACTGCATTGGTCAGCCTCGGTACCCAATTTGTTACCCAGTCCTATTAGGAAGGAGGATGAATGGATCCCAGATCATGCCTATGCACATGAAAGCAAAATATTCTTTCTCCCAGTACATTGTTCATCCACTTTCCAAGGAATCTTTGGACAAAATGGAAGCTTTAGCTTCCAATAGAAATCATCACTTCACTTGGAGGCTAAGTTTTCAACCTCTCACTTGTCATGTCATCACCAATAAAGGAATTGCTATTCTCATAACAACACAGAACTCCTAGCCTCAGATGTTGGTAATGGTGTTGCGCCATGTTATACTCTTTGGTAGTTTATAAATTGAGAGTTATGTGGACCGTAAAGTACTTTCACCAGGAATTTGACTAAATATTAGAAGATTACTCCCATTATAATCAAGGGATGACAATTTATCTAAGTTCACGGTCCAATCGAGTTCTAATGGTGCGAGTGTGATTGAGTCGAGTCTACATAAACTTGACTCGGCTTAATTATGCATAGCTTGAGGCTCGATGGATAATGATTTGTCAAGATACTGAGTATGATTTGACCTGTTTTAGGTAAAATTTAGTCTAATTAGCTTGAGCTGAACTTAAACTGACTCGAACTTCGAAAATGTAGTACCATCGAATCAAGAACACCGCTATTTCTTTTTGATACTAATGGCGGTGTTCATTAATCATGATACGTAAAGGTTCAACGAAAGTTCTTTACAATTGTTTTCATATAAGCCGCTACGTACATTGCCATCTGGGGTTCAAAGAGAATTGTGACTAAGGACACGCTAATGTATGTGCTGGTGTCTTGATGGCAATCTGAGCGTGACCGGCCCAAGAATGATTCTCTTTGTTTCACAAAAGGACCCAGAATTATATTTCACTCAATACCAAAACACGTTTTGGCAACTCCGGAAAAACAAACAACGAAAAGGTGCTCTGAGAGACTGGTACGATTATTCTCCATGCATCTTTTTTGTTGGTTTAGCCTCCCTTCACAAGTGATGCGCCTAATGCACGAAATAATTGCCTGATGCATGAAAGAAGTGTGACGGTGTGTTTGATGGTATCCTACAAAGCTTTCATCCTTCTTCGGTATTGAGCAGAAATTGAAACTCGGCTTGAGGAAACTTATGAGCATTTTAGCCTTACAAAGTAGATCATGGATCCACTGAACTATATCAAAGAAAAAGACTCTTCGGAGCAGACCAAGCTTTTACGTGAATCCGAGCCTTTGGAGAACCACTGCTTGGGTTCTGTTGATCATCATCCCCTAGATGACGTTAACGCCTGCATTGAATATGACCTCTTCATGCGAATCCTTGAGGAACACAATGAACCTGAACATGTCAGGGGAAGGTGTAAGAAGGGTTTTCCGGAATATGCTCGGCAGTGCGAGCCGAACAATATGAAGTATGGAATTGTTGTAGATGGAACCATCGAGAAAAGGAAGGTAATAACTCTGGATTTAAACCCCCGATAAATCATCTCAAATGAACTTACAGCAGATAGAATTTGCGCTTTGCGCTGTGAACTAGGATTTGAGTCAAAATGATCATTTTGGCATGAGCCATTTTGTGAAATTTTTCCTTAAGGTAACGAAAAAGGGGTCGTAGCTTTTGATGTAAATTACATTGAACGGTGAATCTAATCTAATTGAGCAAGATGAGCATTTTGTTAGAAGTGTACACATTTTTTGCATTTCTAGCTGCTTCATAGTTGGAGGGTCGAGTTTGAAATACCTAGACATGCTTTGATGTGATTGAATTTGGACAGGGTCATACGTTCCAAACACATCGCTAGTGCCTGCTAGATAAAAAGATAATACATTTTCGTAGTTATTTCCTTATATATTTTTCCTTTATTGTTCAAGTAAATTGTTTTCATTGTTCATGTTTTTTTTCCTCCTTGGAAAGTAACTAGCCTGCAGAGAATTGAAGGACACATGGTGACCAAAAGACAATTTCACGCATATTGTCGTGTCCAGAAAGGCAAATTTTGTGTGTCATGCCCAAGATTTTTTCTGGCCTAATAGCAGTTAGAATTATCTGCTTACTTTATTGTACAATTATTCCTCATGCATTTTGTTTGTTGATTTAACAGTCTTCCTTAGTAATATATGATATAAGGATCGCACTGAGTATGACCGATCTTTGCAGATCCTTCAGGGAGATGCGACCGAAAGTGAAAACAAATGGTCCAAAAGGAAAAGATTCAAAAGGGGCACTTTGGAATATGCTCAAAGGCAAGAGTTCAACAAGATTAAGAACAGAATGGCTGCTGCTCGTTCTCTCGAGAAAGTTCAGGTAAAAGTTCCCTATATGTATAATCAATTCGGTCAAACAACCATTGCTGTAGTCTCAGTCAGTGAGGCCGGATCGAAAGTATTCGCTACAAATTTTGTTTAGTAAACTAGAATTTCGTTCAAAATACTTCTCCTTATGAGGTTCTGAATCTGTTGATGCCACTAATTGGTCAGAATCACATCCTCGAATTGGAGCAAAAGGTCGTGAGGATGCGCAGGGAAAATGATAATCGCAGAAAGCTGTTGGCGGTAATCATGTTTAAACTTTGTCTGTCTGTCTGCCTGTCTGTCTCTCTCTCTCATTGTTCTCCCGAAACCGATTCGCATTGTCTTCTATGTAGAATGAATTAGTAGTCATCCTTGGACAACCCTTTCCTCTGAAGCTACGATTGATTTTCAAGAATATTATTAGGTGCTTATCTTTGATGTTGGAAAGAATTTACAACTAATGCTAGATTAATAACAGATCTGCACTTTAAGAACTGAAGAGATGGTTATTGATTTAATTCACATACTTATCATTCATCCACCACCGCTCTCTGGCTTTTTCTTCCTCCAAGATTACAAGTAATTGAAATGCCCAATTTCGTTGGATTGGCCTAATACGGTGATTAAAGTCTAAGTTATAGAACCAAGGACAAGCAAGCGAGGCATTCAAAGTAATGAGTCAAGTCATTATTGGACCCAAGAAGCACCCCTTTTACACTTGATTTGCCTCCCTTGGAGCTAAACCCAATCATCACAAGGCAGAATTGGACGGATTTAGGTTTGGTCTGTCTTTTACATGCCGCTAGCATGGTTGGAGATGCACGGTTCGTGCCAATACCGAGAACGGAAATCCTTGACTATAAAGATATTCTTGAGATACTTTCGGTTAGGAGAAAGAGAAGGAACAGGCTTAATGAAGAAATTAATATGCAAGAACTCAATATATCAATTATCGGAACTTCATATATTCTTGACTCTGAAGTGTAGTTTTGTTAGCTCAAATTCTCCCTCTCCATACTGTCATCACATTTATGAGAACTGATTATATCCTGTTCATCTTATTTTTCTCTCAGCATGGGCCAGGAACAAGTGAAGTTGGTGGCTTTAGACCGTTGAGGAGGACTTTTTCTGGACCACTTTGATTCTGGGCCTGCATATTTTCAGATTATCTATTTTCTTCCCTAACGCTTTGATCAATGTTGGAAGTTTATGGTGAACATTAAACTCATAGTTGTTATTTCCTAAGTAATTTTCGCTGAGACGCAGACTTTAGTTATAATTCAAGTACTTTTGGATTCGACTAATGCTTGCAGCAAGTAATATGCATCGTCGATCAATCAAATTATGCTTGCTCCATATTTGGTGCACTACAATGTGGTGCCATGATGTTCCGGGAAAAATTTAAATTATGCATTGTTGATGAGCTTTTGGGATCTGGATGTTTTTTAATCAAAGAAGTTTACTAGCTACTTTTGGATAATCCTAATTTATAAGTAATTACCAATCTGTACAAATTCAATTTCACAACACAATCATCACATAGTTCTGCATTTGGGCTAGATCTAGATTACTCTTGTCTGAGTTAGAGCACCAAGATTTTCCATGGAAAAACACAATGAACCTGGGACATGGTCTAATGTACTGTTGTTTTCCTCATCTGCTTTATTGGACAGTTGGTTAACTCGGTTGGGCTCTTAATCATATCTCGTTTGCTCGAAAATTAAAAAAGGATGGTTTGTAATAGAATAACTAGCAAAAGTGCACATCCGTTGCTTGTAAGCGAAAAACCCGACATTTAAAAGATCTTGTATTCACTTTATTGCAAATTACTATGAATTATCATTGATCAATGGAATGTAATAATCGACATTATATGGATCAAAATTGTGCAGATATTTGGAAGGAGAAAAATGTACCCATATTTAAACTTTTTCTGGAACAATACTTTTTCGAGGAGACATGTCAAATTCTAGCCATGTCGCAATTGTTTGCAGCAATTCTATTACTTTTGCCATTTCTGCTTCTGTACTTTGGGTTGTCAAAGTCAAACCATTACCTTCTGTTTGTCGAAAGCACAAGCAGCACCAACTCTGTTCTTGATTTTCGTTAGCTCTCGTCTTTCCGCATCTTCGAAAGGACCCTTTTGATATCGTTTTCTTGTGACCCAAGCCTTAACGTTAGGACCACTTTCGGTCCGACCGCATATTCCGGTGCCACCTACTGCGAAGCCGCAATCTCCCAGAAAATTCTACACTGTTTCCCATCCCTTTGCTCTCATTTTCTCATCAGCATCACTGATCTTTTTTGGATTCCCATCAATATCTTCTGCCTCTACTCGCGGTTCTTTGTTAATTACTTGTTCCTTCTCTGCCACATCTTGTTGGATTTCGAATGGTTCAAAATCTTATGCCTATGCACATGAAAGCAAAATATTCTTTCTCCCAGTACATTGTTCATCCACTTTCCAAGGAATCTTTGGACATAATGGAAGCTTTAGCTTCCAATGGAAATCATCACTTCACTTTTGGAGGCTGAGTTTTGAACCTCTCACTTGTCATGTCATCGCCAATAAAGGAATTGCTATTCCCATAACAACACACTCACTTGTCATGTCATCACCAATAAAGGAAGTGCTATTCCCATAACGACACAGAACTCCTAGCCTCAGGTGTTGGTAATGGTGTTGCGCCATGTTATACTTTTTGGTAGTTTATAAATTGGGAGTTATGTGGACCGTAAAGTACTTTCACCAAGAGACAATGGAAATAGCATCACTATAAAAAAACCTCTCAATTTTTTTTTTGCTCTACGATTGTTGATATTTAAATTTTGGCGACCCGTTTAGTCATTTATTGCATTAAAAAATTAGAATTAATTTTATCCCTGAAAAAATAGTTAATTGCATAGCATATAGTTTTACGTGCATTTATTTTTAATTTGCATTTATATTGGGCCGGTGACGGATGAGTTCGAATTGATGCTTTAGAAGCTTTAATTTGATGAGTCGGGCTAAGCCTACGAAGAGAGCAAGTTGGCCCAAGCCCGTTTTCTTGAGAGATTTTACGGATTTATCTTTGTGAGATTTCAATTCAAAAGCAAATATTACGTTTGGAAAGGTAAGTATTGCGTTTGGAAAATTTTGGAAAATTAAATATGTTTATCCGTGGCCTATAAATAGATTAATAGGCGTAGGGTTTTGGACGGGGCCACACATTGAGACACACGGCCAACAGAAAGCGAGAGAGGAAAACAGAGAGGAAGGTCGCATACATGGAAGAGAGGAGCAACTAGAGAGAGAGAGAGAGAGAGAGGTTCGCAGACATATCCGTCAGTCTAAAGCGGTGTTCCGTTGCCAACTCCCTCGTTGCCGCTGACTTGACGCTTCCAGTTGTCCGACTTGCGTCGGTGCAGCGCTGCTGATAGTCTTCACAACAACATCAACGGGTTTCGCCTAGTCGCTGTGCCACTCCAGTTTAACGTGTTCGCTGAGAAACCGGCACCTTCCTCGTGCTGCATCCGGTCAATTCCCACGGTGCTACAACTATTGCACGACAACGTGCAACGTCGGAATATCAGCAAATTTTCAGCGAGCTCCCCAGTGCTCCTGCACCGAATCTAGCCATCATAATCTGAGTTTTTCCCTGCAGGTTTACCAGTGCCTTTGCCCACGACCAACAACAAATCATCAGCCTTCTTACGTTCCAATATCTCGTCACTGCAAACGCAGCCAGCGTGTAACTGCTGTGCCGAGCTTGTCCAGCGGGCACCAAGCCTCCATCGAGAAGTCCCCTTCCTTCCCTGGCCGAGAATTATTGGGCCAGCAGGCTTTGCCGAGCAGCCGTAATCAGAGTCCCAATGTCGGTCCGCACGTGACACCACCACGGATTCCCTGTCGATGAAGCTGCTGCCGCACTGAGACCAAACCGAGGAGATCATCAAGCTATTAAGGGAGTTATCAATTCTCAATAAAAATTCCACTTTTCTTTCTCTTTTCTCTATAGTCACGTAAAAGGGGCACATATCATGCCC
Organism: Eucalyptus guilfoylei; assembly: GCA_016097605.1. Lineage (NCBI taxonomy): Eukaryota > Viridiplantae > Streptophyta > Magnoliopsida > Myrtales > Myrtaceae > Eucalyptus > Eucalyptus guilfoylei. Next base: position 12,543,133 of record CM027863.1, read on the forward strand.
ATGTGAACACCTGAAAATAAGAGAAGAAGAGTTTTTTGGTTTTCTCATGGCTTCGCTTTCCTGACGTGGTTATTATATGTTTAATGCACTGCCACACACAGCCATGATCTCCATTAATCGCAGACACCACCTGGCGCAAGTCCAGCCCGCTCCATTGATTTTCCCAGATTTGTTGAGTAGTTCGTTGCGACGATTTCAGTCCAATTTAGCGAGCTTCCGCAACCACCGAAAAGTAGTCCCTCCTCAGCCAGATATCATCGTGAATCATTCACCGCAAGCCATCGCTGGTCCCCTCATCCGATGAGTCCAAATTTGGTAACGATATTACGAAATAGATAAAGATATTATCCAAATTCCATTTGGTAATTTCCTTACTTAATTCATTGATATTGCGATTAAATTCAAATATTTGAATGATCATCTTATCCAAAGTTCCCCGAAAAGGTTTTTTTTTTTTTTAAATTAGGGATTTATTCCCTAATTTCACAACGTGTACATGATTGACAGTCTGATTTCATGCTCGAAATACGACTCGCAATCGCACGGAAAAATTGCCAATCCGATCTCACGCTCGAGATACGATTCGTGATTTTGTTTAAAATTGACCAATCTGATCTCATGCGCGAGATACGATTCGTCAATCTATTAGATGGATATCAATCATATCTTGCCTGATTTACTTTCGTGTTGTTTGAATTGATTTTATTTCCGCAAAAGAAAATCCAAAAAAAATCTGAGTTAGATTAGGTTATTTGCTTGTTTTAGGGTTAACTTGCATGTTTAGAATAAGAAATTTATCTATTTCGCATTTTTGAAAAAATATAAATCCAAAAAAATGCATTAATTTAGAATGTTAGTTTTTTTTTTAAATTTAAATTGCACGTTTAATTATTTGGCAATTTTAAATTTCGAATTTTATAAAAAAACACAAAAGAAAAAAAAAAACATCATGCATATGTCATGTAGAATTAGGGCATTCTTTGTACGTCATTGCATATTATGATAAAATTGCATGTTTCATTTTAAGTTTAGATTGATTTTTTAGAGAGATTACATCTTAGGTTAGAGGCTGCTAAGTTAAGATAATATCTTAATTTAAGTTAGGATTTGGTCTAACCCAATTCTTAATATAAGTTTGACGGAATCGTAATTTAGCTAGACAATTTTTGCATTTTCCTTAATTTCGAATTTCATGGAAAACACCAAAAAAAAATGGTCTTTAGAATAAATCAATTTCATTCTTTAGTATAGACTGCATTTTATTTACGTCATATAGGTAGGTCATATTGCCATGACATATCATTTTATGTTAGATTAGTAGCATGCATTGCATGACTCATTAAATAAGTGAAAAAAAAACAAAAAAAAAAAGAAATTGCGTGTTAATTAGAAATCATATCTAGGATTGTTGATGTGAATTTTGATCTAACAACGCAGATGCTTTCGTTGCTATGAGGTAAGTCCTGCAATTTATTTATTGCTTTACGTGGGTGTTAAATTGGTGGTTTGCGCACCCGCATGATCGCCTCACATGTTAGGGAAATAGATTTAAAATCAATTCAAGCTGCTTGCCAAACATTTTTCAAAATAAAAAGAGAAAGGTAAATGGCGTTAGAGAAATTTAGCATAACCAAGTCCCCGAACTCATAAATCTCTGGTTCATAGGAGTAAAGTAAATCTCCCGTTACTTTATTTGGGTTTCTAATCGACCCACCAAAAATAGATTAGTGGCGACTCCTAATTGAAAATCAATTGCATGTTAAGAACTTAAACCCAAGTTGCGAATTGGTATGGGCTTGGGAGAGCTCGAGTTAAGTCAAGGCTTAACAATTCATTAGCCAAATCCTAAGTGGATCACCCGAAAATTTGGTCGCGACAGCGATCAAGTTCTCTCCACGTTCGGAGCTCTCCCCTCTATCGATGGTGTAGCTATGAAAGCCCCTACCCTCACCTTTTCAAACCCTAATCCCCCACCATAATCTAGCCTTTTCTTCACTATTTCATCCATTTCCACCAACCCAGGAGAGTTTCCCTCGATTACCAGCGGAGGTTCTTCACTGTTTCATCCATTTCCACCAACCCGGGAGAGATACCCTCGATCACCAGTGGTAGGGATTACTCCACGAGGGATCTTCGAGGCGAGCTCTTCCTCTTGTCATCCAAGGAGCTAATCTTCCAGATCGGGGGAAAAGTTCAGATCCTTCAACCAGCAAACCCTAGTGGCAGATCCCTAGCGGCGATGGTGGGGGAAGAAGAAGTTGTGGGTCGTCTCACCCATCTCTGCAATAAATTGGGTAAGATGATGTATGAGAACGATATGAATATTCTTGATGAGGACATTTTGGAAGAAAAAATTCAAGAGTGTCGATATTCCCTTGTTGGGCAACTCTACAAGAACCCTAATATTAACTTTCAAGCTCTTACAACAGCGATGAAAAAGGCGTGGAAAAATGAGAATGTAGAGGTGAAACCCTTAGAAAATGGGACAATCAATTTTGTCTTTCATAATGAAGGGGGCAAAAATCAATGTGGCACCCCCTCGGCACGGCCCATGATCCGCTAGGGTCGCCACAGGTACTTATCACGTGTCCTAATAACATTCCATTCTGATACCATTCCAAATGCAACGGGTCCATAAAACTTGGGGGGTTTGCATATATATATTTTTTCTTTTTTTTTTATCGGTCCCAGCACAGCTCATCAACGGAAGCATAAACGAGTCTCACCATCCCTTACTCCAATAACAATAATGCAATGCACACTGACTATTCACCATATAAAACGATAAAGCCGAGTCACTTTTATTTATATTTTCAAGATGGACATCTCGGGTCGGTACAGCAAAAGGCCAATATTTTTTTTTTAACTATACTTGGCTATAGCTCAAAAGAGAACTCGACCCTACATCAAACATGTACACCTCTCCATCAACAAGCGTCGGCTATCCCCAAAAAGTGTCAGCTCCCTCCAGTCATACACGCCATCACACCCAACCCGGTGCATCGGGTGGCGGCAGCGGCAGCATCCCTAGCATCACTCCACCACGCCTAATATGAATAGACAAAAACTCCTGGACAACCGGGCCATCAGCCAGACCCACATCGTACATCACCAAGACACGAACTCGAACAAACACCAGACCAGGTACACTAACACAGGAATGCTCCGTGCACTCCACCTCGACATCAAAGGGCAATCCATAATAAGTACCACGCGTAACTGGGAGCAAAGGCATCTTTCTAATTTGAAATGTTAATCCCCAAAAGGGGTGAGTACAACCACTCAGCAGTAAAGATCCACCAAACTACACAATGCGTCAAACAGAACAATCAAGGTATCATGAACAAAACACATATCATTCATACATTCAAACATACCTCACCTTACAGCCATACATATGTCACCATGCAACGTGCATATACCACCATGCACTTATACAAATATCATCAAGCAGCCATGCATATATCACCATACAATGTGCATATATCACCATACACTTGTACAAATATCATCAAGCAGCCATGCATATATCACCATGCAACGTGCATATACCACAATGCACTTCAGGCTTGCATTCTATGAAGTTTATCCCATGCCATATGCACACATCCATGCGCATGATTCAATTCTCGATCTTTATCTTTCAATTAGATCACATCATTTTTCTTCCCAGGGATCAATGTTTGCATCCCACAATTTATCGCTCGCATCCAACCTGGCATCGCGAGGAGCCTCCGGTACACACCTCCGGGCATCCGGCACACACACTCCGGGCATCTCGCACCTCAACTAGCATCACGAGGAATTTCCCCAGCACACACCTCCGGGCATCTCGAAAACTCCCGAGGACATCCGGCACACACACTCTGGGCATCCCGACACTCCCGGGGCATCGTCGGCTCACACCTCCAACGGTCTCGTTATTATCACAATTCATATTCACATATGTATCTCAATTTCAATATGGCATTTGATGCAACAATACCAAATGTTTCAACTAGATTTTTATGTCATATAGTGTGCCAAATGTCACCACATATGCAGCATAACCAACCACACAAGATCTTATATCACATGGAGCAATTCACTTATTTTTGAAAAATGCAGCAAATTTTCGGATAAAACAGAATGTACTCCTTTAGTTAAAACTCTAGGAAAATTAGTAAATGGTCTTTATAAACTCTGAAAATTTTACACATTATAGACGAGACCTAGAGGCAAATATTTCATGAAGAACACCATATCAAAAGAACTTCATACAATTCAGTACGGACCATGCATCACAGCTTCTAAAATTTCAGCACTACAGTTTGCACAATTTCAGAAATAATTTCAATTAAATACTAATAAAAACTCCGAAAATTCTGAAATTTTGATATGTTATAGAAAACACATAAAAGTAAAATTTTCATGAAGAATTCGAAATCAAATTCGTTCTATATTAATATCTATAGTCGATTTCATTCTCCCTATTCTCGGTACTATTTTTCCAGATTAATTCCTTTCAAAGAAAATTCACTTCACTGACCTACACATGTCCATTTCTTATCAATTTTTAGTATGTTATTCTTCAGAATTTCATATACAACTTTCATTAAGGACACAAGATCAAATTTCAACTGGATGATTTTATAAAAATCACAGAATCATACTAGGTCGAGGTAGCATTTTCCCAGATCCAGTTTCTTCAAAGGACAACGATTTCACCGACCTATACTTGTTCATTTCCTCTAAATTTTTGACATGTTTTACCTCAAGAAGTCCTCTACAACTTTCATTTAGAGGTCGAAGCAAGATTTCAACTAAAAAGTCACATGCAGCTCACAAACTCATGAAGGGTCGAACTGATTTTTCCAGAAAGCAGCATGCTAGGCCAACAAATTTCTCCCCAAAGCTTCGAAATTTCATCACTTCCACCACAACCGAAATCCACCATTTTCTACACACACATCACAGCAAGCAAAGGGTAGGTTAATGGACTCTACTTACCTCTAGCCCAAGCAAACACAGCAAGCAACGAATGGAGGGGCAAGGCGGCTCGTCAACGGGACTTGGCGCATGCACGGCAGCGAACGGACCTCCTCCTTTCCTCTCGCACGCACGGTCTCCCCTTTCTCTCTTCCTTTCTTCCTTTCCTTTCTCTCTTTCTCTCCTCTCTCTCTTCAGTCGAAACCCCCTCTCTTTCTCTCCCTTTTTTCGCTTAATCTGCCCCCTCTTCCTCTCTAATTTTCTTCCTTTCAATGATTAACAATCATTGATCTTGCATGCCGGCGCCACTTGGCTCTAGGGGAGGAACACTTGGCAATTTTTTTCCATGCAAGAGGGCCTTCATTCGGCTGGGCTCGGGCCAGCCTTGGTTGACGGCAGCTCCTCCTCCTTTGGGCTTCGCGGGCCTAGCCTAAATGGCCGAAGGGTGGGGCTTCTTGAGGGCTGGTCTTGGGCTAGAATTTCGGCCCACACCTCCTCCTAATGACCCACCTTAATCCTTAATTATATAAACACCTCATTGAAATTTATAATTCACAACACTTTGTAACCTAATTTAATAAATTCCAACCTATAAATCACATGGCCAAAAATAGATTTTTGCTATCAAATAATTATCCATTAAAAGCTTGGCCAAAGTCTCAATGCAAAACATAGGTCAAAGCACATCTAAAGATTGGCAAGAAATTCTAGGATGCCACAATTGAGTCCTAGAGGGAGGTCCTTAGTCATTTTTTAATCATTTACTATTGTTAAAAGCTCGGGGGCCGGATACCCCTCCACATTATTATGAATTTAAGACATGTGCCTTTTGGGTAAGAATCTTCGGCCTTCCTTTGGAATGTAATTATGAAAGTATGACAAAGAAGATAGCAAGTTCAATGGGGAAAGTTCTAGATGTGAAAACAGATGCTAGAGGCCCTACTTTTCAGAAAATTGGGAAAGTAAGAGTGGAGTTAGATGTAGAGGCTAAATTGTGAGTAGGGCAATTGATGCGCCATGGGAATAAAAAAGTGTGGTTGGACTTTAAATATGAGCGATTGCCCTTTTTCTGTTACTCTTGTGTCAAAATTGGCAATTTATGCTAATTATTGTAAAGATATACCTTATGATGAGGAAAAATTCACAACTTAGTTGGGAGGGTGCTTTGGAAGCTGGTTGAAAGCAGAAACTTCGGATCATAGTCCATTCTGGAAAGTGTTTTACCATGAAGTATCACCAACACAAAATGTAGAAGAGGTTGTTCTTGAAACGCCTGAGCAGTCAGGATAAGCTAAAGTCATGGAAGATCACCAGCCTATCCCCCTCATTACTAATCAGAATATACAACAGGGAGGTCCATAATAGATGCTAATGGATCCTTACTCTAACATTACAAACGAGATAACGATGTATAACTCAGGGAAAAGAGCACTTTTAGTCACTGGTCTAGAGTACTTCAACAATCCTAATTTCCAGCCAACAACTACCTCAGACAGCATCATAAAGAAAACTTTTTCACAACCAAAAACTCCCTCTTCCAAGAAACAAAGAAGAGTCAACATTCAAGCAACTCCCAGCATAAGGTTGGTTGGATGAGACTCAGCTTCTTGAAACTCCCATTCAAATGACTGAAGAAGTAGCAGCATGGGCTGTGGTGGCTAGCCCTAATAAGCCACCAAATGAACCATGAATATACTAAGCTGGAACTATCAAGGGTTGGGCACACCATTGACAGTTCGAGAATTGAGAGCCTTAACGACTCAATTCAGGCCCTCTTTGGTTTTTCTAATGGAAACAAAAAATAAGTCTGAGGTTGTGCAAAGAGTAAAGATTCAATTTCAATGCTGTTTAGTAGTTGATCCAGTGGGTATGACGGGAGGATTGGCTCTTATGTGGGATGATCGGTTTTCATTGGATATTGACTCAATGACTGAAAACTTTGTGGATCTAAAGTGTGAAGAGGGGGTTACAGGTAAAAAAATGCGTATTACCTTTGTTCATGCTCCATATACTTATTCAAAGAGGTTGCAACTTTGGGAGAGCTTACAACATATCAGCTCTACAAATACTTTGCCTTGGGTGTGCTTGGGGGATTTTAATGAAGTGCGGTTTCATTGGGAAAAAGTGGGGAAGCGACTGGCTGAAAATTTCAGGATGATTGCTTTTCGGGATTGCTTGGATGCATGCTCTCTAATGGACATAGATAGCAAGGGATGCGCTTTTACCTAGGCAAATAATAGAGAAGGGGAAGAATATGTGAAAGAATGACTTGATAGAGTGTTGTGCACAATAGAATGGAGGCTGATGTACCCTGAAGCTGAGGCTTTTGCACTTCCTACTGTAGGATTAGACCATAGTCCTATCATCCTTTCTCTTCAAACAACTCAAGCTAGAAGAAAATGAATTTTTAGATTTGAGGCATTTTGGCTTGAGAGTGCCGAATGTAGGGAAGTGGTGTTAAAGTCTTAGGAAACTACAAATCAGCACCAAATAGATTTCGTTGGGAAGCTTCATGCTGTTCAAAATGCTCTATCTAAATGGAGTAAAAAGAAATTTGGGAATGGAAAGAAGAGAATTAGTATGTTGAAGCGGGAGCTTGAGTGCCTAGCAAATAATATTTCAGATTCCTTTAACAATGCACAGTTTAAAAAAGATACAGGGTAACCACTGGGGGTTCACCCTAATGGCCACCCTTCTAACTTGGAATGGGGAGGTGGGGGGTTCAAATCCCCACCTTCTCAGGGGGGATTGGGGTGGGGACGATTTCATTTCAGGAGTGGGTTTCGACTCCCACACCCTGCAAGGAGGCAGGGAAAAAGTTTGAGAGTAAGTGTTAGAGTAGGATTATAGTAGGACCGACAAAAAAAAAAAATACAGGGTGAAATTGATGAGCTTGGGAGGCAAGAAGAAATGTACTGGGAGTTATGCTCTAGAATTAATTGGCTGAGATGGGGAGATCAGAATACAAAATACTTCAATGCGACAACCATCCAAAAAAGATAGAGAAACAGGATTTCTATGCTAAAAAATGCAGAAAATACATGGCTGGTTGAGCAAAATCAGTTGAGAGAACATTCGGTGCAATTTTTCAGAGAGTTATATCAGTCCCATGGTCCCTGAAACTTTGCACCAGTGGTAGATCAAATACCTGCAGTAATAATAGATGATATGAACAAAATGTTTTTTTTTTTGGTAAAAAGGTAAGAAATGATATGAACAAAATGTTACTTGCTGAAGTTACTTTAGAAGAAGTCACTGAAGCAGCATTTCAGCTAGGAGCAACTAAAGCTCCAGGCCCAGATGGTCTTAATGGACTATTCTATCAACATCACTGGGAAGACATCAAATGGGACATATTTAAGGAGGTGGAGAACTTTTTGACCACCAGCTCTCTTTCACCAGTGCTGAATCGAACAAATATTTCCCTTATCCCGAAGGTTCCGTATCCTAAGAGATTGGATTAGTATCATCGAATTAGTTTATGCAATTTTGGCTACAATATTATCTCAAAAGTGTTGGCTAATAAACTCAAACCCCTAATACCAAAAATCATAGCACCAGAACAAAGCGCCTTTGTTGGTGGGAGACAAATCCAGGATAACATCTTTATTGTCCAGGAAGTACTTAATCAAATTAGAATTAGGAGCAGGAAAAAGAAATTCCAAGCAGTTCTCAAATTAGACATGAAGAAGGCCTACGATCGAGTGGAATGAGATTTTTTGGAGGCATGCCTTTTAAAGACCGGTTTTGATGAGAAATGGGTGAGATGGATAATGCAATGTGTTACTACGGTCACATTTAGCGTTAAATTCAATGGAGAACCTCTACAATTCTTTCAACCTTCAAGAGGACTCAGGTAAGGGGATCCCTTATCTCCTTATCTCCTTATCTCTTTATTATTGTGGCAAATGTCTTGTCCTCATTGATGCGACAAGCTGTGGATAATGGAAGTATTACAGGAATTAGGCTAAATCGAAGTTGTCCTACTCTGTCTCATTTATTATTTGCCGATGATTCGATCTTTTTCATGAATGGCACTATTCTAGAATGTCAAAATCTTGCCATGATTCTGAATCAATATTATCTAGCGGTTGGATAGGAGATTAATTTGAACAAATTGGGAATTTTCTTCAGCAAGGGCTGCCCTCAATCATTGAAAGATAATATGGCAAGGGAATTGAGGGTTCCTATTATTGACAAAATGAGTAAATATCTGGGTATTCCTTCTGATTGGGGAGCGTCCAAAAAACAGATGTTTGCATGGGTCCTTGGGAGAATCAGTTCAAAACTAGAAGTTGGAAGGAGAAACTGCTATCTAAGGCTGGAAAAAAAGTCCTGCTAAAAACGATGGTCCAAGCCTTACCATAGTAAACAATATCAGTATTTAAAATCCTGGTTTCTATCTACAAGGCTATTGAACAGAAAATTGCTTCATATTGGTGGAAGACTAATGAAAAGAAAGAAGGTATTCATTGGAAGAGATGGGATTTATTGAAAACCAGGAAAGATAGAGGTGGAATGGATTTCAGAGATCTTCTCTCCTTCAATAAAGCAATGTTACGGAAGCAGGCTTGGTGGTTGGGACAACAACCATCTTCTCTCTTGAGCAGATTGTTTAAGGGCCTATATTATCCCCATACAGATTTTTGGCATGTAGCGATGGGCCTTGACCTTCATGGGGATGGTGAAGCTTGATTTCAGGGAGGGATTTGATAGCACCCCAAGTAATGTGGAAAGTAGGAGATGGTTTTAAGATTAAAATTAGGGAAGATAAATGGCTGCAAAGAGGAATTATTGAGGGCCCAGTGAATGTTAATGAACCATCCTTGGTTTTAGAACTCATAGATAAATAGCAAGGCAGATGGGACGAAATGACCATAGTAGCACACTTTGATGAACGTCTAGTTGAAGAAATTTTGACTATTCCAATCAAGCCTCAAACAGAAATAGACCAGCTGGTATAGACAGGTACTCAGGCAGGAAAATATACAGTTAAAAGTGGGTATAACCACATAAAGGAGGATATAAAGCAATGTCAGGTAAACCAAGCCACAACGTCGTTTCAACCTCCCCCCACACTCTGGAAAGATATTTGGAAATTGCACACTCCACCCAAGGTTAAAAATTTTATGTGGAACTTATGCCAAAATGCTCTACCGACGAAGGATAATCTGTTTTGAAGGAAAATATTACCTGACCTGATATGTCCATTATGCAATCATGAAAGGAAAACGGCGGAACATCTCTTCTTGTTGTGTTCGTGGATAAGACAAATATGGGTCAATCCTGTGATGAACATTAAAATTTCAAGTCAGGGCTTGACAAGGATAGAAGAATGGTTCTGTAAACTTAAAGAGAATATAACTAACCCTCCAAACCTGCACTTAGTAGCTGTAACGTTATGGTCGATTTGGCAGGCCCGAAATCAGGCCATCTTTTGGGGTAGAGAACCAGAGGCGTCGGCCATCATAGATTCAGCACAAGCGGCATTGAAAAGCTATAAAAGATGGAATCCAAGGATGGGGGGATCTAGAGATAGAACTGGCACTGGATCTGAGAACAGAGCAGTCCAAACAGGGAGTAACGAGCAAATTAGAGAGCAGCGACAAGGGAACAGAGAGTTGGGTGGGGAACCATGACCTACTAACAGAACGCTGGGAGTCAGAATAGATAATGGGCCGGGAACCAGAGTAGATGAGTCGAGCGTAGGCCTATGATTAGAGCTGAGCAGTGGATGGAGTCTGGGTAATAGAACGCCTGGAGTAGAGGAGGATGCCAAATCTTGTAGCAAAGCAGGAACTGGTGAAGAGCCACCTCGGCTGAGAACCTCGAATAAACAAAATACCGGGGGAGCTTAAAGCAGAGTAGGCGAATCTGGAACCAGGAAGCTGACGGGTGAGCCGCAATCTCTTACCCGAGCGGAGGGAGCCATCGAGGATGATAGATCGGGAAGGAGACCAGGAGAGATGCGCCTTGGACAGAGCGGCGAGCTAAGACAGGGGTATTGTGTGCTGGATGCAGGAGGCTACGCCGGTTCAGGGAGCAGAGCAGGAAGAGGGTAGCTGTGATCTCGGCCCAGCGAAGTGAATCATCGAAGCGGTGTTGGATGCAGGACCCACGAAAACGCTAGATTTGAAACCCACGAAGCTGAACCATCTCAGACATGGATTTCACCACAGGAAGGAGCTTTGAAGATTAACATAGATGGGATGTACGAACCTGGTTCGTTGGGGAACTCCATGGCTTGCCTCTGCCGAGACTCGGGAGGGAGGATGGTGGGTGGTGTGGCTGAAGTGATTAGAGCCTCTTATCCCTTGATGGCTGAAACCCTAGCTTTATGGGAAGCCCTTAACTTTTTCTTCCCCAAAAGACTCGAAGTACTTATCTTTGAGTCAAACAGTTCGCAACTAGTCCAAACTATGAATAGTTCATATGAGTTGAGTTGGGAAATTCAACCTATTGTTAGTAAGTGCAAGGAAACAGTGCGGGCCTTCCCAGATGTTCGAATAATCCATTGCTCTAGAGAGGCCAATCTTGTTGCAGACTGGATTGCCAAAGCCCACAAGAAAAATTACTTATCTCTAAATTGGGTCTTATCCCCTCCTCAAACTTTGTTGGACCTCTTATGTAATGATGCCCATTTACCGGGCCTCTCATCTTTGCTTACTTAATGAAATGTTTCCATTTCTGACCAAAAAAAAAAAAAAAAAGTACTTTCACCAGGAATTTGACTAAATATTAGAAGAGTACTCCCATTATAATCAAGGGATGACAATTTATCTAAGTTCGCGGTCCAATCGAGTTCTAATGGTGCGAGTGTGATTGATTCGAGTCTACACAAATTAACACTTAACTCAAATCGGCTTGATTATGCATAGCTTGAGGCTCGATGGATCATAATTTGTCAAGATATTGAGTATGATTTGACCTGTTTTACAGATAAATTTTAGTCTAATTAGCTCGAGTTGAGCTTAAACTGACTTGAACTTTGAAAATATGGTACCATCAAATCAAGAACGCCGCTATTTCTTTTTTATACTAATGGCAGTGTTCATTAATCATGATACGTAAAAGTTCAACGAAAGTTCTTTGCAACTGTTTTCATATAAGCTACTACGTACATTGCCATCCGGGGTTCAAAGAGAATTGTGACTAAGGACATGCTAATGCATGTGCTGGTGTCTTGATGGCAATCTGAGCGTGACCCGCCCGAGAATGATTCTCTTTGTTTCACAAAGGACCCAGAATTATATTTCACTCAATATCAAAACACGTTTTGGCAACTCCGGAAAAACAAACAACGAAAAGGTGCTCTGTAAGACTGGTACGATTATTCTCCGTGCATTTTCTTTGTTGGTTTGGCGTCCCTTCACAAGTGATGCGCCTAATGCACGAAATAATTGCCTGATGCATGAAAGAAGTGTGATGGTGTGTTTGATGGCGTCCTACAAACCATTCATCCTTCGTCGGTATTGAGCCATAAGTGAAACTCGGCTTGAGGAAGCTTATGAGCATTTCAGCCTTACAAAGCAAATCATGGATTCACTGAACTGTATCAAAGAAACAGACTCTTCGGAGCAGACCAAGCTTTTACGTGAATCCGAGCTTTTGGAGAACCACTGCTTGGGTTCTGTTGATCATCATCCCCCAGATGACAATAACGCCTGCATTAAATATGACCTCTGCATACGAATCCTTGAGGAACACAATGAACCTGAACATGTCAAGGGAAGGTGTAAGAAGGGTTTTCCAGAATATGCTCGGCAGTGCGAGCCGAACAATATCAAGTATGGAATTGTTGTAGATGGAGCCATCGAGAAAAGGAAGGTAATAACTCTGGATAACCCCCGATAAATCATCTCGAATGAACTTACAGCAGATAGAATGTGCGCTGTGAACTAGGATTTGAGTCAAAATGATCATTTTGGCATGAGCCATTTTGTGAAATTTTCCCTTAAGGTAACGAAAAAGGAGTCGTAGCTTTTGATGTAAATTACACTGAATGGTGAATCTAATCTAATTGAGCAAGATGAGCATTTTATTTGAAGTGTACACATTTTTTGCATTTCTATCTGCTTCCTAGTTAGAGGGTCGAGTTTGAAGTACCTAGACATGCTTTGATGTGATTGAATTTGGACAGGTCACCCGTTCCAAACACATCGCTAGTGCCTGCTAGATAAAAAGAGAACGCAGTTTTGTAGTTATTTCTTCATATATTTTTCCTTTATTGTTCAAGTAAATGGTTTTCATTGTTCATGTTTTTTTTCCTCCTTGGAAAGTAACTAGCCGGCAGAGAATCGAAGGACACATGGTGGCCAAAAGACAATTTCGTGCATATTGTCGTGTCCAGAAAGGCAAATTTTGTGTGTCATGCCCAAGATTTTTTCTGGCCTAATAGCAGTTAGAATTATCTGCTTACTTTATTGTACAATTATTCCTCATGCATTTTGTTTGTTGATTTAGCAGTCTTCCTTAGTAATATATGAAATAAGGATCGCACTGAATATGACCGATCTTTGCAGATCCTTCAGGAAGATGCCACCGAAAGTGAAAACAAATGGCCCAAAGGGAAAAGATTAAAAAGGGGCACTTTGGAATATGCTCAAAGGCAAGAGTTCAACAAGATTAAGAACAGATTGGCTGCTGCTCGTTCTCACGAGAAAGTTCAGGTAAAAGTTCCCTATATGTATAATCAATTCAGTCAAACAAAATCTCAGTCGGTGAGGCCGGATCACAAGTATTCGCTACAAATTTTGTTTGGTAAGCTAGAATTTCGTTCAAAATACATCTCCTTATGAGGTTCTGAATCTGTTGATGCCACTAATTGGTCAGAATCACATCCTCAAATTGGAGCAAAAGGTCGTGAGGATGCGCAGGGAAAATGATAATCGCAGAAAGCTGTTGGCGGTAATCATGTTTAAACTTTGTCTGTCTGTCTGTCTGTCTGTCTCTCTCTCATTGTTCTCCCGAAACTGATCCGCATTGTCTTCTATATAGAATGAATTAGTAGTCATCCTTGGACAACCCTTACCTCTGAAGCTACGATTGATTGTCAAGAATATTATTAGGTGCTTATCTTTGGTGTTGGAAAGAATTTACAACTAATGCTAGATTAATAACAAATCTGCACTTTAAGAACTGAAGAGATGGTCATTAATTTAATTCACATACTTATCACTCATCCACCACCGCTCGCTGGCATTTTCTTCCTGCCAAGATTATAAGTAATTGATAGCCCAATTCCGTTGGATTGGCCTAATACGGTGATTAGAGTCCAAGTTATAGAACCAAGGAGGCATTCAAAGTAATGAGTCAAGTCATTATTGGACCCAAGAAGCACCCCTTTTACACTTGATTTGCCTCCCTTGTAGCTAAACCCAATCATCACAAGGCAGAATTGCATGGATTTAGGTTTGTTCTGTCTTTTAAATGCCGCTAGCATGGTCGGAGATGCACGGTTCGTGCCAATACCGAGAACATAAACCCTTGACTATAAAGATATTCTTGAGATACTTTCGGTTAGGAGAAAGAGAAGGAACAGGCTTAATGAAGAAATTAATATGCAAGAACTCATTATATCAATTATCGGAACTTCATATATTCTTGACTTTGAAGTGTAGTTTCGTTAGCTCAAATTCTCCCTCTCCATACTGCCATCACATATATGAGAACTGATTATAGCCTGTTCATCTTATTTTTCTCTCAGCATGGGCCAGGACCAAGTGAAGTTGGTGGCTTTAGACCCTTGAGGAGGACCTTTTCTGGACCACTTTGATTCTGGGCCTGCATATTATCTATCTCCTCCCCTGAACTCTTTGATCAATGTTGGAAGTTTATGGTGAACATTAAACTCATAGTTGTTATTTCCTAAGTAATTTTCGCTGAGACGCAGACTGTAGTTATAATTCAAGTACTTTTGGATTCGACTAATGCTTGCAGCAAGTAATATGCATCGTCGATCAATCAAATTATGCTTGCTCCATATTTGGTGCACTACAATGTGGTGCCATGATGTTCCGGGAAAAATTTAAATTATGCATTGTTGATGAGCTTTTGGGATCTGGATGTTTTTTAATCAAAGAAGTTTACTAGCTACTTTTGGATAATCCTAATTTATAAGTAATTACCAATCTGTACAAATTCAATTTCACAACACAATCATCACAAAGTTCTGCATTTGGGTTGGATCTAGATTACTCTTGTCTGAGTTAGAGCACTAAGATTTTCCATGGAAAAACACAATGAACCTGGGACATGGTCTAATGTACTGTTGTTTTCCTCATCTGCTTTATTGGACAGTTGGTTAACTCGGTTGGGCTCTTAATCATATTATTTATCTCGTTTGCTCGAAAATTAAAAAAGGATGGTTTGTAATAAAATAACTAGCAAAAGTGCACATCCATTGCTTGTAAGCAAAAAACCCGAGATTTAAAAGATCTTGTAAATTCGCTTTATTGCAAATTACTATGAATTATCATTGATCAATGGAATGAAATAATCGACATTATATGGATCAAAATTGTGTAGATACCTCGAAAGAGAAAAATGTATCCACATTTAAACTTTTTTTGGAACAATACTTTTTCGTGGAAACATGTCAAATTCTAGTCATGTCGCAATTGTTTACAGCCTATGACGTTTTCCATGCTTCCGTGTTGTGTCCAACACGACACGTGCCGGAGTCGGACATGGTTGAACACGCGTTGACCGCGTGTCGGTTCTCGACATGTTTTCACACACGTGTCCGAGAGAGATTGTTGAAAAAGACAATGGAGGGTGGAGGTGAGGCCGAGGGAGTGGAGGTGAGGCCACGACGGCGAGGGAGGGCCAGCGGAAGAGCATGAGGCGATGCTGCGATGGAGGGCCGGTGGTGAGGTGGCAGCTACGAAGGAGGAAGGGCTGGAGGCAAGCGACTGCAATGAGGCAACCGAGAGAGCTGGATCGTGCGACGAGGAGGAAGAAGAGGCTGTTGTTAGGGTTTTAGCAAGAAGAGAGGGAGGGCGGTGGGGGGGGACGACGGAAAGAAACCGGGGCGGAGAGGGGGTGGATGGGGTGGCGTGGGGTGCGGGGGAGAGAGAAATCAAGTAAATGGTAGGTGCTCTTGGGGGTGGGGAGCAAGGGGTGGCGTGAAGGAAGGGGAGGGGGAGAGAGAGAGAGCAGGGGAAGAACAGGGATGGAGGTGATTGATGGGGGGCAGGGAAGCAGGTGGTGGCGTTGGGGGAAAGGGAGGGGGAGAGAGAGAGGAGGGAAGGGGAAGAAACCGGGGGGATTTTGGGGTGGCGTGGGGAACATGGGGAGAGAGAAATGAGGAGGGGGTTTAAAAATATAAATAAATGAGTTAAAAAGTAATTTTAATAGATAAAAATATTTAATGATAAATAATGATAAATTTTAGTTATTATAGAAAATCATACATTTATTTAAATAAAGTTGATTATATTCTTTTGTTAATCATTAATTTCATTCATAATTTTTGTTAAAATTAAAAATATATTTCCAAATATGGGTACGCATTAATTATGAATACGTCTTTTAAATTTTCTATGATTAGATTTATTAATATTATTAGTGTAAATTTATTGTAAGTTCTTTTTTTATTATTTATTTATTTGTGAGTTTGAATTAAATTAATTAAAAATAAAAATATTTATTTAATATATAACGTGTCCGAACGTGTCGGAATTCTCTATTTTTGAGAAATGACGTGTCAGCGTGTTGTGTCGCGTGTCCGTGCTACTTATTTTTTCTTTTTTTTTTGTCAATTGTCCGTGCTATTTTTTGGTCAGTTGCAGCAATTCTATTACTTTTGCCACTTCTGCTTCAGTACTTTGGGTTGTCAAAGTCAAAACATTACCTTCTGTCTGTCGAAAGCACAAGCAGCACCAACTCTGTTCTTGATTTTCGTTAGCTCTCGTCTTTCCGCATCTTCGAAAGGACCCTTTTGATATCGTTTTGTTGTGACCCAAGCCTTAACGTTAGGACCACTTTCGGTCCGACCGCATATTCTGGTGCCACCTACTGTGAAGCCGCAATCTCCCAGAAAATTCTACACTGTTTCCCATCCCTTTGCTCTCATTTTCTCATCAGCATCACTGATCTTTTTTGGATTCCCATCAATATCTTCTGCCTCTGCTCGCGGTTCTTTGTCAATTACTTGTTCCTTCTCTGCCACATCTTGTTGGAAAATTTTCTATAAAGTAGTTAAGGTCGGTGCATTCATTGTCAATTGGTGGATCCATAGTATGTGGAGACAAGAATCGGATTTTGAATGGTTCAAAATCTGATACGACTCTTGTTTGCTCCGAAGCCTCAATTTGATATTGACACCAATATAGTTCAGTTGGTCCATTTTTACTGTAAACTAGTGTCTGTCGATAAATGTTCCAAAGCTGTACATGGGCTTCTCTTTTCTTTCAGATGATCATTGAGATTCTTATCTATAAAGAACAACCGTACTAAAGAAGAGTCACTATCACAATTGTTACATGCACCGAGCACACAAGACTTCTACAGGCCAATGAAGAAAACTGCTTTGAAGATTACTCGTCCTTATAGTCCTGGACAACAATTTTAGTTGCCAAATGATGTGCTACTTCTCAAACTTAAAAGCTGATTCTCTCTCTTGAGTGCCAATAAAAAAAGGGTTCATTTTCAGGCATCTAACACAGAGTTAGCCTTCGAACACCAACATATGCACGATACCAACCTGGAATGATGTTCTTTTCTGTTGGAAAAAAAATTGTCATGTCGGCTAAACTGTACCACAAAGTTTGTTGATAAATGAGTCAACGAAAATGAAGTACATCATTCAGTTAAGACTTTTAATAGCGTGTTGTGACGATCTAATGGTTTACAACGTGATGATCTTGGAAAATTTGGCCTCTCCATCTTCGTCTGCTTCCATTCTCAAATTCAGTCATTAACTATAGTGCATATATACACAACTCTCATTCAGCACAGTTTCGCTACATTGAAATGATCAGAACAGCATTTTAGCTAAATCAGGATTCAAATAAGAAAGGGAAGTCTGTCAAAGCCAACCAATGTTCAATTATCAGCAAAATTTACAGCAAGATTGACAGGATGTAAATGTTCTATAATGAAGCTCACTGATATGAGGATAATGTCAGCAGAAGTGTCTTATCCTTTTGGTTCAACTTTTATGCTGTCATTCTCTTCAGCATGCTTATTAACTTACGATGTGATTGGTTCATCAAATTAATGGCTGCAGTAGCAAAAGCTCTACCCACACTACAAGTTCTGCTTCATTTTCTTTTTGTCCACTTAAAGATTTGACACTATATCTATCCCTATAATTTGAGCATTTATGAGTAGTACAGATCTGTTTTTCCTTGACATTGCATATCTGTGAAGATTTAGGATGTCCTTCGATCAATGAAAAATGGGGCAATCTCCAACCTTTATGCCGGCAGCGGTTGGACAACCAGCGAGAGGGCAGTGATCATCCAAATCCAGGCCCCACCACCTCATCCCATTAATGTCCCTAATCTGCAATGTGTAATAGCAAAGTATAGCCATGAAGGCAACACCGGCATCGAGCCCAGCAGACAAAATGTAGTTGTGCCTCGCCCACCAACTTTTGTACCTCCTGTACACATACACGTTGAAGAAAATTCCAACGGTTAGCCAACATATGTTGTTCACTGCCGTTCCCGGTGGCATAGATGGCGAGCCACTTATGATGATAGGCATGTTGATGAGCCTTATCCATTTCTTCTCGGGAAACATCCGAGAGAGGATCCAGACTGGGACTGGAGCGAGAATTCCAAAGAGAAAGAAATAGTTCATCTTGGCATATACACCAAGGCGGCCGAACATCCTGAGTGGTCCAACCACGCCCCAAATGATGGAGGCATTGTAAAATACATCGTCCCCAGGGCACGTCCACGGGCTTCCCACGGGCAATTTGGATGGATCACAGATGTTATCCACAGATGTGAGGAGCCACCAGGCCGTGCTGAAGTAGACTGAAGATGCAACTACCGTTCCCACGAGCTTCATTCAGGAGAAATAAGTCAATGTTAATTCCTACTATTTGAATTTGTATAATTATCTGACAACAGTACTTAACATAAGATGAGACATGGTAATTAAAAATACTGAAACTCGGAAGTTACCTGAACAATGAACATGGACTTTGGTGGAATTTTCATGTAATGGCCTAATTTAAAGTCAGAGAGAAAAGTTATTGCCTGCACCATGCTTACATAACTATATGTCTTGAATACCACATTCGCCAGAGGCCTTCCAGGATACATATAACCAACTATCAGCTCCGAGATGACATTCAATCCGAATTGCTGAACATGAAAGGCCACGTCTCAACAATAGCAGGAGGAAATTTTCATTGAAGATTGACAACGACTTATGTTGACTATACCTGGTTTGTGGTGGCTGTGATTACTCCAATTGGCAACATGAAGAATAGTACTACACCAATTGCTAGGATGACTCCCCAGTACGGAAGTTGAAGCTGTCCACCAAATCCTTCACAAGCAACCATGGCGAGTCCGATCATTATCAGCCACAGTGAGTAAAACCACCATTGTGGCACAGCATCGTAATTCTTCTTCATCAGTCTAGTGTGTACGTCATCGAACTTATCTCGAAAAGCCGCCTGTGTTTGTTGCCAAATAGTCCTGTAAATGGAATGTTAGAATCTGTTTTTGAGATGATTACTAATCCTCACAGCTCTGCAACTTTCTGCACCACCAACTTCGTAAAACGACATTGTTTTTATATTTCAATTACGGAATGCAATTCTGTTTTACTGCAAAAGTTTTGTAGGATAACTCGATATATTTTTGCCGGTGATAAAATGAGAGAATAAAGGTAATTCTTTTTCCATATAGTGATACTCAGCCATAAGTACAAAGAGTAAAAAGCATTCACCTGCCATGGAAGAGAGTGACATGAGATATTGTAGCTGCCAAGGTCGCAAAGCTCAATCCATAAGCGAAAGCGAAGAAGATACTCAGGTGAACTTTACTGTAATCATCATATCCTTGCTGATTGAATTGGAAGTTTGTCTCGTTCAGGACTAATCCAACATTGTATTTGCCTCCATTAGCATCAAACACATGCGATGAGATGATGGGGAACCGCTTGGCTTCGAATGCATTGGTCCAGTAGGCAATTGGGATTAACACATAGAGCATGAGGAAGAAACCAATGCTTATGTTTATAAGTGCAAATCCCGGGGTGGCTAAAGGAGATCCAATGAAGGCAGCAACAGTAGCCCAATCCAGGGCAAAGGAGCCAATACCGAGACCACGACGTCCAGAACCGATTTGTTGGGCTGTGACTGAGTCCTTCCATATCCAACATACAAAGGATAGGGCAGTTATGGATGGAAACAGATAGTTTGGAACAACATAGTAGGCGAAACTCGATATGAGGACTATGAGGAAGAACTGCAGCCTCATCAATCCTCCTTTGGGCCTGACCTCCTCCTCATGCAGTGCCCTGAAAGTTCAACTAAATTGGAATTGTGACCCTGAAGAAGTAACTGAAAAGAAAGAAGCAAATATGAAAGTCTCAGAGGCATACCTGAAGAGAGAGACCTGAACCAGGTTCGCTGGCCACCACATGTATGGCGAATCAACAAGGAACTTCCGAAAAATCCCCGCCCATCCATATCCAAGCATCTGCAATTTTTCATACATTTTGTTCCGTCAGGGGGGGGTCCATAATCACAGTAATGTGTAGACAGGGCAAGAAAACATGAACGCTAATGATTGTCAAACCCCAGGCCAAGAGTGGTTACTATTGAATATACCTGTGTAGTTAGTGTCAGCAACATAGCTGCTAAAAAATGGATATGACGGTGATAAAACGCCATGACTATGGTGATAATGTTCATGGCATACACGTTGGTTGAGCCTGTGTTGGCGAATATGGTTATCAGGACATGTTCCTTCAAGTTGAAGGGTCCTGGATTCAATGAGAATGACCATTTTGTTCCTGGGACGTGAACAACTTTCTTCGGCAGAACTGCTGCCATAAATTTTCCCAGAGGAAGTACCACAATCTGAGCAGAAACTGATGTCAAAGAGAGTGCGTTTTGGCGGTAGCCAAAGAACTGATTTAAAAAAGCCAGAGTTGAGCATGCGGTGATTCCAAGAATCCATGTTCGAATTGTCAAGCAGGGCAAGGTTGGATCATCCTTAATCGAAACAGTCAATCTCACTTCCTCGATTGGACAATCATTCACTTCATCTGCAGATAATTCATCATCCATTAGTGAATGACTGTTGAAAGCGACTCAGCAACAATATATGAAAGTTCCAATGAAGGATGGGTTATGTATTATTGCTCACTCCATTAATCAATTGAGACTACTTGTTCCAACCGGTTCTGAGACATGCTTTTGCTCAATTACCAGAAGGCCACTATGTTAACACACACACTAACTCAGAGACTTGGTCATATTTCAACAGATCCTGAAGCAAATAGTAAGTTGAGTTCTTAGCTGTGAACTTTCTAAAAGTTTAAAATTACCATGGCTGACTTGCCGTGAAAATAATACTGATAACCAAGTTTAATGTTGAATTGCACTTCTACTTCACTCGGTTTTGCAGTTGAAGCTTACTGTAATATTCATATATAGATCAGTCCTTTTAATCAGCGGACTGCAAAGAAAATTGCAGAAACATAATACAACACGAACATCATCCAATGGAAAAGAAGTTGCTTCGTCATGAAACCCAACATCAAAAGCTGGCTAAAGAAAAGATTCACTCGCCAGAACTGTCGAAACTGTGATCATCGGGTTGAAGCTTCTTGGGCTGATAAGAGGGTGATACTCCATGGTCGTCATCTGGTTGCTCCATTCTTGATCAGTGATAAACTTT
The DNA here is from genome assembly GCA_016097605.1 of Eucalyptus guilfoylei. Taxonomy (NCBI): domain Eukaryota; kingdom Viridiplantae; phylum Streptophyta; class Magnoliopsida; order Myrtales; family Myrtaceae; genus Eucalyptus; species Eucalyptus guilfoylei. The sequence goes on from CM027863.1 coordinate 12,564,975, forward strand.
TTTTGTCACTTTCTAAAGACAAAGGGCATAACACGCCGTAGAGATGACCGGCTCCTATAGAGCATCTGCTGGCAAGGAGAGCATTGGTCAAGGTGCATTTCATTTTGTATACTGCACACAACTGCATATGATGGATCAGTCTGAGGTTCAGAGCACCAGACGAAGGTACAGTCCAAGGAGAGATTGTTGGTGATCTGATCCTTTTGGGACCCTCTCAAGTCGCTGCCGGATGGGCTTGAGAAGGAATCTGCAAAGACTCCTCGTTCGAAGTGGACGAGTCATCTGGTGAACGGCCATATCCTCCAAAGGGAACGGGCTTGTTTGACTTGTGAAATTTTGGCATCACCAGCTTTGTCGTCTTCCATGTGTTCATTAATTTCCGCACCCCTATCCTTCCCTTCAAGACAAGCATTCGCATGCATTCTTTTCTAGCCTGTTGTCAAATTGAGTTATCATGCTAAAATTGAACAATGTTACATGCTCACATGCTTTTGTCTATTGAGTTATCAATGGTTATTAGCTCTCCCGGACATTGTTGGCTCATTTTAAATATTAGAAGACCATCACAGGGTGAGTGGGTTGGTGTCAAATTAATTTACCATGTTAGTCTTTAAAAAGGGGTATAAATCCTATATAAAAGTCGCTCGAGATTTAACAATGCGACATGTTCACGTGCTTTTATCTATTGAATTATCACTTATCAGTGATTATTAGAATTTTCGGACAACTATTAGCTCTTTTTAAAGACCAGTAGAAGGTCACGGGGCCGAATGGGTTGCTGTCAAACTTATAATGTTAATCTTTGAAAAGGGGTATATTTACTATATAAAACTCGCGCGAGGTTGAACGACGTGACAAGCTCACGTGCTCTTGTCTAGTGAGTTATCAACGGTTGTTAGCACTCTGGGGCAATTATTGGCTCTTTTTAACTGGTAACGAGTCACATTGCGTTGCAAATGGGGCCGCATCTAATCTTACATCACAGTGCTTTCAACGGAAAATTAGAACACATTTTGTAAACATATAGTCATGTACGAAGAACAATAATCTATAATTTTGGAAACACAAAAAATTCGGTTTCAAATTATATGTCTCTTGTCTATAGCATCTACACAGAAGATGCAGATAAAATTGTTCTAATTTGTTACACAGAACATCTATTCATTATATGTGTTAATTATAAAGCATCAAATAACATAATTCTATTTTTTCTAATTTCATCACTGACATAATTTTTCTAACGACTTAAGATATTTTTCAGTGCAACATATTTTTTCTTTCTTGAACATATGAATCTATTCAATCTTAAAAAGTAATCTCTTGGGGGTTCATATGTTTATAATCTCTTGATCTAAGTTACCATTTTATTGATTTATATATAATAAGTAAAGGCATATCAATTATGCTTCAAGATGAATAAAACTTTAGAAACTGAATTTGGTTTAGCAAAGTTTACGGTTATTTATTAGACATTTGGTTTTATTCACACATGTTATTTGTTTAACTCAGAAGAGGACCGTGAAGAAAAAAGAAAACTAACATTTTTGTTGAGAAAATTACACAAATAGGACAATTAATGATCTACCAAACCTTGAGTATTATCATGAAATGATAAACGCTCATTAGAGAAAGTGATGACAATAACAAACAAATTATCACTGCAAAGAAATATTTTTTTTTGAAAAAAAAAATATATGAACGCAAAAATAGTAACCCAGTTCTATGACCACAAGAGACTAGCATCTGGAGGTCGCGACCTCCATGGACATAGGCCGCGAGCTCTGCACCGAGAGAAAAACAGAGTATGGAAGTTTCAGACAAAGAACGAGCAACCGCTTGAAACTTTTGTCCGAGTGCCTTGGGATAGACTATGCAGTTGAAAGCGAAGGTCTAACTCACGAGACATGGATTTGCCTGAAAAAAAAAAGGGATAATGACATAAATGATTCATAAACCTTAGGTTAATGTACAATGCGGTTCCTGAACTATAATCAAATGTTCAATGTAATCCTTGAACTATATGAAAATGTTGAATTTAATCCTTCTATGAATTCAAGATTAGGATCAATATTTAATATTTTCAAATAGTCCAAGAATTAAATTGAATATGTATTAAGAGTTCATGAATCACATTATATATTGAATCTAAGTTCAAGGCCTTTGTGTAATTTCTATAAAAAATAAAAAATAAAAAATAAAAACATTCGTGGCGCTAACTGCATGTTCTGGTGCCACATCCGGCAGGACCGCCATTTTCCGACAGCAATTCTACTCTTTCTTCCCTTCCCCTTGCCCTAATTTTTCTCAACACAGTCATGGACCTGACCTGTTTCGCATTCCTATCATACTCAAATGCATCTTCTGCCTCTCCTCACCGCTCTTTTTGTCAATTGTTCCTTGTCCACCCCATCTTGCCGAAGGATTTCTATATACTAGATCCGGCTGGCGAATACATTGTCAATTGGCGGATCCACTGTCTACCGTCACAAGAATATCTATATAGAAATCACTATATAGTTCAGTTGGTCCATTTTTACTGTAGGCTGGTTTTTCTTGTTCAATGTTACAAAGCTATACTTGGACCTTCCCTTTCTTTCAGATGAACATTAACAATGATTCTCTAGTCACCATCACACTTGTTACCTGCGTTTAGCAAGTAAGACATATTTGCAGGCCAATGAAAGAAATCTGCCTAGAGATGAGTTGTCCTTATAGTCCAACACAGCACTTTTAGTTACCAAAAAGCTGATTCTCTCTCTTTAGTGCCAATAAACAAAAGGGCCATTTTCAGGCATCTCACACGCAAAGTTTGCCTTTGACTACCGAAGTATGGGTGATTCCAACGTAGATGATGTTCTTTATCGTTGGAAAAAGAATTGCCCTGGGCTAAACTACACAGCAAAGTATTTGTCGAGAAATGAATCTATGCAGATGAAGTACATTAAACAGTTCAGACTTTTACTTGCGTGTTGCGACGATCTAATGGTTTATAATGTGAAGATCAAGGAACACTAGGCCTCTCCATCTTTGTCTGCATCCTGCTCTCAAATTCAGTCATTAACTATAATGCATCTATACACAACTCTCGTTTGGCACGGTTTTGCTCCTTTGAAAAGATCAGAACAGCATTTTAGCCAAATCAAGAATCAAAATTAGAGAGGAAAAGTCAGTAAAAACCAACCCTTGTTTAATTACTTGCCAAAATTACAGCAAGATTGGCATGATGTAAAGGATTCATAATATAGATGGTTAAGCTCACTGATATTAGGATAATGTCAGCAGAAGCACGTGTCTTCTCCTTTTGGTTCGACTTCTACACTCTCATTCTCTTCACCATGGTTATTAACTTACGATGCTGATCAATGGTTGTAGTAAAACTAAGATTTGACGCTATATCAGACCCTAGAAATTGAGCACATGGCAGTACAGAATTTTTTTTTCCTTGACATTCCATAACAGCAATGAAATCAGGATGTCCTCCGATCAACAGAAGACAGGGCAATCTCCAACCTTAATGCCTGAAGTGGTAGGACAACTAACGAGAGGGCAGTGATCATCTAAATCCAGGCCCCACCAACTCATCCCATTAATGTCCCTATTCTGCAATGTGTAATAGCAAAGTATGACCATGAAGGTGACACCGGCATTGAGCCCTGCGGACAGAATGTAGTTGTGCCTTGCCCACCAACTCTCGTACCTCCTGTACACATGTAAATTGAAAAAAACTCCAACTGTTATCCAACATACGTAGTTCACAGACGTTGCCAGTAGCATTTTCCCCACACCACTTATGATGATAGGCATGTCGATGAGCCTTATCCATTTCTTCTCGGGAAACACTCAACAGAGGATCTGGACCGGGACCAGAGAGAGAATTCCAATGAGAAAGAAATAGTTCATCTTTGCATATACCCCAAGGCGGCCAAACATCCTGAGTGGTCCAGGCACACCCCAAATGATGGAAGCATTGTAAAATACATCGTCCCCAGGGCACGTCAACGGGCTTCCCACAGGCTATTTGGACGGATCGCAGATGTTATTCACAGATGTGAGGAGCCACCAGGCCGTGCCAAAGTATACTGAAGATGCAGCTACTGTTGCTACCAGCTTCATTCAGGAGAAATAAGTCACTGTTAGTTCCAACTATTTGAATGTGTATAATTATTCTACAATAGTACTAAACATAAGATGAGACATGCTGGCAGATATTGAGACTTGGAAATTACCTGAACAATCAACACGGACTTTGGTGGGATTTTCATGTAATGGCCCAACTTAAAGTCTGAGAGAAAAGTTATAGCCTGCACCATGCTGGTATAGCCATATGTCTTGAATGTCGCATTCGCCAGAGGCTTTCCAGGATACATATACCTGATTATCAGCTCTGTGATGACATTCAAGCCAGGTTGCTGAACATGAAAGTCAAGGTCTCACCGATAAGAAGAAGAGACTTTCCATAGAAGATCAGGAATGATTTATATCGACTGTACCTGGTTTGTGGTGGTATTAAAAGACAAAAAATCTGAACGGCCATATCCACAAGTTCTGATGGGGCTATTTCGCCTGTGAAATTTTGCATCACAAGCTTTGTCTTCTTCCATGTATTCGTTAGTTTCCCCTTCCCTATCCTTCCCTTCAAGGCACGCATTCACATGTAATGTGCAGTCTGTACTGTAGACAGAGAGGGGCCTGGCCAAGTGGTTGGGTGTCAAATTATCATATCATACTAAATAATTTGCTTTTGATTATCACTTCAACAGATCTCTAATTCTCATTTAATATATGTCTAACTAATGTACTAGAAAAATAGAAATATAAATGTTTTAGTAATAAAATGTTAAATACTATGGTTTATGCATATATAGATTCTACTTTACAATACCTATATCCTACATATCATATGTTTAAAAATAATTGTTCATGACAAGATTTTAAAAGAGTTTTGCAATATAGGGATCCCTATCTAATATTTGACCCATCGTTGACAAATAGTAATATTAAAAGATCATCTCAAATTGGTCTCCTATTGGAAAAAAATAATAATATCAAAATATCAATCTAATTTGATAAACAAATAATATTGAAAGGTCAATAAAAAAAATGCATCATCATAAGAAAAAAACGATCGTATAGAATGCTGCACGAATAAATGAATACAATGGGATGCCTCCATCGTAGAAGGTGAGACTTTTAATGGTTCACAACATGAAGATCTAGGAATATTAGGCCTCTCTATCTTTGTCTGCATCCCATTCTCAAATTTAGTCATTAAGGCTTTGTTTGTTTGACAAAAAATAACTTTCAGAAAAATAGTTTCTGGATTTTCTAGTATTTATTTCATGTAAAATGAACTAGTCTTGAAAGACATTTTACATCAAGTAAAAAAAGTCTTCTAAAAAAGGAAAAAATGTTTTTCAATTTTGAGAAAGAGGAAATTTTTTTCCATATTTTATTTCACCTCAATTTCTTTCACCAAATATCTTTTCATTTTTTTTTTATTTTTTCTTATATTTTTTCTTTTTTTAAATCGAGTTTAATTATTCTTATTTTTTTTCTTTTCTTTTTTCCCCTTTTCTTTCTTTTTCTTTTCCTTCTTCTTTGGCTTGTCGCCGGACTTGTAACTCGCCAGATGGGTGACACTCAAGCTTTGCCAGACAATGGCGAGGCTTGAGCCTCACAGATTGACAATGCTCAACTGTCGTTAGATGGCGGCAAGGCTTGAGTCTCGCTAGATCAGCAACACTCGTGTTGCTAATTTGCGAGGCTTGAGGCCTAAGGCAGTGCTTGTCGGTTGTCGCGGGCAACCGACTGAGGAAAAAGAAAAGGAAAGAAAAGAAAAAAAAAAGAAAAGGAAAGAAAAGAAGTATAAAAAATAATTTTTTAAAATATAAAATAAAATTCGACCAAAAAAAATAAAATAAAAAAGAAGAAAACAGAAAAATAAAATGAAAATACAAACAAAAAAAGATCCAAAGAAATGCATGAAAGGAAAATCAAATTAGATATCGGACGGCGGAAAATATTTTCTACTTCAATTTCAGATTTTTGCCGAGTACTAAAAAATATCGTCATTTTCCTGGAAAATGAATTCTAGAAAAATATTTTTCGGAAATGTTACATTTTTCATGAAATCAACTGAGTCTAAGTATTGTGCATATAAGCACATCTCTTATTCAGCACGGTTTTGTTCCATTGAATTATCACAATACCATTTTAGCAAACTCCAGATTCAAATTAGAAAGGAAAGCCTATCAAAACTAACAAATGCTTAGTTACTAGCAAGAATTATAGCAAGATTAGCATGATGTAAAGGATCCATGATGTAGATTGTTAAGGTCACTGATATTAGGATAATGTCAGCAGAAGCATGTGTGTTCTCTTTTTGGTTTGGCTTCTAAACCTCTCATTCACTTCACCATGGTTATCAACTTATGATGCTGATTGCTTTATCAAATTAACGGTTGCAGTTAAAAATTAGGGCAAAAGATCTATGCACACTACAAGATCTATTTCGTTTTCTTCTTTTGCACTTTAAGATTTGGGCAGTATTAGTGTTCCTAGCAATTGAACATAAAGTGAAAAGTACAGATTTTATTCCCCTTCACATTTCATATCAGCGAAGAACTTGAGATGCCCTCTGATCAACGAAAAACCGGGCAATCTTTAACCTCAATGCCCGGAGCCGTAGGACAACTGGCGAGAGGGCAGTGATCGTCCAATTCCAGGCCCCACCAACTCATCCCGTTGATGTCCTTAATCTGCAATGTGAAATAGCAAAGTATGGCCATGAAGGCGACGCCAGCATCAAGCCCAGCTGACAAAATATAGGTGTGCCTTGCCCACCAACTTTTGTACCTCCTGAACACATATATGTTAAAGAATACTCCGACCGTTATCCAGCAAATGTAATTCACGGACGTTGCTGTCAGCATATTCCCCGTGCCACTTATGATGATAGGCACGTTGATGAACCTTATCCATTTCTTCTCGGGAAACATTCGAGAGAGGATCCAGACCGGGACCGGAGCGAGAATTCCAAAGAGAAAGAAATAGTTCATCTTGGCATATGGCCCAAGGCGGCCGAACATTCTGAGTGGTCCGACCACGCCCCAAATGATGGAGGCATTGTAAAATACATCGTCCCCAGGGCACGTCCACGGGCTTCCCTCGGGCAATTTGGAAGGGTCGCAGATGTTATCCACAGATGTGAGGAGCCACCAGGCCGTGCCAAAGTAGACTGAAGATGCGACTACCGTTCCCACCAGCTTCATTCAGGAGACATAAGTCAATGTTAGTTCCTACTGTCTGAACGTGTATAATTATCTGACAACAGTACTAAACATAAGACGAGACATGGTAACGTTTAGTATTGAAACTCGGAAATTACCTGAACAATAAACATGGACTTTGGTGGGATTTTCATGTAATGGCCCAACTTAAAGTCTGAGAGAAAAGTTATCGCCTGCACCATGCTTACGTAACCATATGTCTTGAATGCCACATTTGCCAGAGGCCTTCCAGGATACATGAAACCGATTATCAGTTCGGTGATGACATTCAATCCGGGTTGCTGAACACGAAAGTCCATGTCTCATCAATAACGAGAGGAGATTTTCACAGAAGATTGGAAACGATTTATATTTGACTATACCTGGTTTGTGGTGGCCGTGATTGCTCCAATTGGCAACAGGAAGAATACAACTAATCCGAGTGCTAGGAGGACTCCCCAGTACGGAAGTTGAAGCTGTCTGCCAAATCCTTCACAAGCAACCATGGCGAGTAAGGTCATTATCAGCATCAGCGAATAGAACCACCATTGTGGGACAGCATCATAGTTCTTCTTCATCAGTCTAGTATGCACGTCATCAAACTTGTCCTGAAAAGTTGCCCTTGTTTGTTGCCAAATAGTCCTGTAAATGGAATGTCGGAATCCGTTTTTTGAGATAATTCATCCCCAATGCAAGTTTGTGCACCATTAACTTTGTGAACTTCATGGTCTTTATCATTTAATTAATAACTACTATTCTGGTTTACGGCAAAAGTTTTGTGGGGTGTCTTTATATTTTCTGCAGGTGATTAAAAGAAAGAATCGATGTAGTTATCGATCCATCTAGTGATACTCATGATCAGCAGAAGAGTAAAAAGCATTCACCTGCCATGGAAGAGAGCGACATGAGTTATTGTAGCTGCCAAGGTCGCAAAGCTCAATCCATAAACAAAAGCAAAGAAGATACTCAGGCGAACTTTACTGTAATCATCATATCCATGCTGATTGAATTGGAAGTTTGTCTCGTTCAGGACTAATCCGACATTGTATTTGTTTCCATTAACATCAAACACTTGTGACGAGATAATGGGGAACCGCTTGGCTTCGAATGCGTTGGTCTGGTAAGCAATCGGGATTAACACATACAGCGTGAGGAAGAAACCAATGCTTATGTTTATAATTGCAAAGCCCGGGTAGGCTAATGGAGATCCATTCCAGGCAGCAACGGTAGCCCAATCCAGGGCAAAAGAGCCAATACCGAGACCATGACGTCCAGAACCGATTTGTTGTGCCGTGACTGAGTGCTTCCATATCCAACATACGAATGACAGGGCAGTTATGGATGGAAACAGATAGTTTGGAACAACATAGTACGCGAAACTCGATATTAGGACTATGAGGAAGAACTGCAGTCTCGTCAATCCTCTTTTGGGCCTGACTTCTTCCTCGTGCAGTGCCCTGAATGTCCAAGAAAAGAGGACTCGTGACAACGAATGAAGTAACTGAGAAGAAAGAAGCAAATAAAGAAGTGGTCTTCGAGGCATACCTGAAGAGGGAGACCTGAACCAGGTTCGCTGGCCACCACATGTATGGCGAATCAACAAGGAACTTCCGGAAAATCCCCGCCCATCCATAACCGAGCATCTGCAATTTTCGTACATTTTGGTCCATCATGGAGGGTTGATAATCACAGAGTAAGAAAACATCCACAATAATGATTGTCAAACCCCAGGCCTTGAGTGATTACTAATAAATATACCTGTGTAGTCAGTGCCAATAGCATAGCTGCTAGAGGATGAATACGACGGTGATAAAAGGCAATGACAATGGTGATGATGTTGATAGCATACACGCTGCTTGAGCCTGCGTTGGCTAATATGGTTATCAGGACATGTTCCTTCAAGTTGAAGGGTCCTGGATTCAATGAGAATGACCATTTTGTTCCTGGGACACGAATCACTTCCTGCGGTAGAACCGCCGCCATAAATTTTCCCAGAGGAAGTACCACAATCTGAGCAGAAACTGATGTCAAAGAGAGTGAGTTTTGGCGGAAGCCAAAGAACTGATTCAAAAAGGCCAGAATTGTGCACGTGGTGATTCCCAGAAACCATGTTCGAAATGTCAAGCAGGGTAAGGTCGGATCATCCTTAATTGAAACGGTCAATCTCACTTCCTCAATTGGAGAATCATTTATTTCATCTGCAGACAATTCATCATCCACTGGTGAATGATTGTTGAGAGCAACTTGGCAACAGTTAATAAAAGTTCCAATGAAAGATGGGTTATGTAATATTGCTCATGCCATTCATCAAACAAAGCGAATGAACCCCTTCACCTTTCGAACTGCTTGTTACAACCGGTTCCGAGACATGCTTTTGCTCAGTTATCAAAGGTCATTATGTTAACACGCACGCTGATTCAGAGGCTTGGTCACGTTTCAACAGATGAAGAAGCAAATAGTAAGTTGAGTTCTAAGCAGGGCATTTTCTCTCAAATTTAAACCCCCATGATTGACTCGCAGCGAAAATTATACTAATAACCAATTTCCCAGTTGAATTGCACTTCTGCTTCAGTTGGCTTTGCCGTAAAATCTCACTGTGGTATTCATATACAGATCAGACACCTTTTATTCAGCAGAGTGCAAAGAAAAATCCAAAAACATAATTCAACACAAACATCATACAACGAAAAGAAGGTGCTTTATCTCGATACCCAACATCAAAAGTTCACTAAAGAAAGATTCATTCACCAGAATTTTCGAGGTTGTGACCATCAGGTTCAAGCTTCTTGGGCTGATAGGAGAGGGAAACTCCAGAGTAATCATCGAGTTGCTCCATTCTTGATCAGTGACAATTTTTTTTTTCACTTCCTAAAGAAGAAGGGCTTAACACGCCGTAGTAATCCTAGTCTCTTATAGCATCTGCCTGCAAGAGAAATACGGGTAAATAAGTAACGTTCACATTTGTCAACTTCGCATTGATTATGCTTTCATTTTCGGTGGTCTCTACATACAGCTGGTCATGATGGACCACTCTCAGGCTCAGAGTACAGTCCAAGGAGAGAATGTTAGTGATTTGATTCTTTTGGGACCTTTCTACGTTGCTGTTGAATGGGTATTGAGCTGAATCTGCAAAGATTCCTTTTGGAAGTCAAGAAGTCATGTGAAGTTAATAGACAAATCTGAACGGCCGTATCCACATGCTTTGTCTTTTTCCATGTGTTCATTACAATCTCCGTCCATGTAGTTCCCTTCAAGGCCCACGTTCACACGTCGTCTCTTCTCTGTACACTGGAGAGGTCCGGCTGGAGTGGGTCGATGTCAAATTGCCGTATGATAAACAGTATAAAAATGAATGTTTATACGGGAAACTGACTGGATACGTTGATTGCTTTTCTTTTGCAACCTCAATAATGAACAGTACTATATTCTATGTTTCAATGTCTGTCAATGTTTTCTCATTATGAACCTTTCTTCGGATTTTTCGGTCCCTTCGGCTTTCATGATGCAGTTAAGTCGATATGAATGGTTTCACAATAGTGCCAAGCACAAAGAGAGTAGCTTTGCGACCCATTGCTGCTTTCGGCAAGTTCTCTCCCCCTATGAAATGCTTAGGATGGATGACCGTCTACGTCGCCACTAATGTCTGACTCGGAGATGACGACGAGTACATTAATTAGGACGAGCAAGATTGCATCAGACCTCAATATCTTTATCAACAAACGGAATTCTCTTTCTCTATTCTTTTCCCTAATAATAGAAAGTTACACGTCAGTGGATTAACACGACGTTAGTGACGGAAAAATTTGATTGCACAAAATGTGCGAGTTAAGGGACTTCATTGCATAAAAGAAAAGTTAGAAAAGTAAACTGTACATATATTACTTCAGAAGTAAACTTCCGTCCAATCTATTGTTTGTATTGTAACTATGTTTTGTTGTGCTATAGTTTTAGCGTGAAAAGATATAATTTGTGTATTCAATGCTACATGACTCAATGCAACACCTAAAAGTAGCGATTTTTGGACGTGACTTATTTACACGTCATTAGTTAATTAAGAGTGCTCGATTTGGGCTTAATTAAGTTCATGTCATGAATATGTCAACCCAATTATAAACACATATAGCAAATGTGTGGTTCGCCGAATGACCATTCTAACCCATTTATGACATACTAGGCAATAGGCATGTCTACTTGAATAAGTTAACATGTTGATCGCATCAACATGATTTTAGATACATTTAAACACATTTCTACACATTAAACATGACAATGGACTTTTGTCAATTCCTAGTATAATTCTAAGCATTTATTAGACCTATCTTATTAGAGCTTCTAATCCAATAAATAAACTATTCAACTGGGATATCTAGTTTCTAAAAAACCAAGGATGGCATCTAAATTTTTGCCCCATTGGATACTATCAATCCATGGTATTCATTCTTTATTTTGTTTCTTGTTTTTTACCCTTAATGAACTTGCAGAAAGGAATTAATGATCATTGACGCCACTTCAAATTTGCACATGAAACATTGGATCCGACCATTTACCAAGTAAAGTATATAAACGATGGTCCCACTGAATATGGTTTTACTTCCCTCTACGTAGAGGGCCCGACGAGCCTTGCTCTTATCTTCTTGGTTCGTTTCTATCATGGATGTGTCAATGTCATGAGCCTACTTGGTTCTATCTCGTGCAAAGCATTACCTTGTAATGCACAAATACATGTTCATAAATCTTTACATCTTTAGTTTGGTCTGGGTTACATAAGTTGATTTAGAATAAGTCAGTTGAACTCGAATATGAATAATCTTTTATTACATAATTGCGTTTGCCTACTTTTTCTTTAATTTGAAAAAAGAAAAAGAAAAAGGACTCTAGCATGTATTCTAAAGAAAAGATGACTCTTCCAAGTTGGCCAAGTCTCACCGAGTAATAGTTTAATAGCTAGGCATTCCATTAACAAAAAGTAAGTGCAAAAATTAGGCATTTCATCTAACAAGTTGTACAAATTATATCTTGAAGTCTATGCGGACTCATCAAATTCGATAAGAACGTTAAATCTTGTCATAGAAAAGAAATTGTTTTACTTTTCCACAAATTTAAGCTACTCTAGAACAAAAGTGATATAGCATACGCGTATCTAACTGCATTCAACATATTTATCCTAAAAACTACTCAGAAATTATCTGCATAAACAAATTATTTTTCATATTTTCCTCCTATTGTGCTCTACGAAGAAAACTAAATCAAGACCAAAGAGCATTAAAGAACATCATACAGAATTTGCAGCAAAACGTGACCAAAAAGTATCTAAGAAAGTCATATGCTAGCTTCCATTAGTGTAGAGAGAGGGGGCGGGGGAGGAGAGAGAGAGGACCACACAGCAATAAAGCCAAGACCTACCAAGCCTTTAAATAGGAAGTGAAATAGAGAGAGCGTGTGGAGCAGCTGTATGCATGGAGCTGCGTATGGGTAAAAGTTGCTTTTTAGCACATTGTATTTGATAAACCCGCGTGCCTCTGTGCAAAAGAATCGTGGCATCATCGGCTATTAATTGACCAATGAACTGAAAAAGGAAGTGCATATGGAACCACATGCAAAAGGCTTCCTTTTTCTCTTTCCTTTCTCCTGATGGTCTAAAGACCCAAGAATTATAAAGCTCAAGGATGATAGAAGACTGAAAATGAGTCTTTTATAGCAAGGCCAAGACTCCGTGGACCATTTACTCCATGACCGACCCTAGCCTTTGTGATATGGTGAGGGGTATATGTAGTATATGTACTTGCAGATGTAAATGCTCTATTTCATTTACCCGACAGGCTTCAGGTGCGTTTGGTTCAGCATTTTCAATGGGCTTTCAGCCTCCAAAGCCCCTTGAGAAAATGTTGGATTATTTGGCAACTATTTTGAAGTAGCTTTAAAGTGAAAGTCAGCATTAGGAAGACTGAAAACCCAATGCTAATAGGGATTGGCTTTGAGCTTTCAACATTTGGCCAAATGCTGAAACTTTCTTTTTCTTCCAAAATTATCCTCACTCATTTTTCAAAATTTTGATTTTTCCCAAGTTATTATTTATTTAAATGCCAAAATAATGCTAAAAAAATCAAATATATATATATATATAAATGCTAAAAAAATTAAATATATTTTTGTCTTTTTGAAAAAATTATTTATATATTTGATTTTTTTTTAGCATTATTGTCCAAAGACTATATTTAAAAAGTTGCATACATTATTTTTTCTAATTTTAAACAAGTAAAAATTAAAAAATTCCGACGAAGGGTTTGGTCTTTTTAGAAAAAAATTACATATATGTATTTGATTTCTTAGTATTATTTTCAAATTTATATCTAAAAAGTCACATACATTACTTTTTTCAGATTTTAAAAAATAAAAATTAAAAAATTTCGACAATTGATTTGGTCTTTTTTTAATATATATATATATATATATATATATATATATGTATGTATGTATTTGATTTTTTTAGTATTATTGTCAAAATTTATATTTAAAAAATTGCATACATTATTTTCTTCAATTTAAAAAATTAAAATTTAAAAATTCTGATGAAGAATTTGGTCTTTCTAAAAAAATTATATATATATATATATATGTATTTGAATTTTTTTAGCATTATTGTGAAAATTTATATTTAAAAAGTTGCATACATCATTTTTTTTTTCAATTTTAAGCAAATACAAATTAAAAAATTCCGGTGAAGGGTTTGGTCTTTTTATAAAAAAATAATATATGTATTCAATTTTTTTAGTATTATTGTCAAAATTTATATTTAAAAAGTTGCATACATTATTTTTTTCAATTTTAAACAAATAAAATTAAAAAAAACTAATATTAATCACCCAAAGAGCTTTTCTATGAAACGGCATTTCTCTCAAGATTGCTTCTCAAAGCATAGTTTACCAAACGGCATTTGCATTTGTCTAAAGTCCTTTAGGCTAAACTACTTTGTATTATCCCAATGAGCTTTCAAAATGCTGAACCAAACACATCCGAATCTTCTATCCTCTTCTCTTTGTAGTGTTTGTCTATCTACATGTCAGCTCCTTTTTGTATTTTCACCTGGCTATCATATATGTAATGCATGGATTATCATGTTCGTAAGGAAAATTCTTGGAGACACGAAAAGCAATCTACTTTGCAGACTTGACTACCAATACCATCTTCAATCTTTTATTTGACGAATTCAGGATTTGAAATTTGATGTCCTTCAATTAAGCTAGTTTAGGATATTCACTTAATATATAATATCTGAATTTATCGTTTTCATTATTTCGATTTTTTATATGCATTTATTATATTTTTTATCAGAAGAAACCTTAGGATATAGTAGTAATATGTAGAAAAAAGGTCGCATATGTGTTTATATATTTTGTTTGATAGGATCATGTAGTTAGCTTCTTTATTAGAAATTAAAAAATTGAAGGGATCTCCGACTGTACATTTCGTGCGTATATGCTTCAAGCTCGTGTTTGCTAGTTGCTACTCGCCGAATTCAGTGTTTTTCATTTCCACTGCATCGAAGTTGAATTAGGAACAGCGCTATTCAAATTCTTGGCTTCAGGCAAAGATAAAAGGCCTTTCGGGATTAAGGAATTAATAGAAGAGTCCATTACATGCAACTAATACGAAAGAGAGAATAGTTCTTGTAAACCCCAGAACTAGAAAAAGACATCACATGCATACGTGACAAGAATAGTTAGAAAAAAAATGATGCTTGGGAGTTATTCCTGATCCTTTTATCTTCTGCTGAGGCGTCTGCTCGTGGCATCGATTCGTTTTTGAACAAAGTAAGTGCTCTATCCCCGTGTAAGGAGAAGGAGAGCACATAGATGGGAATCATTAAGCACATATAAAAGGTCCCTAGCAAAGTTCGTCCAGCCTCATTGGATTTCGGAAATTCGGTCATGAGGGAAGCTAATTAGGTAGCGCCGAGAATAAACAAAGAGAAGTAGACCACGAAAGTTTGGGGCAATAGTGGAAAAGCGATGGCCCAGATTATGCAAACGGAGCTGGAAAAAAGCTGCGCTGTTGAAGACCGTGAAATAATATAGGTCTGAGCCATCCAGGATCATGTTTCCGGCTTGACGTGGTTTTCCATTAGTAGCATTGGCGGCATTGGCGGTGACGACAGTGGAATTTGGCGGGGAGTTTGAAGAGGAATCCTGGCAGTATCCTCCTGGAGGACTGAGAGTGGCTTGGTATGTGGCAGTTGCGATTAAGGTAGCCACTAGAAGAATTATGTTGAGAGCAAATTCATCTTGGATGTGGAAAGCAATTGTGTACTTCTCAAGGACACTTTGTTTTGCGGTTAAAATTTGTGGCAGAGAGACAGTAGGAGTAAAAATTCTTGCTAGACGTCCG
Source organism: Eucalyptus guilfoylei (assembly GCA_016097605.1). NCBI lineage: Eukaryota > Viridiplantae > Streptophyta > Magnoliopsida > Myrtales > Myrtaceae > Eucalyptus > Eucalyptus guilfoylei. Next base: position 12,580,628 of record CM027863.1, read on the forward strand.
TACCACCATAACCTCTTCGCAACATCTTGATCACCTCTAGGACTCGTTTGGACAATTTCCAGAGCTGTCTTATCTTGGAAGTTCTTCGCACTTACATCCATATTCCCAATCAACAACTTGATAATCTGGAAGAAACGCAAAAGGGAACAAAATGAAGTATGTATCCTTTCAATTTCAATCGCTACTTCGTCACAAGCTTTAATATAGTGAGCAAGATGAGCTCATGCCATGATGCTAGTGATGCAATAATCCTTGTACAAAGGGAGAAATTTTGCTAAACCTTATTATCAAATGCTAGCATTTCAATTAATGTAATGAAGCTTCGGATTTTTTTCTTCAAAAAGTGCGATTTAGTCTTGTCATCCGAAATTATTTATATGATAGCTAGGGATTGCCCATGCAAGTTGCAACATAAGCGAATACACATAAGTCATGACTCAAATACTTTAATACAACATAAAAGGTAAGTACATAGTCATGCCAATTAAGAGATTCACGCTTTAATTACATTTTGTGAATGAGGATTTCTGCTATGAAAAGAAAGACTACTTTAGACAAGTATACTATCTTTCCTCCATAAGATTAAACTGATCAAGAAGTAATTTTCTCGTTCGCTAAGTGATATATTATGGTTATGTGGGATTGTCCTTGTTATCTTCCGTTTCACTAGCTTCTGTCTCGAACAATATGTTCGGATGGACTAACTTCAAAAGAAGGAGAGAGAATTCATCCAAAACCAGCCAACTTAGATAGATTTAGAACTCATTAAAAACTGAGTTTTACACTAAGGGTTTCGATGGGAAATAATTTCAATTATGTCTTTTTCTCTCTCCAAGAAACTGTGAGCAAGGTGAGCATTTGACTTTTCTCTAAAAGTAAACAACCTGTTGACCCAATTTTCACAGCCCATCTAAAGTGATTTTGACAGAAATGAAGTGATTAAAGTAATCACTAAGGAAACAAATAAAGATAAAAAGAAGAAATCCACCTGTAAAAAGTGTATTCGATATAAGGGTCGAGCCTAGCATCCCGTGACCTTGTGCACGGGGGAAAAGGGTCAAAATGAGAATTGCAAGCAGAAAAATGGGAGCGAAGAAATGAAATCCATTCCTCCTAATTCCTTTTCTTTTCTCCATCAAAAGAACCAAACAAGACGATCCCATTCAATCTCCTATTTCCGAATGTTTCTAAAACCATGAATTGGTATTTCATTGTAAGATTACGTTAGATTGAAGGATTGAACAACAAAAGCAAGAACAACCACACAATTAACGAGCATACCTCTGGCTGCTCTTCAAAGCAATATGCAAGACAGTGTTACCATCTTTATCTTTCCAATCCAAGATTTCTGTTAAATAGACCCGCCTAAGCCATCCAAACAACACCTTGAATCCTCTTAGGTTGTGGTTCTCGACGGCAACATGAACTGTAGTCTTACAACGGTTCATCAAGACTTCGATGGATGATTTACAAACAGATAGTGTCACGCCCCGAATCTCGGGCACGCGCACATCTCTCGGTGGTCGATCAAATTACAACGTTCCTAGGACGCGTTGCTGACCCTTTCTTTTTATGCACATGCGGAAGTGAACTCATAATTACCCAACCAACAAACAAACATATGAGATAGTAAAAGCAGGACATCCAATTAACACAAACCATACTTTATAAACAAACCAGGTTAACCTACTGGTATATACACACTAATCTATCTCCAAAAAGAAATTACTAAGCCACCTACGCTTCAGACCCTTCAACATCGGGCTCCGGGTTCTGCATACTAAGGACCTGAAAAGATTTAAACCACGATGGGTTGAATAAATCTGAGTGAGTCAACACCCTAAACCCCGATTAGGACGAGAATTCACCTAGAGGCAGCCTAAACATGCATCACGAACAACTTACCTCGCCTCAACACCTCCCTGCACATTAGTGCATCTCATATATCATATTCATACAGTACATGTATTCAATAACTAGAACATCTCATATCATTCATCAAATATTCACAAGGGTCCCGATTATAAGGCCAAACTGTTATAACACGTCACATTCCGTGCCACATAATTTTGTCCCATAATCAGGCGCGCCTATCTCAATCACTCAAGCGTGTTCCAATTATTTATGACCCAACGGCCACGGCCAACTCCATAGGCGGCAGTCACCGGCATAACCGAGCGTCGTCCCGCTTCGTCGAGCACGACAACGTCCACATCTAGAAGGCATTCCACACAGGAGTATCAATCTAGCCTCTACTGTGACCGGCATCCATTGTCAAGGGCATTCCACAAAAGAGCATCGGCCTAGCCTCCACTGCGACTGGCATCCGTTGTCAAAGGCATTCCACAAAGGAGCATTACCTCCCCGACTTTCATCGGGTGATGGGTTCTGATAGCGATCACACGCACATCCAAACTTGGCCAAAAACATCATGCTTTGCACTCAAATACTTCCATTTCAAATAATGGACTTGGCCAATTTTCTTCGTATTAAAAATACCCGGTAAAATAATTGTGTGTGGTCACACCATCAAATCGAACCATAAAACGTGATACCCTCCTATTTCAAAATTCCACGATTTTATATAATACATAAAATATTTTTGGCATAAAAAACTGACACCCGATATTTTTCCATGTAAATACCAAAATCCAATTTTTTACAATAATAGTCTATAACAACAACCAAGCACCCAATTGCACAATTAAGCGACCAATTTCACATATAATCAAGCATAAGCTCTAAGCATGCCAAAAGTCAACCACATCACCAAATATGCATTGCCCAGTAAGCACAACATCAAGAACAATCACAAAACCACTACCGGTCCTAACCGGCAGAAACTGGTCCACTCGCGTGTGTCCAAGTTTAAATCCATAAACCTAATCAAACGAGTTTGGAAAATTCTAAAATTTTAATATATTGTAAAGGACACTTAAAAGAACACTTTTCATGAAGACACCTTAGCCTAGATCTTTCTATATTGAGAGCAGTAAATCGCCCAAACCGTTACAAAAAACTGTGTCCGTGTTCAGAAAGTACGTTTTCTAAAATTAGTTGGGTTCGAGGTCCAAAACTTGTCTGTTTGATATGAAATTTGAGTATGTTAAACTAAGAGATGTGATGATCAACTTTTGTGGAGGAATGCTTTCGAAATTCAAACCCTAAGAGTTGATAAAAATCCATTGAACACCAAAATGTCACAAGTTCCAGCACAAATAGAGGTTTTGTTTTGATTGAAACAAAGCTGAAATTACATTCTTTTAAATCCATAAAATCTTGAGTAAAATATATGTCATAATTGAAGATGTCTGGAACATTTTTCAAGAAGGAAGCAACTTCAAAATCCCAACACATTGTAATCCACGAAAATGGCAAACGATGAGAGTCTAGTAAACCTAATTCGAATTTTTAGGCTAATACATCCTCATTAGTGCTAATCTAACCAACTAGATTAACACTAATCGGCTAATCTAACCAAACTAGATTAACAATAATCAATATTAAGGCTAATCTAACCAAACTAGATTAATACTAATCCAACTTAATGCTAATCTAACTTAACATTAATCTAATCGAGCTAATTAACACTAATCTAACCCCTAAGTGCAATTAACAACCTAATCAATTCGTAGGTGCTCATGTACTCAAAATTAATCCGTCAAACTTTGCACACACCTAGTTTAAAACCTCATTGTTTTATTGGGCAAATAAGTTTTGGTGTCCGGACCCGACACCTCATTTATTTTCTATTTAATAGTCCAAAAGGTCACCTTTTGCAATAACAATAAACAACCGATAAAGAGCAATCAACCTCATGATCTCTCACATCTATTCTCAGCATGCCACAAGTCACCCACATCACCAAATACACCTTATCCAGCAAGCATGACACCAAGAATAATCACAAAACCACTACCAGTCCTAATCGGCAGAAACCAGGCCACTCGCGCGTTTCCAAGTTTAATTCCAGAAACCTACTCGAACGAGCTCAGAAAATTGTCAAATTTGAATATGTTGTAAAGGACACCTAAACGAACATTTTTCATGAGACACCTTAACCTAGATCTTTCTAGATTAAGCCCAGTAAATCGCTCAATCCAGTACAAAAACTGGGTCCATTTCTAGAAAGTCTGTTTTTCAAAAATCAGTTTGGTTCGAGATCCAAAACTTGTCTATTTGATCTTAAATTTGACTATGTTAAACTAAAAGATGTGATAAACAACTTTTGTGAAGAAACTCTTTTGAAAATCGAACCCCAAGATTTGATAAAAATCCTTGCAATCCCAAAAGGTCACAGATTCCAGCATAATCCGAGATTCTGTTTTGAAATGACGAAACTGAAATCTCATTCTTTTAAATCCCTAAAAATATTGAGTAAAATATATGTTATAGTTGAAGATATCTAGAACATTTTTCATGAAGGAAGCAACTTCAAAATCGCAACACATTTTTCCCCACAAAAATGGCAAACGGCAAGTGTCTAGTAAACTGATCCGAATTTCACTAATTCAACTTGCTTAACACTAATCATTCTTAGAACTAATCCTTCTTAGCACTAATGTAACTAAGATAATTAACACTAATTTAAAACCTAAGTGTAATTAACAACTTAATAAAGGATTAGGGAGTTAACTCACCGGATTAGCGAGAAAACGGGCTCACGGTGACGGTGGTGCGACGGCGGTGAAAACCCGTAACTACCGAGTCTCCAACGGAGGCTCAACAGCGAAGGGAAAAGCCTTACAAGCTCATGGCTGAGGGGCTCGATTCTGGTTCTGTTCTGCTGGGTTGATCATGGCTTGGCGGTTCTGCTTGGCGAAGCTTGCTGGCCATTGGCGGGCTGGTGGTGGCGCGGACGGTGGAGAGCTGACGGGGGTGCGGTGGTGATGGTGCGGAGCTTCGGAGAACGGTTCGACTTTGGCGTTGGTGGGGCTGCAGCTGAAGTAGCGAAGGAGATGGCGGCTGTGGTGTTGAGGCCTGAGGATGGATGCTGGTGAAGGTGGGCGTATGTGATGGGGTGTTTCGGTGGGTGGAGTCGGTGGTGTGGGGGTGACGTGGAAGGGAGGATGAAGGTGGAATGATGATGGTGTTAACAGAAGGAAGGGGAACGGGGCGTGAGGTGGTGGGGTGATCGTGGGGGAGAAGAAAGAAAAAGGGAAGAAGAGAAGAATGGTGGGAGAAAGGAAAAGGAAGGGAACGGCAAAAGTAAAAGAAAGAAGGAACGCACACACAATTGAGAGAAAGAAATGAACGACAGGGAGGGAGGGGGGGATTAAAGCCGACAAAGTCAAGGGAAAATATCGTGAGTAATCATCAACTTGGCACCAAAGTTTTTGCCCCTAAAGTCTTGACTTCCTCCAATCACAATTTACCTCAATTTCCCACAAACAAATCCATTTTGGACAGCCAATATATCACTTTTCCTCTTGATCTGAATTTCACTTATTTTTCCGAAAACTGATTTTTCCGCAAAATTCCGAACTCGTCGAAATTTTTCCGAAAGATGAGACGACGTTCTAAAAATGAATCGTGACATGCTCGAACGTCCAATTCCCGAAACCGAATTCAATTTCGTGGTTAAAATCGACTAAGCGCGATTTTAGTACAATCTAACCTACCGGGTAACTTTTGGGAATTTTAGTGCATTAAACCCGTGGTTGATAATTTTCGATCCACGTTTGTGCATCTCTGACTCGCAAGCGACTCTCAGTTGTCGTAAAAATCGCAAGGTTTCAATTACATGTCCCGAATGCATTGTCAATAGAAAATCGAGTTATAGCCGTTCGATGTGTATATCGCAATTCAATTATGTGTTTCCGTCGAATCGACTTATATCCGATCTCAACTCGATTATACGGTGTTGTATTGACCCTTGCCGATCATTACAGTCAAGCAGTCGATTTCTAATCGAATTCTCTAGTTTGCCGCGTTTATATCCCTTAACGATTTCACTTAATAGATTAGTTACTCGTGAGTGGCCAACTCAAAGTAAAATTATCATAGGTGCGTCGACGAAATGTCTATTTCATAAAATTGGGTCGAAATTCATGATGTCACATTTAATCAATGAGAATGATAAAAGTCTCGAACTGTAGACGAAGAATCTTAGGGGGAGCATGTTCTCCATGACGATGGAGAGATGATTTTGGAGAAAAGCCCCTCTCATTTTGATCTGAACTTAGATGCAGATGAGATCCCCGCAGAGGAAATTGAAGGGAAAGAAAGTGGAAGAAAATAACAGCATTATACTAGGAAATTTAAAGAATGTACGGATAGATCGATCATGAAGTTTTAATTGGGATGTTTTTTTTAAAGCAAGAAATTTTGTGTAATTTTGCAGTACATGGTTCAAAATTCCACGAGAATTGTAGCAAATGTGCTTTGTTAGACAACCCAACATTTTAAAAACTGGAGGTTGAGCTTTCTTTCTCGTAAAGAGAGAATGATGGGGGGACCTTACGTTCGGATTTACATCTTCTATTCGATAATTATACATAAATATATAAAAGAAAATAACTACAAGATATATAAATAAACAAACATAAAAAATAGTAATATTTTGGAATTTCCTTCTTTAACTAAGTTAGTTTAGGATATTCACTTAGTATAGAACATTAAATTTATTGTTTTTGTTGTTTTAACTTAATAATACAATACATGTTTTGTGCACGTAAGCTTTGGGCGTTCGTGTTTGCGAGCTTCGACTCGGTGCTCTTCGATTTCATTGCTGAAGAGAAAAGCTATTTGAAGTCCCAACTTCAAACAAGATTAAAAGGTCTTTAGGAATTGAGGAATTAACAGATGACTCCAACATGCAACTGATGAAAAGAATCTAGTTCTTGCCAACCTCAAGACGAGACACATAAATTGGCATACACGACAAAGATAGCTACAGGAATCAAGGCTCGCCGTTTTCACCTTTCGACGCTAGGAGGGTGTCGATGCGCCTACCTGTGGCATCGATTCGGTTTACGGTTCGGGCGTGCCTTTTCCAAACAACCAGAGGCACCACCAACCCGGCGACCACCAACGACACATAAAATCCCCCTAGGATATTTGCAGGGACCTCCTCGGATTTTGGGAACTGGGACACAAGACTGTAAGAGAAAGCAGTGCCGAGAATGACCATAGCGATGCAAATCATGTTAGTGCGAGGCAATAGTGGAATAGCGGAGGCCCAGATTGCGCTGATGGAGGCGAAGAAAGCCATGCTGTTGACAACCGAGAAGAAATATAGACTCCAGCCCTTCATGATAATGTCTCCGGCTTGATGTGGGGTTTCAATATCAGTGACGTTGGAATTGGCGGCCGAGGGATTTGAAGGGGGAGAGGAATCGTCCCAATATCCTCCTGGGGGACTGAGAGCGGCTTGGTAAGTGGCGGTCGCGACTAAGGTTGCAATTAAAAGGATTATGTCGCGAGCCGCTTTGTCTACAAAGCCAAAGAAAAATTCGTACTTCTCTAGGCCAGTTAGTTCCATGCTAAAAAACCCTGATAGAGAGAGGCGCTCACGAGTAGAAGGACAGCTTTGGGGGTGGAGCCTCTTCTCAATATCTTGATTGTGGCAACAGTTCTCTTTAAAGATGTCCAAAGCTGTCTTACTCTGAGAGTTCTTCGCATTTACATCCGTATATTCAATCACCAACTTGATGATCTGGAAAAAATGAAAGGGGAACAAAATGAAGTACATATACCTTCAATTTGAGTTACTGCTTCATCACAAGCTTTACAATTGTGCATATAGTGAGCTTGCGCCGCAAGTTTGAATAATGTTAGTGATGCAACAACTAATTTACAAACGAAAAAGGTTTACTAGACATTATTTATCGAACACAATCACTTCAACCAATCTAACAACGCCACAAATCTTTTTAAAAAGTATCATTTCAGACCGTTCACTTGAAATTATTTACATGATAGCTGAGAGCCCAAGTGAGTTTTAACATAGGTGGATCCACATGAGTGATGACTTGAATGACTATATGATTATTCATAAAAGTTTAGGACTTAATCACATCATCTGAAAGGTTTAGGCTTCAATTACAATTTGTGTGTATATATGTATTTTGCTATGAAAAGGAAGACTACCTTAGACAGGTATATTTATAGCCTTGAACACATAACATTCAACTAGTCAGGAATTAATTTTCCTGTCCACAAAGTGATTATTTTACGGTTGCATGGGATTGTCTTTGTTCGGATTGACTTTTTTATAAAGAAGGAAAGGGATTTGACGAATCAATAGTAAGATTAAATATTTAGAGCTCACTAAAAACTGAGTTTTGTAGGGGTTCGAAGGGAAACAATTTCAATCATACCTTTAGTCTCCACTAAATATACTGTAGACAAGATGATCTCTCTCTACCACTCCTTTATCCTCCGACCAAAAAATTGCTAGCCCTTTCTCGTTCTCGTCTCATGTCAAAAATGGAAAATGCTATGAACCTTTCTTTTGCATTTTATAATATCTTTCTATCTGTATTTGCTTATCCCTATTATAGCCAAGAAAGGGCCACCCCTAAATAGTCAATTGTTGCGTTTCCGAGTGATATTTATATAAGGCGCCCATATAGTCCTAGCTCCAAATTTCCAACACTTAATCAAATTTTCAAACAGGCCCGCGTGTATCTATTAAATGAAACAAAAAAATAATAATAAAAACAATGTTCATGCTCATATTATCACTACCTTAATATGAGTATTTAACTTTTTTTTATCAACAAATACGCTACTTGTTACTTACATTTTACACCCCCCCTTAAAAAAAAAAAAAAAAACACTACTTGACTTAAGTTTTACAGTTCATCTGAATGGCTTACAAAGTCGGTTATATTTGGAAGGAGTATTTTGGAGAGAAATGAAGTGATTAGAGTAATCACTAAGAAAACAAACGAAGATAAAAGAATGGATCAGCCTGTGATCTTGTGCACGGGAAAATTGTCAAAAAGAGAATCGGAAGAAGAAGATTGGGAGGGAAGGAGTTATACGCAATCCCTCCCAATTCCTTTTCTTCTCTCCATCAAAAGAAACCTAACAAGTTGATCCCGTTCAATTCTCCTCTCTCTGAATGTTTTTAGGAACCATGTATTTTCAACACCTTTTGTTTCATTCTTCAAAACATTGTTTCCTAGATGTGATTATGTCGAATTCAAGGATCAAACAATAAATGCACAAACAACCACAAAATCAATGAATTATACTGGCTTGTACCATACCTCAAACTTCTTTTCGGACACAGCAATATGTAAAACGTTGTTACCATCTTGGTCTTTCCAGTTCAAGATTTCTGTCAAAGAGACTCGCTTAAGCCATCCAAGCAAGACCTTGAATGCTTCGAGATTGTGGTTCTTGACGGCAACATGAGCCACAGTCTC